>VIBL01000010.1:4105686-5474249 GCA_008271625.1 Lutraria rhynchaena
AAAGTATGCATACAGTTCATTTATGTATGATAAAGACATAGGCAAAATAGTTTTCGCTATATATCAAATGATACACAGTACTCTATTAAGGGCACCCACCGCCAGAGTTAGTGTTTAAAGCCACCGACGACAATTTTTTCAGTCATATTCGGGGTTAACTTAACCAGTTTCCCTGGACATTCAATTAGTCTTGTAACCAGTACTTGCCATGCTCTTTTTACCCGTTATTTATTCGTTAGCCATCTGCCTAGCTACCCCATGTGAATAAATTTATGTATTAATGGAGGACAATGATGAGAGCATGTGCCCCTACTGAGAATCGAACCCACGTTCTCTCGTTCAGCAGTCCGACGCGCTACCACTGCGCTAGCCCGACGGTAATCTAAACAGTGTGTCATATGACATTTACAATAGGATACCAAAATTAGGGGAAGTCAGGTAATATTGTGTCATTGAAGAAACTGTTGTGAATGAAAATCACTAAAATTTGTTCAAATTTGCCAAAAAAAAATAAAAAAAAGTACAACTAATTCAAATTCACAAATTAAAATCCAAGAAGTATTTTCTCAGAGAACTTATGTAAGCACAATACAAATATACAAACATCATGCAATTACGATGACAGAATAGAATTTTGATAACCATAAACAAAGGAGCACAAACAAGGTTTGTGGGACATTTCCAAAACTAATGTTAAAATGTCAATGACGCTGAAAGGCAAACACTAAAGTGCTATTTTAATTTGCAATTAATTAATGACAGCGGTACTTTTAAAAGTTTTATTGTCCCATAAAAATCATTACTTAGAAGGAAATCGAAACAATCAGTGCAATACATGCAACGGCCCTGTCACACCACAGCGTATTTGACAGCGTATGCCGAACATATGACGACGCTAGTTGATACGCTTGACGAGCGTCGTAAACGTTTTGCGTAAGTTTTGTGAACGTTACCCATTCGCTCTTACCCGGAGTTATACGCAGCCGAACGTCGGAGGCTTCGAAAAATGTTGTGCTTGCACAAAACTGACAGCGTTGGGCGAATGTACTTGTTATACGTTTGACAATCGCTATTCGCACGCAATGTACACGCTATGAAATCGTTACATAAACGTTATAATACGCCACTTTTCATTCTACGTTCGGCATACGCTGCTAAATACGTTGCAGTGTGACAGGGCCATAACAAAATATAAATTAAACACCCTAAATCATTAAGACTTTCGCGTCCAAGCAAAGGAAGCACCAAAAGATGGCATTGAATGTGACAGTGAGCATAACTTTGATGAACGTGACAAAAGGTCCATACATTATGGTGTCAATGCCAGTTAGACTGGTATATAAAAGTTCAAATGATACCACCAAGGCTATATACTCGTGTTGTTTCAAAATGCGCGTATGTTATAATGAGAAAATGGGTAAATGGAACGACTTTCGGCGTTACAGAAAACAACTGAATGTTTTTAATATAAATACGAAACTGTCGAATGAATTGACAATACACGCGTGTCAGAGACAATCCCACGAGTGTTTATTTATCTGGGAAACTATAACTTCAAAAGCATAAGTTGAGTTTTAATTGAATTGTGTTCCCAACGGGTACCTTTACGGGTCAATATAATGGAAATGTCCAATACTACCATAATATATCTTTGATTACATTCTTCACGAATGGAATTTAGTATAGTACTCATAGTTATCAATATAATATGATAGATTTTCACAAGACTGCCAAATGTACATGTGAATACCGATAATTTGTTTGTTTTTATATGACATTGTCACTGGGTTTTTAACGCCGTTTTTCAACAGTTTTTCAGTTCTATAAATTAGTACTGGTAAGTATACAGTCAAGGAAAACTGGTTAGGTGAACCAGCCGCAATGTATAACTAAAAAATGTTGAAAAAACGGCGATAAACTCCAGTGACAATAAGTCAAATAAAAACAAACAAAAAAAACAAAAAAAGGGAACAAAAAAATGACTCACCAAGATTGATAGCGCATAAAATTAGAAACAAGACAATAAATATAGCACTAATGTTGCTATGAGGACTAGAATGCTAAAAACTTAATAAAACGAACGAGAATCATTTGATAGTGACTTAAGGTTATCATTTTGGGATTTAGTCTTAGCATATTATATGCAAGAGAAAACAGTTCTAATTTACTTTTTTCACCAGAAATACAATTTGTGAACATTTTGACAAATATATCGTGCTGGAAGAAGTCCCACGTGGTAAGTATCATCCCAGAAACGCATCTAAATATAAATATATTGGTGAAAAGAATCGTACCTAGAGGTGGAGAGCTTTCCAAATTGAATCACCAAATTTGAATTTACCGATCATCTAATGAAACATGTAAATTAAGGTTAATTTGAGTACAAGAAAGCTTGCTGCACTTTAAGGGTGCTTAATAAGGATGGTTCGTAGAAATTACTGACATAAATTATTCGTTTCAACAGACAGATTCGCTTATGAACAGAAATAATATTTCTGGTACTATGAGTATGGCGTTGTCCTTTAAACAAGATGGTGATCCTATGTGTTTGTTTGTTTTTATGTGACTTATTGTCACTGGGATTTAACGCCGTTTTTTCATCCTTTTCAACACGGCGACCGCTTCACCTAACCAGTTTTCTTGGACTGTATACTGACCAGTACTAACTTACCTTTCCACAAGGAGCCGGCAACTTCTTCACATATGGAAGAAAATGGACATTTTTGTCAAATTTTCATAGACGGGTATGACCTGCCGCGACCTGGATTCGAACCCGGATCTCCGGGTTACAAGTCCAGCGCCCTAACCACTGGAGCACGGCCGCGGCGGCGATGTTATGATATAGTACTAATGCAGCTTCTTCGAAAGGAATGGACAATTTTCTGATAAGATGTAACTGAGAAAAAGGATTCCTAAAAAGAATACATACCAAAAATCCCAACTTCCCCAACATATTATCAAAAAGAATACATACCAAAAATCCCAACTTCCCCAACATATTATCAAAAGAATACATACCAAAAATCCCAACTTCCCCAACATATTATCTTCCCAAAAATCTCTGAATTTATAAACCACCCAACACTAAGAAATAAATAAAAAAAATGGAGAAAAAAAACAAAATTACCTGGTCAGTAACAAACCCACAGGGGGGGGGGTAAACTAGTTCTGTGGACACATCCTCACACTTACCCCCGGGGAAACTTAAAGCTTAATATTACAGAAATAAGTAATAAATGGATAAAAAAGACATTACAACACACAGTAGACATAAATAGCTAGTTGACTTTACTGAGATATCGCGAATTTTCGTGGAACATTTATTTTCGTGGATTTAGAGGGTGAGTTTATTGAAATATTGGTCCAGTTTCGAATGTAGCCGGATATGCATTAGCCGAAATTACCACGATTTTACGGACCCACGGAATTACCGATCAAGGTAAATCCACGAAATTTGATACCAACGAAATTAAATGAAACTAAAGTATTAAATGTAAAAAGGTTGTACCAGAAATATAATTCTATTCTATAAAAAGACGCTGATCAGTTATATGTCAAGTCAAAGTATTCTAACTTTTTTAACTTTTTTGTAATTTTTTTGTTTTTTTAAAAATGTTCTTTCTCTAGAAGAGACTGCATTTCTAGGATATAAATGTCGTACACATCCTTATAAATGATATTTAAGCAAATATCTAGTATATACAGTGCAACCTCTCCAAAGCAACACCCTTTAGGGGAAGCAAAACTATGTTGCTGTTGTTGAGAAGTTGTTGCACTAGAGAGGTTACGTTCATAGTTAAATCGTACAATGGGAAAAATCATATAGTTGTTAAAGGGAGGGTCGCTCTTAGGAAGAGGTTGCACTGTACTTCGCTTCAAAATTCATCTGTTCCACATGCATTCTATTGGGAACATCACTTTATTGTATTCTCGCTTGATACAATTCTCTCCAGTTTTGTTCACAAATCATATTACAAGCGCGAAGTCAAGAGACAAAAATGTAGGATTATTCTTATAATTTTGACGTACACATTCCTTATCTGTAGTCTACATACATATTACTTGTAACAGTAAAACTAATACGCCACTATAGAACGGAATTCAATATAAAGAGAAAATAATGGGTGGCCTACATTGGGCCAATGGGGACGTTCCTTGGAAAAACGCGAAAACAGATGTAGACAGACTGTCTTTTACATTGCAATTGTTAAAGTAATGAAACTAGAAAAGAGGAAAGAAAATAAATAAATTTATTTTAATAAAAAAATGTCATATCAAAAGTGAGTGTATGCGGGCGAAATATTTCATGGATTTCTTAAACATTGAATTAAAGTTTTAAAAAAGAATTAAAATTACGATATCATTTCTATTTCAGTGACAGTCCGGTGTATCATTTTTGGCTGTTTTTTTTAAATAACATATCGATCTTTTATTATTGTGGTCGCCATTTTGAAATTATAACATGACTGAACACATTGCGTCTTCAGCCATTTATCCGCCATTGTTGACAGTATGTGTTTGACATTTTCTTTTGTACCGTAGCCCGTTGTAAGCAAATAATGAATAAATGATATTGAATCTGGTCATACTTTCACAAAAGGTTTTCCCTCTCAGCTCGCGAGCAAGAAGTAAGGCATGACAATTATGATTGTAACATTCATATTTCGGCACCCTGTCTAAGGAGGTTAAGTTATTTTTTGCTGAAATAATATTCTAATCTAAAATATGATACATATACATTTAAATTACCATGACATGACTTCCTACTCGTTTAGAAGACAATAGTTAAACTTTGCTTAAGATACAATGTCATTGCTCCAATACGTTTTACGCTGTACGAGTATACTACATTTTAAAGGCACATAGTACGCATGTAAAAAAGTGTTTTTTCATGTCCTAGTTCCAGTTTATTTATTAAAATTGATGTTTCATGCTACGCGAAATTCTCGGTAACACCCTATCATCACCCAGTGGAGATGGCCTATATTTTACATTAATAGACAGCCGAATGCGTAACATGAACAAATGGTTTGCTTCCAGCTAAAGAAAACAGCATCTTGGACTGTAACCAAAATGTTTCACTATGGGATTAGTTTTACATTTAGCAGCCATTTTAGTTCTCACGGAAGCGTCATTCTTGGACAAAATTACTATTAATATTTGGATATGCTCCGTGCTTTGGTTATGGAAATGCGCTACAGTTTGCTCAACACTAGTAATTTGGCTTTTATTTGACAAGTCAAACTTATACTATCTGTGAATATTCCAGTCGTGGCAGGTCATACCCGTCTATGAGAATTTGACTTCTCCACATGAGGCGACGTTGCCGGCTCCTTGTTGAAGGGTACATTAATTCTGATTAGTATACAGTCTAGGAAAATTGGTTAGCTGAACTGAACACCGTATATAACTGGAAAATTGTGGGAAAAAATGTGCTGTTGTTGAGGAGAAGTTGTCGCTCAAGAGAGAGCAGCTCAGGAGAAGTTGCGCTGTAATATGTAATACGCCTGTTAGTCGTTTGTTTTCATTCAGTTGTCAATCATTTACCCAGCCGAAATAAGTATACATAGATATAAGCATCGGCCGTTTGCCCGCTGTCTTATAAAACACTAACAGGGAATGTATCTGGTCTATCAACGGCCGTTCCTCATATTATTGGTTTTTTCTCGATTTCTATTGGTTAACAAAATTCTGGGCATGAAATGCGCACACCTTTCTTGCATTTATGTTAATAGATTTGAATGCAATACAGTTTACTGTTAATAAATTTGAATGCAATACAGTTTACTGTTAATAGATTTGAATGTAGTACAGTTTACTGTTAATAGATTTGAATATAGTACAGGTTACTGTTAATAGATTTGAATGCAATACAGTTTACTGTTAATAGATTTGAATATAGTACAGGTTACTATTAATAGATTTGAATGAAGTACAGTTTACTGCTAATACATTTGAATATAGTACAGTTTGCTGTTAATACATTTAAATAAAACAAACAAACAAACCAACAAACAAACAAATTCATAATAAATATAAGTAATAAATAAATAATAAATAATTCAATAATTAGAAATTGATAAAATAAAAAATAAATATCACAGCGTGATATTTTAGTTAGAGTGTCTCCAAATACATTTGACTGTTAACATGTCTGGAGTTTGTTGTATTGGCCATGTCTACATTGCTTTACAACACGTTTTGACATATTTTCTCACTTGGGTAAATTGAATTTCCATTAGGCGCTCTTTTTTCACGACGTATCACTTGTCTGTCCACCGTCAAAACTTTCCTAAAATAGTGAACGTGTGTGCAACTCGTATGATGGAACGTGCTATTCTTTCATTTATCACGTTGGGGAACCAAACATACTTATCATATTGTTGTATACAAATTGTATATCACTTAACAGGTTTATGGCAATCGCTGAATTTCATTTAAAAGGATCGACATTTTTTATAATATTTGTATTAATGTTAATTACTTAATGTGTCAACTTATTGCGTGTATACTCTAAAAGCAGTAAAATCCTTGTTTTTAAATTTTAATGATTAGTCAATTACTTCAAAGTAATTAGTTTGTTATGGTTCGGAGTCATCCCATTGCACGGTGAGATTTTCACGCTTAATGGAATAGTGATGCAATTACCACACGAAAACTTCAAATAAGAATGGGCAAAAAAATCTCCTAGAAATTGCGTAAAGTGCGGAGAATTTTCTTGAAGTTCACATGGTACGATTTTAAAAGTGAGATAATCCATTCGGTAATGTATTAACCCTTTGCCTTATTAGTATATTTTGGACTCTTCCAAATTCAAAGCAAATATACAAAACATCGATTTATTTAAGAAAATTGGGTAATTTCTCTCTGGCAGAGAAAAACATTATGGCAAAAGAAAACATCACTCATAACAGAGCTCCCTCCCGTAACGTCACCTCCATACACCGATTCCCTCTAAGAAACGACAGTAAAAGGCACACATACACATAATAAAAACACCTGTAGCGAATGTATCGATTCCCTGCCAACAACAACTCCCTCCAAAGAACAACACATATTGCGACTCCGACAAGTGTTGCTCTTCGGCAGGAGCACGGTACAAGCAATGACTTTTGCCACAATATTTTCAAAGTCGTCCGCGTCAGATGCGGGGAAATGCGGTATTATGAGGCACAGGGTTAAACCGCTGAAGCTTTAGTATCACGTGACAAAACGGCACATCATTAGACAGTCTGGCCTTTTCTGCGCCTTTTAAAATTAACTAAAGGACTCCAGGCAAAAGCATCTCTGGACACCGAAATAACTGATTAAAAACGACAAAATTTCGGATCCTTATAATTCTTTATATTGAGTTAGTTGGGAGAAAAAAGTTGGTGACTTTAAAATTAATCAAATTTCTTTTTCCTCTAAACTTTCTGCCGGTGAGAACAGGTTTAATGATTAGTAAGAAAAAGTACATAACACCACGGACATATTGTCAACATTAGTTTATAAAAATCCGAATTAAAGTTCTTAAGCGTGTTTTACGCTAGTGCATTTCTGTCATATTAAGCACCCTATTGAAAATTGCTAATTGCGATCATTCGCTTTAATCCGTATGTGTGTCTTATTTTTATCATAATTAATTGCATTCAAACCTGTGAACAAAGGCCATCCTTAGGAAAAACAAAAGTGAATTTTATTGACAGGTGGCCTTTATTCAGAGGGTAGTTTGTCTTAAATAATCAGTGACGGTTTTTCACAGAACGGCAATTATTCACAGGGTGGTAATTATTCAAAGATGGTCGCAAACACAGGTTAGACCGTAGTATATTTTTTTCTAACAACAGTTCAAATATTTGCCGGTGGATACATTTACTTTTTGAAGAAAATACAGTAGAACTTCAACTTTAAGACCACCTTTTATACCTGAAAAAATGGTTTTAATATCGAGGTGATCTTATTATCAAGTTAACGAAATAAAGACGAAGTATTAAAAACCGGTAGTTGTAATGAGGTGATCGTATTGTTGAGGTGGTCGTTTAGTGGGGTTTCACTTTACTTTAATATCTGTTCATTTTTTCATTAATTAAATGCCTCTCAAAAGGGCCTTAATTGAGAAATGGAAAATAAAACATCAATTGAAAAGCTAAAGGCAGTTTCACACGATTCGCCGTATCTTCTCGTAGGCATAAATGAACATTAAACCTTAACTGTCTGCTTCAAGCTACATCAAAATCATATCATACAAAGGGTATGTTCTTGCGAACAATGCAAATGAAATTGTCTTTAAACTGTGGATCAGAGATAGATAATGATTCCCAGTTTGGGACAAAAACATGCATGTATTTTAGTAATACCCCTGAAAACCGGACCCCTTCCGGACTGATCCAAAAGACCGGTTTTCTGAGAAATCCAGTGTTTTTAGAGAACTTTTCATTGTAGAAGAGGAAAAATGGGATTCGAGAAATCTTCCGATTTTCAGAGAATTCCGGATTTTGACAGGGATACCGGATTGTAGAGGTTTTATTGTAATATGTACTTGAGATTGAAAAAAAAACATTGAATTGATTTGTTAATACCACCGTTCTCTGCCTCTCTTTCGTCTAGTACTTTCACTTTATATTGAAAATACATTGACAGAAAAGCTTCAAGACTTTCAAGATAAAAGTATGAGAAAAAAGTAACGTTTTTTTTTTTTGACAAATATAACGTGACAGGAAGAAACCCTAGAGGTTAAGTACTATTGTGAAAAAAAAGCTCCCGCATCAATGGATACAGACACTTTAAAGTGGAATATATTCCCTAATGAATACAATAGAAATGAATCTACAGTGGGGTTATTAAATACAATCACTTTCTGACGAAATTGGTAATAGCAATAAAGAGTTTGTTCTCCCATTGACCTTCATTGATCGTAAAATGTACAGTGAAACATGTGTACAAATGTCACTCTTGGGAAAGACAAAGTGTGGCCTTTATTGACGGTGGCCTTTATTCGGAGGTCAGTTTGTTCTAAATAATCAATGACGGTTTTTCATAGAATGACCTTATAAAGCTTTCGCGAAAATTTACTCGTTGAGTGTATGTAGAAATATGCCACCATAAAGAATGATGTCTTTTTGTAGCGCCTCAGTATTTCAGCAGTTTAATGTCAGTGAGTTTGGAATGATTTTGAGCAGTTTTCATGTTACGCTTGTCATTTCAATCATCATAAATTTGTTCATATGATTATATGTGGTGTGTTATAAATAGGAGTTATGTCGTTGTTACAAAGACGGTCGTCTAAAGCTGGACCGCAGTTCGCAGTTCGCAGTTCGCATTTCGAATTGTGAACTGCGAATTGCGGTCTGGCACGCAGTTCACGATTCGAATTGCGAACTGCGAAAGGCAAACTGCATTCTGGAACGCAGTTCGTGATTCGAATTGTGAACTGCGAACTGCGTTCCAGCCCGCAGTTCACGATTCTAATTGTGAACTGCGAACTGTGTTCCAACTTTATACAACTTACAGAAACACGTGTCTTTTCGCGTTTTTGGTTCGGAAGCTGGTTAGGGAGGCGAACATGGTACGCATACCAAGTCAGAGAAAATGATCTTATTGCGCTAAATATATTTTATATACATATTAAAACGCATCCTCGGAAAAGGATACTTTCTTTTATTATGTATTTCTCCCAAAGACTAAATTTTCCAGATTTTAGCCGTTTGAGAAACGTCTTTTCATTGTTAATCTCGTTTGATGCAAACCGTTACACATTACCGTTCACCAATCATATAACATTGTCGAAAGACAAAAAAGTATGTCTATGTGGGATTGATAATGTATTTATAGCATTGAAATTATTCATCAAAATTCCGGTTAGATATTTCGTTCACTTTTAAACTAATATTCCAAAAGCGGAATTCAATATTCGCAAATGATAATGTCTATCACTTTCCCAATGGAGAAACCTCGCATTTAAATGTGTAAAAACACGGATATTTTTAAGTATAGTTGTGACAGAAATGAGCACATGGGTGTAAATAAAGCTGGATCTGGTTGAATAACAAGTCGTCGGGTTATTTCTACAAACCCGTATGCCATTTTTTCCATTTTGAGAAAATTGCATTTGAAGTTTTGAACTGCAATAACCTTAAGCGAGTTACTGGTTTCTGTAATTGGGATTAACCCTTAAAGATAGGTCTACAAGCAGGTAAGTATGATCATTGTAAAGAGCTCATCGAGACGAAAAGGATGATGCCAAAATGTCAATATTTTCTAAAAAATGAAATACGGGGTAGTAGAAATAAGCCGACGAAGTGTTCATTGTATTATCCACTTACTCAAGAAAAGAATATGCAGATCTCGAAGTGCCGTTTTAGGATATGAAGTACGATGTAAAGAAAATATACTTCGGCATAAGTACGGTTCGATAGGGTACGGTACGAAACGGAGTGGACATTAGTGTAATAACAACTTCCGGAATTTGAATTTCCCGAGTATAAAATATAGAATTGTTATTTCTGGCCCTGTCAACGAGAATTCATAAATCCGCGAAATAATGTAGGGTGAGGGAATTCGCGAAATAAAGATTACGCGAATATAAAGTTATTTAGAGATTACAAGTAATCACAAAAAGGCTATGTTGAAGCGTGTAACTTCGACATCATGTATATATAGAGAGAGAAGTTGCAAGCTTAATCAACTTATACATTAGAATATTTAACAGTACGATTAATTAATACCGTGCTTCGATGACCTAACATGTAATAGGATAGCCTTTGCTAATTGCAGCAAAAAGCGAGACGAAAGAGCCAACAAACCCATTTTTATTACAGTAAGTTCAAATGTACCAAGTGACTTTAAGGTCTTTGTGATTTGTTTTAAATATTATGAGGCAATAGTCTCGTATACAGGGACATACGGATTTATATCAGCAATAAATGATAATTATATCATCATGAAACCCTCAGCGGATCTTAATATTTCTTAGACCCGTGTCATACTTTGTTTACGCGATGATATATTATACTATCGTAGTTAATCAACTCCCGAACACCCGATAAATAATTTAGTGGTACATACAAACATAAGTGCGCTATACCATACCATTCCCGTTTTCAGTGACCAGAATACAAGCAATTCCAATCAGTTTTTATGACAGTTACAAATGTCTGAATGTAGAGATTATGGCTAGTCCGCTCACTAGCCAGCTAACAACAGCGCAGTATGGAAGAAACCGAAGGACCTTTTCCCGACCAATAGTCTTTGATAATCATACCGCCAGAGTTTTATGCCAAGAAACAAGTTTTTCACGAGTCTTTGCTAATTAAAAGTGACGCTTGATGATCAGCAAATTTAGAATTATATCACCCAGTGGAGATGACCTATATTTTACCCTGATAGACAAATCGAAGTCTAACCAGAGGAACTGGCTGAATTCCAAAAACGTATAACTAACAATTGGAAGGCTAAAGAAATCAGTATCTTGAGATACAACCAGATTTACCACAAATACGCTCAAACCAGTGCACTAAGGCCACCCTTTGGAAAAAAAACATATGGTCTTTACTGACAGAGGGTCTTTGTTCGAAGGTTAGTTGGTGCTAAATAATCAAAGATGTTTTTTTTCAAACAATGGTCTTCATTTACAAGGTGGCCTTGTATTCAGGGGCAGCCGCAAACACAGGTTAGACTGTAGTTTAATTGTTGTGTTACTAAGGCAAAAATATGTACAGAATTACAGTAAAACCTCGTTATCTCGAAGAATCATCTGAACAGACTAAATGCTCGAGATAAACATAGTGCTCGTAATAACTAGACACATGTATTTGTTTGTTGTTTGGAAATTATACGGAACTAAGAACAAAAATTGAAGGAACTTTAAAAACTCCGCGAAATAAATCGATACCGATGCTCGTAATAACGAAGTTTTACTGTATTTGCCATATGAAAAATGAAACTTGATTGATATCATGTGCATTCTGCTTGAGAGGCAAAGAGTCAATCAAACCGAGTCTAATCATTCAAACGATTCAATCTTGTATCTTTTGTTCACTGGAATTTAACGTCGCACCAATAGCTAGGCTTATTTGGCGACGTTTTCCAGCTTTAACGGTCCATGGCGACCCTAGGAGTACACCTGAGTATAACCACCGACCTTCCTTATGCTAGCTGGATAGCTTCCTCACATGCGAAATTTGTCTAGTTCTTGGTGGGGTTCAAACTAATAGCGGCAAGGGGCTAGTGATTACTAATCAGAGAACATAGACGGATCCAAATTGCCCAAGCATAGGTTTTTTTTCTATCATGAAATTTGATATTTACATGAAAATATATATAAATGTCAAAAAAATTAAGCGTGCAATAAGTTACGAATACAGTAACACAATGATATAACATACAATTCATAAACAATTCCTTCTCATTTTTTGAACCCGGCCTAGTTGTTCAGTTTCCGCCCCCCCCCCCCCCTAACTAGAAATCCTGGATCCGCCTATGGAGACCATAACCACTCTACCACAAAGGCCCTTATTCCGAATCGTAATGAATTTGACTAAGAATTCAAATTTTAATCGCAGTCATACTAATGCGGGTAAATTATGATAAGACGGTTTGAATAAGATAATAAATGTTTGTAAGTTCACTCGGTCTTTGATAATTTCCAGTAAGATAACATAAACTGGCATTAAACTAAGCAGTAAGATCCTGCTCTTCTCGCAGACAATTCTCTCTGGGGAACGACTAACTTCAATGTTAGTATTGTTTTATCTCGCGTTTGATATTCATACATGCTTATAGTAACCTTATCTGTTTCGATTTTGGATTGGGATTATAACTATACTCCAAGTAGCTTCAACATGTAATAGATTCGACTATCCTCTACAGACGGCCAAATCCACGCAACAACCAACATTTCTCAAAATAAAGATCCCTACGCCAAACGTTTTCGACAATATTTAAATTGAGTCAAATTTGATTTATCTACCATCTTTGAATAAAGTCAGCCTTGTTCACAACGTCCACTCATTAACACATATTTGCTACATACAAATTATCATGCAAATTAATGAAGATTGGTAGTGTATAAAAGAAGCCTTACTTCCGTTACTTCGGTGACCTCGTTTTCGTTTGCAAATTGAATTGTACTCATTGAACTCATATTTAAACAGACAAACTGACATACCATACGTAAAATCAATATAACATTTTTCTTGAATTGTGGGGTATTTATCTTAAAACTGTTCCTTATTTAAATCACTTAGCAGTATAATATCATTTTTTTTCTTTATTATACATTAAGGTGCACTTTTGGCAATATTGAGATTTTGGTATCATTTTTTTTCGCCTCGATGAGATCTTTATAAAGATCATACTTTTAGATCTATCATTAAAAAAGGATTAATCCCACTTCCATAATCCCATAACTCACTTAAAGTTATTGCAGTTCAAAGCTTCAAATGCAATTTTCTCAAAATGGGAAAAATGGCATACGGGTTTGTAAAAGTAACCCGACGTAATGTACACTGAATCAAACAATATTAGAATCTGAAGTTTTAGCACTGCTTATTATCGAACGCGCGAAATTTTTCATCACCATAGCAACTACGTATAAAAATGCTAACGGAACGGATAGTTATGTAAATACAGTGAAACCTCTCGGGTCCTAACATGTTTGGACAAATACTGTTTGGATTGGGGGAGTTTTTTCGGAATAGAGAGGTGTTCTGATCTTTGACCATTCAGCTAACTGAGGTCAAATAAGAATGTGTCAGCGCGAGTGCAATTCATTAAAAGAACATGACTTACAATATAAATTTCAAGATGAAATCCTCCTTTCATACCGCACTAACATGATCAAAGACAGTACTCACAGTATAGTGCATATACTATAAATATTGACGAAAAAGAAAGGGCATATATTTCATTGCTCTGAAATTGGCAAATGTATTTTTGTTAGTTTCATCAAGCATAAACATTTTGTACGTTTTACGTCATGAACGCAACTCGAGTATTCAATGACAATATATGCGTGACAAAGACAATCCCAGCGGGCTTTGTTTATCTAAGAAACAATAACTGCAAAAAACTGTGAGTTGAGTTTTAATTGAATGGTTTTCCCTGAAGGTATCTCTCAAAATGAAGTTAATGTAGGCATCCGATAGATACAGCATTTAATTAATACGTCGAGGAAACAGTTTTATGATACCATATACCCCCGGGTACTTGTTCGGTACGTTAAAACATAGACGGGTTCATTATTTCGCTGATGAGTTAAAAAAACACACTCTAAACATCATCAATTATTTTTTCCAGTTTTATTTATGCAATTATGTATTGTTACCAAATATCGTGTTCATTTTATGCACGCGTATTATAACACGTATGTTATGTATGCACATGATTGTAAATATGTTGTTTGTCATCATGGTCCAATTGACATGATAAATTAGAAATAGAGTATCTTTTGTCATTTTAACATGCGCATGAATATCATTTTATATTAGAAGAAAAGTCAAAAATACTACTAAATGAAACAGTCCTCTTATAAAATATCGCAAAGGCATTTTATCAAACTATTCGTAACAAAGACTGTTTCTAAACTATTGTCCAATTCCACAACATTTTTATTAATTTTGATCTTGTTTCTTTGCCTAATGTCCTATGTATGTTGTCATCAAACTCCTGTATACGTTGTATTTGATGCTGCGTATAATTATTCTCTTGAAAAAAAATGTGCAATTCCGGATGTAGTTCCATGTACATATCTTAGCTAAGGCCTAAACAAAGAAAAGGTTTGTTTCCGGTTACATGCCCCAAAAATACGGGTCGGTAGGTAGGGATATTTTTCTTTTATGTTTTTATCTTACATATATAGGCAACACCGCTGTGAAAATAACAATATAGCACTATGATTTGGATGCCGTGAAAACTTTTGAGTCGGCAGGTAAAAGATGGGTCGGTCGGGTAACCGAAAACAAACCTATTTGTATACGCCTAAGTTGGCTATTTTAGTCATACTTGTAAATTATGCGAAATAATACATTTCAAGGATAGGCGCTTGGTTTCCGCGGTTTTTATACCCGTACAGATGTGATTTCTTTTAATCTAAACTCTTCAAACAAGGCAAATCTGTCAAAACCTCTTCATGCCGCTACTGTGCGTATAACAAAAAGGTAAAAGTAAGTCACTCGCCATATTTTCGATTGGCGGAAGTGACGACATCCATCGTGGGTCCCGGCATTTCATGGCATTCCTTCTGAAATACGTACACTTTCGGGAACCTCGTTCTTGCTGTAGTGCGTTCAGTTTAACAGCGAGATTCCGGAAACTACATTTAACAAAAAAGGCCCTTGGTAAACTATTGTTATAACATAATATTTTTCCGTAAAAAATAAGGAGTTGCAGGTTGTTTTTATCACTGGGGTTTAACGCGTTTTTCAACCATCTTTCAGAAATATACGGCGACTGGTTCATCTAACTGTATTCTAACCAGTACTAACTTTCCCTTCTACAAGGAAGGGGTGGCAACTTCTCCACATATAGAGGAAAACCGGCATTTTGTCAGACTTTCATAGAAGGGGATGCCGCGGTCAGGTGCACGTTTTAGATCAAAACAATGCTATGTATGACAACATTCGTAACAGATCACATTTGTGACAGGTAAAATAAAAAATCGACATCTATCACATTCGTCCCAAAATGTGTCACATATGTGCTTGATTTCAGCTACACACGTGATCACATTTGTAACACTTATTTCATCCGTGAACGCATTTGAAAACACTTGTTGCAAATGTGATCTGTTGCAAATGTGGCCTTACAGTGTTATGTTAACTCAGACATGTCTAAAAATGACACCCGGCTCACTTTAACTCAGGGCTGTTCCAAACAGTTATAAAATTCCGGTATATTCGAGGCGCTGTAAAAATAATTTTCTGGAGAAGAAGCTACACGTGAGTTTTACATTGATTGAATAGATATGGAGTGTGGAAATATGACACATAATCTACTGAGTGAACCCGAACCGTAAATTAAGCTCAACAATGCGAAAAAACTATAGAACGTACTAAAATGGTAGATGGTGAAGATTCAGAGCAGCTATATGATGTTCAAAATGCATTTCCTGCGCTATTTGTTTTTCACGGTTTTCAAACAAATAGCCACTTAAGATAATCGATATAAATGCGACGATGATTCGATTATTTGTCAAGTATGCGTTTCTCTAAAGACTAAACTAGTTTATGATACTTTATAATTTTATCGATATGCAGTAACATTAAGCTTTGGCTGGTGCTTCGTTGTCGTCATTGTCATGTTTAGGTGCCTCCTATGTTATGATAAAGATATTAAAAGATATTTACGGCAATCCGGAGTCGTTTCATTGTTGATTCAATTCAATTTAAACACTGAAAATCTATGGATATCTATCAATATTGGCGCTGTACGTCCAATTCATATATTAAGTATGGGCATGAATTATGGGCATCACCCAGAATAGATTATGCTTTTCAATACCATATTTTATCCCACTCAACATCTTTTGCTTTTCTATGCATTGACAAAACCTCCAGTCACATTTAACTTCATACATGTTTTATAACAAGCACATGGTATAAGAATCAGAAATCTGACAGACAAATTATAATACTTGTACAGTGAAGCCCCGCTCAGCGACCGCCTCAACAATACGACCACTTCGTTATAACGAACACTTACGTCCAGACCGGTCTGTATTATTTCCTCTCTATTTCAACTTGATAATGATACCACCTCAATATTAAGACCGTTTTTTCAGGTCCGTCGTAACATCGAGGTTTTACTGTAAACATTGTGCGACATTACCGCGCGGCTCTTCTTTGTAGTACGCGCGTTTCAAGACGCATCTAATAATATTACAATTGCTTTGAATTGAGCATGATAGAACCGCACATTTCCCAAAATCCGATATCAGGATAGAATATTAAATTTACGCTTCACCTAGATGGTATGATAATGTCGTCTGAAATATCTTCTAAGATGTGTTGCAAGAAATTACATCACCTACGGACTTATTGTCTTCAAATTAAAAAAAATATATATATATCACTTTTTATGCGCAACATTTTTCAGTGCATTTAAAATCGACTAGTGGATGGAATTATACTGTATGCGGACTCTTATTTCAGACATATTCGTTTTGTCATTTTGATGTAATACAATATTTGAATATACGTTAAATCAAACTGAAAAGTTTCTGAAAAATATGCGTTGCTTTTTTCAATATCCTTTTCTTCTGCTTTTCTCCGTTGAAAGATTTTTCGGAAAATATTGTTTACCGAATTTTGAGTTATATAAATTTAATCCTTACTTTGAATAATCAAAAATCAACACCCCAGGTCCTTGCCCCGAGGCTAAAAAAACTTAGGAACAGTCTCCGAGCTCAAATCTCAATGCCATTCTCCGAGTATTATGGTTGAAATGATAAAGATGATTAATCATTAATCAATACAACTTTTGAAAACACGTCTACAAAAACAAGACGATAATGGTAAAAAAGATGGCTCCACTCCCATCGGTGACCCTTTTTAAAATAAATTTGTTTCATAAAACAGCCCGGTCAAATGCATTTCTTTTACTTCCGTCCCTTTATTATGACATAGACCAAACTGTACAGTCGTTACACAGTATCACCTCATCATACATGTACCAAACGTCTAAACTATACAATACTTATTATCCTTTTATATGTATGACTTCATTATTCGAAGAAATACGTGTACTTCAGACACGTGTTACACATTACGAGTCTCAAGGGACGTATAATAATGTATCATATCGATACTCTCCAGACTGAAATATCGTTGTTTATGTCTAGCAGTAACCCTGGGAGCCATGTTTTGTATTTATAGTCTCATTCTCACCAGGCACGTTGTGGAGCCACATAAAGCGATGTACTGCTGGAAATTACTCATATAGTATTGACGCGTGGACAACACTGTTAACCCTTTGTCTCATAATACCGCATTTCCTCGCATCTGAAGCAGACGACTTTTGAAAACATTGCGGCAAGAGAAGCCATTTGCTTGTAATGAGAAATGACTTCTTTGCCATAGTGTTTTCTACTCTGTCAGTGAGAAATAACCCAATTTTCTTAACTAAATTGATGTTCTGTATATTTACTTTGAATATGGAAGAGTCCAAAATATGCTTATGAAGCAGAGTTGAGGCATAAGAAGCAATTATATGTCTAATTAGATTATTCAACTAAGATCTACGCCTTTAAATGATTTGTTTTGTTTTGTTTGATTTGTTTTATAATAAATGGCTGTTTTCTTTCAGTTAAGTACGGATCTCCATTTTTTCACCGGGGCTTATGTCGCATCAACGGTCAGGGTCATTTCATTTGGGGATTTTTCTAGCTTTAACGATGAATAAAGACCCCAGGCTTATACCTGGGTAGAATCACCGACCTTCCGCTAGCTAGCTGGACAGCTTCCTCGGATGCGAACTTCAACACGTGGAGTTCGAACTCACAACGGTGATCGTTCCAAATATCAAGGATAGTAGTGGCCAGTGATAAGGTTTACATATTGGATACTAAGCATCATGTTTTCAAACTTTGTTTTAGTGTATCTTTTATTAAAAGAACACTGCAGTGTGAAAAGTTTTTTGTAACACTATACGGAAGTGTCTGCTCGTACAAATAATACGTCAGCGTCGCCAAATGTTACAGTCTACGTCACACAGTCTGGGTTCACACATTACCTAACTAAAACTTCGGTTTACGATTTGTCACGCACCTGCCACCGTGACACAGCATGTATGACAAACAAACGTGCTTCTCGTTCAATATACATACTTGTACATGACTTAAATTCACCTGGAACACAAAATGAAGTATGCTTTACAGTGTTCATGTTGACTGATATTAATTAGGCCTTTAAAAACAGGTTTGTTACCGGTTACCCGACCGACCTATCTTTTACCTGTCGACTCGTAAGTTTTTACGGCATCCAAATCTTGTGCTATATTGTAATTTTCACAACAGAGTTGCCAATATAAGTATGATAAAAACATAAAAGAAAAAATCCCTACCTACCGACAGTAGTGTAGGGCGGTACCGTGGTACCACGATTTTTCATTTTTTTGACTTATGGTACCACATTTCCCTCACTGTGGGCGGTACTATGGTACCAAATTTTCGGAAAATGGTACCATAATTTGTTGAAAAAAGAGGTGAAATTGTGAAATTTTGGTCAATTTTTTGTTTTTTTATGGTACTCATTTTGGATAGGTGGGGGGTACCCCATTTTGTGTTTTTGGGTACTGATTTATTTTTTGGGTTTTGTGTGGGATTTTTCAATTTGTTATTTTCAATTTTAGACACACAAAAAAAGACACAAAAGACAATTTGACACAAGACAATTTCGCAAGAAGTGCGCTTTCGCAAAAAACATGGTGGCCCTGAAAAGGGCCGTTGGTTTTGGTCCTAACAAGGACCGTTGGTATTTTTTGTAGTAGTACTAGTTAGCAGCAGGCTCCTGTTTGACGTAGACCTTACGCTTGTCAGAGTAACAGTCTTGACAGGTCGGGTCCCCGCAGTACCAATCTTGTTGAGGATAACAGTCTCGGCAGGTCGGGTCCCCGCAGTACCATTCTTGTTCTGGAACAGAGGGTTGAAAGTACGCTCTCTCGGCAGTGGTAATCAATTGCCAATGGTCTTCTTCTTCAGCTTTTTGCTGATAATACGCTTCCAGCCCTTGTCTTTGCTGTCTGATCTCAGACTGAAGTTCAGCCTGTTTCTGCTCCCAGACAGCTTGTTCTTTCTGCCTCTGTTCTGACTCGTACTCGGCAAACGCCCGTTCCCTATCGGCCTGCTCCTTCGCCTCGATATCATCCATAGCCTGTTGTCTACTTTCTCGCTCTCTGAGTCTATTCAGAGCCCGATCTCTAGCAGCCTGTTGCTCACGCCGCCGCTGCCGCCGAGGACTAGCTGTCCTGGCGGGTCTCTGGTTTCGTTTCTCAAGATTCAGAAAATGTTGTCTCATTCGAATCATTTCATCACGTTGATGATAGCGATCTACTTCAATACAATTCATGGACTCACCAATAGCCCGTTCTTCTTGTTCTCTCTTGTTGACCACATTAGCAGCCAGTTGACGGATGTTCCGCCATACCCTAGCCTGTCGTGCCGTCAATTGTCTAGCCGTTTCTAGCTGATTCAACAATGCATTCATCTTGAGCGCTTAGAAGGAAATGAAATGACGTGACGCAATGCATTGGATTTTTATACGGCAAGCGCGAACCTGTGTGAGAACATGTTAAATGACGTCGCGTCATTTTTTTAGTCGCTAGTTTTTGTGTGTTTTTGTGTTTGTTTTGTGTTTCTTAACTCCTAATACCAACAAAGTAAAACAAACAGGTGGTATTATTTTTTTATATTTTTATTCAACACGAACCACATTTTTTAAACATAGAACAATAATGAACCATATGTTTTTGTAAATCAACCATTTTTAAACAAAACGACATTTTTTTTTGTACATTTTTTTGGTAGAACAACATGTTTTGTACATATTTTTTAAACAGAACATTTTTTTGTACATATTTTTTTTGTTAGAACAACATAGAACAATTAAATTTTGTTAGAACAAAAATTTTTTTGTTAGAACTTTTTTTATACATATTTTTAAACAGAACAAGATGAAAGTAATCACACAAATTAAAGTGAATAATAAATCATGTTTCTATTCATGATTCTATATTGCAAATGTCTTTCACCTCCTATTCTATCATTGTATCGTCCAAAACACTTTTGTCCACATTTGTTCACATACTGAGCTTGTCTATAATAAGTGCCATAATATTGTTCAAACCAACGGGTCACATACGTATCGTTATCTCCTGGTCTATCCTCTAGCACTTTGAATCGAGTAAGAAGGATCTGGTTCAGGTCACATCCACGAGAAATAAAGTCCAGAACGAATATACAATACACACCACACACAGGTAAAACATTCCCTTGTATACACAATGCATTCCACTGATACGTTTTTGAATGTTTTTTCACAAAAGAGAGAATCTCCTCAAAGGGTGGTAGTCCATAAGAATCAAAGTATACGATGGTATGGTCTTTGATGTAAATAGCCACCCAGTGTTCTCCAGGTTGATTCGCATTGTGTGTATTCACAATATAAGCCTTTATATGATGAGGATTCTCCGAAGGTAACTGATCTTTTGCACAAACACGAGCATGCAATGTCGATAACATCGGTGAATGATCTAAGATGTATTGAAGTTCATTCGTCTCCATAATGCCAATGTCTATTCACACGTTCTGCCCATACACTTATCCAGGAATCGTTCAGTTCTGACTGATTCTGATAGAGTTCGTTTTTAAACTGAATCCATAATCGACAGGCATCTCCTTTTTCACTATCGGTCAAGGTCACGAGTTCAGGATACCACTTTTCCATGACCTTGAACACATCCAAATCTTGAATCGCTTTTTGAATGTACAGTTCTGTCCACTCTGATGTGTTCGTGAATAAGCACAGGACATGTTGTACTTGACTAGGATGATCCACTTGACAACCGTAACAGTCTTTATGCACTTGATCATAAATCAACGTTTGAAGTGCTTCTGTCACATGGTGGTTCAACCCCTCTCGCAAGGATTCCGTTCGTTCACTTGTATCACAAGGATACGCCAATAATTGCATTTCAAAGTCTTGTCCTGGTTCCATGTTTTCTATGTCCATTTTTTCTAGATTCAACCATTGCATTTTAAAGTTTTGTTTGTGTTCCATTTTTTCCATTGATCAATAATCTAAAAGTACTTCTCTAAACTGGTTGATTTCAATCTGATTATCGTATTCCGCATACACAATCACGTTAATAGCTTGTCCTAGCGCTCTGGCAAAGTGAAATTCCAATCTCAGATTCCCCGTTTTTATAGGATGGAGTTGACCTTCCTCGCAACCTTGATCGGCTGTCAAATCCAGTCCCCAGAGTGTGTAACCGTGTTGATAATCATTCAAACTCAATCCAAAGGAACGATTGAGTCCAAGAGCTCCTGTGGCTTGATAGAGTGACATGTAGGACCGTAGACATTCTCCCGTTTCGAAATTGGGTTGAAACGGTTTGTTATGAATACTTTTTCCATCAATACTGACCTCCAGATGATTGAGATCAAAATGACGGAAATCAAAAGGATTGGTCCCTATATCCCCATTCATATCTCCATTTCTCACCATACCAATGATCAGTCGTTTTGGTAATTGACCTTGAAATAAATGATCTTCAATCTTGGAACGTTGACCGTTAGGAATAGTAAAGGTTTTCACCTCAGTCCGTCGGATGGGAATTTTCATGTTGTGTTGAGCAATGTGTTGATTGAGTTGATTGGCCACCACAGGGAGTAAATCCACGGTTCTCACATTGAAACCTGCTTCCATAAACTTGATTTTTGCAGGTGCAGCAGCCATGAGACAGAAATTGGGTGATGCTTTGTTCAGTCTTAGACGTATTTCTATCCCATTAGGTAAATATTTATCTTGCATCACCAGATCCAAATGAAGTCGACCACATAGTTCCACTACACGACTTTGATGGACACGATTTCGCCTTTCCACATAACCCTTGTTATCTCCATCATGGACTTTGGTGTTCATCTGACCAGGGGTGTCTGCGGCCCATAATTCTAATGCTTGAAGCTGAGTGCTTTTACAACTTGGATTGAAGGAGAGTAAATTTCCTAGGTAAGCACGATAGGCATACGTGTCCGCATTGCTGGTGATCAGTTTATTGTTCAGATACACATCGATGCTACTGAACATACTGTGAAAAAAGTTATTAACGGTTGCAATTTCACTGTCATTCGCCAAGTCGGTATTATTCGCCTGTAGAATTTTGATTTTCATATACAGATAAGACTGATTCAGATCTGTCCATTTTTCTACTTGTGCAGGAATCACGAATTCAATAGGAGCATTATTATCCAGGGCAGAAATGGGATAATGCTCAGTCCATTGTCCCTCCTGCATGGCAGTCATCGTAGGGGGAACGACAGACACGTCCAATTCTGTCTTACTACATTCACAAGAACCGTGTTGCATCATGATTGTTTTTTCTTTTTCTTTTTCTTAATCGAAAATATCAAGTGGTCTGGCCTGCTTCACTCGACGACGATGAAGTTTCGAATGAGGTTTTTTCTTGATGGGTTTGGCCTTTATACTTTTCTTAGGTTTTTTGGTGACTTCACGTAACAAGGATTCGGTTACATTTTTCAGTACGTTAGCTCCTCTTTTTCGTATCGCTTTTTTAGGGTTGGATCCTGACATGATATCTTGCATGGCCGCTTTTCCTTGCTGGAGTCCTTCTTTTTTCAAGGTTCGAACTCCAGATCGAACCAAAGGATTCAGTAAAGGCATGATACGTTTCATGGCTTTCTTAAACATAGATCCTAGCCCCTGTCCATACTGACGAGGTTGACCTTGGTATATAGGCATCATTGTCGTTGGCGTAGATGTAGCTTCACCATAGACTTCCCATGAATAAACTGAATGGGTTGCCCTGTGTCACCCCTTATATGGATGGTGATGGTGTCAAAGTTGGCTTTAGCCAGTGGTACGTAGTGTACATTCAAGAACTCGAAATGAATATGTGGATTAGTCCCTGCTTTGGTTCTTGGGTCAAAAGGAGCCACACGTAAAATGGGAGCTTCAATGTTTCCCAAATAGGTATAAGCCGCCAGGTCAGAATAAACAAACAAGTGATTATGACCCATGTTCAAGTCTACCCCGTGAGGAAATGGATCTGGATTCTCGGCTAAATAAATGGTAGGAGCATTATGAAGAGACCCACCCATTTTCATAAACATACTAGGATGAAACTGAATGCCTAAGTTCTTTGAACTATCCATCTTAATACGTTTACTTGTTCCTGAGAAACCTACAGTAAAACGGAGGTTTTTCTCTCTAAACAGTTGACCAAGGTAATCTTTAATGACTTGATCCAGAGTCTCTATCAGATGTTGTGGTGTAACATAAGTTCCTACAGGAATACAAAGACGTATTCCTTTTTCATCATTGGGGAAAAGACAGTAATGGGGAAAAGCCTCAAACGTTTTGGCCAGGATAGGATCCCGTGTGACAATGGAAAAATGTCGCTCTTCCTCCGTGATATTAATGACTTGACTAGGTACAATCATTTCTACTAAACCAATTTCCCAGTCTTGTTTATTGAGATGGATGGGTTTGAGTAGTTTGGTACGAAAACAACATTGGGTATTGTCTGGGAACAGATCCATTGAACTGTCACTCATCAGGGTAATGTAAAACGAACTCATGCTGGTTTGGGTTTATTGAATTTCAAAGAGGGATTCGGTAGAATATAACCCAGAGAACTACTTAAAAGCAGGAGCCACAATTCACGATCGGGTCGTTCAAAACACAAATTAAAGAGTGACACGCTAATAATGATAAACACCACCGCAATTTGGGCAAAAAAGGTGACCTTGTTCTTCGGCTCAATGGGTCTGACTTGCTCTGAGGTACACTCTGAGGTGCTCACTGAGGTACTCACGGCCACACTGGCTGTGTCAGACTGAGACATGCTGTATTTAAACGAGATGAGATTCAGGAATCCAACTGTCAAATTTCGAAGGGTATCCTTTCCAGTGCACTTTAATTTCTTGTCTTATTTTTCCGTCTACTTTTCTCTTACGACGAGCCAACACTGATTCAATTTCATAGATACCATCGTCTTTTATAGATTGTATTTCAGAGAGATAAAACGAACCCAAAATAGGTTCTCCATCTAAATCTGTCAATTGGACGGTCGGAGGTGAAGTTCTTTTGACATGGGTCACTCTAAACACTTCAGTCGTCCAGTTCGGTAGATAGCCTTTATCAAAGGTACGTTTGGTTTTATTGATGCGCACAATATCTCCCACATGAAGATGTTCTCGTGATTTCGTTTTTTCTTTTTTTCCATACAAGGTCAAGGTCACCTCAGATTCATTGTGTTCATTTACGGATACAGGTGCCATTTGAATACTTCGATGAAATCGATGATTATAGGCTTGCACCAGATCTGGTAATACATCAATATATCGTCGTGTGTGATGATGGGTAAAATATCTCCACATGTAGGATTTCAAAGTACGTTGAAAACGTTCTACTACACTGGCTTTAGTTTCTGGATTTTCAGTCGTGAAATAGTGAATACCTTCTTTCTCTAAAAACGCTTGAAATCTTTGATTCTTGAATTCAGTGCCTTTGTCCGTCTGCAGCGCTTTAGGTTGTCTCGTTTTCAGAATAGAGCGAAACGCTTCAATCAAAGTGAGTCCCGTTTTATCCTTGAGAGGAACGACCCAAGCATATTTTGAAAATACATCAATGACACACAACAGATATCGATAAGGTGTGTTGTGTTTGACTAAGGATTGCATGTCCGCCAAATCCGCCTGCCACTGATGATCGATACCACCCACTTTGGTTTTCCGTCTTGAAAATTTCCGACGGATAGGTTTATGCAAGGTATACGTCTTTTGTCCTTTTAGCCAGGATCGCACTTGATTCAAAGTAATGCCGTGAGCTCGCACTGTCTTATAGAGACGGCGTATCCCTTCAAAAGCAGCCGGATGTAAGGGATCATAATAGATCTTCTGTAACACGGTATCTACTTTGGGGTCCATAGAGGTCTAAGTAGTAGTAGTAAGAGTCTAGTAAGGTTCCCAATGAGGCTCAGGTTTGATTTTTTCTTGTTTTATAGGTTTCTTAGTCGCAGAAGGTTTCTTCCTAGGAGAAGAAGTAAAAGACGCAGAAGGATCGACAAAACTATCGTAAAATTCATCTTCCTCTGAGTCTGACTCGGGTTGTTGTATCCAGGACCATCTCCGTTTATTTCCTACCACTTCTTGGGGTACATTGACTTCTCTTAATCCACGAGAAAACTGTTCCCATCCTTTTGGGCTAGACCCTTTTCTTTGACGAATCACATCATTGACTAAATCTATAATGTTGGATCCTTGTATGGGTTTTCCATCATATTCCAAAACACCTTGTTCATTCCATGACATATGAGGATGATTTTGAAGAAAGTGTAATAAGAGTTGAGTTTTTCGACGCATGGTTTGGGGAACACTTTCAAGAATCCTATCGGCTAGGGTTAGTCTATCGGTAGCTGCTGCTGGAGCTGGTGCTTGAGCTGCTGGAGCTGTTGGGGGTGGCATGGTGGGTTCACGCGCTTTTTGATGTGACAATTGAAACTTTTGTAAGACTTGTCCATAGTGTTGTGCCTTTTCTGATTCGGACAAGGATTCATTTTGTAGTACTTCCCCCATTTGTTTCTGTAAATCAGAGGTCTGTGTGACTTGTGGGGAGGAGGTAAGCGTGGTCGCTGTTCTGATTTCTATCGATTCATCTCTTCTAGCATTTTAAACGGGACAATAGCCATTTTCTTCATATTTTTTTCACGAGTTGAGCCACTCCACCACTGAGTGCCCCTGCCGCTACAGCTTTAGCAATGACTGGAGCGAGAGCCAATAATGGAAATAATCCTCCTTTTTGATTTAACACCCGTTTCTTTTTTTGAATCGATACTTTTTTATCCGCTAAGGTACGGAGATGTTGACGCTTGGGCTTCAACCTTTGCTTTTGAGAGGGTGATAAGGCAACATTGCCTTTTAAAACATTGTGACAACACTCGGAGATACATTGAATCACTTCTTTAGGTGCTTTTTGTATCATCGTTCTTCTCATTCCCTCTGGGGCTTGAGTTAAACCCAACACCAGATGACCGTACTTGTGTAGGAGTGGACGCTTTGGAGCCATGATATCAACTGATGTTGTTTCGTACATCACTGTTTATATAAAGCATCTAAGGCTTGTTTGGAAGCTGAACTCATCGGTAGGGTTCTCATTAAGTTCACACGTCCTTGTAAGATAGGTTTCAATACCATCTGTCTTGACAATTGCGATAATTTCAAGGGTGAAAATCGAGTCACAGGGGTATCTGGTGATGAAGAACTGATGTACGAAGTAGAACTTTTACTGCTTCTGGATCTGCTTCTGGATCTGCTTGACCCACTTTTGGATCTGCTTCTAGATCTGCTTTTGGATCCGTTTCTGCTCAAAGAAGAACTCAAACTGGTGGATCCACAGGTCGAACAGCTGCTGCTTGAATTACTTCTGCTTGAAGAAGAACTTAAACTGCTTGATCCACAGGTCGAACATTTGTATCTTGACCCACTGGTGGAAGAAGAAGACGAACTCAAACTGTTTGAAGGAGAAGAACTCAAACTCAAACGGCTTCTTAGCGTCCTGGGAGGAGTTCTCAATGGCGTTCTCATAGGAGTTCTCATTGGAGTTTTCATTGGAGTACTGGTGGCAGGAGGTGACCATCGTGTTGCCGTGTAAATAGGAGATCCACTGGGTGACCCAATGGGTGACAACCCATTGGGAGGTGATCCCATGGGAGGTGATCCACTTAAAGAAGACGATCCATTTCTAGATAAAGAAGATCCAATGGGTGACAACCCATTTCTAGATAAAGAAGATCCTCTGGAACCTCGTCGAAGGGTGATAAAACGTTCATCGATTGTGGGTGAAACTGTAAATGCAGGTGTTTTCTTTATTGGTGTTCTCTTTGCTCTTTTTGCTGGAGCTCTTTTTGCAGGAGTTTTCTTTTTAGGAGCTCTTTTTGCAGGAGCTCTTTTTGCTGGTTTTTGTTTAGGAGCTTTTTTTGCTGGTACTCTTTTTGCAGGAGCTTTCTTTATAGGAGCTCTTTTTGCTGGTTTTTGTTTAGGAGCTCTTTTCTTTGCTGGAGTTTTCTTTTTAGGCGTTCTTTTTGCAGGCGTTTTCTTAGGGCCAAATTTACGAATGGTCTTTTGACCATTCCATCGAAGTAAACTTCGTATCATCACCCCTCCAAGAAATCCACTCCCTCCTGGTTTCAATATGAGTTGACGTTTGGTGTCCACATCCACTTGATCATCACCTAACTGCTCTAGTTCATTCTGATGTTTTTGCATAAAGTTTTGTGTTTGTTTAGGTAACAGCAATTTCTTTTGTAAAATCACTTTAGCAGCTAACGTAAACCATTTGACCATTTCTTTTAATCCTGATCGTAACAATTGCTCCCGTTGAGCAGGATCACGTTCCTGACTCAAATGTTCTAGCGACTGAGCTATGGTGTTCATTCTGTCTACCATGATGACTATGATGACTCTCTAAGTTCTATCACCTTTATATATACACCGTCGGACCACGTTCTTCTCCAGTGA
The DNA here is from genome assembly GCA_008271625.1 of Lutraria rhynchaena. NCBI lineage: Eukaryota > Metazoa > Mollusca > Bivalvia > Venerida > Mactridae > Lutraria > Lutraria rhynchaena. Next base: position 4,133,918 of record VIBL01000010.1, read on the forward strand.
TCCAATGATGAAAAATATCGGTTCTCAATCGATACGTGTCTGGTGTTTGAGGGTGAAAATCAATCACTAAATATCCATGGGGTGTAGAGATCGCATCTTGATAAGCGGGTAACAAGTGTGGCAATTGAATTTGATTCGCCAATACTTTGATTTGTCCTTTATCTCTTGTGTTTTGAAATAAGATCATGTAATGTGCATTTAAACTCAATGTACGACTGGCTTTCGATTGTTGAAACATGTTTTGAGTAATGTAAATGACACTAGCATTACGATGATGACCTTTTCGTGTAAACCATAATTTAATTTTCTCTTCATCTTTATCCCCAAGCATATCATCAAATACAATTAAATGGGGAATGGAGGTATCCTCCACCAACTCCTCCTCATCCTCAGGAATACCCTGTAAGAATTGAATGTGGGGTTCCTGTTCTTGTAACTGAGCATAGGCTGTTTGCCATTCTTTGTAACACCATACGATACGCTCAGGTACCACTTGAAACAGATCCGATTTGTAAGTCAACATCTTTTTGACAAATTGTGTTTTACCAGATCCACTAGGACCTGAGATAAACATATTACAAGGATGCTTAAACAATAAACTTGACTCCATGACGTGACAATCACAACTAACATCAAGTGAATGAAACAAAAGTATTTTATTGACTTTTTTTTTTACTTTTTTTACATACAACAACAATAATTAATATACTGTTAATACACAATAGTTACACTGACACACAGTTACAGCACTGACAACAAAAGTCATGAAGTGGTGGTAGTATTTTCTCCGAAAATTCAAACACACATTCTGAATGTCCATGTTCACTAAGAAAAGTGATGACTTCGTCCTTGTTCACTACATGGTTCATCCAATCCGTTTCACTAAAGTCTAGTGACACTGTCTGTTTATAAAATGAATTCATCACATGAAGTCCATTTCTAAATTCTTCAAACAGTTCTGGTGTACTCAAACGTTGTCGAATCCATTCTACACTATGATGACCTTCAGGTATTTTCATGCGAAAAGCAAAAATCAATGCTTTTCTTAACATGGTATGCTTCATAATATCAAACTGTTCCATTCTTGAATGGTTTGAATCACTTTCTTGTTATTCACCACGTACGTATTCCAATCGTCTCGATGGATAGCTTTCAAGTCCAAATGTGCACTGATCATCGCCTGATGAATCATCCGTTTAAATAGTTCAAACGTATGCGGATTCAGAATCCAGGCGTGAATGTCCTTGACCGTGTCAAGGTCATCTAGTACAATACTGAATAAGGTCTCTCTGTACAACTCAAAATCCAAAATGTAAAATAAACTCACATATCGGGGTCGTCTCGATGGTCTTTCCATAATGGAATATTCCCCGCATTCATGATAAGCCTAGGTACATCCGCATGGAGAGCATCAATGGTTTGTGTCACTACACGTAAATGATGTTTTTGTTTAAAGAACACAGCACGGTAGGATAGAATCGATCTGACCTTAGTGAAAGGGATCGGTTCCTTAAATAACAGGATACCACGTAGTTTGTATTGCGAATACACTCGCCATCCAGGTTGAGATATCCCATTGTCTTCTTCAGCCATGCTAAACCATATGACATTGTCAGTAGGTTGAAATGCATTCGTTAATGCAGATATATCATTCAAAGTGGCATCGTGGATACAAAACACCCATCCAGTCGATATCATGCGATCCAATTTTTGTTGAATTATATTGAACTTTCGTAGCATAGGTAATTTCTGACTTACAGTCAAATCCTGGCGTTCACTGACATCTTCTAATAGTCTATCTACCCGTCCAGGGTCCATGCGTTGTAAACTATGAATAGCACCATGGGTCGCCCATGCATGTACTAACTCCATCTTCCATGGTTTAGAATTAGCCTCTATCACATAACGATAGATTTTAAGTCTTAACTCTATAGGAAGTAACGGTATCCAATCCATACTTGTTTTTGTTTGTTTTGTGTTTGTATTTTTGTTTTGTGTTTCTGTTTGTATTCGACCACTACTACGACGACAACGACTACACCATTATATATAAGTCCAAAACAATAAGGTCAAGGTTTTTTTTTATCATACCAAAAAAACAACAGGTCAAGGTCAGTCATGCAGATATCCATAAGGAACAGTCATGTAATCGTCGACGATGATACGTTTGGTATACACAGAACGAAATGTTTTGATTTGTTTCTCACTCGTCACTGTTCTATCTCTATGGCGTTTAATCCTGGACGCATATTCAACTACGGTAGAATAATGTTCTCTGTCTTTCACACAGTCCACCATACTATTGAAATTTACTTGTTGAGTTGCATTATAGTCTAATGTAATGCCTTTCACTTTACACGCCTGATGTCGTTCTCCATTTTCAATGTATTCATAGCCATAGTTTTTTGGACCTAAAGCAACATATTTCACAATACGTCCATGAGGTACTTCATCCGTCCATTTTCCCAAACGACTGGATACAATAGGTACATTGTATTCTTGAGGGTCATAAATGTACATACAACTGTCCGTATCAAAATAGAGCACCCTTTTTCCCAGAGGTTCAAGCACTTTGTACAGTTCTAATCGAGCATAAGCCGTCACAAAAGAAGCCACGACAGGATTAGAAGAAGAATGGGGATCAGCTTGATCCGATTCATCCGTGAAATTCATCAGTACGAATTCATCATGATCAAAACACTCGGCATATTTCACCGACTTTTTAGGATCATTCAGAATCTCATAGAAACGATCCAATTTATGGACATACTCCGTTTTCGGTAACAGGTTGGTTTGAGCATTTTTACCCCATAAACAATTCAACATGGTTTTGGCAAAAGCTCTTTTTCCTGGATTTTTTTCACTTGTTCCAAGCGAATTCCCTCAGCTTCCAAATAATCTTGTTTAAACTTCAATTTATCTTCCTCTGTGTCCACGCCGGGAGGATACCCGCTGGCTTCTTGCTTCATTTTTAAGTATTTGTCAATGTATTGACGGTACACGTCCGAACTCCACTCATCCCAGTGCCATACATGATATACTTTCAACACTTTATACCCTAAAGAAATGGCTTTCGCCAATTCTACATGGGTCCACGTTCCATACAATGCCCGTTCATACAGTGAATGTGTACAATAATCTAACTCCTCTTCCGCACAGGTACGACATAGAGCAAATACCATTTTGTTATTACAGTGCATAGGTAAGACAGGCATCCATAAATCTTGCGGTGCAAGAACACGGCATTTAATTAATCCTTTGTATGTCTCAAGACGCTGTGGATCAATTTGCTCTTGACTCAAAATCACGGGATGACCTAATGGATATTTTCTGTACTTGTTGACATAGGGATACAGGGAACAAATGTCCACGTATTTGATCTCTTGGTCTTTTTCTACTTCATGATACAGTCGGACGGCATTGGTACGACCTCCGAACAAAGCTTCCCTGGGTTGAATTGGGTCTTGACCCATATAAAAACGTTCTACTCTGGTCTTATACTCAGGGTCCTTTTGACAACGTTGATCAAATTCACATTCCCACATCACCACTAATGGATACCCTTGTTCTTTCAAATCCTCAAGTCTTTTTTGTGTGTCTTCATAGGCTTGATGCATGCTTTTCAACGTATATGGATTGATGGTACCCCGGTTGGAAAAGCAGGTGGGACACCCATGATACCAACATCCCATGAATTCATACACGGTGTCTGTCTCTTCACAATACCCATCCACATAATACGGTCCAATTTTAACTTCTCCGCCTCTGTGATTCAAGGCATGACGAATATGAATTCCTTCAGTCACAGCAGTCATTTGTAACCAACGTATGCTTTTCATGGAATACCGAGTTTTATTAGGATATCCTGCATCAGAAATCACGGCTAAACTATGAGGCGGCATGGAGTTTTTCCGCCAGGCTTTATTACACACTTGGGCTAGCGTTGTCGCTTCAGTAAAAGGGTCAATTTGATCACTGGCTAACAATTGTTGACGAAATTCACCACAACCGCGTCTTAAAATATCCACATCTGATTTACAGTATTTTTCCATTTCTTTTTGAAAATCAAATTCATCTCCTTTTTTTCTCATGGTACCAAGTTAGAAATTGTTGACGTTGCTCTGGCTTCATACTGTCAGGTTTGTAAAAGTGTAGCGGTAAGTAAGGTCCCACATAATCCTGATAGTATAAGGTATTGGCATAAAATGGAAACCATCCTTTAGCTAACTCGGTCAGTCCAAATGTCTTAGGAAAAGCTGAGAGTGGCATACTTAGGAAACTGAGCGAGTCGATCAATCGTATTCCATGCACTCGTAGCAGAATGATTTTACTTCCATTCATAATCAGCTGTGGTTTAGCTGTCCCGTGGGTAACGACATATCTGAGTATAAACTGGGCATCGTAACCTTGAGCATTGTGGGCGATCACTGTAGATCCTCGATGGGTAGGATTGAATAGCCAAGTGCAAAATTGTTCCAACGTGTTTTCTCCACGGAATACCATTTGTCTTGCTTCATTCACCTCTTCACAATACTCACATGGATCTTGCACTGACTTACACATACATTCACCGCAGGCGCGTTGAGCTACACAAAAGTTGGGTATATGTTCTCCAGAATCAAAGCGACACTCAAAGTCAAAAAAGATGAAGGGGACTTCGGGTTGCATGCCTTTTCTATCAGGTGGTACATACGTTGGAATGTAACACTCATGATCCGGTCCCACTATTTTTTCACAATACTTGCATTTCTTTTTCCCTGGGCAAATATGATTTCGTCTCGTTCCTACAACTTTTTGTCCACATTTTCTACAATTCCATACAGACTCACAGATAGTTTTACGTTGTTTTCCACTTTTCGTTTTGTGACGATCAAAACAGGTTTGACTTCGAAATACTCGATAACAATCGGGACATCGGATGGATTGTTCCACGGGGCATAGGGCGTGGGCGTAACACTGGCAAATGTTTCGACATTGATGGGTTTCACGATGATCATAACCCACATCACACCATTCACAATAATAACTCCGTCCAAGAAATCCTGCGATCGATATTATGCTATCATAATGATTGTCATGATGAAAAATATGAATCACCCGACTTTTTTCAGTCATCGCTGGTGGTTTGAATAATAATTCATTTCCATAATGTTGTGAATGAATTTTAATCACATAATTGGGATAGAGGTAATGTTGCAGCTTATTGTATTCTTCTATACCACAAGCGCGATCCGATGAAATATCCACTTGTTTTAATAATGCTCCGGCTTCATGTTGTTGTAAATTTTTCTTAGACTGACGTATGAGATTCCATCGTTTTTTCCATTCCGAGGTTTGATTTTGATTCGCTTTACACATACCAACCACAATAGATCTAGCTAAACACATCGAGTCCTTACTATTGTCAATACACAAAACACTTCTCTTTGACTTCACCATGTTGAGTAAGTTTGCTGACTTGAATGTCTTTTTTCCCGAGCCTTGTGGCATAGCAATATGTGTAATTTCCATCTGTGCTTCTCCGTCATGAATCTTGAACTCACGGTTGCTCTGTGCCACTCGCTCAATTTCATCCAATACAACATCTCCATTTATACGAGATGCCACATCAAATGGAATATGAATTCCGAATTCCAAATTAGGATGCCGTATGGATACTCGAACTCTATCATTGGATCTTACTTGGCATGTCCGATAAAGTTGATTCATCATATCATGAAACAGCCGGCTTGTAAATTCAAACGAATGATCGTACGGTTGAAATGCCACATCATACACTCTAGACTGCATCTTGAATTTCCTTGATTTTCTTTCCATACGAGATTGTATTTGATAATATTCTCGTACCTGCTCCAACTTTGTTCGTTTGGCTGGAGGCTCATGACTGGCACTGTCGGTGTCTGACATAATTATGAATCCTATGATCCTTCACACTCCTCTTAAGATACTATGTTCAAGGTCAAGAGATCTATAAGGTTACATTCAAGGCCGCATTAATAATATGTTTTTCAAGGTTATATTCAAGGCCGCATTCAAGGTCACTCACATCTTATAAAAGGGACTGCTCCACACCACTCTAGTCATTCTAGTCACTCAATATGAGCTACAACGATCCTAGAATGGAAAAAGCTGACGATAATAATAGCATTTATCAACAATCTTCTTTGATGTATTCATTGAAGAAAAAAATAAAAGAGTTAAACAGTATCGTGGATCAACTTTGTGAGCAGAGACATGTCACATGGGATCATATACAATGTTATCGTTGTGGAAAGAAAGGACATTATGCGACTACGTGTTCAGAAAAAGTAGGTAAAGATGAATGTTTTCATTGTCATGAAAACGGACATTTCGCAGCGAACTGTCCACAAAAGAATCCTCAAGTACCACCGCAAGGAATGAGTGATCAATTCATTGTTGACTCAGCCAACCAAATGGATCCACCGCTAAAGAAACGAAAATACAAAAAGAGAGAGGACAAAAAGAAAATGGACGATATTAACATTTGATGTGTTGGAACATTTGATGTGTTGGACAGTGTTCTTGAATCATGTTTTAGTTCTTCGTGATAGATAGTATGTTATATGGTCTTTGTGTGGTGAATAGTATTTGTAAGTTACTGGATTATATTGTATGTTATTTTGTTTTTTTTTTCTGATTGTAAGTTATTTTGTTGTAAAAATAAAAACAATGAAAACAAATAGTTTTTGTTGTAGAGAGAGTAAAACTTATCTTAAACATATGGTGGCCCTAAAAAGGGCCGTTGAATGTGTTCAATATTTAGCTTCAGCTAAATACAAATAGCGCCAATAATTGGCGCGTAACTCATCATCATAATAGATGGAGAGGTCTGGATATAAATTCCCCATCTTGATAGGTACAGCGACACTATCTTCCTCTACAAAGATTTCTTTAGGGGCGCGCAAACAATTTCCCATGTTTTCAAAGGATTGAATGTAGAACACACAGGCACATACGTTTATATACCCGAAAAGTAGGTCAATCCGATAACTTCATAAAAAAGTAGGTCAATCCGATAACTTCATAAAAAAAAATATAGGTCAATCCGATTTTTTTCTTGGATTGAAGAAACACAAAACAATGCTTAATGTTCTCACACAGGTTCGCGCCTGCTGTATAAAAACCACTGTCACTCTCGAAATTCATTTCATCCTACTACAATGTCTCAACGAACTCTAAAACTTATCAAAGAAAAATATGCAGCCTTAGGGCTGTATATTGAACAACTGGAGATACAGCTAGAAGAGTTACGCCTTGAAGTCAAAGAGTTGAGAGAAGCGAAGAAGGCGGAGGGCTTTGCAGAGGAGGTGGTGGTGGCCAGCTCTGGGGAAGAAGACTGGGGGGATCACCCCCAGGAATCAACCCCAGCTGAAAACTGGGAGGAGGATAACGAACCTCCTTTCAGGTTGGCCTCCACCGCCACAGACAGAGACTTCCGTAAGTGGGACAAATGGTGTCCCGCTTGTATGGGTAGATGTGGTCAAAATCATTAAGCCACTCTACCCAAAAACGGCCCTTTTAAGGGCCACCATGTTTTTGCGAAAGCACACTTCTTGTCAAAATTGCCGAAAAAAACAAAAGTCCAAATTGTTGAAAAACAAATTGTCTTAAGTCGAAAAACAAAATGTCTAAGTCCAAAACAAAATGTCCAAATCAAAATAAAAAAGTCAAATAGTCACACATTCACCAAATTCATAAACCACAATATTCTACTATCATACTGTACATTCCTAATTGATGACGTCGTAAAATCACGTCATAGTTGGTTCACTATTATACTTCAACAATATGTCGGATTTATCAGGTAATTTTATTATTTTTCATAAATGGCTGATTGATAGGTTTGCTGTGATTGTGGATTTTTTGTACGTTTTGCTGTGGTTGTGTTTTTTTGTTTACCAGCATTTTTTGGCTGTGATGGTGTATTTTTGTACGTTTTGCTGTGTTTATGTTTATTCTGTAGGCTTACTGTGATGGTGTGTTTTCTTTGACTCACATTTTTGTCTGTGACGTGTTATTTGGAAGGTTTGCTGTGATTGTATTTATTCTGTAGGTTTGCTGTGATAGTAAGTTTTTCTATACAGCAATTTTGTTTGGCCGTGACCGTATATTTTTGTTGTGATTGTGTTTTTTTTACTAGCATTTTTGGCTGTGACTGCGTATTTTTTGAAGGTTTGCTATGATTATGTTATTTTTTGACTCGCATTTTTTACTGTGACCGTATATTATTGAAGGTTTGCTATGAGTGTGTTAATTCTGTAGGCTTAATGTGATGGTGCGGCTTTTACTTTGTTGGTATTAGGACTTAAGAAACACAAAACAAACACAAAAAGCGTACAAAAACCAGCGAACAAAGATATGGACGTGACGTCATTTTAGTGTTCTCTATAACGTTCGCGCTCGCCGTATAAATTGTCAGGCGCTGACCCATTATTTATTATTTAACATGGAGACATACAACATGCCATATGACATTCTGAAAGAAGCATTAGAATCGTCTGAGTTGATAGGTCAAAATGCTGTTGGACCAGTGTATGGCACTAACCAGCCACAGTACAGTCAGCCACAGTACAGTCAACTCCAATACAATCAGCCACAGTACAGCCAGCCGAATCTACAGGGGAATGTACAGCCAGTACAGTCCGTGGTGAATGGACAGACTCATGGGCAGCCTAATCCACCGCCTACAGAGATGGCTATGCTACAAGAACTCAAAGGAATCAGGGGAGAAATAAGACAGCTAAAGCAAGTCATGCAACTCCGTCGTGAAATCGAGTTAAAAACAGACAAACTGATTGTGCCTGTACAGTTTGTGACTGACAAATGGGATAGCGAAGAGCCCTCAAAAACAGATGAGAAAAAAGACTCTAAAAAACGTAAACATGAGACCACAGAACCAAAGAAACCTGAGAAAAAGAAAACTGATCATGGTCGTGGACATTATGGTAAAGTCATGAAAAAATAAGACACTGATCAAACCCCCCCAACGGCCCTTTTCAGGGCCACCATGTTTTTTGCGAAAGCGCACTTCTTGCGAAATTGTCTTGTGTCAAATTGTCTTTTGTGTCTTTTTTTATGTGTCTAAAATTGAAAATAACAAATTGAAAAATCCCACACAAAACCCAAAAAATAAATCAGTACCCAAAAACACAAAATGGGGTACCCCCCACCTATCCAAAATGAGTACCATAAAAAAACAAAAAATTGACCAAAATTTCACAATTTCACCTCTTTTTTCAACAAATTATGGTACCATTTTCCGAAAATTTGGTACCATAGTACCGCCCACAGTGAGGGAAATGTGGTACCATAAGTCAAAAAAATGAAAAATCGTGGTACCACGGTACCGCCCTACACTACTACCGACCCATATTTTTTTGGCATGTAACCGGAAACAAACTTTTTCTTTTTTAGGCCTTATACATGTATCGCAGATGTGCAGGTTAATCGCCTCCAACTTGTGTTATCTCGTTCTGTCTTTGTCACGCCCATCCCCACCCATACATTTATTATACTTTACATGATGTGTACTTGGTTTTGAAATAGGCCCCTACTTTACGCTGGTAGTGAATTGCAAAACATAGGCAATGTTGACACAAATATGGCCGTGTAAAGCACTTCGATACACATAAATATCTTATATAAACAGTTTTGTGTTCTCCCTTGTGTCTATATGACACTCGAAAATTTATCGAAGGCTTTGTTTGAGACAGATATCACAGACAAAAGTGGAAGACCCGGGGCCATGCAAAAACCTAATTCGATTTTCGCTCGTCAAGAAACTATTTCACTGCCAGACGAATCGGTATCTTTGCTAGTCGTCTGTCTAAGAGTAATTTAATCGTTTTAATTGTTGGGAGTAAGCATGCGGAATGAGACATATATGTCCGTTCTCATTGCTACACCTGAATAACAACATTATGCGCCTCTCTGTCAATGCTCACCAACATTAATTGAAAGAGACATTCCTCTACACAGATACCACATAGTCAGAATTCTCTATGGCACATAATATACGCAATAAAAGTGTGTATATATGTAATTACCTGCATTAAACGTGAATCAGGGGCCTCCATGGTCCAGTGGTAATGGTGTCTGACTGTCTCTGACCGCTGTGAGTTCGAATCCCACCCGAAATTTCACATGTAAGGAAGCCGTCCGACTAGCTTGCGATAGAGACCTTCCTCCACTGTTCAAGCTTTAAATACCCTGGCTGTTGGTGCGAAGTTAAACTCCACTGATCCTTGTCCTTAGTTATGAGGAGAAGAACTTTTGTATTTACATACTTAGTAGCTGATTGTTCTTTTGTGAATATATTTTTTTCAATAGTGTCACACCAACCGCCAGGTTCATTCAGCGAGTTTTCTAGCTTTAACGGTTGAGAATGACATTGAGCGTACACCTTGGAAGAACAACCGACCTTCCATAAGCTAGCTGGATAGCTTCCGCAATTTGTCTGGTCCCGTATGGGATTGTAATTCACCGCGGTGAAATCTTTAGTGGTTACTATTAAGATACCTTAACCACTCGACCACATAATTTTTACTGTTGACTAAATTAATATCAATTAAGCAATCAATTAACTTTGTCAGAAGATAAGGAGTTTTTGTTAAGAACTCGCCGATAAAATCCTGACTGAATTACTAACTCTCTTTGATCACCTTCCGGCTGAAACAGACGAGAGACAAAAATTAAATTTAACTGAATCTTAGAGATCTATTTTGCGACATAGTTATGACTACGCTTGATAAGTACATATTATATAACGTATTTATTGCGAAAATATGAAGACTTAGGAAATAATTGAAACTGCACGAATGTCTCACTAGGTGCAATTTCTCGTCGTATGCTAGAGATCACGTGGTGCAGATTCCATTTCTGCATTTTGTCGCACACTTATTTTGTTGTTGTTGTTGTTGTTGTTGTTGACGATACGGCATTATTATTATCTAATGCCATTTTTCTTCAGCACAGATCTCTTGAACTTCTTAGGCGTAATTTGGCCCCATGTGGTTTCTCAATTTTATTTCAATGTTAAGCTGACTTGAGACAGTTATCCACACCAGTAACGCAACAATTTTCTCATCAAGCGAGTTTTGGATTACAAAACATATTTGACGCCTGAAGTCGGTAACGCAAGAAGACACCAAACGCGGCGATGAAATTTATCTAAAGAAATACCTAACCTGTCAATTCATGAAATGATTAATAAGTTTTGTCTTCCATAGAAGCCAAATTCAGTATATCTGACCTTGTATGTACTATAGTGTGACCTAATTACTGCGCAAACTGAAAGATGTTTACTCAGAATCAGAATGGTGCGCATTTAAGACCACCTGGCTTTCCGGCAAAGGGTGGACCTTATTGGGAGGCGGACTTAATAGCGTTTTTGATCTAAAAGCGAATAGGTCTAAATAGCCAGTTAGTATTTATGGAGAGTTGGTCTAAATAGCCAGTTAGTATTTATGGAGAGTTGGTCTTAATAGCCAGTTAGTATTTATGGAGAGTTGGTCTTAATAGCCAGTTAGTATTTATGGAGAGTTGGTCTTAATAGCCAGTTAGTATTTATGGAGAGTTGGTCTTAATAGCCAGTTAGTATTTATGGAGAGTTGGTCTTAATAGCCAGTTAGTATTTATGGAGAGTTGGTCTTAATAGCGAATTGAACTTAATTAATGACGAATCTGTCTTTAGGTATATCGAGTATTTCATGTAGAAAACAAGTGTTCGTTGTTTTTGCATTACCTGTTACCGTAGCGCGTACAACTATCTTATTCAAATGTATTTATATTACTAAGATACGAATGAATAGTGACATTGTGCGTGACAAACAATGGTAACGTAGCAATAAATTATTCGTTGTACAATAAGTGTTGTTGTTGTTGTTGTTGTTGTTGTTGTTGTTGTTGTTGAGAGCCTCCGTGGTCGAGCAGTTACGATATCTGCCTTATAATCACTAGCTTATTACCACTGTGAGTTCGAATCCCATCCGAGACCAGCTTCTAAATGTGAGGAAGCTGTCCAACTAGCTCACGGGAGGTCGATGGATCTACTCAGGTATAAGCCTGGGGTCTTCCCCCACCGTTAAAACTGGAAAAGTCGCTATATGACCTTTGCTGTTGATGCGACGTTAAACTGGGCAGAGTTAATTCGTTCCGGGTGTAAGCATCTAGCCTTTGCAGCGCAAAGAAAGAAATATTAAAATTAATTAAATATGTAGCATATTAGTATTTCAAAAGTACAATCAAACCTGAGCTTGCGGCTGAATAAAGACCACCATGTGAATAAAGGCCATTTTCTTTGAAAAACAGTCACTGATTATTTAGAACAAACTGACCTCCGAATAAGGGCCTCTGTCAATAAAGGTCACAATTTGTCTTTCCTATCATGGTATTTGATCATAGGTTTGACTGTAAATTAAATTTCTACAGATTCGGTTAGTTTTTCGCCTTGAGTGGAAGGAAACATATCTAACTTCATATTAAATTGTAATAGTGTCCAATTTCGGGGAACTGTATTGATCATGTGGGATACGGTCCCTGTCAGTTATTGTTAATTTCTATTCGATAGATACACCCACATTAAACTGGGTGAAGTCTAATTTAATAATAAACGAATATAAAATGCGAAATTTAATAACTGTATCGATTCGTCACCTACACAATGTATTTAGTTTGGAAAGTTGATTTTTGTGTCGGATTTTCGATTCTTGACTGCCTGCGGTAATATTGATAGCAGTAATATTGATAGCAGTAATAATGATACAGTAATATTGATACAGTAATATTGATAGCAGTGATATTGATACAGTAATATTGATAGCAGTAATAATGATAGCAGTAATATATTGATAGCAGTAATATTGATACAGTGATATTGATAGCAGTAATATTGATAGCAGTAATATTGATACAGTGATATTGATAGCAGTAATATTGATAGAAGTAATATTGATATAGTAATATTGATAGCAGTAATAATGATAGCAGTAATAATGATGGCAGTAATATTGATAGCGGTAATATTGATAGCAGTAATATTGATGGCAGTATTATTGGTATCAGTAATATTGGTAGCAGTAATATTGATACAGTACAATGGTGGCAGTATTATCTGAACACAGCTTCAGGCTATTTTAACTTAATATGGGAATCATAATACAGTCTAAACTGAGTTTGCGACACCCTCCAAATAAAGGTCATACTGTGAATAAAAGCCATTCTTTGAAAAAATGTCATTGATTATTTAGAAACAAACTGTTCTCCGAGTAAAAGCCAACTGTCAATAAAGGTCACATTTTGTCTTTCCCAAGGGTGGCCTTTGTTTACAGGTTTAACTGTATTACTTTCTGTTTACAGGAATCCCATTTACCGTCTAGTTCTTCATGAATGTATTCCACGTGAAATCATATCTATAGAGGGTATTTCTTAAGTGGTTCAGATTCCTTCTTCGGTGCAAGACAGACCAAACTGCCGAACAATATCATGTAAAACATCACAATGAATGGGCAATACGCTTGTCGTAGAAAATAGATGGAATAATGCTAAAGGTATTGCATGCCTATTGTCAAAAGCTTTATCTCAAAAAGTTGCGGACAGATTCTGGAAATGTTTATATTTTTTGTAGGTTTCCATGATAGAAAATGCTTTACCGTGAGATTTTTCAAAAGCAATAGCAATCCCTTGAGACTGTAAGAGTAGCCCATTTTTCAAAGATTGGGGAAAAAAGGATCCATTTCAATAAAAACTCACAGTAAAAAGATCAAAAAAAAACAGTATCGATCTAATTCGATAAAGAAAAATATGGGTCAAAATGCAATATGTGCATTTTTTTCTAATTCAGACAAGGGCATCAACTCTTAAACAAAATATCAAAATGAATTGCAAAATAATTTGAAGTATCTAAGGCAACCATCAAATATATAGCGATAACTGGGCCATGCTATTTTTTTTAATTTTAACATTTTTGTGTAGCATTAAGCAGATACGTCAAGAAAGTTCAGTACAAGGAATATATACTGGCCAGTAATATGCTAGATTACATCTCTCCCACAATGTAAAAAAAAAAAAAGTTACACCCTCCAAAATTTTTATATTTAAAAAAACAACCCTAGTACTCCCCTTTCTCGAGACTTATGTTTTATTTTATTTTATTTTTTTAAACAATTTGTATTTTATTTTTTTTTTCATAATACAAAACAACAAAACTTTTTATATCAAAAATACAACTCTAGTACCCCCCACGGGACTTTTTATTTTATTTCTTTTCCTAGTACCCCCCCTCGAGACTTACGTTTTATTTTTATTTTATTTTTAACAATCTATACTTTAATTTTTTTTTCACAATACAACACAACAAACTTTTTTTATCTTCTGTATATCCGGAAGTTTTTTTCACCCCTCTAATATACACACATCAAAACTTTTTTTTTTTTTTTATTTTATTTTTATTTCCTGTTCCCAGTACCCCCCCCACTGCATTCCCCAATTCCCAGTACCCCCCCACTAGACTTTAATTATTTGTACTATTTTTTTCTCCCCTTTCTCCACCTCCTACTTTTTCGTAGGACAAATTCCGACTAATTCCACAACATATTTTTTTTTTTTTAGTGTGTTTTAGACCGCTGTATAACCCCTGTCTTTTTTCTCTCCATGTTTTTTTTTCTTTTTAAAATGGAATCACAAGAATTTCGACTAAAAGAAATTACAAGAGTTCAAAGTATTCTTGAAACTGAAGAGGAAGTTAGAATACTGTTGGTTAAGAAATATAGAATGTTTAGAAATATTATATATTTTATTGAGATAATACTTAATGTTTCAACAATTTTACTCGGAGCACTTTCTCCTATATTACCTTTTCCAGAAGTATTTATGTCTATATCCGCAGGATGTGGAGCAATAGGTATTCCGGGGAAATATTTAAATAAACATTTTTCTTCTAAAGTAGAAAAACATGAAAAAATAAGAACTCTCGCAACTACAAAACTTAATACTATAAATTCGTATATTTCACAAGCTTTAAATGATGGAAAAATAAGCGATGAAGAATTTCAACTTATATCTTCGGAGTTGGATAAATATTACAAATTAAAAGATGAAATAAAAATGATAACAAGAAAAAATATTGAAAAATCAGATATTGAATTTAGAAAAATCTAGGAGCGGAAAACAAAGAAGCCGTTCGCTTCGCTCATTAAATTACCCTATAAAAAAAGAATGTCATTTCTAAAAATTAAAGATCTTGAGAAAAGAGAATCAATGGTAAAAGAATTTCTTGAAACAAAGAAAAATATTCAACAAAGTCAACTTCGAGAACGTGTTGGAGAAAGAGAATTTCAGGAAGATTTAGGAAAATTTTTTAAACCCGTTACGGATATACAGAGGGTCACCGCCGAAGAAATAAAAGAAGAACTCCAACCATTGAAAGAAATTGTTCCGGCCTTCGCGGCTCTTCCGGGTCCACCGGTTATTCCTGCTCTACCAGGTCCTTCGGTTTCTACAGAACGATCCTTTGCCTATTTACCGAGTGTTGGTTCAAACGCCCTCAATTATATAATAACTTTAGGGGATAAAATCGCAACTGATAAAACGTTTGGGGTGTATTCCAAAGGTAAAAATTTTTATATTGGAGATACACCTATTGGATTTAGAGATAATGATATAGAGATAGGTGGTACAAAATACGAAGGAACAGAAGGATTATGGGAACTTATGACGGCTAGGTTACCAGATGGAAAAAAAATAACAACTAGGGATGAAGAAAACTATAAAAAAATATTACGTGAAACGAACACTATTTACCAGAATAATGATCCAAAAACCAAACATCCAAAGTCTAGTGGAAGTTATAAATATCATACCTATATTAAACCAGTTTGGGATAATATGGTGAAAAAAAGTGGTAAGGGTCTTTCGGATCCCAACACCTTAATCGAAAGACTAGACTTGTTGATAGAAAGTAAAAAAGCTGGTAATACGGGAGTACAAAACGAAATAATTTCTATTTGTAAAAAACTTAAAAATCAAAATATTTTAAATTCCAAAGAATATAAAAAAATAATTCAACCGTAGGGAAAAATAGTCAAAACTTCGTTTTTTAAAATGTTAATAATAAAAAATTTTGGATTTAAAAGACTATATAAATATGGAGGAAGTGGAATATTTGACACTATAGCAAATCTATTTTCCAAAACAGCTGCAACGAATTTAGCAAAATTAGCACTCGATGCTGGAAAATCTGCTGGAAAGAAAGCGTTAGATGATGTGGGAAAAAAAGTGTTAGATATGGTAGGAAAGAAAGCAGTGTCTCACGCTAGTAAACTTTTAACCCCTAAATCAAAATCAATTATACAAAAACATACGCGACCGAATGGGAGCTCGCAACGAAGTATTTCTTCAATTATTGATGCCGGAGGATCAAAGGTTATGAGTATTCAAGAATTGATTCAAAGGTTGAAAAAAACTTAATTTGTTTCCTTATAAAAATGGAGGATATTTTGAAAATTACTGAAGTTCCCATGACAGATGAAAGTATTGAAAAATATGAATACCATGAATACGAACCTATTACAGGAACTAATTTAAATAACCCTGGAGAAATTAGAATTAATATAGAAACACAAGATTTATTTACCCATCCTAGTGAAAGTTATTTGTTGTTTGAAGGAAGATTAGCAAAAACCGATGGAACGGCTTATGCGAATGCGGATGTTGTTGCGCTGATAAATAATGGTCTTATGTTTTTATTCAATAATATAAAGTATCAACTTTCT
Organism: Lutraria rhynchaena; assembly: GCA_008271625.1. NCBI lineage: Eukaryota > Metazoa > Mollusca > Bivalvia > Venerida > Mactridae > Lutraria > Lutraria rhynchaena. The sequence continues at coordinate 4,150,708 of VIBL01000010.1, forward strand.
GGACAAGAGATTGAATCTCTCTTTTATCCCGGACAATCTAGTACGATGTTGGGAATGTTAAAGTATCCGGATGATTTCTCAAAAAGTCAAGGGTTAAATCAACTCTGGTACAAAGATACGACTCCTAATGCACATCTTGATAACAATATTGGATTTAATGTTCGTCAAGTTTATCTAATTCAACAACCAGATCCAAAGGGAACGTTTAGTTTTAGAGTTCCGTTAAAACATATTTTTGGGTTTTGTGAAGATTACAATAAAATAATATATGGAATGAAACAAACATTAACTCTAGTCAGAAAGGGTGATAATGAAGCAATTTTTAGAGACAATGCCGCCGTTGATGGTAACGTTTTTCTCGAAAAATTATCATGGTTTATTCCACACGTTCTTCCTGCTGATGTTGAAAAGTTTGAACTATATAAAACGATAGAAGATAAAACCAGTTTTCCCGTGGGATATAGAATGCGTCAATGTGATACTATAACGGTACCACGATCAACCAATTTCTCTTGGAGACTTTCGGTTAAGTCAAGTCCAGAAAAACCTCGTTGGATTATCGTTGGTTTTCAAACTGCTAAAAGCGGTAATCAACAACGGAATCCCGCCATATTTGATAATGTGAATCTAAAGAGTATGTACGTAATGCTTAATTCCAACAGATATCCTGAAGTTGATTATCAATTGGATTTTCGCAAGAACAAGTTTGGTAGAGCTTACGGCGATGCAGCTGCATTCAGATCAAAATTTTACCATATGGATGAATTGGTTTCCAACCCAAATATAACTCCAACCGATTACAAAACTCTTTTTCCAATCTTCGTATTTGATGTAAGTAAACAAAGTGAAAGGTTGAAGAATTCAATTACAGATATTCAAATTAAAGCAACTTTTAATGATACCGTCCCAGCTAATACAGAGATATATGCTGTAGTTATAAGTGATAGGTTGGTAGAGTTCCAGTCAGATGGAAATAAGATGAGTGTTGTTTATGGTTAAGGTTTATAGTATAATTTTATATATCCTTTTTCAGTAAAAGTATATTCCTTGGTGGCCAAAGGGGATAGTAGTAGGCGAGCGTTTCGATTATTATTGTTGAATTCCCACGTATCTTTAATTTCTTCTTTCACTTTGTTTTCTTCAAATATTTTATTCAAATTATCTGTAAGACCTATCTTAAATATTTGTTTATATTGTCCGGGGAGATTAGATCTATATTTTAAATAAACTTCGAGTATATAAATACCAGGTTTTTTAAGTAACCAAGCTTCTATAGCCTCTACTGTAGAATGTAAATATTCGACTATATCGTTATATTTAATATTTGTATTTGGAACTAGAGTAAAAGCTTCTGTGAAATAATTATACCGTTTATTTTTTTTACCTGTAATATAAAATCGATTTCCTCTATCTTGAAATATGTTTATTCTATCATCTTTTTCAATTTCTAACGAAAACAATAAAATAGCTGGTTGGTTGGATTTCAAATTACGTATAATACCTTCAAGGTTTTTAAGTTTTTCATTTCTACTTGTAATAACTTCACCAATATCAATTTGCATCCTATTTATAACTAACTGTAATGTTTCTTCATTTTTTTCATCCACCAGATCTTTTAAATCATTTTTGAGAATGTCTACACCCTTTTCGATATCCTTCATTATTTTCTGAGTAATTTCATCTTCACTGGTTTTATCATCCAACTCCCATTCCTTTTTAAGTTTATTTATTTCGGTTTCCAATTTTTCTTTGTCAATATATTTTTCTAAATTTTTTCTCATCCTTGCTATGATATCTGTTTTTACTTGTTTCAAATTTTCCAAATCATAATCCTTTGCCATCTTGTTTATTCTCTTTATCACAAATGATTTAGGTGCCGCGTCGCCGGCATCTGTAGGAATTCCGAGGTTCGTGATCTTATTTCCAAACATATCGATTTCTCCTCTTTTCAAAAAGTTATTGTTTATATAATTTAAAGATATATCCGATTTTGAGACCTCAGTTTTGGGCATTCTTCCAAATTTATCTACAGGCATTTTTAAGCGAGCAAAGTGAGCATAAAAAAAATAAACATATATGCCCACATATTATTGTTCCCCTTGGTTGTATTTGTTCTGTGTTGTATATTATTTCAGAGGTTAATCCTCCCAGATATTTTATTATTTCCAAAGGTGGTTGTATTCCGTAACTATCGAAATAAATAGGGTTCCCTTTGGAAACATACCAGCATACCCAGTGGGTACCTCTGGCATCCGAAGAACCAAACCCATCATTCGGATTTGTATCATCTAAATTCATTACCCCACATTCTTCGGGGAAAGGAAATTCAGGGAGTTGGTCTCTCATAAACACTCCTCTGAAATTAGGAATTTTTAATTTTTTAACCGCATCAATCAATTCAAAATTAGTTAATGGTTTATATGGAAGTAAAATATTTCCAATTCTGACCTTCATTTTTTAGAGGAGAAAACCCAAAAGTGGAATATTTTTAAAAGGACTGTTCTCTCCAAAAACAAGCCCCATTCCATCATACAATTTACCTCCTTCTTTTTTTAAATATAATCCATCACCGAGAGATTTGAATCCAGAACCAGAGGTTGGTTTCAAATATAAACCTTCACCGTCAGTTTCTAGTTGACAAACACGACCACCTTTTTTGAGATACAAACCGGAACCAATAGCTTTTTGCGCAGCAGTACTAGCTAAACCTGATAATGCTCCTACTCCAATGGCTGGTAATACCGTTTTTGCCAATACAGGTAAAGCACTTGCAGCTAAACCTGCTAACATGGGAAGAAAACCACCTTCTATTTTTGCGTTATGTGATAGCTGCGCTTTACTTAATTTAAGTGTTACTCCTACACTATTTTCACTAGCTCGTTTTATTTTATTCAATTGCGTCTCGGTGATAGCTATAATATCATCACCTTTGAAATCCTCTTTACCTAATCGTATACTCGTAGCGGTGTTATTTTTCACAGCACGTTTAATTTTATTTTTTTGACCTTCGGAAATATTCAATTTTGTATTTATATAACTCATTTTATTGGGGAAACTTTTAAGTTTCCCTGGTTCACCCTCGCTCCCAAAGCGAACAAAGTGAGCTTATTGAAACTTTTTATATTTTCATATTTCATTTATCTCCTTGTCTTATATCCTCGCTCGCTGCGCTCGCTAGATTTGTCGTAAATGAAATCTTATCGTAATATTTTCCCCTCTTAAATCTAACAATTCACCATTTTGATCCGTAAGTTTTGTTTCGAGACCACGTATTGTATCCAAAGTAATTGGTAGATAAACCAAATTATGGGGTGTTTCAATTATTTTATATCCAGGACTTACATTAGGAAAAAAACTATAAATTGTATTTTGTGAAGAACCATTTACATAACTACCAGAAATAATATCTATATTAACGAGTATACTATTAATACTGAGAATATCAACAACGTTTTCAGATTCGTGAATTCCAGATTTATATTTTTTACGATTAAAACCTAATACTTTACCTATACTTTTTGAATTATCGAAATCAACAATGAAATTATTTCTTATCTCTATTTTAGATTTTAAAGTATTTGGATTTGCTGTAATAAATATATCTTTTAAAAAATTATTTATATCAACTATATCATAACTTCCTGTAGGTATTCTAATTGTCTCCCATTTTTTCCCATCATCTTTTGAATATTTAAAATGATTATTCTCGTTGGTGATATTTGGAAAAGAATAATACGTTTCAAGGTTAACGAGAGCTATTTCATACTTTCTCGTTTTATCAAGTTGTATTGGGGGATTGAACATAGTTTTAAAATTTGTTTTATTATCAGATACTATAATCTGAAAGGAACTTTTTGGTTCTGTATTTTTAACAAGTGTTTCTAATAATTCTTTATCCATTTTAAGGAAGATAAAATTCATCCAAACCAATTCTATATTTTCCATTATCTTTTTTAGAAGAAAGATCTATGGTTACAAAGTTATATGTTTTTTTCCAAGCGGTTTTACAAAGTTCTTTAAACATATCTTTTTCCATATCATGACTTGCATGATCATTATAAATATGATTTATGTTTTTTAAGTCTTGTGGGAACAAACAAATAAAATTAGCATTCTCCCTTATAGTTTGTCTAGGTAATTTGAAATAATTTTGTGAAAGATAAAAACAATCAACATTGCTATGTCTTCCACGGATATAATAGGTCTCACATTTATTTTGTTTTTCTAAAATTAAATCATCAAATATCATTAAATTTTTATCATTAGGATTCAAATCCCTGGGATCTGGGACATCTTCAGCAAATTCATAAAAACTACTTTTCATCCCATTCGTTCTATTTTCATCTCCCACCCATGCTTTAATTAACTCACTCGGTGAAATATTATTATTTACAATTTCTTCTCGATTATCAAAAAGTTGAAGTATTTCATCTTTGGATAATTTCTTTTCGAAAGCTTCGTTCAAAATACGATATTCTGGTTGAAATAAACTCTTCCCAAAAACTTGAAGATTGTCATAATCTAACCACTCTGGTTTTAGTAAAAGATTAAGTAGTAAAGTAGTTTTCCCACATCCGGATTTCCCAACAATTAAACCTCTAATACTTTTTGGTAAAAGGTGATGATTGTTTCGTTTTCCCGTTGTTGTATTCCATGATAAATCTTTTATTTCCATTTTTAAGCGAACGAAGTGAGCGAGGATATAAGCGAACGAAGTGAGCGTGGATATAAGATAAGTGAAATATGAAAATATAAAAAGTTTCCTTTAAAAATGTATTGTGTAAAATGCAAAAAACAAACTAATACTCTCGGTATAGAAGATATTGTTTCGAAAAATGGAAGACCGATGAAACGGGGAAGATGTGAAGTGTGTGGAATAATGAAATATCAATTTGTTTCCAAAGGAAAGGGTATGGTAAACAAAACTATAAATAATTTACCTTTTGAAATGCATCTACCGGGACATAATTTCACAGGACCCGGAACTAAACTAAACAAAAGATTAAACTCTGATCTCACTCCAAAAAGTTGGAGTAAACCTATAAACAGAGTTGATGAAGCTGCATATCATCACGATGTATGTTATTTAAAAAATAAAGATACTAAATCAAGAAATAAAGTTTGTGATAAAAATATGTTACAAGAAATGGAAGGTATTTATAATCCTACCATAAGGGAAAAAATAGATAGATCGATTGTTAATAAAGTTATTGGAACGAAAATGAGATTTGGTCTAGGTGAAATAAAGTGAATCCATTCCATAAGATAAAGTATCTATTCCATTTTCACATGTATAAATTTTATCATCATTGTACGAAAGCCCAACTTTAACCATTTCATTCAAAAATATTTCATGCTTTTTGTGTACCAAATTGAACATTATTTTATTGATTACTTTCTTGTTGAATAAACAATCTTTGTATGATTCTAAATTAAATTCTTTTTTAACCGCTTTGTTAACACCTTTTGCAGCGCATTTGAATTTTTCTTCGTTCGATTCCAAATATTCAAAAGCATACATTTTACTTCTTATTCCTATAAACTCCGTCATTATATTTCCACCTAATTCATCTTTAAACTTTCCAATTACTTTTTTATTTTTATTTGAAAACAAAGGATGATCTTTTGGATAATTGGAAGTATCCAAATATTTTGATATTTTTTTCAATTCATTATATAAATCTTTGGTATATATATTTAAAACCATACTATCGGTGTCACTATACAAAACTTCATTATAGGGGAAGTATTTTTCGATAACATCATAATAAAATTTATACATTACTAATTTTGAATAATCTAAAATACACATACCTAGATATATTGGTTTATTGAAATACATTGATTTATAATTTAATAATACTGCTTTGAAATTTTTATTAAAATCTATAATGTCTTTCAAGGTATCCCTTGAAGCTAATTGCTTTAATTTTTCGGGATTATCCGTTAACTCCACCATACATCGATTTGAGATATTTTCTAACGTCTTTCCGTAAAACGCATTATTCATTAGTTTATAAAAGTCCTTTTCGAAATCGTTAGTTGCTTTTTTTCTCATGTTTGTATTGAAATCTATATATTGTTTCAACCATGCTTTATGGTTGAAAGATATTATGTTATGAATTTTTATTATTTTTACTCCAAGAGAAATATAGTATTTTAATATATCGTAGTGTACGATATATTCTTTTTTATCGTGTAGATCTAATACTAGTTTTTCTACATCCCCCAATTTGTTTTTATTTTGTTGTAAGAAATCTCTTGTATAATCTGATATTTCTTCTTCTTTTATTTTTCTTGAAATTGGCATTGGGGGAAACTTTCTTAATTTAAATCTCGTTGGGTTATCATATGACAAATCAACTTTAAAAACCATACCAACTTCTTCCGAACACTTTTCTAAATAATAATTTATATCCTGTTTTATATCTTCTTCCCATTTGAAATTCTTATATGGAAGTTTTTCAGACATTCCACATCCATATAAATTATTTGCATCGGTATACCATAAATAATTTGATTTTTTATCTTTATCTTCCCCTGGTAAATATTTATTATTTGCTTTTACATAACGCTTTCCCAATACACCAGAAAACCCTCCACGAATTCCTTTTTCGAACATCAACTTCATATCGATATCTGTTAATAAATCCAATTCAATTCCGGTAAACTTCAATCCTGCATTCCAAGTTAGTCCTGGTGCAGAATAACAATACGCAGGATCTATTTTATACGATTTTAAACAAAGATCTCTAAAATTTTCAAAAACATCTGCCAATATCAAAATATCTAGTTTTTGATATAACATTAAATAATCTTCAAAAGTTTTACAATATTTATTGAATATCTTTTTTCCGTGTTCGTATTCTTCATCCGAAATATCTTTTTGGTAAAGTATTGAATAAAATTCTTTTTTATCTGGGAATTCTTTTAATTTTAATTTATCAAATGAGTCAAAATAGTCGTAGGGAAATATTCCTTTGAAACTTCCTTTAAATTTTAAATCTTTAAAAAGTTCACTTGAATTTAATTCTCTTTTAAGTATTTTATATTGACTATTATCTAAAGTTTTAGATAAATTATCCAAACTGCTTATTAAAAATCTCATACTATCTTTGAATACTAATTTAAAATATCGATCTCCAAATGTTATCGATATATAATTTTCGGTGTCCTTTGGTAACACCTTTACTTTATTGTATTCTGTTTCATGTTTTAATAGTTCTTCTGTCAAAAAATGGAAATCATATCCACTCCCATTATGGAAAAAGATTGGAAATTGTTTTCCATCTCTAGATTCTAATCTATTACAACTGGAACATGAAATTCCTCTAAATTCTCCCGATAGATGATTATGTTCTATTATCTTTTCCTTCCTTTCTAATTTCTTTTTACACAAATAACAACAATCGGAAGAATTATATAATTTTTCTTTTTCATCTTCTGGAATTTTAAATCTTTTTTCTGCATGGTGGTAAGCCCACTTAATTTTATTTCTATATTTCAAACATGTTTCAATAAAATCTTTTTCTGCGTTTTCCGATGGTGCATAATTAATATTTTTATTTGGTATAATATCTGGATATTCAGAAACAAATTGTAAACCAAAAGAAACTACTTTCTGTTGTTGTAAATTTATTGTGTTATCTTTGAAAGATAATTTAATATTTTTTCTTTTTATTCTATTACGTAAATTTTCTTTAATTTTATCAATTCTAAAATCACAGTTGTAAGTTTTATTAATTTTTTCAACTTCATGTTTTGAAACTTCAATATGTCTTCCATCTTCGACCCACTTGTCAAAAATTTTATCAATCTGTTTGTTAAAATATTTTTCGATATATCTTTCTTTAATTGTATCTAAATATCTTTTGAAACTTCCATCAGATATTTTTCTATTAATATAATAATGGTAAATTCTTTTGGCTTCTTTTTTAGTTACCCTTTCTTCTTTTGTTATTTTGTTAATAACCTTATTCTTTATTTTAGAATTAACATAATGTAATTTACTTTTTACTTTTAGTTTGTTTATTTGTTTTCGTAAATCCATATCCATATAACTTAGTTTTATATTAATTGATTCGAAATCAGCATAACCAACGAATGGAAGTTTTAATTCAAATTGATTATTTTCAAATTTACATTTACTTCCCTCTTCAGGCATTTTATATTTAATCGGAGTACTACGTTGACAATCTTTCATATGTTTTTCTAGTGCATTCTCAGTGGTGTACGAAGCATTAATACAATTTCTGCAATAGTATCTCTTATTAACGTTATGGTTGAGATAGGCGTTGAAATTTTTGATTAGACAATAATGTTTTTTTTCATCGTGTGTAACATATAATAAATCTATTACATATTCCCTGTCTTTAAATTCACTTCTATATAAAGGATATACATCACGTAAATTCTTTTCTTGTTTAAGTTTATCAAAATTTTTATCAGATGGATCAAAAAGTTTATTTTCTACACCGAAAACATTTATAGATATATTTTCATTTTGTTTTTCAAATATTCTTATTGAATTCATATTTACCGGGTATTCAATATTTTCCATATTAATATATTCTAAAAAGGGTTTGTAAATTGATACTCTTCTGGGGTTTTTTTTCATCGTTAAGAAAGTCTGTTGATTGTTTTTGATATATTTGATAGCAAATTCATCATCTTGTTCTGATTGTTCTTTTAGTTTATAAAATATACCAGCAATTACACTATAGGCAAAACATTTATCATCTTCATTTTGTATATTTAATAGGCTATTGAACTTTATTCCTAAATCGAAATATGATAATCCACTTACACCTTTCACTCTAACAACTTTAACTTCAGTATTTTCTATTTCATTAAATATTAAACCAGATTCTTTTCCCTGATGTTCTTCTTCCCATGCTTTATACTTTTCGAAAATAGAATTATAAACTTTGTTGAATTCATTCCGCGCACCAAGTATTACAAATCCACTATTATAATATCTCTCTATTTTTCCAGACATTCTCAGTGGTTTTGAATAAATAGTTTTTATTATCATTTCAAATTTTACATTGGGGAATGTGTAGACTAATCTTTTAACATCTAGTCTAATCTTTTTGAAATAGTCGTATATATCAACACCACTTTTTCGAATAACTTCTTTAATATAATTTTTGGATTTTTGTGATGACATTTTGTAAGAAAACTTTTTCAATTAGGTATATTTTTTATATTCATCCTTCCATTATTTTTAACCCTTGTAAAATGAATCACCCGGAAATATATTGTTTACGTTGTAAAAAACATACCAAAAATGAATCAGTAGAACAAGTAACATCATCTAATAATAAACAAATGTTAAAAGCCAAATGTTCCGAGTGTGAATCTAAAAAAAGTAGATTTACAAATAAATTAGCGGATGAATTACATTATAGAGTTATAAAATCTTTTCCCAAAAGACGTGTTCATGTTCATTCGATAGATCAAACATAGGCAGTTGATTTGGTAGATATGCGTCAATTTTCAAAACAAAATAATCACTATAAATATTTATTAGCTGTTATAGATATTTTTAGTAAACACGGTTGGTTGATCCCTTTAAAAAATAAAACAGGAGAAACAGTAAGTGAAGCATTTAAAACATTATTTAAAGAAAGAAAACCGTTGTTTATTTGGTCGGATAAAGGAGCCGAATTTTTTAATCAACAAGTAAAAGAATTATTAAAAATCAATAACATAAAATTATATTCAACAGAAAATGAAGAAAAATCTAGTGTAGTAGAACGTTGGATAGGAACAATGAAACAAAAAATGTATAAATATTTTACTGCTTATAAAACTACAAAATATTATAATATATTAAATGATTTAGTTAAAGATTATAACAATACGGTACATTCTTCAATTAAAATGACTCCTATTGAAGCGAGTAAAATAGAAAATGAATCAACTGTGTATGAAAATTTATATCCAGAAAAAGAAAAGAAAACTAAAGAACCTAAATTCAAAGTTGGAGATAGAATAAGAATAACAAAAAAGAAAGACAAATTTGAAAAAGGTTATACCAGTCGTTGGACTAAAGAAATATTTGTAATTGAAAAAATTTTAAATACAGATCCTGTTACTTATAAAATAAAAGATTTAAATAGTGAAGAAATTAAAGGTAGTTTTTATGAACAAGAATTGCAGATTACAGAATTTTGAAAATTAAAAAGTCTCGAGGGGGGGTACTGGGAAATTAAAATAATTAAAAAGTGTAGTGGGGGGGTACTGGGAACAGGAAATAAAAATAAAATAAAAATAAAAAAAGTTTTGATGTGTGTATATTAGAGGGGTGAAAAAAACTTCCGGATATACAGAAGATAAAAAAAGTTTGTTGTGTTGTATTGTGAAAAAAAAAATTAAAGTATAGATTGTTAAAAATAAAATAAAAATAAAACGTAAGTCTCGAGGGGGGGTACTAGGAAAAGAAATAAAATAAAAAGTCCCGTGGGGGGTACTAGAGTTGTATTTTTGATATAAAAAGTTTTGTTGTTTTGTATTATGAAAAAAAAAATAAAATACAAATTGTTTAAAAAAATAAAATAAAATAAAACATAAGTCTCGAGAAAGGGGAGTACTAGGGTTGTTTTTTTAAATATAAAAATTTTGGAGGGTGTAACTTTTTTTTTTTTTACATTGTGGGAGAGATGTAATCTAGCATATTACTCTGGCCGTCATAAGAAAGTAACCAGTAAGTGATGTTGGTATAAAATAGACAAAGCGCAAGTAATCGGGATGAATTTAATTCTGGAAATAGCTGAAGCATTTCATGATATGCTTTATTGTTATCCATTATTGACCATAAAATTGCTGTATACCGTTAAAATTTCATGGTCGGTATATAAGGCCAAAATAGAAGAATTTTTATGATGATAACATTCTTATAACGGCCAGTATAATACTTTAAACAAGCAAATAAGCGAGCATTTGAGCATATCATACTAAGTTTGTCTGGTACAACAAAGTCACAGTTTTAGTACATGATTGTTTTAATTAAAGGGCGGAGAGAAAGTCTTGGCAATGGGTGAGGTATTTTATGGCTTATTTCTCACATTTGAGAAATTAAGTCTGTAAGATGATTTAAGATATGATCGAGTCTCGTGTGTTCTGGAAATTTTGTGTCTGGGATAATCTATTTCATGACGATACTATTTGTACATGTACTAACAACGACCGAAATACGAACAACCGCGGAGGCTTAACTGACGAAGTCTAGTATTCGTGAGTTAGAATTTAAAGAAACAATTAGCTAAGGTAGTACCATCACTTCTGTTTTACTACAGATACATACTCGTGGATCACTTTTTTACACTTTTTGATCATTATAGTAGTAAGTTACATGGTTCGTAGCGTAGCAATGATTTAATATCGAGATACATATCGTATCGGTCATAATGTGGTATCTGGACATATATTGAATCAGTCATGATGTGATATCTAAATATATATTGTATCGATCATGATGTAGTATCTAGATATATGTTGTATCGGTCATGACGTGATATCTAGATATATACTGTATCGGTCATGATGTAATATCTATCTATATATATATATATTGTATCGGTCATGATAGACATATCGAAATTCATATCGAATCGATTGTGATAGGGGTATTGAGATACAAATTGATTCTGTCATGGAAGAGGTAATTAGATACATATCGTAACCTATCGTATTCATTATGTGTATCGAAATTCATATCGAAAGAATTGCGAGATGTCATCGAGATAGACATACTATCGACAGGGTAAATATATTTTGTGCGATACCTAATCAAGAATGGTGAATCATGTCATGTGTCGTATTCATCACTCATAAATCGTATCGTCCTAGCGTTTTTAGGATTTGGCATAACGCAAATGTATGATCATGATTCCAGTGGTAAACCATAAACTAATATTTTAATGTATGTAAGACAATATCTATTCGTACGGACATGTCTTTACTCTACACCAGGCAACGTTCGCTGATGAGGCGCTTTTTCGATTAAGAAATTTCTTTACAGATAATGCATATCATACCCACGTAACTAAGTTCGGTGTTTGTTCAATAACCATAGGAAAGCGTAACATTATTTGATGTAAGTGAAATACATGTACATATATTTTTAATGTGATAAACCAAAGACTCACTCAACTTTAAGCATATTAAAAAAAATTGCCACTCTATTTGTCACTTAGATACTGACATCCACCCCGTTGAACGGCAATTTATTCGCTAATTGAATTGCTAGAATGTGTCACTTTCAATAAAAGTTGACAGATAATTCTAATACATAGATCTATTTAAAATTGTTATTCGGTTAAGAAATAAGATCGGACATAAGATCGGACACTGGCCGTCATAAGAAAGTAGCCAGTAAGCGATGTTGGTATAAAATAGATAAAGCGCAAGTAATCGAGATGAATTTAATTCTAGAAATAGCTGAAATATTCCATGATGTGGTTTATTGTTATCCAATATTGACTATAAAATTGTTGACTACCATTAAAATTTCATGGTCAGTATATTGGGTCAAAATAGAAGAATTTTTATGACGGTTACTTTCTTACGACGGCCAGTATATATGTCTCTTGTTATTATTTGTAACGTATAACAAACAATTAACAAGATAAATTACCCTCGGACGGACGGACGGACGGACGGGCGGGCGGGCGGACGGACGGACGGACGTGCAACTGGGATACTGATTGGTCTGACACCACAGTAGGTCCTTGATGAGTGAAATTAAAGGCTTATAGTGGGACTTCAAACTTCGAAGTGTACGCTTACTAACTCTGAATGCAGGTTATTCTTACCTAAGCTGTCACATTCGATATCATTATTTATAGATTCAAACGATTAATTGTAAATTAGCAGAACTTTAAAGGTGAGTTCACCCGGATAATTCTTACCCTAGATGAAACATTTATAGTCCTGGCATTTTCGTTATTTCTTAACCTTTTGTAAGTACTGCAATTAGCAAATTTCATTTCTAAGAAAGTGGCACATCACTTGTCTGGCGTTGGTTAATTGCAGATGTATCCGAAATTGGTGTTAAACTTCCTGCAGAAATTCTCTGAGCTGGGGCTGCCTTAATTTTGCGATGATTGAATTTACATTCTAAAGAATGTTACAATGTCTGGGAAGTCAATGCTCGATAACACGATTAGCTGTTAGTGATCAGGTGACTAGGCGGTGATCATGTGACTGGGTGATAATCATGTAACTTGGCGGTGATCACGTGACACAGTGATATTCTAGTGATTTGATGATGATCATATGACTAGGTGGTGATAATGTGACTGGGTGATATAGATGTGACTAGGTGGTGATAATGTGACTAGGTGATATAGATATGACTAGGTGGTGATAATGTGACTAGGTGATATAGATATGACTAGGTGGTGATAATGTGACTAGGTGATATAGATGTGACTTGGTGGTGATAATGTGACTAGGTGATATTGATATGACTTGGTGGTGATAATGTGACCAGGTGATATTGATGTGACTTGGAGGTGATAATGTGACCAGGTGATATTGATGTGACTTGGTGGTGATAATGTGACCGGGTGATAATCATGTGACTTGGAGGTGATAATGTGACCAGGTGATATTGATGTGACTTGGTGGTGATAATGTGACCGGGTGATAATCATGTGACTTGGTGGTGATAATGTGACTAGGTGATATTCATGTGACTAGGTGATGATCATGTGACCAGGTCGTGATCATGTGACTAAGTGATAAAGTTTTGCTTCTTTGCATTAACTGTTAATATGTCAGTGGGATCCATAAATAAAATGACGTTTTCACTGATTGATTCACGTGTTGGATCAAAAGTTTGTATAACTGCAAGAAAAAATGATACCAGTTAAATGAAACTTGGTAAGCATTCGACCACACTGTACATCTGATCCACAACCAAGCGTGGACAACCCATACAATCAGATATGTGCGTTTGATTGCAAAAGGTTATATTCTGTAGAATATGATGGAAATCGACACGAGAAAATCATTAATTAGTAAATAAAAATAAAAAAGTGAGAATTATGAGTTTGTATACATTTTATAATTCTTACCATAAACAGTGTTAACATAAACATGTTCTGTTGCCGGATGATTTTTTTTTGTTTTTATGTGACATATTGTCACTGGGGTTCAACGCCGTTTTTCAACATGTTTTCATTTATATACGGCGACCGGTTCACCTAGCCAGTTTTCTTGGACTGTTTAAAAACCAGTACCAACTTACCCTTCCACAAGGAGCCGGAAACTTCTCCACAGATAGAGGAAAATCGACATTTTTGTCAAATTTTCATAGAAGGGTATGACCGCCCGCGACCTGGATTCGAAACCGGATCTCCGGGTTACAAGTCCAGCGCACTAACCACTGGACCACGGCCGCGGCTCCTGACGGATGATAAGACTATTTGACAACGACATCTAACCATTTGTTCTTGTTTGAAAAAACCTTAAAATGGCAATTAGGCGAATTATGAGAATAAATTACAGTAAGGCTATTTTTAAAAATAGTTTGTTTGCAATTATATGACCACTTCATTAAAAAATCCCCGACCTCCAATTCTTTTTTCAGGGACTTTGACTTAAGAAAAAATGTTTCGTTCCAGTTTTTTGTTTCCAGTACAAGCTTACAATGTTAACAAAAAAATTCATTCCTCCTTATCGGGTAAAACATTTTAGTCTGTGGCCGTAAACAAACATTTTTACAGATGGTCTAATTTATCTTTTCTCGTGCTATGTTGAATACTTTCACTTTGATCAGATCTTTTCCCTACACCAGTTTAACGCTGACGTCGTGAGAACATAATTTTCAATTTTATCTTTTCTACATTTTAGATGTCTTGAACTTTAAAGTTCATTCTAGCCCCTTGTGTTTCTACAATTAAATTTTAAAGTCAAACTACTCAGGGTGTTCCGATGTGTGAGTGTTAGTACGAATTTCACAACTCTCACATTTTTTTTTAAATTAAAATCGTTCCCGGCACACGGCGGTGATTATACTAGTCGCAAGAAGCGTTGTCAACTCCACTCATCTGATGACATTTTAGCTAAAAGAAATATATTACCATTAATTACCACATTTTTCTTTTTGTTATTACCCGATTAAAATGTCTTTGTAGACGAAGAGACATCCTTTTAAGTTAAAAGTAATTCAAGGAGTCTGCAGCTGATAAGAGAACAGACGGTCTTAATTCACTTAAAGCTGAAATATTCGACTGGAGTGGACTGGTATAACAGTAAATTCAAATAGATACAGTCTCTGGCTGTCTGTAATCAGGGTAATTAACAACAACATCCAACCACTGCCTTGGTTCAAGGACAATCAACATGTCAGATTTGAACTGTTTGGTACTGTTAATATGATATTCAGATTTCAGGGGCGGGTACAGGATTTTTGGTTAGGGGGCGTAAAGTTTATATATTTATATAGACTATGGACACTATCAACACCACACAACTGACATATTATCTTACTTATGCTTGCCAGATTTTAGAGGGTCGCACGCCAGCCCCGCCACCACATAAATCTGCGCTTGTGTGTGGCACTGCGCTGTAGGATCGATCTTCAACCGGTCTGACTACTACTATGAAAATATGACAAAAATGTCGACTTTCCTCCATATGTGGAGAAGTTACCGGCTCTTGGTGGAAGGGTAAGTTAGTACTGGTTAGTTTACAGTCCAGGAAAACTGGTTTGGTAAACCAGACGCCGTATATAACCGAAAAAGTGTTGACAAAACGGCGTTAAATCCCAGTGACAATAAGTCACATAAAAACAAAACAAACATAAGAAACTGAAGAAATACTTATAGTTGAATTAACTGTAACTTGATTGTGAATCTGGAATGGGTGCAAGAGGTGAAATAGGATACAGTGCTCCTTCCCATAACGTCATCTCCAAAGACCAATTCCCTCCAAAAAAACGACAGTAAAAGGCAAACATACACATAATAAAACACCTGTCGCGAATGTATCCATTCCCTCCGAACAACAACAACAACAACTCTCTCCAAAGAACAACACTTTTTGCGACTCCGGCAAGTGTTGCTCTTCGGAGAGAGCACTGTAGTCCCTCAGATAAGATGGTACCTTGCCTATGATAGTATCTGACATAACTGGCGATATACCCGGTAAAGAGTGAACCTATAGATTGTTCGTGTAGCTAGCTTTATTTATGTACCTTTTGTCTTTGTCCTCATTAATTGTTTATGTTTAATGGTGTTTTATGGCGCTTCGACAACTAACGGTCATGTAGCGCGGTTTTTAGATAAAAGGAAAAGCAAAAAGTAGAAATCGTGCAAAAGGATAATATATTAATGAGAATGAATGATAACTGGTATAAAATGGTAAAAATTGATTTATAGAAATAAAAATAAAAGTATATTCTCACATTATTGCATATATAGTGCATAAATATATACATGTAGTTAAAGGGTAATTTAAAAAAAGTACCGCAGTTTATTGTATAGTCCGATTTCTTTTACGTAATCAATTGTTGTTTCTTATTAATTATGGAACATTATAATGTACAAGTACAGTAGAACACGGTTATCGTGAATAAAAGAAGATTGGGATGTAACGTTTGCATGCTGCCATCGCTCTCAATCAAAGTGTCTTCGAAGCATTAAATCAAGTTGTTTTACAAAGAGTCCAAAGTTACTAATTGATACAAAAGGTGATAAAAACTCTATCAGCATCTCGAGACACTCAATTTATGGAAGACTTTACTGACATTTAAAACCGTCATAAAACATCCATAAAAAAGCATTGTTGTCGCTTTTACAGACACGATAGATCACTAGATTGGAAACTGGTCTCCGAACGGTCTTTACCTCCACTATACAGACAATTACACCGACTGATTATCACATAACTACTCACCAATGGTGGCTTTAGCGATTGATGTTAGTAACTTCGGATACCTTTCTCATTTTACAAAAAGAGGAAAACCCACCAGTTTAACACCAGGGGCTCTTATCCGTCAATTTATTACGTCTCTAGAAAAGTGACATACTGTAAGTATTCTACCTTATCGTGCAATAAAATTACTAAGCAGAATTACAATTGAACACAACATGTTGCGTAAAGTTTTTTTAAAATATAAGAGTGAGTTTACTCGTGCCTAAAGTTAATCAATTAGCCAACTTATATATAAAAACTAAAAGGTTAGGATCCCTCCGTAAATGCAAGCTCTCAAAACCTTAGATTATAAGAAGACATGAACCACATCAACCCCTTATTGAGTATAAACAAGCAATGCAAGATGTGCATTTACAAGAGGATGCCTTACCATGAATTGATCAAAAATTTCTTTTCACTGGGGCTTTATGTAACCCGTACAGCCAGGGTCATTTGGCGACTTTCCAGTTTTAACGGTGGAGGAACACCTCATTCTTGCACTTGGGTAGAACCATCTTCCGTAAGTTAGCTGGACAGCTTCCTCACAGATGAAATTTGGTCCCGGTTTGGATTCGAACTCGCAGAGAAGAGAGGCTGGTGATTACAAGTCAGAGATCAAAACCATTCGACCACGGAGGCCTTTGATTGAAGTTGAACATAGGTTGAAGCTCATCAATGAATAAAAACTACTATTAGAACTATGGTCACTTTGTGATACACATTTCAATAAAACATCAAATAAACATTTCGTTAACTGAGCCTAAGTTTATATTACTGTATCCACATTATAATGATATGCAATTTATAGTTTGGTGTACGACTAAGCAATGAATATGCTGGTTAAGCAAATAGGAGTTAGTTCATGTTGGTATCTTGCACTGAATGTGTGTGTGCAGTAAATGAGTAGTAGAACTTATTCATTTTGAACTAACCAATACCATCACACACAATCATGTGTTCTTCGCAAACAGGTTTGACAATGTGGCTTTTCTCCATCACAACAACGGTGCCGAGTGGTGATTAGGTTAAAACAAGCTTCATACGAAATACACAGGCTTAGGAAACAAGTAGAACGCACAAATCAAATTTTCCCTAATAGAAAAATGATTCCTTGCACAAAACATGGTTACAGAAGTAATTAGTCATACAACTAATGTAATAAAGTGTTGGTAAACAATGTTAGTAAAGTATGATTGAGCACTTGGCGTGTCTTGTAACTCTTCTGGGATTACAATTCCACCTAAAAATGACGGCGTCAGAATTGAGTGAATTATTTCCGCACCTCAACCCATCCCTTAGAAACAATGCCTCCCTCTTGAGAGAAATGTGCTAAAAGTTACATTGTATCCGAAAACAGTTTGGTAATCTGATGTGAACACTATCGCACAAAA
This sequence comes from Lutraria rhynchaena, assembly GCA_008271625.1. Lineage (NCBI taxonomy): Eukaryota > Metazoa > Mollusca > Bivalvia > Venerida > Mactridae > Lutraria > Lutraria rhynchaena. The sequence goes on from VIBL01000010.1 coordinate 4,169,025, forward strand.
AATACCGCCCAATATTGTCATTTCCATGCAGTTCCCTAAAGAATTCAATTTGTTTCATAATGTGACTATAAACTAGGTTAAAATGCGACAAAAATGTTTTAATCAGGTCAATTCCGGAAAGTGGATTTTGTCGAGGCAAACTAACAACTTTTCTTTATTCTAAAATGAAAACTGTTCGCTAGATGGCTATGCAGATATGCAAGTCCCAGCAGGCCATACGTTGAGCATCTAGTATGTTTTTTTCTCCGAATTGCATCATGCAATTTGTAGATTCTTCTAAACTGATCAAATAATTATCATGGTGATGAGGTATAAAACCGGATATAGAATATCATCATGACACGGTCGATGCTAAAGTAATTATCCTTGTTTAATCAATGATTCAGTCCCTGTTTCTTCACTATATAAGGAACGTGTTGGTATATTTAAGTAAATTCACAACCATCGTAGACACACTGTAAATGGTACTCGTTACCCAAGAAACGTGTTTATGTAACATATATTGTGAATTGTACTCATTTGCTTTTCTAATGTTTATGTGTGTGTATTGTAAAAACATATGCATAAGTTCGTTTTTATTGTACTCGTCTAGTTTATTATGGCAAACGTGTGGAATCCCAATGTGCTTGTATAGATGGCTTTTTTCTGGTCGTTTTGAGGGATACGCATCTTGTAACATCAGGATCTGGTTGTATATACATTGATTAAATTCAACTTCAGGGTTAAATTTGAGGTTAGGTTAAGACGCTAACCAAAAATTAACCAGGAACAAGATGGCTTTCTTTGTTGTACCAAACGCTGGACGACTTCAACAATTAAGACAAACTTGGGATGTTGTCGACTTCTTAAACGATATCAGACACTTGGTTTAAATCTGGCTAGAAATACTTCCTGGTCAAATTTATTCATTTTTTATACAATAGCTTTACCAAACTTCAATCAAAAATGTAACCTAACCTCAAAATTAACCCAGTGGTTATAATTAACCAAAGTTTATTCAACTGGGAGTTGGTGAATAACATTTTTACTAACAGACTTAGAATTCACTGTATCAGTTAATGTGATTTTAAGAAGTTTGAGAACTATTCAGCAGTTTAGCATAACAATGAACTATACTCTTCACCTTTAGTATTTTTTATTCCTTTTGTTCTACCACGATAACGATCTATATCCAGAGTTGTCGTTCGTCATCCCTCACATACATCTCTGTCAACGTTGGAAAAGTAGTTTAAAAACATGTTACCAAGTTTCATTTCTGATGCTAAAATGCTTGTGCTTTTGTTTTTTCGTTTGATAACGAGCGACAACTGTGGATAGAGATTGCCACGATCATTGCAGACGAAATTGAATCCACTCACCATAGGCAACCATTGAGCATTCTATAATTGTAAGGAAATATCACCTTTGAATGTTTTATACACATGCCTTTAGGCAATTGATTTTAATTTATAAAGAAACTATTTTTATTGTATTTAATTCATTACGAACTAGGGGGGGGGGAATATTCATATGCATTAACACTGATCTGTGAACGACCTTGAGCCTTTGTTGTACTTTTGAAAAACCGCGGTGACTTCATTAAAGACGGAAATCACAGACTTCAGTGGAAAGCCAGAAACTCTGTGAAGACATTATTTGATTTTCACTCGTCAAGAAACTATTTAATGCCATAACCATTAGTATCCAAGTTGCACGTCTGTCTGAGAGTAATTTAATCTCGTTAATTGTTTGAAGTAAGCCGATAACAAGAGACATATATGTCCGATCTTATTTCTTCAACTGAATAACAACTTTAAATGTACTACAACATAGTCTATGGATATTTATTAAAGGCGACACATTGCCGAGATCAGAGGCACTATAGAGGAGCATAACCGTATAACCACGTGTACACATAGAAAGATGTCAGAATCTAACTGGCAAACAGGAAGATTTTATTATTCATACTTAGACATTCGTGTAAATGAAGTAAATATACTGTGTAGAAACAAGTCCAGCCTATCACATTGACATATTATTAATCTTTAGAGATATGCTTTTCTCCTATGTAAACACGTAGCCAACCACACAGACAGCTTAATTCGAATCTCATCAGACCCGGCGAACCGAGTTCAAATCCCGGTCGCAGCAAGTCATACCATTCTACGAAAATTTGACAAAAAATGCCGATTTTCCTCCATATCAGGAGTAGTTGTCGGCTCCTTGTGGAAGGGTAAGTTAGTACTGGTTAGTATACAGTCCAGGAAAACTGGTTAGGTGAACCGGCCGCCGTACATAACTAAAAAATTGTTGAAAAACAGGGGTCATGCCATATAACGGCTGTTGGGTTTCTCAAATGGACATGATAATGAGCATGAGGTAAACACCAAACAGGCTGTACAAGTTACTAAAAATGTTTTAATTGCAGGATTCAACATATTTATAACGATATTGAAAATATCTCTCCCTACACACCCATCAAACAGTCCAAAAGCCAAATTTACTAAATTCAGTTCAACATTTAGTTAAATTATTCACTTACTTACAAATACTTTTACGCCCACATTCATTGTTATATCATCAATTTAATATTAAAACGACGATGGTAATAATACTTTATGCGTTTACATTTTGGTAATACAGTTAGTCACATCTTCACCATGTAGAACTGGGAGGCGGTATTGACTGATTGCAATTTCAGAACAATATACTACGAGTGTCTAGGGACAAACAATTATGTACGATATCAATAATATCCAGACAGATATTTACTGGTTTATGACTTACATTTATCTGGGGAGCCATGTTCATAGTTATATACCAATCCCTATAAATGCTCGCATCAATACGCCGCCAACAGCTTTATAGAATTCGTACAATGAAACAAAATGTATATTAAAATACGATTTGGGTATTTGGCGTGCCTTATAGATGCAAAATTATAACATTTAGAACAAAGCATGCGTAGAATCAAAGAGAAACGGAACTGTGAGGCCACTGTTCTATCTGTTCCTTTAGGGCCACACGCAAATTAAACTAATCTAATTCATTAATTACGTTAGATCGGTATAAAATACGAATTCTGTTGACAAATAAACGAAATACTCCATTCTGTTTAATGGCTACGCTGGCGCCAAATGTTGCTTCAAAAACATTCACCATAGGCATGTGAAACGGCTTTAAACGATGCGATCTAAACTTCTAATTGTTCTCATTGTTTTCATAAATATTTAATCATCTATTTAAAAAAATACTAAAAGTGTAATTACATTGATAACTCTTGTCTCAGTCACTGGTACATTTGGCAGTGTTTACGAGATCACAGAGTGTAGATTGTATTGTTGCATTTGATTATGCCTTGATCCTACAGTTGAAAAGGATTAATTACTTTCGAATGATATAACAAAATCAATTACAGCTTTGGCACAACTCAACCGTCTAAAACCAGCTCTGAGAGATTTTTACGATTACATATCCCTGTTAGTCCACTCTAGGACTTCATTCATTCATTGACATCCTCGCCAGTTTCACATACAATATTTTTTTACAAATAAGTCTTTTGTTTGTTTTATGTGACTTATTGTCCCCGGGTTTCAACGCCGTTTTTCAACAATTTTTTCAGTATTATACGTCGACCGGTTCACCTAACCAGTTTTCCTGGACTGTATACAACCAATACCAACTTTCCCTTCCACAAGGAGCCGGCAACTTCTACACATATGGAGGAAAATCAACATTTTTGTCAAATTTTCATAAAAGGGTATGACCTACCGCGACCGGGATTCGAACCCGGATCTCCGGGTTACAAGACCATTGCACTAACCACTGGACCTCAGCCGCGGCCACAAATAAGTCCTGGTATATGAATAGGGTGGTGTTAATTTTGTGCAGATTCTGCTTAAAGAAGCGTCGTCAACTTTCTCCTTCTGGTGGCAAATTACCATAAGATACGTATGACTTTTTATTCACTAATACAATTTACATTATTTTATAATTTCTGCCTTAAATATCTTTGTCTGTGATGCTGCCATCTCAATGACGTAAAAAGTGTTTGCTTTTTATAGGAAAACAGACGGTTTATATTTCGAAAACCTAGCCTGCAATCTTTTATTATCAAATCAAATCTACATTAAGATTCCGATCAGACTTTAATTGTTTGAATCACAGATAATAAATGCTTCAATAGTTGTACTGTATCAAATACAGTAAACCCCCTCAAAACCGGACTCCCTGAAAACCGGAATTCTCTGAAAATGGGACAATTTTTCAAGTCCCATTTTTCTCATTTATAATCAATAGTTTTCTGAAAATCGGAAGTCTCAGAAAACCGGACTTTTAGCCCAGTCCTGGAGGCGTCCGGTTTTCAGCGGTTATACTGTACCATATAGTACTTGCATTAAAATACATTTCCGTGCCTTGTTGCAAAGTATGTGAAAGTCAATGTTGTGACTATTCTCGTTTGAAGATTGATAAAACATAACACTTTACTATTTTTACCAAAGAATCCATTCTATGTTCTATCACATGCAAGAACACAAAGTAATCTATAAGCAATTGAGCACAACAAAAGTTTGTTTGTTTTTATGTGACTTATTGTCACTGGAGTTTAGCGCCATTTTTTCAGTTACATACGGCGACCGGTTCACCTAACCAGTTTTTCCTGGACTGTATACTAGCCAGTACTAACTTACCCTTCCACAAGGAGTCGGCAACTTCTCCACATGTGGAGGAAAATCGACATTTTTATCAAATTTTCATAGAAGGGTATACCAGGATTCGAACCCGGATCTCCGGGTTACAAGTCCAGCGCTCTAACCACTGGACCACGGCCGCGGCCTCAAATGTAAAAGGTATCTCCATTTCAGTGCAATACGGACTGACAATAAGTAAAATATTTAGCAACTCATTAAATATGCATATACGCTTGTACTAAACAATAGGTTTTCTATGACCTATGCGTCGAGATAAATATACAGTCAAACCTGTAAACAAATGCCATATTAGAAAAGACAAAATGTGGCCTTTATTGACAGATGGCCTTTATTCGGAGGTCAGTTTGTTGTAAATAATCAATGAAGGTTTGCAAGGAATGACCTCCGAATTCACAGGGTGGTCTTTATTCGGAAGTGGCCGCAAACACATGTTTGACTGTACGTGTAGATTTAAACGACGCGCGAAACTTTTTTGGTATGTTTTGTGGGATAGTCAGACTGGAACACAAGGTGACAACATGGGTAAAAGCTTTCCCGAAATTCTCCAATTTATTTGGGGAAAATGAACAAAATGCACCTGAAGCATGTTTGCCATTCGTTTCAATAACGAATTACCCAAATGTTATAGCGTTGTATGTTAGATACAAGAAGCAAAGTGTCTCGTAAAATTGGGTCATAGCAGTTGTAACATCTTTTTCTTGATAGATTTAGCTCAGTGAACCATGTATACTATCAAACATAACGATGGCAATGTTTACTATTTAAACGACATGACGCATTGAAGTATTTGTTGCTAGTCACATTACAAGGTAATTACAACACTTGAACTATGGTAGAGAAAATATTGACTCACTATCTACATACCACGTATAATAGTTGGCTCTTTTTAGACAATGATAGACATTTTTATACGTTTCCTCCTAACAATGTCTGTGTCTTAACCAATACGATTTAGTAAATTACATGTAGTTCTAACACACACACCGTATAGAGGTATCATTGTATCTGTGTAGGGTAATCGTTTACTGACCTTAGACCATCACAAATATAAACAATGCATTTATGCAATGTTGTCCTACACCTTATACCAATGGCCTAGATGAATATCGATGACCCGACGAATCAAAAACACGTTTTAATGCAACGCAAACACTCAAACACTACATCGTGAAAAGGGGGTCTTTCAAATTCTAATTAGAATGGATAATGAAAATGATTCCTAGAAAAAAAACATACAAAAAATCCACCCTTTCCCAAAAAACTTCATTTCTAAAGAAAACACAAACCCGAAACCCACCCAACAGATTGGGACGTGCAAAATCAAAGCACTGAGAGGACTGTTGTTGGCTGGCTTTGCGGTATTGCAAGTTGTTTCCGAAGATTATTGTTACACATTTTTGCAAATCCCTTTAATGCTAACATTGGTCAATAGAAAACACTCAGATGGACAGATTGGTTAGTATATATGCAAGAAAATGATATTGTTGGTTTCAGTCCTTCTTATTTAATTATGTAATGCAACCAGCCAACAACAATGAGTGACAGAAATTAGTCTCCTTGAGGGTACAGGGGCAGATACAGGCTTTTTGGTTAGGGGGGCGTAAAGCATAGATATTTATGTCGAATATGGACACAATCAGCACATAAATGACGTTTTATTTTTTTGCTTATGCTTGGCAAATCTTAGAGGGCGCGCATGACGGATCCGCCACCCCACCACCACCCTAAACCCACGCTTGAGGTAACGACTTTGAACGGTCTGTACAAGAAACCATAGAAAAAAATGTTGTTCACAAAACACACACTCTTGAAGTAAGGTATGTAACACTTGAAATTATGTATTACCACGGCGACCATTAATGTTCTGTAACTGTAACTGCGGTTACAAGGAAAAAAAACAAGGTCTTACATTTTTTCTTACAGAGCAAAGATTCCTCGTAGAAAACATGATTACATAAGTCATACAACTAATGTAATAAAGTGTTGGTAAACAATGTTAGTGAAGTATGATTGAGCACTTGACGTGTCTTGTAACTCTACTGGGGTTACAATTCCACCTAAAAATGACGGCATAATATCACACCATAACACTTTAACAGAAATAAATGCTTTACGTTAAAATACAATGTATTTAACTTTAGTGGACAGTATATGCGTGTTGTACTTGGGTTCCAGCTGTCCATTCCAACATACGCTTGTAACTTTTGCAGAAGTTTCCTGGTGCATGCTGTTAAGTTAACCAAACAGAGTAGGTCGCATAATATGTGAGCTGATTTCTTTTATGATTAATATAAACTGAAGATTCAAAAAAGCCTTGTATTATTTCACGCGATGTTTTTTTTTTGAAAAAAAAAAAAAATAAAACAAAAATTTGCTTATGGCCAAGAAGCAGGTTAGGGATGAATAAATTTGGGATCATAATATATAATTGTACATTGTTCCAAGAATTAACGAAATTATTAGCCGCGACCGTGGTCCAGTGGTTCGTGCGCTGGACTTGTAACCCGGCAAACCGAGTTCAAATCCCGGTCGCGGTAGGTCATACCTTTCTTGCCGTCTCCTCGTAGAAGGGTAAGTTATTACTGGTTAGAATACAGTCCAGGAAAACTGATTAAGTGAACCGACCGCCGTATATAACAGGAAAATTATTGAAAAACGACGTTAAGTCCAGTGAAGAAAAAATATTATATTGATACTCCCATTTTTTTTATTACAAGGGAGAGAACTCCTACAATGTAGCTTCTTGTTGGATAATGGAGCATTTACTTCCCTTGACAAAAAAATGAGCCTGCTTTAACGAATGGCGCTTAAAAGTTTTGTTTGAATTGAAAAATTAAGCCAGTGGTTGTGTTTTTTTAAATGTGGCGCCGATTTATGTGATAATGTTATGAGTATTAAAATCTATAATGATTAACAATGGCGAACATTTATGTTCTGTAACTGTAACTGTCCAATTTGTTCACAAAAAAAATCTTCGTAGTTTTACCTTAGCGACTGACGTGCATAAATACGATTCAGTGCAGTAGGGTGTAGAAATAAGTGATACGTGTAATTTGATTTCAACCATTAGGCTATATGTACACTGAATATCTTTAAAATCAGTACAAAATAAAGGTAGAGGACCATTAAATCATTTTTTTACCATAGACAGCGTTATCTGTAAATTCGATATGTGTATTCGAACGCAGATAAAAGTTATTCAACAATTATAAGCTATTTCGGGACAACCCACGTAATTATGCATGTAAATGACCTTTTCATAGAGAAAACCATTAATAATGTTGAAATGATTCTTTGTCACGCGTGTCAGTAGGCTAGCGAGCAAGATAACAGCGTACATGTATATACACATGCATACCTCAGTATTTAGGTGTATCAGTTACGAGAACATTGCCTATACATTCGACAGGGGCATCCATGATAACGATATGGTTTAGCTTACAATGGATTGAAAAACAATTACATGTATACTTAGTATGCTATTTCACAAACATGAATTTCACGTCCTAAAGTAAAGTTTACACTCTTAATACAAATGCAACGACTTTGAGAGTGTTTGATTTTTTATTCAACAGTATAACACAGTGGAAACCCTCTAAACTGGTTCCTCTATAAACCGGTTTCCCCTCTAAATCGGCCAAATGGCCTGGTCCCGAGCTCGACCGGTTCAGTAAAGTAAGACTCAGAAAAATCTGCGTCAAAACCAGTAACTATTATACTTGTCCATAATGTTAGAGGAATCAGCGTGTTACGCTATTTGAAGTTAAGTTATAGCTTTAAGACAGCTGGCTATAGTTATTATCATATAAATTTGCTTGAATGAATGGTTATAACTCTTAATATTTTAACTAATTAAATGTCGGGATATATAAGAAGGGTTTGTCAAGGGTATAATCATGATTACTGGGCAATGCTTTTGGGGTCGCATGGCTCCTACAGTGGAATCGGCCTTACAATGCTTGGGCTGGGACATCATGGGCTAAGCCCCCGGTGAAGAAAAAAGGATTGAGCATGAATTTTTAAGTATTTGAAAGCCTGAAAGTTGCAATTGTTGAATGGAACAGGGTCCAGTGAACAGCATCATAATTTAACTGATGAACTGGTGTTATGTAATGCAGAAAATGTATGTATTAGACAGTGAAACCTTGTATTGCGACCACTTCGATATTTATACTACCTTGTCATAACGACCACTTACTTTCGACCGGCTTTCAATAACATCCCTATAATTCAACTTGATAATGAGACCACCTCAATATTACGACCGATTTTCGGGTCCCGAATGTGGTCTCTTTATCGAAGTTTTAATGTATAATATTATACTAGCTGGAACCAATATGCATAATACATGTGTATACATATTGATCCCAGATACCAGTAATGATATCAGAAATTCATGCAACAAATAATAAAACCAACCATGATTACGTAGTATTATCGAGTTAAGCAAAATAGATTTATGCAATGCATTCATTTTCGGAAAGCCGGTGTGTATATAATAGCATTATAATCTTGATAAACTCCGAGTTGAAAATTAATAGCCTGTGTATAATTTAAACCCATAAATTAAATACATTGAGAAGCATAAGGTATGAAATTATACATAATATTGTTTGTGGATTATTTGGTCGAAGTTCAAAATAACTGCATGATAATAGGTACACAGAACTGTCCTGTTAGCAGGGGTCAATTATTTTGTTAATTGGTCCCTTCTGTGGGTCGATATTGGGCAACGCCAAAAAAAGATAGTACAATATAAAATTTCACAAGGTTCAGACTTTCTGTTCGACACTTTAACGTAGATTAAGTCATTAGCAATTATTTAATATGCATATACCGCTTTTTAAGCCATTACAACATTTACATGCGCGAATTACTTGAACCAGAAAGCAACAAAAAATATTAGTAGTGTCGTTTGCTGAAGACAATGCCGACCTACCATTTTCCGGTACAATTCGTCATTACTATTCGTTTTTGCATAAATTTTATTTTTTCGTTTTGAATTATCAGTTATGAAATATACTGAACATGAGTGATAAAATTAAGATAATTTAATGTAATTTAAAGAGTCTAAGCACTAAATACCGAAATAATGGATTCGTGACGAAAAAATCAACCGGAAGTCCACATATCGCCGAGACTCCATGATAAAAGTAGTGCAGAATATAATCCCCAAGAAAAAAGATCACAATAAACCTATTGACGACTGCAATATCAGTAATGATATAACATATTATTGATCAAATACATATTATGTTATGGCTATGTACACTTACTAAAATAACTGCAGTTTTCCAAAATTTCGTCATTAAATGAATTAGTGTTTATATCACTACGCGTGTGATCCTATACATGTTCTCAGCGAAGCCGAGAATTTTTTATTTGTTTTGATTGTTTTCAATGACATTATAGCAGGACATCAAGCTTTTAAAGTGTATATAGTGTCCTTTATTCGATCAGACGACTACAGTAAGATCATTCACGCTATGACCTTGTAATCGTGTTCTTTATGACGTTTTACCCTACCACACTTCCATGATGTCGATGAACAACAAACGAAACCGAGGTGGGGGTCGGATGAATCCTGGGCCTGGCCGAACTGAAAAACGACAAATATACTCACAAGATAGGTACGAATTGCTGCACATCTCTCTTTTGCAAATGTATGTCGCATTAATTATCCTGCCATGACTGTAAATAGGTGAATGTCGTCGCCTACAAGTGGTTTTGTGTTGGCAAGAATCTCCTAAATTGAGATGGTTATTACCGAGAAAATCTCACTGATATACGTGCATTTAACTCGGAGACATTATAAACCATTGACAAAATGGATGACTGGTCTTATCTATGGAAAAAAGTCATAATCTCAATTATTACAGCAGAAACAGTAGCCCTAGATAATATTAGTTTTTCTTTTCTATTAGTGCATAATTATAGTCAGTCTGCATTTACAAACTCAAGTTTCAATTGCTGTATTCATTAAGTTACATTATTGCTACATTACATGCTGTTGTATTTTACCTGTTTAATGAAGTAGCTGTTGCAAGATTTTGGAACTGAAGTTCAAATGACCACATCACTGTAACAATTTGATGATTAATATCCGTCAATTCTATGGTGCCTAGGATCAAAGTTCAGCAAGATCAATCTATGGTGTAGCTTGAGTGTTACTTAAACTGTTTTGTCTCCTATTAATTGGTTTGATGAGTAGTGTGTCATGCCAGTGCTTATGCTCATTTTTTAAATCAATGAATAATGATAGTGATACTGTCTGTGTGACGATAAGAGTTGAGACTAAGAGTATGATTATAAATCTATGAGAATGTTAGCATTATATTATTGCAATGCCTGCAAAACTTAGAATAAAAGTATGTTTTAGGTTGTATTGTACATTGATTTTCATATGGTGGGTTTTATTACTAAAAAATTGTGTGTAACACATACCTGCCATGATTTCCTTGTAAAACTCATCCAAAAAGTGCAAGTATATTATGTTTTCACAACATTTGGTTTTTACATTGACTGGAAATTGTATAGGTTATTACATGTAATTTTCTCATCGCTTAAGCTTCTGTCAAATGAATATGTCTTACTGCATTTATGGCAATGTTGGTTGCATTGTTGTTTAAGTCTTCATGAACAACTTCTGGTCTAAATAGTACAAGATTGTTTGTCAAGTATTCAATTCCTTTTCATTTGCCAAAGCCGCGGCCATGGTTTCTCAAGTATCCAATTCCTTTTCATTTGTCAAAGCCACGGCCATGGTCCAATGGTTAGTGAGCTGGGCTTGTAACCCACAGATCTGGGTTCAAATCCCCGTTGTGGCAGGCCACACCCTTCTATGAAAATTTGATAAAAATGTTGATTTTCCTCCTTATGTGGAGAAGTTGCCAGCTCCTTGTTGAAGGGTAAGTTAGTACTGGATCATTTGTCAAAACTGGAGGACTGGCTCTGTTGGTTTAGAATGATTGGAACTGCAATCAAGTCTGTGGCATAAATATTGTTTAGTAATGTTTTCTTTTTATTTTATTGTTGGCCTTAAGAATTTCTGTGGATCATATTATCCATTATGGACATTATGATGTTTGTGATAAGTGTGAGGAAACAGGTCCATCTTTACATTAGGTATCATATGCATATTTACATATGTACTTCAATCTGGCATAGACATTTAAAGACTGTCTGTGAATTTAGTAATGATAAATGAATTCTTTAAATGTTTTTAGGCAAACAAAAACAAGAGGCCAGACAAACGACAAAAATGTACCTGTAAGTAGCATTATTTTGTTTAATATTTAATATTTATTTAATGATAATTTGGACTTCTGTTGAGTTTGGCTCTAACACTCAAAACCTGCTGTTTGATCCTTTGGACATATTACCAATGCAATGTATTTCACATTTCTCTGCTGAACAATACATTTTCACTCCTACTTATTAGCCTCGGCTATCACTTTTGTGAGTGAATATGTTCGATTTGGTTTTTATGCGTTATTTTTGTTTATTGTATATTCTTGTGATAAATGGCTAGCACTTTCCAGTGTTCTGTAGACCACTGTCTACTTAGTCTGGTTGAAACTAATTTGAGCCATTGAGAGACTTTTGTATTTTGCAAATTCTTAAAAGTATTTGCTTAACCTTTCAAAACTATTGCACTTGGTCAAGTTATTATTCAACTTCATGCATTGCTTTGAAAGGGAAAATGTTCAATACTTTCTTGTTATAACAGTTTTGAAGCACTGATAATTTCAATGTACTGTGCATTCTAAGTAGTTTGTTTTAATTCAGTTTTAAGGAGATACTTGTGAATATATGTTAGTGAAATTAAAAAAATGAATGCGTTTAAGTAAGCAATTCATCCGATACACTTCAAATTAGTCCAGTTTAATGTTTTAACTTTTAACTCAACTTGTATTTTACAGATTGAAGGACTGTACAAAAACTCCAGGTTGACACATGTTATGTATTCAATGGTTGTAAGTATTCTATAAAAGAAGTCTCTCTGTGTTTACGATAATTTTAGCATAGTGCATGCAGTAATGATTGTCTTTTCAGTAGAGCTCATCAATTTTACTCTCTGGTGCTTGATGAACAGGTTCCAACTTCATTGCGCAATAGAGGCTGGCACATTTTAAACCTAGTAGCATCATGATGATTTGATTGTCAACAAGTCTTTTTAATGCTTCCATGTAGGCATTGAACTTATTGCTTCTGAATATTTATGATTAATTACAGAATCTGTCTGTTGAAAAAATTCATTTATGTAATTTTGCAAAATAGAAATTTCATTTACATATGTTGTCTTTGAAAATTTAATGGACGGTATAAATAAAGCATTTCCACTGGACATCATATTTTTTCTGCCACATGTATGGAGGGGAGGGTCCCTGAAATAGATTGGACAGAGAGTGGTGAATACTGGATTAGATATCAATTTAAAGACTTGTTCTGTGTTCATGGATATAATAGTTTATTTGTTGTTTTTTTTTTCTAATATTTATAACTCTTTCTTTCCAGGGATGTGTTGTGCAAGTACAAGTGAAAAATGGTATTGTGTATGAAGGAATACTAAATACAACATCTTCAAGTGTAAGTGTTTCTAAATTGATATATTATACATATTTCAACCTGAAAAAAGCAATATGTCACCGTTTTTAAATATACAAGTTAATATGTTGTAAATTAAATCAGAGCAATGTTTGCTAGTCTAAGTACCCTAATCAACATTACTTTATAGATTCTAAGTATTACTTCCTTCAAGCTAGCTGGCAGGTGCTTTGTACTGTCACTACATCAGCAGGCATTTGTATGCCCTTAAATATGTTAGTCTAACCATTTAATGCATTTTTGTGCCAGTTTCAACTTGTTCATTATGGGAACTTTTACCTAGCAAAAATTGTTCACCATAATGAGACAGTGCACCAGACTCAAGCAGTTGGCATGTTTCTCAAAGTTCTAGATCATTAATGGACTTTGACACATTGCCTAGAATGCATCTTGTTTCAAGTATGTTCATAAAGACTTACACATAAGCTTTGCCATTCAAATTCTCACATCACATCTTCAGCTGAAGTGTTTGTCTCATAGCTTTTCATCAATAATTCCTGTCTCAGTTATTCCTTATGCTGGAAATAGGTGATTTAAATTGTTTTATCAGTTAACAGTTAACCTTGGTCTCTAGTATTGCTTTGTTGTTTTTTTTTGCAGGGAGATACAGTATTAGAATGTGCACATATGGTTGAAGATAATGGTGGAAATGGAAGTCCAGTGTCATCGACACCATCAAAAGATAGAATTTTATCAAAACTTATCATCAAAAATTCTGATTTGGTCACATTAAATGCACCTAGTATAGATCTAGATTATGCTGTAAAAGGTATGATATTGTTCATTAGATAACATTTTCGAACACTATATATCTGTGTTGTTTTGTTATTCAGTTATTCAGAACAGATAAGCCAATAGTTATCCTCTCAAATTTGTTATTCTTTCTTGAAAATTCACTAGTGAGGTATCTCACATTGTGTACTTTAAATAGGACAGTTTCTTGATGAATATGAACATTCTTTTGTATTATTTTGTTGTGTTAGATATGTGATATTGTGTAAAACACTGTAATTAATACATTGTAAAGTTGTTTTAATGCTAAGTTCGCATTACATTGGATTAAATGTTTTAAATGAGCCTTAATAAGACCACATATATGTCTTTCTGTACATGATATGACTACTTTTCATGCCAGTTTGTTCTTTAATCCATACTCAGATTAATATTATACTTTTTAGTGACAATACTTTGCTTCAAGTTTTGGTTCACTTGATTTATTTCTCTCCTCAGATTCATTTACGGATACTGGAATTAGTAAATTTAATGGTGAAACAAAAGAGAAGGAAATGAGAGAGTTAACTCCATGGGAGTCGGACGGTGGATATGAGATTAGTTTAGATGAAGGTGATAAATCATCGGTAAGTTTGACGACAAAGTTAAATGCGTTTTTGTATTTTGTTTTTTTTTCATAGGAACAAGGAACCACTTGTTAAAATCTGGAACTACAATTTGTGTTTGTGGCCACCTCCGAATAAAGGCCATCCTTTGAATAAAGGCCATTCTTTGAAAACCCATCATTGATTATTTAGAACAAACTGACCTCTGAATAAAGGCCACTTATCAATAAAGGCTACATTTTGTCTTTCCCAAGGATGGCCTATGTTCACTTGTATGACTGTATTTTAATATATTGTAGAAATTAAGCTGGATAAAGGAATTTATGCCATTACTGTTTGGAATATGATGGAATTTTAAAATAACCCTTTCCCCCATAACAAAGCCTGCAAGATTAGTTCTTTTGATGCTTCTTCTGTTTGTTCTTAAGCACTCAATTGATCCAGTAATTATGTGATAAAAATCCTGATGCGATGGAAATTATTGAAAACGATTTGTCTAACGATACTGTGTAATACCACAGGACTTTTCATTGTTGTTGTCATGTATTGTCTTGTCTTTTTAGAATGGTTGGGATGCAAATGAAATGTTTCAAACAAACGCTTTACAGTTTAATGTGCAATCATCTTACGACGATTCTTTAGGACAATATACGTAAGTGTTACCTGGATCTCTTAGTATATTCCTTCGAATGAATGGGTTGCTGTGGTTAATTTTGGACTTTTGATTTTCAGGCTTTCACATTTTTTATTTAACTTCAGTTTTTTTCGAATAACTTATCCGTCATAAATTTTTTAAATAGTTGTTTTCTCAAGTTTGAAGTTTGTAGTAAAATTCTAGAAATTTACAGAAACTCTCTATGCAGTAAGTAGGGATTTGTTAAGTATAAAAAACAATTCTCATGATATTATATGCTCTATTTTTAGGACAAAATTAGAAAGAGGTAACAGTGAAGAATATAGAAGGCGTGAGCTGGAGGCTCAAAAGTTGGCCGCCGAGATCGAACGTTGTGATTCATACAAGAAGAATATTGCCATGGAAAATGGAGAGGGTGGTGATGAGGAGGCAGCTTTCAGTGCGGTTGTGAGACCTGGAGACTCCAGTAGTCACCCACAACCCACTGGTTCTGGAGGTCCAGGAAAGTAAGTTGCCCAATTTACCATTTATGCAAGCACATAGTTAAAAGTTTTCTGGAATTTTTCAGAGCCTCGGGATTTTTCCTAGTGTCCAGACCCTACTGCTGTTATTGTTTCTGCTGCACTGAGGTTAAGGTTTCTATTTTGTTTCGTTGTTTTTTTTGAAAATTTTCACCTTTCATCCATGCAAACATTCTTAGAATGTATCAGTTACATATCAGTTATATGTGGGTTGACTAACATTAACAGTATTTTTTGAATCAGATAATATTCAGATATTGCCACTCTGAGTCTTGTTTCGGTAGGTCCATCTGGACAAATTTGATTACTTAATTGCACACATGCAACTTAGATATTGGAATTTTCTACTGGTCATCATGATATATGTCACACTTGTCTTCCGCCACTAGTTTGTAAAAAAATTATCATTTTTTTCTTAAAGATATCAGCCTCCATTTAAACGTCAACAAGGTAGTAGTGGTGTGTCTAAAGGTCGGGGTGGTTATTCATCCCAAACAAATCGCAATATGCCTGGCAGTCAGCATCAGTCAGCACACGTCACCCAAGTGTCTTCACAGTCATCTGTTGAAAGCGTGAATGGTGGTAAGATTATTTTATACATGTTTTTGTTTATAGCTTCATGACTTACTTCTTGGCTCATCAGAAATGAAGGTTCAGGATGAAATATTAGGATTGGTGGAAGGGTGATTGGTCCCTTCGAGCAATACCAGAGCTGAAAAAAATAGAAGAATTATATATTAAATAGATTCTTCTTCTGAACCGTTTGTTAGATCTTCCCCAAACATTGTCTGTTGCAACATGGTAGCGTCTTTTGATTGTTGATTGTTCTTTACTAAGTTTTTTTGTCTAATTATCCTTCTAATGTTATAGTTTTAAAAAGAATAAAATAATTACTATAGTTTTGTATTTTATTAAAGTAAGTCATTTTTTGTGATATTAAATTACACTAAGATAAAAGAAATTGGAAGGTATATAATACCATCAGTTCATGCAACTTGTTTGTGGGATTAAAGGACTGATTTTGTTTTATTAATACTTTAGTTTTAGTCTTCTGATTATTTCTCTTTCACATTGTATAATTTTACTATCTCTAGATGAGACAAATAGACAGACTATACCAGCGTCCACTGCAGGGCCAACTGTAAAAACTAGTCCGACTATACATGAACATGGTCCACCATCACAGTCTGAGAAGAGTGATCATGCTCCCCATGTACCACACTATGTAGATGGCAAGAAACCGACTAAAGGTGGGCACATGTTGTTTTATTTAAGAATGAGGTGTTTTTCTTTTTTTTGGCCTGACTAATCTGCTCAAATTGAGCTAAATTGCTTTCAGATTATGCTTAAAATTATTTCAACAGGTGTATCTTGTATGAAAGAATTAATTCGTGTTGAATAAAGATGCTGTTGCCATTAATATATTTTTAGTTTTTGTTCAAGCGTATCTTATTACTTTTCATGTTTTTAAAATTACCTAAATTAGCCAAGTTGTTGATGTGCCATTAAACAATCTTACACAAACAAAGTGATGAACATAGAGACTTATAAACCTCTATGTTTACGATCAAGGTAAAGTAAAACCTCGATAACAAGACCACCTTTGGTGGGACCCGAAAAAATCGGTCATAATAATGAGGTGGTCTCATTATCAAGTTTAATTATACAGCATACTGGAGTTATTGAAAGCTGGTCCAAAAATGAGTGGTCAGTATATTGAGGTGATCATAATAGTGAGTTGGCTATGTGAGGTTTTACTGTATGTTAAAATAATTACTGGAAATTTATTTTTTGTCTCTGAGTACAGTAATCATAAAGCATTATTATGAATGATGTGTTGTATTGTGTTTTAGGGAGGGATGAACAGATAAAAGAATTAAAGGCTTTTGGTAAAAATTTCAAGGTAAGCTTTTAATTTTGTTGTTCATGAAAGCATTGTGTATGGATATTTTAGAGAGCGATACCATTTCTGGGATATAGATGAAATCCTTACTGCTCAAATTTGTGTAGGTTGACAAAGTCATATTGGTAAATGTTACTTGAAGAACAAAATCTTCTTCACCATTTCTCTATCAAATGGTATTATGAATTCCTGTACAGATTGTAATGTTTGATTTGGTTGATTGCAACTAGCATTTGCTTTAGGTTTTTTTTTGTCATTTTATGTATAATATGATGATCAGGTATATGAATAGAAATCATTAAGAAATTAGACTTATTGTAACAAGAGGCAGGTAATTATATACATTGTGCTTGTTTGAAAATCTCTGCATTAGTGCATGCTTATTTTATTTGCAATGTACCATTATCATTGTTATTAAAATACATTCATCTTTCATTCTCGTCTAGTTGGATGATAATAAAGATAATACAAAAGACAAGGATAAAGATAAGGAAAGTAGAGACAATTCTGAGAAATCTAGTGTAGAACGTAAAGACAGTGTTAGTGAAGAAAAAGATTCTGGATCGGAAAAAGTTGTAAATGTGTCTGAAAATAAAGAAAATACACAGCCAACAGTGACGGCAGTGCCAGTAACGGTGTCACAACAGGAAAAACCTGCATCTGATGATCGACAGGTTGATGGGAAATCAGTTCAGTCATCTTCTAGTTCAGCATCATCGCACGATTCAGTGTCAAACCCGTATGTGTTCTATGTCCTTAATTAACCCTCTGTAGATCATAACCATACACTATTTAGTTTGTAAATATTTTTTTTGATATTTACATTCCAACATGTAATTAATGTGGACATCAATTATCCATTCATATGTGATCATCAAGCTGGAAAAAAATAGTAACGTAATTGTTATTTGACGAAAAAAAAACAGGGTAGGACAAGTTTTTCTAAACATAATTTTCGTGTTTTAAATCTTCCCTAAACATGTTAATACTTTGGATTTTGCTGTATGACATCTTTGGGTCTGTGCCTTGGTTGGTGGGGTGACCCTTTTTCTGGCTTTGTGTCCAGCAAAGAAAACACGGTGTAGTAACAAAAATGTGATGATTTCTTTAATAAAGAAGTGAATTTTACTCATTCTGTTTCAGAGATGTCTTGATTTTAACATTTACCTGTCTTTATTTTCAGTTCAAAGAGCAAGTTAAATCCAGAAGCTAAGGAGTTCACTTTGAATCCTGACGCTAAAGAATTTGTACCAGTAAGAATACACTTTTTATTAACTAGTTTAATTTATAAAAAAAAATCATTAAAAAATCTAAAGTCAATTCTATAGTTGTAATCATTAAGAACAAGGATTTATTTCTTGTCAGCTGTGTCCGTAAGATGAATACTATTAATTCACAACAAAAGAATGTTTTTGAACATTGTAGAAAAGAAAAATTGTTTTATATTCAGTTTCATGGCTTTTATTTTTGTCCTGTTTAACATGATGATGCATGATTGTTGTAACTTGTTGTCAAAGTCTTAAGGTGATGCTCAGATGTTGTTTCACAGCTATGCGGATTACTGATTACTTGGTGCAACAAATGCATAAAAATGATGTTCTTCCGATCTAGACATACTAAAGAGGAGTACGACTGGCAGCACAACTGAGTCTACTAACAGCATTTTGTGTTAATATGTCAGTCAGGTGACTGACACTGTCAGTCTCATGGTGTGATATTAATAGGATGGTGTGTTCGTTCAGAGTCTACTAACAGTATCTTCTATATACTATATACACCTTCTCAGACTCTCAGTGTTGTATTAATAGGATGGTATGTTTGTTCAGGGTAACCTGTCATTTCAGATGTCTGTTCAACAGCAAGCACCAAG
This sequence comes from Lutraria rhynchaena, assembly GCA_008271625.1. Taxonomy (NCBI): domain Eukaryota; kingdom Metazoa; phylum Mollusca; class Bivalvia; order Venerida; family Mactridae; genus Lutraria; species Lutraria rhynchaena. Next base: position 4,188,588 of record VIBL01000010.1, read on the forward strand.
TCCCCACAGGCCACAAACACAAAGCCCCGTAGTGCTGGCTCAACAGATGCCACAGCCCATGTTCCCTAACACGAGTCAACAACAGTATGCTGTGTTGCCACAAGGTCATCCAATGGTGCTTAATCCCCCAGCTGCTGTTGCAGCTGCTGCAGCTTCACAAGCCCCTTATAAAGTTCAGCCAAAGAGAGGTAACTTCTGTTTTAAATTGATCATTTGTATTTATCATAAATTGGATTAATACGGTTGCCTAGTTTTCATTTTTTTCTCCAAGTATGTTTTAACTATATAAAGACTGAATTTTGTTGTTTTTCTGTTAGGTACTGGCAATGAACTTCATTTTAAATGAATAATAATATGTAAAATAAATAAATAAATTTCTTATATTTTTCTTCGCAACTCTCTAATTAGTCAGTGCCAGAAGGTTACTCTTTGTTGAACTTACCATCCTGTATACAGCAATGATACAATGTTACCTATTTCAGCCGTTGTATCAGTCAAACCAGACTACCCACCCTCTGCTGTACAAGCTGCTACTGGTCAGCCATTATTAGCACAGTCAGCTAATCCTGGTTATATGTTCTTACAACATCAAGTAATGCCTCCACAACCTACTGGATATCAGATGGGACAGGTGAGTCTTACATGGTTTCATCAGGGGTGCAAGTTTTCCGGTTTATACCATATTTCTGGTTTTTGAAGGGCTCCAAGGATCATTTTTCTAAATTGTCTAAATCTGTTGAGAAATTGGGGGTTTGCTTTCTGGCAGTACGTAAACGGTAAAGTGTCAAGGAGGAGTTATCCATTGTTTTAAAGAGACTAGAATGAAATGGAAACAACTCATTTTTGCAAGCTTTCTCATGTGAAGGCCCTTAGCAATATTTTCAGATTTTTTTAGAAATTTTCTACTTGCAACCGTGTTACATCCATTCAATTCAAACACAAATATCATGCTTTGTAAATCAATAAGTTAAACTTGATTTTGTTGACTTTTTGGAGCAATAACTGGACCTATTGCGAATGGGCGTATTCTGCCAAACATGTTATTTAAGTACACTGATAGAAGAATTAATACCTTTATTTTGAAGTTGATTTGGTTTATAATTTCAACGTGTATGTGTTTGATAGAGGTCCTTGTTCACATGGTGACCTTTCTGCATGAGCGGCCATTAACTCTTATGGTTAGCCTTCTATTTTTAAATAATAACTTGCATTATCCCTTAAGTTATTTTTTTATATGATTCATATTTCACTGTGTTCTAAAAATGAACAGTCAATGCGAAAGTTTGTCTGACCTCAGTCCTCTGGCAAAAAATTTGTTTAGGTCTGGTATTATTTAGTTAATTACTGGGTCACAAAGTAGGTCAACAGATCAAATCCTTGGAAAACCTTGTTAAACTCTCAAGACATTACTGCTTTGATTGATCCCCAAATTTTGTCAAAATGTTCGTATTAATGATGTTGTGAACAGATTTGAACATGGGTCAGCTCTTGTTAAAAACTAGGTCACCTGGTCAAATCACAGGAAACCTTAGAAGTTGCAATCTTTACTCAGGTGGGCGCAAAAGGGCCACCATGGCCCTCTTGTTGTTGCTGTTTATTATGTATACTATATGTAATTTAAGGTGATGCCTATGCCTGCTGCTCAGGCCTCTGGTCAGAGATATATGACTCCTACATCTGTTCAGGGAGTACCATCATCAATGCCTCATGCTTCTGGTATGGAGAGAGGAAATCCTGCTCTACAAGCTTCTCAAGTCTACAGTAAGTGTATGACTCATTTATTTGTTCACATTTCAACTTCTTTATCGATAACAACAAATATTTAACTGCTTATTAATTAGATCTCAGTTAGCTGTAATGACCTTTTTGTACTACTTTATTGCTATTTACAATTACTGTATAACCCCTGGAAACTGGAACCCTTCCGGACCAGTTTTCTGAGAATTCTGGTTTTCAGAGAACTATTGATTATATAAGAGAAAAAAATATTCAGTTTTCAAAGAATTCAGGTTTTCATGGAGTTCAGTTTTCAGTGGTGGTACTGTATTTCGTTTATGTACAGATTATGATAAATTTATGATTGTAAGTTTGTTGTTCCAGTTTGTTAATATTTTCTTTTAATGTAAAAATTAGAGTAGTTGAATGGTGGTTTAAGTGATGACTTTTTTGCTGTTTGGACTTGATCTTCTCCTAGGTCACTGTAGTGTTACATAAGATGCTGTGTCTAGTTTTCAGGTAGTTAACCCTGGTTTATTTCAAGCCATACGTTGGCTCTATGGTGTCAAATTAATTTTTATCTCACCAGAACCAAAGGTTCAAGTTGTTTAGGGTGAGCTGTTAGGATGGGTAGGAGGATGCTCTGGCATTAGCAATGGTCTTTTCCTCTGAAACTGATGATCAGATTTACTTCAAATACCTTAAAATAACTTCTTCTCATGAAACAATGGATGAATTATCACCAAACTTGGTCTTTAGCCTCCTTGGATAGTGTTCTAAGGTTTGCTTAATTATAAATGATTGGTCCCTTTTAGAGGCGGCTAGAGCTAAAAAAAGAATACCTTTAAACATCTCATGAACCAATGGATGTATCATCACTAAGCTTGGTTTGTAGCATCCTTAGATGGTCCTCTGTCAAGTTTGCTCTAATAAATTTGGTCGGATAGTTTTACCTTGAAATGACTTCTTTTCATGAACCAATGGTTGAATCATCACCAATATTTAGTTATAGTATCCTTTGATGGTCCATTATCAGGTTGATTAATGTTCTCCTTTATCTGTCAGAAGTGTATCTTTATTGCCTTTTTTAGTTACAATTAGCTTATATTTACTCTAGTGAGCGATGCTGGGCCGTCATGGCCCTCTTATTTTAAATAGTCGCATGCAGAGGTCATGTTAGATTTAGTCAGAATCATTAGACTTTGGCACTGTTTTGTCGATGGATTTTGGTGTATAAACTGTTATGAAATGTTAGTAATAAGAGAATCTGGGTCGATGCTGTCTGTATTTCATGCATATGGACTTTTTAATTTCAGTGACGACTCCGAATCAGGGGCCAATGCCTGCACACTTGTCGCACGCTTCACATTTTACCCATAATAACCACATCATAATGTCAAACCCTAACTCACAACAACAACAACAGAGCTCACAGATGAATGCTCCGCCCTCAGGGGCAGGAGGCCCTCATCACCCTGCCCCTAGCCCTGTACACACAAATCCTAACCCACAGTCTATGAATCCTGGGCCCCATCCACCATCATCGGGCACACCACAGCCCCATCAAGGCTACACCCAACCCAATATGCCGACTCATCCTCCATTACAACAAAGTCCCCACAACCCCACATCGCCACAGAACATGCAAACTATGTACCCATACCAATCTCATCCGATGCAGATGCAGGGAACAGCTGGTACTCAACAGTTCTCCTCCGTCCCACAGCACTCATCTGTTCCCACGTCCGGGACATTCAGTATGCAGACACACCCCTCACCACACTTGCAACCACAATATGTGATGATGCCACCGTCAGGACAAATAAATCATCCTCATTTACAAAGTTCTCACCAATTCCAGGGTCATCCGATGCCTGGTAAGTTCTCAGGTAGAGTAGATTAGCATAACATTGAAATGCTTACTTTTTTATCTTTTTATGTCTTGTTAATGAATTGTCGTCAGGGTTTTCACTAGACGTCAAAAGTTGAGGGTCTAAAATGACCTTTGACTGATGATAATTTGAAGAGCATGCAAAATTTCCTTCTAATTTTATTGTGAATTTGACCCTTTGGTATAAATTCTCAAGAGTCAGAAGCTTTATTTTACTGATTTCACGGGTTAAAATGCTGTTTTATGGGTCAAATGAAAGCCCTGGTGATTGTATGTTTTATTATGCCTCTGATGGTTAGTTTACACAGTCGAACTTGTGACTTAGATCATCATTGGGAGGGGAAAAATATGGCCTTTTTGGTGCACTTGGACTTCAGTTGGATGTTAGGTTGGTCTAATATCTATAAGTTTATGCTCAAGGCTGCCTTTTGTTTACATGGTCGACTTCACAGGTATCCTTTAACTTAAGTTTGACTGTATTTGGTATTTAATATATCTTAAGTTACGTACAGTCTATATGTTGTTTTCAATATGATGCAATAATAGAAATATTAATTTTTTTTTTCAACATTTTTGTTAGTTTGAAAACCCAACTGTTTTTAAATTTTGTCAATTAATGTTGTATTGATAGTAAGTTACTTTCGGCCTTATTTTGTTCTACTTTCTGTACAAGTTTTATTGACTGTCCCAACGTTATTACAGGCTCCATGCAGCCCCAGTTGATGTCCCAGTCTGGTGTTCAGGGTCTGCCAGGTCAGAACCCTGGACAGGGACCTCATCCCCCACACCAGATGCAGCATATTCCTCTACAAGGTAAGTGATTGTTTGCAATATTGGAACTCAATAACCATTTAACGATGCCAGTTGAATTATTTCAAATGATAAGAAAACATGGTTTGATTGAAGTGTACCTATGTTCAGTTACATGGCTGTGAATTTGATCTTTACAAAGAAGTAGGCCTACAACTGTGTCTCCATATCATGAATATATTCTTACAAGTATCATACCTTCTTTTTTGTGTGCTGTTATATTTTTTGTGCTTTGAAAGTAGTGAAATTTTCATTCTACTGCAGTCATATAACCAAAAAAAAAGCAACATATGCATGTTGTATTTGAAGTGTGCCATTTAGATTGAACATACATACTCTTCTAAACCATTATTAGCGTAAATAATCACTTTCTAGCAATCTAAATGTTGCAATGATACGAAAAAAGTCACACATGGTTGATATTTTAATATAGAAATAAATTGGGTCATCAATTTTGGGTAACCTAACTTATACCCTGTCCACTGTCCATGCACCCATATGATTGCCGCCATGTCCAAAGCATGTAGAGATAAAAGCATATACTCCTATCAAAGCTAATGGCTTTCTTCGCTAAGCTTACTTGCATGTTTTTTTATTATTAACACATAGGATTTCTCATCAGTCTCTGAAAACGTCAAAAAAGTTACGACAATTTTTTTTGTCAGTCTTGTAAATGCTTAATATTGTGTTTAGCTGACATATATACAAGTTTTATGAATACAATATGTACATTTTATATGCTTATTAAACTTGTAACAGTCAATATGTTTCATTTAATATGTATATCATTTATGTGAAAAATAAGTTAAAACTCAGTGTCTGTATTCTGTGTTAAGCATGCGTAAAAATCCTGTTTTAAGACATTCATATGCTATACATCTTGTCTTTTAAGCATCCTTAATCATCATGAAAAGTATCAGTTGTCATAGAATCGTTAATGTACAATCACCCCAACACCTTTAAGTATATTCAGTAAAATATTAATTAAGGAAATGTATTAAATTTGTTAATTCATAGTCTCCCATGTATAAAAAATCCAGTTGGAAAACCAGACTGGTTTCCATTGTTTTATGTTTTTAAATAAATTCAAAATATAGATTCCTTGTTTGTATGAGTAGCTGCTAATTTCAATGAAAATAGATAAACACCGGCATAATGTCTGTGTATGTAAACTCTGTATATGCAGTGTATTTTTTTTGTACGCCAGAAACTATTTTCAGTGTAATACACTAGCTGTGATATAATGTGTATATCTCCAATGTATGTGCCTATTATACTGCATAAATTAGGCTTTCAAAAAAAATAGTTATCATTATTTTATTAGCTTAATGCAAGCTGGAAATGTTTGACTTGAACTTTTTTTAATGTACGTTATCTAAGTATATACCCCCCTCCTCTTTCTGTCAGTAGTACTTGTTTCATCCTTGTAATCACTGAATGTTTGCTAAAGAGCCAATTCTCAATAAGTTACCTTGTATCTTGTTGCAATTCGTGTGTCTTTTATGATCGACTAAATGCAACTTGGTTTAAACAGTTGAAGCTTTAATTGTTCTATGTTGACTAATACCAAAGAATATTCATTTGGTTTTTTTTTTTGCTTTTTGACTTAAATAATGATTCTGGAAAATTGTTGTTTTTTCTGCCTTATTCTTGTTAGTGAAAAAATATGTAGCCATTTAGATGTTCTTCTTTGAATCTTTCTAATCTTAGATGTTTTCAAGTCACTTTTCACTGATAGATTTTCCTGTCTTTTATTAGTGTAATATCTTTTTATGTTCCAAATGCATCAAGTCAAACACTCTTCAATTTTCAAACAGTAACCTGAAAGAGACTCATTAAGTCATTATGGGATATGATTGATATGAGCATTTAATCTAATTCATTTAGTATTGAACAAAAAAATTAAGTAGTTGACTGCACATTGAAAATAATTCTAGTATTCTGTCTTGTACCCTGTGACTAAGTAAGCGGTCTTGAATGGGCCACCCCCTACAAACTGATAGCAACATCCTTGCCTGACATTGTTTACCAATACTTTGTTTTTTTTTCATGCATGAGGTTGAGTTTGTTTGTTTCTTTTGCCAGTCCAACACCCAGGTGGGCAGCACGTACAGAATTACCAACCCTCGCAGTAAAAACACACACTTAATCTAAACTCTCATCGTGAAATACACATGTAAGTAAACAGTAGCCATTATTTTACGTCTTATGGACCGAAGAGAGCTGTGTTCAAATAAAGTCCTTTTTTCTACTTTTCACATCTATTTTACATTTTCTATTTCACCAGCTGTGTGTCTGATTTCGGACTATATCTGTTTAGATCCCTCAAAACATTTACTTTCACAGAACTTATTTAGATATATTTCTTAACAGTAACTTCATGTTGGGTCATAGTTATTCATAGTGGCAGCGACTTAATGAAAAGTCTGATTACTTTGTAAAGAATTGACTCATTTATTTAGATAGAAATCTATTTATTTCATGCAAGGTAATGACTAGTGTCGTATCACACATGTTCTAAACGAATTAACAAATTATATAGTGACTGTAGACTGATTTTGTATGATCGTAGTTGAGCACAAAATGACTATAGCTGAACACAATTCTCAGGAGTCTGTTGTGTAAGTGAATAATGGTTATTGGATGTCTATTTTACCTAGTACCAGTTCTTGTTGAATATTCCAGTGACTTGTATACTGTAATCCAGTGCTTTTCTGTATGTAGAGTGTTGTATAGTCTCTATATTGTCCTAGTTTGTGTATGTATTTATGTATTGTATAAACTTTGCACTGTATATTTGTAATTTTTTCTTCCACTTTTTTTTGTCTTAGTTGCACTATAGGAAGCACACAACACCAGCCATTTTCTTTTTTTTGCTCGATATTTTTTGCGCTATTGGAAAGAGCTACATTGCATAATAATAAAAATTTGTCTATTATCATGGTTATACTTGCTATATTTTTTTTTCTTGACTGCTGTTTAGCATTACACAGCTTAAATTATTGCTGTCAGTGTGGCCTACTCTCTTACCAATTATTTTTTTTCATTTTTCTGTTTAGCTCTAATATTGTATTACTGGTAAACATGAAATATTGATCATGAACTCTGATCAGTGAATAAAACATACAAATTGAAAGGAAGATTAATCAGATTTGTGAATTGAAATGTTCCTTTTTTTCATGTTGTGTACTTAAAATAATCAACAGTTTACATGCGCTTTTTGGCGTTTAGAATGGCTATTTGATAGATAGTGATTTTGTATGGAGAATTTGTTACAGTGTTCACATTCACTCAGTGTAAACTTTTCTGTCAAGGCTAGAATAATCTTACCTGACAAAGACTTGCTTGCTCAAGTGACCCTGATCAATTATTGTCTTGATTGAGTTTCCAATGAATATGACTGTAGTAACAGATCTTAAGGGTAATTATAAGGTCTCCTTTATGGATGGAAAGATAATATGTACTTTACATTTTACATTATTTGGTTCCTATACTTGACTGTTATTAGTTGTAGATGTCATGACTGTGGTCTAGTGGTTAGTGCACTGGACTTGTAACCAGACGATCTGGGTTCAATTCCTGGTCGTTGCAGGTCAAACTCTTCAACGAAAATGTTGACTGTCCTCCATATGTGGAGAAGTTGCTAGTTCCTTGTGGAAGGGTTAGTACTGGTTAGTACACAGTCCAAGAAAACTGGTTAGGTGAACTGGCAGCTGTATATATCTGAAAAATTGTTGAAAAAATTGTGTTAAACCCAGTGAAAAAAATCATTTGTAGGACTTAATTTTGCTTTTTCTGAACATAGTTCATGCATATTTTTGGTTACTACATTATTTCTGTACAGTAAAGCATGGATTATCATTGTATACTGTTGTTACTGGAATGTTTATTGTATAACCTGCGTATATACTTGTGTGGTGGGGTTTTCTTTTATGTTGATGCTTTTTTTGCCTGTTTGTGTGGTTATAAGTAGATCTTCTTACAAAATCTTTGTATATTGTATCAAACTTTGACATTTATCCACAGAATTTTTGCTGAATTTTTAAAACCTTGCAGTCCTTTTTCTGATCAGTCTGTGATCGTTAAAGCAATAAAATAATCGATTATATACTAATTGGAAATTCCAAGAAACAATATCTGGAACTAGCGTTTCATTATTGAAATAATTAGCTTTCAAATGGAACTACACATAAATCTAAAACTTTAAGCTATTCAGAGGCATCATTCATTTAGATGTATATTATTTTGCCAGTCAACTAACATGGGTTATAACAGGCAAAGCATAATTAAAGAACATTTACTTTGATAGGTTTTAGTTCAATTAAAGAAGATCTATTGTATAATATTGTGTTTGTTGTACTAACATTCATTCATTGCATGAAGCATCTTGTTTTCATGTTATTTGTGGTATCCCATTTCATTCTGATTCTGATCACTTGTTTTACCACTTTGCAATGATAGATAAATTAGTGGTTCCAATGTTGAGCAACTTTTTGGAAAGTCACCCTTGACTCGTGTACTTTTTACTTCACTTTTTGTAAGTCATTTTTGACTCATGTACTTTTTACTTCAATTTTGGAAAGTCACTTTTGACTCATGTACTTTTTACTTCACTTAAAGAAGTCACTCTTGACTCATGCCCTTTTTACTTCACTTTTTTGTAAGTCTTTCTTAATTCATATACTTCTTACTTCATCACTATTTTCTCCTACGACTACAAAGTAGTTCAAAGACACCTCATTAAAATTTCAAGTTCATTTTTACTTGATGACTTTGTGATATTTTGGGTTCTCAATTGCTAACCTCCATGTTGGTTCACACATATTTTCAGTGTCTATAAGATTTTTGACAAGGCATGAAAAGTTTACATTTTCACAACTCATCAGGATTTTAGAAATCACCTTTTTTCATGTAATAGATGATACTGCAGTTAGCATGCATTTTCATTTCATTTTCCTTGTTTGAGATTTTTCCTTTTGTGTCATCCCGACATTCTGTGTTTACCTAAAGCAGAGAATTATTATAGAAGTGATTTGATAAAATGAAAAAAATCAAAATATTGTGTACAACGTTATATATTTGTTCCTACTAGCATTGTATGTTTGATTAGCTATCAGGATTTTCACTAGACATCAAAAGTTGAGGGTCAAGAATGACCCTTGCCTGATGATAATTTGAAGAGTCAACTAACTTCTAATTTTATGGTAAATTTACCCCTTTGGTACAAATTCTCAAGAGTCAAAAGCTTTATTTTACTGATTTAAAGAGTCAAAATGCTGTTTTAATATATCTCAGCTGTTGATATTAAGCAAGTTTCAGGTTGAAATCACAGAATGTTTATAAATAGTGCACACCCTTTTATTTATGCTTATCATCATGATCCAAGTAGATACATTTTTGTATACCTCTTTACTACATCTTGCATTAGCAATATGTATATTTACAACAATACCTACCACTTCCTTAGCTTTAAATGATATGCATGTCATAGTGCACTCTTTTCTCATACAAAAATTCTGACAGAACCTTAAATTTCTGTTCTGAAACTTATCGAAGGGACTTGAAGTTGAAAGTTACATTTTTACTGATATGAAGGTCAAGGTCGATCATTCTCTTATGTTTTAATGAAGAAAAGGTTTGAAAACAATCTAAAAGTAATGATGAAAGTATTTGACAGCGTATGTTATCAATATTAGTTAGAGAGGTCAAAAGGCTTAAATCATGTATGGTTTGGTGTGTATCTACATTTTTCCAGTTTAAAATATTCAAATTTAGCTTCAAATTTAAAGCCCTGTTACAATGCTAGTTTCTGAATTAGTTCCCTGAACTTAACTTGGTCATTTTCACAATTATAGATATATAATTAATAGTGCTAATTGAATTGGATCAAAGCTATCTCAGGTACAATAGATTCCCGATATAATTCTTTAAACCATTATATAAGCAATCATTTTATCTCTTTAGTGTCAAAATATCTTTAATTGGTGATAGGAGTATGGTGAATGGATGTAAATGAATATATGTATAAAAGGTTATTGATCATCTCATATCTGTTGAAATATCTTTTTTTAAACACAGGTATTAGGTATAAATGTTTTTCAAAATCTTCACTATTTAAATATGTAAAATATATTTCTGTCGGTTGATGTCTTTATTTGGGTCCAAGTCACCAAAAAAATACTTTCAAGATAGTATTAGTAGTTTTTTTAAAAAAAGTCATCAAAATGGAGTGCTTCATTTTTTGTTATCAACATGACTGCTAGGAATTCTTCTTAGCACTTTTTTTTATGAAAATAAGTAATTCTCAAAAAAAGTCAAGTTGACGCGTATTATTGAAAAAAATCTTCAATGTTGTGTATAGTTTATCTAGTTGATTAGTTGAAAGTCAATACTAGTATACTTAAATTATCATGAAGAAATAAATGTAATGGGGTCTTCAGGGTAAAGTTATTGCTCTCTGTAGAAATATGTAATCCTCATAAAACTCCATAACTTTCATCAGATCCTTGGTACAAAATTAAAATTGTTATTTTCCATTTTTATTTGCCTACAATAATTACTAGTCTATGCAAAGTTTGCTTAATACTTCATTTGAAGGCATTTCAGTTCGCTGTACAGTAGAAATATGCTTTTAAGTTTGCGTATCAATCAGCTGATACATGCATTTGCAATGATTAGCTGACATTAGCAGTAAGCTTTATTAAGTTGCAAAGCATATATACCGACCAATGAAAAACCATATTGCAGATTTGCATATGATATATTAACTGCTGTATGATTGGCTAAAAATAGTTGGAGAGCTTTGTGATTGACTGTTTCCCAGCCAATAGAATGGAGGGTTTCTTTTGTCCTGTATAATGCAGAATATTGTTAGGCTGTATTGAAGTAAAAGCTCGAGTTTAATTGATTGATGGATTCATTTACTTCGGAAGATAAATTATTTACATTTGTGTGTTGTTTGTCAAAGTGTTCAGTATTTAAGACTGATTTGTATTTATATATTCTTGGTTTTGCTTCTATTTAAGGATTGGCTGCAATAACAAGCGCCCTGCATGCGAGGCCGGAGCATTTTATCGTTCAACATGTGAGAAAATGAATCTGTGAAAATGTGAATGAATGTGGTGCTTCCTGGAGGCTGATCAAGTCCCCGATCAGAATTCCATAGACTATTACCCCTGTTGCCATGGGAACCATTTTTATAAAGTGTGGTGCATAATGCTGAATTCTGATAGAGAAATAGAATGCAGACTTTTAAAAATAGAGAAAAACTGTGATTTTTTGTTTTCATGACACATGTTAGTTGTGTATTCACTGATAATGTTAACATCAGATCTTTGATGAGATGTGATGATTTGTGAAAATTATTTGTTTGAAATTTTATTTCTAAATATTGATATAAGTGAAGGTAGAGACTGATTCAGTATTTTGTCGCTGATATTTTTTTTTATTGCAAAGTTAAAGACATACCTAAGTACAGAGAAACATGAATATTACAGTGACTGAAATTCTCTGAGCATTTTATTGTATTGAAAGTTCACATTGATTGAGAAACTGGTAAAGATCGTATTATACCTTAAAAGAATTACAATGATCATAGCTGCTTATGGAATTTGTTTTACAAAAAGCACTTTTACATATATTTACTGGTATGGATTTTAACCTTGTGTGATTATTATGACATTATCATATCTACCATTCTGTGTAGGCATTTCATTGAATTGTTAAATGAATAATAAGCATTTACATTGTAACACTGTGACAGGGTGATCGAAATGTAAAATTCTGTCCAGAAATTGGAAATCATTGAAGCGTTTATTTATATCAACGTATTAATGTGATAGACGTAATATTATTCATGATATATATGCAGTCTTGAAGGCTGGAAAGAGTCTTATCATCCAAGGAATATAGTACATGTGCTATCATAATACGTAGTGTGAATGGAATGGATCTTTCACATTGACCCATCGTTATCTACTGTTCATAATATTTCCATCATGCCCCTATCGTAGATCCCATCAAACACCATTCTGTTGTTAGTCATTTATATTTTTTGCAGTAAAAATTCTTTTCACACATTGAAGTATTTCCCTTGCTTATGATCTTTGGTTGAAATGTTACCACCATGGGAATTAACTCATTCATTTGAATTTTATTTCATTTATTTAACCATTTATCAAAAATCAGTCTATGTTGAACAAAATTTCCTTCATTTTATCAAATCATTTTTTTTCATTGATTTTATTCAGCAATAAGATATATAGAGCATAGTGCCATAGGACAGATCCTTGTCTGAATTGCTTTATTGAGAGGTCTTGTATTAACATGTCCCAACAAATTACTTCTAATGAACTGCTGATTTGATGAAGTAATTTATTTCATTATTGTTTTACACCAGTTTTTGTGGTGATATTCAGACCTGGTTAAAATCATAGGTTTCTTATTTCTCTGAAACAACACTTGGTAATGGCAACCTTGAAACTTTGCCATAAGTATATCAGACCCAACTCTCCTTGCTTCTAGTTGCATTAATTGTTTTTCTGGTACGATTCGATAAGTATACAAAATTTCGAGCCATCATTCTTCGCTATAAGAATGAAGGCAACCATTCATGTGTTGTATACTTTTATGTTTTATTTGAAAGTTTTGAGATGCGTTAGTTGTGCCATTCCTTCTATGTTTGACCCCATCCCCTCCCTTCTTCTTCACTCAAGAATTTCTCTGCCCCTGTGTGCATGTGAGGTAAATGTTGATAACAGTTGATTGACTGTGTTGTTAATATGAAAAAAGTTTATCTCTTGTTATTGAGATAAAGATGGCTAATTATGCCAAATGTTGAACTGCAATATTGATTTTTTGTGAAGCTATGTGTTTTTATACTATTAAATGAGTGTCAAATGTGTTGTGGCATTCATTTTAAAGATGTGAACAGTCGTAATTTATCGACATTGATAATATTTTCATGTATGTGTCTTCTATGTAGATAAATCATGTGACTATTTTCAGATCACATGATTATGTCATGTGACTGTGTAATATTCATCCATCACTATGTCACATGACCTTGAGTTAGCCAATCATGTTTCATGTATTCAAATGAGGAAACTACCATGTGTTAAATCTTAGAAATATGTGAACTTAGAAAGTTTGAAGGCTGATGATTTTAAATGAACTAAAGAAGTGTTTACACAGAGTTCCTGTGGAAGGAGCTGTTATCTTAAAACAAAAAAATAAAAAGAAAAAATCCCAAACAATTCCGTGTTGTTGTAATTTGTTTTGTGCATTGTGCGATTTATCTGCTCCCATGTTTAACCCTTTGCCACATAATACCGCATTTCCCCGCATCTGGAGCAGATGACTTTTGAAAACATGGTGAAAGAAGCCATTGCTTGTAATGTGTAATGGCCCATTTTGCCACAATGTTTTCCACTCTGTTAGAGAGAAATAACCCAAAAGTCTAGCGATGGCATCTTTTTGAATTTGGCGTTGATCATGATTCAAAGCGGTACATGACCAGAAAGAGAGCAACTTTCAGGCCTACTGGCCTTTAATATTCTTGCACCATTTTAATTTGCTGACATCAGTCTGAAGTGACGTCCCTTTAATCATGTAGGGTTATATCTTGTCTCCATGCCTGCTATTTTCCTAGTGGTTTGATCACGTGATACTGAAACGTTACATTTCACTGATAAACTTGTGAATTTGTACAAATCTGTATGCGTGCCTCATAAAATATTACTGGACAGTATGAAATAGTTGCTCAGCTTTAACATGGAATGAACATTTTTTTTAGTATACATGTGTCTGTATAACAATAATCTGAAGATGGCTACTTGATGAAATGATAAAACAAACTACAAGATGCTCTTTGTCAAGAAAACAACCTCACTAAAATCATGATCATATCTTGTTAGAACATGCTAACAATAGTTATGTTTCGTGTTACTTGACCAAATAAAAAAGGGTAGGTAGATTAAAAAAACTTCTTTTCAATTTTCTCTCATAAGTTTTCATGAAATATGTCTTTTATAAGCATACCCAAGCAAATTGCTAATTTGGTATTTCATGTTTTACCATTAGAAACTGTATATGTAAAGCCAGCACAAAAACAGGATGGGTATTATATTATAACCATAAACATGATTGTATTTTCACTGGCTTTATTAGAATAATGTAGACATTCATGTGTTTGAGACCACCTCCGAATAAAGACAACCCTTTGAATAAAGGCAATTCTTTGAAAAACTGTCACTGATTATTTAGAATAAACTGACCTCCGAATAAACGGGTCATATATCAATAAAGGCCACATTTTTGTCTTTCCCAAGGGTGGCCTTTGCTCACAGGTTTGACTGTACAGAGCTCCCTCCCATAACGTCACCTCCAAAGACCAATTCCCTTCAAGAAACGACAGTAAAAGGCGCGCACACACACATAAAAAACAGCTGTCACGGATGTATCAATTCCCCCCCAACAACAACTCCCACCAAAGAAAAACACCTTTTTGCGACTCCGATAAGTATTGCTCTTCGGAGGGAGCCCTGTATTTGGTAAGAAAGACTGAACAGCCTGTTGCGAATGCTTCTTGTATTTCGTATCTAATAATAATGAAGGATATTGACTGGTTTATTTCTGAACGCCCATGATTCATTCAAGTGACAAAACATTGTTTTACTGTCTCATAAATTCTTGTTATGGATGTTACGAGTTTTTATGTGTTGATGTTTTATGGGAGCACGTGACTTAAATGTGCGACTGGTGGCGTGAATCAAATGTGACACTAGTTAAGCTTTGAAGGGGTGACAAGCCAAGTGTTTATTGAATTTTAATAAGCCATACGCGTCGGTTCATGTCAGTTTAAGTACACATTTTTTAGTATTAAACATAAAAGACAAATACAATAATTGTTCTACTGAAATACCATGGACTGTTTATTATACAAATTATATGATGTATGTATTAAAATGCATTGTCTGATGATAACAAACATATCTAGTCAAATAAACATAGTGACAGATGTTTGTGTAAGTAAATCCATTAAGCATTTGCGGTCCACGTGGACACATGCATTTATGAACAGAACAAAATACAAATGAACGTGCATACTTTACGGAGAATAATGATAGATCTACATAGCACAGGAGGCAAGAACAACTTAAATTACAAAATACATTATCAAGAGTGATTGCAAAAATATAAATCCAGCGAAAAAAAAGCAGACATTTAATATCACACTAGTAAATATTAGCCGGATATGATGGCGTACCCAAGCGATTCATTCATTTAAAAAACAATATAGAAAATATTACCGCTTTCTTTTATAACTCAATATATTAAACAATGATAGATCAACCATTGAAAAGCAATTAACTATAGTAAAACCTCACATTGCAACCACCTCAATATTACGACCACCATATTATAATGACCACTTATTTTCGGACCGGCTTTCAATAACTCTCCTATTTTACAACTTGATAATGAGACCACCTCATTATTACAACCGATTTTTCGGGTCCTGAATGTGGTCTCATTATCGAGGATTTGCTGTGTATACATTTAACAAAAGTGAATTATGTACAAGACACTTAACAACAAAATTGTTAATACGGTCAAACCTGTGTTTGCGATCATCTCCAAATAAGACCACCCTGATGATATTGTATGAAATTCTGGTTACAATGTAGATAATAGAATGTAGACAAAGTACTTTTTAGAATTCTATAATGGTAGGTAACTGGCTCTATGATTTATAGAGTTAATATTTTAATCAATGTAAGAATATTTTACAACAAGGAAAATGCATAAAAAGCTTAAATATCTATTTATTCGAATTTCCTACATCCATTTTTATGCACATAATAAGCATATTATTGTACCTTTGCAAATCCAGTGGTGTAAAAAAGTCTCCACATTGTCCAAATGTCCAAAAATAATTCGAACTAAATCAAAAGCGCAAAAAACATGTCTATGTGTAACGGTTAACCGATATACCGGTTAATATTGCAATACGAATTCTGACGGTTTTTACCAGTTCGTTTTTCTCTGAACCGGTTTTTGTAGTCGCGGCGACGCCACCGTTGAAAATATCTCAGAAATAAGACAAATTTACAAGCAAACAAAATTTAATCGCTACATTTTCGTAAATGCCCGAAGATGCGACCGTTATACCTACACGTGTTTGGTCTGCGACACTAGTTGACATATCTGCGGGCTATTTCACAGTGAAACTACATATGAGTTTCATATATAAACATATATAATATTGATTGATTTAAGACGATGCATGTACATCAACTCCTTCTTTGCTTTTCTGCGCGAAAACAATACGTATTGCAATACGATTTTTACCGTATTGTTACACCCCTTCTTCTAATCCACACAGGTGAAATCATGTACACTGAGCCGAATTTCTAGACGTCCACCTTCTAAAACTTGACTCTTGGAAGAACCCAAAGTGAATTAATTCTTATTTTTTTCAATACGGATACTTACAATGAATCTACTCAATAAAAATGGAACATTCAAATTCAATCCACATGGTAATCCACCAAGTGATGTGTTCTATGTTTTTACTGTGCTTTAGACCACACGATTGACGTTTAGAAATTCGGCTCAGTGTATATATACGCACAATAAAAACACTCATATGTAGCTTGCTGGTTGATCTCTTCAAATACCTCATACCCGATTATTTGTTCAGCTTGAATTGCTTCTATTTGTTCAAAAGAAAACATTTTCAGGTCACTTCCACAAACTGTTTTGTTGTTGTTGTTGTTTTGGTGTTGGTGTTGTTCTTGTTGTTGTTTTTCGTTTGAATCTCAAACAGATTTTCAGTAAAATCAGAAGACATACAGATCATTGATTGTTTGCAGCTCAACCTCTCCAAAGCAACATCTAAAAGCAAAATTATGTTGTTGGAGGGAGATTGGGGCTCAAGAGAGGCCCACTCCGGAGAGGTTGCACTGTATCATCATGAAAAGGGTATTAATTCTATTTGAACATTTAGTTGACTCATGGGGTCTGAAAATCATCGATCTCTTCTGTTCGCGTCAGAACATTCAATTTTTGCGAAAAAGCACTCCGTGGGATTAGTGTACAGATTTGTAGCGTATAAAACGGTGACGTTTATTACACCAATGACTAATCATACTATGCAAACACATGAGTCAAATGGCCGATGTTAAAAAGTGCAATGTTCGATTTATTAGGATACAATAAATCCTTATTTAGCGGCCGCTTCGGTATATGACTACCTAATAACGTATAAAGACTACATGTAGTTATTTTTAGACTGGTTTCCAGTGTTTCCTCCATAATTCAACTTGACGATACGACGTTTTCGAAGATTTCGTCTTCATTTTCAGCTTTTGTTTAAATATATTTTCTCTTGGGTTTTAAGTCGCACTGACAGCCTGGGCCATTTTGGTGATGTTCCTGATTTAACAGTGGAGGTAGCCCCCCGGCGTATACGTGGGTGGAAAGATATAATGGTACTTGGGATCGCTGTTTATAATTTTACAATATGTAAAGATATAATAGTTTTGCGTTTTACTGTTTATAATTTTATGATATATAAAGCTATAACAGTACTATGTATTACTGTCTATATTTTTTATAATACATGAAATATAATAGTACTGTGTATTACTGTTTATAATTACTTATAATGTATATAAAGATATAATTGTGTTGTATGATCCTCGGCTGATAGGAGGGATTCGTGTGGAGAATCCGGCTGTTAGTTGTAGAGAATAAGGTAAGTACTAGTAGTTCCAGTCAGTGGTCATAACCACTCAACCATAGGGTCCTTCCTCTTATAAACCTGGGTAAAAGACATCCTATGTTTGAAGGCCACCATGTTGACAACTGTGTCATTTAAATTTAGCCTAATTGATTCTGTGGTTGCAATTAATTTCGTGAATTTGCCCAAATAGGTTAATTCTTAAGTACATAAATTTGTGTATTTTCAGATTTCGGATAGATTAATTTTCGGATACATTCGTAATTTTACGAACATCCTTATTCATGGGTGCCTGAATTAGTGGATCAGCTCACCCACGAAATAAAATGTTCCACGAAAATTCGTGATACAGCATTTTAGACCATATACAGAAACAAGGACATAATATGTGTTGTCAAATTTCTTTAGTGTTTTTGTCATCATTTTATGTAATATACATATATGATGCAAATTTTGATATGTCTTGAACAAAACTATTGATGTTAAATATTTGTCTTGTGTGTTTTATGATAACATAGGTAGCAACGATGTTGTTATATCACATGCTTATGGTTACCTTAACATGCTTACGTACGATATGTAATAAATGTGGTTGCTATAGCAACAGAAAACAATTCACATTGAAAAGATGATCTTTTTTTGTTATAACATTTTTTCTGCGCCTAATATATGTAAAGCCCATTATTTAGTACTGAATACACGATGATATAATAAATATGCAGTTTAATGCGACAATGGTGCATGAATGATTCACAAGTCTATATGAGCGAAAGATATTTCTATTTTTTGTAATATTTGTCTCTTCCTTCCGAGGGAGGATTTGATGATATTTACTTCACACTCATCGTCAAAAAATGAATCACGGAGTGTTATCTATGGCACATTTAAGTTTATGCCGCTTGTCATGATTTCTGCGCCAGTGTTCGCTGGAAGAGTGTTCACGCCTCCCACACCTTCAATTATGCAACGGAATAAACGAAGCTGAAAAATAAAAGGCGGAGTCTTTGTCTTTATGGATGAAAAGAAGAAACTAATATGAACACATTGTATCATTGAAATCACATTCGGCACACATCGACTGTCTACCTCTAATAACGTGGCGGTACGGAATTGGCCGAGATGTAGCGAATAATATGAACCACACGTGACAAGTAAGTCTGACAGAGTCTTTGTACGTCTAATGTCTACGTCTAATGAAGTGACGGAACAGAGTCAGCCGAGATGTTCCGAATAATTGGAGTCAACCGCTTTTGACCCTCCTGACCTGGCTAAAACATGTTGGCGAAACATCATTCAAAATTAGCGAGATGGAACCAAAGCATACACATGTTTGGAATAGGAATATGAAAATTCGGCATACCTCGGTCAATTGCTTACTTCCGTCTGACGGAGTCGTTCGAGGTTTGCAGAATGACGTAAAACAGGTGCCTGTTTTAATCGCTTATTTGTATAAATCGCTATGATAAAATGAAAAGATAAGCGCTCGCTCCTGTAAGCTTGATTTCTAAGGTGAAATTTATCTAAATTTGATTGAAGAACAAATAAGATGCTTACATCATCAATGTAGCCAACGTATCCACGTCCATTGCAACTTCCAATCAACAGACCATTGTACCTAGTTGTAATGTGTCCTAAAATAGAAGTATTATTATAATAATATTATTACGAAATAAATATGTTTACTTACAAAGAAGTGGTGGCAAAAGAGTTAACTCCACAAAGTGGTTTCTCGGCTATGTATTTATAAGACGGGCACAGGCGTAATTAAACCTCATACCGTAGGAAATTTATTGTTGCAAAAATGGTTCCATAGCCCAGACATAATTATTTCATGTGTTTGTTAATTAATATCTATTTACTCCGTATCTCGAATACTGTCTATTCATGTACACAAACCTTTCAATGGGGCATTAGCTATATCACCATCAACTTGAGCTGTGACCAGGTTACCATCATAAGACAAGGTGACATTTTTCCAAGCTTTTTCCTAAAAATGGAAGAAAACATCTTATTGACAATGCCTTGCGATGGCTAAAAAGCATATGTCTTTAATTCTTTAATCAGAACCCTGATTCTCAATTATTTCATACTTATAACGCTCTTATAAGTCCAACCTGTGTTGTGCCCCCTCCGAATAAAGTCCAGCATGTGAATAAAGGCCATTCTTTGACAAATCGTCGCAGATTATTTAGAACAAAGTGACCTCCGAATAAGGACTATCAGTCAATAAAGGCCATCTTTTGTCTTTCCCATGATTGGCCTTTGTTCACAGGCTTAACTGTACATTCAGATACGATATCTACACCCAACAAAACATTCGCAATTTTAATACAATGAGCTTATCAAGACTCATTGTTTCATGCCTTGTAAGTTGGTACATGTATTTAATTCTGATTGGTTGATTCTGATGATGTAAGTTTCGCTACGGCGCATTGATTCCACTATTGTTGCATTGACGTAATCGTGCGATACCCCAGCTTAAGAATCTGTTAATGTATATTCGAGAGATTGTATGCTAAGTGTAGCTAATTTTAACAAATGAATCAATTTATTACCTGATACGGAATTCTCAACTCTACTTGGTTTGGTGTCTTTCCTAGTCTTGCTTCAACTACGAAAATGACTTCCTTTGTTCGTTGATTGAGTTTTATTTCGAGAGAACCTAACTGTCTGCCGAAACAGTTAGATATTAACACCTTGAATATATAAATACATGTACAATCAATAAAACGAGCACTCGACTTATCTAGAGTTTTTAAAGTCCCATCCATTTTTGTTCCTTGTTGTGTATAATTTTCAACCAAAGAACAAATACTTCCTTATTACGAGCACCACGTTTATCTCGAGCAGTTAGTCTGTCCCGATGACTCCTCGAGATAACGAGGGTTTACTGTACATTGTTTTTTAATGCTGGCATACTCGGAAGAAATTCATTTGCATGAAAGCAATGATATCATGGTATTTACCAGCAGAATCTGCGTACTTTCAGGGGGATTTGATTAACGGCAAGCCTTGTAAAATGTTTGCATCTAGCCGAGAAAATTGGACTCTTGACTCTAAGTATGCGGACTTTTAGATGCACCATGAACACGTCACTCGACACATAGAATAAATGAATCCACAGTAACACGCTCATACCACGTGACCAATGTAACCAAGGACCATAAATACAATAGGTGTAAGATTTTCTTGACGTCAGAACCATAACATTACGCAATAACTTGACGTCAATCCAATTACAAGTGTATGGAAAATAGTTTCAGAAACTCTAATAAGTGCTTGTAAACAATGGGAGTAATTTTACAGACTGCATTTGCTTCATTTTTTTTGGAAGAAAGGGTTAGTAAAATCGACCTATACCTGTTCATCAGATACGCCGCCTGGAAATTCATAAAATCGCAAATTAACTGTGAGCTGGGTACCAAGATCTTGGTTGGCGTATTGCCAAACTGTGAGTGTACCAGTACCATCAAATCTACCGGCGTTACTAACGTTCACAACGTTACCGTTGTTTCCAATGGAGATACGATATCCAGCTGAATCTTCGATTTCTCTACCGTTGAAATTAATCCACAATTCTGGTTGACAAGCTGAAATAATCACAGTGACTTTTTAGTGGTATAAGTATTTTACTATGACTACATTTGTACATCAAAAATCTCTGGAAACTTAACACGGTTTAGAAAATGTTCGTAAGGTTTCGGAAGGGCTGACGTTTGTTACAAAAGTACGTTAGAATTAATTCGAAATTCTGTGAAATTTGGTCAATACATGAGAATGACAGAAATTAAAAGATGGAATGCCGATTTGCCAAACGTCCATTATGACAATGAGTTCAGACTATCAGATATTAGAGTCTTAAGATTTGGCGTGTTTCCAAAGTTCCAACGTGTACAGCGCAATATAGCTTCTACCGTTTGGAACGCTTCGGTCCATCACGTCACTATCCTTCAATGCATTTTGCTGTATTACGATTACTTATGTGTAATAAGTACGTTTGACTATCCATTTATCCCTTTAGATATTATTCTTTTGACCACTGTGTTTGGTATTTTTTAAGTCTAGGAGAGTGGAATTTTACATCCGGTATAGATACCAATGCCCATACAAACATTTTGCATTACTGGGTGAAAAATAACATAATGAAAAAATTTACATTAAATATAAATAAATTAAGTACAGTTATGCTTCAATACAAAGACGAAAGAAGGACCATGATTGGACGACATGTGACCACAGCGCCTCTACGTCACGCACTAATGAAATCAGAAATGAAAAACGTGACGTCACGTTGAATGCATATGACAGTCATGGAATCCGGCAAATTGTCGTTGGAAATATATTTATGGTATGTTTTAATTGACTTCTTACTGTATACTTGGTTAGGATCCAGATCATGACAAGCGCAGGATTGCTGGTTAAACAATGTTCCCATTGGACATCTTCGTGTAATCCACACATCGTGAATAAATTCTTCATACAAGTGTTTATCTTGTAAAGAACGTAATTTGCAAGCTGAAAAAAAACACAAATGGAATTATGCCAAGGTAAGAAAAACTTTAAAGTTTACTTTGCTAAAATCAGCGGGCAATACATTTCTACTAATGAAACATATGATATCAAACGATAAGTCCAATTTGCATATACGTGTACATGTACTATAACATAAAATCAAACATGTGAACAATGGATCCTTATGCCCAGTTTGTCTTGTAGAGTTTATTTCACTTTTCATATCAATGCATATGTGCCAAATAATGACCTTTATTCATGTCACGGCATATGTGCCAAATAATGACCTTTATTCATGTCACGGCATATGTGCCAAATAATGACCTTTATTCATGTCACGGCATATGTGCCAAATAATGACCTTTATTCATGTTATGGCGTATGTGCCAAATAATGACCTTTATTCATGTCATGGCATATGCGCCAAATAATGACCTTTATTCATGTGTTGGCATATGTGTCAAATAATGACTTTTATTCAAGTTATGGCGTATGTGCCAAATAATGACCTTTATTCATGTCATGGCATGTGTGTCAAATAATGACCTTTATTCATGTCATGGCATATGTGCCAAATAATGACCTCTGTTCTCATTATGGCCTTTTTAGTCCATGATGGTCGTTGTACTTGGTTTGACTGAAGTCACGTTACGTATAACAGAGTATAACAAAGAAGACAATAATCATTAAGTCTGTACGGACATAACCAAATGGAGCATACGCAATGAGTGAGCATGTTTAATGTAAGACCTAAAATACTCACGTGGTCTTGTGGTAGATACTGGTGTAGTGACAAATGTATTTGGTTCAAGTGGTCCAAAGCGGCCCCCATCTATCGTGCCCATGCTCTGTAACTGTGTTGGTGCTGCAAAGATCAAAAGGATTAACATGTAATCATGGAATTAACTAATTAGCTACGTGTACATTATTCTATGTTACACTTATATTTTTACTGCATTGCAATCCAATTAGATCGTTTGGATGAACTTGACGCGATGTTGAAAGTTTTAGAAGAGATATAATCAAATATGTATCCGCTACGTCGATATTGCCAGAAATCTACACTTGTATTTTTTCACCAGGTTTAACGCCGTTTTTTTCAGCAATTGCTCAGTTATATACGGCGGCCGGTTCACCTAACCAGTTTTCCTGGACTGTATATTAACCAGTACTAACTTATCATTCCACAAGGAACCGGCAAGTTCTCCACATATGGAGGAAAATCGACAATTTTGTCAAATTTTTAAAGAAGGGTATGACCTTCCGCGACCGGGATTTGAACTCAAACAAGCTGGTCACCAGTCAAGCGCGCTAAACACTGGACCATGGTCGTGGCTATGTAATCTACGGAATGAAACATACAAACAAGTAAACTTACATCTGTTGATTGGATTAGCAACCCAGCCACATCCGCACTGGTTGGCATCAAACAAAGTATTTTCTGGACATGGATATTGTCTGTTACTCTGGAATGGCGCGCTGATCTGGAACATGCGTGGGTTTCCCGGAACGGCGTTGAGTAGACATCCGGCTGAAATGAGATCACGTGACTTGCACAGTTACCAAATTGGTATGTACCAATATTCATTGATCACTGTGGATGATGTCCATGCCTTCACGATAAGCGTTTGGCTTGTTTTACTATTATTTAAAACACTCAGGAGGCTTTGGTTTTCCACAAATCTATTTTTACCAAAGAAACCCCATTTGTACACTAAGACCATTTAATTAGCAAACTGTGTAATGCAATGTGTTTTGATTCTGGCATCATAAATGCTCTTAATGTTTGAAACATACACAGAAGTTGTCATTCCGGGTCTACAATAAATATGCATGCATTAAAGTTGTTTGAATTGTTTTGCGTTAAATTCGTAATATTTCGGTCAGTCCTCACGCAACACGATTATATTATATTCACATAACGTAATTTCATATATTTATAGTTAATGTATTCATATATTGATATGCTTAAAACAATATACTATTGTATCTATTTATCATAAATGTTTCGCAATATTTTTTATGGTATATCGACAACTAATGGTCATGCAGCATGCGTCTGCATGTTACAATAAATGAATACGTATTTGAATATTATAATTACATAATTATCTGACATTTCAAATCACGGAGGGTGGAGCTACATCATATGAAGCGGTGGTGTAAGCATGATAAAATTTCCTTTTACCACTTTTACTGAATATCCAACGTTTAGTTCACACGCCATGCGTTAAAGCCTTCATTATCACGCATTTAGACAATAATTCTCAAACATATATTATTTATTTCTAAGAAGAAATGATAAATAGTTCAACGTGTATGTCTTGTCACGTTGTTTAAAACCACAGAGAAACATGAAAAATGACATCTGGGTGTGGTCACGGTACACTAGATAAACAACAAATGTTCACATTATGTCAGCTTAAAATTCTTGCAAACCTATTATGAGTTGATTTACATTAGAAAATTACAAGTCGTATAAAGTTGGAACAAAGTTCGCGATTCGAATTGTGAACTTCGGTCCAGAACACAGCTCGCCTCTGAATAAAGGCCACCTTGTGAATAAAGGCTATTCTTTGAAAACCATCACTGATTATTAAGAACAAACTGCACTACGAATATAGGTCACCTGTCAATAAAGACCACATTTTGTCTTTCCTAAGGGTGGCCTTTGTTCACAGGTTTGAATGTATAATTTATATGACACTTATATGAAAACTTAGTAAAGTGCAGTAAAGTAAAATATCGACAATGAGACCAATATCTGGACCCGAAAAATCGGTCATGATAAAGTTGAATTTTAGGGGATTTATTGAAAGCAGATCTGAAAATAAGCGGTCGTAATAACAAGATGGCCGTAATATTGAGGTGGTCGCTACTTGAGGCTATACTGTATATATGAATCAGATTTGACTACGATAACGTAGCATTAAGATCATTAATCGCAAGTTTTTTAATCAATTGAATATGATATTAGCGAACAAGTCTCCAACTTGATTCATCGTTCATTTTTACGGGTCTAGTTACAGACATTATGATGTAAGTATGGGCGTTGTTCAATTGTTACATTCTGTTCTTCTAACCCGTGACAGCGTGAATTCATCTTATGGTACATTGCATGCCCTTGCTTTTATGATGTGACATAAAGCTTGCGTAAAATGTGAAAAATGTTAATTATTTTTAATGAAACTCTACGGACTGTTTAAAATTACAATAAAAACGACTTTCGTTGACAACATTATGCTAATTTAGCACTCATTATACCAACATAAACACGTTCCGACGTATTGTATTAAAATTATGTTTATTAACAACATATCTAGATATTAAAATTGAATTAATTTGGTAGGTTCTTAGGCTGAATAACAACCTGTAGTCATGTTCAGACGCAAACACTACACCAAGTTATACCAAATGAAGAAAAACAGAGACAACAGTATATATAGAGTATATGCATTAAACAAGTTGTCAGTTCAATCCATTAGAATTATACGCTAACAAAAAAAAATAAATGAAAAAAAATACTATCTCTAAATTGCATCTAAATAGTTGTAAATTTCTTTTTTTGGAATATTTTCCTGATTAAATAAACATAATTTGTGATATTGCGGAGTTAATTGTCATTGTCGCTAAGATTTCATACAGGTCTTTGCGCTGTTACTTAAAATTGTTCATTGATGGTAGCGTATTAATACATAATTATTATTATTACGCAGATTGTGAATAATATTTATATGTATTACATAGCATAAATGATTTGATAAATTGTTCTATATAATTTGGTAACTTAAAAAAGTACTTGAAAGGATATTTAGTTGAATTAAATATTAGTTATCGTAATAATCATTGCAAGAAGCCGTAAGGCTTGTTATATGTTACAAAAATAATTTCATCACAGAAACAAACATACAAGAATAACAAAGAAACAAAAACACCGTTCTTTTTACTTAAAATTTCCCGATATTTTATTTGTTGGTGTCCATTAAACGAATATATTTACTTACTCTTCTTGCCAAGGAAGACATTAAAGTACATGTATTTGGAAAAAAGTTCCCTGTGTCGCCGGAAAAACAGACTTGCTAGATATCTTTTGAAATGACAAACAAGGCTTTGAATAAGAGGTTCGGCATTATTCGAAGAACTTTTCACTATAGGACTGTATTACTCCAGAAATCAGTCAAATCAGAGAAAATTGCGTGCATTAAGTTCGCCTCCATCGAACAGTCAACGTTTTTTTTCCACACCTGATGGGCTGCTGGAGCCCGTTTGATAACATATCTGACAATGATAAATCTTAGACATGCAGGAAACAGTCATTTAAGTGACAAAGTACTTACGATTTCCCTGTTGAGCCGCTATGTAGGTCACACATGAAATGATTGACAGGATTCGAAGCATAATTAGTCTGAAATTAAAATAATAGTAATTAAAACATCGTCTTTAGCATTGATGCTGTAGCCAAGATGTTTCTGTGAGTCGGAAATATAGAGTGTAGGACACATTTATGTTTGAAGCAGTTATAGAGGCGGAACGGCTGATTTCATCTTAACCAGGAAATGATGTCATATTTGGGTGTGTACACTGAATCTATTTACAGAACATTATTTCTGGATTCTGATTGGTTATTTTGGCAGCTTCTCAAACAAGCAATTCATGGACAATCTGTCTAATGTTTTAACTGGAGTTTTCCTAATTCTTCAAACACAATGATATTGCGCATGCGTAACCAACTAAAAAATGAATGTCTTAACCATCTACGAACGATATTTAACATTAGTAATGCACGACTCATTAAACATCTCCTAATTTCATGTATAGTTTGTTGTATTTAGACTTGAGGACTCCGTAGGTTTCACAGCCTCTGTCGCCATGCCCCCGGGTCTCCTTTGTTTGGCATATTTCCTCGTTATATGTATCATTATAATATCGGATCATGTAACACCCCCTCACCGAAGCAATAAATTACTGATAGGACGTTCATTAATTGTCATCCATATGCTCAAACTGTCATACAAATATGGGTTTGACGCGATTAAACTTAATAATATTCACAGCCAGAGTTAATTAATCAAGCATGGATCTTTTATTTATTTACCAAATTAAATGACCTTACATGTAATGTAATTATGTTCAAATGTTGCTTGTTTCCTCGTAGAATTGATTACACAGATATAACACACTGAGATGTTGCGGGGTTGCTTGTGTCTCTTTCCGCGACGAAATCGTTCAATCATTCGATGAACTTTTGGCATTAGTCGCGGGCCCCTAAATTCATACAACAACTGAGAAAAACAGGTACAGTGGAACCCCTCTCAAACGGCCGAGCCCGGGACTAGGTCGTTCGGCCGGTTTGGAGGGGATGCCAGTTTAGAGGGGATTTTTCGAATTATAGAGTGACCAGAACATTTGGCCGATTTAGAAGGGAAACCGGTTTATAGAGGAATCGGTTTAGAGGGGTTCCACTGTACTTTATCTGTTCGCCGGAAATGAGGATATGCATGTTTCTTTTAATATTGCTTTAGAGGCGGGGATATATTGGGAGGGATCTCTTCATTAAAATGTGTCAAGAATCTGCATGAACTATGTTATAACGGAGTGTTGAAGCTGATATTATCACCACAAAATCCAAGAATGTCAAGATTTACAACAGCTGGTTGATATTTAATTATCTGACTTCACCACAACTCATTTCTACTGTTGCCAATAACAATAATAGATGCATTTGTTACAACTGAAGATAAAAAAAATATATCCGGGCTAGCATGCTCATAGACCTGAGCGTTAAGATTTACATTATTCATTTGTGGTATTTTTTTAAATTTTTTAACTGACAATTATCACACCTATTTACCATTAAAACTCATTAGAATTCTGCAAAACGAGTCCATCACGTCGAAAACACATTCAACAGATCTCATTCATGTTTTTAAAAATGTTTGGTAAATGGATTTGAAAATGATTTAAAAGACTTGAAATTGTTCGCAGTATGACACTGAGATATCGTGTACAACACGAACACTCTAATTACTTAAAGAAAGATAGCATACACTTCCCAACTTTAATAATCGGTCACCTAGAGTTTTAAAGTTTTAAAAATGCAAGACACATTAAAACAATGAAGACAACTAATTATTTTAATTAATATTTCATGCACAAAACGTAAAATGTCATAATGGTTTAGAATTAGTGAAGTTTTTACGATATAATTGAGTGACATTACAACATTCTTATGTAACGAATTAAATGGAACAAGATAAAATAGGGTAACAGGCTACTTTGCGGCCGTGGTCCAGTGGTTAGTACGCAGGTCATACCCTTCCATGAAAATTTGACAAAAATGTCGATTTTTCTCCACATGCGTAGGAGTTACCGGCTCCTTGTGGAAGGGTAAGTTAGTACTGGTTGGTATACTGTCCAGGAAAACTGGTTAGGTGAACCGGTAGCCGTATATAACTGAAAAATTGTTGAAAAACGGCGTTTAACTCCAGTGACAATAAGTCACATAAAAACAATACAAACGAAACAAAACAGGCTACTTTATTTTGCCGCGTGATAATAACACTTGAAGAAGGTTTACTGAGAAGAAACACAGCCAAGAATGTAATGTACGTAAGTCAGCATCACGGCTGCCAAGTCTGGACCACGCCAATCCAAAATATCGCTAATAATAATTATTTCGCGATTCAAACTCAAATTATTTTGGCGGTCGACGAACCCGTTAATTCAAGAGTATTTTAAAAATTCCAAATTTTTTGCACCCGCAGTATTAAAACGTATACACATAACCCAGAACCTTTGTCCGTGATTTTTAAAGCTCTGTGTAATATGATGAAATGTCAAAAGTTATATAGGGAACCCCTTTTCATCTACTCATGCTTTACCTCAACAGTAACTTGATGCAAGCATTGTATAATTATGCAAATTATACGTCATCACTTTACCACCATTTATAATCATGTTTCCATCAATAATAAATGTAAATGAACGTTTAAATGAATAAAATGACACCATAATTTAATTAAATACATGTAAAAGAAGACACATTGAAGTATTAAGCACCACGAACATCCCTGCCTTGTCAGCAGCCTTCTTACATACACGACATGTCGAGTTGATAAATGTGTTCTGATTTCAATAATTACTTAACCGATGATTCTAAAGACGAACAAGCAGCTACTGATGCAAGAGAGACCTCTGTATGTGTGATAACGATACTACGAGCACCAATGAAGATAATTAATAGCAAAACGCATACTTTGTCCCGTAAACTGTCAACAGCGACATTTAACGTCTTGTTCAGAGTTCTGTTATGTTAATTTTTATGCTTGAGTGAGTCTTGACTTTTTCAAACTAAGTCGGGATCGCAAATGCTGAAGTTTCTTTAAATAGCTTCATTTCTCTCTAGCGATATCAATCCTTCACTGTACAGTTACAGCAGCTATAAATTATTTAATATGCAAATTGTCCGATGACATAGTGACCTGGATGAATAATTTAATATCTACTTGGTATTTAAGGCTATGGAAGAACCAGATATCTTTAAGGATTACTTTACATTCAACCATTAAATACTTTTTGGCTCTCGAAGGAAATCATTTCAACTTATCTACGATTAAATAGATTCTGTAAAATGTAATATTAATATAATATCTATGAACGTTTATGACGGCTTATATACAAGGCGAATAGCTTTCGTTCTTTTCTTTGATTTGTTTGCTTGTTTTTATGTGACATTGTTACTGGGGTTTCACGCCGTTTTTCAACAATTTTTGCAGTTATATACGGCGACCGGTTCACCCAACCAGTATTCCTGTATACTAACCAGTACTAACTTACCCGTCCAGAAGGAGCCGGCAATTTCTCCACATGTGGAGGAAAATCGACATTTTTGTCAAATTTTCATAGAAGAGTATGACCTGCCGCGATTGGGATTTGAACTCGGATAGGCGGGTTACAAGTCCAGAGCCCTAACCACTGGACAACGGTCGCGGCCCTCCTTCCGTTTGAAAAGAGTCTTCTTGGTACACATTATAAAGTATATAATGTAAATATTTCGTCGATAGAACATTGACTCTATAGCGACTGATAACCGGCGATTTCAACCCTTTGCTCCTTAATATCGCATTTTCCCGCACCTGAAGCAGACAATGTTTGGAAACATGCTGGCAAAAGAAACCATTGCCTGTTTTCCACACTTAGACAAATTGATGTTTTGTATATTCGCTTTCAAATTGAAAGAGTCCAAAACATGCTAATGAGACAAAGGGTTAAATACTGACAAAGTATTTCAAGTAAATCATCAGAACAGCAATAATGACGTATACTAACACACTGAACAAGGGTGGCCAAAGGACATGACTTCATGGTTAGGCATTCATGCGGGCAATATATTGCCGTATTATGCCACTGATTTTATTTACTGGTTCCTATTTCCACTTCTTCATTCGGTTCAATTATATGCGGCACTTAGCATGTATTGAACGGACAACAACCTCTTCTCCCTTTGATCCTTAAAGGATTTGTAGTGTTTCTTTCGACGATAAAATACGTCAGGGCTGATATAGATCATCTGTAGGCAGAGACGGACTACAAAGACCCAACTCGCAATAGGTTTTCCAGCTTAAACATTGACCATATTTTCGGCCTTCCCTGGACACGGTCGTCATGAAATAATAACTACATAAGACACTTTCCAGGTTTGTCAGAGTTCCATGTATTGCATGTAACACCGCATTATCACTTCAGCGATTGCTCCCTCAGGTTTTTTTAAAGATCTCTAGTCAATAAAACATTTAAGACGCATGTAAAACATACAGTAATCATACATATGGAAAATGTTCACATAAACTTGACACAATATGAGCATGAAACACTGATTTTCTCTCACGATGACTTTGAAGTTATAAGTTAAGGCGTTGTTGAAACCATAAAAGACAATATAGGTCTCATTGCAAGCTTGACACTTACGTGATGTGACGACAGGTTTTCAAAACACCCTGTCACCGTTTAAACCCACCTCTTGACAGCTATGTTAACACTGGACAATAAAAAATACACTTGAATATCAATGTACCTCTTGTAACAATGGTGTAGTTATTCGTTCTAAACTCTGAAGCAGACATTGGATTGAAGGTGCCAAAGAAAATCTTTAATTTTTTTAAATTTTTATAAACATCAGTTTGACATTTTCTTTCCAGCGTTTTTTGCATATATTGTACAGTTTAACCCCTGAAAACCAGAATTCTCTGAAAATCGGACGATTTGTCAAGTCCCATTTTACCCTTCTATAATCAATAGTTCTCTGAAAATCGGTATTCTCACAGAACCGGACTTTTGGCCCTGTCCGGAAAGGGTCCAATTTCAGGGGTTATACTCTATTTTGAAATAGTGTATAAATGCAAGCCCGATGCCACATCGCCACAATGTCCCTCGTGGAAGTTATGCAGCCACTGCTTGTCCTACTTTTGTCTTAGGTGCAGCCCATGAAGATTTTGTACCATAGTTGTTTGAAATAAATTCTGATCATGGCAAGACATATAAGTTAGTAATTTTGACTTATATATCATTAAGATTTACCGATAAAGGTCTGTAAACAGCTGGTCATGTGCACGAAACGCTTAAAAGCATGACTTATAAATCTCAATTATGACTTTGAAGAACATTTGTGCAGTTTAAAAATCACGATTTTGTTGTCAGGATTTTATTGACTGGTTGACAGTAATGACTGAAGAATGTGGATGAACAGACTGAGGGCAGTGTCCTTCATTACCACGGTTTGGCTGAATGATTGAAAGGGCGATCGTAAATAAGAGTTAGAGGTAGAACGTCCGATCTCTGATCCAAAGGTCCTTGGTTCGAATCCCGGCTTCGACGAATAGTTAATTTGTGTTGTCTTATACCTTAACATGTGTTCCAATTATTTATAACCGTAGTGTGTTCCAATACCATATGTAGAGCCATTGCGCGCAACCATTAAAGTTTCAACTTACAGAAACCCAATTAACTGAATCATAATACTTGGTACAATAAAATTGCTTTATGTTTTATATCGCAGTAAAGTATGAACAGTTGCATCAGCATTTTTTTCTGGACCAGCTGCCACTTTACAATGTGCTTATGATCTTCGAGGGGTAAGGATGTTGTGCAATACCGACCTACTTTGTATAACAAAGCAATGCCTGGTCTGAACATCAAATACCATTACAATTGATACACTGGTGCGCATAAACAGGCTTAATTGGACTTCATGGTTTCAGGAATAATGGGAAGCGGTTATGTTCATAAAATCACTATTGTTTTCAATTCGGCTCTCGGCAATTTGCCTTAACGTTCGGCTGTGTTTGGGTTAAAATATATTGTCTTCTCGACTATGTTTGTACGTGGTTGAATGATATTTATTTCGTAAATAAAAGCAGACAAGGTGCAATTTGTTATTTTTTATGTGGTATTAAATTTTAAAGAATGAAATATTGAATTGCAGAAAAATGCTTGCTTTTATCATTTGATATATAGTCAAACCTGTGAACAAAGGCCACCCTTAGAAAAGACAATAATTATGTGCCATTTATTGACAAGTGGCCTTTATTCGGAGGTCAGTTTGCTGTGAATGATCAGTGACGGTGTTTCTAAGAATGGTCTTTATTCACAGGATGGTCTTTATACGGAGGTGGCCGCAAACACAGGTTTGACTGTTCCTTACGTTTTACGTTCACATATTAATTCTACTTGAAATAACTGTCATGGGAATGGCCATCTTATAACATTTAACTGATATTTATATACACCCAGTATCTTCTATAAAAGAACCAGTTGTCGCTTATTCTATGACAGTAGAGCAATTTATTTGAAGACAAATGTATTATATGTGGTTGTTAAATTTGTTATAATCGTAAAATACGTTGATTAAATATGATTTATGAAGCAAACATAATATAAATTTTCTGTCATAACGTCCTCTGTCAGTATATGAGTTATGCGAGTCTGAGTTAAGCGTGTTTTTTAATACACGAGACTTAGTATGAACGAGCACGTCATTTTCTTGTTGAAACGCAATATATTTAACGGCTGTGTTTGACGTTGAAATATAATCTATTTCAGTGGGTTTTTACATCAGTTTCAACGTGTACGTTAATTTGAACATCTGAATTGATGTGATCTCGATATTTTCTGATCAAAATATCATTTGCAATATAAATTATCTAAAATATCCCCTGGTCATTTGTTTTTATTGTTTGTTCGCGGTTTTGAATTTATGTAAACACTCGCGGAAACCAATGATAATACAATAATATATGGTTACGAACAGCTATTGTCATATATACCAGACCTGACACATTGGTCGTCATAACAGCGTAGTGACTGACATGTTATTACATATCAAAGTCATCATTTCGGATTTTCTGGCTCATTTAAAGTAAATATATCATATTTATGGTTATAATGTCCTATCTGGACACTTAAGTGACAATACACACTCTGCGTACACTTATTTACAATAATACAAAAAATGTTACGCTATGTAAACTAATAGACATTTATTTGATATATATAAAGGGTGAAAAGAAAAAAAAACTATTGATATTTGTTGCAATAGTATAATATTGAAAGTTGAATGAACTAGAAAACACGTTTGTTATGGCTGTTCGATTGATCTCGTGCCTGCCTTTTTATAGTCAGCGTTCACGTCCAATCATGCTTGAAAATCGCTCGAGAAAATTATGTATATAGAAACGAAACTTAAATCGTCTTAGGTCTGAGGTTCAAAATAGTCCATTTCTTTTTAGTCTCAAATCTCAAACTGGTTTTATTTGACAAACTTCTGTCTTTCGTAATGGAAAGGACACACTTTTAGGTTGCTATTTGTGATCATTTAAATGTTGGTCTGTTTGAAAAATTAAAGTCTTTTATTTTATCATTTCCATGACAACCGTCCTGTAAGCCGGGAATTATTAGGCAATGACCTAGGAATGATCAATTCTTCGCAATAAATGACATTTAGATAAATTCCTTAAACTCAACATTGTCTCGTAATTTATAAAAACAAAAAAAAATACTGTCCGATTAAAAATCAATTAGAAGTCAATGAAATAAGACAGGTTGATTTTTTTATATAATGATTAGGAAAAAATAATTATAGATGTAAGTTTTAGAAAAAAATGTAAAATGTTTGTTTGAGGTGACAATGCCACATGAGAAAGTCGCCATTACAGATTTTTGTCTGTGTGTTCAGTTCTTAAGGAAGAAAAATGTTCCTTACAAGTGTAAAAATATCGGGAATAACCTCTCTTAATAGCAACCTTTTTTTACCAGACCCTGATTTTCTTGCATACCCCCCCCCCTGCATGAATCCATAGTTATCATTTTTCCCAATAATTACTTGTTTTAGTCGACACAATGATTTTTAATATAAATATTAAAAATCCGTCATGATAAAGTAATTCTTATTCAGGAAGATAATAAACAAATATAAATAATGAAGTGCGTATGTAAAGTGTCATTACCACAAATTGATTTCTATTCTATTTTCAATGCAAAATTTCAATTTATAAGGAAGGAAAACACTTAACAAACTGCTAAATTATGATTAAAATTTCATTTTTGTGGAGAGAGGACAACGAGGGACAACAAGAAAAAGCCAATATTCTACGAGAGTACGCAATACGCTTGGCAAGAAAAAAACTGTTCGTGTTTACTGTTACCCGACCGACCCTCTATTTTTGAGGCCGACCCTAAAGTTTCTGACAACAAAATCAAAGTACGAACATATTTAGGCACGAATCGAACCAAAGTGCAAAACGTATCTTTAGAAAAAATAAGAAAGGTATAACTACCCACCTACCCTATTATCAAGTACTAGTCACCATAACTCTTTTTTTCTAACCTCAGTTTAGATTATGTTTCCCAGCATTTAAAGGTATACTAAACGTTATATGTAGAATAAAGGCCGCGGTGGTCGAGTGATTCTGGTCTCTGACGAGCAATCACTAGCCCCTTACCGCTGGAATTCGAATCCCACCCAGGAAAGACAAATTTCACATGTGTGGAAGCTGTCCAGCTAGCTAACGGAATGTCGAAGGTTCTAACCAGAGGTAAATATGAAGTCTTCCTCCACTGTTATATCTAGAAAGTAGCCAAAAATGACCCTGGCTGTTGCTGCGACGTTAAAACGCATGTAGAATAGAATGTACAAATAGTTTTATGTTGCTGGGGAATCTTATTGTTAAAGTTAAAGGTCCTATTTACAGAAAAAAAGCTGGTAAGACTTTTAAAACTAGTCAGGTGTTTCAATAAAATTTAAAACATTTTTTCAAATTAGGTATGAACATTATAGATAGTTTTAAAAGTCCCGTGAGCCATCTAAGAGTAACACTATACAGAAACTCGATAAATAAATCGAACTTACGATATTGGTATTTGTTTTCAAATCCAAAAGTTTCGAAATAATAAGAAATCAAAGTAACATTGGCTGACCGCTTGTTGTTTTTTTTGTTCCGATACAATCACCACTAAAGACAAGCGTTCACTGATAACAAAAGCTGATCTTTAGGGATTTTTAAATGACAAACAGTATGAAAACACTATGTATAACCACGCTTGTCAAGTCAGAGACCTTGCTGGTGGGGTTTAGCATGAAGTATACACGCACGCATACATCAATCCAAATGCCTTTTATTGGTTGAATATGATTACCAGCTCTGACGAAATTTGTATATTTTTTATTAATTTAGAAACAACTGACAAACGCCTTTTTAATATTTACGACTTAATTTTTCAGTAAAAAATGATTATTTTATGCAATGACGTAAGTTGTTTTTGAACTAAATATTCATCCGTGCTTATTTAATATCAATCATAAATTGCGTTTTGGCAATTAATTTATGCCTAATTCTTGGGAAAGTGTCTAGAACAGATGAAGGCACTGTGAAACATACTTTGTCCACAATTTATTGTTTATAATGATTTGTTCCCTGGTGAAATCTCTGCAATAATAGTTTTGCTCAAGAAACGAAATATTAACAAAAGATCGCAATGTTTATTGGTTTTACAGCAATCATGTTTTGTAAGAGGTTTTTAAGTTACACTAATAAAAGTATGACTTTATCACTATACTGTATTTCCTCGATATTAAGACCTCCTTTGTCATAGGCGGATCCAGGGGGGGGGGCGGACCCGGCGTACGCCCCCCCCCCTCCTAAAATTGCCCAAGCAAAGGTTTTTTTATCATGAAATATGATATTTACATGAAAATATATACAAATGTCAAAAAAAATCGCACGCTACACGTGCAATAAGTTGCAAGTACAGTAACACAATGACATAACGTACAATTTCAACTAGAAATCCTGGATCCGCCTATGTTTGTGACCAAATAAATCGGTTACATGGAATGCAAATTGTACTTAAATTATACCAGAATTGACTTTGGTGTGTGATTTTTATAAATATATTACGCTAACATAATTATTTGATTTGTCATTTTCATGTGGTCAAGGAATATCGGTACGGTTGATAATTTTGTAATGATACAATACAAGAATGAATAGACGTCAAGGCTATGTATGATAACGGAAGAACAATTTATTAACCATCTCCAAGTTGAATAATTGAAATCAATTCTGTACCGAAACCTAGGTGGCCGAGAAGATATTGATCCTGAAAATATAGCACCATCACTATCATTATACAGATACAGTGCAACCTCTCTACTGCAACCCCTTTGGGAGAAGCTAAATTATGTTGTTGTTGTTGTTGTTTTTGTTGGGAGGTTGTTGCTCTAGAGAGATTAAATTAATAGTTAAACAGTCCAGTGGGAAAAGGTCATGTTGTTGTTGAAGAATGTTTGTTGCTCAAGAGGGGGCCGCTCTGGAGAGGTTGCACTGTAATTTGATTCAAACCAAATTGTTTCCGCATTTTAAAAATATTTTTATTAAAGTATAGTCGTTTTATCAGACATATTACGATACTGTGTGTATAAAATATCAATCTCAGATCATAGATGGTTTAACTTGGTGTATGTGTGATTACAGAACCTTAATCTTCTGTAATTTTTAAGTTTCATAAAATGAAAAAAAATGCATTAAATTCATTATTTCGTCTTTTCAAGCATATTAATGTATAATTAGTGACTATCACTGTTAGATGTAACATCTCACCATTAAACATCAGATATATTATTAACCTAAAAAATAAGAATAATAATAAGATGATAATTACATAGGCCTTCCATAACAATTCTTGGTTCACAGCGACGCGACTGATTCATATACAATCCAAATCCCTCGACCCCTAAAAATATTTTAGCGATTTTGAAAATAAAATATTCTTCGCTCTTTCCAGCATTATGTCTTCATTACAGATGCGTTAACAAACAAAAAATGACTACCTACAGTTTAAAGTTTGGGTCTCGTCAGCGCAAAGCAACATTTTCTTAGGGATGGCCTTAATGTATGTTAAATTTGGCATACGTGTTAAGTAGAATCACATTTTGCACGTTGATAGCCTTTATATAGCTTCACTCGTACGTACATGGTTTTTCAATTGGCGGACTTTGTATGGTGATAAAATCTTATTCGATCAATTTGTGTATAACAGAACTAATTACGTATATTTCACTGTGGTTTGATGACGATTTTGCTTGAGGCAAACTACAGTTTTGTCTAACTGTATACAATAGTAGTCCTCTCTGTATTATGGGTCGTAAATCATACACGTTCATGTCAAATTTTGTCGTTTTAATGTCAGCATTACACGCAGTTTATGCATTGTATATTAATATTTCATATGGAACAAAGTGCATTTCTCTGTTTCTATCTTACGAGCGTGTACTTAGATCACCTTAGACATGTTTAACATTGGTAGGTTGTGATCACTCATACATCAGAAATAGGAATCTGACTACCTCAGTCAACATTGTACTCTGATATATGTTTATACAGTATAACCCCCGAAAACTGGACCCCTTTCGGACTGGGTCGAAAGTCCGGATGTGTGAGAATTCCGATTTTCAGAGAACTATTGATTGTAGAAGAGAAAAAATGGGACTTGAAAAAAATCATCCGACTTTCAGAGAATTCCGGTTTTCAGGGAGTCCGGCTTTCAGAGGTTTTACTGTATTATGCCCATACTTATTGATTAATCTTCATTGTGATAAAAAGAATTGTTTTATTATCACCACAGGCACGTCCGTATTCTGGTAAAAAACTACTATATAGACTAAGGTCATTTGTTCGCATCGGCTGTTGTGAGATTCGAACCCACTGGCAAAAAGGTTGTGTGGTATTCTGTTCTTTGCAATACTGTAACCCATTTCACCAAATAATCTGATGACTGTCCTCTCCAATGTCCTGCAAAAAAATCCAACATCTAGTTTCATCCAAGCTCCAAACTGCGTAGCGCGCAACCTTACAGCGAAATGTCAGCTACTGGTTCCGTGCGTGGCACAGTACGGTCCAGTTTCCATTTATAGTGAGTGGGTGAATTTTATAAGAATTTCTCGAACAACGGCAAGCTATTTCTCAATTCTCTCACTTGAATTTAAACATGTATTTTTGTATATGCTATGGCACTTATTTCTTTGTGTTACAAGTTTCTTACGTTCACAGAATTATTGATACTTGATTAAGTTTTGGAATAATGGTTTGTATAATCAGAACCAAGCCGCGACTGGACTTGTAACCCGGCGATCCATGTTCAAATCCCGGTCGCGGCAGGTTATACCCGTCTATGAAAATTTGACAAAAATGTCGATTTTCCTTCATATGTGGAGAAATTGCCGGCTTCTTGTAGAAGGTAATTTAGTACTGGTTAGTATGCAGTCCGGTAAAACTGGTTAGGTGAACCGGTCGCCCTGTGTGACTTAAAAATTGCTGATAACGGCGTTAAACCCGATAAAAAAATAAGAATTAATTAAGGGAGAGAACTCTCACGGTTTGTTTATCGTTATATCGTGGTCATCTTTCTTGGAATGCAATCATTGAAGCTACTACTGCTTGGAAAACTATAAACATAAACACATGATTTCCACAGTCTTCACTCAGCAAAATTTTTAAACGGGCACCCAATTAAGTTCAATTTAAAAAAATAT
This sequence comes from Lutraria rhynchaena, assembly GCA_008271625.1. Taxonomy (NCBI): domain Eukaryota; kingdom Metazoa; phylum Mollusca; class Bivalvia; order Venerida; family Mactridae; genus Lutraria; species Lutraria rhynchaena. The sequence continues at coordinate 4,228,344 of VIBL01000010.1, forward strand.
ATAATTTTATGGTTCATATTTGTACGGAATTTAGGGAGACATTAATCATTCCATTGTTACAATTAAATCACTCAGTTACTCAAGCAAAAACAATTGCGTACAGAAAGTTTTTAAAAGTGTGTAAATTTCGATAGAATGCGTTTGTTGGTTGTCTTCCAATTTGTGGCCACGACTGTGGTCCAATGGTTAGTGCGCTGAACTTGCAACCCAGCAATCAGGGTTCAAATCCCGGTCGCGGTAAACCACGACCGCTGCGAACGGTATGTTTAGAAAAAAAAAAACGTTTAAAAATTTTGGGGACCTACCTGCCCTAATATTATTATTCAAGTAATCCCAAAGTTGACGATTCTTTTCTAGTCTTCATGTCATTTATTGATAAATTATTTTGATTTTTCTATCTCTTTTGAAACCAGCATTATGTTATCATAAAAAAATGCTGTTTTCAAAAGTGATAGAAAAATAATGATTATTTTAGCAATAAAATTTAAACGACACATTTATATCCTAGAGGCACTTTTAATTTCTAATCAGTTCATTGAATCAGTAGAATATGTGAATCAAATACACGAAGAATAGATAGTCAGCCACGTGTATAAAACATTGTCTTACTTATTATTTATCTAATTGAAATGGACATGTAATGTGGAATGATAGGATTTTGGTTGAAAACAATAATGATTTGGTGTTTCGGATAAAGGAATTTTCAATGATCTAAAAATCTAATTAAAAAAAGAAATGCTTAATATTTCTACGCACAACAATTGTGACGCGTGATTAAGTTAAAGTTCGAGTGATAGTTTTCATATGTCTTAATGGACTAATTAATTAACTTGAAGCAATGGGTCGAAGAAATAAGTGTAAAAACGTGACTATCTCCATAGCGTTGCTGTTTACGTTCTTAATTTATATTCAGAACAAAGCTGTAGAGGAGGTTACACATATGGTGGAAGTACGAAATGGTTTGTATGAATTTTTAAAAACATTATTTGCCGCCTCAGTTTCCCATACACACGGTAGAACTGATTGTGTATTAATTCAATTTAATGGCTTCGATTGGTCATACATGTACAAACAAACCGATGCTTGCGGCCACCTCCGAATGAATACCATCCTGTGAATAAAGGCCATTCTTTGAAAACCGTCACTGATTATTTAGAATGAACTGACCGCCGAATAAAGACCGCCTGTCAATAAAACCCACATTTTGTCTTTCCCAACGATGGCCTTTGTTCACAGGTTTGACTGTATCAGTAGACATAAGCTGTTTTATTGTCTATTGTTATGTTATCATGTGATAGACGCGTGCTCTAATGTCTGTTATCAGGACAGAGGAAGAATGATATAAAATGTTAATGAGTAAATACAGATGATGCACGTGATTAGATCTAAAAAGCGGTTATCAACAGAGAAATTTGTTAATGTCTGACAAATGTGAAGAAACATACACGTAACGCAAGCTGGTTGATTTGGTCAGAAAAAATGTTGTGTTCGTAGTTACCCGAACGATCCCAATTTTATTGTTATAACCCTAAAACTTTACTGGCAGCAAAGTCCAGCAAAGTACGAAATATTCAAGTACGAATCGTTCTAACATAAAAATCCAAGGTACGAAAACATTGGGGGTGAATCGCACCTCGTATTCTCCAAAAATGTGTTTAGGAAAAAAATACATTTAAATAAGTTTTTCGACCTGCCTACCCAAAAATGGGCCTTTTTCTAGCCTAAGATTTATGTAATATAAATAATTACTTCATAAAAAAACAGTACAAAAATATCTAAACTAATCGTGAGAAAAAAAAATACGAATCAAATTTAAAATAATTAAAATAAATGTATATTAAAATATTTATACTACAGAAAAAAAGATTATTAATAGCCCCCATTTGTTTCAGTACATATTTTGAAAATATATGTAATCATTAGAACCGATGAACCTTTAATATATTATGCACCCTGAGCCCGGACCAATACTACATGAGACTCAACAGGAACTATTCGATATTTAGTATCGACATAAACTTAATACATTATCCGTTCATCTATTTCACGTTTTTTTTTAATTCTAGATAATGATATCTTATGGCAAAGCCGACCAAAGAATTACTTATCAAAAGAAGATGAAATGAAGGAACGAACACTGCGCATGCGTCATGTATGCTCATTTTATCCGAAGAGAAGAACGATAAATAGATACATAAAAGGAACCTTATTTTACATATCGGAGAAACAAAAACTTAGTTACTGCAGAGTTGCAAAGGTTGGCAGTACTTTTTGGACACAAGCATTCTTGACTTTGTCCGGAGTAAGTACAGACCAGGTAAAAAATGCAAACTCATCGTCACTTTTTGACTTACCGAGGGACGAATCTCATGATATACTCAAACAGCATAAAGAATTACAAATGCCTATATCGGATAGGCGAATACAAGATACAACCAGTTTCCTCGTTGCAAGAAACCCATACTCTCGATTGTTTTCGTCTTACATTGACCAAATATATCTACCAAACAAATGGTTTCTCGGTTCGTATATGGTGCCTGGAAAGGGTAAGCAATCCCAATCAAGGAAAAGATGTGCCAAAGACATAACTTTTGAAGAATTCTTAAAATCCGTAACGGGGTTTATTTTGAAAAGCTCAACTTTAGACTTACACTGGGCTCCGATATTTTCCATTTGTAAGCCGTGTTTAACAAATGTTGATATTCTAGCGAAACAAGAGACGTTTAATGAAGACGCTGAGTATATACTTAACTTGGTGGGTGTAGATAAAACTGTCAAAGATGAAATAGACAATTCACTTAAAGAAGTAAATAAAGAATTCTCTCTGACAGGACTTGTTCATACATACGTGACTAAAGCTCATGATAGAACCAATGTGAAGAAAGATTGCATTTCTGAAAAGGGCATAGCAGAGAGAATATGGTCGGCATTCCAAATACAAGGACATATTCATAACAATGCAATTTTTCCATCCGACAGATTTAAAAGTTCCTCAAAACAGGAAACAGAAGAGAATTTAACAAAACTTGTGTTAGAAGCTGTAAAGCAAAGGTCACTGTCGTCAACGGAAAAGAACAACCAGAGAGAACAATGGAAAAGACATTTCTGGCAACAAGTAAGCCTGGAAACTTTGCAGAAAGTTCAAGATGCATTCTTAGAGGATTTTATAGTGTTTGGCTATGATTTAGACCCAAACAAAATGTAAATACCAGAGCATATATCGGCTTATTTCTACAACCCCGTAATTCAATTTTTGGCAACATTGAAATTTTGGTATCATTATTTCTGTTTCGATGAGCTCTTTACGTTGTTCATACTTACTTGCTTGTTGGTCTATCCTAAATAGGGTTATCCCAATTCCACAAAACCGTAACTCGCTTAAAGTTATTGGGGTTCAAAACTTCAAAAGCGAATTTCTCAAAATAGGAAAAAGTGACATAAAAATATAACCCGACGAAATATACATACATATAATACATATTGTAAAATTAAACTTCTGACGGCAAAACAATGCCTTTTGTTTTCCTTTCGCTGAACAGCTTACTTATATGTAAAACTTCGTCATAGATGGGGTTCGAATTCACAGCGGGGATGGGCTAGTGATCACAAGTCAGTAATCACAACCACTTGACCACAGAGGCCCCCGAGACAATTCTACTAACCATTACCCTGGAAAACTTTGATTGAAATCAAATAATGTTTTCATAGATGTTATAACTAAAAATAGAAAAAATGTCAATATGGTATAAAGTTATATATCTTATGACCATGATGAACAAATAAGATAAACATATATGTAATTCTTGTTTTATTTTTAACAAATTCATATTTATACAAGTATTATATAATTTATATCTCACAGATGTGTATGATTTACATATAAGTTTTATTGTGCGGTAATTATAAGCTAAAAGTACAAAATTGTATAATAAATCAGCAACATATGGTTATTGCATTACAATACTATTATTGTTTTCATTCTGAAGTTTTTTGAATGAAAGTGTATATATCATTCATTTTTATTTATTATTCAAGTTCGACACACGATCCGTCGTAGGACTTCAACAGAATCTTTTATCAAAATTTGATATAAAATTTTATCAATGTTTTATCATTATATTTTCAAGTTTTCGAGTCAATCTGTTAATAGCTTTTCTTATTGTACGAACTTCTAACCATTTCCGACAGGTCACGTGCTCGCGGTTGTAACAGTCCCCATAGTAACACTGGATCGCTTATCACTATCACATAACATAAATGTCACGCTTGGTATCAGCTCCTTAAACTTTAATGCATCCTTCGTCGTAATAACACGAGAGCGCCAACGGTGTCTTCGGTTATCAAATGATCTTCAGCTAAAAGTCAGTTTTATACACCCAGATCCATAGTTTATAATGCTTAACCTCACACAAAACTAATCACATTATCCGTGTACTTTGCTCATTAAGTTGTCAGAACCGAGATAAGAAAGGTCTTCCGTGTTTCTTCGCTCATTTTGGAAAAGCACGGTGTATTTCCGTTATCTTCCGGTCTTGTCCGGTCCGGTCCGGTCCAGTTCGGTTCGGTTCCGTTCGGTTGGTTTCCGAATCCTATTGCCCATGCCTGTCATCCTTTGGTAATATCCAACTCCGTGTATATCTACAGAAGACAGGCAGTATTTAGGTAAGGCACAGACGTTATTTTTATCCACCATCAACCATTAACATAGCTACTGAACACATACAGATCTGTGACAGACTGAAAAACAATAAGCAACACTTGTCTAATTGTTTTGTTGCTTTTTTGTCGTCTCTGTTGATTCTTAACACATTGATCATGGTAAAGTTGATCTCCAATAAAGCGAAATCTTCTACCAACTTCTTGACAATTTTCTTTATATTCTTCGTTAGTGTTGACAACAGCGAGTGTTTCCATTTTCAGTTTTATATATATTATTGTACAATTATGCCTTATGATAAAACAGCACTCTTGTCAACAGTTAGTGAGTTAAACTAAACTAAAGTCACATTGCTTGTATTTATATCCGTTTCGGATATCATATATGGATTTCCTAAAGCTAAAACACGGATTAAACAATCATTAAAGGTCTATAAATAACATAGGAAGAAGTAAAATAACTTTTTCCAGTGATTTAAATTTTCATGTTTCAGATATATGCCCCATGTCTTTATTATGCAATATTTCCTATTCGTATTACAATATTCATTCAACATTATGGTAACGGTGATTCATTCTTACATCTGGAAAATTAGTTCATCATTTTTGATAAAATATAGTAATTATGTCATAAACACTTTCCGCATTTCTACGTTCATGTTTAATCATGTTATGGTAACCTTGGCACGGATAGATTTTACACTCATAAGTTAATACGCATTTATCATCCGACTGTAATCTTTTTATTTTATTTTTTTATTTTTATTTTTGGTAACATGTCTAATTAGGTCGTGTCAGAAATAGAACGGAACTTTAAAAATAAAACAATATAGGTTTATATGTAAATCATGTGGTTCCAGTTTAATTTGATTTGAGCACAACGCAGTAGGTGGGTCCCTATTACGTGTATTGATGAATAATTAAACTCTCCATTCCACTACTGTTAATATTAACGCTTACAGAACTGCATTGTCTCCATGACTCGTCAAAACTTGTTAAATTCTCAGTGGAACATATATCTTTATACTAAGATCAGTGTGCGTGAAAATCACAATACGGTGAATTGGTATGAATGCAGGTATTCATTATATTGCAGCAAAGTGATTGTAGAGATATGATTGAAAGCTGATAATAACAATTGTTTTCGTAAACGGAGACGGTAATGTGGTCTTGTGATGTATGCTTGCATAATGATGCAACATTGTAGTATTGTAATACTGTAATATACCCGTACAGTCATCACTGGCATAAGTCACCTTGTTCCTTACTATCTCTTTTCTAGGTATGAATCGTATTTTTTTTTATTTTTTATAATATTTTTTATAATATATTTTTAACAAATGACATAGAATAAGATGTTCGTCACTTCCGCGTATGGCACAATAAAGAGATGAATATCCCTAATTTTCATGGTGATCCCTGATAGTGACCTCATAACACACTGATATTGAATGTATTTAAATCTTAGCCCATTGAGAAAGTCTTGCGCCTTCTGTCCGTCTGTCAGTTTGTTTATCATGATTTACACCAAATGTAGCGGACGACGTTGATACCACATCGCGAAACATGTTTTGTAATGACGTCACGAGAGAGCCCAACTTGCTAAATATAGACTTTTTCGTATTTTTTAGGTAGCAATGACACAGCATTTCCCTCGAAAACGGTTAGTTTGGTTAATACGTAGTATCCAAATTTGATACCGTTATTTGTTGATTCACGTTTGGATTTAAGTGTACAACAATTGTTGACACCCGACACGGTACGATTCTTTTCAATGAAGTTGGGACAATGAGGCGTGATCTTTATTTCTTAGACAAAAGTAAACACATAAATTTGATAACTTCAATGTTTAATAAATGCTAAATCATTATGGGGATTTTATTGGGAAACTATCACGTTTTATTACGCAATGCGTGCATGCGTGTATCACAAGTGATTGTATGACCGGCAGTGATATTTTTTGCTTTCTTCCCTATACGTTGCTAAATAGGTGAAGTGTATGGTTTACGGACCTCGGGCGCTTGAGTTCAAATGATTATTATGAATATTGAGTTCAAATATAGGAGAAATATAGGAACTGACTGGTTCAAAACTGTGATAATGAAGTGGTTGTTATATTGAGGTGGTCGTAAAAATGAGGTTTTAGTGTATATGTTTTGTTGTAGTTATTCTGTATTTAGCTGTATTTTGTTTTAATATTTAATAAATGTAAACACAATCAACATGTCTGATAAGCCTTTAATACTCGACGTAACTTAAAGTAAGTTCTCATCAGATCAGAAAAAAATGGTATGTTTCTGGTTACCCGACCGCCCCTATTTTTTGACGCCAACTCATAAGTTACTAATGGCAAAATCTAGCCGTGACCGTGGTCCAGTGGTAAGTGCGCTGGACTTGTAACTCGGAGATCCGGGCTCAAATCACGGTCGCAGCAAGTCATACCCTTCTATGAATATTTGACAAAAGTGTCGATTTCCTCCACATCTGGAGAAGTTGTCGGCTTCTTGTGAAAGAGTAAGTTAGTACTGGTTAGTATATAGTCCAGGAAAACTGGTAAGGTGAACCGGTCGCCGTATATAACTGAAAAAAGGGATAAAAAACGGCGTTAAACCCCAGTGACAATAAGCCACATAAAAACAAAACAATAATGGCAAAGTCCAAAGTTTCGGATACGGTGATTCTGAGTTTTATGCTTAACTAGTACGGTGATTCTGAGTTGTATATGTAACTAGTACGGTGATTCTGAGCTTTATGTGTAACTAGTACGGTGATTCTGAGTTTTATATGTAACTTGTACGGTGAGTCTGAATTTTGTGTAACTAGTACGGTGATTCTGAGTTTTATATATAACTAGTACGGTGATTCTGAATTTTATGTGTATCTGATATTAAATCTGTGTTTCATGAGTAACTGAGACGGTGAATCTGAATTTTAAGCAGTGGATATTTTGAATCTGAATTTATTTGGATTTTACGCAGTACAGTGGGAAATACGTAATAATGTAATACATCATATTTATATAAACATTTTAGTTCATACTAATTTATTTTAACTCGTTGCAAAACAAACAATTTGCTTATATTAATCACACTCGAGTCCGCTTCCTGAATACTGTGTCCTAAAATGGGATTGTGAAGTTCACGAACGAAACCCGTCGAAGCCGGGATTCGAACTCATGACCATCGGATCAGAGGTAAGACGTTCTACCTCTGGACCATAATGCCTCCAATATATAAACAAATATATCCAGTATAAACACCAAATACCAAAATGAACAAGTAGAGCTAGTACAACAATGTATTATGTTTTGTTTTCTTTTTAATATGGCCCCGTAATATTATAACAAACTATACATTTTTCAAAGTAAACACTCGGTAGAATAATCATTTTTTATTCTGTTTGTGCGGTCTTAATATTCCTCATTGTTTTACAGGCCAAAACGAAAGTTGAAACAAATTTAGAGTAAACATCGAACATATATATACAACTATATCACATATACATTGTAATCATTTTACAAACTCTATTTACGTACAATATTATTTCACAATGTCAACCCTCGACGCAAATTATCAACACATTTTACAATTTTTGTAGACACAACACGTGTCAAAAAACGTGAATTAAATATGCGAACTTGTCTTCACCGAATGATTGATAAACACAATGAAATACCGAATTGTATTTTAGCACAAGATATAAGATATTTTCTAACTCGGTTTAATTCAACGAGTGGTTTATAATCCCACATATTATGTATATTTTTGCCAATATTAAATACCGAGTTTTTTTTGTAAAATACAGTACAACCTCTCCATATCGACCTTCTCTTGAGCAACAACATAACAGCAATAGCTTCCATGATTTTAAATTTTTATCCAGTAAACTAGTGAACAAGATCAAGCTAGCGAATATTAACAAGTAAGCAATCAAACATACATAAAAAACCACAGTTTTACCAAATCAAAAAAACACAAGGAGACATAAGATTACAATATGATTGCATATCCCAAATTGAAACAAATTACTAAAAAATAATATTTAAAATTAATAGTGAAATTGGTATATTTATGCGGTAAAAATATGTTTAATGTACAATACTTGTAGGTAAATACCTTATAATGATACTATTGTTCTCTCGTGCCAAGACGCTAAATTTGATGTTAAACTGTTAATCAAGTATGGAAGAATAATATTCATGAAGAGAGGAATCAGTGTTCATCACATAAAACATCATTTCATCAAGTATACTCTGATTCATTTATACCATCTTTGTAAATCACTGAATTAAATGTATATGATGCCATTTCCATTAGTCGAAAGTTAATAAAAAAGAATTGATTTTAGAGATCATAAATATGAAAGCATTGAAAAATGATTCATTTGCATGAAAAATTGATGCCAATATTCTACTCTCATTTTTTCAGTCAGATGGAACTCCAATTTCTAATGTGTATACAAAGATGTCTCTCATAAAAGCTCTACAAATCGGACATTAACAAACTTCTGGTCCACACTAAGCACAAGTCACTTGATGTCCACATGGCAAGAATAACATGTGGACTGTAATGTCACAGCACATATTACACAGTTACAGGGCCTTAATTTCATCTATCGCACTTATCGAGTTCCGGGTTTATTTCATAATACCGACATAACTCGTAATTTTAAAATTAGATTTTTTTTAAATATCGCTCTCTTAAATAAGCAAACATACTTTAATATTATCAAAAAAACTATTCACACAATATTTTTTCAAACATGCCTTATCTACCTTTTTTTGTAAATGAACATTTGAAAAGCATTACATCATGGCAAATCCAAACAAAGATATGTTGAATCATCGGATGTTTGTGGTTATTAACAATGGTTATTTGCGTATAGACATTAACAGCATAATATGAAGTGCAGTGCTATGTCTCCACTAAGATTACCTGTATTGTAAAAGTCCCGAGAAGTAAAAAACAAAACGAATATTTCAACAAATAATACAGTCAAATATTTGCGAAACCACGAGAGAAAGGATTCTACTTGACACTGTGAAATCCAGTAGTTTTATTCCCAATACAAGCTTTAGTAATTCATTTGAATCCGCAACGAAGACCATATTTTACTCTCCCGGAAGCGGTCTTCATCATGGTTAAAACTTTTCTGGAATTTTCCGGAACCTCAAGTTTTTTCCAAGTCCAGACTGCACTGGTTTTTATTGCTTCAGCGGCACCGAGGTTAAGATTTCCGGTTTTTGAAAACTTTCAACTTTCACCCGTGTAAAATGACTTGACTACATCATTCATGGACCTCTTGTATACGTTATGAAGTATTACATTTACGTGTCTTGAATTTCGATAAATAACGTATTCATAAATTCAACTTCACTACATACGTAGACTTTTAAAGGATCAAAATTATGTTAAAATGTCGTAACATAGCTGTCTTAGTACGCACAGCGTGACGATAGATCTCGTTCTTTAAAACCCCACGAATAGCGAAAGTGGACTTTTCAAAATCAATGTGGCGTGACAGGCTGACAGTGTCATCCATCCACGGCGTTATCTGAATAGTCAATCCTTTCACTACATTGATGAAATAAGTTCAACGACCATCTTGTATCTCGACTGGCACGATAACAAACGCTGTGGTTCAGTCGTCAGCATCTCTAATGAATTCCGGAATTTTGTCAGTTCTGAAAATAAAAAAAGGTGAGCATAAGAAACCAAATCATCGTGCACTGTGTATAAATTAATACATAATAAATACAAAACATACACCGTGGTGTGGTGGACTATGCTGATGTTTACCGCTAAATCACTTTTGTAACTACAGTAAAACCCCTGAAAACCGGACTCCCTGAAAACCGGAATTCTCTGAAATCGGAAGATTTTTCAAGTCCATCTTTTCTCTTCTACATTCTACAGCTTTCTGAAAACCGGAATTCTCAGAAAACCGGACTTTAAGCCCAGTCCGGAAGGGGTCCGTTATATATTCTTCCTCTAAGTAGGTATTTGTCAAACTGAAAATGATTTATTTTTCTTATGGAAATTTAAAGTCAGCTTACCTGAAATCATGGTAGACAATCTCTGTACTTGTAAAGAAAACTTATTCCTCTAATCAGAAGAATTATTACATCTTTCACAGATTCTTTAACGACTGCTCTAACATGAGCGTCATTTTCTACTCTTGGTTCAGAATATCGTTCAAGTACATCGTCACCGATGTAACGTAACAGATCGGCAACTTGTCTAATTTTTGCTTCGTCTAGTTCACTGGTTCTATTGTAAACCAGATCCACAGTGTCATGATCCGTGTCCAGGTCCGGACTGAATAACACATCCGTACTCATTGTCAACATTAAATCACTCAATAATAATACGTGAAGACTTTGTAATGTGTTCAACGTGTCTATCGACGAGCTGTCACTTAGAGATTTTAGTTTAATAATAAACTTTGTCGATATTTATACCTAGACGCCCGGGTTATTCCGGACTAATTTTTGGGATCCCAAATTAAAATCTATTTTTAAAGCTTACATACTACTGTTTGTAGACGAAGCAGTGAAGTAGAACATTGGTAACAAAGCTAAGTATAAATGACCGATATGCCTTGTTTAATTAATTATGAGATCTGATATCATATCAAAATTTAAGCGCTATTTAAGACAGACTTTTAACAAGGGTAAATTACCTAGAGTGTAAACGCAATTAATACAATTATGTCATTAATTCTAGTATTTCACCATGAATTTAATTGAATTTCATTGGATGAATGTTTGTGTGTTCGGGTGAAATAATGACTTGATTAAGAGGGCCACTCGGAAAAATTGGCACCAATATTCAAGGAGGATGTTCTCGGTTAGTTGACGTCACTTCCTGTATACGATTTTGTATGTATTAGCATCTACCAAGGCGCCATGAGCGTTATAGTCGTACAGTTCAAACTTACAACCCCGTTTCAAACGGACGGAACATTGCTCGATTACCTCCTATTTCAATAAGTATGAATTCATCTACTTCTCAGAAGTTTGGGAAAGAACAACATAATTGTTGCAAATCATCACTGCATGAATACGAGGCCCCAAAAACGTTTCCATTCCATTATACGGTCAATGACGGTTTTTCAAAGAATAGCCTTTATTTACAGTGTGGTCTTTATTAAGAGGTGACCGCAATCACAGGTTTGACTGCATGAGTGTACAGATTCTGCTTACATTAATGCATTAAGCAGGTAGGATCATATCGTGAAAAACTGTATGACTTCAGTCAAAATGTACACGTATGACCTTTTTGCGACTCATCTGAGACAAAATTTACGCAGTAAACAGTGACCTACTTCTTGGGTATATCGGGTAATTCTTTCCTCAGGGCTATAACGTCGTACCAACATCCATGGCCATTTAATGACTTTTTATTTTTAACGTTGGAGGAAGACCCAACGCCTAAACGTGGGCAGAACCACCGACCTTCAACCTTTCGTAAGCTAACTGGACAGCTTCATCGAATACGAAACTTGTCTGTTCCAGGTGGAAATACAACTCACAGCGCTGAGGGGGGGTAGTGATTAGTGATTATTAGACAGAGTCCATAACCCTTCGACCGCCCCCCCCCCCTAATCGGGAGTATATAGGGCAAGGTTTCCATATAACAGAACAAAACGTAATAGTTATGCATGTACTCAGTTTGTTGAATTACTATAGTAAAATTTATACCTTTTCAGGTTATTGCGTATTTAGATAAGACGTAGTATCATCCGATAATTATAAATAAATGAGATGTCATTTAACTTTTAATGCGTGCTAGTTTAGAAAGGAAGACTATTCAATAAAATGCAAATATTTGAACAGGACTGAAACAGTTTTGAGAAAAAAACTCACCAAGTTCTAACATCTAGTTATACAGTGAACCCCTTCTAAACCGGTCGAGCCCGGGACCAGGTCATTTGGCCAATTGAGAGGGGATTTTTGATTTAATAGTAATTAAGTCGGGACCAGAACATTTGACCGATTTAAAGGGAAAACTGGTTTTTATGGAGGAACCGGTTTAGAGGGGTTTTGATGGTTTCCACTGTACAATAAATAGTCTCAGGACCAAAGTCTCATGTACGTATTGTTTGACTGACTACACGATAGCAACACAGTCGTACTGCGTATTTTGTTCCGTGTTTAAGTTCGTTAGGGTAATCTTTACTTCATCTAATCATCTTGTTATATTTAGTGTCATGTCAAGGTTGTTGGTGGCTTTGTATACAAAACAATTAGTCACTTATATCTATCATATGGCCTAGTAACATTGACATAAACAAATTAAGATAAAAATAATTTGTAACATGTATTTTTAGTGCATTTTAAGTATTTTATGTGATCATCACGTTTTAATTCGGTTACACCCATTGTATTACATGTCAGTAAACTTGGACAATAATCATGTTCTATTTATTACATCTTGTGTTATTCGGTGTGTGGGTCCATTGGAAGACAACTGTGATACATGTACAGTGCAACCTCTCCAGAGATGCCTTTTCTTGGGCAACAACCTCCGTTCAACAACAACATAATTTTCCCCACTGTACGATTTAACTATTAATTTAACCTCCTTAGAGCAACAACCTCTCAACAACAACATAATTTTGCTTATCCCAAAGGATGTTGCTTTGGAGAGGTTGCACTGCAATGAATTTTAGTTAATTTCCAATACACTGCCAGCTTTAATGCTATTGTGTTTCATCATATAAATGTGTTTGGATGCGCGAAAAGGTGTTTGAGAAGAGGCTTAATTTGTGTAACTGTCATTTCTTGCATTTTTTAAACAGTGCTGCGATAATGGACGATAAAGCTTCGAAAATGAGACTACCTTCGGGACCTGAAGAATCGGTCATAATAATGAGACGGTCCCATTATCAAGTTGAATTATAGGGGAATTATTGAAAATCGGCCTGAAAATATTTGAGGCTTTACTGTAACAAAAATTTGGTTTGTTAACGATATGGATAAACTACAGACACCTCTTTTTTTTAGCTAATTATGATGTCTAGGATGTTAAAGACGGGGCCTCCGTGGTCGAGTAGTTATTGTATCTGCCTTGTAATCACTAGTCCCTCACCGCTTTGAGTTCGAATCCCACCCAGGACCAAATTTCACATATGAGAAAGCTGACCAGCCAGCTTATGAACGGTCGGTATTTCTACCCAGGTATAAGTCTGGGGTCTTCATCCACTTTTAAAGCTGGAAAGTCACCAAAAGACCTTGACTGTTGTGCGACGCTAAACTCCAATGAAAACAAAGCCGTTACATTCAGATATTTAAACACCGAGTGAGAATGCGCCAGGGTTACAGGGCCTAGCAATTACAGATCCAGCTACTTAACGGATGGCTCAATTGCAACGACCATGCTGAAGGATCGCGCAAAATCCAGATTTACTCATTTAGTCGGAATCCCAAAGATATCAGATAATAGTACATGTTTTTACAACACAGGAGGACACGCGCACTCAAACCACAAGTTAAATCATATGAGATGCCTATTTTTTGCGGAAATACGGAAGTATGTGTGCATCTAAAATAACTTTCTAAGTTTAGATGCGAGTCTTCATTTTTTGTTGATTTAAGCCTATTCATAGTCTATATAAAGTAATCTGTTCAATAAGAATAACGTTCAAGAATCCCCGTGTATTTTAACGTGTATGCGATTAAATTAATACCCCCAAGTCAGAATTAAAATGAAAAGTTCCCCAACTGACTGCGAACTATTTTTGGGTCCTGTTTGCAATAATCACATGTTAATACATGCCTTAATCGTATTGCGTAATATTTCTGTGAATGGACAGAAACTTGTTTAATGTCATCGTGTATTTATAGACGTATATCAGCTTAACTATATTCATGCATTTGATCATTACTTTTTTTCTAGGGTTTAAAGTCGCCCTAACAACTAGGGTCAGTTGGCAACCTGTCCTACATTAACCTAGAGGAAGAACCCAGGCGTACCTCCCGAGGAAACTCCGACCTTCCGTAAGCTAGCTGGACAGCTTCTTCATGTGTGTATTTTGTCTGGTCCCGGGGGTGGGGATTCGGACTCACAGCAGTGAGGCGCTGGCGAGTACCACTGAGGTTCCTGTTTATTTTAAATGAACAAATGAAATGGACAAACTCAGAACAGGAAGGAGTTATCGAAATATCCTATCAATATTACGCGAGAATGAATAGAACAGAACAGAATAAAACAAATAGGAACATTTAAAACTTGTTAATATGATAGGTTATTAATGATTCAGCATTGTTAACAGTGACACTGACTCGTAGAAAACTGTTTGTGTGTGTCATATGTAAAAACGCAATTGGTAGAACAATTTTGTTAGATAATGACTAATGCAAAAAGGAAGTATGACAAATCAAGTGTATTTTGTAAATCATTTTAATATCTATTGAATATATTTTTCATTATACACTTACCTTGGAGTCACTTGAAACGGAAGATTATAAACTGCGCAATTCTCTAAAACAATATGCGCATATCGACTAGCTTTTGTGTACCTGTAAGACGATAGCCCTCTATTGAACAAATTCGTTTCATTTAATTTGCCGTGAGAAGAAAAAAGACTTAAAATTATACCACGTGAATGTGTTTTTATTGCGCCGTGCACTTTCCTGTCTGATATTTCGTCGTTGTATGTTTCGTGCAGAATTGTTCATCCAGTTTTACCTTCATTAATTTCATTACTTCATTATATCCATAATATGGTACTTATTTTACGCATCTGCTCAATGCTACAGTGGAAACCTTCAAAACTGGTTCCTCTATAAACCGGTATCCCCTCTAAATCAACCAAATGTTCTGGTCCCGACTTCATTACTATCTAATTCAAAACCACTTCTAAACTGGCATCCCTTCTACACGGGCCAAATGTCCTGTGTCCCAGGCTCTACCGGTTTGAGGGGTTCCACTACACTAAAAAATGGTAATTTACTGTATTTTCCGACGCATTCTTTATTTCTTTTAGGAGTTATTGTCCTTGTTGAAAACCAACCTTAATTTATAAAAGTATTGCATGGTGACCTATATTTTTTATTAGATTAGATTGGTGCTGGTTTTTTGCATCTTTTTACCGTGAGTTTTCATTGAAATGGATTTTCCCTTTCCTTTAATCTTCGAAGAATTGGGTACTCCCATAGACTTCAATGCAAATTAAAAGAGACAATAACTCAAGGACTTGTCATTGTTCTTAAAACAATCTCACGGTAGAGCATTTTCTGTCATGAAAATCTATAAAAAGTACAAAGGTTCCTAAACTCAGTTCGCTTTATTTTGAGATACTATTTTCAGACATTATTGGAATAAAACCTTAAGATCTTTTCGCATAGTTCTCAGTTATAGTAAGAGCTTATTAACTTCCTCTTTGTGCGAGGAAATTCAGGTGTTATAAATGTGATCACATGTATAGCGTAAATTAAGCACATATGTAATACATTTCGTGACGTAATACATTTTTTTTATTTTACCTGCTAGGAGTGTGATCACATTTGTAACAAATTTACTCCAAGAGTGGTCGTTCAAGAATGTGGTCTTACAAAGCTGTTAAACATCTGCCAAGTACAGTCAAACCTTCGTTTGCGGCCACCTCTGAAAAAAGACCACCCTATGAATAAAGGCTATTCTTTGAAAATTCGTCACTGATTATTTAGAACAAAACGACCTCTGAATAAAGGCTACCTGTAAATAAAGACCACATTTGTTTCTTTCCCAAGGGTGGTCTATGTTCACATGTCCGACTGTAATTTAATATATTTTGGAAATAAAGGTTTGACTATTTCTATGAAAACAGTAATATTTAACATGTTGAATATTTCCTAGTCCTTATAAATGCGGAAGGAGACACATTATGGAGCAGTAGTTTTTTATGCATTGGATTTTGATGGACAACGATATTTCGTCTTTCTCAAAAAACGGTGAAGGACCGAGTAAAGTAATGTCGTTAATTTGGGGATACCAGGCGTACGTAAGTCGGTTGATGAAATGTATCAATAAACCCGTACTACATGGTCCAGATTCGTACAAAATATAAATACAGTGTAACTTTTGAATACCGGGGTCTCTAAATACCGGAACTCCACCGGAAGTCCCGATTTTCTCTCTACATAATCCTTGGTCTATCATTAGTCTATCATCATTTTAATAATTTCAGTTGAAAACCTCTCTGAATACCGGAACTCTCCGAAAACCGGACTTTTGTCCCGGTCCGGACATAGTCCGATAATCAGAGATTATACTGTACAAGCACGTTTAAAACATACAAAACTTTATTTTCATTAACAACCACGCAATTAGTCATTTTGTTAAGTTTAATCGAAAACAATTTTACAACAAAACTATGCACAATTCACTTTTACAAACAGATCAATATTACTCAGGTCTAAAATAAACATAAAATGATATCATATTGAAACAAGAGATAAATCAGAGAGATTGTCAATGTTATAAAAAAGTGTTTAAATATTTAATTTGCATGATATACTCGTACGCATTATAAAAATCAATACATTCTACACACATGGTAATCAAACATATACTTGTACAAGGATTTGAAAGAGAGTAATTTCTATTTCTCATACAGTTAGCAAATTCATATCAAATTATACAAAATATCCGCGTACACATATACATGTGCCCGTTCAATCATCATGTAAATACGTTGTTTTTGAAAGTCTATATGTTCTCACGAAGGTTTAAATGTTTTACATACTTTGTGTGCAAATGTACCTGGTAAGCACCAACAAAGTTTCTAGCACTACATGTTGATGTAGATGTACAAGGGATGATAAATATACTTCGCGAAAAAGTGCTCTCTCTTCTTTATTATGGTTACATTGCTGCTAAAAATCAGTCAGAATAATTTTAAATACAATACTAATAAGGCGTAAAAAATAGGTTTGTTTCCGGTTACCCGACCGACCCATCTTTTACTTACCGACTCAAACGTTTTTACGGCATCCAAATCTTAGTGCTACATTGTTATTTTTACAACAGTGTTGCCTATATATGTAAAAAAAAAACGTAAAAAAATCCCTACCTACCGACCCATATTTTTGGGGGTATGTAACCGGAAGCAAACCTTTTTGTTTATGCCTAATTTGGCTACATCTACATATTCCTAAGAGTCTTTATTGAACTCAAGTGAAACACTAACGTTTTCTCCCATATTTAGCGCAGTCAGAATATCTGGATTCATTCGTTGAAAAAATTATCAATTTTCATGATCCATATCTTCATCGCTATTGTAGTGGTATTGTATTTTCGGTAAACCATACATCTCCAGTTCGGCATCATTCGTTACACGCGATTCTTCAAAAGCTACAAGATACCCATTTGTCTTCCAATTTTATCAACTTACACGCGATTCTTCAAAAGCTACAAGATACCCATTTGTCTTCCAATTTTATTAACTTAATGCGTTTTCTTTAAAATCCAAGTATCTCCAAGAGATTTCGATGAAACCGCAAAGAATGGGGAAGTAATTCAACGTTGCATTGCCGGTCTTGTTTAGGGGAATCAATCTTGTGTCATTTTTTCCTGCAAAACAAATGTTAAACAATGATGTACAAAATGTATCAATATTAGTAGACAGTGTTGTGGAAAGTGTTACAGTCACAAAGGTACGCTTCGGTATTTTAACTAGATCTTAGCTTCTTGCCAAACAAGATACAAATATCAATCAAATAATGGTTTAATTAAATGCTTTGTAAATCATTCGAACTACAAGATATATCCGAACTACCGGACATATCCATAAACACGGGGCACTATTGACACCGACTGTAGACGGATCAGTAATTGTGTGAATTAACAGATAAAAAGAACAAAATGTTTACCTGAAATCATGGAAGCATGTCTTTATACTGGTACAATATATGCATTCCTTTAATTACAAGAAGAAGGATGTCTTTCACCGTGTCTTTAACAACGTCCTTCATGTCTCTAGTATCAAGTTTATCGATGTCTAGAAGTGGTTCAGGATATCTCTTACTAATATCGTCTCCAATACAGCGTATTTTGTCAGCCGTTCGTTTCAGTATTGTTTCATCAAGTTCATATGTTCTTTTGAAATCTTCATCCATAGAATCATAGTCAAATAGTAGATCCGGTCTGCGTGCCATTTCGTTGTACATAATGTATCAGCACCAATTGCGCTGATGAATCAAATCCTCTTGGACAAAGTTATATTTATGTCCCGCGCCGTTGAATATTAAATATATACGGATTGATTTCTGTAAATCACCGATATAATATATGAACGATATATACGTAGGATTCCAAGTCAATGCAGTAATTTTAAACTTGTAAAAAATCCACGGTAATTTCCTTTTGTAATTTTCCTACCTTGTTTAAATCATTTTAACTATCTATTTAGGTCAGATTGCTACGTAATGTAATACAATTTAATGTTTGCCAAAATAACAGCTCATGATCACATGATGATATCATGTGTTTAAACTGAGACCATTATATACATTATTATAATATATATACACATACATACACACATAATATATACATACAGACATACTTATATACATACACATACACTTATATATATATACATACACACATATTTATATATATGCATACACACATATTTATATATATACATACACACATACTTATATATATACATACACACATATTTATATATATACATACACACATATTTATATATATATACATACACAAATATTTATATATATACATACACACATATTTATATATACACATACACTTATATATATATATATACATACACACATATTTATATATATATACATACAGACATACTTATATACATACACATACACTTATATATATATACATACACACATATTTATATATATACATACACACATAATATACACACCAAGAAATCGACAAAACACATTCTTTTGCTCTTTTGAATGTTATGGAATAAAAATATTTTGGAAAACTACATTAAAGAATTAACGTTTGTAAGCCCTTCCTGCAGAAAGGGGCCCTTTCTGATATAAAATCATACAGTCATAAAATTGCATTCATGTAGTTTATTTTGTTTAGATAATCATTATGATTTTCAATTTTTTTTTTCCATCTGAACAATCAATATATCAAAAATTATAACTGTTGAATTGAGAATAAGGTAGTCTCATTTTCGAAACTTTACCGTCCATTACCGCAGCACTGTTTGAAAAATGCAAGAAAGGGCAGCTACACAAATTAGGCCTCTTCTCAAACACCTTTACACGCACCCAAACACATTTATACGACGAAACACAATAGGAATAAAGCTGGTAGTGTATTGGAAATCAACTAAAATTCATTACAGTGCAACCTCTCCAAAGCAACACCCTTTGGGAGAAGCAATATTATGTTGTTGTTGAGAGTTTTTTCCCGCGATCACCGTTGGAATGCAACAACACAATAAGTGATTGTTTTCAAAGTGGTTGAATGTAAATAATTAAATCGTAGGAATTTTTCATATTCTTCATTTCCTAGTCAGTAACTGGAAGCACATTATTTTAAAAAAAATGTTCTGTAAAATTAAAATGCGATTCAGAACTGCGAACTGCGGTCCAACTTTATGCGACCAGTACGGCTGTGTTGCTATCCTGCAGTCAGCCGAGCAATATGTACAGGGGACTGAAAAATCATTTCGGATAATCCGGGGTTTCGGATCATCCGGGGTAAAGGAAATCTAGACTGTTTTACGTATTCGTATTCACGGTCATGTGTATTGCTTGTTTTCAGCATTTCGTGACAATTTAAAAAAATTCTTTCTTATATTTGATAGTAACGTAAACAATGATAAAACAAAAAAATGCGTTCCCGAGTTCTAAATAATGTGTATATCTTCGGTAAATGTTCTGTGCCTCAGTTTTGTAGTTGAAAGTAGGTAAGCCGTAGAAAGATCCAATAATTTAGTCTGTAATGCATAAAATATGAAATGTTTGCGTGATGCTTCGGTAGGCTTTGTTTGTTTCTAGCATTGAGTTTCTGATGTCGATCTGAAGTTAAGTCCCTTTAAAACCAAAAAATCAAATATTTCCCCATTAACAAATCTGAGGGGAATTTTGCATTTTATTTCAGTCTTTAATACGCATCCGAATACTATTTTTGTCATTTCAGTATCAAGCATTTATATTTGGACGTTTTGTTTGTTAGCTGGGTGTTAATCACAAATATAGAATTCAGATGATACAAATATTTGAACTGATAACACATATGAAAATTCATGTGATTTGACGAGAATATATTTATATACCCTAGTCATACATTTACTTAAAAGAAATTAAATTTGATGAAATGCAAGGGCTTTGTTTGAAATGCGATCATGAACTCAATATGATCATATGATCTTTGGTATGTCCGCTTGCACGTTCTTAAAATCTAAATCATCATCAGAAATAAAAACAGGTAATATAATTGAAATCATTCTAGTTTCGGTAACTAACTATCTGTGTCATTGGTTTCAGTTCTTATCGTATAAATGTTATACAAGTAATACATTTATATATTTATATGTATATTATAACGAATGATATATATTAAGTACTGCTTAAATGTTGTCAGAAAAGCATACATATTGCGCATTTGAATTTAGATTTATTTTTAGCTTCTGAAATCCCATTCCTTCAAAAAGTATAAATGTAGGGGGAAAAGCGGCTTCGTACCATAAGTGATAACTGGTTTACATAGCTACCGTTCGTTAGGCGAGCAAGTAAATCATTGAGCAAAATTTAATAAATTATATTATAACAACAGAGCACAATGGTCGTCAAAATTAACGAGATTAATGGCGAACATCTAGAAACCTGTCGGGAAGTTGGTAAAAGATTTCGTTTTATTGGAGATCAAATTTATTATGACCAATGCATCCAGAACCAACAAAGAAGACAGAATAGCAACAGCTTGATAACACGAGTCTGGGGCATTATTCTTTATTCTGTCACAGATCTGTATGATGTCAGAAGTTACATGTATGGCTGAATCGTGGATAAAAAACGTGTAACGCCCATGCTTACTTATACACTACAAGTTTCATGTATATATACATTTAGTTGAGTGTTACTAAATAATGACGGCAATCGAACATGGAAACCGACCGAATCAACCGGACCGGACTGGACTTTACCGGACAACGTACCGTGATTATCATATTGAGAGAAATAACAAGGAATGCCGCTCTTATCTTGTATTACGAACCATTTCAACTTACACAGCGCAATTGTGATAATTACGAAAATGGGACACGACAGGCTAGATATACGCCGACATAGATAGGCTATTTCCGACATGGATGAGTGGCAAAGTTATGTGATAATTCGGAATGTTTTATCAATTACGTAATACTCAAAGACATTATTTTGTATTTACAATTATTTTACTGACTTTTTTTACATTTAACGCTCAAAGAATGAATGAATTTGGTTTGGAATTTAACAGTTATATTAACAAGACATTGGAGCTCAATCCAACGCAATTAAATACTCAATGTTTGTTTTGTAAACCATGTATTTCTTGTTTTCACATTGTTTGTATATATCTGTATTAGAATTGATTGAATTTAAATTAAAAACATGTATGTTAGTTGTATCATCTTTACCACATAATTCATAGGTGAATTCGACCTTCCAGTGGTGAGGGGCTAGTTTTTGGCCTAAAAAAGGGTTGTTTCCGGTTACCAGACCGACACATCTTTTACCTGCCGACTCATAAGTTTTTGCGGCATCCAAATCTTAGTGCTATATTGTAATTTCCAGAACAGTGTTGCCGATTTATGTAAAATAAGCGTAAAAGAAAAAAATCCCTACCTACCGAACCATATTTTTTTGGGGGGGGCGGAAACAAACATTTTTTGTTTTGGCCTTACTAGTCAGAGATCATAATCACTGACCACGAAGGCCCTACCATATTATTCGATAATTAGATAAAATTAAATACTTGTGTATCAATTTGTATCCCGTGTGAACCAATGCAATATTAATAAAATTGTTTAAAATCGTGACAGAGCTTGGGTTATTTTTCTGTTATGCGGCTGGTTATGTACTAACTATGTACATTAATTATTAAAAATATGATATTCAAAGTTGGATCAAAACAACTGTGTGACGACAAAATCCGTTCACGACAGAGCATAGTGCGAGTTTTCACTCAATTTGTCAGGACGAGAATATTGGACTGGTCTTTTAGAATATTTGTATATTATTATCGGTGAAATCAAGCAGTCAATATCTATACCACAAGCACAATGAACGAGAAAATAGAAACCTAATTCAACACTGTGTACAAAAAATGACCTTTGAACTACAGTAATACCCCGCATAGCGACCATCTTAATATTACAACCACCTTTTTGTAACGACCACTTATTTTCGGGCCGGCTTTCAATAAATCCCATATAATTCAACAAGATATTAAGATCACTTCATTATTGTGACTGATTTTTCGGGTCCCGAAGGTGATCTCATTATTAAGGTTTTACTGTATTAATAAGCAATAAAACAAACAAACAAAAACATGAACTAGTTTCATTGTTCTAACCAATTTACTTAATTGTCAAAATCTATACAATCAGGTGCATAAATAGTGCTTAGGTGAAAGTTATAATTGATAATAAAATATATTTTAGGACATTGTTTTAAAGCGAAAGGAAGTTTAAAATATAAGTTTAACGTAAATGGGACTTTAACTAACGTAACCGTACACTATCTATGAACTATTATCATCATGTTTCGTTCCATTTCCTACAAACAGTCAAACCTGTGAACAAAGGCCACCCTTTCAAAAGACAAAATGTGGTCTTTTGACAAATAGCCTTTATTCGGAGGTCAGTTTGTTCTAAATAATCAGTGACGGTTTTTCACAGAATGGCCTTTATTCACAGGGTGGTTTTTATTCGGGGGTGGTCGCAAAAACAGGTTTGACTGTAATAATAATTATCATTATTATTATTTTCCAGAGTGATGATGATAATATTATTACCAAATATTACATGTACACATCTCACAATCATTGATGATGAATAATGTAATATCGTTCTGGAACCAAAACTGGTTCTCAGCCACTTTTAGATCTTGCTTTAAAATATTCAATATTGTCGTCCATGAAGTACAAATAGATGTTTTTTTATGAAGATCTCGTTTACGGGTGTATACCCACAATGCCCAAAATTAGTACATTTGACATCTAGTTAAAACACGCGTTAAATTGGTAATTTATTGTTTTAATCGGCATACAATGTCATTGGCCAAAGACTCAGTTAAAGAGATGTGGGCCGGTCAACTATATGTCGGTTAGAATTTATTTAGAAAAAAATCTCGCTCACGTGACTTAATTCAGTAAAATAATCCAAATAAACTCTAACCTTTGGGCAGTGAGAGAGAAAATCGTTTTGAGTAATCCTCGAACGAATCCACGTGACGCGTTATTTTCCAAACACGTCTTAAATAGCATTCAATTTTCTGGCGATTTTTTTTAAATTTAAAACCAAACAAAGTAATTGAGACATGATTGAGCATTATCTAAATAAAAAAATCCTGATGACAAATTATCGTACCACGTGCTAAAAAATTCACCTGACAAAAATAGACACATTCGATGAAACACAGTAGTAATCACTTCCTTATGATAACACTGATTAAATAAGCAATAAAAAAGAACGCAGTTTTTATGACTTTATGAAGTCAATTAAGTAATCTGGTATTTTGTCTCATTTATAATTTAGATCAATTCTTGCTTAAATTTAATATCGAGAAGTAACGGTCGATAAACAATACAAGTACAACAATGATTGCCCCATACGCTGTTCACCTCATTGGCGCTGTTCGTGGTAGTATACAGTACATGCCTTCATAATTCATTAAATAACAATGCATTGTACGTCATCATTTGTCTGATAGCACCAGGTCTATTCAACCAATCTACTAAAACGACTACAGTACAACCTCAAATAGCGACCACCTCACTATTACGACCCACCTTGTTATGACAACCACATATTTTCCCACCGGTTTTCAATAACTTCCCTATAATTCAACTTCATAATGAGACCACCTCATTATTACGACAGATTTGGGGGTCCCCAAGGTGGTCTCTTTAACGAGGTATTACTGTAATTTGATACCGGGTAAAATTACAATACAGTTTTGGTGCGTAATATGGTCTTCGGTAAAATGAAACAAAGGCTAAAATAGAATTAATTTGTTACACGTAACCTTACAACATAACAATGATTTAACGTCAGTAATAATTTCAATGGCAAATTTCTAGTTTTGAACATAAAAATATAATATTTATAAATTCATATTGATGACTCGATAACCAATTGATAGCTATTATTTTGCGTGCGATTTAATTCTGTTTAATAATCTATAACTTACGTTTTTAAATATAGAAATATTTAACTCGCTGTTGACAAAAAAGGAGAGCGAATACTCACATTCATTTTCCTCAATATCTGGAGAAGTTGCCGGCTCCTTGTGGAAGGGTAAGTTAGTACTGATTAGTATACAGTCCAGAAAAACTGGTTAGGTGAACCGGTCACCGTATATAACAGAAAAATTGTTGAAAAACGGCATTAAACCCCAGTGACAATAAGTCACATAAAAACAAACAAACAAAGGACAATAGTCTGTGTCCAACTGTATTTTAGTTAAATATCGGCGGACAGCTAATCAAACGTGTTTTCTTGGATTGAATATCAGTAAAACTGTGCTAAAACTAGAAAGTCACCATATAACTCGACGTCATAATACGCCATATGATTCGACTTTGAACTCCAGTGGTCATTTTCCATGCAAAAACTTATTTCCATTCTATTGCTGAACTTATCAATATATCGACCGAGATGCGACTTTCAATGTCAAAAAGCAATATCAAATATTTTGATATTAAAACAACTTTTTGCACTTATAGTAACATCCCTCCCCGGAAAACAACATACCCTAGTCTTGCGCTTTCAAAGCTCTTAAGTGTATGTTTGTTCGATGAAGAGCCCATGGAAAAAGTACAAAGCCTCAAAGTTTATAAATGTATAATGTTGACGCTTTAGTCAACAGGTGGAAAAAAGAATTCCCATGAAAGACAAGAAGCAGAAAAAAATTTACGTAATTAAAAAAACTTTACCATCGTAAAACACGCCACAATTAACAACGTAGTTGTTTTGTATAAATTTTGTCATAATTATCACAACACTGATATCATACACTGTTCTCCCTCCATCAGATTGTCAAATATTATATAGATAGATACATGTAGTTTATTTCAGTATCAATAAGACAAAATGCCCATTTGAACATAGATAACATACATGTATATATGCATTATCCTACTACTGCAAAAAAATCTACGATGATAAAAATTTGAAGCGATAAAATTTCAACAAGGCCTAACATAGACAGAACAATAGCAACACATGAATGATCAACAAGGCCAGAAAAATAGTCGTATTTACGTTAACCCGACCCGCCCTATTGATGGCGCAGACCCTAAAATTTCCAACAAAAAAAATCCTAAGCATAAAATATTTGAGGATGTATCGTTTCTCGTATTCTCAAAAAAAGATATGCTGAGGAGAGAAAAAAACAGCAAAGTTTGTCGACCTACCCGCCCTATTTTTTTCGTTGGGTCAACTCATCATAAAAAATGACTATTCTACCCAGGCCTTATTTACGTCGTACCTTTTTCAAACGAAATTAAACGCATGTACACTGTTACAAGCTTACTGATATGAATGCTGACAATGATTAAATCACAGCATAGGCTGATCCAGGGGCGGGGGCGGACCCGGCGAACGCCCCCCCCAAAAAAAAAATTGCCCAAGCAAAGATTTTTTTCTATCATGAAATATGATATTTACATGAAAATATATATAAATGTCAAAAAAGATTTCGCGCACCACACGCGTAATAGGTTACGAGTACAGTAACACAATGACATAACATATAATTCACAAATAATTCCTTCTCATATTTGGACCCCCAAGCTACTTGTTCAGTTCCCCCCCAACTAGAAATCCTGGATCCGCCCGTGCACAGAGTGACGACTAATAGATGATTAGATAATCACACCCAGATAAGATAGGAGAAAACAATGCGTGTTTGCAAACTACCGAAAAAGCCTTAATATTGAACTATTTTGGGGACTAGCAAGTCGGTCATATTATGCTGGTGGCATCATTTTTATCAAATACACTTTTACAATTACCATTTTAGCGAATTGTTTATATCACATCCTAGAAAATTATTATAGGCCCATTGGGCTGGTGCGCACATCTCTTTTTTAAGATATGTATACTCACTCACTCACTCACTCACTCACTCACTCACTCACTCACTCACTCACTCACTCACTCACTCACTCACTCACTCACTCACTCACTCACTCACTCACTCACTCACTCACTCACTCACTCACTCACTCACTCACTCACTCACTCACTAGTTTATTTATTTATTTGTTTTAGCTTGCTTGTTTGCTTTGCTTGCTTGTTTGCTTGCTTGTTTGCTTGTTTATTTATAGTTTGTTTATTTCTTGCTTGTTTATTTACTTATTTAATCGCTCGCTCGCTCACTCACTCATTTATTACTTACATATATTAGTATGTATGTATAAGTTCATAGGAAACAATAAACCGGCCTGGAAATGTTTATACAATGAGGTTATCAAATATTGATTTGGTCGCTATAAAGTGGGGTTTGACTGTAATGCAATACCGAAGGATTGCATCTCAATCGGATTCGAGATGTCAATATGGAGTAACACTCATACGGATTAAACTAAATTAACAATTTATACAATTTAATACAGATGAAGACGTAGACCTAAGTTTATAGCTAATTGGCAATAGGGTTCTATATTGAACACATATACATAAAACTTCAATCGTACGTGTATCCATAAGAATGTACTATAGGTGGCGTTAACAGAACACATCAATCACAAAAATACAATTTATTTCCCAAGGACGGTAATGAATGACAATGCACATACACAAATAGAATTCTAGGAAATGATGGCGCTAAATCTGACAGCAAATTGCCTGCCACCTATGCGTGTGTGATTCATAAAATTAAATCTAAAGGCCTACTAACCGTATATGGAGTGAAATGTTAGTTTTGTCATATTTATCACATTGATGAAAATGATTCTATCTGTAACACAAACTTCAAAAACTCCTGCTGAAGTGCGATACAAGGGTCAAGCTTAAACAATAGTTGAGCGAAAGCCAATAACCGCGAATAATGACGGTAATGTTCTTCAACGCCAGGTATCACCACATTCTATCGTCCCTTGTGACAAAATGATTACAGCTAACATTGATAAATTGCAGATGCTGTTCCATATTAATTTGTATCTGTCCCTGTCACTGATTGGTAAATTTTGACATTTTTGCTCCCTAAATTGGGGATTATTAATTTAGAGACCCTCCCAAACAAACCCCAGATAATCTCGTTTTTTTTATTACTGTTGTGTGATGGACTTAATTATGATCATATTTCATTATGTTTGGTGGAATAGTCAATGAATCCAAAATTTGTTCTATTTTGTCATGCATGATCACAATTTTCATACATCTCAATCCAATGATGTATAATGTGCTTTGACCATATGACCTCAGCTAGAATGCTGCGTAGGACCGCGACCGTGGTCCAGTGGTTAGTGCGCTGGATTTGTAACCCGGAGATCCGGATTCAAATCCAAGTCGAGGTAGGTCATATCCTTCTATGAAAATTTGACGAAAATGTCGATTTTCCACCATCTGTGGAGAAGTTGCTGGCTCCATGTTAAAGGGTGCTAGTACTGGTTCGTATATTGTTCAGGAAAACTGGTTATGTGAACCAGTCGCCGTATATAACTTAAAAATTATTGAAAACAGCGTTTAGCCGTGGCAATGTCGCATAAAAACGAACGAACGAACGAACGGACGAACAAATGAACAAACAAACAGTAGAATGCTGCATGCTACAATGGCCTATGAAGGAGTCTGAAACGAGTTCCGTTATAACGGGTGTACCGTGTCTTATACTTACACTACATCGCTGAGCTTGTTTTGGAAATATTAATTTTTGTTTTGAGAATCGTAGAACATTAGGTGCGTCCATTATTTTGATTCTGTTATTTTATGTTATCTGTCATTTCGATTTCAAATAACAGTTCACCATTGGATACATTTCCCCCAGCGATTACCTACGCCGGTCGTTAGAAAAACTTGAATAAGTTTCGACTATTCTAATTTTCGGAGAGTACTGATTTTCGAATATTATTTACATAAACTTTGATAACGTCGGAAGGCTTTGAGGTTCTAACTATCTTTGACGAAATTCGTTCTAAACAGAAATAACACAAAATAATAATTAGACCTTAATACACATTCTAATTAGTTTCACTCTTTAATTATTTATATTATTTCTTGCTAGGTAAATTGACAAACTATTTCAATTCTAATTCGTATAATCTTAGTGTCACATAGTTATTGCTTTGGCTGCCTTTTGTCAGAGTATTGAATTTGGGACAGTTAAATGTATTACCTACTCAGGGACTTTTTTCCTTCTATAATAGAGGCTCTATTACCCAATTTGGTGAAAGAATTTCCCCAAAATACAATGCTGAAATTCCCAATATGCTGAAATATGATTCTCCCTTTATCTTGAAAGTCTGTCCACCATTTCCCAAAATGAAAAGCTAAGGCCCCTTCCCAATTTTTGGAAAAAAGTCCCTGCTACTCCAGTTATGTGGCATCTGATATATAGTATCAGCCATGGTGTACAGTACAAATGAAATAGTTTTCAATTCATCTAATTATGCGTAACAAATGTCATTCTTTTTTCTTTAACAGTGAATTGAGTGAAGAAAATGACTGATACAGATGTAGCCCAAGGTGAAACTCACCAGCATTATCAAGAAATCCATCACCATTATGCTGAGGAATGCAGCCAGGATGACATTGGTACTTTTTTATTCACATCCGAGTCAGTTGGAGAAGGTCATCCTGACAAGATTTGCGACCAGGTTAGCGATGCTGTACTTGATGCGCATTTGAGAGGAGATCCAGAAGCTAAAGTTGCCTGTGAAACTGTTTCAAAATCTGGTATGATCCTCTGCTGTGGCGAAATTTCATCAAAAGCCAAAGTTGATTACCAAAAAATTATCCGAGATACAATCAAAGAGATAGGTTATGATGATTCTAGCAAAGGTTTTGATTATAAGACATGTAATGTGCTAATTGCTCTGGAAGAACAAAGTCCTGATATAGCTCTTGGAGTACACATTGATAGAGAAGAAGATGACATTGGAGCTGGGGACCAGGTGAGGGATTTTTAAATGTTCGTGGTAGTTTTCAATCTACAGTACTATTTCTAGGCACAGTTGTGCTATGATATTTGTTCTCTAGATATACTAACTTTGTTGCCTAACTGATAAAATCTGGGAGTCAAATGTATTTATTGATTGCATGACAATGGGTAAAATTGGTAAAAATTCTGCTTAGCTAGAATGTTGGAAAAATTCGACTTCAAAATGAGGTTTGAAACGTTTAATTGAATTGGACATATTGTTTCTATGAGTAATATTTTATCTGTTTTGTTAATATATGTTTAATTGCGCTGTAACTATTAGTTGATGATGTTATGTTTTCAGGGATTGATGTTTGGTTATGCTACAGATGAAACAGAAGAATGTATGCCACTTACAGTTGTTCTTTCACATCAGCTAAATGCTCGGATAGCACAATTAAGAAGATCTGGAGAATTACCATGGGCTAGACCGGACTCTAAGACACAGGTTACTATTGAATACAAGTATGAAGATGGGGCATGTGTTCCACTGCGTGTACACACAGTTGTCATCTCTCTTCAACATTCAGAAGGTATAAGCATGGAAGAACTGAGGAAAGACCTTACAGAAAAAGTAGCCAAAGTTGTAATTCCTCAAAAGTATCTTGATGATGAGACCATATTTCACATTCAGCCATCTGGAAGCTTCATAATTGGAGGCCCACAGGGTGATGCAGGTTTGACTGGTCGGAAAATCATTGTTGATACTTACGGTGGGTGGGGCGCTCATGGTGGTGGAGCTTTCTCTGGAAAAGATTTCTCGAAGGTAGACCGGTCAGCAGCCTATGCGGCAAGATGGGTTGCTAAATCTCTCGTCAAAGCTGGCCTCTGTCGACGTGTCCTTGTGCAGCTGTCGTATGCCATTGGTGTTGCTCAGCCGTTGTCAATCACTGTTCTTAGCTATGGAACATCAACTAAATCGGAGCACGAATTGTTAAAGATTGTACGGAACAATTTTGATCTACGCCCAGGCAGAATTGTAAAGGACTTGAATTTAAAAAATCCAATCTACCAGAAAACAGCTTGTTATGGACATTTTGGACGCCCGGAATTTACTTGGGAGCAGCCGAAGAAGTTACACTTCTAAAAGTACCGGATTTTTGTAATCTCATAAACAATGTTGGCATGACTACTCTACTTGCTTTGTGAACTTCTGTTTTTGAAAGGATATGTTATTTCCTGTGCCATATAGATACTTTGCTGTATTTCTCTTCTATTTTATTTTTTTTATGATTAATGCATGAGGAATGTATTTTTACCAAGAACTTGATTTTGATTAGATACTGTTAAAGGGTTTTGTGGTAACATTGTTAGACTGAAGCTTGTTTTAGTGATTGACAAACAATGGATATGATACTATTCTCATTTATGTGCTTGAAAAGCTCAACTTTAATTACATTCATTTATATCTCACAGGTTTTTTTTCAGCATTTTGGGAACATGGCCTGACCCCCAGAAATTTCGCGACATTTTGGACAAAATTGGGAAAAATTGGATTAAATAGTTAATCAAATAAAACTAAACATAACGGAAATTTTGTTGAGTTTCGTCTTTAGATATTGATAACTTTGTTATAAGAATGATTCAGAAATTTCAGTGAACATTAGAAGTAATTTTTTTTCATTTTTTTTCTCATTTGAATTGGGAATTTTCACCTTTCAATTGGGAAAAACATCTTCGGTGATCAAAACGGCCAAAAATAACCTTGTCACAGTACATATCTATAAATGCTTGTTCATGTTCAAATTGTTTTACATACTCAACTGTTAGTTAATGAATCTCATGTTTTACTTTCGTAGATAATTTACATTTTATTGTCGTAGTAATTGTTCCTTGTTTTGACTTGTATCATCAACTTATTCTTTAATTACATGTCTGCTGTGGACCTGGTTTGTCCCTTTATTTTGTGCAAGTGTGCATTTGTCTCTTGCCAGGGCTCTCGATCTCTGAATTGGGGCTGAAATTCCCCATTCCCCCACCTCTGGAATATACTTTTTTCCTATATTTTTGGTAATAATTTATCACCCACTTATCATATTAGTTAGGCTTCTGAAATGCCCACTTGAATTGAAAATGACGCAAAATTCCCCCCCTCCCAGGGCCCCGGCCCCAGTCCCCAATAGAGAGAGAGAGCCCTGCTTGCTAGTAATAAGATATTCTTAGGAACATAGTGTGTTACACTTACACTTATGTTTCTGGCCAGAAAAAAAATTCATGTTTCCAATTAGCCAACCAAACCTTTTATTTGAGTCTGAACCTCAAGTTTCTGACAGCAATATCAATGGTGCAAATATGAAAGGTATGTTTAAAAAAATCGAAAAGGAGAGTTTTATTTTTTACCATAAGTATCTGGAAACTCGACTATTTTTTCTCATTGATGACTTTTTTTGGAGTTGTTAGTTTGTTGTTTTATTCCACTCTGATCTATTTGTATTAATGTTTTACACCTATTGTGACATTTGTCTGTACACAGCCATTAAATCAATATTGTAAAACTTATGTAATACCCTTATCACTGATGTAAAACACTGATACGGTAAAACTTCGTTATTACAAGCATCAACAGATGCACGAGCTCTCGATTAATCTCGAATTTTTAAAGTCCCGTCAACTTTTGTTCTTAGTTGTGTATAATTTTCAACATATAAACAAATGCCTCGTTATTACGAGCACCACATTTATCTGAAGCAGTTAGTCTGTTCTGATGACCCCCACGTGATAACGAGGTTTTGCTGTATTCCTGTCTCACTGATAGATCTCACATAATTTACAAATCAACTTACTGACATACTACGGAGGTATATAAGATGTCAAATCATGCTGAAGTAGAGCTATTCACATATTTTATTAGTGTTTCATTGAACAAAGCCTGTAGATGCATCAAGATTGTCTCAAAGAACTTAACTTGCTGTATTCATGCTTTATAGTCAGTATTTACGTATTGGTTTAATTATTTGCCTGTTTCAATGATAATGAATCAAGTTTAATTGAACCTTTCTTTAGTAAATCTATGTTTACCTTTTGCCTCATAATACAGAATTTCCCTGCATCTGAAGCTGACGACTTTTGAAAACATTATGGAAAAAGAAGTCATTGCTTGTAATGAGTAATGGCTTCTTTTGCCACAATATTTTCCACTCTGTCAGTGAGAAATAACCTAATTTTCTTGAATAAATTGATGTTTTGTAGCTTAGATAAGCTTAGAGTCCAAAATGTGCTTATGAGGCAAAGGGTTAAATCTGTATGTCAAAGGTCCTTATTTTATTGTAAACATCCTGAATTCAGATTTTAATAATTATATACAGTATAACCCCTAAAAACTGGGCCCCTATCCCCTTGGCCAAAATCTTTTTTGGGGGAATTCTTTTTTTCAGAGAACTATTGCTTGTAGAAGAGAAAAAAATGGGACTTGAAAAAAATTATCTGATTTTCAGAGAAATCCAGTTTTCTAGGTGTCCAGTTTTCAGGGGTTATATTGTACAAGTACAGTTTAACCTTGATAATGAGACCACCTTTAGGACCAGAAAAATCGGTCGTAAAAATGAAATGGTCTCATTATTAAGTTGAATTATAGGGGAGTTAGTGGAAGCCAGTCTGAAAATAAGTGATTGTTATAACAAGGTGGTCATAATATTGAGGTGTTATCTATTCGAAGTTTTACTATATTATCATTAATACTTGAGCAACATGAAATGCATCGGTAAAAATCAGGAAATCTATGCAGAATCTCACAAGTTATTGTTATTATAATTGTGAAGTACATTTATGTATGTTTTATATTTGACATATGAACAGAAACTGTGATTACAGCCAGCGTTTAGCTCGGCCAAATTGTTATTTCAATTAGTCCTCGTCTGTGTAGTCTTATTGTTTGATAGCATTTAATGCTTTTTAGTTAGTAGGCCATATATTTTTTAGATCTGCTGTGGGTCTTGTGGGCACTTCCTTGACAGCACTTCCATGGAGAGTTCAGTAATTAGGATGTCTCAAAATATTTTCATTTATACATCTTGCTTCAGATTGTCTTATTGTTTGAGTCTCAGTAACATGTGAGATAAAAACATCTTTAGTATCATTTACCTTTTATTCATGACTTGTCTCGATATCATTAATTTGTCTGTAGTTATTTAACTTCAGCTTTTTCAGGTTTAATTGTCGAGTAAACTCTTACTGGAATTGTCCACAAAAAACCTCCATACCCTTAATGAATGTAGTTCTATGTAATTATATATTGATAAGATCAAACTTTCAAATAAATTTAAGTATATTATCCCTAATACAGTCTTGCCTATTTTTAATAAATTTCTGTGTGTTTGCTTTGTATGTGACATTGTCACTGGCATTTAACGCCGTTTTTCAACAATTTTGCAGTTATATACGGCTGTCAGTTCTCCTAACCAGGACTGTATACAAGGGGCTGGCAACTTTACATATGGAGGACATTTTTGTAAAATTTTACTAGAAAGGTATGACCTTCCATGGCTGGGTTTTAAACCCAAGTCGCCAGGTTACAAGTAACAAATCTCTGATCACAAAGTACAAATAAACGTCTATCTTAGGATGGTTGCAGTGTATAATTATACAGTGAAACCTGGATAATAAGACCATCTTTGGGATCAAATAAATCGGTCTTATTATTCAGGGGCTCTTTTCATCAAGTTGAATTATTCAAGTAGTTTTGAAAAACATCTAAAAACAAGTGGTCGTTATAATGAGGTTGTCTTAACATTGTGATGGTCTTAAACTGAGGTTTCACTGTTTATAAATAAATGTAAATAATTTTTTACTTAATATACACAATGTACACATACAAACTTGACAATTCAACTACATAGTATTTCATGAAATGTTTGTTTAATGTTGATGTACATGTGATGATGTATACAATAATTTTTAAACTATTGCCACATTGTGCGATGTTTTATTAATGTTAATATCGGTACTCAGGGAAAGGTTTTGCTGGCAGTTGTTGGTCGGTAGTATGCAGTCACAGGGTAACGACTGTCTCTCCCACACAAGGTCCAGTAGTACTCAGACTGATTCAGACACACCAGTTCATCATTATCTGAATATAAATATAAGACATAAAAAACTCTAATCTATGATTATCTTACTAATAAAATGGTAAACTAGCCACAAAAGTTGACGATCAAGATCAACTTGAAAATTTATCAAGTCCAAATATTCTCCGTGTGTGATAAGGCCCAAAAAGACAGGTTTGTTACCTGACCGACCCGTCTTTTACCTGCCAACTCATAAGTTTTTACGGTATCCAAATCCCTACCTACCGACTCATATTTATTTGGGCATGTAACTGGAAACAATCCTTTTTTTGTGTTGGCATTATTGAAATCAATTAGTAAATTTATAACATTCAAATATTCTATGTACATGTACTTGTTTTCAAATGGTTTATGGAATCATTCAAGTCTAATACGTTTTTCATCTTCATTAAAATGCTCCATTTATACAATAGTATGATAAAAGGTTTGTAATGCTCGTTTTACTTAAAAAACTATACAGTAAAATCATGATATTAAGACCACCATTTGGCCTCAAAATGAGTCGTCGTAATTATTGGGTGGTCTGATTAATTAGTTTAAATATAGAAGAAATATAGAAAACTGATCCAAAATTGACTGGTCGTTATAATGAGGTGGATGTTATACTGAGGTGGTCGTAAATTGAGGTTTTACTGTATCAGGGACTATACAGTACATAACCTAATGTGGAGTTTCTGGCTGTATATACCATATTATTCCCTAATATTATTATTATTCCCTTGTTTTCTCATGTCAAAAAAGGGGGAGCGTTTATTAGGGGGAGAGGCGATAATAAGGGAATATACGGTACTTGTAATTAGTAAAATACCTCAGGCATAAAAAATGTGAGCAAATATTAATTATGATTTACTTGATGAATTCTACTTATATGAACACTATCTCAATAGATGCCATCTGTTTGAACTTAGAACATCAATGAAACTAGTTTGATATCATTATAATAAATATACAGTGCTCCCTCCCATAACGTCACCTCCATACACCGATTCCCTCCCACGTACGACAGTAATAGGCACTCATACACACAATAAAAAACGCCTGTTGCGAATGCTTCAATTCCCTCCGAACAACAACACTTTTATGCGACTCAGACAAGTGTTGCTCTTCAAAGGGAGCACTGTAAACAGATTGATATGATGAAGAAACTGAAACCTGTGTCATAGTTTGTGGCTCCCCAGGCGTCGTAGAACATTGACTTGTATTCGGGATGTTTCGGACATTTCTGTACATGAATCCAGCACCCAGCTCCGGCAGTAACAACTGAGCCTATTTGGAACATACAATTGTTCATATCAAGTGCGACACATACCATACTAAGCGCTTACAGCATTTAGTTATGCATTAGATAAGGCTGTTTGAAAAGTAATACATTGATGAAAAATGATTTGAGTGAAAAAAATATTGCTTCATGATTCCACTTATGGCTTTGCGGGGGAGGTAGCTGCGTTGAAAATGACTGAATTGTAAATGAGTGACAGCTTCCCTTTGAAACGCTTTGAAAAGTGGATCTATTGTATTGTTGAAGCCAAATACATTATAAGACAACATTGTATGTACTTCCCAACTAAATTATTCACAGCTGAATCAGTTTTAGCAAGGTCCTACAGATGTATTCTTTCTAGAGACTCGGATTTACAATATCAGTTTGTCTGCTTGTACTAATATATCATATAAAACAACAACCAGAACTATCTAACCTGTAGGTCTGTATATAAATGTAAATGGATGATTTGGACTCGAGCCGCAATATCTCCACTGTCTAAGAGCGAATGTTAAACACTGTGTTTCATTACGAGCTCCGTCAACATGCTGTTCAACCCATACCGCTCGTTCTAGTTTACCATTGGCCAGAGCATGACCGTCTGCTGGTCCCCCATGTTTAGGGCAGCCATACGATGCCGCGAAACATCCATCCCCAGCTAAGGTCATGGCACCTTTAAATGGTGATTGAATTATGACATTGCTACATTATTTCATGAATTATAGATAAATCGCAATAAAATTACCGTTAATTGGAATTTGGAACATTTTATCACAGAAAAACAAGTTGAACATGTCACAGCTGGAAATCGAAGCTGATTAACATGTTTTACGAAAACTGGATACTT
This sequence comes from Lutraria rhynchaena, assembly GCA_008271625.1. NCBI lineage: Eukaryota > Metazoa > Mollusca > Bivalvia > Venerida > Mactridae > Lutraria > Lutraria rhynchaena. The sequence goes on from VIBL01000010.1 coordinate 4,265,513, forward strand.
TCAGGCCGTCTCCGCGTATAGCAGTACTATCTCTGCCAGTCACAAGACTGGTGTGCGCTTGTCGACCATTGTCGTAAACTGTTTAAAAGTGTCCAAATTCTATAATCCTTCATTTCATCTTTTAATCTAAAGAATGTACAGAAGGTCTCGCGACATGCACGCTACGAGTTTAGACCGGGTCATGCAACAACAACCATGGGCAAAAAACAGCCTTCGTTTTGTCTCAGAGAATGTGATACTACCATGCGACTTTTGTGGATATGTCGCAAATAAAATCATGCTATGAGCACTGCTGCGAGATGTCTCTGAATACTCCACTCCAACTGTGATGCAAAAGTGCGTACGCCTATATGATATATACGTATATGTTATAGTTGAAGGCTAACACTAAGAAATATGAATGGTATGCAACAACATATTAACATTAATATGCAGTAAAGTTCCACTTAACGACCAGTCCGATAATACGACCAACTCGATTTTACGACCGCTTTTTCGAAGAACCAAATGTTTCCCTATATATTTCTATATAATTGCGGTGCTAATTTACGACCGGTCCGCAATTATTTAAATACGATCGTTGTACTAAATATACTCTATAGGTTACAGAACAGGGACTTTTCCTATTTCACCCGCTCTTTAAACAGGGTAAAATAGCAGAGTTGTTAAGAAGATGCAAGCATGTATAACGTATTGATGCCAATGATGCTTACCCGATGGTGCATAAATGGCTGCCACTTGTTCGTTTGGTCTTCCACCGCAGTATTTCCAAGTGATCACAGCTCGCCGGAAACATCGGGTCTCATTGTCACCAGCATACTCGTATTTTTCACCGTATGTATCTCTGTAGGTGCCGACACCATGAGGATGATTGGTACAACCCGAGACGCTCAGCCAGCAGCCTACAAGCATACGCCAATAGCTGATTAATAACGAATATGTTCTTACGCAATCTGTATCCATAATATAGCCCCATATTTGATGAACGTTTATTTGTATCGTTTGCTTTTGCGTATATAATCATTATAAATGAAGCATAAAAACAATGATTGTAAACATTACTGCATATTGATTTTGATTTGATGGCTGTACAGATATTACTGGGTAAAAGTCACTGTACAAAATGAATTAAAACAATCCACGATGCCATGGTATAGAGCCAGTTATAAAATTTTGAAACAGTCCGATCCATAGTAACTATAATTAGAGGTTCAATCGGAGTTGTTGATAATGAGGACCCGCCCACAGCGTAAGGAATGAAAGTTGCACCTTTTTCGGGGTAACAATATATCTAGGCTGCGAACGTTGTCTAATGGTCAGTGCGCTGGACTTGTAACACGGCGATCCGGGTTCAAATCCCAGTCGTGGCAGGTCATGCCCTTTTATGAAAGTTTGACAAAACGTCAATTTTGCTCCACATGTGGAGGGGTTGCCGGCTCCTTGTGGGAGAGAAAGTTAGAACTGGTTAGTATACCGTCCAGGAAAACTGGTTAGGTGAACCGGCCGCCGTATATAACTGAAAAATTGTTAAAAAGGCGGCGTTAAACACAATGAAAAACGATTGATCACTTTGAAACGTTTATCATCACCCTGTGTATAATAAGCAACATATTACGAGTATGTGCGGGCATATGTACCTTCTCCTTTAATATTGTACAAATTATTAGGTCTTGAACCGTCGGGCAGGTACGCTGGGACAGGCCATGATGTTGCTGGTGCTTTTGTTGAACACGGTGTGGGCGCCGCTGTTGTTTGTACGGAATGTAAACCTGTGGATAAAATGTACTTGTAAGTACCAGCCAAATTTTGTTATACATGTGAACATACTACAGTCAAACCTGTGAAGAATGCCCACCCCTGAGAAAGACAAAATGTGGCCTTTATTCGGAGGTCAGTTTGTTCTAAATAATCAGTGATGGGTTTTCAAAGAATGACCTTTATTCACAGGATGGTCTTTATTTTGAGTTGGCTGCAGACATAGGTTTGATTTTAATTAAATCAATGTGGCTTTTGAGCTTTTCAAAATATCATAACGCTTGCATTATATGTTCTGAAATGTGTTTTACCAACAAGAAACTAGTATGTCATGCATTGTATATTTTTCAGTATACCTAAAAAAGGGTAGGTAGGTACCATGTCCTCGAGCGTACTATTTAATCATCGAATTGCACTCAGGCAGATGAATTTAAAGTTTTTATCGTAAAACTTATATAAAAGAAAATCAAAAGAAAAAAATCATGGAATGCCGTTATCGCGATCCAAAACTTTCACAGCAGAGATCCTGGGGTGCCTGAAAACAGCGTATTTTACCTTATTAATGCCACAATACGTGTATAATAATTTCTAATACAAACATTCTATAATTTTGTTAGGTGGTGCAATTAATATCTCTTCTTCCTTTGCACAAAAAATAAAACAATTAGGCGTAAAACATTGTTTGTGTCTGGTTACATGCTCATTAAAAAAATAGGCTAGGTAGAGAATTTTCTTTTGGGGGGGGGAGGGGGTATTATTCTTGTCGGCCGCTGCTGAAATTATTTTTGTGCCATAAGATAAAAAATGACTCGGTGACACAATGGATATGCCGTTTCTCGGGCCGAATAAAGTCCAAGGTCGCAGGGAAGAACAATTTTTTACGCCTTAGTGCAAATATAAAAAACCTACGTCTCCTAAGAAAAGTTGGCCCGGAAGGCATTGTGGGTCCTACGTCATTAGGCGAAGGAACTTGTCGGAAATTCACTTTATTTGCCCATTCAGCGGCATCACATTTTACTCTAAAATCACCTCTGGTGACGTCATAGAAGTCAACAGGTCCCAGCGCCTAAAATATTAATAACAGTGAATCGTACATAGGTCTCCATGGAAACAAAAAAAGTCAGAAATTGCCTACACGATATGGGATTTGTGAATTTTACATACATACAGTAAAACCCATATATTGAGAGTACCTTTGGGACCCGAAAAATGGGTCGTAATAATGAGGTTGCCTCGTTATTAAGTTGAATTATAGGGGAGTTATTGAAAGCCGGTCCGAAAAAGTGGTCTTTATAACAAGGTGGTCGTAATGTTGAGATGTTCACTATTCGTGGATTCACTATATTGATTTAGATAAACTGTTTCGCAAAGTATTTGTTGTAGAATACGTACAAAGTCCACTTCGGTAATGTTGTAAAACTTAACATTTTTAACGACGTCATGATGTCCGTGAATAAATTCTGTGGTTGGTCCATTGAATAGAACATTCTTACGTATTTGATTTCCTGAAGTGTTCATAAATAAAGCTATTGTAGATCTAATGTGAACATGATAACATTGATTCCCGCTGATAGTTGTACATTGATTGATCTCAAATCACCTAGCATGGTCTAGTTTCAAGCGAATTAAAAATTACATGTATACAACGAAAGATTGATCTGTATAATGGGTCGCATAAAGTTGGACCGCAGTTCGCAGTTCGTGATTCGAATTGCGAACTGCTAACTGCGGTCCGACTTTATGCAACTTTTATTATGTGAGGGACAAAAACAAAATAAAAATAACAAAAATATGGTTATATAGAAATTATCACATAAATACCGCCCACCAAAAAAAATGAGAACATAATATTCTGCTTCAATGTAATATGTAACATAAAAAATATATTTTGAGTGACAATAACTTGAAAATCTCACAGCGTTTCGACATCTTTTGAGCAAAGCTTGGTCGTCAATTTGAACAGCATACGACTCGTAACACAATATGCTGCCTACATATATTCGGTTGAATTCAAATGCTCGCACATTACTGTCACTCGTAGCCGCAAATGTGGCCCAGTGGTTAATGTGCTGGACTTTTAACGCGGCGATCCGGGCTCGAATCCCGGTCGCGGTAGGTCATACCATTCTATGAAAATTTCACAAAAAGTCGATTTTCCTCCATATGTGGAGAAGTTGTCGGCTCCTCGTGGAAGGGTAAGTTAGTACTGGTTAGTATACAGTCCTGGAAAACTGATTAGGTGAACCGGTCACCGTATATAATGAAAAATTGAAAAATGGCGTTAAACCCAGTGGAAAAAATGAAAGTGCTTATGATTTCATAGGAATGTTGACATGATGTATCGAAAACAATCGTTTGTGTATCATAAACATCTTACCTTCTGGCAAGCTTTTGTTTTGTGAGTCAAAATTGATCATGTCAGGATAGTGCAGTGTCCACACTGAACTTTTATAGGGTACATTCTGTGGGTAAGAAAACGAGGAGATAGAAGTTTTACAATGTACATGTATATAAAACAATACTAGATATTGTCTGCTGCCTTTTAAGCTTGACCTAAGGATTAATCTGTACTTATATATATACAGTCAAACCTGTGAACAAAGACCACCCTTGGGAAAGACAAAATATGGCCTGTATTCGGAGGTCAGTTGGAGAGGTGGTCGCAAACACGGGTTGGACTGTACATGAACAGAATGCCTCAATTTTGAAGGCCACCTTTAGGATAAAATGGTTTTGGTATAGAAGGGGTCTCATTATGAAGTTGAAATAACTTGAAAATATTTGTGCTCTTTATATTGAAGTGGTTTTAACATCAATGTGATCTTTAAGATAGGCTTTATCGTTCTTTTATGCTAACTAACACGGAAGTCTTTGATTCCCAAATCTGAAACCTCATCAAACAAGCGTTATAGAAATGCTGCCAATGTCGTTAAGATATAATGCTTTCTGTATACAGTGCAACCCCTCCATAACAACGCCCTTTGGGATAAGCTAATTTATGTTGTTGTTGTTGTAAGGTTGTTGCTCTACAGAGAATAGCTATACCGTACAGTTGGAAAATCATGTTGTTATTGAAGGGAGGTTGTTGCTCAAGAGAGGGCCATTATGGAGAGGTTGCACTTTATTTGAAGTGGGACTTGTTTTGAATAAGACAATCTCTTCACACCATGTACTTACGTGAAGGTGTTGATATAAGTCCTTATCAAACTCGTGGTTGATACCTCTGTTGTCAACTTCTAGATTATAACTTTTAGCGTTATATATCACGTTATTAAACACTACATTATCACGTCCGCCTCCAATATTAACATGGACATCATTCTGAAACATAAATAAATAAATACAGTCTAGCTTGTGTTTGCGGCCTCCTCCGAATAAAGGCCACGCTGTTAATTAAGGCCTTTCTTTGGAAAACCGTCATTGATTTTTTAGAACAAATCTACCAGTAGAGAGATATTTTTCATTTAAAACCTACGGAATCCTTTTTCGCCCACATTAGTACCACGCGATAATTATCGTTTAAAAGGCGAAAAATATCGCCTGCCGAAATCAGAGACACTTATGCCTGCCCTAAATCATTAGGCGATAATTATCGCCTTTAAAGCGATAATATCGCGCGGTACTAACGAAATTTAATGCAGAAGAAATAGGATTCCGTAAAAACAGATAAAAAAGCATCTTACATGGTAGAATACATTATACATTATGCTTGTACTGGATGATTGGTCGTCTAACATCACAGCCCTACAAGGATTTCCGGGGACACGGCGCAGGGTGTCATGCACTATATTGTACCGTATCACGTTTCCACGCTGGAATTAAAACCAAACTTTTTATGTGTAAAATACAATGACAATACTACGACATGTTACTACTAATTCTTATATTAAAAAAGATAAATAGGACACTTTTATACGACTTTCTGTGAAAGATCTTGCAAGGAATTTGTAAAACCGTTCGTAACTGATCAACCACAGCATATGTGCTTTGTAGCTGAAATCAAGCTCATATGTAATTCTTTTGTCGAGTGTATTACATTCGTAACAAATCTGTTACAAATGCGACCTGTTACGAATGTTGTCCTACACAGCGTCAACACTACACTGTAATACTACAAATTATTTTTATTCAAAGACTTTCATACCACTTTCTGTGCAAAACATCTTGCAACAACTTAATCATTTCTAAGACTAAGTTCACACTAAGAAGGATTCCGACCAGTATACAGTATAATCCCTAAAAACCGGCCTCCTTCCGGACTGGACAAAGAGTCTGGTTTTCCGATTATTCCGGTTTTCGGAGAACTGTTGATGATAGGAAAAAATGGGACTTGAAAAATCGTCTGAGTTTAAGAGAATTCCGGTTTTCGGGGGTCCGGTTTTAAGGGTTTTTATTGAAATCGTAAAACATGATAATCGGTGCATTCAATTCCATTTTTTGTTATTTGTCATTGTTATTTCGAGGCTTGACAATCAGGAGAGTGACATAGATAATCTACTATCAATATTTACAATGCAAATTCTCCAGGGCGGCCCTCTTAAGCAATACCCCCCTTCAGCATTATTTTCCCGCTGTACGATTTAGCGATTAATTTAACCTCTCTAGAGCAACAACCTCTTAACAACAGCATAATTTTGCTCCTGCCAAAGGGTGTTGCTTTAGAAGGGTTGCACTGTACATGTATACTATACCTCCACTCTAACATTCTATAATTCAACAAACTTACTTACTGTGGTCCAGTCTCTACCAGTATGAAAAGCTCCACAGTCTGATGCGTTCATACATAAATACTCCAACATGTTAAACTCCATAATTAAATCATTCCCCTGGAATGATAACCAACATAAACACTGTAAACGTCGAACTGCGAACCGCTGACTGCATAACGGAACGCAGTTCGCAGTTCGAATCTCGAACAGGGAACAGCGAACTGCGTTCCAACTTTATATAACCTTTTATACGACATATTCGCCAATATTCATTTTGATAGTGAAGACTTATGATCGTCTATAAATCACGAAGTCGGATATACATAGTTAAATTCATCTTGCATATTAATTCTATGATATATGGACATTCCCATTATCACTAAGTTCCTTTTTATTTTTATATGCAGTACAACCTCTCTCTTGAGCAACAACCTCCCGTCAATAACAGTATGATTTTTCCCACTGTACGATTTCACTATTAACTTCTCTAGAGCAACAGTCTCTCAACAACAACAAAGTTTGCTTTTCCCAAAGGGTGTTGCTTTGGAGAGGTTACACTGTACATGCGATTAAGCAATATCAAGTTATCACTTATAACAGAACCAATGCCTTAGCTAGTCAGATCAGCCAATTTTGATAATCCGCAAGTGTTTGGGTTGCATAGATCATCACGCTTGCACTTTCTGCTTGACGTGTGTCATTTAGACCTCGGTAATGCTTGAGAGTTTCCCGGGTAGCAGTGATTTGGTAAACCATTTATTACACTGTTGATTACAGAGAAAAAGATTCCTAAAACAAACACGAAACATCCCACCGTCCCCAAAATATCACCTTCCCCCAAATGCCCCCAATCCATAGCCCTTCCAACTCGTAGGACAAAGCAAAATTCGGAGGACAAATCGCAGTCTCCAGGACGGTGCAAATGATATAAAACCCAGCATTGACGCTTGGATTAGGGTTGTGCGGAACCCCGGAGCTATAACTTCCGATCTTTTACATGTATATCCCTTTTATTACACGGTATCTGATAATAAATTTTCAATGATTAAAGCCACCGGTATAATGGTATAATCTTCATAAGAATTTTCTTTTTTAAGAAAACGAATACAGTGGAAACCCTCTAAACCGGTTCTTCTATAAATCGGTTTCCCCTCTGGTCCCGACTTCAGAACTACGGCTAAATGACCTAGTCCTGGGCTCAACCGGTTTAGAGGGGTTCCACTGTATATAGTCTTACGATACGTACGTAGAACTTAATCCCGTTGTACTGGCCATTTCGGATATGATTATGCCGTACAAGATGCCCGACCCCCAGTATATTTATACCATCCACGCCAACCGCTCCGACCCGTGAAAATCTGAACACATCATTGTTTGATATCACATTACCTGATGATTCTAAAGTATTTCTGTTCCCGCCTACAAGCAGATAACCCGGTAAGTATAACACATGTATAAATCAAATTGCAGTAAGACGAAAATCGGCGTTACGTCCAGTGAAAATAAGTCACATATAAACAAAAACCTGAACCTCATAATACTTATCAATTTTTTACTTATTTACAATCAATCACCACCATCCAGATTGTTATAAATAATGACTGTTAGTGAAAGTTAAATTTCGTGATAATGAGGTGGTCTCATTATAAAAGTGAATTATAGGGGAGTTATTGAAAGCCGGTCCTAAAATAAAAGGTCGTTTTAACAAGGTAATATTGAGGAGGTCGCTATTTGAGGTTTCAACCGTACATGTATATAATAATAATTATATTACCTTGGACGTAGATCCCACCATCAGTGTCATGTATATAACAACTAGAGACTTGGCTGTTTCGTGAATCTCCACTTAGATACGCGGCAATACCACCTGTGTGTGTAAATATAACGTAAATACATGCACTACAAAACAGTACAATATTAGTAAGGCCTAAAAAAGGTTTGTTCTGGTTACCCGACCGACCCATCTTTTACCTGCCGACTCATAAGTTTTTACGGCTTAGTGCTATATTGTAATTTTCAACAGTGTTGCCGATATATGTAAAAAAAAACATAAAAGAAAAAAATCTCTACCTACCGACCCATATTTTTTGGGCATGTAACCGAAAACAAACTTTTTTTGTTGGCCTGATGAAAATCTTGATCCTTTCGTAATAGTTCAAAATGTTTTAAGTCAAAAGTGAATGTTTTTATATATGTGTATTTTTATGCATGTGATTCTCGAACCGATGGCAAATGAACTGATAAATGTTCTGCAGACTCCTCCTCCGAGTATCGCCTTTGTAAATAATACTACATTGCAACCTCTCCAGAGCGGCCCTCTCTCTCTCTCGAGCAACAACCTCCCTTCAACAACTGCATGAATTTTTCATACTGTACGATTTAAGTATTAATTTTTAACCTTTCCAGAACAACAACCTATCTGCAATGACATAATTTGCTTCTCCCAAAGGGTGTTCCTTTGGACAGGTTGCACTGCACTTTGTGTTTTATCATAATTATGACACTTTTCATGTGGCACCAATTCCATGTCATATACTACGGTCAGATCTAAGTTCACGAACATTTTCCGTAACGTTTGCCATAAGAGCATGGGTCATCTGTTATGATAGATTTATTCAACGAGTTGTGACACTTGTATCAGAATAACTATAAACATTGTCCATTAAATCTATGTACAAAGCACCTACGACCAGTCTGGTTTAGTCGCAAAATTGTTAGAACAGTCAAAATCGTACCAAAATCAAATGAAAACAGAAAACATCTGACTCCATTCATACATTCATTTGCCTTATATTCAAATCTCTACCCATCTTCAATAGAGACTACTGTTTTACTCTTCAGATGGTCAAAATTGACAAGTTTATCTACAGCATTAGTTTAATGAATTGCGATTTTATGTTTACAAGAGATACTGCAACATAGTCGGAGCAGCCTAGTCTTTATCACTCAGGGTCTTTCATTGTTACCCGTATTTTTTATTTCCATTTTATTGATCTGCACGTTTTTTGAATTTGATCCGTGGATACCATAACCTCTACACGCTTCTAGAGTAAAATCTTCAATCACAACATCGTGAACATGACTGTTGATTCTGGAACAGAACAAGATCATATTTTCCTTCTGTTTTATACAAAATAACACATTTTGTTACTAAGAAATGCGACAACTTGTTCTTAAATAATGACCGTGTTTTAAGGCTAATTGTAAACGCGTAGTTTATTTAGAAAGCTCACTCGCTCTGATTCACAAATGACGCACAAATACAGTCAAACCTGTGAACATAGGTCACCTTTGGGAACGACAAAATGTGATCTTTATTGATAGGTGGCCTTTATTCGGAAGTCAGTTGGTCCTAAGTAATCAGTAAAGGTTTTCAAAGAATGACCTTTATTCACGGGTGGTCTTTCATCGGAGGTGGCTGCAAACACAGGTTTGACTGTATACGAACACACTTGAACACATCGAGGATGCGATAATCATGTCATGATTAGCAGTTATTAAAGATTAAGCTTTTAAGTATTCAGTACTCATAAAGCCTAAATAGATACTGTTTGACAAAATCTGTTTTAGTGCGCATGATGTTATTTATAACATATATATACGTTCTATTCTTTATAACACCCATTCGCTTGTTTTAAATGAACGGTTGATGATCGAAGTGTACGAGTGTATATTATAAGTCACTCACAGGATACAGTCATTCACGAGTGAGACGTCCAGTCTATCAGATTGTTTAGGCACACCATTCGGTAACCAGACATACAGATTGCCTTGTTTCTTATCCACATAGTACTCACCCTATAACACAAGCAGAAAAAAACATAACGTTATCTTGATCGTAAGAGCAATAATCAGAATACAATTCAATATATTTTTACTACATTAAACAAATTCCAATTGTGTTTGTATTATTAAAATGGTTTTGAGCAGCTCAAATTGCTTCATATCGTTTTGTTTTGTTATTGTAAATTTTAAATTCAGTCAAACCTGTGTTTGCGACCACCTCCAAATAAAGACCACTCCGCTAATAAAGGCCATACTTTGAAAAAACAGTCACAGATTATTTAGAACAAACCGGCCTCCGAATAAAGGTCATCTGTCAAAAAAGTCACATTTTGTCCTTTCCAAGGGTGGCCTTTGTTCACAGGTTTGACAATACATTTACAAACGTGCCCTTTTCATGACGATATTTTACGTAATTAAACACCCATCGTTTATTTACATGAATTTGTAAGATAAAAATGTTTTACGGGTTGGTCAAGTGCCGACAGAATGTTGATAAATCTAAAATATCCTCCTTGTTTACCCCAACCGCCATGTCTGTCTTCCCAGTGACCTACCATTATAACAATGATAAAAAACTACTATTATTGCTGGATACCAATAGATGAAAGTTGAAAAATTAAAAAAAAAAACGGAAATCTAAAACTCGGTGTCGCGAAACAATAAAAACCAGTAGGGTCCGGACGTGAGAAAAACTTGAGGTTCCGGAAAATGCCGGAAATTTTTAACCATGGATCCCACGTACCGGATGTCCGCAGACCAAACGTTCTACCTATTGAGCTAAGCTTGCAGGTCTTATTGACAACAAGACAACCACGATATGTATATCAAATACTTCGGCTCTAAAGGTGGATGTCAAAGACCTTAAACAAACTTTTTGAACTAAACTCAACATGCCGTTTAAACCAATCCAAACTACCAGTTTCAAATCAACCGTGAAAGTGAGAAACTAGCAAACCCGGCGCAAAGTTTCCAAAATCGGAATCAGAATATTAAGTCTAATGTCGTAATAACATGGTTAGCCATTATATAGATACTATAACATTAAATCCTACTCCAAAACACATACTAAGTACAGTGTATATGTGTTTAATTATGTTCACGCTCTGCGATTCAAAGAAATCATTTAAATGAATGTGCGACTTTATTGGGTGTTCTAGTGTGTTCTTACCTGGGCGTAACCCGTAAAGTGCTGGTTCCGCTAAAGACACTGTCATTGATGACGTGTCTAGTGACGTCACTTTAATGGATCTGTCAGACCAACTCCAATACCTAGCAACAAAGAAGCGTTGTTTACAAATGGAGTATGTTTAAATTAAGCTTTAAACATACTTAAAGTTAATATCATTATTCTGTGTGGCAAAATTTGTCAGTTGTATAAAGTTGGAACGCAGTTCACGATTCGAATCGAGAACAGCGATCTGCATTTGGTAAGCTACTAAGAATAGGAGGGGGTCTTGGGTTTCCTTCAGTCATTTCTACACCCCTGATACATCATCTATATTTCCCATAGACAATTTTTTAGAATTATAGAAATACAAATGTATTGATACAAGATTGCCGACCTCCAAATCCTTTTTTTCTATTTCTTTAGTATAAAACTGTAGAAGCATTTATATAAATTCTATCTCTCGTTTAAAAAACCGAGTTATTTCTTTGTGGAAATGTTCACTATCGAATAAGTATTGTATAAAATTGATAGCTTATTTCTTCCATATATTGTGCAGAGCTTATTGTAAGTACCAGGTATTACATACAACTTACCAGAACCCATACACCCACGGCTCCTCTTCGTGTGCCCAACTCTGCGGTATACTAGATCTATACCGAAATCTTTTCCCATTTTGTCCGTCAGGTGTAGACACGATGTTGATAAAATCCTAGAAGATAATTCTCCAAGATAGTGTTTCATAAAATGGTTTCCATGTTTACGCAAGATTGTCACGTTACATTACATGCGTTTATAAAAAATGGAGTCGATGAATATACAATTAGTGTTAATATTTTTGTATGACCAAATTATTTTTCGGTCAAATGGCGGTCAATGATATTATCAGTTGTCCTAGTTCACAAAATGGAATTTACCTAGTACTTCGCTTACACATGTATTACAAGGAACAATGTCAATATGGCTCTGAGAGACCAACATGCAATTGAATCACTTACTACAGTCAAAGATAAGTCCCAGTAACGATTGTCCATGTTATTGGCATTTTGACAAAATTTTAATCCAGACGACTGAATGAAGCCGCGACCATGGTCTAATGGTTAGTGCGCTGGATTTGTAACTCGGCGATTCGTGTTCAAATTCCATCCGTGGCAGGTCGTACCCTTCTATGAAAATTTGACAACAATGTCGATTTTCCTTCATATGTGGAGAAGTTGCCGGCTCCATGTTGAAGGGTAAGTTAGTACTGTTTAGTACACAGTCCAGGAAAACTGGTTAGGTGAACCGGCCGCCGTATATAACTGAAAAATTGTTTTAAAAAACAGTGAAAAAGAGGATTAAATGATAATTCATTGTATATATCTGCTGTTTTACCAACCTGGTTTGGCCATTGTGACAGTCGGAGTGGGTTACCATTGTAGAAAACCTCTAAAGGAGCCAGACGGTGTATTCCAGAACCGTATGGCTTCAACATGCCATAATTTGTAATATTCAAATCAGGCAGATGTACAAAATATACCTAAAGAAGTAAAACATGACTGTATATACTCTGCGATGTATAGATTCCATTTGACTTTTTAAAAATGTCGTACCTAATATTTTTTTATGTTTAGGTAAACTAGAGTACTGTTCTAGTTGGACTCCAATGGTAATTAGTTATTTCGTTGCGGTAATGTATAAAAAAAGACGTTTTGTCCGTAATAGGGAATTCAAAAAGGCATTTGACCATAGAATTAAATCAAATTGTTTTCTTTGTTTCTTAAATAGACAAAATAGTTTTTCTCCATAATTAAAAACTGAACTGGCATTTCATCTGCACCGGTTTGCCCGAAGGCATTGATTTTTTTAAAAAAATTGTTCATTTGCCTATTTAACAAAAAAAATGCAAGTTTTGTATTTCTCTTGAAGATGAATTTCATTTTGTTTTAAAATGTCATTTATACACAAATATTAGAAAAAATGCATAGATAAATATTTCTGGAAAAGCCCAAATACATGTATGCCAAAATTCATTGAACTACTTTCATCCGACAACGAAACAATAATCAAAGAACTTTCAGCATGTATTTATAACAGTATATAAATGTTTTATATTACGCGATATCGTACTTACATGACCTCGGGCTACTAATGGTAGTCTAGCAAGCATAGAGGGATCACTGACTTTCTTCAGAGCATTGTTTGGAATCCTACGACCACCTAGCTGAATTGTAAATTAAAATCAATTATAGTAAAACCCTTGAAAACCGGACCTTTTCCTGAGAATTCCGGTTTTCAGAGAATTTTTGATTATCGAAGAGAAAAAAATGGGACTTGAAAAATCGTCCGATTTTCAGAGAATTCCGTTTTTTCAGGAGTGTTCGATTTTTCAGGAGTTTTAGTGTACAATTATTGGATCTGCCGCATATTCATTCAACATATAGGTGCTACAGTCATTGCATTTATTGATGTATTGTTAAAACATATTCATATTTGGCTATAAAATACAATGGCGAGGTCGGTCGCCAACAATCAGACTACGATCAGCGCTTTATTTCCATGGCTGTAATGAAGAAGTGAGAACAATTGGGAGCACAAAAAGAGTGAAGAGCATACATTAAATAGCAATTAAGGTTATGTACGATTGGAAAACGAAAAACAGTACATCTTGTACAAAAGACATAGTACAGTAACACCTCTCATTGCGACCACCTCTATACTACGACCATCTTCTATAATCATAATTTATTATTATAACTCCCCTATAATTCGACCTGATAATGAGACCATCTTATTATTTCAACCGAATTTTCGGGTCTTGGAAGTGGTCTCATTATCGAGGTTTTACTGTATACATCCAATACAAGGGCTAGGAAAAAATTACCACGTGTACTTTCGTCCCACGATAAGATCGTACCACTGTGTTGCTTCTGCTTATGCGTATGGATTGGTCCATCTCATAGTAACCAGGCATTATCTCGATAATCACGGCTGTAATTATATAAATACAGTGCAACCTCTCCAGAGCGGTCCTCTATTGAGCGACAACCTCCCTTCAACAACGGCATGTTTTTCCCCATTGTACGATTTGACTATTTATTTAACCTCTCTATAGCGGCAACCTCTCAACAACAACATAATTTGGAGTCTCCCAAAGGGTGTTGCTTTGGAGAGGTTGCACTGTATACTGTAGATATGATTATATATTATTTCAATTTTCTAATTATTTAATCACTCAAATTCTTTTCTTTTTGTATTATCATTTAGATAATGAAATTAATAATTAAGCTATTTTATGTACGGAAGGTAAAATAATCATACAACAAAATTACATTATACAATGGAATACATGCACAATATTGCTTGATTGATATATTGCATTAGTTTCAATTATTTTCATCATTAGCATTTATTTTAATAAAAAAAATGATTAATTTACTTTAGTTACAAATACCCCCCCAAATATTTAACTAAGTTATTAATGCGTTTTATAGCATTTTAATTTGTACCATACATTGAATACAACGGAAACTTACTTGTATTGATGTTCACGTGCCATGCCTGAGACAATGCTCTGTCTAATGTTTTCACCGGAGATTTGTCAGAATAACTGTAAAATTACAAGAAATAATTAAATGACCAATTTACTCTACCGTTTTCACCCGGTCCTACTTCATAAGGAATGGAGGAATGGGGTTTTCATGGTTGAGTGGTTAGGGTCTTTGACTCGTAGTCACTAGCGCCCCCCCCCCCGCAGTCAACGCTGTGAGTTCGAATCCCACCCAGGCCAAATTTCACACGTAAAGAAGTTGCCCGGCCAGCTTACGGGATGGTTCTACCCACATGTACGCCTGGGGTCTTTCTCAGCCGTTAGAGCTGGAAAAGTCGCCGAATGACCCTGGCTGTTGGTGCGACGATGAACCACTTCACAAGGGAATACCAATAATGAACTTGTTTCAAAAACATGTACATTTCAAGGTAATACGCGAGTGTTTGTCGTATCTTTCATTTGCTCAATATCAAATAGAAACAGATGATAAATTTCTTATTTCAATGACATCAGTTTTAAAATTAACAAGGGTTCTTCCTTCGTGTTTCAAGGTTAGATCAATCACTTCCGGTTCTTTGAAATTAACAAAAATGGCACAACGGAACGATTGAAACAACAGTGCAACCTCTCCAAAGCAACACCCTTTGGGAGAAACAAAATTATGTTGTTGTTGAATGGTTGTTGTTCTAAAGCGGTTAAATTAGTAGTTAAATCGTGCAGTTGGACAAAACCATGCTGCTATTGAAAGGGAGGTTATTGCTCAAGAGAGGGCCGCTCTGGAGAGGTTGCACAGTAGATGACTGACTATACAACGCTAATAGACTATCAGCATTATGGTATCCAACGCATGAATAGTAAACCAATAAAACACAAATTCAATTTTTAAATATTGATATGAACTTTTTTGTATTGAAACTTACCCATCATTTTGGTCTGATCCATGTTGGCTCACATATATATGCACATCGTTTACCGCTCCGCACACTGTTACACCAAGCAGAAATATTTTCACAAATCTCAACTTTGAACATCCCATGTCTGGCAATCAGTAATCGTCTGCGTTATTGCGTGAAATACCACATATATATACTTGAAAAGATAAGATAAGTACATATGTACTTGTTGAATGAACTCTCAACATAATTTTGTTTAATCTTCATTATTTTGTTGGACCGAAATAAATGATTGTGTTACTTATCTACGCCATAAGTTGCATGTTTGTCAATGCTCTTGTTTGGCAAAGTGCAAGCATTATAGTTTAATCATAATAAGGAAAAAAAGGAAATTTGTATGAAGGGAAGTAACTCATCCGACTTTTGACGATGAGCAAAGTAATTATCTCCCTTCGTACCCATTTTTTTCAAAGTTTTCAGTTTGGAGGTAGATTTTTAAAAATTACGTCATTGACGATGACATCGTATTGTAAACTGACAACTAACCATATCAATTTACTGGGTTCACTAGGTGGTAAGGAACCCGTCAAATACTGTATTTGAACTCATAACCTCCGTGGATAGAGTCTCTAAAACTTCTACTGACAATTGAAACATAATTCCCTGGATTTTTATGCCTGCCGTTTATACAGACTTTACAACTGAATAAATTTTGCAGAACAATGTGTCACTAAAGTAAGCGCCTGTAAAAACTTGAGGTCACATGACTTTTTCAAAACGAGGCTATTGCTCCGTAAAATTTTCAACAAAAAATATTTTTCATAAAATTTGTAATTTGTAACTTCAAACCGAAAGTATAGAAATTTAAATAAGTTCAGTCAAACCTGTGAACAAAGGTCAGCCTTGGGAAAGACAAAATGTGGCCTTTATTCACCGGGTGGCCTTAATTCGGAGGTGGCCGCAAACACAGGTTTGACTGTTCCGTGATTATATGAATGTGATGTCTTGAGATAATCCTCCGTCTGAGGATGGCAATCTTTTGTCGTTGTAGTAATAAGAAACCGCTGGATGTTGTGGTATTAATGTAAGTTCCTTACAAGCATAAGTCATGAATTATTTATATAAAATTGAATTAAACCATAATTTTAAAGTTATTTTCAAAGCAATGAAAATGTTAAAATGCTTTAGAACGATCTGTCGTTTTTACACGCGAAGGAAGCTGTATTAAAGAGAAAAAATAATACACGTACTTACATATGCATTTACGATTATCCGATAATGGTTATATATATTCACGTTTCAACTTTTAATAATTCATGTTTAATCCATATTTTCATTGATTCTGTCATACGATATTGTTTATCATATAGTTTCGAGCTAATGTGAAGTCACGTGCATCGTGTAAACATACACAAACAGGAAGTCTTAGATTAAATGAACAAGTTTGATTAACAAGTAGAGAAACATTTGCATAATTTATAAATACCGAATTTGCTATTGAATTACGAATTGAATGTATATATTTGTGAATACTGAGCTTGTATTGAAATATTGTTCAGCTCGAATAAACTGTAAAAGAAATATTTTGCCGGGACGATGTACATGGGACCCTTTGATGATCAGTGTATACGCGGTTTTATCGTCTGATAAGATTATGAATTACGAATAAATAAAAAATATATTTTTGGAGTTATTCTTGCGTAGAAATCTGCGAAATGGCAGTCCGTTAGATATACGTACATTGTATATACAGAAAGACTTCAAATAGCGACCGCCTCAATATCGCAACCACCTTGTTATAACGACCATTTATTTTATACCCGTTTTTTAAATAACTTCCCTGAAATTCAACTTGATAATGAGATCACCTCAGTATAACGAACGATTTTTAGGGTCCTGAAGGTGGCCTCATTATTGAGGTTTTACTATATGCTGTGCAAGAATACCTTGAATAAAATCGAATGCATTTAATGTGATCATTTTCATGCATGGTACACGATCGCATCTCATATTTGCTTACACAATGTTTGTGAAATGAATGCAATTATTTAGCTTCATTAATGATACAGTTAAACCTGTGTTTGTGGCCATCTCCGAATAAAGACCACCCTGTGAATAAAGGCCATTCTTTGAAAACCCTTCACAAACAATGGTTTGACTTTTCTAACATACAAACGTTGAGAGCGTTGGGTCAGTTAGAATTTAAAGATGCTTCAACGTAGAAGTAAGTTACCAACGGGTTTCAAACCTACCACCAGAGCAGCCGGTCTCTTTATTTAGTATAATATTGCAGCTACCGTTTCTGTTCCTGTAGCTGGTACCAACACCACTATCACAGATGCCCAGGCTGCTGCTGCTGCTGATGATGATGGTGATGATGATGATGATGATGGTGATGGTGATGATGATGGTGACGATGATGATGATGATGATGATGATGATAATGATGATGATGATTATGATGATGGTGATGATGATGATGATGATGATGCAGCTAATACTGCCTTTGGTCCATTACAACTAATTAAGAGATTAAGTTACTTATATTCCGGCCATCTTTATTGAAAGTGTACAGAATTATGTTTTGAATAAATTGATATCTCTGCACTAAGCCATCAGACGTAAATGCGTGTGTGGACAACATTAACTGTTCTCATAGCATACAAAGTGTTGTTTAGTCCATCAACGAATATTTTATTTCATGTATTGTCGCATTGAGTTTCTAAACGATTTATCAATAAGCTAAATTAATGTGGCCTTAAGTCATTTGATGTGAAACCGTTGAACGTGAAACACGCTGCAAGATGAACGATATTATGAAACCAGATCTTATACTTTATGTATTTGAATCACTGTGTACTTATATCAGGTTCACAGAAAGGCGTGTCGTTTGTGAGTCTGTAAATTAAACCCAATGGTTGCTAAAAAAAAACGCCGTATCCATCCCTCCTTACGAACGTTCTAGAGGAAGATTGTTATGGATCTTATTATGAGGCTCAATCGGAACATCTTTGTTTTTGAAGTCACAAATTGCGTAGTCCGACGCTCTGAACTTCTCTGCCGATTCCGTACCTCCATCGGAGTCAGTCGAGATGTACCGAATACGTAGTCCGCTACACGAAGCTTTTATAATTTCAATTAATTGTCCATACTTACATCTAACAGCCATGATTGTCAAACTATTGTATTGTTTCAACAAACTATAAAGTAACATGGGATTTCTTTTTTCTCCGAGGTTTAACGTTGTACCAACAGGTTAGGTTGGCGACATTGCAGCTTTAATAGTAGAGAAAATAGATAAACTATTGACTTTCCGCGAGCGAGCTGGACAGCTTCCTCGCATGTGTAGTTTGTCTTGACCTGGGTGGGAGTTGAACACAGCGGTGAGGTGCTAGTGATAAGAAGTCAGAGACCCAAGCCCCTCCTAAACTAGAAATATCACATGGAAAACCCTATTTGTTTCGAAACCTTTTATTTGGCTAAATCATGCAGTTGAGGTTCAAATCAAATGATAAACAAGCCCGACAGGCTAGTAGAACATTAACAAAATATTTATACCCATAAAATGACTTAACAAAACTGAAATTACAAGATCTTCAATGTTCAACTTTTGCCAAGTTGTTAAATTCAGTATGTTTGACGAAACTTCTAAAGTCCCCGGCTCATATTTTAAAAAAGCACGATATGACAGTGCAAACTGCGTAATTTCGTCCTCCTTTTCAAAAAAGTTGGTGAACGTTATAATGAGTTTTGCAATATCATTTCATAAAAATATTGGATATCAGTCTAAACATATTTATAGTGTGTAAAATTTTAAGTCTTCTATTTTTAATTAAATTTATTCAACAAGGATCCGGGGGCGTTATAAGTTTCAATAGATGTAAAATACCTGTATATAGCCCAAATATTTTAATATTAGTAATGAACAAACATGAGTTCATCATGATATTCACTAATATACATATAGTTGTGACTGGTTTCTTATTTGATGCAGGTCATGTGACTGGTCAGCCTTCAGCCTGTTATAACTGTTAATCCATTGCGAAAACATTCGGCCATTTGCTTCATTTTGAGTATTTTAAACTCTCGTCATACCTCGTAATACTCGGAAGTGTTCGGTAATGTACGGAAAATTTCGGTGATGTTCGGTTAAATGTGCTTTACAATCAGAATATATATTGGATCGTAGCAATCTGTTTACAAGCATTACATATGGTTTTCAAAATGGTGGAGAATATGTTTCTTGGAATTGTTTCGAATGTGTTACATATGATATAAATGTTTTCTACATGTGCTGTGAACATCGGGGCTTTTAACTTAACTTTTTATTTCCAACAGACATAATATGGTGGCATATTTCTGCATAGACATAGCAAGTTAACTTTCGCGAAAGCTGTCTAAGTTTTCGTGTTTTTTTTTATTTTCACGAAAATATTTTATCGTCCACTTATTAAGTACGCTTACTATCTGGTGAGGAAATCTTTATTGAAAATGTCTTTGTTTTTCATGAAAATGTGTTTGTTTTCATGAAAATCTCTTTGTTTTTCATGACAATGTGGTTTTCGCGAAAATATTCTGATTATCTAATGAAGAAATATGCCATCATAACGTAGTTAGTTTGGAATAAAAACAAATGTGTAACAGTTAAAGATTTTAAATAATGCAAAGAACAATTATTATCGCCAAAACAGCAAACGGACCAATACTACGTTTGTTACCGGCCCGCTTTCTGCTGTGGCGACAATTAATTCATTAACAATTAATGAAAAAAAAACAACTGAAAAATCATTTTCGGAATCATTGCATGAAATTATTGCACTAGTTACCCCCTCCCCCCACCATATTTTATGTACAAAACTCAAAAACAATCAAATACATTATATACATGATTTGTGACAATGTTTTGGCTGTTTGCACAATTCTGGTCCTTCTAATACAAAATATCATTGGTTGCAGTTCTTCACGTAAAGGTGTCGTATTTTTGGCAGTAACTTTAGTCGTAAATCATATGGATTACGTAACAGACGTATCCGAGTGGTTTTCCGCCTTAGGGGTCAACATTTCAATATCTTTATTCTTTTTGCCATTTCGAACAATTTTTGCACTTTTAAAAGACCCCCCAAAAAACTTTGAGCGCACTTGATTTTTTGGTGGAACATTATTCTTATTCTTCACCGAGAGATTATGTCCTCCGTTCAGTTGTGCTACCGTACCGTTTTCTATATTTGCCGTAGCTATCACAGTCGAGTCTACACTTGTTTCATTTGTTTCATTACCATTTGCCTCACTTACGTCTTCTAGAATAATATCTCGTGCCGTATTTGGCATTGAACTTCCGGTATCTTCTGTTGGCTTATTGTTTCCTCCTAATTTTAAAAATGAAACTTTTGGTGCCGTTTTGGGGTCTTTTGGATTCACAACATTCTTTTTCTTAATTCCATTCAGCGCACTCTGCAACGCCCCGCTCTTTAACTTACTTCTTAAGCCAGCTTTAAGTCTTTGCCACTTTTCAGTCTGTTCAAATTTCTTTTTCCGCAGTTTTAATTTTTCTCTTGACTGCGCATGCGTGTAATAAATTGTAAAGTTTTTAACAATCACTGGAACTGATAAAGCAATAACAAGAACACCACTTATTGCACAGAATCCTCCAATCAGATAACCGAGACCTGATTTGGGTACTACGTCGCCATAACCGACCGTTGTCATGGTAATCAGCGCCCACCAGAACGCTAAAGGAATATGCTCAAGTTCAAGGCCGACTGGATTCGAAAATATTTCCATGTAGTACTCAATGCACGCAAAAATCACAACTCCGATTATTAGAACAACCAACAACAGAAATAATTCCTTCGTACTCGCTCTAATTGTGTATATTAAAATTTTCAAAGCCATAAAATGCTTCATTAATACGAATATACGAAATATTCTCAACACTCTAGTGGCAAAAAGTACCCGTATCATAAGAAACACTTTGATTGGCTCAGGATGCGCCATCACAATTAATATGCCGATATAGTACGGTACAAGACAGAGTAACTCCGTGACCACGAGTGGACTTTTGAAAAATTTCCTTTTATCGGGAGAGGCGACAAGTTTGATCATAAATTCAATGAAGAAGTATACGTTGCATGCGTTATCAATTATCAGCAGACAGTCGTTTGGTGTGACATCAGAAAAAATCTGCATTTCCTGTCGAAGATCTTCGCTCGTGATATTCTTCGAGCTGTCAGAGGCGTGGACGAACACAGAACCGAAGTACGGAAGAGTCTCAATGACAAAAACGGTTATGGAAATTAATACAATCACCAAAGATACGATAGCGAAGATCTGGAAAAAAAGAGAAAAAAAGAGCATGTTAATATTAGTAGCGTAATTTGTATGTACTCATAATAGAAACTTTTTGTGTTATATTTTAATTCATTTTGTGCATTTTAATTTAGGACATACTTAAAAAAGTGTTTGTTTGCTGTAACACGACCCAACATTTTTTCTGTGGGTAGGTAGATAGGGATTTTTTCCGGAAAGTATTTATTAATAACGACAGGGTATTTTTTTTCTGGGAGGGTTAAAAATAAGTTGAGTCGGTCGAATTACAGCAAACATATTTTTTTTCAAGGATGGCCTTAGTATGATTTATTTATGACTGTTGTTTGGGGTTTACTCTCCCGACTGGCGAACCTTGCACATCACTTCAGATTGTTGGTAGAATGACGGGGAAAATTTAAAAATGACTTGTGTTATAGTTATTACACATATGTAAGATGTCCGCCTCTGAAATATACTGATCATTTAGCACGTGTTGCGGATGTATAATTATAGCCACAGTGCAACCTCTCCAGAGCGGCCCTCTCTTGAGCTACAAACTCCCTTTAACAACAGTAGGATTTTTCCCACTGTATGATTTAACAATTAATTGAACCTCTCTAGAGCAAAAGTCTCTCAACAACAACATAATTTTACTTTTCCCAGAGGGTGTTGCTTTGGAGGGGTTGCATAGTAATTATTTTATATTCCTGTATCAAGGACAATATGGCTTTGTCAACACATTTTTATAGTTAGGTTTATATCTCGTTTCATGTTATTAATGTTCACATCGTGAGAGATAAACATCTTAACCGGGTTTGTGAACAAAGACTAAAACTGATTGAATATTCTCTTAGGAGGCTCCAGAATTCACTGCGTACTAAATACTCCTAAGAAAATTTAATTACCTATTTAACGATTGATACAATCATGTCAATATTTTCTTTGTAATGTGACAGATTGTTTGGCTTGGTACGCGAGTATGTAGTTGAATGAATTCCCTACTGAACTAATTGGTTTTAATTCTTTGGGATTTCACGACGCACCAACGGCCAAGAGTCATTTGGCGACTTTCCAGCTTTAACAATTTAGGAAGGTGGAAGGCTAACACCGACGTAGAACCTCCTTTAAGCTTTCTGTACATATTCATCATAAGTGGAATCTGGCTTTGAGAGGTGTTCGAACTTACTACGGTGAGGTGCTTGTGATAACTGGTCAGAGACCATAACCACTTGAACACGGAAGCCTTCGACACCTAACAACATGTATATTGGTCTAGACGACGGATCATCCTTCAGTCAGGAAGTTATGAATAAATTAAAATACACCAAGTAATTTTACACTTAAATGATTATGAATAATACATTTAAGGAGTGCGGAGTATTATTCCTATGATAAATGATAAACAGTGGTGAATTTAAACGTATTGTAACATCTGTTATTTACAGTCTTGTTTTATTCATGAAGTTATTTTTTGTTTTATGTCACTGGGACTTAACGCCGTTTTCAACATTTTTTTCAGTTATATACGGCGACTGGTTCACCTAACCAGTTTTCCTGGACTGTATACTAACCAGTACTAACTTACCTTTCCACAAGGAACCGGCAACTTATCCACACATGGAGGAAAATCGACATTTTTGTCAAATTTTCATAGAAGGGTATGACCTGCCGCGACTGGGATTCGAACCCGGATCTCCGGGTTACAAGTCCAGCGCGCTAACCACTGGACTACGGCAGCGGCTATTTATGAAGTAAAATGTGTTGATCTATTATGATGATACATACAATGTTCAATGCCGATCGGGCAACCCCCTCAATTGGTCATAAGGAATGAGAATCGGTAAAATCTAATGTTCCGACCTCTTTACGTAAACAATATAATCGGTGATTCGGTTGGTTACCTGATAACTTGGTGGAAAATGAGAAAATACCAAGTGGAAAAAATGAATAGTGGAAAAATTAAGGGTATTGGAAATGGAGCAAAATCAAGGACAGGGTGTCCTACAAGCCTAATATTGCTTCTTGTAAAGGCATTGATATGAAAATAGAACATTGTAAACGGTTTGTGTATAAGAAAAGGTTTCCTAGAAAAAAACACGTACAAAAACCCACCTTCCCCAAAAATACTACTTTGCCAAACACCCACTAACCCAAAATCCACCAAACACATTGAAACATAAGAATTAAAGGTTAAAACACGGTCTTCAGGAGCGGTATATGCAAAATTACGAGTTTAACTAATTTTGAGAGCCCAAGTTTACACTTACTTCCGCGAAAACAAAAATGAAAAATATGAATAAAAGAGATATGTAACATCTGGTATTAATAGGATACTCAGGTTCAAAAAACGACCAACCACTAAGCCATTGTGAGATTATATGAACCATTATTTCCAGATGGCTCACCTCAGCTGCGCAGTTCATTCATTACAGATGGCTACATCTGTCGGAAATGACAAACAAATTTTAAAACAAGTATAAAATATGAAACTGGCTTCACGGATGCTTTAATACAACTATACACATATTTGTTCAGGCCTTTTAGTCAAATAAATATTAAATGTCATAACAACCAGTCATTTCTATTTTTAGTAGAACGTATAAGAACCGCAACAGTGGTCCAGTGGTAAGTGTGCTGTACTTGTAACCTGGCTATCCGGGTTCATTTCCGGGTTTCGGCAGGTCACACCCTGCTTTGAAAATTTGACAAAAATGTCAACTTTCCTGAATATGTGGAGAAGTTGCCGGCTCCTTATGGAAGGGTAGGTTAGTGCTGGTTAGTATACAGTCCAGGAAAACTAGTTAGGTGAACCGGTAGTCGTATATGAGTGAAAAATTGTTGAAAAACGGCGCTAAACACATTGGCAAAAGAAAATATAAGCCTTGTCATTCCTATTTAAATGTTCATGCATCCCATGTTATTACTTTACTTATAATTTACATATATATTCCTCATGTTTTAGATCTAGTCTCAAACAAAATTGACAATTCACATAAACGAATGTCAAAAAATCAACTTCCTTTTTATCATGATTATGATGACGTCACTTTATACTCGTATCTCCCAGACCTAAATCCAACTGGGATGAATCCTACCATAACGAGAAAATGATGATTCTTTCGCCTATAGAATCGAGACACAGGGAGATATGAAAATAATTTTTTATGAGCACCACAACAATTCAAGGTAATAATGCAAATTAGTCCATCCTATTAGGCATAGAATCACTTTACCAACTGATGATAATGATACTAGCATGGGTAAATCCAATGAGATATTGCCTGCTTGTTGTCAGTGGTTCTAGAGAATTGCGTAAAAAATAACACAAGATATTTCCAAATCTAGAATTTTAATGAACTTTCATTCACCAGTTTGCCTAGAATTTTACGCTTCAATCATAGATTGTGCTAATGGTTATGTTTTTTTCCAAAGGAGTTTAACGTCGCAACAACAGCCAAGGTCATCTAGCAACATTACAGATTTAACAGTACAGAATGCACAGGCTTACACCTGGGTAGAACCGCCGACCTTAGCTTAGTTTGCTGGACAGCTTCCTCATATGCGAAATTTTATCCCGGGATGGATTCGAACTCACAACGGTAAGGGGTCAGTGATTACAAATCCGAAACCATAACCACTCGACCACGGGAACAATTATAAACAAGATGTACAGTGCAACCTCTCCAGAGTGACTGTCTCTCTTGAGCAACGACCTCCCTTCAACAACAACAGGATTTTTCCCAATGTACGATTTTACTTAATCTAACCTCTCTAGAGCAACAACCTCTCAACAATAACAGCATAATTTTGCTTCGCCCGAAGGGCGTTGCTTTGAAGAGGTTGCACTATATTTGAAATGTAAAAATCTGTAACACTATGTCACTCTCAAAAGTACAATCATATATGTTTCATGCTTCACTATATTCAATGATATAAATTATTTGTTAAAAGGAAATATCAATTTCAAGCTTTCACAGAAACAAAAGCTAAACCATGATTTATCTATAAACCTTTGGATAAATATTTTCTCTCGTTGTTATGTAACAGAGTTTTTTAAGTATTTTTACAAACAAAACGCTTCCATTACATTTGTTACCAATCATAAAGCAATTAGTTAATTGCATCATTCACCGTACAGTGATTGTAATCAACTTTGGTTAATCAGAAGAGCAGTATAACATGAACAACCATGAATAATTAGTGTTTTCATTTTCCCCTAAACGACCGAAAACACAAACGCGCAAAATGATTTCTGATTTATACATGCAACGTAACATAAATACTTTTATGTATCACATCACAACTAATATTGTTTCTGCGGTTTCTCTAGTTCCATAAACAAATAATTCAACAATTTGTATCCAAGTTTTCCATTACGTGTAAATGATCTACAATGGCGCTCAGTCGATAATGTTTCAATTCTGAATTAAACACCATAAGGCGCATTGATCAGTTCTATAAACAAACCAGTTCTAATTAAGAGATGCAATTGATTTTAAAGTTCAAATCTATTTTTTCCAGGTATAAATGTTATTGGGCGTAGAAAATAAAACTTGATCTCAAACTACTGATTCGCCAATCAATCGATTAAATGGAAACTGAGCCTCGACATATATTGTAATGATTATGCCTAAAAATAGCTCGTTTTTGCAACCTCGACCGACCCTAGTTTTTGCTGCCGACCCCATAAATTTTGGGGTCAAGTTATAGCTTTGCAAAATAAAAATATTGTCAGACATCTTCTGGAACAAAAAATAATAAATCCCTACTTACTGACCCTATTTTTCACAGCCGGTAGCGGAAACAAGTCTTTATTTGGCCTTAAAAACGAACTAAAATGAAACAAAAGCATTAAATAAGGTATTGATTAAACGAGTAAATGTATTGATAGATTTAGATACACGAAAAGAATTCATAGGAAAAAACACACAAAAATCCCGCTGTCCTCCAAAAAATTACCTTCCCCAACGTCCTACCAACACAAAACCCGTCCAAACTCATCGGAACATAGAAAAGAATGGATGACAAAACACAGTTTCCCGGAGGGTACCGCCTTGCAACAGTGGGTTAAAACTAAATCAAGTATGAAGATCGTGGCACCTATTTTGTAAATTCGGCTTATTGAACATATTTAGCTTAATAACAAAAGTTCAGCTTTATTTTTTTAGTTTCGGAAAGATTTGTGTCTTGCGGAGCCCAGTCTTCGAATGCAACATTCTCATTGGTCAATTTCTAGACATTTTCGTAAAGCAACCAATGAAATGGTCGAGACTGTAGACTGGTAATTTTCAAGGTGTGGTAATATAAAAGGAACACACAATGCTATACTTGACACATATTTAATGTCCTAAAGTGTATTGAAATATTCACATTCTGTCTTAGTACTGCCCATATTCTAGTAAATGAAAACGTGTAAATATTTTATGCGCTCGTCTATGAGTGCTGAAAACGACAACGACCGTTTGTACCAATCACACAGTCCTATCAATTTATCATCAATTATTTACACTATGCAAGCAACACTGACGTCAAACAAGCGTTTGTTTACATCGATGATGTTGAACAGTCTAAATATAGACGACAACGATTATTAAATAACTGAAGTTCGCGTATAAGTATTTGTAATTCTGAAATTCTAAGGTAATAAAAAACAGTATTACCTACGTTTATTAATACAACTGATTTTTTTTTTCATTTACAATACACTGGTATACCATTACTTTGTTCCGACTTTTTGCGATGAAAGTATTCAAATTAATCAATATTTCATTCAAGAAAAAATGTAAGCTTCCCGCTGATGGAGTCGGTAAGTTTCGATTATGTAAATAACTTATAACAAATAAATGCGTCTTTGAGTGTTAAATTTCATTTTTCTACGGCACTAGAAGAGAATGTCTGAATTGAGCACAAGTTTCGACTTTGTTACAGACAATTAAGCATTCAAGATTGTCAAGAAAGATCGGGCAAAAACAATGTCGTATAAAACAAACAATGACTCATAATTCTGCGCTTAATAGTTGTTTGTATAAGTCCATTTATTTATAGATATTAAGCAAATCTTGCTATTAATTAACAATATACAGCGAATTAATAATTTAGCGTAGGCTCCGGTGTGTCAACTAAACATGGCCTTGCGATGACCACAACAATGCCCCTGGGATTCAAACTATGACTAGCATATTGTTCTGTTTGCACCTGAAGACCTCTCCCACGTTATTCAGAGGTGAGGGTCAATGACAAATAAGTTCAAAGTGTCATCAACACGTTCCATGTCTTGACTCACAAAAACAGCCTCTGAGATAAACACAAAACACTCATACAGTCCTTCTGACATATCGAACATATTACAAAAAGTTAGCAAGAGACTTTTTTTATCTTAAAGTTATAACGTTGTCCACCAATAATTCAAACAATTCGTGCGGAGAAGTTCGCAGTTACTTGCGGAGGACAGGGTTGGCAAAAGTAAGAAATACTTGGCGCTGAGAAAATGTGTCTTGTCAGAAATATGGCACCGAAAGAGTTAATACTCAGACAAAACCAAAATTATTGTGTTCGTTTCTTGAAAACGATTACATGTAATGGTCATATTCCTGACCTCCTCAACCATTTTTTCACTTGGGCTAATGGCGACTTTCCAGCTTTAACTGCGAAGGAAGACACCGGGCTTACACGAGTTAGCCGTAAGCTAACTGGACAGCTTCCTCACTTGCGAAATTTGGTACCGAGCGGTACTCGAACTCACAGCGGTGAGGGACTAATGACTTCCAGTCAGTGACCAGTGGACCACGGAGGACCCGTGTAAACCAATTTACGGCAAACTCTGTAATAATACGTAGTGAAATGAAGAAAATACTCTGCCTTTGCCGTATGATACATAATTTATAGCAATGTTCACTTTATATGACAACAACCGGATGTTTAGATTTTCGCCCAAAACATATCAAAGTTTGAATGATATTTTTCTGCTCTCTAGAATATATATATATAAAACACAGTATACGAGAACATTTTTGAAAAAAGAATGTGGGATTGCGGTTACGCGACCCAAACATTTATCAGTGGGTAAGGTAGACATTTTTGCTTACATTATTTGGTTGTGCCAAAGACGTAAAACTAGAATAAAGAAAGAAAAATGTAAAAACGGCTGATATAGTATGAGGTCAGTGGATTTTTAAATGAGTCAGTCGATTAACTGCAAATCAATATTTTTAAGGATAGTCGTATCACGTATTATTGATAGTTTACATGGACCTGAAACTTTATTTAGGTTGGAAAAATGATACTGCTGATATAAAAAGATTCAAGCTACCATTTATATTAGCTAATGTTATCCTTACAATGAACCTGCAGGGTCGGTGACATTTCTCAGTCGGTGATTTACTCTCACTAAACAAAACAATTACTCACACAGTCGATAATTTGAATGCCATTGTGCAAATAGTTTATCGTTACGAAATATTTTCCGCCAGATATGGAGAAGTTGCCGGCTCCTTGTGGACGGGTAAGTTAGTACTGGTAAGTAAACAGTCCAGAAAAACTGGTTTGGTGAATCGACCGCCGTATATAACTGAAAAATTGTTGAGCAACGGCGTTCAACCCAGTGACGGTGACAAGATGAAATATTTCCGTGCCAGACTTTTGCATATATGCTGACAAAGCTTATAGAATGTCAACTTCATCATAAATTACACATCATTGTTTGACACAAATGATTTAATGAAAATTGATAATCCGTTCGAATGATATATTATGCTGCTCCTAGAATATCGCTTAATGTCAATGACAAGCGCGGCTTTAAACGCAACTAGTACAGGCTATTAATACACAAAGCGGTGTCTTAAAAAGAATATTTATGTCATGGAATAGAAAACCTTAGAATTACGTTGCATTAATTGAATAAATACCGTAATTTCATGTTTTTAATGCGCTAAGTTTTTTTTGTCCAACGGAGTTTTAAAGTCACGCTTTTGTACCGATTTTAATGTAGTCTAGCATATTTAACTGTGTCTATGCCAGGAAAGATAGGATAGCGCTAAATCTGAAAGTTACAGAAACTTACTAAAGAAGTCTATTGATGGTTAATATAGAAAATAGAAATTCATGCGGGACCTAGTTATGGTCTCTGACTAGCAATCACTAGCCCATCAGCGCTATGAGTTCGAATCCCATCCGGGACCTGACTGATTTAAGCTGGAAAAGTTGCCAAATGACCCTGGTTGTTGGTGCGACGTTAAAGTCAGGTGAAAATATATACAAAAACTCTGAATATATCTAACATATAAACGTCTAAGGTTGTATAAAATTGGAACGCAGTTCACTGTTTGCGATCCGAATTGCAGACTGCGAACTGCGAACTTTATACAACCAACGCCTGATGTGCAGCCGGAATGTCTTCAAGAGCCAACTAACTCTTAGAACCGAGACTGGGGTCGGAAATAGAGTATTTAAAATCCATGACAAGTGTTTGACGACTGCAAAGCCATTATATAAAACAAAACAAACACAATCGTGTATCCCCGCTGTAATCGTTCGTCATCCATCAAGTATAGTACACAACAATACGCTTTTTTATTAAATGAACGCTCGCCGGAAGTAGCATGAGGTTGTTTACACGACACCGCTTTCCCACGAAAAAAAACTGTCTTTGTCGTTGATTCTGTCCTATTGCTTTGAACTTAGTACGTATTGTGGATTTTCCCATAGAACAGAATTAGAAATTATGTTAAATGAATAGATCAAGTACGGAAAAAGTTGTTACCTGAAGTGAGACATTCGTGTTACATACTGTATGTTTACAAAACGAATTCGTAGAAAAGGGGAGTTTACTCTCGGTTCATTATTCAAGCCCATAAATTGACTTTATAAATTTGCATTGCTATAATTGTCAAATGTCAACCTGAAGCCGATTTCTTTAAACGCATTTTTATTCAAATATCAAGAAATATAACCTTTTGTTATATCAACATTTTTAAATCACACTTTGCCATAGATACAAGAAAAGACACACGTGGGTGTCGTCTGTTCTTGGCTTATACATTGTCTAGTCCAGTCCAAATAGTCAGCAGATAAGATTCATTCAAACATATAAAACCATTGGCTGATTGAAGAATTTTTATACAAAAAAAAGAAAGCTTCCTTTTTCAGTGTCCATGGCAACGGAAATTAACAATTCATTGATAAAGGCAACCGTACTCTCCCGACGGAGAGGTAAACTAATTGCATATAAACTAAGGTTATAATGACGATAATAATGATACGCCTTTCTTCTCAGTAAATAAACAAGTTATGACAAAGTACGGGGAATTAAGCTGTCAATGAATTTACGTGCAATACTTGGAGTTGAACTAATAATAATGATTTAGTCAATAAAACTCACCTATTGACACAAATCTATTCGATGTTTTTCGAATATACGAACAAAGAAACATTTTTATTGACATAAATCCCTGGTGGGAATTGAATGTATTTATTCACACAGACGCTTATACATCGAATGTAAGTGCTATTAAGAATCGTAGATGGCGCTACGGCTTACATATTTTTCACTGGAGTTTAAAGTCAGACTAACAGCCAGGGTAATTTGGCTACATTCTAGCTTTAACAGTGGAGGAAGACCCCTGGGTGGAAACATCGACCTTCCGTAAGCTAATTGGACAACTTCATCACATGTGAGATTGTGTCCCTTGTGGGATTCAAACTCAGAGCAGTGAGTGACTGGTGATTATATTACTGATTGTCTAAAGAATGTATTCTAATGTAACATAAAGGCCGTACAATATAACCCCTGAAAACTGGTCACCCTGAACAGGAATTCTCATAAAACTAGACTTTAGGCCCAGTCCGGAAGGGGTCAAGTTTTCAAGGGTTATACTGTATTTGCTTTCCCTGAAAGTGTATGACTTGTGTTCGTATATCAAACATGATGATCGTATTCCACCAGACACCGCGTTGTTTTTCACTTATGTTAAAATGTTAATAGTGCGTTCACGACAATCATAAATAATTATTACATGTAATATCACGTACAGCGGCTTCAGTGATTTAGTGGTGTCTTGATACTCACTACTTCCGTTTTTATAAACTATGGTTTGGTAAATATTTTTAACTTTCAAACCCTTGTAATGTTAAGAATTGTGATTTGAACTAATTTCCTCCACCAATGCTTTGTATGGTCCATAGATGTTCAAAACTTAACACATGTCAAGACCCGTACTGCGTGCAAGGCGTACTAATCTACATTTATATTAACAAAATAAGTATATATGTATGTATTACAATATAAGTATATATGTATGTATTACAATATAAGTATATATATGTATGTATTACAATATAAGTATATATGTATGTATTACAATATAAGTATATATGTATGTATTACAAAATAAGTATATATGTATGTATTACAAAATAAGTATATATGTATGTATTACAATATAAGTATATATGCATGTTTTACAATATAAGTATATATGTATGCATTACAAAATAAGTATATATGAATGCATTACAATATAAGTATATATGTATGCATTACAAAATAAGTATATATGTATGTATTACAAAATAAGTATATATGTATGTTTTACAATATAAGTATATATGTATGCATTACAAAATAAGTATATATGTATGCATTACAATATAAGTATATATGTATGTATTACAATATAAGTATATATGTATGTATTAAAAATAAGTATATATGTATGTATTACAATATAAGTATATATGTATGTATTACAAAATAAGTATATACGTATGTATTACAATATAAGTATATATGTATGTATTACAATATAAGTATATATGTATGTATTACAATATAAGTATATACGTATGTATTACAAAATAAGTATATATGTATGTATTACAAAATAAGTATATATGTATGTATTACAAAATAAGTATATATGTATGTATTACAATATAAGTATATATGTATGCATTACAATATAAGTATATATGTATGTATTACAAAGTTTTGTCATCTTACACATTAAAGAACTTATTTACCTACAGTCTAAGAGAAACATCTCTTAGAATCTCTTAGAATCATGTACACAATCTACAATTCATGATTAAAGAAATTCCGGAAAATTGACTTCGAATGTCTATGAATATACATATAATGTTCATCAGTAATAGATTTGGTGGCTGCAAGTCATACCCTTCTATGAAAAATTGACAGAAATGTCGATTTTTCTCCACATGTGAAGTTGTCGGCTCCTTGTGGAAGGGTAAGTTAGTACTGGCTAGTATACAGTCCAGGAAAACTGGTTAGGTGAACCGGCCGTCGTATATAACAGACAAAAATGTTAAATGTGACCCTAATTTCAAACAAAACAATTACACATATTTACTGTATTTGCATACAGACTTATACCTGCAATGGTACGAACAATCTCTTGTATTTCAATATGATCGCAGATACATCCAATAATTGATTGATTATGGAAATGCAGAATATTTCTGCCATGAATGGCGTTCAATTGTGAAGTGTCAGTCATTCTTTATTTATATAAAAACTGTGTCAATAATGATAAGTGGGCTTACTCTTGTATTGATTTCTTTATCACTTAAGTCTTATCTTAAATTCAATCAAACTTCGTATGGATGAAGTATAACCGTCTATTCTCATACATGGAATGAACGATGCAGTTCAAGGTTTCCGAATATATGTTTGAACAACATAGACTGACAACATTTTTAGTTATGCTTGGTGGACGATTGGACTAATTAATGTTCCAGGTTCGCAAACCAGCACAAACCTAGTCGTAAAGCAACTGCGAACTTCAAAGTATGGTGTGTGTATCATATGTGAGAGTCTAACAATTTATCACTGGGGGATTAACATAGCACCAGCAACCGGGTTAAACCAGCTTTAACGATGGAGGAAGGCACCATGCGTATGCTTAGGTAAATCTTTCCGTAAGCTAGTTGAACAGGTTCCTTACATGAAACTTGTCTCCTCCAGGGTGAGATTCGAACTCACAATGGTGAGTGGATAGTAATAACTAGTCAAAGGCCAGCCATACACGACCACAGAGGCCAAAAAAACATCTCTGATACAACACTGTGAAATGAATTAGCATAGTAATCAGAAAATGATATGATCACCATCATTAGCATACGTTTCTAAATACATGTATAAACGACTTATGGGGAAAACTTATGATGTATTACGGTGGGAAGCGCTAGGATTTTCTTCATTCATACTTTTTTTTGCAGTAGTCTGGACTATACCGAACCGGCTTCATTCTTACCGTTATTTGTTTCGTAGATACGAGACGAAACGAAAACTTGGCTGGTTTTATATAAAAAAAAATACTTAAACACATAGGATAATAAATGCGTGATATGAACGCGTGATGCGGATCCTAATTATAGGACATCGTTGAATAAACAACACACAAATATATGTAACTACTTTCGCTGAAATGAGTTTCGGGTCAAATATGGAACCTTGCCATTACATACAAAATGAAAGTATGTACACTGTTTTTGTGTTAATCGCATTCAAAGATGAACACGTGGTTGTCTTGGATCAGAGACAAGGTTACGAGAAAACAATTAACGATCTTCAATATAAGTATCGTCAGGTAAACAATTTAAAGGTAGATGGTGTGAACCTAAGAGAAAAAAAAGATTTTCTAAATTTGAGCAAATTTAAGTCAAGTTCAATCGACTAGGTTGCGATCAATAATTTGAAATCATTCAACCAATGTCTATGTACCATATATAGTCAAACCTGTGTGTGCGGCCACCTCTGAATAAAGACCATTCTGAGAATAAAGGTTTGAAAAATCGTCACTGATTATTTAGAGCAAACTGACCTCCGAATAAAGGCCATATGTCAATGAAGGCCACATTGTGTCTTTCCCAAGGGTGGCCTTTGTTCATAGGTTGGACTGTAATTCAATTATAATTTATATACGATATATAATACAAGTATTGAATTTATACACCCTTGAATGTAAACTGTTGGTCTTTATGCCATATGCTTGAAATAAATATTTATCTATCTATGTTAACAATTTATTTATTATTTATTTTGGTAATATATAGACTAACTGTTTGCGAACGTGTGAACAGTGTGCACGTATAAATTTTGTTGTAATTCAAGAGAGCAAATTTTAGTGTTTATTTCAGAGATTAGTTTACACAAATGCATTTAGACGTTATTTCGCTATACTCAAGTTAAACTGCCATCATTCAGAATAACTCTAACCACCTCTAAATTGGACTTGACACTTAAATAAAGTCCGTATTTTTTTCTTACGATTTTTTTATGTGTATGCTACCCATTAATTCAAGTTATCAGAGCGAAGGATCATTGATCTGTCAGGTTTAATTTCGAATTTAGCCCAGTTAACTTGATAAATGACGTCAAACAAAGCAAAATTAACGTTGATCAATTAAGGATTACCAATTAAGTTTGATCAATGTTCGGCCTAAAGCAAATTGTACTCGTTCTGGTTTTCTGACACATGATATGAACTAACACGTGTCTTATCTACCATTGGTTTACAGTGTAAAAAGCTCAAAAACATTATACCATACGCTTAAGAACTTTTAAGGACATTTAAGGACTTGTAACATCCATTTTGCTAAATGCTAAAAGGGTAATACATTGCATACTTAAATATTTTGCTTTGCAGTATGAATTGAAATTGCATAAATGCAATACAATTATTCCTATCGCAAACATAGAGTCCAGAAAAATCACATTATGTTATATTTGAAATAAACTACACATCTGCAACTACCGAACGCAATCAACAGGAAACCCAATTACATTTCTCAGAGTGGCAAATATTTTCGCGATGGTTACCGGCATTAGGTAATATCTATCAGTGATATATTGAGAAATATTCTGCACCAATGTTAAAGCAGAATAACACAGACATTAGCTGGTAACATGTAGATAATCAACAACTTGCTACCTATAATTTCTAACATTAGTCGTTTCCGTTAGAAGGGCGTGAACTAATCATCGAGAACGTCTTAACCGGAAGTAGACGATAAAACCCAATTCGCCGGGGTTTCACGTATTACGGAAGATTCTATAAGTGTAAGCTCTTTTAATCTGTGTAACACTTAGAAGACGATATGTTTACCGATTCAAACAAAGAACATGCTAATTATAAACATTATATTGGTAAATCTACGCTGACAACTCCCATTATGGATAAGTCATTACTCTGAATGCTTCAGTGCAAGTCCAGTATCTAGGTAAAACATATTAAATGCCGGGACCGTCTTATGCAAATAATCCATTTTAACGACTAAACGTGTATAACACTAGGTTTAGATAAGTTTTTTATGGACAAGTAGCAATTGTATCAGCGGTTGGATAATAGTGCCTACCTTAGACGGGTATAAACTAAACTGGTTCTCGTTGACTATGGCTGTACAGAGTGCATTGCAACATGGAACGGGGGCCAGTTTAGGTTATAAACGAGCGTGCAGACTATACGCTAAATGAAGAGCTACCATTGCGCCAGATTCAAAGAATAGTGTGTCGTTTGAGGTGACTTAGTCAACTCAATATGTATAAAATGACAATTCCTCACAAATGGTGCCTCTAGGTTTATTCAGCTCTCCAGCCTCTACACTGATTCCAGTGAAATCTCCCTTCTCTTTGCATTTGTCAAACGGTTCAAGTTTTTTTTTTTCATCTGAAAAACACAACTGAGTAAAGACCGCCATATCATTTGGAAGCTTCGGATATCTTCGTTGCCATTAAAAACGATTCAGGACATTGCTTAAACTGGTCCCCGTCCCTTGTTGCAGTGCACCAAAGGTGCAACCAGAGTCAACGGGAACCAGTTTAAACAATGCGATAACTCATTCGGCTTACCTCGATCGACAACGTCTAGTGGATGAATGGAACCGGCTCAGGTTGAATGCGTGATATTTGCACTTTATTAATGCTTACCTCGTTTATTCGATTATTTGATTAACTTATTACATTATACGAAAAAGTTCAGTGTGACATGTAAATGATAATGACATTATATTTTATACGTCATTAATTAACACATATGTCTTATATTCTGTCATGGAAAGTTTTTTATGAGGAAATTAATATTTTGTATTAATAAGTAATGAAATTATACCATTAAATAATCTTAACAGAGCTTTATAGAACAACTAACAAAGTGCTGGTACATTAAGTATAGCCTATATACATTGTACGAGGGCTGATCAAAACGTTCTCGTTTCTTTATTTTACATAGAAATAAAATGAAACATAAATTCAATATAAGCATATTTTGGACTCTTCCAAATTCAAAGCATCAATTTATTAAAGAAAAAATAGGTTATTTTTTCTCTCTGACAGAGAGGAAAACATTGTGGCAACAGATGTTGTTACTCATTATAAGCAATGGCTTCTTTTCCCACGATGTTTTCAAAAGTTGTCTGCTTCAGATGGGAGGAAAAGTGGTATTATAAGGCAAAGGGTCAAGGCAGCATTTATTCAATTTTCTGAAAGTTCATTTGTCAATTTATATACACTTCAAAAACGTCACTACACGAGGCTGTATGTTTACAATGTTATATTGTTGACTTAATTTCAGTCACTCATTATAGCTGTAATGTGATCAACTATTAATTATTTTCAATATTCATTAATAGAGTGTAAGAGTATCAATTAACACAATGCTTAATTGAAGCTCGCTTTTATAAGCATTCTCCTCGGAGATTAAGTAGCTTTACCATTCAATAATTTGAGTTTGACCCGTTTATGGTCCATAAAGTAAATGAATGTAACCGGCGAATGTAAATAACAAATCGTGTCTTTTAATTAAAATGTAGCTATTATTGGCGCGACCAGAATAAAAGATATGATTTCGGATTGTTTTTGGTCACGTTATGTGTTTATTTAACTTCTGAAAATTCATTTAAGGAAGCTGAATGACGCTCGTGAGGTTATGTCTTATATTGTCATTAAGAACTTCATAACTGTGTTATTTTTTCAAAACACCGTCTCACTATTTCCGGTGTATTGATTTCCTAGTTTTGATACGATATTGGCGATCGTATTGAACAAATTATCAAGCACTGTTAAAATATTTTGATTCAGATAATATGAATGAAACATGACAGAAGTCAGTACAGAATGGTTTATCTTGATGATTTAGCTATAACATACATAAGGCCTAAACAAAATAAGTTTGTTTCCGGTAACATGCCCTAAACTATATGGGTCGGTAGGTAGGGATTTTTTCTTTTGAGACTTTTGAGTCGGCAGGTACAAGATGAGTCTGCCGGGTAACCGAAAACGAACCTATTTTAGGCCTAATCATATATTGTACAATATTTCACAAACTGTAGTACAGGTCTTATATCGTGTACAATTGATTTTATCAATTGATCTACAAGTTTTACGTCAATAACTTCAATGACTGAATCCTGACTGTTGATCAAGTGTCCCGATCAGAGTTCGCCGGGTACTGGGAGATGGATTTTTTTGTGTTCGGAAATAGAATTAGCTCAGATCGGTGAATGTAAACTAAACTGGTTCCCGTTGACTCAGTCTGTATGAGTTACATTGCAACATGAGGCAGGAACCAGTTTAATACAAAATCTCATTAGGTTCCCGTAGGTTCAGTCTGTACAAAGACCATTCAAATTGATGCACTACAACATGGAATTGGAACCAGTTTCATTAGGGTAGATGGGAATTAGATAAACGGCGGTCCACCCGTTTCATGTTTATACATTCATTTACTATTGATGTTAAATAGGAAAAATAAACTTTAATATAGTGACAGGCCCTTCTATAAATCAAAGCTTTAGTTTTATATGCGACTTATTGTCACTGGGATTTAATGCCGTTTCTCAACAATTTTTCAGTTACATACTGCGTCTGGTTCACCCAACCAGTTTACTGGATTGTGTACTAGCCAGTTCTAACTTACCCTTCTACAAGAAGCCGGCAACTTCTCCACATATGGAGGAAAATAGATTTTTTGGGTCAAATTTTCATGTAAGGGTATGACATGCCGGGACCGGGATTTGAACTCCGATCTCCGGGTTACAAGTCCAGCACACTAAACACTGGAACACGGCAATAATTAAAATTTTGGAGTTTCAACTTACAATTTATTATTCTATTGTATTGGACGTATTCGTCAATACAGCCAATTTACCATTATCCGTATCTCAGATTTCACTGTTGAACAATGAACTACCTATATGTACGCTATGTATACTGGCCATCATAAGAAAGTGACCATCATAAAAATTCTTCTACTTTGGCCTAATATACTGACTTTGAAATTTAAAGGTATACAGCAAATTTATGGTCAATAATGGATGACAATATGGTTACTCATAACGGTAGTAATGGTTGGTTGGCTTACTCGTTTCAGCCATATCCAGAATTAAATTCATCTCGATTACTTGCGCTGTGCCTATTTTATACCAACATCACTCACTGGTTACTTTCTTTTGACGACCAGTATACATTGTCACTTAGCTTGTGATTTGTAACAGACATGATAAAACTAATGATGACTGGTTCAGTAAACTTTAAGTGCTTACTATCAGCTAACGCGTAGATCAATAAAACCAGTCTATGCGTGAATAAATTATTTATTATTTAATTTGTTTATCGGTATAAACGTAAACTGAAGCTTTTAAATCAGTTTTCGGACTGGAATGTGTTGTGTAACAACTGTTTATATAATACCAAGTCAATTCCAAGCACACAAAAAATGGTCCATGGATTTCAAAATTCATTATGTGGCCGTAAGTCGTTGTAACTATTTTTTTTAAATAGACAGGCTAAAAATAGTACCTGTGATCAATATATCATGTTTTTTATTACAAATCAATTACAAAAAAAACATGATCCGGTTGAAAGTAATTGATTTGCTTAAAATAAAAGTGATACAGTTTGTTGACTGAACGAAATGTACAATTCAAAATTAGTCCACGACACGCAATTATATTTTCTGCGGTCCTAAATATTCACAATGGTTTTTATTGATTGCGAATGACTTAAATCTATCAGTTGTAATTTTAGATGCTAACGAATCAAGATCGTTCATCGCTATCGTCAATTTCAAAATATTTTGTTGCCAAGTGAGGACATCATTTCAAAGTCATTTCACGTTGCATTGATCTAATTGGATAAAGCTTTCTTAATGAAAAGCAAGAAGAAAATGCGCGGTACTATTTTCGTCCTTATGTGAAATTGCCGTCTAACGAACTAATAAATTGCGCTGGTTATAAAATTATTTATTAAGTTCTTTATTGATCAAGCGTGCGTTTGTCGTAAAGTTGTGAATATTTAAGACGCGTCCTGTTTCCATAACTAGCTGCATTGCATACAGCACAATTAACAGTGCAGGAAAGTGACGTTGCGTGTCACGTGACATTAGTTGTTGCGTGATATTGTTAATAAGTACACGACAATGGTCCAAATGAATAGTAGAAGACATCGGTCGTTCTTTATCTGAATATCAATGAACATTCAACATTTTTTTCAGCCATCACAAAAATAGGATTATTTGTAATGATAAGGTAAATGCAAATGCAGGTCTGCTCTCTTATTGAGTCATTGTATTTTTAAACATGATTGGTACCTGGCTCCGGGTACAGCTACTCGCCAAACTTCGTGTGGAAAAAATGTCAACATGGGGATCAGTAGCGTGTAAAAAAGCAAAAAAAAGGTCAAAGTCAACGCGAACCAGTTTATCAATATAATTAACAAAATAAACGTCCCATTAGACGCCATTCTGTATAAAGAGGCCATATTCACTGGCTACCTTTTAATAGCGTTCGTTTACAGGTTAGCAGCATGTAAATAAATTTGAAGCGTTCCTTAAAACGAACGTCCAAGCAACAGTGCAACCTCTACAAAGCACCACCCCTTCGGAAAGCAAAATTATGTCGTTGTGTTGTTGAGAGTTTGTTGTTGTTGAAGGAAGGTTGTTGCTCAATAGAGGACCGCTTTGGAGAGGATGCACTGTACTTACTTCTTGATGTACAAATTTGTAGTGAGTAATTCACAATATATACTCACTGCGAAGACACGTCGCCTGACCGTATACAGAACTTTTTCATGACCTTAATTAAGTATTTACTTTTATTCAATTAACAATTCAATGGATTAAATCTGTAGATAATGAACTTGCGTCAATAGGTAAGTGGCATGTTTAACCTAAATGAAGGCTGATCTAATTTAAGAGAATTACCGTGATGAACTTGAATGCTTTTATTTCAAAACGCAAATTTCCACATGCCAGGAATTGTTCCAATTAAGAGAGAGTTCTATATACGGACGCTCACTACGAGCGTATTTTGTATAATCAAAAGCATTGTATTTCAAGAATTTTAAGAAGAATGCAGTACTTTAATTTTTGTGTATCAATCACTGATTGTAAGATACTGGCATGGATCGATCGTTTGGCTTGACAAAGTGTGTTTTGAGCGTTGAATCAAATTTTTTCAAGTTTTGTAAAATCGGTTCCAAGTCGCCACACAAAATTTCTTTGTTCAAATTTGCACATGCTATCTAATAGAAAGTATTCAATTGAAAAATTATGAAATTAGTGTAGTTGTTTATTTGTTAAGGCGTAAAAACTGCTTATTCCTTGTTACCCGACCTATTCTATTTTTTCTCCGCGACCCAAGACTTTATGATGCCCGATGAACGGTACATCTACTATCTCACTTTTTCTCACTTTCTGGACAAAAATAATCCTATCGGAGACTTTCAAGACTGATAAAACAATTAAAAATCCCGACTTACCTACCCTATTTTGAATGAGCAAGAAACAAACATTTTGATGCCTAATTTATAAAAAATTAAAAAGCTCTCCAGTCTTTATAATTCTCAAAATGTTCAAATTACAAGTCGTTGTCTTACACTTAAATTGTTCTTGCCCTGTTAAGAACAGTTCATACTAATTTATTTTAGCTCGATTGCGAAACAAGCAATTTTGCCTATATTAATCACGTTCGAGTCCGCTTCCTGGACACCACACCAGTACTGCGTCCGAAAAATGGGATTGTGAAGTTCATGACCGTCCAAGCCGGGATTCGAACTCAGGACCTTCGGATCAGAGGTAGGATTCTTTACCTCTAGACCACGATGCCTCTCAATGTTAAGAACATATATTTGCCGTTAAAAAAGGACTCCCTTACGAGATTGAGTTTCATGCTTCGGAGAAGATAAATTTATATAATCATTTAATTGATCAGTGTATAATCACTTCATGTGGGTTACATGTTATTTGGTGCTTTAGCAGATAAATACAGTAAAACTACGGAGCTCCTAAAGTGACATATAACACTTATATTTTGACTTTAGTATTCTTTTTTATTTCGTAAATACGAATTAGTATTTCGTAAATACGAAATATTATATCGTATTTACGAAATACTATTTCGATTTTACGAATTAGTTTTAAAGTCCCGTAAATTTTTGTTCTTCGTTGTGTATAATTTTCAACCAACAAACAAATACTCCGTTATTACGAGCACCACGTTTATCTGGAGCAGTTAGTCTGTCCCGATGAATCTTCGAGATAACGAGATTTTGCTGTACCAGCATTTCGCACTAAAATTGGCACAACTATATATCAGTGTCATCACCTCCTTAATTCTATTTTGTTCAATTCAAATAATTTCAAACGGATGAAATATTTACATTGGAACTATGTGTGACATTTATTTCACACGTCACTTAGCTTTTACTAATAAATTTTAACTTTAGTTGAACATAAATGTCGCAAACATATTTCAAATCGTTATCTACCGTTTACAAATTGACACCAGGAATTAATAATTGAATATTGACGGATAGATATTTGCAAATAATTACAATACACAATCAACCGTAGTACAACTATCTTTACCTATATCTAAATGCATGTAGAATAATTTTTATAATTAAAATGACGGTGATAAAAACGACAAAACAAAGTGAAATTAATCACACACTTTTTTGTCGGTGTTTTTTGCCCACAGTGTTAAAATAATGAAACTTCGATGAAATTGTTTAAATAATGAGTATTCTCATTTGAAGAGACATTTTAAAAAGGTAAAATAATTCTTTTATAACAATAATTTCGGAATTATCCTATAAATATACTATTCCGGAATTCACAACTGCTT
Organism: Lutraria rhynchaena; assembly: GCA_008271625.1. Taxonomy (NCBI): domain Eukaryota; kingdom Metazoa; phylum Mollusca; class Bivalvia; order Venerida; family Mactridae; genus Lutraria; species Lutraria rhynchaena. Next base: position 4,308,791 of record VIBL01000010.1, read on the forward strand.
TTAATCTTTTTTGCTTTTAGAAGCTAACCATTAAAAGCTTTTATAAAATTTTACTGTATGTTCATACCATGATCGTTAAAAAATCATGTCGCGTGATCAGGAATATAATGTTGTTGTTGCTTACATAAGACCATTTATATAGGTACATGTAATACACAGAAATAAATGATACGATCAATGTGTAGAGAAAAAAAACTATTTTCAATAGAATCGTCATTATTTCAAGTACTAGTGATATAATTGTGGATTGTGGCTCAAATGAATTATCTACGGGTGAAATGGTATATGCTTACAGTGGAAAGCCGCGGAAGTGGTCCGGTGGTAAGTGCGCTGGACTTGTACCCGGGGATCCGGAATCGAATTCCGGTTGCGGCAGGTCATACCCTTCTATGAAAATTTGACAAAAAATGTCGAATTTCCTCCATATGTGGAGAATTTGCTGGCTCCTTGTGGAAGGGTAAGTTAGTACTGGTTAGTATACAGTCCAGGAAAACTGGTTAGGTGAACCGATCGCCGTATATAACTGAAAGATTGTTGAAAAACGGCGTTGAACCCCCGTGACAATATGTCACATAAAAATAGTAATATTAATCTGATTTGCCGAGTACATCTGCACTCTTTGTAAGTTTTTTTCAGGAGACTTAATATTAGACATTTCATCACTTCATTTACAGACGGGATGTTACAGTTACGGCGCATAATAACATTATATGGTAATATAATAGATTTTCTAAGTTAATATGTGTTTTTTATATTTATCATTTATAACATTTTCAAACATGTAAACAGAAGGATTTTTATAACTTTTTGAAGTACAAAAAATATTCTGTCATTGTTATAAAAGATGCCATTTAAGCATCGATATTTCTCTGTATTTAACAATTATGTTGTCGACCGATTCTAAATCTTTAACAAAACACAAAGGCAGTTGTGAAGCAATTATACCCCTACTTTGATGACGTAAATGACAATTCATGAATCATGCAAATTATATTAATTAGTGAACAATGTTGCGGGAAAAGTGCATATCAACCTTACAGCATGAGGTGATGATTGTAATTGAATAATATCGTGTGGAATTGATTTTATTTTGTTGCCAAATTGGTTTCATATGTTTCGGTTATACTGCACGAGTTATCCGTGCCGGTAGGTTCGCAAACTTCGAGAAGTGTTTGACGTCATAATGTTTGTATCATAATACTAATTAATAATGTTAGTTGCGAGGTCGTCCATGAGCCAATGTTTCAAGCATTTAGAAATTTCTTAGCCATAACTGTGGCGGTCATTTTCAGGTTAAATGATCTCACGAATATAAGAGATTTTGTACGTAATTGCAAATTGACGATCGTAAATTATCACTGTCATGGCGAACTTTTTAACAGAACAGAGCTTTATTAGACTGGGACATAGTACTTCGTCAATACAATAATAGACAGGTGTACAAACAAGTACAATCATGATTCGCATGATTTGTATGATAAAATTAGATTAAACAGCTCGAAGTAATAATAATATTTTGTAAACTCATAAACACCGAATAACTAGCACAAATTTTTCACACAAAAAAATCTTACGTCGGTGCGACATTTGTGAAAATAAACACTGTTTGGTCCAATGTTTTGCAAGAAAATAAGTGCCAGAAGAGGAATACTCGTGTTTGACATTAAGTCGATCTTTCACAGCAGACGCTTTTGCTAGTACGAATGTATACGAATGGACATCACCATTGAAACAATAAGCTTTCGTTCGTTTGAAATAAATGGAAATCTTTATGTTATAATGAACTCGTAGACAAAAGTATACACTTCATCTTCAATAAAAGTCCGACATATTTAGCTTTGAAATGATTTATATCTCAATTAAAATGGCGCAAAAAAACCGGAAGCTTCCATCAATGCATTATATTTCATTTCCTTGTATTTCTTTCTTTATTGTGAGCACATCAATATTTTTACGTATTATCATATTTACATTACCGATCAATCGTTTTGGCAGGCATCGAATTCTAGCTAATTGCAAGGTACTGTGGCAGGTACAGTATCAATTTCCAATTAAGAATCAAGCGTCTCTATCAGACAGATGCATTTATTTTATTGTCAGATGAAGTTAACAAAAACATGCAAGCGTTTGCGCAACTTGATTGTTTGAAAAGTATAAAAACAAGTGCACGCCGGCAGATCCCGGTCAAATCAATGTCAGCCGCGTATTATGAATTCCAGTGAGGCTCCAGTTGTCATTTGTATTACGACATAGACTTCTTTGGTAACATGATAGCAGTTACATTTAAACGGATGTATGATTAACTGAAGCATATTTAATAAGGTCTTTACGAAATTATGTATTTGTTCCATGTTATCAGCACATACAAAACGTATTCATGTATTTGCAAGACAAGATACGACAATAGGTCTTTGTCTCGCGTAATCAGCAGTTTCAAAGTTTATATATGCAGTACACAACAAGAATGCATGGTATTGGCTAAACTGGTGCAAAAGACTAGTATTGAAAAGAGGCAACCTTTTTGTACTTAAACGTACATTTCATACTTGAATGAATTGTTGATTCATTGAAATTATTCTTATACTGTATAAGTACTTATTTTGGCGGGGGGGGGGTATTTTGGCTATCTTGGCGGTCAGGGCCAGTTGTGCCAATTCAAAACACAGCCAATTCAAAGCACCGCCATTTTATTTATATCCATGACCCCATGTTATTGTCAACGAGAGTTTAAATTTGGCGATCTGATAGCGTTTGCGTCAATTTATGACCCTGTCAATTCAAAACACTTCAAAAAATGCTAACATTTGACACCGCAGATATATTGCGCTATACAGTATCACATGATAATGTATGCATGTTATAAGCGTTTCACCCAAATTAATGTATTTAATACGTTTTGTTACCTTTTTATTGCATATTATATATGCATACTATGAATGTACAGGAGGTCTCCGTGGTCGAGTGGTTCTGGTTCCCGACACGAAATTACTTAGCATCTCACCGCTGTGAGTTCGAACCCCACCCGAAACCAAACAAATTTCGCATGTGAGGAAGCTCTCCAGCTAGCTTACGGATGGTCTATGGTTCTATCCAGATTTATGCATGGGGATCTATCTCCATCGTTAAAGCCGGATAAGACGCCAAATGACCAAGGCTATTGGAGCGGCATTGATGCGACATTTTTACCATAAAGAAAAGAAATATTTATGGCGTCGACGAGATGCGGACGTTCATCCGGAGCCCGTAAAGTGATATTCTACACCTATACTTTAACTTGTAGCATTCTTTTTTTGTTTTATACGAAATACTAACTCGTAATTACGAAATAAAAAAAATACAGTTTTAAGTTAAAATATAAATGAAGAATGTCACCATGGGCTTAAACTTATGAAGTGTAATAAACATGTCAGCAGCAAACGTTTAATTTCCAACTGAACCCATTCTATTATGATTAATATCTTAACAAAATGGGTGATACTGTACTGATACAACCTCTAACTAATAATTCAATTACTGAGAATTCGGATTCGTATTAGTGCCTGATAGTGTTGTAATAAATACCAGTTGTCATCATTAGCAACCGTCATAATATATAATTATTCCTAGCACTCTCATATAATTAATATACAGTAGATATAGTTTGAGAATAATTGATTTATCCGTTATTTAATGAGTTACATAATTCTTTTGTAAAAGAGGGTTTATTACTGAACGGTATAATTTTGTCGTGTCATTTCACGTGCACGATTCGTCGTGCATTGAATCACGTTTTCCGCCCCCAGTCATATCACTCGTGCGTATCATTTACATGATACGGAAACAAATTATGGCACCAAAGCACGTGTTTGGCAATTTATTCTGTCTATAAAATATATTGAGAAAAATCAATTAAATATTCAATAATTTGTTTCAAAATGTCAGTTTCAAATCAAACATTTAGATACAAACAAAGGACCTCCCTAGGTATCACTAGCCCCTCACCAATTTAAGTTCGAATCCTACAGGGGACCATATTTCCGCGCGTGAGGAAGCTGTCCAGCTAGCTCAAAGGTCAGCGGTTCGACCTAGGTGTAAGCCTGGGACTTCCTCCAACTTTAAAGCTGGTAAAATGCTAAGTAATCCTGGCTGTTGGTGCGACGTTAAACACCAGTGAAATAAATTGATAAGTAAATATGAATAAACAATAATATATAGATTGCAACTTTAATATTTAGTTTTAATCATTGGGTACGCTACACATGCATGCGTCTAAATAAATAAATCATGATGCTTATTACGTTACACTGAAAGCAATCACTACGTCATATAATCATCAAAGACATGTATTTGTTATGCGCACGTTCGCAAACAAAACATTGAAACTAAATAAAGAATAGATTAAATATTACGTTCTCTATTGTCATCGATTTTCGTGGCCCGTTCTTTTTATATAATTGAAAAAAAAACAATACTCAGGTATCTTTTAGTAATGCAAGAAAGAGACTGATTTTTTAACACTTAATTTCAGTAACCCTATATGGCCATACCAAATTTATCTTATGTTTAGCGTCCGGATGATTTCCAAAAACATGACTACCAGGAAGTAAAACAAACAAATAAGCACGACAAAAACAAAATTTCTAAAATCAAGTTTATTGAACTTTAAAACCACACAGAAGGTAACAGTTTGTTGCATAACCAATATTAATTATATGGACCACTGTTAATAGGACTAACAAACATGTGAGCATAAATACAAATAAAACATAACTTTATATCAAAGAACACTTTCTCCCTCCCGTATGTAACTCAATATTTTGTGCTATTAAATAATAATACTTATGTATAATATAATATATGATATTATGACATAATTACAACATATGTTTTCAATCCTGTTTAATAATGATAAAATTACAAATGTAATAGTAAAGAAATGTATTTGATATAGCCATATAACTTGAAATGTTATTTTAATTATCTTTTTTTTGTAATATGTGAAATGTTGGACATGTCTTATTCTCTAAATAAAATCTATCTATCTATCTTTAATCACTAGAACAAAAAAATCCACCCTGCTTCAATTGTCATATTGTTCTTTGCTTAGGAGATCATACATTAGGTGTAGAAAACGTCCTTAAAGACACTGACATGACATAGTGAGAGCTTGCACTGTTTTTTGTCAAAACCCTCGAAAACCCACCCGCCAAAATGACGCTAAACATAGAATCAGTTTGGTATGGCCTAAACGAATGAATTATAACGGAATAAAACATGCGAGCACGGCGGACTCGTTCGTGTTCGATATGTCTGCATGAAACACCGATTTTACGAGTGTAATTTTGTAGGAAAACATCCATTAAATTTATCAATTATTAAAATGAATTTTCACTTCAATACATTGATCGTTGAATTTGTTTGGTTTGACATGTTGTTTTACTAATTGAAAATTATGTAAATTTCACGCTGTTATAAATTTTACGAGAGCCGTTTTTAGGAAAGCGCTGTGTACATGTATATAAATTTATGTGGCTAGACATGAATTATTAAAATAATCGAATGATTCAATAAAAGCGGTATAAACATGACGTCTAAGCTTGTTCATATTCATTTGTATGCATCTTTTACGACCTAACACAGAAAGTGTATGTTGATATTCAAATATCGTTGAGCTAAATGATTAAAGTCGGTTTTGTTTTGTTTTGTTTTGTTTTGTTTTGTTTTGTTTTGTTTTGTTTTGTTTTGTTTTGTTTTGTTTTGTTACAGTACGTATAGTGCATTGGTCGCAATGCGAGGTTCTACTGTATATATTCGGATTGTTGTATTTTTGTATTTAATGTGTAACATTATTTGCTCTGATTAGGGAGAAGTGTTGAGATTATTTTCCTACCAAATAAATTTGTTTGTTTACGTGACATTATCACTGGGGTTTGACACCGTTTTTCAACAATTTTCAGTTATGTACGACGCCGGTTCACCTAACCAGCTCTCCTGGACCGAATACTTGCCAGTGCTAACTAACGCTTCCAAAAGGAAACGGCAACTTCTCAACATATGGAGGAAAATCGACATTTTTGACAAATTTTCACAGGGGGGTATGACCTGCCGCGACCGGGATTTGAACCCTGATCTCCGGGTTACAAGTCCAGCGCACTAACCACTGGACCACGGCCTTAACTGGGCTTTACAGCATCATGCCCAAGATGTCACAATAACGCCGAGAGCTGAAGTTGGATGCCATCATTCATACTTTCTATTATACTTACACATCTTCTACATCACATTAAAGATAATATTTTAAGTTCAATATACGAAAACAGTAAATCTCACATCGCGACCACTTCAACATTACGACCACCATGTTAAACTACCACTTATTTTCTCAACAACAATATAAATTTTGCGAATCCCAGAAGGTGTTGGAAAGGTTGTTGCACTGTACACGGCAACATCTCGCATGTAGAAATCAATGCCTGACAATGAAGGATCTTGGCTGAAATTGAATGATGTATTTCATAGTCAATGGCCAGGCATTGAAATATATGTATCATATGCACCCAAATACAATGTAACAAGCACATGTACATCATTTAACACGCGTATGTGTTTTTTTATTTCATCGGATTTAACGCCGTTTTTCAACAAATTTGCTGCCATATACGGCGGCCGGTTCATCCGACCACTTTTCCTGGACTTATTCTAACCAGTACTGATTTACCATTCCACAAGAAGTCAGTTACTTCTATGAAGGAAAATGTTTGCCAAATTCGAAATGCATTTAATTTAATTTTCATATAACTGCCGCGACTAGGATTTGAACCCAGGTCGGCCGACTAACTTCTCGACCACGGACGCGACCCTTACCATGTGTGATTCAGTAATACTCTTCAAATAATGTTTGATTTTCTTATCTCTTACTTGGTAATTTTGAATATTGTCTAGCATATTCAATGTTCTTAAATACTGTATAGCGCAATATATCTGCGGTGTTAAATGTAAGTGTTTTTAAACGTGTTATGAATTGACAGGGTCATAAATTGGCGCAAACGCTCTCAGACCGCCAAATTTAAACTCTCGTTGACAATAACATGGGGTCATGAATATAAATAAAATGGCGGTGCTTTGAATTGACTGTATTTTGAATTGGCGCAACTGACCCTGACTCCAAATATAGCCAAAATAAAACCCCCGCTAAAATAAGTACCTATACAGTACTTCCGTTATTTTACAAGGCCGAGGCGGAGAAAAACTGATGGTGATTTATGGTACACCGCCGGATGGTACCCTGGTTCAAGTATAGAGCGCCGGAACCATGTTCAAAGTATAAATAGATAGCATCAAATCTCGTCTACAGAGAGATCAATCAACATCGTTTGAGTAACATGAATGTGATAATTAGTAACTGGAGAAGGCGTTATCTTTAGAGATTAGTATAAGTGGCAAGGATTTCATGATCGATGAAGCAAAATTAGTTTCTGAAGTGTACAAATGAACAAAATTTTTATCAGTAAACTACTTGAATATTTGTATCTATTTTTGATCAAGCGCATTAAATGTACATCATTTGATGACAAGTATTAGATGAAAATTAATCCTTCGTGAGTCGAATGGAATATCAACGGATGTCACGTTGTAGCACGAAATTATCGTGCGATGCAATAACTGTCAATTAAGACAGGGCATTTTTTCTGAGAAAAAAAAATGTATTTTTCAATTTACTAGTGGGTTGTAATTGTAAGTATGATTGGATTCTATTTGACGAGCTGTGAAGTTTGGAGATTGCCACCCGACAGTATGTGTACAGGTGAAACAGCATTCGTATAATGAAAATGAAATATTTTAAATGATTTTTACTACAAATAGTCTAGAAGTTGAAGGTAGAATAAACTGTCACACTGACGGGTCCATCGCTCGATATTGTCATTGGGGTATAATGCCGTTTTTCAACAATTTTTTCAGTTATATACGGCGACCGGTTCACCTAACCAGTTTTCCTGGACTGTATACAAAGCAGTACTAACTTACCCTTCCACAAGGAGACAGCAACTTCTCTACATATTGAGGAAAATCGACATTTTTGTCAAATTTTCATAGAAGGTTATGACCTGGCACTTTATCTAAGTCAGGGTTGGACACAGGACTTTTTTCTTTAAGGGAAGGGCGTAAAGTCTAGGTGTTTATGTAGAATATGGACACAATCAGCATTATAATTGACGTATTTTTACTTCTGCTTGCCAGATTTTAAAGGGGGTGCGCGTCGACTCCAGCTCCGCCACCCCAAATCCGCTCTTGTAAATTGTATTATTTTGATTATATTGACCCACCAATGGAAGAGTCCAAAATGCAGCCACAAAATCATTATACGTAGTTCAGTCAAGGTAGGGTATATCATTATCCTAGCAAATTGAACAATGTAGAAAATAAACAAAAAATCACTAATATTCAATTGTAGAGTGCATTATGTTCGGGTCAAAAAAGTGGTGTTTACGCTTATCTCACTTACACTATCTTTTAACGCCGACCCTAGAGTTTCAGCAAATAGTACGAAAATATTTGGGGACGAATCGTATTTCAAAGGTACCAAAGGTATGTTTAGAAAAAAAAGCAGAAAAGAAAGTTTAGCGACCAACCTACCCTATTTTTTATCAAATAACCATACAGATGACTATTTTTCTAGCCTAGAGTTTTATGAATTTCGCAATTAAATTTCCAAATTGTTATAAAACAAGAACGATGACTATGTTACACATATCATACACAGTCAACAATGTGAACAAGAGCCACTTATGGGGGTATATTGTGTGTCTTTATGCATAATTAATTTTGTCGGACAAATTCGTAATAGGTAAAATCAAACATCGGCATCGATCACATTTGTCTCATAATCTGTTACGTTTGTACTTGATTTCCGCTGCATATATGATCATATTTGTAACACCTGTTACAAATATGATCTGTTACGAATGTGGTCTCACAGAGAATTTTTAGTACACGTATTTGGAGACCTTTTTAGTGCAGTAGAGCAGGTTTGTTGAGCGCTTAGACCTGTCTTAGGTGGGTCGCCATTCTTGCCGCCCAATTCAGAGACCTTTGCCATTGAGCGGGATAAGTGACGGAACAGACAAAGATAATATGTATAGGGAAAACACAATAGCTTCTTAAACGCTTTCCGTAAAATCTTGGACACAAGTTGAACCATATATTTCTAAACTGAAAGCTACAAGCTCTAAACACTTCAGTAAACATAGCCTTACTGATATTATTTGTTGAAGAAACAACCCCGACCTCATACAGGCCTATATTCTTGTCGCCTCTTTAGAAATATTGTTTTGTTTAAAAAAAGAACGGCTATTATGTTCGTAGTAGTATTTGCATACATACCGTATTAAAAATAATTTGTATTGTATTTAGCTGACTCCTAGCGGACAGAAAGCAGTATTGACAGCAATATTCTTGTATAGCAATATTAGCAAAGTCCGTTCTAAGGCAGCGTGTTTGGCCTACGTCTGAGTCACAAAAATATTTATAATTTTAACATATATGTCAGCAATTTACGATTACTTATTTAGATAAACAGTTTTCTTTGATGGCTATTTTTGTATGTTTGCGCTCATAAGACCATTCCTGGTTAGTTTGTATAACTGTCGTCTAAATTTCTGAAAATAGTTCTTTTGGCTATTGACTCGATAAGAAAAATAATTAAGTATGAGTCTATGAATACCAAAGAAAATACATGCTCTTATTATAATTATTATAATCTACAGAAAGAATTTTATCAATGAAATTAGAAGCCGTTCTTGGTATATTCCATAGTAATATCTTAATACAGTATAATCCCTGAAAACCGGACCCCATCCGGACTGGGCCAAACGTTTTCTGAGACTTCCAGTTTTTAAGAAAACTTTTGATTATAGAAGAGAAAAAATGGGACTTGAAAAGTGATTCGATTTTTAGAGAATTCCAGTTTTCAGGGAGTCCGGTATACGCAGTTTCTGAATCTGTTTTTTACAATTTATGACGTCATTCAGTTTATTCACACAATACTCTTAATGTAAACGACCATCTTTCAAGCTTGTCGACAAATGCTCAGTATTTAATGATGCTCTTGACCAAATAAAAGTGCGTGTATAGTGCAACCTCTCCAAAGCAACACCCTTTGGGAGACACAAAATTATGTCGTTGTTAAGAGGTTGCCGCTATGTCAAATCTTACAGAGGGGAAAAAGCAGAGGGCCACTATGGAGAGGTTTGTATATAAAAATATATCAGATGTGCTGTCATACTTTCGTTTACTAGTATTTGAATAACAAGATGAAAATACTATGAACACTTTCTTCGTCTTATAGAACTGATTAGGACTACGGGCAGTTTTGTCTACGCGTCAGATACAGTGCAACCTCTTCAAAGCAACACCCTTTGTGAGAAGCAAACATATGTTGTTGTTGTTGTTGCTCTAGAGAGGTTAAATTAATAGTTAAATCGTACAATGGGAAAACTCATGCTGTTGTTGAAGGGAGGTTGTTGCTCAAGAGAGGACCGCTTCTGACGGGCTGAACTGTATTTCTAGTTCTTAATTAAGACTAAACTTTGACAAAACTTTGATAGTGTTTAGCATAAAATAGAGAAACGCATTTAAATCGTCAATCAGTCGTATGTTTGATAGTGCAATGCTTTATTTCCGAAGTGTACAAAGAGATGTGTTTTTTTACATATGCACGTTCCCTGTCATGCGTCCACACCAAAAAACGGAGTGAAACGATTCATCATAAGCAGCTTTTACCGTATCCGGCTTTTAGTAACCTTTCACGTATTTCTCTCTATATATCATTCTATCGCTGGCTTCAAAGGGATATGAAGTGAAGCTAGTTTTTTTTTATTTTTGATGATATCGCTTTTAAGTGTTTTGTACGGAATTTTACAGGGCGGTTCCATTTTAAACAGTAATTCTTGAGGCTAATATCACATTTGTAGAAGTATATGTCATATCAAGTGATTTATTTGTTTACAAAGTCGGTGCCATAACAACAAATTGAAAGCGTGAATGGATAATAACTTCAGAGTAACTTAAAACGATCAAGGTACTTCAACTGAGTCCAGTTTGAGTCTAACCTTGGAATGCGCCATTGTTATTGGTCCATTTTAAGTCTGAACTCGGAAACAGCCATTCTGTGACTTAAGTTTCCGAGCGCATAATAATAACAGCATGCTTAAGTCAGAAGATGGAGGCACCATACTACATATCCGAAACCATGGATTATCCGAAATAATATTTCAGACTCGTCGATTTTGGATAATCGATGTTTTACTATATTTTAAGCGATTATCAGCACTTTTCACCTTCATTTACATTCTAATCTTTATCATTTTTAATCAACATATTACTGCATTACTGACAAAAAGCTGCATGGATTCCACCACTTCGCAAAGCCTAGTTTATTTACCCTATTACATGTAATTTATAATTATTACATTCAGTTCGGTCTTGATTTACCTAGTTACTCAGTAAGGCGTCACATGGTGTCACAAGCAATGTTCTTAACACGTGTTTCAATAAACTGATTGTACTTCACGTTGTTCTCGTGTATAGACAAGTCAGCAGATGAATTGATGGATTTAAAAAGTTTCGTAATATATATGAGGAGATAAAAGTCGAACCTTCCTTTGCTAGTATAAAGCAGTCATGAGACTTAAATTAATTAATCTTTTACCACAAACACTAACTTACATACACTCGTCTTAATTAAATGTAATCGGACATGAAAAGGGGCTTGACACAAAAGCGATGAAAGGAATACAAAACATGATCTTATGTTTAAAGTGCGATACTTCCTGAATAAGTCCCGGATTCTGAATCACTGACAATTATACGTCCCCGTCCGACTTATAAACTTTACTTTGGTAAAAATATCACGTGTCAGCATATCGAAGCACGTGAACAGGCGTTTCGCCATTTTGTGGCGATGCTTCCGGTATCGGGCATTATTATGTTTACTGAGAACAAACTCAGGCACGGATGCATTGTGATAGATAATAGCGTAAGATACGTACCAGAGCAGACTTGGAACTGTAAGGATCCTGAAGCCCTCGCCACAGCCTCGGTCTATGTCGGGCGATAAATGACGCGTCCGGGGGCACATACACGGGATGAAACTTGTCACGTTCGTCCTCTTCAAATTTCTCCAACATTTCCATTGTATCTTCGTAACTTATATAATTAACCCAGCAACATTCCTCAACATCTTTGTCTTCTAATTCCCAATAATCCAGTTCCGCTTTCACCGCCGGACCGCAAACATCCGTCGGCATGTGAAGTTTGCCAATTCTATAATAATTTAGAATACAGGGGAATATTTGCGGGTTTCGGTCAAAATAGAACTCCTTTTTCCCACAGGCTTTCGCTGTTTCAGCGACCGAGTAAAGCCTAGTTTCAGGTTTCTTCAGTAATGTTGCTATCCGCGTTTCATGGCGAACACCACCGACATTTAAAGTAATGACATCGTCGTCTTCTATCATGGAATCGTCATGTTTATTTGCAGGGCTCGCTTTTACGTGACTTTGGTCAGCTTTCACTAAGTTTCCGACTATATCAGTAATTTTAATTTTTGAGTCCTCTTTGGAATCCATTTTTATAATCATTGAAGCGGTTAAAACACAATATTATGATTTTTTCATTACATCATGTCCGATTAAACACACGTAGTTTTATAAAAAAAATATAGTAACAATTTCCCAATGAAATCATTTTTTTCACACCTTTTTTCAAAATATTTAATTTCTTACTTCAATTCTTCGTCTACATTTTTGTGATATTGAAATTTTAATACGCGTTATTCTTCTTTTATTTAAAACCATCCTCGTTAAAATATTCCCATTAAAATCACGACACTTCGAATTTGTGTATGAGAATGTAACTGCTTCTTGCGATACATATTTATTGGACTCGTTTTGAAAACTGCGATAGGGCGACGCTCTGAACAAACAGCCAGGAGTCGTTATTTCACCGAGACAGGTGCGCGACATTATCGATAACGGTTCGTTTTATGTGACATCGATAAAATCCGAGGTTTTCCAATACGTAATGGCCGTCAGTGTTATTGTAATACAATGAAATTTATGGTTATTTTTTCGATAATCACTAATGCAATATTAGTTATGGTTAATGGGCACATTTTTCGCAAATTACCCGATGTAACAGTACTATGATTTTGTATCGATAAAAACAGGAAATGAAAGTGGTCTGTGTAGAAATATGGGTCAAGATTTTTCCGCATTTAATTAAACCAATTTCATTAGCACTAAACACATTAATTATTGGTGGAATCTCAGGTCATGTCTTTCAAATTAATTTGGCCTAAATAAACGCATTAACGCCAATAGAAATATGCATCAAGAATAATTGTGTAATATACATTAATATCATTAATTTTGCGGAATAAGGTGCTATGTTTGATCGGAAAAAGCTATGAAATATGCATGGATGATTTGTTAGGCTTTCACTATGACAAGACATGTTAACAACACATAACCTGATCCTCTATGGAAGCAGTTTTAACTCTAAAATTAAAAACTCTTGTCATTTTAAAGCGTTAATATAGCAAGAATGCTTTGTAGACTAGCTTACATTCATTTTGGATGTGTCTTTCAATACCAATATCGCTTGTTAATGGCAAACAGATGACATGACGGTAACCCGATACCATACATTCTGTCAGACCAGAACCTAAACAAATTAAGCCAAGTCAACTCCCGTGAGATGTATACTTGTTCAGTTTTGAAGGGCTACCATGGTTGAGTGGGTATAGTCTTTGACTAGTAATCACTAACCACACTCTCTCCACCGCTGTGAGTTAGGATCCCGCCCTTGACTAAATTTCACATGTGAGGAAGTTGTCCAGCTAGCTGACGGAAGTACGGTGGTTTCACCCAGGTGTATGCCTGGAGTCTTCCCACGTCATCAAAGCTAGAAAAGTCACAAAATGAGCTTGGATGTTGGTGCGATATTAAAATCTCAAAGAAAAAAGGTTCATATTTGCTTGTATTTGAGAAATTCTATCAAAACATTTCTCACAAATGTGGCTTTACATTGTAATTCATTTTTTAATTAGATTTGCGACCGAAACCGTAACGTCTTGATACATTATATTGATTTTCAAATTCGTTGAAATATCCCTTTAGAGTGCAAGACATTATAGTGCATTTTGTAGGAGAAGCGCGATATGTATCTACAAGTACTTGAAAGTAGATATTTAGGTTATAGCGACAAATCAATTATTACTTGTAAAATATACGAATCAACAAGAACATCTTATTCTGTGATGTTGCGTAACAAAAATGTGTCAGTAATAATACTGTTGAACATTGGAGACAGTTGTTCCTAAAACTAAGGTTTAAGGGCGGCAACTTCTTAATTGCTATCTGATTCACTGTAAATAATTGGTAATATCCCATTTATATCTGTAGGAAGGTATCATAGTGCTGTTGTATATTTAAACTCTTAAAGTCTGTATAGAATAATTATATAGATTATCTAAGCGACCAATCAGTCTGTTCACGAACTGGTATTCCCCTATGGTTCACACTCTACTCCTTCATTCCGTTCATGTTTAGTACAGTGATACAACCTCTACAATACGACCAGCTACAACGACCACTAATTTTCAGACGGGTTCTTAATACTTCCTCTCTATCTTAGCCTGATAATGAGACCACCTACAACGACCACTAATTTTCAGACGGGTTCTTAATACTTCCTCTCTATCTTAGCCTGATAATGAGACCACCTACAACGACCACTAATTTTCAGACTGGTTCTTAATACTTCCTCTCTATCTTAGCCTGATAATGAGACCACCTACAACGACCACTAATTTTCAGACGGGTTCTTAATACTTCCTCTCTATCTGAGCCTGATAATGAGACCACCTACAACGACCACTAATTTTCAGACGGGTTCTTAATACTTCCTCTCTATCTTAGCCTGATAATGAGACCACCTACAACGACCACTAATTTTCAGACGGGTTCTTAATACTTCCTCTCTATCTTAGCCTGATAATGAGACCACCTACAACGACCACTAATTTTCAGACGGGTTCTTAATACTTCCTCTCTATCTTAGCCTGATAATGAGACCACCTACAACGACCACTAATTTTCAGACGGGTTCTTAATACTTCCTCTCTATCTGAGCCTGATAATGAGACCACCTTGTTATTAAGACCATTTTTTCAGGTCCCATACGTGGTCTTCACATCGAGGTTTTACAGTTTTGTTCCCCAGATTTATAATTTTTGACCACCTCCGATTTGATGCGCGACCCCTTTTCCCTCTTTCCGATTCCTTTAACTCCTTCATTAATGACCCCTCTCTACGTTTTATCAATATTGTAAGGAACAGTGAAGTGATGATTTAGTCTGAAAAATGCATATCTTGGGCTCATAACTTTTAATAGTAAGTGCAGGTGTGTAGCTGCCTGTATGCGAGTATGCGACTGAATACACTGGATTCTGGCAAAAAAAGCCAAAGTTTACATATACTGCAGTATGTTGATTTTCAGTACTAAACAATGCACACCAGGTAGCCCAGAATATACCAGATTGAACCATTGTTATCACACTTTTCCGATGGGCATGCCCCCGATTATGATTAGAGGGCTAGCTACGCCCATGAAGTGTAGTATAGATAGCAAACTGCAATCATCAAGTTGTCTTTATTTACAATCATTTTTGTGTAACAATAACAAAAATTAAGGTATATTTAGTACATGTTAGTATTTCCTTTTCACAGATGTGTGTCATTCATATACACATACATGTTTATTGTACGAATGACATTACATTAAATAAATAATCCTATTATAACATTTTACATTTCACAATTTTGGCAATATTTTCATGCAAGTGGATCCGATGTTATCTTAACGTAAAATAAACAGGACAAATCGGCACTGAACGTCCATCTCGGATAACACCAGGTTTTCGGATAATTCAACGACTTTCCTTTCAGAAATGGTAAAGGGAGATAAGTTTGATTACCACGAACTTGTTAACTAGGTTTCGGACATCTGAAAGTCAGCCTAAATTAGTCTGAAAAACATTTATAATAAATTAATAACTTACATTATAACAATCTATAATAAAACCTTACATTACAACCATCTCAACAGTACAAACACTTTGTAATAACAACCACTTATTTTCGGATAGGCTTTCATTAACTCCCCTATAATTCAACTTGATATTCAGACCAACTCATTATTTCAACCCGAAGGTGATCTCATTATCGAGGTGTTACTATCAACTGGAACTAGTACAATAAATAAAATCAGAATGTTCGTAGAAGCACCAATATGTCAGAGTCACAATTTGGCATAATACGAAATACATGAAAATGGTGTATAGCCTTAGCTAGATCATATTCTTATACCACTAAATAATATCATTTCTCCATTCGTTTTATTGTTAACTGAACGCTATAGAATTATTTGTCACCTTTGTGTGACGATGCAGATATAAATTTCAAAGTCTCGGCACCAATATCGTTGGTTCTACATATATGTTAAATGTAAATAAAACATTCTGTAATACATGTTACACTGAAAATGTTCGGAAACACATTGGTAAGCTTAATTATGAAAATTCATTACGAGCGAGAACGTTCAGATTATTTTGTAGTTTTGAGTAACTATCAGCATTACATGGATGAAATAAAGGTTAATAAATTCAAAGTAGCATTGATTTGTTTCATGACATCTACTCATAGGGTAGAAGTTGAAGCTAATAGATAGAATACACCTGAAAAAATCCTTATTATGATCGAAAATGTATATTATGTCACACTCTAGAGGATGAATTTCATTTCTTATTAGAATGCTTTCTGTACACTGAAATTAGGAAGGTACATATTTTGGAATATGTTTTAGGAATCCCGATATGATTAAGTTTATTAAATTGTTGAGTAATAATAATAATAATATAATATGATTAGAAATTTATCCATATTTGTTTTTAAAGCATTTGAAAAGAGAAATTAGCTTTTCTATGAAAACTAGAATCTTCTCTCTATGTCGAATTATGTCACTTCTTGGACATTATAATGTTAAATAGATATATACAGGTATATTTTAATGTATTGTATTGCTATATGACTACATTATATACATCCATGTGGTATGATAGGCATACTACCTTGTTTTCCTAAATAAGCCATCTATCTCTGGCTTGTTTTCCTAAATAAACTATCTATCTCTGGCTTGTTTTCCTAAATAAACTATCTATCTCTGGCTTGTTTTCCTAAATAAACTATCTATCTCTGGCTTGTTTTCCTAAATAAACTATCTATCTATATTTTATGTAGTTTCTTTCTTTTACTTGGTAAAAACTGCATTAGTTGCAGGAGACAAAACAGTTTCCGTATTACGTCATACTGATAACAGATGTTACAGTTTTTTGCATGGGATATTTGCTTTTAAAATGAATTCTCAACACGCCCCACCCAAAAAAATACGTTGGCTAATTATTACTACTACAAATCTTAAAAGATGGATCATCAATTGCCCATCCCCCCCCCCAAAAAAAGCATTTTAACACACAACGAAAGACGTCATGACGCCATTATGGTCTGACAGAGGTAATCCGTCCATTAGTATTGCATCAGAAGGTGTAATGACGCGTTGAGATTTGATCGCTTTATGTCCTTTATAGAAAACATGGTCCACGACTGAATTCAATATGGCTTTAGAATTTTTGTTGTAGATGTTTTCATGAGGCCAACAAATGGTGCACTCATTGACCGGTGTGTTGTCAAATACTCTCGCCAGGTGATAGTACTCGTGCGGCAGGTCTGAATTAATCAGCGGTCCAAACTGATCGCCTGTATTGAAATCACCTGCCAAAATTAAAGGACTGATATTACCAAATTTAGTTATAATTTCTGCTCGCTCGGAGTGACCCTGTTCCCAGAATGATTTGAATACGCCACGTCTGGGAAGTTCCATTTCTAAATAACTTGCTTCGTTGTTTGTATTGTGAGTGCAGACGACTTTTCCGAGTCCCGGCGTATCTGCTTCAAGGTAACCGCGCTCAATAACTTCGTCTGTATACGGGTGATAATCTGTGTATTTAGCATTAAACAATCGTGTTTTAGACAGAATCAAGAGACCCGGTGAATTCACAGTACGGGCTCCGAAAGCCGGCAAGCCAGTCCCTGCACAGTGTTGAAATGCTGTTCTAGCATTTTGAAAACTTGCAATAGTACATGTGATGCATTCTTGTGACAACCGTTCATATTGACTGTAACAATACATGTTTAAACATGCGTGAGTCTGAGGATAGGACTTCGTTAAACATTTGTTTCTCCTCGAACACGTTGCAAAATCCAGTAAGTCGTAATAATTACAGGCTGGCATTGAAGGACCGGTTTGGTCAGGTAGTATGGGACTATATTTGCCTGCAACGTGCATTTTACTGTGAGAATAACCATATACATCAGAAAGCTCATCAACAATTCGTTCCACATCTTGTCCTATCCAAACTTCTTGCAAGCAGACGACATCGGCATTCACTCGGCGGAGTTCGGATATTATCGCCTCTCTTCGAACCAGTCGATTATTGGGCAAATCCTGAGACAAGGGGAGATCAATAAGAGCCGTGTTGTAAGTGACCACCCGTTTCACCGTGCACTGGTCGTCCATTGCAGTCGTCTGCCACGTTACGATTACCAGTATAAGGAGACAGGATGTAATAATACGATTTGATGAGTTCATGTTGCACAGGAAGGCCATGAAAACCTGAAAGCAAAAATCACTAATAAATTCAAAACTTTGGCGGGAAGTATTAACATTGAGAAATGTATGTACAGTTGTTAGAATAGGGCGATTGTTTTACTGTTTCATAATGTTTTCCCGGGTTAATCATTTTCAAACTCCCAGCAGAACCACGTTTTACATATAACAATATAATATACTAGTATTCAGTTAATTTCTGTTCATTTCTGTTCATGTTCTATTAAATCAAAAAAGTTGAACCTGATTTTAAAAGATAAATAATTATACTGCACGATATACCAGTGATTATCATTGAAAGTTCACCAGCAAGTGGGTACCTCTGTGGTCGAGTGGCTATGGTCTCTAACTAGTAATCACTAGCCCCTCACAGCTGTGAGTTCAAAACTAACTCGGGACTATGCTAATTTCATTTTGTTAGGAAGCTGTCCAGCCAGTTTACGGAAGATCGGTATTTCTAGACAAGATGTTCGCCAAATGATTTCGGGCTGTTGGCGCGATGATAGAACCCAGTGCAACAAAAAATGAGTCGTTCATTCTCTGTTTCATTTTAACTATGTATTATAAATATACGAACTAAAATTACCTTGATCTTACAGAATATACACTCAACGACTCTTTTGCTTAGATGTCGTTAATACATGAAAATATGTGCCATAGGGTACAGGTAAATTAAGGTTTTATACCCATAATGTCCGAAATTAGCGTCTCAAAAAAGGAACGGACAGATTTTGGGAACCTTTATATCTTTTTAAGTTCTTCATGATGGAAAATGATTTACTGCAAGACTTTTCAAAAACAATGACAATCAATCCATAGAGTTATCGTCCCTTTTATTTTGCATTGAAGTGTATGAAAGCAGCCATTTTTTTGAAGATTAAAGAAATCTGAATATCCATTTAAAGGAAAACTCACGGAAAAAAAAACATAATACCAATCTAATTTAATAAAGAAAAATGTAGGTCATATTGCAATATTTTCAGAAATTGATTTTTTTTATTTTCAACAAGGGCAATAACTCTTACAAAATTTTCAAAATTTGCCATAAAATGAATTATCTAGGGTAATTTTCAAAATAATATGATTATTGGGCAATATTATTTTTATAATATTACCATTATGAGTAGCAGTATTATGGTTATAATACCTTAATAGATTATCAAAACTGATACATAGGTGAAGAATAACTGGGTCTATTCCTATAATGTTAACTCGCCAACAAACTTTAAAAGTGCTTTATGTTATTCACCCATCTGAGTATAAAATTCAAGTCTTTTAAGAAATTTAAATTTGACGTATGTATATTTTTATCCGCGTGTTATCAATTGATATTGTGCGAAATAACGCTGATATTTGCGTTAGAAATATTTTATTTGGTTTATAACTGAATCATTGCATGCCATTTGTGAATTCAATTCTTGTGTGGTTCTTTCAAAATCCTGGAATTCTTTGCATATATCAGTAAAAAAGTAAAGTGTTTATTTACACAAACACGTCCTTGAGTCTTTGGAAATGTAATTACAAATCTATAGGTGGTATTAAGTTGGAAAGCAGTTCATAGTTCGCAATTTGAATTGCAAACTGCGAACTGCGTTCCAACTTTATGCAATCAAATCTATAGCGTTATTAAAGCAATGAAATAGGTTGTAATTTAATTTAATTCGAATGAACCGGTGTTTCATTTTAGGTTCATTTTATAAGATATCAACCCAAGTTACTTTTGTGAAAGGTACTACACCCATAAAAGCGACTTTTTCGTATGTTTTCATTATTTTGATTATCTGCTATTAATCTACGGCTCTGTCCCTTTAAGAACTTCCTCAACTTTCTAGTACACGTGCTATATATACATTCAATCATGACACAAATAATACACAAAAAATTGAATAATCAAATGAATTTGCCAGTCTCCTCAATACAGTAGAACATGGACACAGTGAAAAATCGAATGGAGTGAAATTATAACTTCTCCAGCCAAGCCTTTTATTTGATTTAATGGTGTAAAATATAGATCTTGCACTAATACATGTATATTGGTTACACAGGATTCACTATAACTGTGATCTACTGTATATTTTTTAAAAAGATATCCTATAAGTACATACACCCTACCAATTATATCCAAAACAGTTAATTCTCAACAGTCACATTATAACATATACACACGCGCGCTCGAGTCCGTCCCGATTGCAGGCCATCCACGAACTGATATATCAATGAATTGAAAGATCAATTTACAATTTTGAGGAAGTCTGATAAGTTTATTTGACAGCATGATTTGACTAGACTCATAAGCGTTACACTCGTGTAACTTTTTATTCAAACTATGGTGTACTGTACATGCCACAAGTCACTTATAGTGCTTTTGTTGTATTTCATTGGGATTTAACGTCGCTTCCCTTTTTGTGAACTTTTTCTGGTACCTGGTGGGATTCAAACTCACAGCGGTGAGGGCGCTAATGATTTCTAATAAGAGACAATAAAAACTTGACCACGGATTCCGCGATGTTTTTAACTAACTGCATAATGAATAAAAATATATGCAAGAGAAAATGTATAATTAGAAGGTAAATATAAATTTACTATCAATGATCATAGAAACGTATGTATTTTTCATATTTTGTCAATTGATTAAGCATTGACAGGAGTTAAGTTGCTAAATGCTAAATTTAACTATCTGCGTCCAAACAACCCAATACTTCGTTAATAGATTCTAACAAAAAATCTTTTGCATTCATTCACAACTTATCCCGAAAGCTACAAGAACTACATTTTAATTGAATCTCCGGTTTTAATCCTCTGCGTAAAAAAGTAGTCCGTGAAAAGTAATTAGCCAATAAAATCGCTAGGTTACAATTGGAGGGGTAAAATTGAACAGCCAGTCGTGTTTTATCGTAGAATAACATATGGGTTGATTTCCTGTATGTGTAGACAAGTGATCTTTCAGATCACGTGAGAACAAATGTTAAGAGTTCTAAAAGCGACTGAAGTTCTCTTGTTTATAATCGTTTACAAGGATATCGCAAGTATACCTTGATTGAACTCCTTCATTGTTATTAATGGTGATGTTTGAAATACACTTTCATATTGATAATATTTTAGGGTACAGTGCAACCTCTCCAAAGCAACATCCTTTGGGAGAAGTAGAATTATTCTGCTGTTGAGAGGTTGTTGCTCTAATTAATAGTTAAACAGTGTGAAAAAAACATGCTGTTGTTGAATGGAGGTCGTTGCTCGAGAGAGGGTCGCTCTGGAGAGGTTTCACTGTACTTCATCGTTCATTCATATTAATAATATTTGCCATTCTCGTTTAAAATCCTCTTTACTCTTGAATTGCTGTTGAAGTTGTCTAGTTGGAAATGTCAGAAAAGAAGAGAGTGAACTCTCTTACATATGCAAATAAAGGTTTCAAGGCTAACTAATGATAGTTTTCTTACATACTGTTGTCTAAAACAGACGGATAATGAGCAAGATCTACGATTTTCGCAGTTACATAGCCAAAAGTAGATTGACGAGGAAATAACGCCGTGAAGATGGCAAGTACAGCACACCATAGTTGCTAAGCCCTCTGGCATAGGGCTGAGTCCGGTTCAGTAATTTTTGGATGATGTAATATTCAGTTGATAGGTCATGAGCTAATTTCATTTGATCACTAAATCATTGACATACTCCATATGTTGTTAGGCTCCGGGGGTGTACACATATGTTGTGTATAGGGGTCCCAAATGTTATTATAAAGGTCCAAATACGGCAGGATCAGTACTGACTTCTTGTATAAAATTATGTGCTTGATTCGGGGTAGCGTGTATGACAACGGACAAAGTATGATCACAACATATGAATCAGAAAATATTGTATACTTTTATCTCACTGTTTTGTATCATGTCAATAACGCGTAGCATTCGCACAGATCACAAACCGCATTTTGTACAATGTAATTCTAAATTCATAGCAAAGCGGTTAATGCTTAGTAAAACCTCCATAATGAGACCAACATCGGGACCTGAAAAATCGGTCGTAATAATGAGGTAGTCTCATTATCAAGTTGAATCATAGGGTAGTTATTGAAGGCCGTTTCGAAGTGGTCGTAACAAGGTGGTCGTAATATAGAGGCGGTCGTTATATAATAATATCAATATAGGGGCCTGCGTGGTCGAGTGGTAGCGGTCCCTTATTTGTAATAACTTGCCTCTCATCGCTGTGACTTCACATGTGAGAAAGGTGTCCAGCTAGCTCACGGAAGGTCGGTGGTTCTACCAAGGTAATAAGCCTGGGGCCTTCCTCCGCCGTTAAAACTGGAAAGTCGCTAAATGACCTTAGCTGTTGGTGCGACGTTGACTACAATAATAACATTAATATTCGGGCTGATTATTTGGGTCCAAAAGGTGGTAGTAATATCGAGGTATTATATATTGCCATTATAGTCAAGCAGTACAGTACAACTTCACTTAACAAGCACCTCGATATTACGACCACTTCAGTATAATAACCACTAATTGTCGGACTGGTTTCCAATATTTCTTCTAAATATCAATCAGAAATGAGACCACAAGCAAGACGATTTATTTTGGTCCAAAATGTGGTCTTAATATGGAGATTTAACTGTACAGTGCAACCTCTCTAGAGCGGCCCTCTCTTGAGCAACAACCCTTCAAACAACAACATGATGTTTTTCCCACTGTAAGATTTAACTATCAATTTAACCTCTTAAGAGCAACAACCTCTCAACAACCACATAATTTTGCATCTCCCAAAAGGTATTGCTTTGGAGAGGTTGCACTGTATTTTAAAAAATCTAACACTTTTCTCACAGAAAAGATCAGAGACACGGGACCCTGTTTGTTGTGGTCAGCGGGTACAAACACTGTACTGATTAAACTGTATAAGCAGGATGTAGTTTGACGTATCATGTTCTATATATACATGAATGGTAAGAATGTTCTTAAAAAAAACTGTCAAAAGTCAATGAAATAAATGCCCAGAGGTGTTATACTTCAAACGTTCACGTTAAATTTTATATGTAATTTTTGATATACCCAAATTGGTGTTGGTTGTTATGAGACATTATTTATGAATCAACCATAAATTAACAAACTAGTGTGTGTTAGTTGATAATGACCCTAGGGGCCGAAGGCTGTTGGTCAGTAGTACATTATTTGGGTTACAAACGATTCATTACTTAAATTTATCTAACTTATCATCTACACAAATTGCAAGTTTATTATTGAAAGGTAATGATCCTAAATTGCTGGTTCGTACTACAGTAAAGCCTTGATCATGAGACCAAAATAGCTATTCTCATTATCGCGTTGATTTATAGTGGAGTTATTGAATGTCTGTCCGAAATAAGTGGTTGTTGTAACAAGGTGGTCGTACTATTGAGGTGGTCGCTATTTAAGGTTTTACTGTATAGTCTAACAATAGCTTTTTTGTTCTTTATTCCAGTGTTTCGTCTTCAGAACCTGTAAGCATGTAGTGTAAGTACAAACTGCTAGCCAACTGTCAAAATTTGTAACCCAAAAATGGGTTTTCAGGATGGGTTTGACTTGACGATAACATTTAACCACAAGGTTTCATGGGTTAAAGATGTTTATGTATGTATAATAGCATCTTTAATTGATTTGTTTTATAAACAAACACAGCTTTAAAGTCATTGATACATATCAATCATGCTTTTTTATTAAAATCATTATTATATGAACGCTTTCTTTTTCATCTTATGAGAGGTAAAGTAAAAAAGTCACTTAGTTTTCAGAATTCAAAAAAAATATAAACCTGATGTTTATACCTTTGAATAATCGGATTTAATAGCAATCAACATGTTCGAATATGGATACCAATGATGTTTTATTGTAATATGTTTGGAAAAGCATTGATTTTGTCTATCTTGTAAATAAAAGACATTGTCATAGGCTTGTGTTCGGTGTGTGAGATAAACTCATAAGTTTGGAAAATAAATCTTATTATCATTTTATACACATTTAGTAACATATTTTATTATTTTTGTGATAGTAAACCGTGAATAGAAGTTTTTGACTATCTGTCAATTTTGTTTATCGTGCGTAGAGTGAGACGATTTTTTAAACCCCAACATGTTTACAAAGAAAATGGTCAATCAACATTCAAAGAAGATAACAAGGGTGGAAGTTAAAAAAAATAAAAAGGGAAACTTAACCTTGGTGTCACGGAAACAGTAAAAATCGGTAGGGTCTGGACCTGGGAAAAACCGAAGGTTCCGGAAAATTCCAGAAAACTTTTAACCATGAAGTAATTTGTAAGTTTGAATCTGTCATTCGTTAGTAACTCGTTCCACGATGTTTTACCTTTTTGAAAAGACTTTAAAATCCTTCCTACAGATCCTAGAAGCCGGAAAAAGTTACATGAGTAGCGCTTACACAACTCTGATTGTCGGGTTAAACTGGTTCCCGTTCCATGCTGCAACGCACCAAAAGTGCAGAAACAGTCAAGGGAACCAGTTTAGTTTTAATGTTAGCTAACTAACATTTAAACGGAAAGTGTGTAGTTTGTCTTATCTTTTTAGTCCTGAGAATAAGAAAAAAGCTGGAGAGATATGCTGACATTAATTTTATTGACTAATACATGATTATCATTCAATGCTTGAAGAACTTTCAATCACTTTTCTTTGATTTCTTTCTTTCTTTTCGCTCCTTTTTCTTCTTTCCGTCTTTCGGACTGTCGAAAAAATGCTCACAGTCCTCATACGGGTCTTCCCGGTAATGAACTTCTCTCATTTCAGTACGAACAAACACGCTCTGAATGGCATTCAGTTTACAGTGTTTCTTCTTTTTCAGCAACTTCTTGCAATGGTCCATTTTTCGTGCCATCCGCTGTTTAAACTTCTTCTGATAGCCTGAAATGCAGACATTTTAAACTGTAAGGAAAATATTATCATTGACCGGAAACTATTGAAAAAAATCGGACTCACAATGATTAAAATTTTAATTTGATACCCGTGTTTTACATTTCTCAATTTCAAAATGATGTTGAAAATGTTTAAAATAAATGTAAATTGATTTCAACATCTATACGGGATAATCCCTTACAATATATATAATTTGTGATTACATACCAACTAGTCTTGATACAGCCCAGACCATAATACTAATATTAAGTCAGCTTCCCATTAATTTTGACTGACCAGGGCTTTCAGGGCTTGAAACATTATTTTGACTCTTGAAATAAGTGAAGTAAAGCTTTTGACGCTTGAGAATTTGTACGAAAGAGTCAAAATTTAAAATAAAATAAGAAGGAAATTTTGTTGACTCCTCAAATTATCATCAGATAAGGGCCATTTTTTACCCTCAACTTTTGACGTCTAGTGAAAACCCTGCTGGCTGTATAAATAGTCAATGATATTTGAATCATTGTATTAAGTTTACATATTTTTCAAGGTTAGATTTATACACGACTTCGGGGTACATTCTGGTCATGTAGGTACAACACAAAGATTCGAACTCAGCGGTGATTCACACGACCACAGAGCCCCCCCCCCCCTACGTAAAAATATAACCTACATGCAGCGATTTATAAAAAAGGTAACAATTATGACGATCGTCTAATTCTATAACAGAAGACGCAAATTCCAGTATCATTCAAAAATATCTTAAAACGAAGTCCCTATGAATAGTAAATTGATATATTTACGTTTGTTTGTAGCCCCAATCACGTGATCTCTGTTGACATTCTTGCGGAAATCCAGAGCAAACAGCCTCTCCTGGTCCATGTTAGATGAAATAAATGTACCATGTGCCGCTGAAATACGAAAAAATATAAAAAATAAATGTACCGTGTGCCGCTGAAATACGAAAAAATATAAAAAAATAAATGTACCGTGTGCCGCTGAAATACGAAAAATATAAAAATAAATGTACCGTGTGCCGCTGAAATACGAAAAATATAAAAAATAAATGTACCGTGTGCCGCTGAAATACGAAAAAATATAAAAATATGTGCCGAGAATATCAACCTTGGACGTGGAACACGACTACGTATTAAAATTCTTGTTGTAATTTTTTTAGTCCTTGAGGATTTAAATGGGGGGATACCAATGAAACTTATAAAGAAAATCCTCTTTAATTTTTAGTCCAGTAAACAATAAAACTGAGAGTAAGACATGACACAACACTTGAAAACAGAATTAGGATTATCGGGTCTAAATATCTTTATACAATGACTTACTTGTAATAACAGTCCAAGAGAACACGTCCACCATACCGGTTTTCAGGATGTCAAAGGCTATATAAACGTATGACTCATTTCTGTATCTGTACACTAATCTATCGGACCTTGAGTTCATACATAGCCCATCTATGATCTCAAACCCAGTCAAGCGCCTGGCTTTCTTCCTGGCTTTCTTTGACGACGCTGTATCCGAACACTCCGCACATATCACAAACAGTAGTAGTAGCAGTATACTCCAGCGCAGCATTATTGCACGAGCTTGAAATAATCTGAAATGAATTACCACTTTTTTATCCTTTGCCTCATAAGCATGTTTTGGACTCTTCCAAATTCCAAGAAAAGATACGAAGCATCAAACTATTTAAGAAAATTGGGTTATTTCTCCCTGACATTACTCATTACAAGTGATGGTTTCTTTTGCCACTATGTTTTCAAAAGTCGTCTGCTTCAGAGGCAAGGAAATGCGGTATTTTGAGGCAAAGGCTTAAAGATATGTTGTAAAGATAGCATGGACTATTTCAGTCACCCTCGCCACAAGAAAAAGATGATGCCTGATGATGATAGTGATGAGTACGATGATGAATAACAGAGATGTTGTCTAACACGAAAGGTGATCGTAAACATTGCCAAGTAAGACTTATGTCGGTGTGGTTGCGCAACCTACAGATTATGATATACATCACCTTCCCCCCGGGTAATACTTGAAGTCAATAATCATGGTCGTAAAAATAGAAATAAAATGAGAGAGGAGCTTTCGGTGCTGTCAAGTATTTGAAATAAGTTGCATATCTCCAGTAGAATCGCAGATTCCGTCTTTAAGATACAGTACTAAGCGAACTGTAGTTGAAAATAGTGGCATTCTCTTGACCACCCCATTGTCGTAGAGTGACGATGAATTTTATTATGAGAGCGCCAATATTGAAGATGTTTGTTGGGCTTTTCATATGAAATGTATATTGGCAGACATTGCCCGTAAATATAAAAGATGTATTTAACATCGCTACACATACTGCTCAATCTGATTATTGGGGGTTGAAATAAACTGTAAATATGACAAAATAATTTTTGTTCTATTCCAATGCTGATATGAACTATCACAGTTTATATCAAAACAATTATTGCTGTTAATTAGAAAGTGGGCGAAACAACTTCGGGGGGCGAAACAACTTTGGGGCGAAACAATCAGTTTTTTACCAGGGGTAAAATACCTGATGCAGAAAGCATTCCATTCCTAGAGTATCGCTGGCTTTTCAATATGTTCAGCGTAAATAAACATAGAATATCGTTCTTTTTGCTTAATCACATCTAATGAAACATATAACCTGAAAATAAACTGAGTACTGCCGGGGCGAGACAGCATTTTCAGGCATTAATTAACTCCCAAGGAAGAATCGTTTATCTGTAGGAAAACTTGGGCAAGTACACACTATATGAATTATGTTTATTGATGTAAGTAAATTGACTGAATACAGCATTCATTGAATTGTGTAAAACTGTGTACAAATTGTGTAATTTGGTCAATGCGGGAATATAATGATTAATATAGGCAATTTCCGGATACAGTGATGGTCCGTCCGTCCGTACAAACGAGAGATACTTCAGGGTGTTGGGTAAGCGTACACATAGACATGATGGAGTTCTTTCCGTAATAACTACCTTTGGGATTAATTGTTACTTGTGGGGTTAGAAAATCTCTATTGTGGTGTTAAAATATGGGAAATCAATGGGAATAACCCCATATATTGTAGCTTTCGTAAGTACGTCCGTCCGTTCGTACGCCGATATGTCAGTTTATCTTGTATAATTATACAAACAGTCATATATCACGATGCACGGACTCGTTTTTGAGTTTTATACGAAATAAAGACTGTAAAACTGTAGTATATCCTAATACAATAAACATGTTTCAGTTTATAAACATCTAGGGACTCCATCCTAAAACATCTATATTAGGCCCTCATATACTTAAGTTTGTGTTTAAAATATACATACGTGTACTTTTTGTGGTATTGTTCGAGCAGTTTTGAGTACGTGTGCATGTATATATATGTAGTGTAAGAAGTTAATGAGTGTATAGTTCCGGTGCAATGCTTCTACGTAAGATAAATTCATATAAAAATTATGCTTGAAATCTAATAAATGAGTTGTGTTGTATCCACTAAAAGTCACAGTCTATTAATGAATCTAGAAGATTTGCTTAAAATTAACATGAAAATGTATGACAACAGAAATATATTAGCAGCGGATAGTTATCGAATTTCATGAATGAATTTCCAGAGACGAACGTGTATTATATCAATTATTCCTTGTTTAAAGATCCTGACTTCCCCCGGGTAATAATAACAAGTTTTAAACCGGAACCCGACTTTATTCAATACGCTATATATATCGTGAATTAGTATTAGATGAAGAAAGTAATAATCCTACCCGAATGTACACTAATGTCCGAAACAGTTCACATATGATTAACTAAAATGATGGGGAAAAAGAAAAATATCTTACCTTGTAGTTTACATTTTAAATCCAGTTATAATGTAATCATACATGCCAAATCTTGACGTAGGTATATACATAAATATTTATCATAAATCCCACGCTGAGGTCAGAATAGAAATAGAAACGCGTTGAACGAGATGCTATCTCTGTTTGAAAATGTTCGCGAAAAGGCGTTACAAACTTGCTATCAATACAAAACAAACAAGTTTATCGCTCAACAATGAGAGAGATTAAATGTGAATTAGGCAAACATCGTTAGGCGGCCGTGTTTGATTTCTTTTGATTGAAATCTTTTGAAATATCGATTAAAGTTTTATCGATTTTAAAGTGATCGCTATGAAAGGTCTCGGGTATGCACTCAACAATTAAATCTCTCAGAAATTAGTATCTCGTGTCATGGAAATATAATGAGCGCATTGTTTACACAGCGTCAGGAAATGAATATCCCATTGTGTTAACAAAGTAAAATGTATTTTTAAGTGTTATTGGGATGTGAATGCTTGCTGTTTATTAAGTACAAATATTTGTTGGATTTAAGATTAGTACTATAAATGTAGAAACGTTGTATTTATGAGTAGGCACTGGGGCTATATTTTTTTGAGAATATTCAGCGGATATTCTAGCTCAGATCGAGGCTATATAAACTTTTCTGATTTAAACTGGCACCCGTTGACTCTGGTGTGCACTGCAACTTGGAACGGGGACCAGTTTTTTCTGATTTTGATTTTAAACGGATGGGTATAAAACAATGTAATTATAGATATAGTTGAAATAGAATATGAAAAACGCAGATATCCGTCTGTTTCTTGGTTGTCTGCGTTTTCCCACATTTTCTATATTGTCTGCGTAATGCGTCTACGCTCTGCATCCAACTCTCAAAACTGAGATTGGAGTGAGTTTCTGAACTTGGAAACTTAACATGCTCAATAATTTTATAACCTAGGTGTCTGGTTTTGCTAATATTTGGAACCGGGGACCGATAAACACAGCTGGGACCAATATACAAACAATGTTGGTCCCAACTGATATATAGACGGTGTAAAAAAATGTAAAGAAAGTGTTCAACACAATTATACTTTTGAAATCTTGGGTGAGTATGATTTCAACCAGGGAGTAGCGTAGTTGAGGCAGGGACAACAAAATCCCTGGCTGGCGCATACCAGCTCGCACGAGAAACATTAAAGATAATAAGTAAATATGTTTTTTTGATGGTTAGTTCTTATATTGTTATATGTTAGGACTGGTTTTGAGTAAATTACTATCATCACGTGATGGAACATACCATAACTTATGTACGACGTGTATATGTGATAGGATATGACATACCATTACATATCAGTCATCATAATACTCAAGTGGTGTAGTGTAGTAACCTTGAAATGGTCTTAATGTTATACTGTATGAGATACGACTGTTGTTTATTAACATCGCGTGTTTATTATTTTCGCGCATTTTCCCGTCAGTCCATTACGCGTAAGACGGTAGATACAATGATCTAACAAACTGGTATCCGTTGACTCAGACTGACTGTGTAGAGACTTGTCGTGCACAGCAACATGGATCAAGGATCCGTAGTACCGGCATGAAAAAAAATGCGAAGGGAGACAACTGTTTAAAATTATCGCTCAATTTTTGGAAGAGTTACTTCCCTTGGCAGACTGAGTATTATCAAAGCACTGAAAGTACCAGCGGGGCCCAGATGAGACGGAAAATTGTTTCGCTTATAACGAAATGACAGAAAGTAGCGCATTTTATCGTTTTCAGTATTGTAGTACAATGAACATTGATACACATCCAATATTTATCCTTTTACAGTTTACTCCACTGGCATCACATTATGCAAACACATTAATTCTTTCGATGCCCATGTTGCCGTGTGGCGACTTGATGCTGAGCGCCGATGTTACCTTCCAGTGACCAGTACGGGTCTGGACTCTAGAGATGTCTACAGAGTTTAATGAAGTCTACAGATCTTGGGCTCCTGTGTTCGAACCATGGTGTGACCGGGGACTCTACATAGTCCCTGCCTCTGTAAGCTAGCTGGACATCTTCTTCACACATGAAATTTGGTCCGGAGTGGGATTCAAACCCACAGTGGCGAGGGGGATTGTGATTACTAGTCAGAGTTCATAACCACTTGACCATGGAGGCTCTATCAATGATTTAAATATCACATCTCTGATTCCAATATGTCTAGCAACACATTTTAGTGTTTGATTAAGTAGCATTGAGTGCTATCAACATTTTGACAAATATCCCAAAGGAGCTATGATGAAAATTTAGTGTCGATCAAGCCGATCAAGCTGTCTGCAACAAAATGTGTATACCTAAAAAAGCTTAGGTATACACACTAATCAGAACAGCCAACTCATCCTTTTGTATTGGAATTAATTCATTACTCTAAAAGCTCGACAATTATGTTTATCTAAGCTATTAAATGACATTAATGTGATTTATATGTTAAGTTTTGTATATGTTTTTAAATGATTAATTCAATAATTGTAGGTTTTAATCACTAACGTATATCTATAAGCGTTCATTGATTTACAGAAAAAAACACTCAACCAATGTACTAATATTGCTTTGATCATCATATAAATAGGTATTATATATCTATGTATTGGGTCTGTGCCTGACATATTTGGCTGGTAAGTAGACATTGTGCAATATCTGTGCCTGACTGGTCAGAAAATAGACATTGTATGATATATATGTCTACTGGATTGGCTATGTTTGTTTTTGAGAAAGATTGTAGTATTGTGCAAGATATTCCATTGACTGATTAAAGAATAAATAATTTCTTGGGCAAAAACGAAAACTACAGCCACACAATATGTTTTAGACTAACCTGTTTGAGTTCAAATACATTAGTTCCTTCGGTTAGATTTTGTATAATCATTTTACGCTGAATAATGTTCATCCAAAGTATTTATTTGTCCCCAAAATTTAGGGTCCCAATGTGTGGTTTTACACCATTCTTATCATACTTAGCACATAGCTTATATGACTTCTCGATCTCTGCTTCAGTATAATGAGTGGATATTTATGGCATAAAAAAATTCCTGGATCCCATTAACCTGACTGACCCCTATTTTTTCTGCTGACCTTATACCTTTTTCTGGGTTTTGGTCCATTTTCTTCTTGATGATATTTTTATTTTCATATGAACTATATCTCCGAACTAAGAGTATACTGTGCAACCTCTCAAGAGCAGCCCTCTCTTGAGCAACAACCTCTCTTCAACAACAGCATGATTTTTTCCCACTGCAAATTTAACTATTGATTTAACCTCTCTAGAGCAACAATCACTCAAAACAAAATAATGTTGCTTCTCACAAAGGTGTTGCTTTGGAGAGGTTGCACTGCATTTGAAAAAAGTTCCAATAGTCCACTGGCCCAATATTTTTTGGGGATATAAGCAGTAACCAAGTATTTTGTTTTTGTTTGGCCTAATCAATCAGACATAGTCACTTTAAAACATCAAATAAATAATGTAACCCGATTAGAAACAACAAACGAGGAGATATTGTAAATAAAATATAATTAAATTGAACAAATATTCAAAATAGAATAATAATGAATTTAAATCAATACAATGATAACGATATGATGGAATTAATAACATGATAAAATCTTGTGTAATCATAAATGCATACAATTAAACAATTTGTATAACAATACACCACAAATGCAGTCAGATTCACATCAAAATGAAGCATAATAATACATATATGCACAGTAGTCAATTTCATAATTATTTTAGTGAAATCACTCCATCAGTACTTGGTCTCCTCACTAAAAACACGATATAAACCCTTATCTTTTATCATAACATAAGCCTATATCACATAATCTGGTCATAAACAACAAATTGTTATGCATTCAAACTTGGATATATGTCCTTTGTGGGTTACTTAACATACAGCTTCAAAAGCCTAATATAGGCATATGAATAATTGTACTTAATACAACCGTGAAGTATACAATACAATCTGGTGAAGCATCTATAACAAGGGACATTTAGTACTATTGTTCTGTTTAGAAACATGGGTGAAAGTTGAAAATTAAAAAAAAAAAAGAAATCTTAACCTCAGTGCCACAGACACAATAAAAACCTGTAGGGTCCGGGCCTGAAAAACCGGAAGTTCCGGAAAATTCCGGAAAACTTTTAACCATGTAGAAAAGTTTACACACTGATCTACATAATGTTTTTTTTAGTGGGGTTTAACATTGCATTGACAGCCAGAGTCATTTGGCAACTTTCCAGCTTTAATGGTGGAGGAAGACCCTAGGTTTACACCTCTGGTGGAACCATTGGAATATATCAACATACAGTAAAGAGTATAGTCAAAATCAAATCATTTGATACCAGTAGACCTAATTTGTGCCAAACATAAGAATATTATAGAAAATCTTTCATTTAGCTATAAAATAAAACGAAAATACTGAACTTAAACTATTTTGCCATTAACGAAATTGTTCTTAACAACTGTTCACGGATATTAAATCTCAGCTTTAATTGAAATTTATGGACAGAATTTATGACATGGGCAACGTCTAGCATGCAAAGAGTGGCGGCCATAAAATGTATAGAATTCTTGTTTTTTGGAGTCATTATTTATATCTAAAATGGCAAACAGAAATCTGAGAACAAAATCCACAAGAAAACAGCAATTCGGACAAAATTTTGAGGAGGGAAAACTGCTGACTCAACAGTTTTAGATAGTCAACATTTTCTTCAGTTGCCATGGAGACAAGAACTCATGACGCGAAATATGTGTCAATAAATGATTGCAGGAAATAGATTTAAATGCATACAAATATCAACCCCAGAGACCTTTATCTAAGAAACTTTGGCCAGACATGTTTCATGCTATAAATGTGTTAAAGGAATGTTTCAGAAGAAATCATGACACGAGGAAACACTTAAGACTTCCTGTCTTGTTGGTTTCTATGAAAGATTGTACATCAAAACTCTGAGCATTTATATACACTGTAAATGTTTATAAAGTATCGAGCCATATGAGAAGAAATTATGAAGTGAGCAAGGTTTTCACTAGACTTCAAAGTTGAGGGTGAAAAATAAACCGTGGTTGATAATAATTTGAAGAGTCAACAAAAATTTCCATCTAATTTTATTGTAAATTTGACCCTTTGGTATACATTCTTAAGAATGAGAAGTTTTATTTTACTAATTTCAAGAGTCAAAATGCTGTTTTAAGGGTCAAATGAATGCCCTGAGAAAGGAAACTCTAATGTTTTCCCCATTTTGCTGGTTTCTTTGAAAGATTGTACAGTCCAACCTCTCCAAAGCAACACCCTTCGAGGGAAGCAAAATTATGTTGCCGTTGAGAGGTTGTTGCTCTAGAGAGATTTAATCATTAGTCAAATTGTACAGTGGGAAAAAAACATACTGTTGTTGAAAGGAAGTTGTTGCTCAAGGGAGGGCTGCTCTGGAGAGGTTGCACTGTACATCAAAACACCAAGTATTTATATACACTGTAAATGTTTATATAGTATCGAACAAAATGAACAATAGCAGTTCAATACTTGGCAGTGTATGTTTAGCTGAATACAGGCTAGAAAAATGGCGCAAAAATGATAGCAATATTTGAAATCTTAAAACAGATGGTGGAATCTTTTCAATCTCCAGACAGCATTGTACTATAATACATGAGGTTTTAACCCTTTGCCTCATAATACCACATTCCCCCAGCATCTGAAGCAGACGATTTTTGAAAAAATTGCGGCAAAAGAAGCCATTGCTTGTAATGAGTATTGGCTTCTTTTGCCACAATGTTTTCCACACTGTTAGAGAGAAATAACACAATTTTCTTAAATGGATTGATATTTTGTATATTAGCTCAAAAATATATTTATGAGGCAAAGAGTCAACGCCTTGATATTAACACTTATTCAAGTATAAAAATGTAAGATAAAAGTCAATACCCAGTTTCAGTCAAAAGGAATTAACTAGAGTAACCTCCCTTAGTATACATTAATCACCACTGATCAATACACATAGATCTAACTAGATTCTAATAGATAAATGATACACACAGTTTGCAAGAATTGGATGAAACTATCTTAAAACATTGATACTTGTATATTAATATCACAATGTATGATCATGCTTTATAACTAGAAAAAAATAGTCGTGTTTAGTGTTACTTGACAATAGTTGAAAAATAAAATTCTTTTCAGTTTTCTCACACCATTTGTGAGAATGCAAAGTACCATTCATCACCAATTATTTTCTGCGCTTCTTCGCTTTTGCCATTAGTAATGCCAACACTGAAAGATAAGGTAGGTCAGGCAACTGTAAACATGACTATTTTTTCTGGTCTAACTACCATAGTAAAAATTGAAACACTGAGTTGAAGAATTGTCGTTATTGAGCATGAATTCAATAAGAATTGGTGATCGATTCAAACATACAAGCCTTTTGTTATAATAAGATTGTGACTTTAATGTATAACACTGTATACAGAGTTACAATGATGTTGGATAAAAAAATGACCAACAGCTGTGTCCAGTGATATTGTTAAAGTGCAATTCTTTCATTATCTGAGCAAAATTGACCACGAAGTTCCATACACAGTAAAACCTCAAATAGTGACCACCTCAATATTACAACCGCCTTGCTGTAACGACAGCTTATTTTCGGACCAGCTTTCATTATCTCCCTATAATTAAACCTGATAATGAAATCGAATCATTATTATGACTGATTTTTTCAGGTCCCAAAGGTGGTCTCATTAACGAGGTTTTACTGTACAGTTATTTGTACAAATAATACTCAATCTTTAGGAACTTGTATAATTTTATTCTCAACAAATGGTTACCAAACTCCGATACATTATAAAGTCACACACCAGTACATTAAACTTCCAACTTCAAAAGGCCATCTTAGCACTCACCAGTTTAAAATCTGAATGAATACAATGTTAAAAATCTTTTTATGAAGGTAACCAAAAAAATGTTAATGAATTACCGCAACAAATCCCATCACTAGAACAGTATATAAATCTAACTTAATATCTACAATCTTACTGAAAGCTATAATGTTAATTAGGAATTAATTAATGCCAAGCAATTCTAGAACAGTTATGAAGGTCACTTGAAGGTTATACAATGTACATATACCACATTACAAACATTGTAGAAAACATGTCAACATGGATTAATAAATGATTTGAGCATAAAAAAATATGATTATACATACAATATACACATAAAGTTACATACAGTAAAACCTCACATAGCAACCACCACAACATTAAAACCATCTTATTATGCTGATCACTAAGACTGGTTTTCTACATTTTCTGACAGGTTTTCTACCTTTTTGCAGACTGGATTTCTATTTTTTTTTCGAACTGGTTTCCTTTTTTTCAGACTGGTTTTCTAATTTTTCAGACTGGTATTCTACATTATTTTTCAGACTGGTTTTCTACATTTTTTAGACTGGTTTTCTAGCTTGCCCAAAATACCTGTTAACAAAATTTTATCATCATATCTCTAATATGGACCTTTCCGACAACTACAACAACAACAGCAAACACTTGCAAAAAGTGTAGGACTTCCATTTGTTATTGAATCTATCCCTTGTGACTAAGATTTTTTTTACAGATTCAGACATTCAATTTAATCATAACAGATTACTGCTATCAACAAAGTGACAATAACATACCAGTCACAGCATTTGTTCTTCAACATGCAGCTGATAAGCAAAGCCGTATATTTAATTAATCAAATGTATAATTAATACAAGCATTCTTATATCTATCTATAATGTAGTCAAGTCTGAGTGAATGACCATCATTGAATAAAAACCATGGTGAAAACGATGGCAAAAACTTCAGCACAAATTATTAGACAAATTTTTGTCTCAGAGGTTTGACGTCACACCAACAGCCAGGGACATCCCGCAACTTTTACAGTTTTAATGATGAAGAAAGACCTTGAGCGTATATCTGGGTAGAACCACTGACTTCATCTAAGCTAGCTGAACAGCTTCTTCACATATGATATTTGTCTGGTCCCCAGGTAGGATTCAAACTCACAATGGTGAGGGGGCTAGTAATTACTGGTCAGAGATCCTAACCACGAAAGTCCCATTTATTAGACTAAAATAGATCTGAAGCCAAATACATACAAACACGATGTTTCTCCTCTTCATTTAGAGGCCGACGTTATCAAGTTTGTCTGATTTATAAAACTAAAGCATTTAAAATTCCCAGGATAAAAGTTCTCTTTCCAGACTAAAGCATTAATGAAGTTATGATGTAACATCTATCATATCATTTATTGCTACATGGAATATTAAGGACCATAATGGCATCCGTTTGTAGGATTATATCGGCACAAATTGCAACATAATGCACATTTAACAGCAATATCAATGGTGATCTTGAATCAATATAAATATGTTTCAATTGAAATTCATAAATATGACACTTATATTCTTAAAACGATATGATTGGTTTCTATGGAAACACAATTATGATAAATGAGCAAATAATAAGGTTAAACAGACATAAATCATGCATAGACAGGCATTTACGGCATAAGTACACAAACAAAAGAATGATTTTGGTGTGTGCGCGCATGGAAATTTGACTATTCAGCTAAAACCACTTAACAAGGCAAACAATAAGTTTATAAATATTTCTATGTTATATTCATGCATGCTTTTAACTTGATGAGATGTACTTTGGATTGCAAAATAAGCTTTTAACAGAAATTATTTCTCTCTGAATAATTTCTGAAGCATATTTTTGGTTTTACATTACTTCAAAACATTGTAAACATTTACAATTTTACTAGCCATATAAGATAACAAAATATCAAAGAACATGATAAATAATTGAGATTCATTATGGTTCGTTTCACAAAACAAAGCGTAATTATACACCAAACCCTTTCGTGGTGTGGTAGTTAAGTTATCGTACAAATCTTTCACTAGAATGAGATTTCGTACAAATAAGATCTGCTAACGGTGTAATTATGTGGAAGTTTTGAATGCTCGAAGAAGACACATAAAATCCAATAACCGAGGTAAATACAGCAAAACTTGACTAATTACACACCTGGTTTCCACAGAATCTGGTATTACCGGCATTAGTCCTGCGGTTCTGGAAGGTTTTGTATTCAATCTTAATAGGAATATGAGTTAGGCCACTGTTCACTAATTTTTCATTTCTTAGACATCCCCATCTCATTTTTTGACGAAACCAAAATATAAAATTCTAATTTTGAAACTAATTTACAGTTTCCTTCTTTCTGATATACTAGTATACAAAGATTCATTCTTTGTCCTAAACTTCAATAAACCTGAGTATTTTGACAAGTTCGACCCAAAACAGAAACACTTAATTTACAAGAACACCGCTATTTTATTGTTTCGTTGGTTACTTCCCTTACATACTGATTCTCCCATACAGTTGTTTTCATGGGCACCCCCAAAATTGTGCCCCCCCCCCCCCACTAAAATTGCTTGGTTTAGACGTTTTTTTTTCCTATTTTCTCACTTGTGCTAACCAATTTATGATTGCAAAATCCTGAAAAAAAAACTAAAAAAAAAAACAGTGGCCTGACAAGTTGTCCTATAAGAAGCTAAACTGTGACAAATCTTACCATGCTAATATTGGAATATTTAAAAACTAAATTCTCAATTTTGAGTCAAATTTCATCTGATATATTCCAAGGCATGTTCAAAATAAATACAAAATAAATATTTTACAAAAAAATAAACGTACACATGATGGGTGAAATATGGGAAAAAAATAGGCCAACTTTTATCACAGATATTTCAGAGAGTCAAACACACAGAGCAAGTACATACGCCTTTTTATGAACCAATTAGGACAATATTAAGAAAATATGTTTTGTTTGAGGCCAATTTAATAAAGCATAGAAAAAATAGGCCGAAGATGCATATCAATAGTAATATATAGAATTGTGGGTGAAAGTTGAAAATTTTCAAAAAAAACAACAGAAAACTTTACCTCGGTGCTGCGGAAACAATAAAAACCAATAAGGTACAGACCTGGGAAAAGCCGATGGTTCCGGAAAATTCCCGAAATCTTTGAATCATGTAGAATTCATAATTAACCAAAATAATGAAACAATGGGTGTAATAGTTCTTTTTTCTCCACAACCAAGATTGTGTCAGTTACATAAAAGATCTTTCCGTTAGAGCTTAATGAAATTGCATTTTACAATCAATTCAATAAGAATATATAAAGTTGAGAGCTAGACTAGACGGTTTAAGTATTCAATAACTTTTACATCGCAATTTCAGCATGACTAAAATATTTCACCATTAAATAGAATTCATTACAACAGAACATTACATTGAACAAAAAAACTCGGAATAGATCAATTCTTGACAAACAAGAAATTATTCTCTTTATCATGCAACAAAGGAAAAAACAATACATTAAAGAAATCAACTATATTAAATCCTATAAGACTTTTTACACCATTAACGCAATGATTTTACTAATTAAGTTCTAAACGAGAAATTCAGTGTCATTATGGAGATATTGCATCCATTTAATATTCTTAATGCATGGTTAAATTGACAGTAAAAATATGTTAAAATGTATTTATCTCGAGAAAATTTTGCAGAAAATCCGATGAATATTCAAATAAACTTTAAAGAATGTGTCTCAGAGCATTAAATATAAAAATCAATTCATGTCACTTTGATATGGTTTTAAGAAAATATATTAAACAGTACAAACAGTGTAAAAAAGGTTCTCCGTTTCAACCAACCAATCCTAGACTATATTTGATCTCAGTCAACTTTTTTCAGGCTGATATTTTCAATTTCATATTAGCTATATTCTATGGGCTTAAAAAATATACTTGAAAAAAAATTCTCCCAAACCTCCGACCTTACACTTTCGGAGGATGTTATTCGAAACAAGGTTTTCCTTCAGGGGTGGGGGGGGGGGGGTGTCATGCTCAACAAATTCAGATAATAAAAAAATTAGCAAGTCAAAACAAATTTTAAAAAAATAACTAGACAGAGGTTCTTGTAACATTAAAAAAAAATAAATTTGTGTACAGTGCAACCTCTCCAAAGCAACACCCCTGGGGGGAGGCAAAATTATGCTGTTGTTGAGAGGTTGCTGCTCTAGAGAGGTTAAATAAATAGTCAAAATGTACAGAGGAGGAAAAGCTTGCTCTTGTTGAAGAGAGGTTGTCGTTTAAGAGGGCTGCTCTAGAGAGGTTGCACTGTATTAAAATCAAAAATAAATTAAGACACTTTAAAAGACAATACCACATCTTTATAAAGTTTGTTAAACTTCTACAATCATTTTTGCCACCATGATACACACTAACAAACCAACCAGAAAGTTCAAGGATTGATCCATTCCAGAAATAGCAATTATTGTATGTTCTCTGAAATTCAAAATATCGGCTGTCTTCTATAAAAGACTGGTTCAAACCACAAGTTTCTTTACATCAATACATATACACCCTACAAATGCATTGAATGACGATTAACCCTTTGCCCCATAAGCATACTTTGGACTCTTCCAAATTCAAAGCTGATACACAAAATATCAATTTATTTAAGAAAATTGGGTTATTCCTCCCTGACAGAGTGGAAAACACTGTGGCAAAATAAGCCATTACTTATTACAAACAATGGCTTCTTTAGTCATAATGTTTTCAAAAGTCGTCTGCTTCAGATACAGAGGAATTCAGTATTATGAGGCAAAGGGTTAAAGTATTAAACTCAACTTCAACCACTTGTTAAGGATCTCAACTTGACACTGAATCTAACTTTGGTTTGTGTTCAGTTATCCGTCAAACAAATCGCGAAGACTACAATCTACAGTTATCATGTTGCATAGCATATGAATTGACAAATCTAGAAATAATTCAGACATAGAAGATTTTCATCCATTAGTTCATGTCTAGATGCACAGTAAATATTGGCACTGATACAAATACAGGAAAACCTGAGTCCACTGTACATAAGACCCAACTTAAAAAAATGTTGGTTTGCGATTAAGCGACATAAATTTTTAACAATAGGTAAGTCAGTAGAAATTATTATTGACATTATAACATTATAAGCCAGTACTGAAATTGAAAGGCTTGAATTAAAAATGAAAAAAAAATCAAAATCAATACAAAAAGTTTGGTTCGGCAATTTTTTATGAGTTGGTCATGTAATGCAAACCAACAACTTTTTAACAACGGCCTAAAAGCCATATTTCATCTCTCCCTTTGGTGAAGTTTGTTCACAGGTTTAACTGTATATATATTACAAAATGTAAAGATATCTATTGGAAAGACTAGCGTTAAATTAAACAAAACATGTAATTATTGATATAGCCAACAGCTGACAAACATCTTAATCAATCAAATGCTAAGTTTGCTTGCAAAATTATAACAGATTGGAAATATCTCACAAATTTAACATGTAGATATTGCTGGCAACAGAATTAGATGAAAGTGAAATTTCGAAAGCAGTTTTCTTTGGCACTTAATTCTTTAGAAATGAATTGCTATTGGAAAAATGAAAAATATTAATAGATAAATGTAAAAAAGACTTACAAATAAGATTCACAATAAGATGAAAAATTAACAGAAACAGACATATTAATGTACCTGCATGTAAGAATGACTATGATTGGTCAATACAAAAAGACACAGTGGGCAAGTGACCAATCAGAAACAAGCTCTTTGACTAGAAAATTGTAGATGTTAAGTTCATGCAATTGTAAATTTTATTAGTGCTTAAAGCAAGAGACACTGGAATCCCTAAAGGTTAATATCCCAAGAAAATAAAGTAAACAGTTTGTATGACAATTTTATTTGTTGGTAAATATGTTTTGAATGATGTAAAAAATATTAAAACTGTCTGCAGGAAAGGTCACTGACCGTACACCCAGGACCAGTAAAAGATGCCATTTTTCACACTACGTTTACTTCAAAAATAAAATAACAGAAGAAAATTGTACGAGTTGTACACAGAAAAAGTCTCAAAAAATATTTACAAAAAAAAACTTGCATATTAACCCAGATATAAAAACAGTACCAGTAACACAATAACAATAAAAGCATGAAATAAATCCTTTCATAAAGATGTCGCAGAATTCATTTTCAATGCGTATAAAAAAAGAAAAGCTCCAATTACAGGATAAAATTGATCCATCCCAAATTCATGTTCTAGGAAAGGACAATTTATCATTACGCATTAATATGCAAATTTCGCGAGATTGAACTGAATTCTTATTCATAATACCATTGTTCTATAACTTGTGATCTAGGGGCTTACGAATATACAAACGTAGCTAAACAAAGCAGCAATACCAAAAATGTTAAACCTAAAAAAGCCAAGTCGGCTACAAAAAAAGAACATTATATTATCGTAAATAAAGGGCATGAAGACAATGCAGGGTTTATTTAGCAAGTACATGACACTTTTCTTAATGCGCAGTAAAACTCAAAGCTGCCAAAATTAATTTTTTCCTTAACCTGGATTATTTCGTTTTCCAAAAAAAATGAATTTCATACCTCCAAATGACAAGCGGACTGATTGCTTAAGTGAATTTTTTAACTGAAATTTCATTGATTGCTAAAGAGATTTTTTTTAAATGAAGTTTCTGTATTAAGACTTAGAACAGTCAGCTCAGAATCTAAGAAGAATATTTTTGCTTGAAGATCTGCATTCTTCTATAAATTTTGTGAAATGGAAAAATATTTCTGTCAGAAGGGATAGTTTTTTATATCAGTGAAAATGAGGAACAAATTCCTATGTGCATAAATATCTGAACAGAGTAAGGAAAAACTTCTGTAGCTTTAACCTCTAAATTTTGTCTAAAAAGAAAAAAAATTCACCAATGCCTAATTTCTTAACAACAAATAATGTTACAAGAATCAAGACATAGTTAACATATCTAGCTTAAAGTAAATCAGAAATGTGAAGAAAACAGTGACACAGTCTGTATCTAGAAGTGAACCATCAATAAATACTGACATTTATTTTGCTAAGTAATAATAAATGATAGTTCCTGCAATGATTCATGTCAATAAACAGTATTTCGAGAAAACCGCAGAAACAAATGGCTGCAGAATTATGAAGCGTATGACACTAAAATGTAGTCTCTAGTTTAATCTTGTCGAGATAACCCATAGCTTTGATTGTTTTGTATTGATCAGGTATTTCCATCATTGCATGAAGAGCGAACGTCGTCTCTGGTCGTCGAGACTTTCCTATCACACGATGGTAGTTCACGAACTGAAAATTATCGAATTTTCTTTTCGGTAACAAATTATCAAAGTCTTCCATAGTTTCCCAGGGTCCATCACCGACCCCTATCACAACAATACTAAGAGGATAGCTCGATGCTTCAACAATTGCATCAATAGTTTCATCTTCCTCGTTCACTTGACCGTCGGCTATTATAAGCAGTATATGATAGTATCGCTCCTTTTTAACTATTTCTATCGCTTTATGAATAATCGGAGCAAAGTTTGTAGGACCACTGAGATCAACACGCGTTGCTATATTATTGTAACACCTTAAAACCTCCGCGAATCCTTTACACGGAGACCCGTCAGTTTGGAATGGGAATACGTCTTTATCGACAGTTTCTTTATCGCCGAATCCAAATGCTGGTATATTTCGATCAGCATCAAACGGTTCTAATGTAGTACCCATGATATGTATCACCTTCTGATAGGGATTAAACAATTTTGACCCTTCCACTTTATGCAGACTATGACCTTTAAATGTTTTTCTACCTTGCCATTCGTTACTCGCAGTAAAATCCACACCAACGATTAATCCACATTTTTCAAGTCCAGCTTTGGCACAAGCCTTGCTGACTTCACTGAAGTTGGTGAAATGGT
The DNA here is from genome assembly GCA_008271625.1 of Lutraria rhynchaena. Lineage (NCBI taxonomy): Eukaryota > Metazoa > Mollusca > Bivalvia > Venerida > Mactridae > Lutraria > Lutraria rhynchaena. The sequence continues at coordinate 4,353,131 of VIBL01000010.1, forward strand.
CTTCAAAGGCAAAGAAGTTGCGAGTGTTGTTATTACTCTCCAAACCGAGTGCCGTGAATATCGAAGGTGTTTTCTGAAGACGCTTTCTACGCTTTAAGTGCTCTTCTGAAGGGCCTGACGCTTCTTTCTTTTCCCTTTTCATAAAAGTTGTATACAGCACCATCCCAATAACGATAGCAAATATATATGCCAGAGTGCCATAAAGTGACATCGTCATGTGACAAACGTCATATTTGAAGATTTTCAAATCTGAAAAACACAAAAGGTATCATTTAATTATTTTATGCTTAACCTTTATATCGAGAGTGTAGAACTATACACATTATTTCTTGAGAGCTGAAATCAGTAAAATACATTATTCGACTTGGTACATTAACATATACCACAGCTTTTAATTGCTTTCGCTACATTGATTGAAAACAAATTTTGAAGTGAACCACAGATTAAATTCGAAAGCTTACAGCTCCTCACACTTAGTTACATACCATTATAGAATTACAGGCCGAAAGACATATCTTTGACATATTACATGCCGACACAAGATTACCACCTTCAGCACAATGCAATTGTTGTCATGAGGGGATACATCTGATTTTCTGAACAAACAACGTTATAACTCTGTAAAGCACAACAGGAAGACAATTAACCCTGTCACCAAAGATAAAGCCTACCCGTAAGGTAGTTGATGATAGCCTACGTGCCTACTTTCACTTTATATACACAGTATGACTGGGTCATCCAGTAATCAGTATAACTACGCAAGTATCGAGTAAGACCAGGAAGTAAAATTGTTGTCTTTTACGGTTACCTTAATTTCTGGTGCTGACAACCCTATAATTTCTAAAGCCAAATGCAAAGTGTGAACATGTTTGTGGACGAATCTTGCCTCAAAGTACAGAAGATATTTTTTTACAATAACTGTTTAGAAAAAAAATATTAGAAAAGATGTTCAACCCATCTACCCTAAGCTTTTTGGTCAAGTTACCATTAACATTTTTCAACCAAGCCTAATAAAAATTCATCTTAATTCTTAAATTAAATTATAATCCAATTAATTAAACAGTTTCCCTGTAATAACTGAATCCTTGACTGTCCAAATGCCTCAGTGTTACTGTTCTTAAACATAATCAATGAATGAGTTAAAAGAAACATGCTTACACACACACTAATGGCAGACTAATTCACAGGTCAGGCTTGCCTGAATTATCGTAATTCCTCAAGGCTTTTATGAAAGATGCCTGATTAAGCAAATCTGATGAGCATAACATAATCTTACACTAATTATGGGTGAACTTAATCCGTCCACTGAAATAAGATCAATTAATATGTGTTCATTCAATTAGTTATCTTTCAACATGATGAGGGTGTAAATATGTTTATGTAACTGAGTCATATTGACAAGAAACCTTATGAGTGAAAGTCCCACGGGCAATATGTTTTCCATGAAACACTTTACAAAAGGACCAATCATTAGTCAGAATTTTTTTTCACTAGAGTTTAACTTTGCACCAACAACCAGGATCATGTGGTGACTTTCCAGCTTTAACAGTTTAAAGCATGGAGAGACGTTAACTAATAGAGGTGTGCCATTTATTTGGCCATAATAGATAACATCTACATCTATTATAAGGCTAAATCCCTCAATACTTTACTGATGGGTAATATTCTGAGCATTATAAATAATATTAAATAAACAACATGCCTATCAATAATATTTACAGGACTTCTGGGAGTCTGATATAAAATGAAACAGTAAACATCTATCGACCGTTGATTGATAATCATTATCAACAAAAATAGACCTATCAGCACAATGAAATCCATATAATACTTGATACAAGTTTAAAGGGGCCACTGTGGCCAAGTGGTTATAGTCTCTGACTTGCCCCTCACTGCTCCCTATGGGGGACTAGACAATTTCACATTCACATAATTGTAAGGAAGCTATCCAACTAGCTTACGGTCGACTGTATGCCTGGAGTCTTTCTTTACCATTACAGGTGGAAAAGTCGCAAACTGACCCTGGCTGTTGGTGCAATGTTAAATCGCATAAAAAAACCACTTATTCACTTTGCAAAGACTGTGACGTAAGTAAATAACTGATTTTTTTTATTCAACCTTTTATGGCTTAAAATGACATAGATACTATTAGCCAAGAACAATACTCATATAAAGCCAGCATTTTCATAAGAACTTAAGTAACCAATTTTTTGCCAAAGCAAGAGATTTGAAAAGAAGCTGGGGGTTCGTATTTTTGCGAAAATTTTAAAAATCTTGGAAAAACAACCGATCCAAACGCATTTTTAACCGATGGTTTCAATTGGCAAATGGTTCTTAATGAAAGCCCTGTAAAACCCAGAATTCCTTCCCATGACACCTCACAAAACCAATCACACGCTTGTCTGAAGATCCGATCTACATTTCAATCACATTAAAGCGCATGGTATATTATTTGTAAGCTTTTGTCTAGCACTATAATTTTTGTATCAGTAGAAAAGCCCAGACATTTTTATAGCGTTTCTAAGGAGCACTTTGTTCATTCTTCTCCATTTCAAAATGAAGAAGCATCCTCAATACATTAAAACCTCACACAGCAACCACCTCAATATTACGACCGCCTTGTTATAAAGACCACTGTTTTTGGACCGGTTTTCAATAACTTCTCTTTAATCAAACTTGATGAGACCATTTCAGTAAAACAACCGATTTTTGGGGTCCTGAAGGTGCTCTCAATATAGGGGTTTTACCGTTAAATCATATATCAGGCAGCTATGAGGCAGTATCAGATGTAGATATCCAAACTATTCACCAGATTATTGACCACATTTAATACAACTTGACATACATTTTTTCACTGGGTTTTAATGCTGTTTTTCAACAATATTTCAGTTACATATGGTGGCCGGTTCACCTAACCAGTTTTCCCGGACTGCATACTAACCAGTACATACAAGGAGGTGGAAACTTCTCCACATACGGAAGAAAATCGGCATTTTTGTCAAATTTTCATGGGTATAACCTGCCGTGACCGAGATTTGAACCCAGATCACCAGGTTACATAAGATGTATGTAAGGGATAATGAACAACAACTCTGGTTTGATTGGACTTGGGACGTCTGCAAAATTTTATTTTAATTTCAACAGCCTTATCTAAGTCTGTTCAGAAATCTACAACAGATAGAAAATCAAAAATATTTGAGAAAAACATCATTCCCACGCCAGAAACGTCATTGACAAGACAGTAACATGTGACTAGAAGCAACAGACAGGAAATGAGGTAGGCCAATCTATCTCCATATTGTATGATGTATTGTGCCAAGGTTATACACTAATGATATTCTACATCAATCAGAGAGCACAAAAATCACCCGATAGAGTGAACTCATCGCATACTAAACATGGTATTAACAACCAGGGGCTAGATTCTATGATGGAATCTAGCAGTTAATATAGAAGCTATGACTTAATGCTGTATTAATTCTGTCAAGACTTAGGAAAGCATTGGACAGACTTGTATCTTGATAAGTATCCACAGTAACAAGGAGTAAATACATGGGTGAAATTTATCTTAAAAAATATGGAAATCTTAACCTCGGTGCCCCGGAAACAGTGAAAACAAGTAAGGTCCGGACCTGGGAAAAACCCGAGGTTCCAGAGAATCCCAGAAAACTTTTAGACATGTAAATATGCAAAAGTACAGTCTGGGTTTGAATTCAGCAGTACACATTTAATCATTTTTTCGTGATTTTTCTAAAGCTACAAGCCAAAGATAAACAGAAATTCATTTCAATTTTTGACAACTAGGAATAGATATTACTGCAACAATATGTAAATACGATCAAATCCAGGCAGGATAGAATTTGATAAAAAAAAACAAAAAAACTTAAATTAGCAAACAAGTATGTTTACCAATATAGCAGTACTGTATACAGCATATATGTAAATAAATTGTTTGTGATAGTACCAGCCCGATCAGCTCAGTTGGTAGAGTATCTGACTTGCAAGCAGGAGGTCGCGGGTTCAAGCCCCCAATTGGATATTTTGCTTTTCCTCTTCCTATTACATGTACCAAATTATGTTAATTTTTTGGGGGACATATTGTGCAATAAGTTGTAATAAGAATGTTACTGTCATTGTTGGATAACGAAATCACAGATAATTCACAGATGTAAGAGAGCAGGGATAAATGATAAATTGTCTTTAATTAAGAGCACAGAAGCCAAAAATCTTACTTCTATGAAAATTTGACAAAAAATGTCGATTTTCCTCCACATGTGAAGAAGTTACCAGCTCCTTGTAGAAGAGTAAGTTAGTACTGGTTAGTATATAGTCAAGGAAAACTGGTTAGGTGAACCAATAACTGAAAAATTGTTGAAAAACGGTGTTAAATCCCGATTACAAAATTCTTGATAAATCAACAAATCTTAATCTAGGCCTAATTCTGACATGATCGTCATGGAAACATTTTTTATTCTATGTAATTCTCGTTAAGGACTCTCATCAGCATTACGAAAGAAAAACATCTTATTGATAAAATGTCAGGAGACCATTAATCTTCCACTTCGAAATCTCGAATTCCACATCCTAATTTCCTTAAATTCTTAAAACAGGGTCATACAGCCTGTAAATACATTCTTATTCCAACTTATTGCACAATTTGTTCCAGCAAAAAGCATATAAGTTCCAATCCGAAGTAAATCTATTGCATCTTTTTATTACACCCATTCTCCAGTCACTGCAGTGAGGAGATTTCATTGACAAAGTGGCGCGATATATGTAAATTCAAGGACTTTCAATTCACTAGAAGCAATGCACAGATCTTGTGAAAAATTTAAACGCAGACTATGATAAATCAATTTTCTAGAACTGACTCGTTCACAAAAGGTTTAAGCAATCAGCACTATGTAACGACATTGATGCCTAACAATTTTATAATGATAGAACGTAAAATGTAATTTCTCCATGTACCTTGCATTCATCAGGATCAATTTTGTCTATTCAAACGTAATATCAAATTTAAGAGATAGCGGTATTGCGAGCTATCATTCAATAGAAAAGAGATATAATTGTATGTTACATGTTGTAGCTTTTCCTGAAACAAATTTACAATCAAATATTAGCGACAGACATAAATGGCCGGACAAAAAAAATCATATTTCCAGTTACTCGAAAAAAAATAGGTTATGTAGGTCGCAAAGATTTCTACAAATCAGTTGAAAATAAATTTTCATTTTACTGCAGTATTGTTGAACATAACATCTAAATAGTTAAGTTTTTTAATGATTCGAGCTGATTTATAAGATAAACCGTCACAAACTGACCAGACGGTCTGACATTTCTGCGATCAAACATCATTTGTCGACACCCTAACCATGATTAAGAACATAACCTTGTGACTTACAAATTGAAATAAGTGAAACTGTCAGACGACACTAAGTTCCCAATCTGTCAGATTTGAACAATAATTTGATTAAGCACACAATGAAAATAAAATTTTGTCTGGAAAATCGAAGTTACATATAGCAAGGATGATTATGTGAGGACTATTTAGTTTTTTTTCACAGGAGTTTAACGTCGCACCAACAACCAGTGTCATTTGGTGACGTTTTCAGCTTCTTCCTGAGTAGGAAGACCCAAGGCCTGCACCTGCGTAGAACCACAGACCTTCATCAATAGACAGCTTAATAACATGCGAAATTTGGTCCCAGGTGGGATTCGAACTCACAGCTGTGTGGGGCTAGTTATTAGAAGTCATAGACTATAACCACTTGACCACTGAGGCACCTCAAAGACACCTTTAGGTTACCAATGTTTGAGATAACAATAGGACACTTTTAACACAGGAATAGTTTTAATGAGCCATACTTCTCTAACACAGTGATAATCATCCAGGCATTTAAAAAGACATTTCACATCAATCCAATGCTAGCACAGTAAAACATCAAATAGCGACCACCACAATATTACAACAACCTTGTTATAACGACCAATTATTTTCGGACCAGATATCAGTTATTCCCCTACAATTCAACTTGATAATGAGACTACATCATTATAACGATCAATTTTTCCGGTTCTGAAGGTGGTTTCAATGTCGAGGTTCTACTGTATATGTATCGAGATCATTGTGACTTATCTAACCCTTTTATCTGGGGTAATAGAAAAACAGTCACATATAAGGCTCACATAATCACACCAGGGCAGATTTACGTCAATGTGATAAGACATAAGTAGAAGTGTCATTAACTGTCTAAGACAGTCTTCCTTACAGGGATCATTGTGGAGTGAATGAGACACATTTAACACAGAATTACGGAGAAATTAGTAGCAAAAGCTGAGAATTATGGGATAAAACTTAAACGAGTAACGATAGAAATGACAGATTAATAAGTTAAATATCCTGAACAGTATAAGGGTAAAATCATTTTGTCATTTAGGACAGTTAAAACTGGGAATCTCATCATAGTTCTAACTATAAATGTTATGATTCGCAATCATCCAGTGATTTTTTTTCATATATTTTAAGCATAATATTTCCCCTAGCCCCAAATGGTTATATTTTCCCCTAAAAATGTGATATAAAAAAGTGATAGTTTTTCAAAATTTCCTCCTTTTTCTGATTTACCGCACTATATTTTCCCCTTCAGAAAGACACAGACAGTTTTGAACATTCAAAAAAATCACTGTCATCTTATCAATACACTTAACCCTTCACCTCATAAGCATGTTTTGGCCTCTTCAAAATTTAAAGATATTATATAAAACATCAATTTATTTAATAAAATTTGGTTATTTCTCTGAGACAGAGTGGAATACGTCATGGCAAAAGAAGCCATTACTCATTACAAGCAATGGCTCCTTCTGCCGTGTTTTAAACAAAAATCGTCTGCTTCAGATGCGGGAAATGCAGTATTATGAAGTAAAGGGTTAATAGAAAAAGATGATTAATTACATGGATGACAAAAACCCAATTTTTGTATGTTTTGGGTTCATTATGTTGCAAACAGCCTTGTGATTAATTAAGGGACAAAAAAGTGCACAAACCTTGTTAAATATGGCATCAAGGGCTGTAACTCTAGACTTAATGGTATAATTTTTTGGACCGTCACACTATCTTACTCAGATACAGATATCTGGGACTATAGTAACTATTTCTTGAATACAAACCAAGAAACACAACAGCCAGCAAACATTGCAGGGAATCAAACAACAGGTTCTAAAAATTCTATAAGGCCCTGAAAAAGTTTGTTTCCAGTCACCCGACCGACCGATATATGTAAAAATAAGAAACGAAAAAAAAAATCCCTACCTACCGACCCATTTTTTTGCATGTAACCAGAAACAAACCTTTTTTTGTTTAGGCCTAACTCATTTACTACTCAAATTTCTAATGAAACTTGACATAATTCAAACGCAAAGCCAAAAATCACATCATAGATATAGCTAAGAAGATTTATAGAAAAAAACACACACGAACCTTCCCCAAAATCCCCTATCCTAACACATAGGACCATACAAACAAGAGGGCCAAGATGGCCCTTTTTCGTTCACCTGAGTAAAGATTGCAACATCTATGGTATTCCTGCGATTTGACCTGGTGACCTAGTTTTTAACCTGAGTTCTAGACAAAACGATTATATATGTGCCAGACGACAACAACAACAACAACAACAACAACATATCTTTCAGAAACAAATGTGTCAAATGAAATTCTAAAATGTATTTCAAATGTTAAACAGTATGCAATGAAATGAAGAAGTGACGAAAATTGAAATCAATTTACCAAAATAACAGACACACTAACAGCCTCCAATAACGGCATAAAGTGGCATGTTTCAATCAGTCTGGCAGTAGATTTATGGCATCTTGCACTAAATTTTGCCAGTACTGGTGTTTGTTACATCTAACCTAAGTGTGCAACTTAAAATCAAAGCATGGACTGTACCACAAATCTTGAACATCTGGGAAATATGTCAGTAGTAATGGAATTGTGTAAAGACTGTGTCCTCCATTGTGGTTGGACCTGAAGGATGCAGAACATGATCAAAAAGGAGAATAATCAATGGATGAATGAGAAAGTTGAACCAATCACAAAGCAGGATTCATACCCATGACTTTCAGATCTGAGGTCAGAGGCTCCATTCAGAGACCACTATTTCTTAAGCAGAATTTCTTAAATAATACCATGTGTATATTAAATTAGGGCATGCAGGAAGTCAAGCATAAGGTGACTGGTGTACTAAGGTGGGTTTGACAATGATATAAAAAAAACCCAGCATGGTCAGATCTATATTATAGCTGAGCAAAACTATTCATAAATACAACTGGTATATAATAATGTTATAACATCAAAACTAGAGCCACAAACATTACGGTTACATTCTGCCATTTGGCAAGACAAAATGCTGTTCAATATCAGGGACCACTTTGGTCCCAGCAGAGGAGAACTACCGCCAAATAACCCCACAGAACATGTGCATGACCCAATTTTTGTCATTCCATTATCAATGTATAGTAGAGTCAAAAATAGGACACATCCCCATTCAACAAGTAATGTAATTCTTGAATTTATATAGACAAAAATAGTAATAAGACAGAGAACATAGCCACTTAAGGAAACCAGATTATCTCAGAATATTAGAGCCAGTTCATTTATCAAAATGAAAATGTCTGACGATCACATAAATAATGCCTCACAGACAACTATCAATATAGCTATGTTCACTGGTAACACCAGCAGGACGGAAAAGAAAACACAACAGTCAGCGATTTATCAAATAAATACAGAAATCCTGAGAAGGACTTCTGACATAGAAGGCAAGGTTAATCACTTTACAGAGTGCAACCCAATCTTTAGCCCTTTGCCTCATCAGCATTTTTTGGTCTCTTCCAAATTCAAAGCAAATATAAAAACATCAATTTATTTAAGAAAATTGGGTTATTTCTCTCTGACAGAGTGGAAAACCATACGGCCAAAGAAGCCATTACTCATAACAAAGCAATAGCATCTTTCGCCAGAATGTTTTCAGAAGTTGTCTGCGTCAGATGCAGGGAAATGCGGTATTATGAGGCAAAAGGTTAGAGACAATTAATTTGATAAATTAGGTTCAAAGAACATATGATAACTATTTATATACTAATGGTGAATGGTTCCTGGTTTTCACAAGCCAAACCACACCAAATCCATGATTCTGCGAAGCTCAGATTGCTACATGGGTGAAAGTTGAAAATTATCAAAAGACAGGAAGTCATAACGTTGGTGCTGCAGAAACAAAAAAAAACAGTAGGATACGGACCTGGGAAAAAATGGAGATTTCAGAAAATTCCAGACAACTTGTCGCTGTATTTTTGTGGGTGGTTTAATTGTAGCAAGATTTATAACTGAAGGAGTCCAAGCATAAAACAAACAGCTAAACTTGTATTTAAGATCATTATTATATTGTACAGGGTGGTATTTGAAAGTATTCATACATTAATTTTATGAGAAAATAAGACAATCAAAGCACTGTAAGAAACAGAACAAACGAGGTCATAGTTTTCATAAAGTTTCAAGAACATATCCCATAAGTTACTGAAATATCAGCCCATATTTAGAAATTTTACCACATTTCTAAGCAAAAAAGAGGGGTGTTATACAGTAAAAATTCAGGTTAAAATATTAAGAACGAGCATGAATATAATCTAAGCATGGTGAACAGTTTTTTCTGATCAGCTTAAAATGGATGAGATGTTTGTACACTTAAAGTTATGAATGCGCTGAAAATGTGCCAAAAATGATGAAACACTCATTCCAATATTACACAAGTGAACAATATTTTAGCCAAATAGTGTCCATTTATCATTCATGACAATTTATAAGCATCCATCAAATTCAGAAATAAGATTGGCCTCATTTGTTCAGGTACTTCCTGTTCCGAGACAATATCAAGGATGCGGTCTGTACTGGGAACCCGTATTTTGAATATTGCTTTTTTTCATTCATCTCATGATGAAAGGCTGCAATTGGTGCCGCTATAAAAATTACGAAATTTCATGACTTCAAAAAATTCATAGCAACAATGTCGTATATAACATCTGTGCTTTGACAACTCACCATACAAGATTTTCTTGAATGATTCATCAATCACATATATTCCTGTGAAAAAAGTAAGCTGAGGTTGTAAAAGTTTTCTAATATATTTCTAAACATACCTTCTAGACATTCGTACGATTCATCCCCAAATAATTTTTACTTTGGATTTTTAGAACCTTTAGGGTCAGTACCAAAAATAAATGGGGTAATTCGGGTAACTGTAAACACAGGTCAATTTCTGGCCTTATGCGACTTCACACAAAAAAAATTGTAAGCACAATATAAGATAAAGATCCATGCAAAAGTATACCATATCCATGAGAATGTTTACAATTTTGAATAAGAAGACATTAGTTAGACTTTGATTGGAATAAAAACCATAATAGTTGACAACAGCAGCCACACCAAACATGCTATAAATCAGACTACAGCAGAATACATGATTGAGACAATTATTATCAATTATATCATCTAAGAAATGACCAGACAGAGACAGAAACACAAGCAATATATCAAACCTAACTTAGACACAAATTATGCAACAGAACATAAAGATTTGTAGTCCCAAAGGATAGAAAATTAGTGATTTTATATATGCTCCATTTTTATTTATATCCCACACATACAATACAAACTCTGTAATGGCATTTATATCTAGAATTCACTTGTGAGGAAGCCGTCCAGCTAGCTTGGTGGTTCCACCCATGTGTAATAGTACAGACAGTGGTTCAAATTGCAAGAGATCTCGTAAACTATCTGAATAGATATTTATAGAGTCTAACGTTATGTTCCATAGTAACAACTCAAAACACTGGACAATTTCATAGCATTGTAGGAGCAAGGAGTCATTATGTGTTATGGGTTAAGAACAAATTTTACCAAATCTCTACTTGTTACAAATTCAATCAGCATGACAAAGCAGCTGACACTTGTAAACATCAACACAGAAAAAGCCAACAAAGACATACACAAAAATGTATATAAAAGCTCACAAAGATGCATGTTCCAAGTTCATTTACAATGTCAATAACCTTGTTGGAAATATGTAATTGTTAATAAGACTGAGCCAAATTCGTGATACAGAGAACTAAGTTACAACTGGGGTTTAATGTTGCACCAATAGCCAGGATCATTTGGGGACTTAGCAGCCAGTAGGAGAGCTGGCGTAAATGGTGTTGCAAAGGTGTAAAAGGTTCATGCGCCAAATACAGGCTTCCCGATACTGTTGGAAAACTTGTCAGACATTTGGTCAGAACTTCAGAATTTCTATCTGACCAAATACATCATACATAAATGATAAATGCTGTTAATCATGCCCAAGTGCCGGACGTCTGGTCCAGTACTCAACAAAAAATATCAGACAAGCACTAAATTTGTCTGGCATATCCAATGGTCCGGCATCATTCGGGAAGCCTACAAGTAAAGGTATAACATCATATTGAATCAGTGAGTCCTTTCCCAACAATATTATGTGACACAGTGAGTCCTTTCCCAACAATATTATGTGACACAGTGAGTCCTTTCCCAACAATATTATGTGACACAGTGAGTCCTTTCCCAACAATATTATGTGACACAGTGAGTCCTTTCCCAACAATATTATGTGACACAGTGAGTCCTTTCCCAACAATATTATGTGACACAGTGAGTCCTTTCCCAACAATATTATGTGACACAGTGAGTCCTTTCCCAACAATATTATGTGACACAGTGAGTCCAGAAAAAGATATTTTTTAGCCTGACCCTAATGTTTCAAACTGAAAAAAAACATGGCATGAAAAACTCTTTGTACAAAAATTTGGCGCACGAATTGATCCAGACGATTAAAATGGAGTGTTCCCTAATTAACGCAAAGACTGGCACTTTTGAATATGTCCAATAGAGGAACTTCTTAAAGTCAGTGAATCGTTGTTGAATAATGCCCTATTCATGCAAAAAAAATGCTTGGAAAAAAGAGAAAAGCTTTTCGACCAACCTACTCGAATTCTCCGTCAAATAACCTAAACGTGATAATATTTTATTCTGGCCTTAAACACAAACATTTAACCTTGTTCCTTTAAGAATTTCATTACGACATATTTATCAAGAGATTTAACAGCTTCATTAATCATCTGATCAATCATGCTTGCAAGAACTTCGTCTTTTATGTAACACAAGTCAGGTTAATTAATCAATCCCTTGAGATAACTTTGTTAATAAGAAACTTAATCGGCACAAATTAGATTAATAGTGAAAAAATCAACAAAATTAACATCATTCCATGTTAAATTGATTTTTGGTACATTCAGTAGTGCGACAGCAATAAACTTTTACAAATAATCCATCCTTAAAAGATGTACTTCTGCAGTTACACAACTTAATGACATTCCAAAAAAATAGCTCAAGCATTTTTTTGCGGTTCTGACAAAAATTTTGTTCTTCATTCCAGCTTTTCATTTTCAGTACAAGCATAATTCTACAGCAAAAACACCAAAAATGCCGACCTAACTATTCGCCTACTGTTAAAAATTTTTGAATGCATAACTGCAAGTACCCTTTTTTTAAAGATCGACTTATTTGCAAATAATTAGCATTTGTAAAGATATAAAAGGTTCTATTATGAAACATTTTTCTGATAACTAGTACAATGTATTCCGATATAAACCCTATCATAGATACAGGTGAATGTACTGAACAGGTCATTTGAAATAAAAGACATGAATTACATTTTTTTCTCACTGGAGTTTAACATTGAACCAACAGCCAGGGCCATTGGGCCACTTTATAGCCTCAACAGACTGACAGAATACCCTAGGCTTACACCTGGTTCGAACCATCGACCTTCTGTAAGCTAGCTAGACGGCCACGTCACACGTGAAGTTTGGTCCTGGGTGGGATTCAAACTCTTTTTATCATCACAAATCATCCATGCAAGTGTCCAGGGAATACAGCAAAATCTGAATTTTGAGACCACCTTGTGGACCCGAAAAATCAGTTGTAATAATGATGTGGTCTCATTATCAAGTAGAATTATAGGAATTACTGAAAGTTGTTCTGAAAACAAGTGTTTGTTATAACATGGTCCTCGTAATACAGAGGTGGTCGCAACGTGAGGTTTTACTGTATAATAAATTGCAATCCAGACAAAATTTATATAAAATTATATAAAATTACACCAGGGGGAATTACAGTTATAGTTCTTTGCACAATTCCTCATGGAACCTGTCTACCATGTAAGTTCCATATGAATAAATTAAATTGTTGTAGTGTTATTTTCAGACAAATGTGACATAAACACACACACACACACGCATATCCAACCATTTCTATATTCCATCAACCTTTCAGGGCGTGGGGGGGTGCGACAAAGATAGTATAACACAATACTTTGAGTTTCTCCTCTCTTTTGTAACAACAGTTGACAAATAGCAGTCACCATACTTAAAGGAGGAATTCAACCAACAGACCGGTAATGACATGTACATCCTTGTTTGATAAGAGTGACAGAGCATCTGAATTACTCATTAAGAACTTCCGCAGAGAAATAATCCAATCCTTGAACTGTCAACGACAAATGGAAACAACGATTTATAAATGCATTTACGGTAGAATAAAACCAAGGACAAGAATATGCAAAGTGTTTAGTTAGTATCGCCATTATGGACAGTGAAAACATAAACAGTAGCCATGGTAACACACTCATATTTGTGTTTTCCGTTAAAAAAATTCTGATAACAAGACTTATAACGACAATACAGGTGAGCTTAATGAGACAGTATTCCAAGTAATGAGACATAAAAAACAATAAAGAAAAAACTGATTACATGAAATAATTAAAATAAATTACCAAGGCAATTAAATAATACTTTATGAGAGCAGCTTGTTCTGAAGCATAAAAGCTTTCATGAAATGAATAGGAGCTCATTTTCAAGCAAAATCATTGCAGAGTAAAGTGACTCACTATCAGCCCCTTGTAGACGTGATCTGCCTGTATCTCTGGGTGGAAGGGTCAAGTACCAAGGGGTCGGATACCAAAGTTCCAGAGACGAAACCAACCTACAAGGGTTTCTGAGACAGAAGTAACCCGCCAAAAACCCACTGAGAACTCTTTTTTTCACTTGGTTTAACACTGTTTTTCAAAAAGTTTTCAGTTATATATGATGGCCGGTTTACCAAACCAGTTTTCCTGTATACTAACCAGTACAAACCATTGGACCACAGTTGTGGCTTCAAACTAATGGCTCTTAGTAGACTTAACTCATCTGGCTCCAGCTGTCTAAGGACAAAAAATGCTTTCACAGCAAAAACAACGTTATATCCATTAAAGATTATTCCTAAATCAATCGTCAGACAATGGGACAACCTAGACAATCTTTCAACACGACACAAACGGTACTGTTTTTCCGATTGAGTAATCATGAAATCATCACGAATCCTGGCTGACGTTACTGTCGACAAATATTTCATTCATCAGACAGATCTATCGTCAGAATTGTTACTCTTTTACGAAGCAATCTCTGGCCTGTCATGCGACTGGACAAAAATTATAGTGGACGAGCAATAACAGCAAAGACTATGTTCATCTGTTTTAGTGGAAACAATGCCTGGCTTTTTTGATGGGTAAAAAAAAGATTGACAAAAATTCACTTGATAAAAAAATTACCATGGTAACAAAGTGCTTTATTCCATACTCGAATCATCAATTTTGACCTCATTAATGTAGACATGATCATATTATAAATAATAATAGAATAACATTTCTATCACATTCTGTAATTGCCAGAAAATAAACTTAGCAATAAAAATGGAACACTGGGGTAAAATGTAAACTGTGAGGCAAAAAATAGGACCACATATCTTTTTTCATTCATGTTCAAGATCACACCAACAACCAGAATCATATGGCAACCATCTAGCTCTAACAGTGGAAGAAAACCTCAAGCTAACACTTGGGTAATAAGGTAATTGGGCAAATGCACACGAGAAATTTGATCCTGCATGGGATTCCAACACCGCGGTGAGGGGCTAGTGATTACAAGTCTGAGACCATGACAACTAAACCACAGAGCCCCCCCCTGTCCCCCCCCCTGTCCCATATAACTTTACTGTAAGATAAAAGAGATTTGGTTCCATAACACTTGAGAAAGAACACTTCATAATAATGCCTTTTTACAATGATACTTAGAAGTTACTTTGGTGAGTTTTTCCTCCACTAATGGTTTTATTACGGCCCCATACCACTCTAAATGAATTTCTAAAAATAATGTCTGGTATGTGTGATTTGGAGTTGTTAAACTGAAAGTATTGAATCTACTTTTAGACATTACACAGAAAGTTCAAATTCTTTGGAGACAGATAACATACCTCAACAAAATTTTCTCAGGCTACTCATCTTGCAGGACAACCAGCTTAGAATTTTTACTAGTTCTACAATTGATTTTCAACTCATCCTGAGTCAATTTCTACTAATAATTATGAGCAGACGCGTGGATTTGTTGAGCCCTGAATAAGGATCCCAAAAATGAACACATACAATTTTCAACTAAAATGTGGTGTTTCTCTAAAAATACAGAGAATATTTTGTAATAAAAAAACAGTTGCATCTGCACAAATGATTCTACTGACAAACAACAACAACTTATTTTTTTTGCACACATACCATGAAACGGAAAGACAGAAGTTGCATTAACCTGACCGATCCTATAATTTGGCAGTGAACCCAAAAGATTCTAATGTCAAAATCAAAAGGATGATTAAAATATTTGGAGATAAATTGTACCCCACATTCTCACAAATATTGTTTAGAACAAAAATAGCATTTTTTTTGGTCATCCTACATTACCCTAATCTTTTTTGTTAGATTACCCTGCACATTTTTGAGAAATCAATCAGGACTAAAAAAATAAAAGGTTTGTTTCCAGTTACATGTGCCCTAAGAAATATGGGTTGGTAAGTAGGGATTTTTTTTTACTTATTTTTTACATATATCGACAACACTGTATGGGGATATGTGTGCCATAATATTAATGAGTTGTGAAAATTACAATATTGCACTACGATTCAAAGGCAGGTAAACTATTGGGTCGGTCGGTTAACCAGAAACAAACTTCTTCTTTCTTAGGCCTCAGCCATTCAAGGGGTTCTGATACTGTCAGGCATGCTTATCATGAGTCCAAATCGTGTCAATACACAAATATCTCCAGAAGAGTGAGAAAATAGCCAGGGTATTCAGATATTGACAATAAACATGGTGGTAATAATTGTTTCCTAAACAATTCTAACAGAATCCTATTGTCCCCCGTTTATTTCTCTACGACTGCTAACAAACACGCAGATCTCTGACTGAATTATACAAATCAATGTACTAACCCATGCATACCGTATATTATTGTCTGATAGGATAAATTTAGACAGGACAATCCTGAAATAAAATTACTCCAAGAACAATTACGAAAGATTGTCCAAGACGATATATAGGCAATATTATACGAGAAGTGATCATTGACTAAACGAAAATAAATTCTAGGCTGTATATAGAAATGCCATACATGTTCATTGGGGAAAAATAACCAATAGGATGGCAGAAAACAAAATCAACTATAATCTCTCTTACTCCTGAGACCTACATTAAATAACTCGTAAATATCAAATCGTAAAATAAACACACAGTATGATAACATTATGTTTCCCTTTGGAGACATAAAATAAACACAGATTACCAAACTCGAAATTAAAAAAGGAATTATAATGATGGATCAGGCGCATTATTTTTAAATTTCTCATGGAAAATTTTATTCCGGTTAAGTTTTGGGATGGGTAATATTGTACAAGTAAAAACTCACTTTCGATAAAATTGACATGGTGACCTAGTTTTCATGCCGAATGACAGTTCATATATGGACCAGAGTAAGACAAACATCACAGAAGAGATTTTATGCTCATTATACAATCTATCCGGCCAAAAAAAAAAGAAAAAATAAGCTAAAATTATCATGACCCTGGCAGGACTACACACAGGTGATATAGGGAAAAACAAATCTTCTCCCAGCATACCAGAAAGAATACTATGTTAATAGTGTTTAATCTACAAACTGACCCAGTGACTTAGAGTTTGACCCTATAAGATCCTGTTTCACCACTGACCTAGAATTTGACCTGACATGACCCTGCATTATTGTGACCAAATCTAAAGAATGAAAATATAAGCTCTAAAAATCAAACAAGAAGCTTTTCCTACCATTTGAAAAACATGATGGCCTACTTTTAACCCTAAATTACTTTTTTTCACTGGTGTTTAACATTGCTACAACTGTCAGGGACATCTTGCAACTTTCCAGCTTTAACGGTAGAGGAAGACCCCAGGCTTACACCTGGGTAGAACCACTGACCTTCTGTAAGCTAGCTTGGACAGCTTCCTCGCATATGAAATTTTGTCGCGGGTGGGATTTGAACCCACAGCAATGATAACAAGCCAGACACCATAACCATTTCCCATAGAGGTCCCTCCCAAATTGCTATTAACCAAACTGGTACTAACTTGGTGTTAGGAACATTCTGAATAAAGTGCTGTATGATTGGAGAAAACTGTCCCAAGTAAGAGAACTAACAATCTAATTCATGATGACTGACTAGAATAACACACAGACTTTTCATAGAAAGTTTCCACCTCCAATTTATGAAATACAACATCATTTACAAGGAAAACCAGTCTATCAAATTAATAAAAAAAAGAACAGAAAATTATTTGGAATATCGAAGAACCATTCTAGAACACAATCAGAATTAATACTACAAGGCACGCTAGATATTAGAGGTCCAAATATTGATGAAATCAATGAAAGACATAAGTAAATGAAATATTGTACAGTAGTAACACATAATGTACAGTCTCTGCTATGAAATATGAGTTTACATCATCACAAGTGACAATCTTTCATTTAGCTTACCATCACACTCAGCTGATGTATAAGAGAACAACAGACAACCCACAAACCAAAAGCAGAACCACATTTCACATAATGACACTAAAAAAGTTATAAAAACAACATCATATTAAATCAACAATTACACAATGTCACAATGGAAACAATAACGTCATAATGGAAACATGAATGTCACAATATAAACAATAATGTCACAATGGAAACAATTATGTCACAATGTAAACAATAATGTCACAATGGAAACAATAATGTCACAATGTAAACAATTATGTCACAATGTAAACAATAATGTCACAATGTAAACAATAATGTCACAATGTAAACAATAATGTCACAATGTAAACAATAACGTCACAATGTAAACAATAATGTCACAATGTAAACAATTATGTCACAATGTAAACAATTATGTCACAATGTAAACAATAAATTCATAATGAAAACAATAAAATGTTGCAATGAAAACAATAACGTCAAAATGGAAACATGAATGCCATAATGAAAACAATAATGTCAAAATGGTAAAAATAATGTCACAATGAAAACAATAATGTCCCAATGACAGAAATAATGCCACAATGAAAACAATAACGCCAAATGGTAAAAATAATGTCACAATGAAAACAATAATGTCCCTATGACAAAAATAATGTCACAATAAAAACAATAATGTCCCAATGACAAAAATAATGTCACAATGAAAACAATAATGTCCCAATGACAAAAATAATGTCACAACAACAACAATAATTGTTACAAGCCTAGTACACTAACCACTGCATCATTGTTGTGACCAGCTTTTCTCACAACTTTCCAGTATAAAATAGAAACAAATGTTAGCAAGTTATTAAGAATTCATTTCATGTGATTTACACAACATGCACCAAATATTCTAAGAAGTTAACATTCTATAGAGCTTTTTCTAATTTGCTGAATTTCAAATGATTTTTGGATATTTTTTTATTCTATACTCATTTATTTCAGCTCGATTGTGAAACAAGCAATTTTGCTTATATTAATCACGCTTGAGTCCACTTCCTGGACACTGCATCAGTACTGCATCCGAAAAATGGGATCGTGAAGTTCATGAATGAAACCTGTTGAAGCCGGAATTCTAACTCAGAACCTTCAGATCAGAGGTCAGACTCTCTACCTCTAGACCACAATGCCTCCCAAATATACTGAATATAAACTGAAGGATTAGATGACTTTTTGTAGTAAGTCACAATTTTCTGGATTTTTTCACAGAAATGATGGGAGCATTAATTAGGAAAGGAGCTTTTAATAGAATACATTTGGTACGTCAAAGTTCTAAAATTTTGCTAAGTTATGTAAAATAAATAAAAGTGAATTCAAACAGAACTTAACTAAACAATTAACAATAAAGTTACCTTTTCAACTTTCTTCAAGAGCTTCCATTAAATCCAGACTATTTGCGGCATAAAAGATTCAACTCAAAGGACTGTTTCAAGCACCAATGTCCAAAAATAACAAAAAAATTCTATCAATGACCTTGATGTCCTATAATATGTCACCAGAAACTAAATGTACCAACCTCATATATGGTATGTCTAATAGCACTATTTTGAATAGTTACTTAATGAAACCAGCGCATCTTAAGTTCACTTTACAAAATGCTGAAAAATGTTGGCACATGGTAATATTACGTAACTCATTACACTATAATCCACAATCATGATGTCTCTTAAACATTGACTCATTCAACACAAACAAAAGTAAGGCTGTCATAAATCATGCCTCGGAAACCCTGACCCTAAAGAGCTTCATAGAAAATCTTAATTATTCCAAAATTTCCCATAAATATTCCAAATATCTCCCTAATTTTGTTATCGCACACACCCACAAAAAGTACACGTACGTTTTTTTTATTCATTTCACGTGTTATCCTGAGAAAATCACGGAGAGTTAAATCAATGTTTTCTTTATACGTCAAAGCAAGAAGAGTCACTGTCAATAATACGATGTTGTCTTGTTGTGGTATATGCTCTGTCTCTGAGAGTTTTAACACAGTGTATGTAACATCGGAAATTACGATTGGTCAATGGATGAAGTGGATATAAGTGCAAACAAACTCGGCTCTAGTCTTCTAATAATTCCGGTAACACGAATGAATTGGTTGGCCAATAGACTAATATCATTGGTCCAATACAAACTGGAGAGTTTTGTGCCCCAGTGATAAATAAACAGAATAACACGATGAAAATAATCGTCAGTTTATTAAAATTTTGTTCCAAGTTCAATTAATGAGGAATAGAATTCAGACATTTTCATGAATTTGGTTGAAAGTCAAACAATAAGTTTTGTGGAATGTTTGCCAATTGAAATCTCTATGCAAACAGTAATATTTTCATCAATATGAAGTTGTAGCGTGTACTATAATAATATAATGTTCAACTCTTTATACCATGCAGTCTAGCACAGTCAGCCAGCATGTACAGAAGTGATTTTCATGATTGAAAAAAATTGAAAATACCGTATATTCCCTTGTGAACGCCCCCCCCCCCTTGGACCAGAGAAAACAAAAGTGATTTACCATGATAGGCTATTTCAATCCGAGATGAACAAGAGAAATTAGTAGAAAGCACTTTTTAAATCCAAAGAATGGCACAAACACATTTTCTAAAATGTAACGTTCCTGGGGGTGTTTATTAGGGAATATCAAGTAATATTATGGAGATTAAAGACTCACAGAAGCATCAAATTCATGACCTACTACTCTGGAAGCCATGTGAAATTGGTACTCACAAGTTGATTATGTAAAATGGGCAGACATTGGACAATAAGGGTACCGCTATCCAATCAAATATAGTGTTATATTGATATACAAACAATACAAACTTTTTTAAAAAATCAGAATAAACTAGAAAAAAATGTGGATGCCAAGAAACTCGGAAAAATGGAATAGTATAACAGAAATTGAAAAACGACCTCTGGATAAGCAGAATTCTGTTTTAGAATGGAAAAAATCATGACAGTATATAAATCAGAGAACTAATCCCTACCCCAACATGCTACTAATATGGATACTGATTTAGGCAGGCACCAAAAATACACCTTCTATTGTTTTTTTTTAAACTACAATTTTTAGACTTGATTTAAATCACATAATAACACACATTTGTTTCACTGGCCTAGTGGTACATACAAACGTATAAACAACTATTAATCATAATGTGAATAAATATACACCATATTTCATGCACCAGTAAGCTAAAACATTATTACAAGGACAGGAAACAATAACAAAACTGTAAAACATGTTGATTTTAGTCAATTCCTGGGGATCCAAACAATTACTTCCCTAAATCAAAATTTTGCAATATCCATATCAATGGAAGGAAGAAGTGTACATCCAGAGGAAAAATAAATACTTCACTATACGTGATTCTTCACTACATGTGATTCTCCACTAAATCCAATTCTTCACTATATCTGATTCTTCACTACATCAAATTCTTCGCTAGATTTGATTCTTCACTACATCAAATTCTTCACTATATTTGATTCTTCACTACATCAAATTCTTCACTACGTCTGATTCTTCACTACATCCAAAATTATACTATAACCATGTTTTACTGAATAAGTTCTACGTATTTACCAAATTCTTCATCTTAAAAACTATTCAAATGAGACATTTCAAAGCAGATGATAGAAAATTGTAAAGACAATTAAGGAAATAAACGTAAACAGCAATAAAAGGTACAGACATGAAAATACACATACACGGAAATATTCTTATCCTAAAACAGCACGTAATATAAAATAAAACATTTTAAGCTTTACAATTCCCAACAATTATATTCTAGTTGTAAAGAAATGATCTCTCTTTTGATGCATGAAGTCAAGTAAATTATTTGCCCAGGAACATAGTAGAAAATATTCTGAAATCTGCATTTACGAAGGTTAATCTTTCAGATATATACAGTCAAACCTGTGGACAAAGGCCACCCTATGGGAAAGACAAAATGTGGCTTTTATTGACAGGTGGCCAGTATTTGGAGGTCAGATTGTTCTCAGTAATCAGTGACGGGTTTTCAAAGAATAGCCTTTATTCACAGGGTGGCCTCTATTCGGAAGTGGCCACAAACACAGGTTCGACTGTAGCTTTTAATTGTATACATCAATGAGAGGTGTTTAATAACTCCCACTAATGGGACTACCTGATGGACAAATGTCACAATGTTGAATTCAAAAACATTCCAGGGAAAACAAATGACAATCATTAAAGTTAAATAGGGCTAACAAAAAATGGATTTCGCCATTAGAAACTGATGGGGTCAATGCCCAAAAATTAGGGTGGAATGCGTGAACTTGAACACAAATGTTGTTTTTTTCGGCTTAATGTGAGTTTAACGGAAAATAAATTTGCTTTAATTGTTCATTATGTTAAATAAAATTGAAACATGAACTTCTAGATTTTAGTAAACTTTTTTTAAAAGTTTAACAGGCCTAACTGGGTCCATAGTACCAGACAGAATTCATGTGTTCCAAGTCTGTTTTCAACCAGTATTTCTCATGTTTTTGTAGTTCTTACAAAAAAACAACAATATTAACCTTGAAATTAAAAATGGGTCATTACAAATGCATTTCTTTGAAACTTTCTCATTGAAACTATCAGTAGACTACAAGATATTTTTTTCTAAAAATTTTGTAACGCCCCATGTATTTATTGTATGTTGCACAATGAAAAAGGAAGCAACATTAATCCATTCTAATTTTAAGTTTACACATTTTGTATAAAAGAATGTATAAGAAACAATTTTACCTGTAACACCAGGTATTCATGCCGTTAATTATTTCCCAATTAATCAAACATACAAGAACAAGACTAATGATTGATAACATTCTATGATCACTTTGATTTCATACATACATTTTTGTATGATAGGAGTTTTAACTATACTGGCAGTCATAAGAAAGAAACCAGTAAGTGATGTTGGTATCAGATAGACAAAGCGCAAGTTATTCTTAAAAAGAGCAATTTTGCATGGGTGCCACGAGTAAGCCAACCAACCATTACTACCGTTATGTGTAGCCATATTTTTATACATTATTGACCACAAAACTGTTGTATACCATTAAAATTTCAAGGTCAGTATTATAGGCCAAAATAGGAGAATTTTATCATGGTTACATTCTTATGATGGCCAGTATATATATATACACAGCTGTTACGCACACTGGTGGTATAAATCAACAATATAGGACAATCTGAAAAAAAAATCTTCACTATATACATACAAACATACGTACAGTATGTATTCAGTCATTCATACACCAGTACGTAACATATGGTATTTAGTGATATACAAATATACATTTACAGTCCAACCTGTGTTTACAGCCACCTCTGAATAAATATCACCCTGTGAACAAAGGCTATAGTATGAAAAATCATCACTGATTACTTAGAACAAACTGACCTCCAAATAAAGGCCAACTGTCAATGAAGCCACATTTTGTCTTTCCCAAGGGTGGCCTTTGTTCACAGGTTTGACTGTATATAAAAGGAAAATGTATACTATACAATTATAACTTTTCAACTATAGGGAATCTATTTTAAACAAATCAGAATTTGTTTTAACTTCAATGATTATCAGGCATACCAAAACTGCCTCTCCTACAGACATGACCAGTAAACTTATGTCAGTGAGGGGAAAATTTTAGGTTAACTGGTGAGAATGTTCATTGACATTCAGTGAATTTTATTTTCTGAATAAAAATCAACAAAGATGTTGTCTAACATCTTTCTTGTCAATTTGATATTAACATACTTCTGATGCAGAATTGTAATAATAAACGAACTAAACATACCAAAAATGTCACTATTTATAACCTAGTACTCTCTCAAAGTATTACATCTGGGCGCGATACATGCAGAATTGAAACTTCCAGGACTAAAATCATGCACTTTCGTGACCATGATGAATGTGTTAAGTGAATTACGATATACTGGTGCTATGCCTAGTATAAAGCCATCACAGCCTACACAAGATTTTTTCAGTCCAGTGTAAAAAGATCTAGCCCAGTGATCTTGAAAGAATCATGGAACTCAATGTCTTGTTATACTGAAACACTCCAGAATGTCTGAATGATTCAGTGTTCATTATTGTTTGTTTGTTTCATGTTTGTTTGTTTTTTGTGTGACATTGTCACAGGGTTCAACACAATTTTTCAACAATTTTTCAGTTAAATACGGTGGCTGGTTCACCTAACCAGTTGTCCTGGACTGTATCCTAACCAGTATTAATTTACTCTTCCACAAGGATCTGGCAACCTCCACATATGGAGAAAAATCGACATTTTTGTCAAATTTTCACTTTTTTTTCGTTACAGGAGTGTAGAATTTTTTTCATGTAGTTGGTAAGCTACTAACAGGAGAAGGGGGTCTGAGGTCTCCCCTAGAAGGGGGGAAGGAGTAGCGCCCCATGTGGGGAAAAAGTAGCCGGCGAGAATACTCAAATAGCCAGTTGATTTTTCTGGTTTCCTGCTTGTTTCTACGCCCCTGCATTACAGTTATGATAAGATTCTATTACTTCATCAAAATATTCACTTACTAATACAACAAACATACACATTGGTCTGAAATAAGTCAACAACGAACATGACACAAGAGCAGTGAGATCACTCTCTCAAGTTTTACAACCTCTGACCCTGACCTTAACAACTTCACTGTATAACAACACCACGAAAGAAAAATTCTTGACATATTTTCAATACTATCTGAAAATGAATACAGTGCTCCCTCCATTAATGTCACCTCAAAAGACCGATTCCCTCCAAGAAACGACAGTAAAAGGCACACATACACATAACAAAAACCACCTGTTGCAAATGAATCAATTCCCTCAAAACAATAACTCCCTCCGAAGAGCAACACTTTTTTGCGACTCCAACAGGTGTTGCTCTTCGGAGGGAGCACTATACACAAATAATCTGTAAAATAAATTACAGATTAGGCCATGAAAAATAATAGTGATTTTGGTTACCTGACTATCCCTCCAGCACTCCAGCAGCAAAATCCAATGTAAAAAATATCTGGGGACAAATTGTACCCCAAAAACTTTGAAAGTTATGTTTAGAGAACAAATTGAAACAGAAAAGTTTTGTGGCCTACAAGCCCCATTTTTTCTGGCCACATAACCATAAACATGACTATTCTTCTAGCCTTAAAGGATACAGTGACATCATACCTCCGCAAAACACAACAAAAACAAATTGAAAAACTTCCAACTATCACAAAGTTCAATGGATGAAATCTTACTTGTTTTTAGCCTAGTCTATTGCAACATTCAATAATATCACACATTGAAATTTGTTTTCATTAGAAATAACCGGAGGTAACAGATTTTCTAGTCATACAATCATGATTTACAACATTCTGAAAAAATCAGTATATTGCAAATACATGCTGTTCCAGCGCACCATAACAACAGCAATAAACAACAACAACAACATCAACAAAAACAACAGGAGCGATAATGTAGAACCAATGCTTTTAACAAAACCATCTGAAACAGAAACAGCAGCACCATGTAATGGTATATCATTGTAGACCCAGTCAAAGTGCATTAGTTATGTTGCGCATGGGTTACTTACAAATTATTCAACGGCATATGAAACTCAAAGTACGTAGGACATTAAAGAATCACTAGGGAGCATACATTGAAGTGACTCATGTATATTTAATCATTTCTGTGGTGTAACAGATGGTATGTTGTGTATATGTATTGAAAATCAACAATATACGAGAGTTATAGATATCAGAAAATCATGATTTAAAAGGAAAATAGCTGAGAAAACCAGACGGATGTGACATGAAAGCAAAGTTCTGACTTAAAGTTTTTAAGTTTATGATAAGAAAATTAACTTTTCACTGCAAAATTTTACTTGAATTAAACGCCTTATCAAATGATGACAGAAACAAACGTACATGATGTCATAGCATCACCAATAAGTCATTTAACACAGGGGGCACAACTGTGGAAGCTTAACTGTACGAGCACAAACAAAGGGTAACAACTCTGGATGCTTAACTGTATGAACACAAACAAAGGGGCACAACCAACGATGCTTAACTAGAAGTCAAAAGCTAAAACAGCAGAAAATGTACAAAACTATTTTGTGAAACATATCATGTTCACATCTTTTATACAATGTTTTATAGGTCGGACAGGGAGTGAACAATTATACTGTGTTTGATGAAATGAATTTTAAAAAGAAAATATAAGTAACAATTAAAAATCCACCATGGCGCTAAGTATAATAAAAAAAAAAACAATTAACGTCATTTTAACTATTCTTTTTACAGTTCGAATTAACACAGACTACATTTCAACATATCAAATATTAACATTATTTTACAAGCTTTAAGCCAACAGTGAAAAAAGGAGAATTTCTTTGTACCCAAGTCAGTTCACGTATAGTCACACTTAGGTAGTTCTTAACTGTGTATTGTGGGAACAGTGTCATGACACATATGGCTATTCCTGTTTATGTAAATGTATGCAAATGTTTAATGAAATTATGGACGGATGTCTGAATTAAGCCCAAATGTGCATAAAAGACATACTACTTCACTCCCCTTAAAGGGCTTCATACACAGGTGGGACTGTATTCTAATTTAAGACAAAATTATTATCTTCAACAAGATTATCATCTTCCCTATTTCAATTTCGAACTATTTTCAACATTTTCTATAATATTAAAATCTTGACAAGAGGGTATAAAAGCAAATCAGTCAGGAATATATAAAAAGGTGTTTCATTGGCATGATTCGTAACTGAATGATTACCTTAAACTGTGTCCTCAGGCTGTCTTGTAGTAATCATCTCTTTCTCTTTAGAACTATACACTTATCCTACCAAGTTTTGTACACTTATCCTACCAAATTTTATCAGAATATATCTACCAGCACACTGTGTCTGCAATACACAAAAATAACAAACAGCTCAAAATATTGATAAAAAAATCCATTATGTAAATGTCTCTAATTTAAATAGTGATCCGATTTCCATAAATATTCAAAGATTCCATTTTTTATTCGAAGGATTTTATCTTAATTTTCCAATTATTCAACATTCATCAAAGAATGTTCTCAATTTCCTCTGAAACAATATAAAGAAACGTTGTAAAGATAAAATTATCAAAATGCAAAATAGCGCAATACCATATCGTAATCAATACAGTAATTATGATTTAGACGGGCAAATTTAATGCAAGAAAAGCCTGGTTTATCTCAAGATGCAGTATTTCTATGTTCAACATATTAACCACACATAAAAATTGATTTCTGGTTTTTTTTTGTTCAAGAAGCTGCTGAAAACCAGACTGGTTTAAATAAATAATCCCTAAGCTCTAAAATGGTGTACTAGAATACATTTGTATTGATGAAAGTCACAGATAAGCATGTGTTACTTGCTAAAAGAAAACTAGAGCTCTACAGAGAGGTGCCAAAGCTCGTCTGCTCTACATGTTGGCAACGGGGGCCACAGTTGAGATTTCAAATTTGAACACGATAAGGTACAATTTTTACCAAAATTCTACGTTAAAAGGGGCATAGCTCCAAAAATATAGATTTCAGAATAACGCCCTTTGTCTTGCAACTGCGCCTCATCATGATAATCAAGTATTACAAGTGTCATGTTGATATCTTTAGAGGTGTTTGAGAAATGAGCTTAAAGATTTGCACACCAACAACCCAGCAATCATAATAACTTGACTTTTACTTTGAAACAAATGAGCTAAAAACATGCTGGACTTTAGATAGGAAAATTTTGTAATTAATTGTTCACTTTTACAACCTATATAAGGTAAAATTATGCAAAATTAACTAATCAACCAGTGATATTTACCATAACAACCACATAAAAATCATGATACTGTATAAGTACTTATTTTTGCGGTGGTTTTATTTTGGCTATATTGGCGGTCAGGGTCAGTTGTGCCAATTCAAACACATTAAAAAACGCTAACATTTGACACTGCAGATATTTTGCGCTATACAGTAATGTATACAAAATGTGCACAGAATAGGACCAAAAAAATCATATTTATATCTGGCTAACTAGAAAAGGACTCATTTCAGACAAAAGGTTCGACAATTTTCTTCTGGCTGCTGCAGGACAACCAGCTAAGAATTTTAACTAGTTCTACAGAAATTTCAACTCGTCCAGAGTCAATTTCTACTCGTAATTACGAGTGGACGAGTGGATTTGTCGAGCATTGAGACATATCAGAAATAGGGATTCTGGTGAAGGCGTCACAATGAATTTCTGACCAGAGCCATAATTATTGACAGAAAAAGTTGATAACCTTCATACAAGCAATTTCCCTCCAGTTAAATGTTATTAGTAAATGACCAAATTCATAGTACTGGTAATATGATGTTCTGCTATATATAAGTAAGTAACCATGGTTACAAAAAAGGTAGTGTTCAATGTAAGAGCTCGCATGGAGGATTTTAGGACAGAAAAGATGAAACATCAATAAAAGATTGGTTTGATTCCAAATGTTGTCATGTGAACAAGCATTCACCAACAACAAAATATTCCAAAATTGTTCTATCAGCGAAGTAGTTTATTGTTACGGATGCCTTTATCTTAATTCCCCAAACAGAGCATGTTAAATACAAATCCATTACACACAGCATTTTTTTCCTTCTACAGCAGGGGCGGTTTATATGGTCATCTTCACCTCCGGAAAAATCTTTAAAATAATGCAGTTTTCCCCTAAAATACAGTTTACATAAAGTTTTTTCTTCCTCTTTTTGCTCAAGTACTGTTATTTTTCCCAAAATTTAAGAAAAATGCCCCCTTCCTGTACCTGTGAAAAAAAGCCCTGGCACAGGAAAAGAAATGTTTGTAAAAGAAAAAAATACTGAAAATTATTGTGCATTTGGTATTTTCCAAACAAAACAGAAAAAAATTAAACAAGATTTATATTAATATGGGGACAAATGCATCATCATGTTAATATTGTGTTGTGACACTTCATCCAGTGTCCCTTACTATAGTCAAACCAGTGAACAAAGGCCACCCTTGGGAAAGACAAAATATGGCCTTTATTTACAGGTGGCCTTTATTCAGTGGTCATTTTGTTCTAAAAAAGCAGTGAAGGTTTTTCAAGAATGGCCTTTATTCACAGGGTGGTCTTTATTCACAGGGTGGTCTTTATTCAGAGGTGTCTGCAAACACACAGATTTGACTGTACTTGTGAATATTGATAAAATCAAAACCAGATCAAAGAAAAAAGTAAATCTAAGAGAAATACAAGAATCACAGTATTTTTTTTCTTTCCTTGTTCCTAAAATACAACCAATAAAAAAATATAAATTATTCATTGATAACAATTCAAGGCTTACAAGGAAATATCTTTTATAGTTTCATGTGTCAATCAATGTGCAACTTCTTTGTTATATTCCTAGGAATAGATAACTCCGCAAAAATCAATCTTCAGGATTAGGCACTGAATTTTTGTCTCATAACATGAGGGCAGTATGCCATAAAATATATTCCCCTACAACACCTTTAGTTGAATTATGTCACAGATATTTGATAAAAACCAGGGCTCGACAAATCCACTCGTTGGATTGTAATTACGAGTAGAAATTGACTCAGGACAAGTTGAAATTACTGTAGAACTAGTTAAAATATTTAGCTGGTTGTCCAACAGGACGAGTAGCCTGAAAAAAAATTGTCGAGCCCTGATAACTTACAGGGCATTATTACACAAGCAGTACACGCAAATAAGGTCTAAACAAAAAAGGTTTGTTTACTGTTACATGCCCCAAAAAATATGGGTTGGCAGGTAGGGATTTTTTTCTATTACATTTTTTTTACATATATCAGCAACACTGTTGTGAAAATTACAATATAGTACTACGATTTGGATACCATAAAAACTTTTTGAGTTGGCAGGTAAAAGATGCATCAGTCCGGTAACCAGAAACAAACCTATTTTTTTAGGCCTAAGAATCTAAACATTGTTTCCAAATTTGATAATCCAACAACATAAAAAGACAAATTATCAATGGAACAGATTACATGTAATTATTTCCATTGTCAAGTTTTACAATGGTGTATCAAATATTTAAGCTAAATGGATCTTCACAATAAAATGTCCAATACCATATATTTCCTAATAATGCACAATTTACAGTAAGTTTCATTTTTCAGCTATATTTTAACACTATAAGAAGTATTGCATACAAATTGACAGATTTGTTTAGCATTTTATAATGATTTTCTTTCCCCAAATTTTACCAAAGAAAGAAGACGGGCTTTAATTAAAGGAGGAACTTTAATTAGGGGAGGGGTTTTACTTAAGGAAGGGTCTTCATATATGAGGGTTTCAAAGGGGAGTGGCTTCAATTAGGGGAGGAGCTTTAATTGGGGAGGTGTTTTACTTAGCAGACGGACTTCATTATGGGAGGGGCTTTCACTAGGGGAGGGATTATATTTATGGGAGGGACTTCAATTAGGGGAGAAATTCATATATGGAAGGAACTTTATGAAGGGGAAGGGTATTTATTAGGGAATATTTGCTGGTAATCCTAAGGTGCATAACTAGCAGGTCCCATCATAACAACAAAAATGGTTAAAAAAGTAATACAAAATAAATGGCTTATTTCAGAGTAAATCAATGGAAATTGTGGCATATTTTACCATTTCCCTAACATCAGAATGCATAAAACAAGCATACCATTGAGAATTATGTTGGCTTATATTCTAGCCATAGACAAATAAACCAAATTTGAATTGTTTTCCTTTTTATCAGGTTAAACAATCTACCCCTTTACTTGGAAGGATAACACAGATTTATCAGTTAATACTGAGTGTGGTGCAACATGGCAATAACATTACAAGTTTTGGTTGCCATAGAAACAGCTTTTAACAAATGCCAGAATTCAAATTGCAGCAAGATATCATTTTACCCAGACAAGACACATACTATTAAAATGAGCAATAATACATATTGTTAAAAGATAACAAATATCATATACTATAAACAAGAGCAAAAACTTACTGTTTAAAACAAGAGGCCTTAAAACAAGTCTGTACCACTCATCTGGCACTTTTGGTTTGTGTGGGGGGGGCATCATTTGAGTATTTTTTTAATTCCTGCCATTCTAGGCAAATTAAAATTATTACTGAAATTTGTTAATGTCCGATCCATTTAACCTTTGATCTTCCTTTAGGTCCATTACCCCTGGCTCCTTTATCATATAAGCAGACCTCAATTAATAAACCTTTATTTGAATATTTTAGGATAACATAAAGCCAGATGACAGCTCCAACCCCAAATTTTCATCAATGCCCCGGGATTTCCCTGATGCAGGTTTCTTGCATCCCTGATGCAATATTCAGCTGAGGCACTCACATTGAGAGTGACCACTACCACCGCATCCTTGGACCCCTTTCGACTCGGAATTTGCTCTTGGCATTTTCTGTGTGCGACCCCAAAAAATCCTAAGGGACCCCTAAAATGTTGGAGACGGGAGTCCCAGGGTGAAAAATCTTAGGGAAAACCCTGAATACCCCCAACCAGTGTTTCATTTTGAATCCAAAATGCATGGGTCCCTGGGACGCACATTTTTAAAAACAATGCGTCCCAACCTGAAACCAATCGGTCCAGTGTTTCATTTTGAATCCAAAATGTATGGGTCCCAGGGACGCACATTTTCAAAATCTTTGCATCCCGAGCGAAATCTATACGTCCAGGACGCGGGACGCACGGCAAAATGAAACAACAGTTTCCATCAAGAATGCATGTGAATAAAAAGTTGGAGGATAAACAGCAACAACAAAAGACAAGACAATATAAAACCTACATCTTCACATTACTTCACCACTTCTTTAAATAAAATATATAACTTCATTGAACTTTCATCTAAAATAGCTGTCATATTGTGTCCAAGATATGTTATATTCCTGTTCAAGATATAAATATACAGACATTAATGTCAAGTCTGTAATTCTACAACCCAATTTATTATCGTAAATAAAGACAGACATCTCATTTCTCCATACATCAACAATATTCAGATAAGAAGACAAAATTGTTCCATCATTAATCCTAAAATTCATTCAGTGATGTTTTTCTGTCGATAAAATAAACACTGCATCTCTTAGAAACATCTTTATAAATTTGGTAAAAATAGTTGAACATTTTCATTCTGCCATATTACAAAAACAATTCGATCTCACAAACTAATAGACCATTGAACAATTCTTTCTCCAACCAGGAACCAGTAACTAACCTTGAGCAAGATGAAGATTATATGTTAGAGAACAGGAGGATACAAATTTCCTCATCTTTACTGAAGTAATTTCCTCTATTTTGAAGAGTCACCATCTGAAGAGTTGGCAATCATTCAAAGCAACTGTGTCATTTGATCGAAAAGTGTTGAATTTATCGGAATTAACTAGGCAATCATTATAGTATCAAGTTGCTGTCATCTGATATTAAAGCAGACGGTCTCTGGAAGTCATTATTTTATCAGATAATTTACAGCGAAATTGGATCAGTGATTGATACGCTAGTTATATTTTCAGCGCCAACTCCTAAAATCATGAAATTTTTAAACCGAAATCGCAAGAGACGAAGAAATATAATCTGTTATATTATGCAATCATCTTTTTTTCTTGACAGGAAAAATGTCTGCTACAAAAGCAGGTCAAGTTATTAATACCACGCAAGGAATCCATGATGATTAATTTGTTAACAATTAAGTAAGTGAGACAGTGAGTTGAATAGTATTAGTACTCTGAATCATGTAATAAAGAAACGAGAAGCTTATTAATGATGAGTATTTTTTTTTCATTGGAGTTTAATGTCGCACCAACAGCCAGGGTCATTTGGTGACTTTCCGGTTTTAATGGTGGAGGAAGACCCCAGGTAGAACCACCGACCTTCCATAAGCCAGTTGGACAACTTTCTCACATGTGGGATTCGCACTCACAGTAGTGAGAGGCAAGTGATTACAAGACAGAGACCATAACCACTCGACCACGGAGGCCCCTATGATGAGTTTAACTAATATGTTAACCAAATTCATTCATCTGAATTACAACGCAGTCCTCATCTGAATGTGCAGACATTCCAAAGTGTCAGTCCAACCGGTAAAATTTTAGTTAGTTAAAAAAAATTCACTGTGGGCAGAAATATTTTTGAAGATTTTTGCAAAAAATATCAACAAAAAAATTATTGTTATATGTTTTTTTATGAACTGATTATCAGCATAACAACAAATCCAGACTTGCAATACAGTGGGTTGAACATTCTGAAAACATACACCGTTTTTAACCTTATATTCTCATTTTGTTTTACACCAGGGCACGATACATAGTTTGCATATCTGGAAAGAATCAATAGACCAAATGTCCGGTAATCCAGTAAACACTTTTTGGAATGTCTGTAATTGATTTGTAATATGGTAATCAACAAGCTATTAGCTATTCACTACAATGCAATTAGGACAGTTTTCATTAGCAGGAAATCTAGAATTTCATGTCAGTAATTCTGAAGGCAGTAAGCAAGAGAGAAATGATCATGACAGTAATTCTTATATAAATCTGTAAATGATTATAGGGGTTTTTGGGGGGCCTTTTTGACGACCGAAATTCGGTTGTGTTCCCAATGGCAAGAAGTATTTTTTTTCACAATTGCAAGGCAAAAATTCCCAATTCAAATGAGAAAAAAAAACGTAAATAAAAAATCTAATTCAGCAGTTAAAATGTTTATTGAATTTCTAAATCATAGAAATTACAAAGTTATCAATATCTAAAAACAAAAATAAACATAAAATTTGTTATTTTTTAGTTTTATTTCATTATTTCATTATTTTAAGTTATTTTTACACAATGTGACTTTTTCCCAATTTCGTCAAAAATTCCCAATTCTCGGGGGTCGGGTCATGTTCCCAGAATGCTGAGAAAAAACCCTGGATTAGGACAGAAAAAGACAGGCATATTTATGGTTACCTCACCAAAACAATGAGTTAGGTAGGTCACATCACAAAACTTTTCTATTTTTTTTCTAAACACACCTTTCTTACCTTAGATGTGTGATCTTCGAAAAGAGTAACCGCCTTTGGTAGTATGAACCTATGGGGCAAGTTAGTGTTGTGTTTTGTGGCTTGAAAAATAAAAGAGATAAACTTGAAATTCAACAATACAAGAAATGCATCATTGTCAAAAATGATAACGATAACAAATGATGCCATCCTGCTACACAACCATGGTGCACAAAGAAATGTCCACAGCAGGGAAATGGTAAATGTGTGGTCTGAATTAATTCTTAATGTTCCAGACATCAATCAAGTGGCTTAAGTCCCAGACTGGACTCAGAATGTAAGTACAATCACCAGATACAAAGTTTGAATGTATTACAAGATTAGTGTCTTTACCATACAGATTTATTGAACTAAAACAATGTACCTGATTAGTTATCGCTGGCTGTCTGACTGTCGTTGCACATTTCCTTTGTTCACATCACGCCAGACAGAAAATCACATTGTACCTGACAGACCATCACCTTGCACCTGACAATACACCACAGTGCACCTCACAGACCATCAAAGTGCACCTGACAGACCATCAAAATACACCTGACAGACCATCAAAGTGCACCTAACAGAACACCACAGTGCACCTCACAGACCATCAAAGTGCACCTGACAGACCATCAAAATACACCTGACAGACCATCAAAATACACCTGACAGACCATCAAAATACACCTGACAGACCATCAAAATACACCTGACAGACCATCAAAATACACCTGACAGACCATCAAAGTGCACCTAACAGAACACCACAGTGCACCTCACAGAACAAACTGTTAATTATCAGGCCAATAATCCTACAAAAATTACAAAACAAGCTTTTCCTGAACTAATACCAATAACATGGTTCACCCTCAGCAAACCCTAAAAGGGTTTTTTGGTTCACAAGAATAATTTCAATCTTTCTGAGTAAATTTAATGCTGTGGTTTGAAGTAAACAATTACAATATTCATCCTGGAACAATTACACTCACAGAATAACTGTACTCAAATTTGCAATACATATAATTTTGCAGTTTTTGCAATCCTGACCTTCAAGTGACCCCAATTTCTGCAGAACATTACTGTATCTACTAAACAAAGCAATAAAGTAATTACAGGAGTAATAGTCTGGCTTTATTGTGCTTTAGTTTGCCTGATAATTAGGTCGAAAGTTGCACTTTACTAAATAATGGTATGAAACCTAGATTTCCATCCTCATACCACAAAGAGATACTGTGTCACACAA
Source organism: Lutraria rhynchaena (assembly GCA_008271625.1). Classification (NCBI taxonomy): domain Eukaryota; kingdom Metazoa; phylum Mollusca; class Bivalvia; order Venerida; family Mactridae; genus Lutraria; species Lutraria rhynchaena. The sequence continues at coordinate 4,388,446 of VIBL01000010.1, forward strand.
AACAAGATGAATGACATTAAAGTGGAAATTTTGACAAATTTATAATCAAACAAAAACATCCAATGGCCACATCTGAGTACTGATTAATGATCTGACAGGCCTTTAAATGCATGCTTAGTTTCTCCTGGTTTTCAACACAACAACCAAGTATACTAGTCCTTCTAAAACACAACAACCAATCATACTTGTCCTTCTAAAACTCAGCAACCAATCATACTAGTCCTTCTAAAACTCAGCAACCAATCATTATAGTCCTTCTAAAACTCAGCAACCAATCATACTAGTCCTTCTAAAACTCAACAACCAATCATGCTAATCCTTCTAACACACAACAACCAATCATACTAGTCCTTCAAATACACAACAACTAATCATACTAGTTCTACTAATACACAATAACCAATCATACTAGCCTTTCATCTAGCTAGTATAAAGTAGACAGGCACCCAATGACAAGGACAAGTGAAAAGGTGCCATTTTTACATCAATTATGTAGAAAAATAACAAAATACCAGAATTCTGCAATTTCCAACAACAGGTGACATAGGCTCAAGTCTCACACACTGATGTTGGCATAAAATGACCAGAAACAAGTCCTGATCCGATGTGACCATTCTTTACCAGCTCAAAGAAAATACAGCTTGGACAAGTGTCTTTCTAAATGCATTACCAGAATCCTACCATCACCAAGCAATGAATTCTCTAAAATACCCTAACATTAACAGTGATAAAACAAAACAGTAATAGTCAATCATATAATGTTGTTATAATTTACAAGTCAGACTAATAGACAACATTCGCTACAAATTAAAACGTCACTGAACAGACACATATAACACTAAAAAAATAACAACAACTGTCATTTACAGACTTTTCTAACACATACAGTGGGAGGAAGTTTATTAAATGCAAGCATCTTGCTGGATGTAACGAGTATTTATGGTGCCATGACCCAGACGTCACCACATTGAAACATTATACAGTGAAACCTGAGGTAACAGCCACATAGGCATTGAATTGCTAGGCATAATGATATTACAATACATGAGTGTTGGAAATGGTTCAAATAAATAAATCATAAACAGAAAAAAAACATGTATGGTTACTTGACCAAAACAATTAAGTTAGGTAGGTTGAAAAATGTATTTTTGTCTAAACATTTCTTTTGCATGAATAAGGCATTAACTAACAGCAATGATTCACATTATATAGTTGTACTGCATACACTAACTTATACTGACATGAAGAAGTTCCCTCGGGACTTATTCACAAGCGCCAATCATCACGGCAAATTAACGAGCATTCCATTTGGAAAGATTTGAACACAAAATTTTTGTACTTCCATTTTTCGTGCCACATTTTTAGAGGCTAGAATTGTTAGGATCGCCCCAAAATTAGGGTCAGTTGGGTAGCTGTAAACATTACTATTTTTTCTGGCCTACGATACTCAGCTTACAAGACATTTTCTAGCTTATTACCCCATATGTATGACTTTTATAATTCAACATAATATGTTTGACCTATCATTAATACTTCCCTGGTGGCTAAATTGGCAATGAACATGATCGGATAATATCACCCATGATGAAGGGTCAGTATCATGCAGACAATAAGGTGTAAAACAACTAAACATTTCCTAGTGGTAATACATATCCAAATACAAACTGCCATAATTTAGTGATATCAATTTTTTCAAGAGAGTTTAACATCACAACAACAGCCATGGACATTTGGCATCATTCCAGGTTTTAACAGTGGAGGAAGACCCCAGGCTTTGTTAGAACCATCGGTTTTCCATAGCCTAGCTGGTCAGCCTTCTCGCATGTGAAATTTGGTCCTGAGTTGGATTCGAACTCACAGTAGTGAGAGACTAGAGATTACAAGACAGAGACTATAACCACTCCACCACAGAGGCCCCCAGTGATATTGATTAGAATTACTTGTGTAAGATCATAGGAGAGTATCATATCAGACAAGATGTGGTCATTTGGCACTCTGTCATAATATCAGGTCAACTTCAATGGTCAACATAATATAACGATCATCAAAATTCCAACAAAGGCCATAATGACCAATATATTGAACATGATAATAGCACAAATTGGTGAATATGTGTATGGCAAGTACACTACATAACGTTCAAGGTCTCTTAGGGAATGCAGAACCGAAATTTAGGTCAATTTGAATAAATAAGCATCAAATATAGAAGAGTAAATTATGGAACTCAATCAATTTGTCCAGCATTTTGCCCAGTATATGTCAGAATATGTATCACATTATTGAAGAGCTAGGTACCAAACTGTACACCATTCATGTATCAACCAACCATTGCTGGGTACCAAAACTGTATACCATCAATGAATCAAACAACCATTGCTGGGTACCAAAACTGTACACTATCAATGAATCAAACAGCCAGGGATGGGCACTAATCTGTACACGATGACAGATAAATATAGAACCAAACTGACCAAATATGATTGCACAGATAATACAACTTGATTATCTAATATCACAGTCAGACATAACCATGTCCCCTTAAGTATTCATTCTCATTTATAGTCAAGAGCTTGAACAAAAAATGCACACAGTAGAATAAGGTGATAAAAACTTTCTGGTTCCTGCAAACTCAGCCAACCCTATTTTTTCAGCCGACCCTTGAGCTTTTTTCAGCCGACCCTCAACCTTTTTCAGTCATGAATATCTTCAAGCTAGAAAATATATATTTGAAAACTGTCAACCAACAGACCCTATATTTTTGGTGTATTTTAATGGAAACAAGATATTTTTTTGTATTTGATCTGAATAAGGTTTGCTCTTTCAGATAATAAACATAATCACGCTATGCCGTAAGATATATTTGATGAAAAACAAAGTTAACGGTATGGTGATGTATGGAGAGAGTACCCTGGCTTACTAGATCAGTGGTAAGTCAGACTAGAATCATTTTGAGAATTGAGATTTCAATATGCAAATATACTGCACATAATTATATATATTTAAAAAAACTCACTGATAGTAATCAATCCCATCATTTTCTTTAAATGCTTTTTGATGTAATCAATAATCATTCTTGCATAGGTCACACTTGTGTGTGTAAGACTCAAGTAAAAAATCAGATGAAATCCTGGGGAAAATATTTCCATTCATAGAGAAAAAAAATTTTTTTTAACCCTTCGCCTCATAATACCGCATTTTCCCACATCTGAAGCAGTCGACTTTTAAAAACATGGTGGCGAAAGAAGCCATTGCTCGTAACGAGTAATGGCTTCTTTTGCCACTATGTTTTCCACTGTCAAAGAGAAATTACCCAAATTTCTTAAATAAATTAATGTTTTGTATATTAGCTTTGAATTTGGAAGAGTCCAAAATATGCATATGAGGCAAAGGGTTAAAGAACATGCGTAAATATGTTAAAATATCACCTGTGTTCATTTCCCATCTTGTTCAAATCAATGGACTACAAGGGAGGGATGAATAATTAACCAGTTTCCATAATGATATTTATTCCTTTATTATCAACATATTATACATGTCGATTAAATAATTACCATATGTGAATATATAAATTCCTCTAGAGAATTCATAACAATTCACAATGGACACAAATTGATTTTTCTCACTGCAAAAGAACCATAAAATCAGGAATTTAGTCTAGTCTAAATTTTAGTAGGATGGGCACTTGATCATCTTCGGTCAATGACATAGCGCTACTTAGCTACGATTATATTCCCGCGCCTCAAGGCGGAAACAAATTTGAGTACTTCGATGGATCAAATCTCACATGCCATAAAGGGATATCGGCTCCCAATTGCCAGAAAATTCTTCCCCCTGACAAAAATAAGTTATATTTTATTATTGAAATATCCACACAAAAGCCATTATCTGATTATATTCAAACCACATTCTTACATGTTCGAAGTTAAGTTTATTAGAAAGACAATCAAAATTATGAGATAAAATCTGCTTGATGAAGAAATAAGAGCACTCAGATAATTTGAAAGATAACAGCCAGTCAAACAAACAAATACTAGAATAAATACAGTCAAACCTGTGAACAAAGGCCATCTTTAGAAAAGACAAAATGTGGCCTTTGTTCACAGTTGGCCTTTACTCAGAGGTCAATTTGGTCTAAATAATCAGCGACAGTTTTTCAAAGAATGGCCTTTATTCACAGGGTGGTCTTTATTCGGATGTGGCCGCAAACACAGGTTTGACTGTACATAAAAAGATGCAATTCAATATCAGATATTTAAATTACCTCAGATTTTTCAGCAATCGCAGTTAAATTCTATATCACATTCATTATAAATACATTGTACACAATCCATTCAGACGAGACGGCTCATGAAATCTCCAATCACTTACTAAAAAGTCTCCTAACAAGCCACAAACAGAATTTGACACCAGAAACATTAAACCTGTTTTCTTACTACATAATTAAATAGATGAATATAACACATAATTGGATATTAATCAGTACACACAGCCCTCGGATTTTAGCTTCTATGGTGAAATATGAACCTGTTAAATTGCTAATCAAATTTGATGATTTACCTACATTGATACTCAATCAATTCATCAAATTCAAGTCCCTTTTTAATTAACCATCAACACATTCAGATACAAGAAAACACAGTCTAGTTATTTGGAATATCTTAAAAATGGGTGTAGAAGTGAAGAAATAGCAGTCAGGTGTACATGTCTTATCGAGGCTTGATAATAACATGCAGCAGACAGACCATTAAAAACTGCATCACTCACTGACATATGTTAGCAAAACAGCAATTTTCCAACTTAAATATCTACCCCCCCCCCCCCCCGGCTTGTTCATAGAGTAAAATATATATTATAATAATAGATATTTGTAAATCCATTGATCTATTGTGTTTCTCTGCCTTGTATGGATGCTAATATAAATGATTAGGCTTAAGATTTTTACATAAAATGAGCCCAAAGATCTCTTCACTAAATGATCTATTTTAAGAAACATTTATAAACAAACTAGAAGTTATTTATGATAAACAGTTGACCTAACTAACTAGTGACAATTCACCTAACCAGTGACAATTAACCTAACTAGTGACAGTTGACCTAACTAGTGACAGTTAACCTAACTGGTGACAGTTAGCCTTATCAGTGACAGTTAACCTAACTAGTGACAGTTGACCTAACCAGTGACAGTTGACCTAACCAGTGACAGGTAACCTAACTAGTGACAGTTAACCTAACTAGTGACAGTTAACATAATCAGAGACAGTTGACCTAACCAGTGACAGTTAACCTAACTAGTGACAGTTAACCTAACAAGTGACAGTAAACGTAACCAGTGACAGTTAACCTAACTAGTGACAGTTATCCTAACCAGTGACAGTTAATATAATCAGAGACAGTTGACCTAACCAGTGACAGTTGACCTAACCAGTGACAGTTAACCTAACCAGTGACATTTAACCTAACCAGTGGCAGTTGACCTAACCAGTGACAGTTAACCTTACCAGTGACAGTTAACCTAACCAGTGACAGTTGACCTAACCAGTGACATTTAACCTAACAAGTGACATTTGACCTAACCAGTGACAGTTAACATAACCAGAGATATTCAACCTAACAAAGGACAGTAAACCTAACAAGTGACAGGTAACCTAACCTGTGACTGTTAACCTAATCAGTGACAGTAAATCTAACCAGTGATAGTTAAACCAGTCAGTGAAAGTTGACCTTATCAGTGCTCCTTGGTTACATGCCATTACTAACCAACAACTGTCATAATATAAGAACTGCAAACATCCCCAAATGATTTGTTATTATCAAGTATTTCAGTTGCAATGATACCCTTGTATTAATGTTTAAATACAAATATACATACTCAGATCAACTATATCAATGGGTTTATGTTATATTAATATCGTCATTGTTTTATAATAATTAATACAGCAAACATTAATAGATAAAATACGATATTAGAGCTCAGAGACCAATCTAAAGTTTCATAATCTTGGACGCTATTCTCCAAACAATTAACACCATCAAAATGTCTACACTAGCAGCATTAGACAGGAGGGCTAATAATGTTAAAGAATAGATTTCAAAGATGCATCTTAATCCACAAGGTATATCATTCCCTCGAAAAAAAGGGCCTCCGTGGTCAAACAGTATTGATCTCTCGACTAGTAATCACCAGCCCCTCACCATAGAAAGTTTGAATCTCACCCGAGACCAAATTACACAAGTGAGGAGGCTCTCAAGCAAGTGTACAGAAGGTTGGTGGTTCTACAAAGGTGAACACCTGGGGACTTCCTCCACCATTAAATGTGGAAAAAGTGCCCAAATGACCCTAGCTGTTGGTATGACAATAAACACCAGTGAAAAACAAAGATATCATTTATGACGTCAATAAACAAGACTTAAGTTCAAAATTCAATATCAATCATAAGTATTATAAAAGTAGAGATTTATGATAATATTTTGCTATATTGCAGTACTAAAATAATCTACCTAGAAACAAAATACAATAATTACCCAATCAATACAAATATAAGCAACACTTCAGGGATCAAGTTAAGACACTAGTGGTAGATATTTATAATACACAAAGAGGCACAATAAAACTACTTAAGAAGCCGTAAACAAAAGTCCAAAGAAATCAAAAACAATGGAAGTACAGAAAGCACAACAAAACATAAAACTTTTAAGAACCAATAGTATAATTCAAATTCAGATTGGGACTAGTTAACACGAAAGGGGTTAGTTAACATGAAAAAAAGGTTGGTTTGTAGTTATGTGACCCAAACTTGCATCAGTGAGGAGCTAGACAGGACTTTGTTGTTGTTGTTAATGTATACTGGTACTGAAAATGAAATGAACTAAACAAAATTTTTTGGGGGTAAAAATCCCAAAAAAACATTTTGGGTCGGGTGATTTTTTAATGAGTAGGTTGCATAATGCCTAATGAGACTACAAACAGTCAGAAACAAAATCTTCACTCAGCAATTTAAAAAAATATGTAATGACAACATTAAACATTTCAAATAACAAGTCATAACAAACACACTGTATAAACATTAGACAATCAATAAGACTATTAATTCATGAATCAACTCTGCCAGTCGCAGGTGAAACAATTGTGATCCATAACTAATACAATTATTTGTTCATAAAACCAGAAAGCTTTACTAATATTGATCATACGGCATTGAAATCTGGAAAAATAATACAAATACAGACAAGTATTTCCGTGAAATGTTCTGTTCATTTTATTGAATCTTTTTTTAATCGAGCAGTATCACATGACAGAGATGATTGCCTGTGTGAAGAGCGTACTTAAGTTCAGTGGGATATTAAAACTCACATTAAATTTCTACTAATGGCCTAAAATTCTATTAGATACATATCTGAACGAATGATAACATTAAATCCCAATCATTGTGTTGTATAAATTAACTAGTCTCAATGACTGCAACACAACTGTTTGAAGTATAGGACATATCATTATTGATGGCCATTGATCAAATGGGAGGATCATATTCAGTAAGGACTGTTTACAATGGTTTTATCCTCCATGGGATTACTGTACAGTGCAACCTCTTCTGAGTAGCCCTCCCCTTGAGCAACAACCTCCCTTCAACAACAGCATGATTTTTTTCCCATGCAATTTTAACTATTATTTAACCTCTCTAGAGTAACAACCTTTCAACAACAACAAAATAATTTTGCTTCTCCCAAAAGGTTTTGATCAAGTAACCCTAAATACAACCTTTTCGATGCCTAATAAGAGGTTGTTACACATACTGCAGCCATTAAATAGGGTTTGCAAGTATAAACTCACAACATAGCTGGAATGACTTCGGGCAATATTAGTAGGAAATGTATATCCATGTTGCTGATAAAATATTAATTGGCACTTAATGACTAAATGCTTTTGATGCCAAGTTCAGATTTATCACCAGTTGAATCTCAACAATGCACTTGTTTGAAGTTGATGGAATTAAATTGATTTTAACAGAAAAGGTTAAAATAATAAAGAAGTCTCGACTTTTGAAGAAATGGTGAGCTTTTATCAAACAGAAAGGATAGTCATATGTATAATTATGTCCAACAGTCTTCTAACATCACATCAACAGCCATGATCATTTGGCAACTTTTCCAGCCTTACCTGTGGATGAAGACCCCAGGCTAACACCTAGGTAGAACCACTGACCCTCCATAAGTTAGCTGGACAGCTTCCTCTAATGTGAACTTTGTCTTGTTGCTGGTGGGATTTGAACTCACAGAGGTGAAGGGCAAGACAAATCCTGTATGAGTCAGAGACAGTGACAGAGGCCCCTATTTGGTTTTACTGCTTTTATGTGACATTGTCACTGTGTTAAAAACCATTTTTCAACAATTTTTAAGTTATATATGGTGGCCGGTTCACCTAACCAGTTTTCCTGAACTGTATACCAACCAGTACTAACATCTCCACATACGGAGGAAATTTGATATTTTTGTCAAATTTTCATAAAAGGGCATGACCTGCAGAAACTGAGATTTGAACAGAGGTCCCTCTACAAGAGTTAAGCCCTGATGTACAATAATAAAATAATAAAGATTTGATTTAATGAGGCAACACATAAGCCAGTCATGGTGAATTTTTAAGTTAGTCATTCTTCAGTTAAAGACAAATAAATACCTAGTACATTTGTCAGTTGTATTTTAACCTAAGCCTTGCTAAATGTTCAGGGCTTTCTCTTTTGGGAGACTGGGGCCGGGGCCCTGGGAGGGGGGAATTTCACATCATTTTCAGTTCAAGGGGAAATTGCAAAAGCCTAATTAATAAAAAGGTATACTCCAGAGGTAGAGGAATGAGGCCGAATTTAGGCCCAAATTCAGGAGATCGAGAGCCCTGATGTCCTATCAATAAGAACACCCGAACTTGATAAAATTGTTCTAATAAAATAAAATAAAAAGCTATCAGGTACCCAGTAAGGACAAACCTTGTTTTATCATCCAAATAGTGAACAAAGTGATGCATAGCTAGGAATCCTCTGTGCTTTCTGTTTAATCCAGCCATACAATACAGCATGTCATCCATTCAGATGAGAAAATAGATTAGTCCACTGCCATTAGTGCTGTCTTTAAAATAATGAGTCTACACGTTTTTATATTGTCTTTCCATTAGCTAAGAATGTGTAATATAATGCCATACAATTCCTTTGAGAATCTGGTGTTCTTGCAAGCACAGATGACATTTGATTGGACAGATTTTTTGCTGCACTTAGGGCCACTCACAAAAAATTGCTTGTTTGCCTTTGCCGACCATGCTTTTTTGAACTACGTAGGTCGGGTGGTCTGAGAATTATTTTTTATACTCGACACATGTAAATTGACCATGAAACTAGAGGATATATTTTCAATAATATGGAAAGGAAATTTCAAAAATAATATGAATTCAATGTGTAGTGATAAAATTTTTCAGATGGGCAGTTTTTTGGTGGGTCGGTCGGCATCAGCAAACAAATAATATTCTAATTAAGGCCTAATCAAAACATAAGTTTTTTTTGCTTCTAGTACTTTGATTTTTTAAGTTAACCATTAAAAGCAGTTTAATAACCATACTTTTATCCACCAATGAGACTGAGTTGATTGATAAATCTACTTCTGATCCAGCCATAACTGATTCTAAAATCTGACTCAGGCTAGTGATTACCAGTCATAGACCATATCCACTCAACTACTGATGCCCCAGACCTTAATGTAACCAAACAAATTCCATTGGTATAAATAGAAATAAAATAAAATACCAAACATCTTAAAGAAACTACAGTGTTACACGCACACAGTTTCTAGCCATACTTAAAACAAGCATACTATATAATTATGTACAGTGTTAAATTACGATGGTAACATTCCTTTTTTGTAATCAATCAAAATTAATCTTACTATATATTAGTTTGGAATAGCTTTTAGAGCAAACAGGAAGAAAAACACTCCTTATTCACAAAATTCGCGCTTTTATCACGCTAATATATATGCACAGATCATCAATTTAACACTGGGGTCACTAACACAAGATTTGAAAATGTTACAATTACATTAAACACCTTAGGAAACAAAATATCACATACCTCAATCCAAGTCCCAACAGTATTTATCAAATAAAACACAAAATCGACAGGGGAATGTAGCAGAATATCTAAACAATTTAAAACCACCTGACAATCTGGTCAGATAACAATGTACATTGTGACTAAAGTATAATACTGGATATTTTCGAATAATCCTGCAACATTAAACCCAAGGTTTATACATACCTGTCACAATTTTCAACCTCAAGTTAACCAATAATTGGTCATCATTTTACATTACAGGGCCCGAAAGTAAATAAACAGATTGTTGTTAATAAAAACATGTCATAAATATTCAGTAAAAATATTGAAATGTTCAATATGACAGAAGCTTGTATGATAGTTCAGGATGGATTGTCGTAATGAATTAACAGGGTTCAAATTCAGGCACGCATACTCACTAATAGCTTGTAAGCCCAAGAAATTAATAATTTATTGATTATGGGTTAATAAAATTTTGTTCTAAATTTTAGCTAGACGCTTTTCATTTTAGCAAGTAAACAAAAAAGGTACAAGTTAATTTTAGCTAATAGAAAATAGTGCTAAATTTGAACCCTGATTAACACCTGACAATATGATAGTTCACTGTATAGGGTAGGTACAAAGTCTCCCAATACACAAAGCCAGTTATACTGTATGCATGACAATGCATTAAACCTTATTACCATTTACCAAATCAATTAACAGCCACTTTTATCAAATACAATTTTTTCAGTGATTATATTCAGGGTTCCCACAAAGAAGAGAAATCAAAATTCCATGACTTTTCACTGACCAAAACCATTTTTCCCTGACCAATAACAGCGTCAAGTTTGCACAATCTTTGAGCATTAAATGTATTTTTAAGCCCCTTACAGCTTCTTCCTTGATAAGTTAGTTACTGTAAAGGACAAAAAATATCCGAAATCTTAAGGCATAAGCAAATTTTTTAGAGTAAAATTTTTACAAAAATAAAAAAAATGCTCATAATCATAAACAACAATAAAGATACCCAAAATAATGGAAGAAACTGCCTAAGCCTTTACTGATTTTGCTTCCTACTGTTTGACCAACATTCTTCTCTAACAAATTTCCCTGACTTTTCCCTGACTTTTGCTTATTTTCCAAATTTCCCTGACAAATTTCGAAATTCCCCGACTTTTCCCTGACCTTGAAAAAAATAATTTTCCCTGACTTTTCCCTGACCATGGGAACCCTAATATTGCAATTTTGGCAAAAGGTCTGGGTCTGGTCTAACTGGGGAAAAAATGTGTGGAGTGATGCCAAAATTGGGAATTTTTAGGACGGGCATTGGGAAAAATGTCTTTATCTTCAACTGGGAAGGATCCATTTACTGGATCTAAGCAAAGAAGGAAACAAATCATTGCAATCTTTTTAAAAAATTTAACCAAACACAATTTTAAAGAATAAATCACTAGATGACTATACAAGTTTATTGAGTGATTTTATTGATAGTAACAGATTTGCTTCAATGAAATTTCAACATGATTACAGTGAAAAATCTAACACTGGTAATAAATGATTTATGATATATAAACTTTTATGAAAATCCTACCAGCTTATGTAGACCAGGATAAAATGCAGCTGTTCAGTAAAAGATTTAAGTTCAATTTTTACTGGAGTTTAAAGTTGCACCAACAACCCAGGTCATATGGTGACTTTAACAATTGAGAAAGACCCCAAATCTTACTCTAGGGTAGAACCACTGACCTTCCATTGGGTCAAACTCAAGTGATTACAAGTCAGAGACCATAACCACTCGACTATGGCGGCCCCTACAGCTTCATTGTTTTTGATGAAGAGACATCAGCATTCCGTAAAGATAACATATACTTCGCTGGTTTTAGAATCTTGAAGTTGCTGCTATGATCTAGGTTGAAGTGACATCACGTCTAGCGGCTCAAGTCCTTTGATATTGGTAGAAAGTCGTCGTGTGTACTAGATTTAAAATGTGTCTGTGTCATATCTTGGATTTAAAAAGTGTTTTCTACTAATTTCTATTATTCATCTCGGATTAAAATAGCCAGTCATGGTAAATCACTTTTGTTTTCTCTTGTCCAAAAAAGGGGGCGTTTGTAGCCCGGCGATCAGGTTCAAATCGTGGTTATGGCCGGTAATACCCTTTTGTGAAAATTTGACAAAAATGTTGATTCTCCTCCATATGTGGATAAGTTGTAGGCTCCCTGGGGAAGGGTAAGTTAGTACTGGTTAGTAAACAGTCCAGGAATACTGGTTAGGTGAACCGGCTGCCGTATGTAACTGAAAAATTGTTGAAAGACAGTGTTAAACCCATTAAAATAAATATACATCACATCTCACCTTCAACTGTTTCATATACAAAAACATGGAGACATAAATACTTCCACTATATATAGTCCCAAAATCTGCATTGCTGGGTTCTATATCAGAAATCAAACACAAACATTATGGAGTAGAAATGTCAAAAGTATTTAATGTCCAAGTATTTTATCAATGAGTTTTATTGATAGGTGATTTTGTTATCAATGTTCAATGATTTATCACCAAACAAGGTTTAAAATTTACTAACCATTTCTCTAGGGAGTACAAGTTTTCATGGGGTAATCTATTTTATTTTCGCTTGGGTTTAATGAGGCACCAACAGCCAGAGTCATTTCGCAACTTTTTCAGTTTAAACTGTGGAGGATGACTTAGGTAAAACTACTGACCTTTTGTAAGCTACCTAGACATCTTTCTCACTTGTGAAATTTGTCTAGTTCCAGGTAGGATTCAAACTTACCATAATGAGGGGCTAGTGATTACTAGTCTGAGACCACAGATGACAGAGGCCCCTCATGGGGTAATCTAATTAACATTTAATCAGCAATAACAAATTTCTTTCAATGCTATCTTCTCATTGGTGCATTAAAATATCAGACTACAAATTATGTTTTGTTCCAAATTAAACAATCTTGGGAGTTTTAAATGTATCAACACTTTTAGGCACACAGTAAAGTGGATTTATTTCCTTATTTTCAGACAAGGAAAGTGCAGTGTATTAGACCAATTCATTGGTTCCGAGCACTGTTAACATGAAGCTTTCAGTTTGTTTGTTTGTTTATTTGTTTGTTCATTCGTTCGTTTGTTTTTATTTGACATTGTCACTGGAGTTCAAAGCCATTTTTCAGTTATGTACAGCAGCTGGTTCACCTAACCAGTTTTCCTGGACTGTATACTAACCAGTATTAACTTACCCTTCAATGAGGAGCTGGCAACTTCACATAGAGCAAAAAATTGACATTTTTGTCAAATTTTCATAGAAGGGTATCACCTGCTACGACGGATTTGAACCCAGATCGCCGCAGTTTTAATATCAAGGTGAAAAATTCAGGACTTTTCAGGAACAAAAATTATAGCAGACACTAAGGATCGGGGAGATGGAGTGCAAGCATATTCTACAGAAGGATTAAACATAAGCTCTGACGTATGACAAGAAATTTTTCCCATCCATTAAGTGAGAGTATTATCATCACCGAATAAACCCTTCACTATAATCAAGACATTGATTAGTTTTAATACATATATGTAAAACTTAAAATATGTAAATTCCTTATGTTCGTTCACTGTAGTATAAATTTGCCGAAACCAACACAGACTGATGTTAAAATTTACACATGCCTAAATCTAGTTATATTAAAGGTGATGGTTGATATCAGACCGTCAAAACATACATGAGCTGAAAACTTACGAAAACACGATCCCAGCCACAGTCCTACAGCCTACTGGAACATGTTCAATAACTTTCCAAACAATTCCAATTAATTCATTTAAACAGGTCTTAATAAGCAGTATATTATCAGTCACTAATTATCCTCATTAGTCACTATCATACCTCAGTATTAATTGAGATCCCTCACAAAAATATCTGAATAATTAATTTATCCAAATGTTATAATCCTATGACAGCTTCTTATTTGAGAATATATTCACATTGTATGAACCACAATTGTTCTCTAGTCATATGACAATGACAAGCCATATGCCCATCACAACCACAGCCTATGAAACACTAGCAGCAATAATAGCTGAACATAACAACACTAGCAACAACAGTTGATGCTGGCACCAAACAACACAATATTTAGCAACAACAGTGGACACTGAACAACACAACAGAAAGGAGTCATACACTACTTCCCAATAGATGTATACATTATATATTAACTCAAGTGTATAATACATTATCAATATATAATATCCTGGGAACACTTTAAAACTTTTGATTCATAAATCAATAAGCTTTGATAATTTTGATACTGAATTGTATCCTCCTGTAGTATAGATGCAGCAGCATTTAGCAAGATAATGACTCTGGTATAGTCAAATAAACTGTAATTATTAAGGCCAAAAAAAGTTTTGTTTCTGGTTACCTGACTAACCGTATTTTTTGGCACCAACCCTAACATTTTTAACAGCCAAATAAAAATTGTTTGTTTTTATGTGACATTGTCACTGGGGTTTAATGCCATTCTACAACAATTTTTCAGTACATGCTGACTGGTTCCCCAAACCAGTTTTCCTGGACTGTATACTAACCAGTTCCAACTTACCCTTCCACGAGCAGGCAACTTCTCCACGTTAGGAGTAAAATTAACATTTATGTCAAATTTTCATAGAACGGTATGACCTGCCGCGACTGGGATTTGAACCCCAAATGAAACATTGCAACCAATTATGGTAATATTACAAAAATATTTACAGATGAATCGTGCCTCAGAGGTATGAAAAATATGCTAAAAATACAAAATTAGAAAAATTTTGGTTACCTACCTTGCCTATTATTTTGGTAAGGTAACTGGAAACAAGACTATTTTTTTTCTGGCCTAATGAACTGAATAAAAGACTTACCTATGGTAAATATCAGAATTTTGAATTTTTATAAAAATTCAAAAACAGCAAAACTCACAGCAAAATGCATTAAACAAGTAGAAATGTTTCGTCTGTTTAAATTTATCTCCTAAAAACCAGTACTTAAGATTTATCTAGCACTCAGTGTCACTGAAAAAAGCAGTGAGTGTTTGTATAGAGTATTGAAACAAGAATTGATACAGTTGTATTTACACAATGACTTGGTCCGTAAAAAAGCTACCCACTGAAGCATTTAACATCCGTTTAATACACGAAATGTCTCGACTTATAACATGTTTACTTCAAACATTTTTGTAACAGATTATACTAAATATAAATTAATCTCAAACACTTTCATAACACAAAATTTCAAATTCATTGTGATCTTGACACGTCTGAGGTACACAAAGTAAGTCAATATATTACACACAAAGATAAATAATGAATGTATTTTAAGTTCAAAACTCATTTGTTTAATCAATTATTTAAATTTTCCATACTACATACATAGGGTAATTCATGTAGATACAGCCACATTTTGATATCAATTTGCTGATTAAGTAATGACAAATGGGGAAACAAGCACTAGTTTGTTTAGTGTACAGTTCAAAACTGACAAGGCATAAAAAAGTTTCTGGGTTTCGATATATAATACAGCAGACCTTCATCCCCCACCAACCATATTTTCATGGTGATGTCTCATTTCCACATGAATTACATCTCAAAACTAAAAGATTACTTGAAAAAATGTTTTGCCAACATTTCTATATCTTTTGGTAATCTTAGTGGAAGCCAGGTATTTTTTGCCTAACATCATAAGTATTGTCAGCACAGTTTGCTAGAACTAAAAAACAAAAGCCAGCGAAACTTCATAATAAATTTCTCAACAATTTAAGAAACCTAAGTGTCTCTAACCAAAATCTTGGTCAGCCATCTCTGCTCAAGAATTGATCATCTAATTTGTGCACACAACCATGGCTTCACATGATCAACATAGATACTGAATTGTTATTTCAATCACTCACCAGCAATTATAATACGAGACCTGACCCAGCCCCATGCTCGTTATTTTCAAAAATGATGGAACTGTTAGCAGGAATCAAATATACCCGTGTTCAAGACCTGTCAAAAGCAGTAAAGGCAGTGTTATGGGGTGTACTTAAAGAAGGGTACTTGGCAGCATTTGATAAATGGCGCAGAAAACTGCAATTGTGCTAAGGGAGTGGAAAGAACTCAGAGGGACTGTAAAAAGATAAATGAAAGTGGACAATAAATACTAGACATACTAATGTATTTTTATTATTTATTGAAGGGCCCTGTATGGTTCAGTTAATCTGAAAAGCATGAAAATTAAGAGATAAAATACAACCAGCAAGGTACATACTAGCCCAGAAACCAAGCTATGACAATATCAGTTGTTTACATTTCAGCTAATCAAGGAAAATTGTTGACATAACACAAACAATATGTGATATCAGTTTATTTCATCAATGTATTTATAGAGGGGAATCAAATGGACGTAAAAAACTCAAACGTTCACAGACAGATACATCATTACTGCTACGGTACATGGACTATCATTTTTTACACCCCAACATCAGGACTTAATTAACTACGTAAATACAGAATAAGATCTTTTTTTTTACATGAAACATTGAGCAATGTCGGCATTACTGCCCCACAAATAATATATTTCCATTGTAATGGAATGGTAACCCACTATCAGAGGCCTGTGTTATAAGACATAAAAAAATTCCTGGCTTCTACTAATCTGACCAGTACAATCTTTTCCAGCGACCCTAAACTTTTTCAGTCGCTGTTACTATACTTCTTGCCAATATTTTCATTTTCATACAACCTACATCTCTGAATTACCAAAACAATTTGAAAAAAAAGAAGTTTCTCAAACGCATCAACACTACAGATGTTAGCGGAAACAAGGTATTTATTTCTTTGGCCTAGCAGATTGAGAATATCGAAATTACACAGCAGGTGGATGGAAAACTGTCCATGGAGAAATTAAAGCAATTAGTGTAAAATGGAAACTGATTCAAAGCAGTATACAATATTCTTATTCACTGACAAACAGAAATTTCCATTGATTTTTGTTATTATAGTAAGACTGGTTTATTTTTTTTTCATTTACATTTTATGCTCAGGTGAGCTAAAAATCACTAGGTAGGTAACAACTTGACAAGTATCGAGCATAGACATGTCCCCTTTATTCAATTTATTTACTATTAAAGTTAATTAATAATAAAATGACTTCTTATCATTTCAAAAGGAATTTCTATAAAATTTTAGATCAAATTTGAATAACTGATATCCAATACCAACAGGATTAAAATAAGTTGCAGAAATGTGTATTTCTGATAAACATTCGCAGCAGGTCATACCCTTCAATGAAAATTTGACAAAAAATGTTGCTTTTCCTGCGTATGTGGAGAAGTTGCCAGCTCCTTGGGGAAGGGTAAGTTAGTACTGGTTAGTATAAAGTCCAGGAAAACTGGTTAGGTGAACCAGTCGCCATACATAACTGAAAAATTGTAGAAAAACAGCATTAAACCCCACCATAGGTGGATCAAGGGGGAGGCGGCCCCAGCGTACATCCCACCCCTAAAATTGCCCAAGTAAAGGTTTTTTCTATCATGAAATATGATATTTACATGAATATATGTATAAATGTCAAAAAGTCACATTTTATTGTACACCCTGGGAAAGGATAGGTGAGGTTCTGGAAATGTGCCTGAATCCCTTAGAAATGACCAAACTCAGGAGCTTTGCCCTGGACCCATCGGGGGCCCTGGCTGCCCCCTGAACCCCCAGCCTACTTGTTCAGTTTCCGCCCCCCCCCCCCTAACTAGAAATCCTGCACCCGCCTATGCCCAGGGGCAATAAGTCACATAAAAACAAAACAAACAAACGAACAAAACAGGATTCAGATAAGTTACACTTTACTAAGAAGTTCAGAATCGAGTACTTCTGATATACATCTCCTGATTTCACTGTAACGATTATGATTTCCTTGTTCGATTAACAGACCCTACTTGTATCCTCATTATACGTGTACGTTCTCACCATTACAATGTTGCTAATTGAATTACCATGTTAGTTACAACTCTTAAACCATAACTTATGTATCCGGGAATGTTCAATGTATCTTTATGGATTATGGAAACTACAGGATATTTATTTTAACAAATGCAGACACAATTTTATGGTCTGATAAATGATAATTGGATATTTCTGATTGACTTGAGTAATTCATGCCCCAACTTTACAAAATGAATGAAAAAAAAACCCAGCAAATAGAGCTACATACCTCAGTCTCCCCCAGGCAAGTCTGGGTTGACTGAACAATAAGCCATGTCACTAACATAAAATCAAATAAAAAATGCTAAATAGAATTAACAATTTTTAAGGAGATTAAGTTAATATTGTAGCATTCTATGTCAACAAATATCCCCATGTGGTACATTTTACACACACATATATGTTATACATACAGTACAACCTCTCCAAAGCAAAACTCTATGGGAGAAGCAAAAATGTTGTTGTTGAGAGGTTATTGCTCTAGTGAGGTTAATAAAGTTAAATTGCACAGAGGAAAAAAATCATGCTATTGTTGAAGGGAGGTTATTGCCAAAGAGGGTCGCTCTAGAGAGGTTGCACTGATAGTCATTGGACGTAACAATACCATGGGACGTAACAATACCATAAAGACATTATAAGGTTGGAGAAGAAATATTCATCCGTAAATATTTTCAGACTTTGTATTTTGCTGTTAGAAACTTTAGGGTTGGTCCCTAATAAGGGGGTCTGTTGGGTAATTGTAAACTATTATTTTCTGGCCTGAGGCTAAAACATCTAACAAGACTATTCCTAAATAGTGTCAGTCTTTCACACAAGCAATATAAACTCACTTTGCAACCACTTTAATATTAGGAACACATTATAACAACGAGGGTTTTCCCTAAGATTTTTCACCCGAGGGTCCCCAGGATTCCCATCTCCAACATTTTAGGGGTCCATTGGGATTTTTGGAAGTCCCACAAAGAAAATGCCAAGGGCAAATTCCGAGTTGGAAGCGGTCCCGAGGATGCGGTGGTCACTCTCAATGCCAATTCCTCAGCTGAATATCGGGTCAGGGATGCAAGAAACCTGCATCAGGGAAATCCCTGACAACTACTTATAATTAGACTGGTTTTCAATATTTCCTCTACTTGTCAACTAATGAGACAACATCAACTTAAAGAACATTTTTGACAGTCCGAAGTGTTTATAGTATTGAGATTTTACTGTATACAATGAACACCATATGCATGGGTGAAAGTTGAAAATTTTCAAAACAAAACAGAAATCTTAACCTCAGCGCTGCAGAAACATTAAAAACCAGTAGGATCCTGACCTGGGAAAAACCGGAGGTTTCGAAAAATTCTGGATAACTTTTAACCATGCATTTGTTTAACCACTCATATCCCAGAGACTTGTGAAAATGCAATACAATATTGAATTCAGCTACATTTTAGTGAGCTGCTTTCTCAACTAACCAGTTTAACAAATGGACAATTGGATTCTTTACACAATAAACAGTTGAGAACCCGATACCTTTACTCCAATACGATGCAGCCATACAATACAGCCGTGCGGTACAGTAACATGAATCAACAAAACAATACAACAGTAAAATATGTAACAGTATCATTCACAAACAGTGACAACCGTCTAAATCCTTAAATACTGACATACAAATGCAATTAAAACATACTAACAGCTGTCTAGTTCTGTATTACACAATGAGTTGTTAACCTTTCTGTCCGCAATGGTACAACTATTGTCATTATATCAATACAAGAGTTCTTGGCTCTTCAAGACATCAAGTCTGTACAGCATTAATATATGTAATCAGCCCGCCAATACAAGAAGGCTAGATTATAGTTTACAATTGAATGATGAATAATGCACCAGGATTGTACGAAGTGCCACTCTGCACAGATAGGGATAATAGCAAGATCATAAATTTCCCGCACGAGACATCGAAAAAGTACCGAGTCTACGGAATAACACCATACAATATGTGCCTGAATAAATGTGCCTGAATAAATGCTCGAACACACGATAGGGTCACATGATATAAAACTAATGCATACATAATGACAATGGCTCCAAACAATGATATTCAGGCAGAGTTAATAACCAGACAGAATTCTGCCTATTCTGAGGCGTAGACATTTCAAATTGTTCTTCCTCTGTCTTGTAGGCAGTGTACAATAAACAGAAACAATATATTAAACATTCATAATTCAAAACCAGCTTAAAGACAATTTACATCAAATCATGGAATCCTTTTAACACTAACATTAAAAGGTTTGTCTAACAAAAACGATCTAAACTGTAGACGTTCTAAGAGGTTTCAGTCTAAAAAAATTATGAAAGGTTCATAGATGAAACTTTGATATTTCCAGGTCCAATAATGCTAACTTCATACATAATAAGTCCTTGGGGACGCAATTATAACTGCTACAATATAAGTATGCAGGGTTTTTTTTTACAGGTAGGGGAAGGGATCTTTTTTATAAATAAAAAAAAACTGAAACAGACATAAATCTGGGGTTAAGACCTCTTAATATGCCAATCATTGATGAAAGGTATTAAAAACTGCTAACCCATTGCCTCATGAGCATATTTGGACTCTTCAAAATTTAAAGCTAATTACAGTAAAATCCCTACTTACGACCATCCCGAAATTACGACCGCTATTATGACATATTTTTAAAAGAATGGAATATTTTGTTCTAAAGTTCAATGGTCGTTTGTCCAGAAATACAACCACCCTGCTATTCCACCAATACGACCACCTATTTCGGACCAATTCATCATTTTACACAAAATTATTATCTGCTTCAACGACCACCAATGCTTTGAAATTACCCACTGTGCACCCCAGGTGTTGACTTTTGAGACATGTACAGTGTCGATTTGCAGTAATAGTCTATTTGTTGGCTGCACGTTATGATAACTAAGTGTCAGAAACTGCATTGTTAATTGCTTTTGATTGTTCGATGTTAATTGGTCGGATTAACAAAGGTGTTGATCAAGTGTTTGTCGCACATTTTTCCTTGTGGAGACTATTCAATCAGAAATTTGCAATGAAAATATTTGTTTTTGTTTAGTTTTTCTGAAGTTTGGTTGATATAAATTTATATTGTATTCACCATAATTTGCTGATATTGAATGAAATAAGGAACGTTAATTTGAGTAATACTGAATTCATGAACACACAATAAACATATTATGCATGTAAGTCATATATGACTGACAAAATACTTAGGCTTGGACACCTTGTTCCACTAATAAGACCATCCCGCTATTAAGACCACTTTGCTTAAGAACAAAAAGGGGTCACAATAGCAGGATTTATCTCTATACAAAACATCAATTTATTTTAGAAAGTTGGGTTATTTCTCTCTGACAGAGTGGAAAATATTGTGGCAAAAGAAGTCATCACACAATGTTTTCAAAAGTCGTCAGCTTCAGATGCAGGGAAATGTAGTATTATATGAGTTAAAGGGTTAAGCGAGGCAATCTAACAATCAATCATATAAATTAACAACACCAAAAGCACATCATTATACATCAGCTATCACAGTAAAAGAATATACTAAAATATAAATGAAAAATAATACACACACATTTACAGAGGACTGGTACTTATTTTTTTTCAGAAAAGTTTGTGTTTGATTATACAAGAAAATAATTATGACAAAAATGTAAAATTGATAGAGCAAGACATTAATATAGTAATGCCATATTTATTCTCTTATATAAATCACTACACAGCCAATCATCAAAAGGACAAAAAACAAGGCTATTAAAGAGTGCACTGCCAGGAATTACATTGTACACCCCTATAAAATGGCCCACTGACATATATAAACAGTGATCAATAAGATTTCCATTTCATTTAAAAGAATCATCAAGTAGTCACATATGGATTATATCTATCAGTCATAATCAACCAAGCAATTATTTACAAACAAAATAGTAGAAATTTGATGGAAATTCCCCCCCCCCCCAAAAATAAATACATACATTTTTGAAAATCAGAATATTTCCCTTAAGTAAAATCTGATAAAGTTCTAATCTTCTTCGCGCAAGTTGTCCAAAACAATATCATTAACATGCATTTCTCTATTATTTTGATTTTGTTAATCTAATTAATGAGCGTGTCTAAAATGTCTCCTTACCTTTCAAATATTACTACTAATATATCCAATATGAGTGTCCGAGTAATACTCAACTTTGTTGTGTTCGTCGTTGCTAATAACCAGCATAAAAGTTGTCAAGCAGAAGTAATGCACTTTAACAAAAAATCGTCATAAAATAATCATACTAAACAGCAGAATGTCATGAAAATACGATAACTTAAAACGAAACAAGGAATAACATTATCGTTTCGAGCATGGGCAATCTTCCCGCGGAACAACACTGTGCTAAAGAAGGGGAGTAACTGCGTCATTCGTGGATTTTGGACCGGACAGGCAGATTTTAAACATATCCACCACGTGCAAACGGTGTTGATGTAAACAAACTGTTGACAATAATTTTGATTTTCTTATTAATTATCGGTGTGATTGTGTTCGTTAGGTGTCAATTAAGTGAGAGGTAATTAAATTGTGTCGAATGTGTCAGTGCTGTTGTAATTTGTAGTCTTCCAAATTTTTATTTGGATCATGAAAACAGTTAAAAATGAAATGAAAATTAAATACCAATTTGTTACAACACTGCCAAATTGCATATATGTTTATTAACTGTCGGCTAAAATTCAATTTGAGTACGATATCTGATAGAACCGTATTATTTTTTAACTCTAGTGTCGTTGTATATTGGTTATCTTAGACACCTAGTTTTGTCCTCGTGAGTTAATTATTAGGTCTACTTTCAGTTTCAATTTAGTATTTACTGAATTACTCACTGAGTCACTTCCACTTCACTAGGGTACCATTGCTGCGCCAAATTGATCGGCAATTTAGAACAATAGGGCCATTGTCTATGAAAAGTTTACCTAAACCCGCAAATGATTTTTCAGATATGATCAAAAAACCAGTCTGTGAAATTTGTAAGGAGAATGAACACAAGTACAGATGTCCCCAGTGCAGAATAATATAGTAAGTATTACCTTCTTGTT
Organism: Lutraria rhynchaena; assembly: GCA_008271625.1. NCBI lineage: Eukaryota > Metazoa > Mollusca > Bivalvia > Venerida > Mactridae > Lutraria > Lutraria rhynchaena. The sequence goes on from VIBL01000010.1 coordinate 4,411,606, forward strand.
ATGTTTTGAAATATGGAAGTGAGTTTGTCATGTATATCAGGACTTTTTTTACTGTTTTTTTTTTCTTGAATTTTGGGGGAAACACATTTTTTAGCCTAAAGGGGAAGACAAAACTTCACATTAACTGAATTTTGGGGGAAAACTGCATGATTTTAAAGATTTTTTCCTTAAGGGAAGACACCTATAAATGGCCCTTACTATAGAAGGAAAAAAATCCATGTATATACTAAATTAACTAGTAGTATTACATTTTTTTATTAACATGATAGTACTCCGTATGATTAACTCAGTAGTTGACTATTTGATCCTAGTTTAGAGGCTGCATGTTCAAAACCAATGTGAGGCATGTTTTTTTTTGTTTGTTTTCATGTGACTAGAGATAATATCACTATTTATCCCCATCCTCTAACTCAGTTTCTGGTTAAAATGAAAAAGAATAAGATAGTGTTGTTAGAAACAAGTCATTAACATTTCAGAGTTTCCAAAAGACATACAAAAAAGTATGCTTAATTTGATTTTTTTTGCCACTTGCAGATTATTTTTGCCATTTGCAAAACTGGTGAATGGCAGCGGAAACCCTGCATTCAATTAATATTGATAAAATATTTGATATAAATTTGAAATACAACAAATGACCGTTTTGGTGGAAGTAATAAAAAATATCTGAAACATATATGGTGTGATCTTCATTTTTCTTGAATGTTGATCTGAGATTGACTTCAGTTCAAAAGATCATTCATTAAAGGATGATTCTTCTGAATCACTGTGATAATAACTGTTTTATCAATATTGAAATGAAAAATTGAGTCGACTGCATTTCTTTAACCATTTATTCGTTGAATTATTTCGTACTTTATTATTTATCTGCGTGTTTTATTCTGTTTCAGTTGTTCCTTGGTTTGTTATAAAACACACAAAGGTAGGTAATTTTCTATTAACATAATGTATTGTTTGATTTATCCACTTTTTACTCAATAGGTAAATGAACTAAAAAGGCATCAAATAGGAGCAATACTGATACATTAACAATAACACAAGATGTTAAAACCTAGCAGTACTTACAAGGTACCGATACAGTATTCATTCAATTGGTTATTACAGGTTCAGTGTATAACATCTTCAACTTTTATTCTTTTTTTAACAAAACAAAGTTCTAAGATGTTTACTGGTAACTTGATTTAACTTGTAGTGTTGATTACAATGGACCAGATGTAGTTTTTGAATGAACACTTGTAGAATAATCGCATTTTATTTCATAGAATAAAGACTGATGTTTGCCAGGACCTCAAGATGATTTTGACCATGTCCAGCAAATCCGATGAGCACAATTTAATTGTATACATGTATTTAATAAATATTGATTTCTCTATTACACTGTGTATGTATTACTAATGCCATTTTTTTCTTCTCCATAAGATGGCAACTGTTTACAAAAATCTGAAGAAACAAGAAAAGAACAGACAGAAAATATTGCTAATGCAGGTAAAGAGGTTATTTTTGGTGTCTGTCTATTTCTTACTATGTGGTTATGGTCTCTGATCCTTCCTGCTCCTCTTTACCAAATTTCAAATGTGAGGTAGCTGTCCAGCAAGCTTACGGGTTGATGGTTCTATCCAGGTATATGCCAGGGATCTTCTTCCACTGTTAAAGCTGGAAAGTCACCAAATAACCCAGGCTGTTGGTGCAGTGTTAAACCCCAATGAAAATAAAATTCTCTTTAGCTCACCTGAAGACACTTTAGGTATTCTGTTTTCGTGTAGGTCTTTTGTGTAAAAAGTGCACAAATAAATCCAGATCCCATATACATGGTATTAAAATAATTATTTTCCTTCCTCCTTTAAAATTTGTATGTCATGCTTTGCTCAGACACCCAGTATCCAAATTCATACTTCAAGTACATTAATGTTTAATTTTAGAGGTAGGGACTTAACATTATTGGAAACCCTATGCTTTGTGTTTCTTGCACTGTAAATACATTCTCAATTCTTGTTATTCATATTTTATATTAATTACTATGCTGTTATTTATACTCCACAGACATCCAGTATCCAGAGTTCAGACTTAGTGAGGATGAGACTGAGGATCAAGTCAGCTTTGAACAACTGGAAGAATTACGTAAGTATACTGGCTGTCATAAGAAAGTAACCATCATAAAAATTCTTCTATTCTGGCCTACGATACTGACTTTGAAATTTTAATGGTATACAGTATTTTATTGTCTATAATGGATAATAATATGGTTACACGTAATGGTAGTAGTGGTTGGTTGGCTTACTTGTGATTAGCTCAGTTGGTAGAGCAGCTGACTTGCAAGCAGGTCGTGGATTCGAGCCCCGCATCTTGATCTTTAATTTCTGCCTCCCATTACACTTGTCTTAATATCTTTTCCTCATTTCCTATGGCAGGCAATTCTGAAGATCTGAAGGAAATATTAGGTAACCCACATCTACGACACATGATGACATCACTGGTACAGACAGACAATCCAGCACCTTTACTTGAAAAAGCGATGCAAGAACCGATTTTTACTGAATTTGCTGATACGTGTTTGTCAATAATTGATGATAAAAGTGATGAAAGTTGAATTTTTTTGTTATATTTTATCTTTGAAAGATTGTTAAGTTTATAACGGTCTTGATTCTTATTTGTTTGCTCACCAAAACATCAAAATCACTTTAGGCATTGTGGTGTAGAGGTTGAGCGTCCAACCTCTGATCCGAAGATCCTGAGTTCGAATCTCGGCTTCAACGAACCTCATGAACTTCACAATCCCATTTTTCAGAAGAGCATGATTAATATAAATAAAATTGCTTGTTTCGCAATCGAGCTAAAATAAAGCAGTATAAACTAAAATCACTTTACAATATCACACTGGTACAAATAGGGGGCTTCCATGGTCATGTGGTTATGGTCTCGGACTGGTAATCACTAGGCCCTCACCACTGTGAAATTGGATCCAACCTGGGACAAAATTTCACATGTGAGGAAGCTGTCACGTTAGCTTATGAAAGGTTGGTGGTTCTACCCAAGTGTAAGCCTGGGGTGACCCTGATTATTGTGACGTTAATCTCAGGTGAAAAAAAACTTGTACAAACTTGATAAGAAACCTCTTGCAGCAGCATCAATGTAGAAAGATTTAAAGATTTCAGTTGAATTATTGGTCTTATATAGCTTAAACGATTGCCTTACATCGAACTCCAGTTTCACAAAAACTTCTTGCAACTATGTTCAAAAAAAGCACACCCTTGATAGTGCATTGACCAGATTTTATATTCTAATGTGATTTTTTTTAAATTTTCAAGTGATTAGTATACATTTCTAGATAAGATGGCTTCATAAATTTGATAACCAGTTAGAATCCCAGATTCTAGGGAAGGGGCCAAATTGCACAGCAACAATGTATATTTCAGACTCAAGATAAGACTTTAAATAAACACAATCAGCTATCTAGCTCAAAAAAGGACTTTCTAGCCTTGTAATGGTGTTTAAGAGAGTGCTTTCACTCATGTCGAGTATGGTCGCGTTCATGGGTGATGAAAGACTAGCATTCTGTGAGTAGATGACAACAATATTGTAGACAATTCGTAAACGTTTTATCTCGACTATTGCGCATGTGCACAAATCGTTTCCTGTTTACATTCGTTACAGGTATTTTTTAGATTTTTGAGATTATTTCATGTTTTTCTGCATTAATATTTTGTATTACGCTGGTCAACGTGAAAATATCTATCAATTTCATAAGTGTATTAAATTTACTCAATGGTAGGTTTGAACTGATTTGAAAAATTGTTCAAAAACTGTGAACGACACAACAAGTGGATGCTTGTTTTCCCAGGGATTTTCAAATTTTGCGCTGTAATTTTTCTTACTATTCATCAACATTCTGCGGTTTGCTCCGAATGTTGATGCAACGAAGTGTATAAATGGACAACTGCACTTTAATGGCACAAAGAAAAATGAAAAAGTAATTGCTTCAACAACCAAAACAAATCATTAAACTGACTGCTTTGTGTACCACTGCTGTATTTTGGTTTTAAACTCACATAAACACTTTGCCTACTTAAACATATGATATGCTATGATGATATTTAAAAACCTGCGTATGACATTATTCATTGATCAAGCTTGCAAACTATGTGAACAAATTGAAATATCTAATTTTATTAACAGCAGAATGAAGAGCTGAATTTACTGGCTCATTTTTTGTAATGTTTGTCCTACTGAAGAATATTATGTGTTAATGAGAATTAAAAGTGGGCCTTCATGTTCATGTATTATATTGGCCAATGTCATCTGTGGAGCTTGTTAATTTATAGCTATAAGTGAAAGGATGGAGATATTGTATGTGAATTCATTGAATAGGCATATACACACCCTTGAAGTTGAATTATTTTAACATTCAAGCCGTGTGTATGCTTATTATATGTGTCATGACTCTTTTTGCCTATATTATTTTGAGTCAAATGCAATTAGGAGAAAAAATAAACTTGTTTGCATGCTTATTTGTTGTGTACTTTAATTTTGCAAGATATATTTGTAAACAAAGAGTATATGTCACCATGAATTGAACATATTTTCACATGTTCTAACCTTGGTTGCAAACAAATGTGGTTGTTTGTTCCTTTTACACATCTAGTTTGTCACGCTGAAATTTCCAAATTTAGTATTTGAGTATGGTAATTTATCTCCATGTTTGTTTTATCACATATACTTACTTCAAGATCTGTTTTTCCCTCTACAGTAAAATGGCTCTACCAACTATACCACACTATTGGACAACCAGAAAAAATGTGTATGAACAAAATATTGTACGTAGAAGAAATCAGGATACAGACTTCAGAGAAAAATGGTCAGACACAGCAAGCTACTTCTTGAAGAATGATGTTGAAATGATGAAACAAAGAGCTTGGGAATCTGACGCAAGTATGCAGGATAGGTAGGAAAAACTATACTATTCTTTAAGGCCTAAACAAAAATGGTTTGTTTCTGGTTGCATGCCCAAAAAATATAGGCAGGGATTTTTTATTTAACCTTTTTCTTTTTACATATATCGACAACTCTGTTGTGAAATTACAAAATAGCACTATGATTTGGATGCCATTAAAAACTTTTGAGTCTGCAGATAAAAGATGGGTCAGTCGGGTAAATGGAAACAAACCTATTTTTTAGACCTTACCTAAAATCTTAAATCTTGACCTGGTCAGTTGTGTTTAATCTCATAGTACAAAGCAGTCTGTGTAAAACAGCCTTATAATCATCAGGCACTGGACATTATACTGATGTCTGCCCAAATTTGCATCGGTATGTAGATGTTAGCAAAAATTATTTTTGTTTGTCTAGAATGAATAACTGTATAAAGGATAAATGTTCTTGGCAATATTTGGGTCTGATACATTCAAAGGAGTGTGCTACACCAATTAGATGGTCAGTATAGGCTTTTGACTCTGTGGAATATTGTTGCTTGACTTGGTTATGTGTTAACAATCATTCTGAGAAAAAAACTGATCATTATTGACTACTAAGTTCAATTAAAATGACGCACTTTTATTACATCCATTCAGTCCAAACAAACATCTTGGGTTTTTTTTAGTATACAAGCATACAGGAAAGGAAAGAAAGAAGAAGAAAAGAAGAAAAATCTACAAAGAAGAAGATTAAAACTGGCGCAAATGTTGAAGGCTGAGAGAGATGAATATGAGGTGATTAAGTTTTTTTTTTTTTGGATTATAGATATGCTGAAGATTGTATTTGATGACACAAGCAGTGATATCAGTATTAAAAAAATATATATTTGTATGAATGATTTCCCCAAAAATTCATTTACTAGCAATGATTCTTCATAAAGAAGATGATAATGTTTATTTTATTGTTATATTGCTATGCATAGAAATTATCAGTTTAAAATCTACTAATTTTGTAAATCTTACTGTTTTAATAGCTACTTTCATTGTATGTTACAAGTTTGATTTTATTGAACTACAGGCGGAATTGAAAGGATATTCTAGAGACAATTATTCCAGACTTGATGAAATGAAGGAACGAGCTGACACACTTAGAAGTGCTCGTGAAGAGAAAAGAAAAAATGTAAGTCTTTGATATGAATTTACATTATATCGATTTTGTGTTATTAAAGCTAATGTGTTAAATAATCAGTTATTTTGTAGTAATATTTTTAATGTGTCTTTGTACTTGGTCAGCCAAAACGTCTTATATATGGTATGATGGAAAATCGACATTTTTGTCAAATTTTCATAGAAAGGGTATGACCTGCCTCAACCAGTTCTACTCTATATTATTTTTTGTTCATGTTTGTGACTTGCTATTGTTCTCTTGTAGGTTGCACAGGAGAAATTGTATGAACACTGGAGACAGAATAATCCTGATATAAGAAGGGTAATTTTTAGAATGTTAGAAATTAACATCATTTAAGCATGTTATTGAATGGTTAGTTAGAAGCTATCACTTAAAGAATTAGTTTGTCCTCTTCAATTGACAGTGATATTTTGATCTAGCATCTTGTTATGCCATCTACAACGCAAACAAGTCATACTAGCATCTATCTACTGAATGTATGTTCATTGTGTCGTTGTGTAAAAATCTATCTACTGAATGCATGTTCATTATGTTGTTATGTAAAGGTGGTTGTATAAGTAATTTTGATATTTATTTACAGATTGAATCAGAACAAATGAAAGATTATATTGTTGAAAGTTGGCCGACACAAGTTGCTGAAAAGCAAGAGGTAATGCGTAATCTCCAATTAGCTAAATGAACTTTGTTACTGCAACTCTTGTCACTAATGTCCAAGTAGAGAGATATGGTTTTTGTGAACAGGTTAGAGTGTGACTTAGCGGTGTCAATGTGATTAATTGACCGACATGTGTTTCTGTCTATATGTGAATCACATTTCCATTCCTGGTTTGTATAAAAAAGAATGGTTATTTTTATACTGATCCAAGACTCTCAGTTTACCTTGTTTTGATGATTAATGTTTGTGGAATCTTTTTGAATGCTTGTATACTTTATATTAACAATTGTATGAATTTCTACCATTGAAATAATGCAAAACCTTTGTGATGTTTCTTTATAGAGACTTGACTCAGCAAGGAAGGAAAAAGAAGAATTTGAGAAACAAATGGAAGAGGAAAGACTGGAAGCCATAGCTAGAGATAGACAGAAAATGGAAGAAAAAATAGAAGCAGAAAGACGACAGAAAGAAATGTTAAAGGATCAAATGTTAGAGATCAGAGCCAGAGATGCTGAGGTAAAATTTGTTATATTCTACTCTGTTTAACTTAAAATCTGGTATGCAGGATGTTTAATGCTAGCACACAAATTTTAATGTGGTATTCCAAGAAACAAATCAGAAATACTTGAAAAACACCATGCTTACCTTGATAAAGTACAACCTGTCGTTTTGATGAAGCTTTTAAAAATCAAAATTTTTGACGCACATTTGAATGTGGCTCTGTGCTAAACTATATGGATATTCATTTTATTTATAAAATCAACCTTCATTATAACTAATGGAAGTGCCCTTGTGACATTTTGTAGAATAACAATTTCATCTTTCATTTCATTAGGTAGCATTTCTCCAATTGAAAATTATTAATTGCTTTTAATAGTTCTGATTCAAGAGAGTATGTGCTGTGACAGATCTGTTTTACCAGTCCTTGTGATATGTATAGATTATCTAAGTTTAGTAAGAAATTACTGAATGTTTCCATGTGACTATTGATGTTGTAATACTGTATTCAATATTTGTTCAGGCTGACATGTTACGTAAAGAGGAGGAAGAATTAGAAAAACAACAATGGGAACTTGAAGAATTAGAAGCAGAAAGGAAGAAAATGGATGAAAGGAGAAAACAACAGGATTTTGGGTGAGATATAGTTCTGTTTGACCTTATTTTATTATGTTAATGTATACCTTAAGTAAAGCATGACTGTTTTATTTTACCATACACAGATTCTGTTTCATAGTTTTTTATATTATTATAATGTGTTAAAAATATATTCTGACATGTAATGTACATCAGATCAACTTCACTCAAGGTTTTTCTATAAATTTAAATAGATAAAGAACAGGCATTTGGTTTGCTGAAAGTAATAGAGAGATTAACTTAAGAGTAGATGTAAAATTATGCTGATCAAAGCCCTTTTTTCATGCTTTTTTCTTGATGGAATACACAAAAATACAAGTTGTGTTTATTATATTACAGCATTAGCAGATTTTTTGTTGGTATTTAATTGGTATTGATATTGTTTTATAGGAGAATATTACTACGACAACATATAGCACAAATGAGAAGACATTCTAAGCAGATTCAGGAAGAACTGGTGTGTACAATTCCATTGTTTTCGTATAAAGAAGTGATACATGTTCACCTTTATTCAAATCATGAGATTAGCATTAGATTAACCCTTTTTTCTAGTTTTATTTCATTTGTCCAGTCAACTTTTGGAACATTTTAGTCAATTTTTCTATCACGTTTTGTTGATATGATCTGGATTATTGAATATATAGTTCACTATTGCATATATAAACTGAGACGGTCCTGGTTCACCAGTACATTGTTGTACATGGCAAAAATATTGACTTACCAAATATGTATCATATTATTAGTCGTATGGTGATACAAAGCTTTAATATGGACTATTATGCTGATGGTTAATGGATGATTATTTACTTCTGTCTTGGTTTTAGCATGTAATTTCACTGTGACCTTAAGCTAAGGTAGTCTTATACGTAAAAAAGTATGGTACATAAAATTCACGAATTTTTCAGGAACTAGACAGAAAGATTTTAGAAGCACTGGTTGAAAAAGAAGAAGAGCTAAAGAAGGTTCAAACTGCTAGGAAAGAGAAAGCAAAGGCTGATGCTTCCTGGATGAAGAAGGTGAGTTTTACAGTGTATATTTATTCTATTTTGTATATACAGTCATACCTGTGTTTCAGACCACTTCCAAATAAAGGCTACCCTGCGAATAAAGGCCATTTTTTGAAAAACCACCATGGATTATTTTGAGCAAACTGACTTTTGAATAAAGCCCACATTTTGTCTTTCACAAGGATGACCTCTGTTCACAGATTTGACTGTATTTTACCTTACACAAGTTCTGTGACTCACGTTTTGACTTACTTATTATGTGTTAATGATGTATTCTGGTTATTTATATAGTAAGTTATGTCAAATCAAGTTAAATCAAGACATTTCTATACTATGGAAATATAGTAAAACAGAGAGTTGGCTCATTGAAAGTGCTAGAGAGAATATGGTAACTTTTATTCCATGACTTTGTTCATGATGGAATGCATAGAAAATGCTGTAGTTTCCTTACTAGTCAAAAGTTATGTTATGCGATCTCACCATTGTATAACAAGCACAGAATTTCATTAAATATTCTACTCTTCTTAATGGAAGTAAAGGAATGATCTATTCATATAATCAAGTTCTTGACTTTGAACTCACTTCTGTATTTATGATCAATGCAAATTTCAAAACCTTAAAAACATTGAGACATTTCTGTTCATATTACACAATGATTACAATTTATATTTGATTATGTACAGGTTATAGATGAACAGATCAGAGTGGAAAAGGCCAGAGAAGCTGAATTAGATTTGTTGTATCAGTATGTATTACTCTGTTTTGTGGTCTCATTTATATAGCAAACTAATATACGTACATGTATCAATATATATATATTAATGTATGATCATATTCTTTGTAGCATCATTAATGATCTGGAGGATCTAAAGTTACATAGCCAGGCTGAGAGCTATGCTTGTTTTATTCTGCAATTGAGCTGAAAGTGAATATTTTTAAAAATAAAATTGAAATGATTTATGGTGATATTTTGTTTCTGCAAATATATCCGTGCATTTAGAATTGGAATGTTTAATAAATTGATACAGTCTTACTTTCAAGCAAACAAATTTGTTTACAGCAAAATTATTAGTTTTATATAAATCAAAGCATAAGCAATAGTTAATACAGTCTAATTCATTTTTCAATAAATGTCTTCATAAAAGAAGAACATTATCATACAAACATTTATCCACCACATCTCATTGTCAAGATTATATTTTAGCTTATAAATATTTGATTATTCAGGGATGAAGCAGCCAGAATGTGGCAGAAACGAGAAGCCGAATGGGAGAAGGAGAGAAAAGCTAGGGAACGTTTGATGAAAGAGGTAATTTGTGTAAACACTTGAACTTAGTTAACCCATTCACTGTTATATTAGTGTATTTACCAACATGATGGATATACAGTTTGAGGAATTAACTACAGTTTTTAATAAAACATTATTTCTTAAAAATTCCCTGGAAATATAGTGTTCACTGTTAGCAATAGGTGTCGGGTAGTGATAGGGTTAATCACAAATGGTTATCACTATGGATGATTGTTGTATATTTGATATATATTACATACCTCTGAATCAAAATAAGATAGATTAAATTCTAATTTATTTATTTATATGCTCAATTTCAAATATTGTAATATGTTCATGTTTGTTAGATTTTATTCAAGTTGGTTGTCACATTTTAATGAAAAAAATTTTCTTGCATTCTAAAACCAGACATATATCATTTACTCACTTTTTTATTTATATGAAAGCTGTTACAGTGCAACCTCTCTAGAGCGGCCCTCTCTTGAGCGACAACCTCCCTTCAACAACAGCATGCTTTTCCCCCACTGTACGTTTTGACTATTAATTTAACCTCTCTAGAGCGGCAACCTCTCAACAACGGCATAATTTTGCGTCTCCCAAAGGGTGTTGCTTTGGAGAGGTTGCACTGTACTTACTTTGTAGTCTCTGATTTATAATCACTAGTCACTTACCGCCGTGAGTTCAAATCCCATCTGGGCCCAAATTTCACCTGAGAGGAAACTGTACAACTAGGTTGTTAAAGGTCAGTGGGTCTACCCAGATGTAAGTCTGGGGTCTTCCTCCACTTTTAAAGCTGGAAAGTCACCAAATGACCCTGGCTGTTGGTGCAACATTAAACTCCAGTGAAATATTACTTATCTTGATTCAGCACTGAGTTAAAAGTTTTATTATGTTTAGGTAATGGAAGCCAGAAATGAACAGATTGAAGATAGAATGGAGGAAGTGAGGGAACGTCAGGAAGAATCAATTAGACAACGAGAACAGTTGTTACGTGAACTTGAGATTGCCAACCAGCTCACCAAGAGGGATCAAGAAAAGGTTGAAGCTGAAAGAGAACAGTTTAAGTTAGATTTAAAACAACAGGTATGTCTTGTGGGATAAATATTTCTCTGTTGACTGACTGTTAAAATTGATGACTTAGTATTAAAAGCTCTCAATTTATCGTGATTACTGTCCAGTATGTTCAACCATTTCATGGACTGTTAAAAGTTTGAATTTGGATGGAGTTCTTCATATTTGATGCCTACTGCTTTATTTTTCGTCTGTTCTGTCATCAAACAAAATTTACTTTTTATGCATTTACAGTTTCACAGATTTTGTTCAAAATTCATCGCGCATTTATAATAATATTGAAGCATTCATCGATAGTATATTATAAGTGGTTTTATTAATCTTTCAGTTAACAGCAAGGAAAGAAGAAGAGCAAGATATGAAACTACGATTACAGCTGGAGGAGGAGGAGGAGATGAAAGCTGACAAAGAATATGAACAGTTCCTTCTACAGGAGACAGAGAGGCTGAGACTTAAAGGATTTACTCCAAAGGTAAGTGAAATCATCTACTTAAAAGGCCACCCTTAAAAAAATAGGGATTTGCTGTTAAACGATCGACTCATTGATAAAAAATACTTGTATTCATTTCATTATCTTCATATTTTTGTAAAGATACAGTCATCATTTGTATTTATCTTAAGATCTTAACATTTTTTTTTTAGGATAAAGTTGATATTTGTAGCTAACCAAATATCTTAAGTATTAAATTATTTTTTTGTTTTGTAATTATTTAAATAGTTTCTTTACAGTTCTTAGGGTAAAGGTAATCTTTCTTGGCAAGAAAATCGAAAGTGTGATCTAGCCCTGCTCAGCAAACCAATTTTCAAGCCTCTTATTAGATATGTTTAAATAGTCATTAATTGGATCTTTGGTGAGGTTTCATTTGGAGATTACAGTCAAACCTGCACTTCACTACAGTCAAACTTTGCCGCCACTTCTGAATGAAGGCCACCTTTATTTGAAAAACTGTCATTGGTTATTTAGAACAAACTGACTTCCAAATAAAGGCTATCTGTCAATAAAGGCAGCATTTTGTCTTTCCCAAGGTGACCTTCGTTCACAAGTTTGATTGTAGTTGCACTTTTTATTAAACTCTACATTTAACTTGTCATTAATTTATCTGTCATGTATTATTCTAACCTTGTTTTGTCTTCTTCTTCAGCATCATGGTAAACAAGCATGGATGTGATCATGTGATATTCCGGGTAGAGTTTAGTGATGTTTACTAGTCTGTGTGAGGAACAGCAAATGCTCAGTGTTCACTACTGTACCACAGACCATAATTATCAGTTCTTAGATAAGTCAGTGAAAACTGTGATGATTGATATGTGGCAAATGTACAATTCTGAACATACAACAAACTGATGACAAACTTAATTTTCTGCATTGTGATATTTGACAATGATTTTGATTGTCTTGATATAGCACTGCACATTCTTGTATAATTAAATGTAAAATTAGACTGGGGATATTTGAGTAATCAAGTATACATCTACTTGAATATTAGGTTAAGTCAAGGTGTTGTTCTTGACTTTGTATATTACATAATGATCTGAAAGTTATGAACTGATCTTATTTTGGAATTAGGTCTGAGACATATTTTATTTTACTTAGTCAATAGATGTGGCGTCATTAGATGGTTTATTAAGTAGAAATATCATGTTTCCATTACTGAATCTATTTGCTAGTACATGTACAAAATATGGTTGTAGAAAATCAGCTGTTTTTAAGTGAAGTACGTATAGTTGATATATTTGTAGCTTCTTAAAGGAGAAACATTTAGCCTCATGTTCAGTCTGTGATAATATTATGTGAGCAACAAGATTTTTCTTTTTCTTTTCAATTACTCTAACCATAAGATTTTCAGGGTCTGCATAAATGAATGTGTTAAGATGGCTCTGCCCATGTCAGTCAGTATGCATATTTTTATTGCCAAGTACATGAATGGGATGTAGATCATTGTTAAATGATAATTTTGTGTGATAGTTCTATTAACAGGGTCCAGGGTTATGAAACTTAAGATCAGTCCCCTAGCAGGGTTTCCACTGGAGATTATATTTTTCCGCTGCATGTACGGAGGGGAGGGTCCGGTGGGGGGGCCTACAAAAGTATGCTTAATTTGATTTTTTTTGCCACTTGCAGATTTCTTTTCGCCATCGGTGAAACTGGCGAATGGCAGCGGAAACCCTGCCCTAGCTCAGATCTCATTTTTGTTCTCGCCATATTTCAGACAATATTGTATGTAAGTATATATATATTTATATAAGTTGATATGATTAATTATCTTAATACTATATGAAATATAACATCATCATATCAAAATTAACTTGAGAATATTGATAACACAAAATTGATATCTGAGTTCAGAGGTCAGTCTCAAGTTTTATAATCTTCGACCTAGATGTTCATTATGTGAATATTTTATTCATTTTGTCATAGAAACATTATATTGCACATCTGATATTTTACATACTTGTTTAAATACTGCAAACATATATTATTGTTGTTCTATTTTTGTCATCTATTGATGATGATTCGTAATAAAATGTGGCTACGTTATATTTAGTTTGTTTTTTTTAAGTTTCTATGTTTTAGTTTATTATCAACCATACTGTTCACTATCAAATGCCGCAATATGGTTAATGCACTAATGTTTAGAGCACCGGACGTGTAACCAGGTGATCAGGTTTCAAATCCTGTTTGCAGCAGGTCAAACCCTTCTATAAAAATGTGACAAAAATGTAAATTTTCCTTCATGTGGAGAATGCTGGTTTCTTAGTTTATTCAGGATCACGATTTTTTTGTAATAAACAGAACTCAACAGTATAAGTACTTTAACATTTAATATGATCATAGAGTCAATCATACAAACACAATGAAGAAGAGAAAACATAAATAAATGGCTGCATGGTATGAACACATTATGGTAACATTTATTTTTGCATACAAAACTGGTGTGTTACATTCTATATTCAACATGGTTCAAGCTATTTCATTGTAACAATTGTATAGTGTGGCTATCAAATGCATGTATATTATCATTAGTATGATATTCAAACAAAAGAAAATTTCAATACTTCACTTTTCAGAATATTATGTATCTATAACTGAATATTGCCTAATGAATGTCCCAGAGGAATTACTTTTACAACTTTATCTACTTCGTTCAGAGTCAAGGTTAATATTTTTCTGAAAACGTGGGGTACCGGTATTAAATAGGGTAAACTGATTTTTAAGGAATATTTAGTACAAAGGAAAGAAACGATCATATGACACAGAATAAAGGCTCAGTACTTGCCAAATGCATCATTATCAACATTTATTTCTCTTGAAAGTCAACAGCGGTTCAAGACTGGTTGTGTAAGCTTTTTATGCTGTTATTACAGCCAGTGGTAGTAAAGGTTTTTATTCATATGTACATGTATTGTATAATGTTCTTATTAATTATACACAACATCATCGCTGGTTCCATCCTCTAAGGAAAATGCTCTGAAAAGTCCATACACTAACACACTTAACAAAAGAACCATCAAATATCCGAATGGTCCTATCCCAAAACTCATCCACAGGAAAGCATACATAACTGTCATATATAACAACGTCTGATAATTTCCAAGAAATCTTAAACTAATCCTCGGTGTACGTAAAGATTCCAATACTTCCGGTTGAACCGGTGAGCTCGGTATTTTTGACGGTGATAACGGTGCTGCCAGATACACTTTGGATAATTTACCGACAAGATCCGTCCTATGATACAAGCCAGATATTTCACTCTGAAACTAAAACAAAAAAATATATTTAATCTCAAACTGATTTTTGAAATGCAAAGATGATAGAGGTAGAAATATAATAATAGCCCTTATTTTCATCAGCAAAGAAGGCTAAATTTACCTCAAAGCTTGAGTTTGAATCCCACCCAGGACCAAATTTAACATGTGAGGAAGCTGTCCAGCTAGCTTACAGAAGGTTGGTGGTTCAACCCAGGCATATACCTAAGGTCTACCCACACTTTTGAAGCTGGAAAAGTCGGCCAAATGACGCTGGATGTTGGTTACATGCTAAAACGCAGTGAAAAAAAGGAGATACACACCATTTGGTTGATCTTTGCTGTAAACCTGTACAACACTCTAACTAAAAAATGGTTTTCATAGCTTCTGATTGGTTGAAGATCAGGGTCACCATGGTAAATTACATCAAATTTTTTTAAACCATTCATCAACTAAAATATACAAAACATAGATAACTTCAACAAAGAATAATTAATATAACAAATACACAAAAATCAACGATTTACAGTATAATTTACTACAACAATTTTCCATAAAACTTCAAATCAAATCAAAATTTACAATATCAAGCATTTTTGTTCTTAATGACAGTAAAACCTTGGGACAAAGACCACCTTTATGAGCAAAAACATAATTTTTAGCTTGTCTGTTTCAAAGAAAACGTGGAGCTATATTGATTGCTGCAGCATTGTCATTGTAGTTGTTATTGTTGTGCAAAAACTTTAATGAAGCCTATTACTATAACACAACACTTGGAAGACTTGATTATCATGAAGGGGCACAGTTGCAAGACAAGGGGCATTACTCTGAAAGTTATATTTTTGGAGTTATGCCCCTTTTTAACTTAGAATATTGGTCAAGATTGATTATTAAATAGAATGATATAAAACAGACGAGTGTTGCGCTCCCGAGCTCTTGTTTAAATATGGCGATCTCATGATAAAGTTCAAATATGAAATACTGAAAACCTGCCTATAATTATGTGGTCATTATAATGATGGGGTCTTAATGTGATCACTAAGTGACGATTTACAGTACATGTTTTCAGATAAGCTAACTCTTAACTCTTAAATAGAAAAAATAATTTCTGTAGATATTACACAGTTACCCATATTTTCCTTTATTAAATCAGATTGATACTGTGTTTTACAATAAACTGTGTTTTACAATAAGTTTTCATTGAAATGGATCTCCTTTTCTCTAATCCTTGAAAATTTAGCTGTTCCAATGGACTTCAATGCAAATTTTAAGGGACAATAACTCATTGTTTTAGAAAGATCTCATGTTAAACCATTTTCTATCATAGAAACCTATAAAAATTATAAACATTTCCAAAAGTATGTCCGCTACATTTTGAGACAAGCCGCGGGCGTGGTCCAATGGTTAGCGCGCTGACCTTGTAATCCGGAGATCCGGATTCGAATCCCGGTCGTGGCAGGTCATACCCTCCATGAAAAATTGACAAAAATGTCAATTTTCTTCTATATGTGGAGCAGTTGCCAGCTCCTTGTGGAAGGGTGAGTTAGTACTGGTTAGTATACAGTCCAGGAAAACTGGTTAGGTGAACCGGTCGCCGTACATAACTGAAAAATTGTTGAAAAAAACGGCGTTATACTCCATTGACATTAAGTCACATACAAACAAAAAATAACAACAAAACATTTTGAGACAATAATTTTGGATATTATGAGCACGAAACCTTACCTGGTATCTTCCTAATGGCGTAAGCTCTGGTCCCCCTTCACTACGTGTCTTACAATCAGGTGTTCTGGACACAGATTTAGTCAATGTAGTGTTGAAGATCGATGACTGGTCCCCGGCATTGTAGGTAAAGTTCATTCCAAAGCCAGGAGACGGTGGTAAGCTGATACCTGTGGTTTTAAGCTGATCAAGAAAATAAAATTATTCTTTTAATAAGGGGCCAAGACTAAAACCTTAAACAAGGCTTCATGTATGGTTCAGTATGAAAATTAGATCATCACTTTAGTAGAGTAGAAAATGGCTAAAGTGCTTGTGACCAAATGATTACTTTGCAATATCCATATTTCACTATATCCACTACATTGAAACAACAGTGTTTTTTTTCACCTTTGGGGGAATAAGATGGCAGGTCCCTAAGGAAAGGGAAAAATAGCATCTTGAGGGGAAATGAGGTAAAATAACAAGGCTAGGCATACATATCAGTAAATTGCCAATAAGTCTTAACAACGATTTTCAACCTTTTTAATAAAAAATGTCACACATGAAAAATAAAATTCAACTAAAGGGGAATTTTCATGATTTTCGTGGATAAAAAATACTTTTCTGAAGGGGAATGGGGCCCAATTTGAAGTTATGTTTTAGACTTTTCCATAGTGAGCAACACTTCAATTGTACTAGTCAATTCAATAAGTGCACTACACTATTTTCAATTAATTAAAAATAGCACAGAAACCATAAATTTAAATGATTATACCATTTATTCCAGTTAAAAATTTATAGTCACTGGCAGTAGTTAAGGACCAGTGAGGTCAAATCGTATTAAACTTCTAGGGTTAAATTTGGGTGTCATGAATAAACCTTATTTTTTTCCAATTTTACCATCACAGACGCATTACTACTGCCTGAGTTCATGGTCACAGATAAAAATCTTCAGAAAAAACATTCATCACTATAATTCCTCTGAGAGCATAGTGAAACTAGAAACAGGAACTGTCATAAAACCAGGTTTTCATGAGAAGTTGCATACAGAATATTACATGTACACAAAATAAACAAAGGGCCATAATTCCACAAAAAAATGATCTAATCATAAAACCCTGACAATATGCACTGGGGTACTTGGTGATGTTAATTATGCGAAAGTTTCAAAATCCCCTGAAAAATGCAGGGGGAGTTGCACACAGGAGATATTGTGGACACCAGCCCACCTGCCTGCCGACATTTGCCAATCCAATAACCAGGTTTTTAAGAAAAAAAACCTGGTAAAAAAAACAAGATCAGACTTGGTTCACTTACAGAGAAAATTTGTACAAGATTATGGCTTGTCTGGTCCAAATGGGTGACTAACTTCTTTACTTCAGCTTCGCTCAAATCTCCGTACATGTTGGTTCCACTATCGAACATGGATGAAAAAAAACTTGCAAATCTTGATTTTTCCACTTTTTTCTCAGGTTCATGAGTAGTTGATACAAGTGTTTTTGCTGTATGGATCTGTGTGAGTAAATTTTGAACCTGAAAATATCAGCTAAGTCATAATAAAAAGTGTCATAAAACATTACTCAAAACAGTAAGATAATTACAACAATTTAACACAAGCAATCATCTGCAAACAAAAATACAGTCAAACCTGTGTTTGTGACCAACTCCAAATAAAAACCACCCTGTGAATAAAGGTCATCCTCTGAAGAACAATAACTGATTATTTAGAACAAACTGACCTCTAAATAAAGACCGTCCGTCAATAAAGCCCACATTTTGTCTTTCCCAAGGGTGGCCTTTGTTCACAAGTTTGACTGTTGCTGAAAAACAATCAAACCTGTGAACAAAGGCCAGCATATTAAAAGAATAAATATGGTCTTTATTTACAGTTGGCCATTATTCAGAGGTTAAATGTTCCTATTATAGAACTCAATGTGTACTATAGAATGATCACAGGTGGCTGTTATATTAGGTTTGACTGTTTAAAAAAACCTTAAGTCTAATTAACATAACACAGACTGAATAGTCCTGACACCATCTTTGCAATAATCATTCATCAATCTACTACACAAAATATGAATATCCCAGAACTTAATTTTTGGTGAAGTTAAGCATTTTCATCACTAGAAATACATTAGGCCTAAATGTTTCCAGTTACCTGACCAACCCAATATTTTACCTGCCGACTCATAAGTTTTTACCGCATCCAAATCTAAGTGCTATATTGTAATTTTCATATAACTCATTAATATTACCACACACATTCCCATACAGTGTTGCCAATATATGTAGAAAAAAAACATAAAATAAAAAAATCCCTACCTGTATTTATTTTGGGGCATGGAACTGGAAACAAACCTTTTTTTTGTTTCATCCTTATTGAAGCATCAAAGATTAGGACCACCCATAATCCTATCATCTTAAAACAACAAGATCAAAATGCTAATAAAAAGATACCTGTGTTCCTGTTTCCTGTCCAAACAGACTAACATAATTAAAGTCTGGCCTCTCAAGTTCCGATATTTGTATACGTAACACAGTATTAAGTTCTGGTGTAATATAACTAGAGCCTAGGTCAGTCTTATATACAGGTCCAAACAGCATCTTCTCAACTGTAAGACATAAAAATTATCCTCCGTCAAAATTCTTTCTTAGGTCTATGAGTGGTACCCTACACAAAAATTTGGACGTAGGTAGTATGGTTGATTTATTAAAACTGTTTTCATTTTCTAGATTTAGACTTAAAAATTCCTCCACAGAAATTTTGTTCCACAATAAGTTCATTCACATCTCTACAGATAAAACGGACCTTTTTCTATAGATGGTTTAAATCGTAGCAGTATCACAGTTTGCTCCAGAAAGATCTTGGAATTCAAGGCTGGTATGTATTGTTTGTTTGTTTGTTTGTTTGTTTGTTTGTTTGTTTGTTTGTTTGTTTTTATGTGACATTATCACTGAGTTTAACGCTGGGTTTAGGTTCACCTAACCAATTTTCCTGAACTGTATACTAACCAGTACTTATTTACCCTTCCACAAGGAGCTGCAATATTTCCACATACGGAAGAAAATTGACATATTTGTAAAATTTTCATGGAAGGGTATGACCTGCCGTGACTGAGGTTTTAACCCAAATCGCCTTGTTACAAGCCCAGCGCACAAACCACTAGACCACAGTCATAGCTGGTATGTATATTAATTACTTATAAAATTTTAATGTTTTGATAGAAAGCTTTCGACAGTTTTTTTCTGTTTTCAGCAAAAAAATATAGAGCATATACAAACATGACACAGAACACTTTACCTTCTCTCAACAGTTTTGGCAGGTTGGTGAGGTTAAACACCTGTAAATATAGATTGTATAAAATCATTAAAACAAAATAGACAAAAAAGGAAAGCAATTTTAATCAGTTAAGTTTCTTTCTAAACATAGCTCAAATGAAAAACCTACCACAATAGTATTGATAGTTCATTAACATACTTCCAAGCATAAGGGGCTAACATGTTGAAGGGATGGTGTATAATGGTGTATTAGGCCTGAAATGGCCACACAGACCAAAACACATAAATACATAATATTAAGTAACTATATGTGTTTTTAGTCCATGTGGCCATTTTAGGCCTAATACAACTTCTCAGAGAGGATGAAATTTTCGGTTATAACATTAAATGCAACCAGGAAGTTTTCTAAAAGAAGAATAATTGGATGATTATAAATGCCAGTAACTCGACAGGCAATCATAATTAATCATGAAAAATTGACCAATGCAAAAAAAGCATTTGACAGAAACAGGCTTAACCCTAGTTATCCCCCATGACTTTCTCAACCGTGTTTAACATAAATGACCCTGAAGATCGTCTAATTTATGTAATATGTAAACAAATCCCACCCCTGT
This sequence comes from Lutraria rhynchaena, assembly GCA_008271625.1. Taxonomy (NCBI): domain Eukaryota; kingdom Metazoa; phylum Mollusca; class Bivalvia; order Venerida; family Mactridae; genus Lutraria; species Lutraria rhynchaena. Next base: position 4,432,195 of record VIBL01000010.1, read on the forward strand.
TTAAAGTTGAACATCAGCAAAGCAACTTTCTACAAAACTAACCATGATTTACAGTTTTTGCTTAAGCTTTTGTTTCTTACGCATGAAGAGACCCAAGACTAGTCAACAACAAAAAGATGACAAAGTTGAAAATTCCTTCAGGTTATCTACGTAGAAATGAACGCCTTACCTTTGCCACTCTAAACAGTATATAGGCATTGTGTAAAGATGTAAGGTACATTTTCGTGGTTCGTTGTAAGAATTCTTGAAACAATGCTGTGAAAAACAGTACATTGTCACGGATAAATGGAAACCTGAAATTTAGATAGGTGGCAGGTACAATTTTATACAAAGCAAACCATTCTAAATTACCAAGTAACCTTCTTCACAAAACTTTGGGCTCAGGGGATTTTATAAACACAATCAATTGTCTATTTTTCTAAAAACTCATTTTTTGCCATGAGGAAAGTGGATATGACATTTAATGACTTGACTATTAGAAACAAATTTGAGATTTTGGTTCAAAGACATTTGCCATAGTTGTTTATTGATGACTGGGTACCCTTCATTTTTCACTGCACTGAGTGACAGTAATTATTAATAAAACAGATTATAACACTCTTGGAGAGGAACGAACTTTCCTAGCTTGTTTTCCAATCCAATCCTTTTTTCTGACTTTCTGCTATATCAACATATACATATATGATGTTCAAACAGAGATCATGCTCAACAACCAACTAAAATCAATTAATTTTAGCTTTCAGACATCATAACCACTCAACCACGGAGACCCCAGCTTCAGACTTAGGTATTATAAATATAGTATTGATGTACCAGATATCAGAAACTTGATCAGTGTCCTTGGAGTGCATGGCTTGTCCTGACTCTGTATATCTCCATGGTTGTATGTATGTTAACCAGGTTTCCAACATCTGAATGAAAAATTGAATATACTACTTATACTAAATACTCCAGAAGTATAAAGAATCTGCAATATTCTGCATTAAACACATGTTGCTTCAGTGATTTTTTTTGGTATATTTAACAGCCAAATATTGGCTGTTTCCCCCAGCCCAAAAAAGTCGTATTTTCCCCCAAAAAATGTTACATAAATAAATGATAGTTTTTCAAATTTTTCTGATTTATTGCGCTATATTTTCCCTTCCAGAAAGTCACAGGTAGTTTTGAAAATTTAAAAAAAATTACTGTACTTTATAACAGTAAAGTTTATCCATCAAGTTATCACTTAGTCTGTAATTAAATTTTACAACTTCTTCCATACATCTTCATACATATTGATTTGATTTCAGTAACTTCATCATTCAAATTATATAAAAACTGCTAACAGGTTATCTCAATCATAACAATTTATCCCCACCCAAAAACTCAACAAAAAAGTAAAACATGAAGTTACATTACAAACTGTAGCACCCACATCGAAAATTTTGAAAAACTGGAAGAACTTAAGCTCAGTGCCATGGAATTTCTTTTTCACTAGGTTCAATGCCATTTTCCAACACTTTTTTAGTTACCTAGGCTAGCCATTTCACCTCACCAGTCTTCCTGGACTGTATTCTAACCAGTACTAACTTACCCTTCCACAAGGAGCTGGCAATTTCTACACATCTGAAGGAAAATTAACATATTTGTCAAATTTTCATAAAAGGATATGACCTGCTGCAACTGGAATCTGAACCCGGATCGTCTGGTTACAAGTCCAGCGCACTAACCACTGGACCACAGTGCTGTGGAAACAACAAAAACAAGACCAGTCCTAAAAATTCTGACATATGGCAGAAAACTATCTCCCATGCATCATTATTCATTATTACGTACCAATCTGAAGGATGAATCCAAGGGCCATCTTTCAAATCCGTGTCTCAGAAAAGAGTAAACTTTCTTCTGTAGAACAGTGGGTAACAAAGACCTGAAACAGAATGGAATTACTTGCTAGTGACATAATAATCTAGAACTACATGATCTGATTTATTGGTACTTATTTCCCATAAAATAATTCAAAGTTTAAGTATTAACTATAAAATTACAGGTAAAAATCCGAAAATTACAATATAATTCTACACACAGAGGGTTAGTATGTTGTTGGGATGGTGCAAAATGATGAATTTTAGCCTAAAACAGTCTCTGGATACAAGGTATACGCATACATATGATAAAAGTGTTTTTATAAGTGACTCTATTGAGTATAACTTATGTCATGAATAAATAAGTACAAATGTATAGAATAAATATGTTCTGCGTAAGTATCAAACTAGAATATTTTTATTTAAGAATAAAAATCATATGCATCAATTATAAAGTTTCATTTCAAGCATGTTGCTAAAATAATAAGCCATTCAATATTAACCAACTTATACATAAAGGTTGTTGGGTTTTTTTTCACTGTAGTTTAACGTCACACCCACAGCCAGGGTCATTTAGCGACTTCCCAGCTGTAACATTGGAGGTAGACCCTGGACATACACCAGGGTAGAACCACCGACCTTCCGTAAGCTAGCTGGACAGCTTCCATACATGTGAAATTTTGCCTCAGGTAGGCTTCTCCCTATAAAGATTGTAAACAAACGATGACTCTTAAACATTATGTTACCGTTTGAATTCATCCAATGGTGAGGCATCCATTTGCTGATATCCACCTGCACTGGTCTCCGGCTCAGCACTGTTCACGAAGTAGTGTACATGCTTTAAGAATAGTCTCACCAGTCTCACATGGTTATTGCTGGGCATAAAACTCACCTAGAACATGTACAAAATAATGTTTCATCATTTCAGTTACCAGAAGAACCTGACAATACAAGCTTGAAACTGTGAGAGATACAGTGAAAAGCAGTTATAGTGAACGCTGATATAATGACTAATCAGTTACAGTGAGGTTTTTCTTTTTCCTGAACATGTTCTTTTTTCGTTTCATTTTTTTTTTCACTAGAGTTTAATGTCATACCAACTGCCAGGGTCATTTGGTGACTTTAACAACCTTAAAAGTGTTTAGAACCATCAACTATCCATAAGCTAGCTGGACAGCTTCCTCACACATGAACTAAGGTCCTAGGTGGGATTCAACTCACAACAGTGAGGGGCTAGTCATTACAAGCCAGAGACAATATTCTCTATTTGACGATAATGAATACAGTGAGATATGGATATAATGAAGTAATCACACAAGTCTCAAGGAATTCACTATAACTGTGTTCTACTGTATATGTACATATTTACTGATTCAACCAACATGACATAAATGTTTGATGTTATTTTAAATAAAACACTCAGTTTAATATTAATGATTGCTGAATTTACTTACTACTGAGATTAAAATATATAAAGGATATTATACAACTTCAGATACACATTTGAGTGAAAAAAATACTGGTCTATGATCACAAACAAAGCATGGCACGACAAATCCACTCATCCACTCATAAAAATTGACTAAAGATGAGTTGAAATTGCTGTAGAACTTCATGTAGTTAAAATTCTTAGCCGGTTGTCCTGCAGGACAAGTAGCCCCAAAAAATTAATCGAGCCCTGAAAAGGTTACCCTATCATCAAATATGAATTCAGATAAGCTGGGAAAGGAATCATGTGACCAATCACAACAATGTAAACAATGTTCATACTACTTTTTTTATGTGATTGTCACTGGGGTTTAACGCCCTATTTCAACAATTTTTCAGTTATACACAGCAACCAGTTCACCTAACCAGTTCTCCTGGACTGTATACTAACCAGTACTAACTCACCCTTCCCCAAGAGCCAGCAACTTCTCCACAAATGGAGGAAAATCGACATCCTTGTCAGATTTCCATAGAAGGGTAAGACCTGCCTCGACCAGGATTTGAACCCAGATCCCCGGGTTACTAGTCCAGCTTACTAACCACTGGATCACAGCCTTGTTCATACTACTATGAAATCAACCTAAACACCAGTATGGAAAAAATCACATGAAGTAATCAGCTTATAAATTATATGCTAATTAATTCCTTGCAGCCAGTGCCAAACATCACTTAACAAATGTCAGGGATACCCTAAATTCACCCTATCAGTAAGTATGCATGAAGTAGAATAATTTCAGGCAACCAGTTTTAAAGCTTTAGTCATACAAAGTCATTTTTCTCAATATGATAGAATAGAATAGAATAAAAAATCTTTTTTTCAATACAATATCATTTAATTCATTAAGCATACATACCGGTAAGCTTTAATAAAATTCATATAAAATAAACCCACAAGTAAGCTTTTATAGAATTCTTAAAAATAAACCCAAACGCCTGTAACATCATGAATTGATAGAAACGTTCATGTTCTGAAACAAAGGATTGTAGCTAAATGATGAAAATTTCCCTCAACGTTGCACAAGAATTTACTTCCACAGGTGAGATTGTATGAACACTCCCCAGAAGGAAAATACTTATCTAACCTTACCCAGGGAGCAAAACATCATCTTTTATTAGATCTAGACCACAGGCAGTAGTAAATTTCATTAAAAACTGCCAAATTTAACCCAAAATTAACTTAACTGAGAAAAAATGTCACAGAATACGACCCCATTCACATGGTATATATATATTCTGTGACATTTATATATATAATATATATATATGATTGTGTATGTTTATATATTTATGTGTGTATATATTTATGTATGATACTAATGTATATGTGTATGTATACATACACACATACACATACATATTTATTCACTACAGGGAATTCGGGGTTAACTTTTAGACAGTATTTCAATTTTACCATCAAAGTTCCATTATTACAGACTGTGATCTAGGTAGTTCTATTTCTATATAGAGTCTGAAGAAATGAAAACCTCTGGGAGAAGGAAAACCTTCTTCCCCCCCCCCCGGTCCTATATTACCATGCACGTTGAGTTAACAACAAACGAGGAACGTGACAATATGTCCATGCACTAGTTGTATTATTTATATTTGACTAATACTAGTATTAAGAATTAAATCTTAATACTAGTATTAAGAATTAAATCTATCCTAACAATACAATAAGACGACAAACACAACGTAGGTAACTACCCCTTGCTGAATACATTTAAATATAGTCTAAAATAGAATATAAATGAACTTTCCCACAGACATACCATTATTAAGACAATAAACCTTTTATTTGTTTGTTTTTATGTGACATTGTCACTGGGGTTTAATGCCGCTTATTAATAATTTTTCAGTTACATACAGTGACTGGTTCACCTAACCAGTTTTCCTGGACTGTATACTAACCAGTACTAACTTACCCTTCCACAGGGAGCCGGCAACTTCTCCACATATGGAGGAAAATCAACATTTCTGTCAAATTTTCATAGAAGAGTATGACCTACTGCGACCGGGATTTGAATCCGGATCTGTGGGTTACAAACCACTGGACCACAGTCGCAGCTTATAAACTTTTAAAGCTGATAATTTAATATTTACATTCAATGGAGGACAGGCCACAGGTGCTTGGCTCACAGAACATGTATATATGGACCATTATAAACCATTATATATACATGCCTGTACAGGTACAGTGACACAAATCCCTGTGGAATGAGCAAAGCAATAAGCCAGCCAAACCATAGCATGGCTGAGCATGATTGCTATGGATGCTAAAAAGTCTCCGAGCATTACTGATCTATTTTTACTCTAATGACTCTACAACACCAAGATTCTATCACCACATTGAACATTACGTTTATCATTTGGAACAATAAGGACATCTTGTGGACCAATACAATGTTTGATGGTATTGCATTTAATGACGCATCAACAACTAATGATCATGTAGCACGCATTTTAGAAAAAAAGGAAAGCAACACGAATACACCGTGTAAAGGAATGATATATTAATAAAAATGAAGGTCAACTGACATAAATTGATTAAAACTGATTTGTAGTTACAAGGATCAATATAAGCAAGCTATAACATTAGCATATTGTTTTTAAAAAAGGATACTCAATAAAAATGATTTAAGTGCTTGCAGTAATTCTTATATGAAGAAATGTTTTTTTCCTATATAATTCATAAGGAAATCCTAGTCTAAATGATATCATTCATATCATTGGAGAAGGTGGGTTAAACTGTTTGGGCTACAGAAAAAAAGGATATCCAGATTACAATTAATAATAATACATCTAGTTAAGTAAATACTTGAAATTAATATACAGATTGATTGGTATACAAGCAAGTACATAGGTACACTGTATTATGTTTTAATTTCAGTGAAAAATTATAACATTGTGAACTTAGGTAACCATGGTAACTGTATCCCTCCACCAAACTTACCACATCTATCCCAGAATGCTTAGTAAATAAAACAACAGATTGATCATTTTAAATAAATTTGGAGATACATTAACACCCTACTTCATTTCTTCATCAAGAGTTGAATAAGGAAGAACTATTAATTACCTTATCAAATAGATCCTTCTTCAAAATAAATGAAAATTTCAATAAAGTTTATCTTAGACTGTATCAAAACTCACAAATACATTATAATTTAATAGCATTCATGAAAACCATAATGTGTAAAATTTCATACATCAAAACAGAATCTAGTACAATAAAACCTCATACAGCAACCACCTCAATATTACGATAACCTTGTTACAACAATCACCTTTTTCAAACTGTCTTCCAAAAACTTCCCTATAATTCAACTTAATTATCAAGGTTTTACTGTATCATACAAACATACAAATCAGCATGCATAACAAAAAATAAAACACAAAACACAGCAAAGAAATTATTGACATAAAAATGAAACTAAGAGTATGTTATATTTGTATAGAAAATTGCACTAGTACATAATTATTTCATACTACTAAATATAAGACCTTGAATTAGTTTTTTCATTCGATCATAGCTTTGGTTACGTACTGTGTGGCAAAATAAGACACTCAAGCATAAATGTGCGAATACAGTATGTGAATGAGCACAGAGACGTATCAGATATACATTAAATGTTTAGATATGTATTAAACAAGGGATGTGACTTTGTTAATCTAAAGCAGTTCTAACACTAAGGCAAAACAAAAGAAAAATACTGTATTTCCACAAACATCCCAACAAAAATATAGGGCAGGGATTTCCCTGACGCAGGTTTCTTGTGTCCCGGATGCAATATTCAGCCGAGGGACTCGCATTGAGAGTGACCGCCGCATTCTTTTTTCACTGGATTTAATGCCATTTTTCAACTAATTTTCAACTTATATACAACAGCTGGTTCATCTAACCAGTGTTCCTGGATTGTATACAAACCAGTACTCATTTACCCTACCACAAGGAGCTGGCAACACCTCTATATATGGAGGAGAATCGATTTTTGTAAAATTTTCATAGAACTGTAAATGTCTGAGTCATAATTATGCACAAGAAGCTATTAGAATTTAAATATTAAGATGATATTATGATAAAATATAAATGATGTCCAAGCATATTGCGGGAAGACCATGCTGAGCTAAATTTATTCCTTTGCAAGCCTAGGTATAATTGCTGCAATCATATATTATTCTATTTTTCCCACACATTATTTAGGGAAAATCTAAAACAAATGACTAACAAAACCCAACAAAGCCAAACAAAGGCACTGATAATAATGTGTATAACTAAGGTTTTCAATAGCTTGTTTAACATTTCGATCAAATTTTCAAACATTGAAATGAGAAAAATGAAAAAAAACAGTATGTCTTAGACTTGGGGAAAAGCGACTGACACCACAGCTTGATCTAATATATAATAGGCTTCTCAAAACTGCTGGAAAACTGCTTGACATTTGGTCAGGCAAAGATAAAATTTCTGTCTGACCAAATGAAAATTTGTCTGACAGAATATACTGTAATTAAGCAATAAATGCTGTAAATCGTGCCTGAGTGCCGAACATCCGGTCCAATACTCACTGTAAAGTTACTGGACCTGCTCAAAATTTGCCCGACATGTCCGAGTCAGGCAACTTTCATGAAGCCTGATATAAGCAAGTACTTGCATTTTGTTGTATATTTATATAGTTTCTTCAACTATGTTTCATTAACATTCCCAACAAAAATACTTGATTAAAAAAATACAAAAAATATAAAAAAATACAAATATATCAACTTTGCTAGAGAAAATTCTTTTGAATTATGAATTCCAGTAAAATTTACAGAATATCAGAAAAACTTTTCTTTCAATAATTGTTCTTTTTCACAGGTGTTTAAGATCGCATCAACAGCCAGGGTCATTTGGTGACTTTCCAGCTTAAACAGTGGATGACCTCGGGCTTATACTTGGGTAGAACCACTGATGTTCATACGCTAGCTGGACAGCTTCCTCACATGTGAACTTTGGTCCCAGCTAGGATTTGAACTCACGGCTTTGAGGGGCTACTTACAAGTCAAAGACTATAACCTCTCAACCATAAAGACTTCTCTTTCTTTCATGAAAGAAAAGCAGACAAACAAATATATTTCATACACGAATAACTGAAAAAATATCAACAACTTTAACTCTGTCAGGGATTTCCCTGATGAAGATTTCTTGAGTCCATGACGCGATATTCAGCCAAGGGACTCGCACTGAGAGTGACCAATGCATCCTTTTGACCCCTACCAACTCGGAATTTGCCCTTGGCATTTTCTGTGTGGGACCACCAAATATCCCGAGGGACTCCTAAAATGTTGGAGATGGGAGTCCCGGGGACCCTCGGATGAAAAATCTTAAGGAAAATCCTGCTCTGCTCTGAGAATTCCTTTATGAAAGAATAAGTTTTTCTTTCAAATATTAATACAGTCAGAAAGGATTCTTTAAAACATGAATAGTAGAGAAAAATTTCAACATTGCTAGAAATTATAGTCAGTATTTCATAAGTGGTTACATGAGGTATATAACATAAAAATCAACTAAGTCAGAGAGAGAATTCTACAGTAAATAAATAACAGAAATAAACTGATTTTCATGAAGTCAATTGAAACAGTCTATTGAAAACCCATTAGGCCTAAATTAAAATATTATTTGTTTGCCGTTGCCGACCGACCTACCAAAAAACCGCCTGTCCACAAATTCAATGCATTATCACTTTTAAGACTTCCTTTCTAAATTATTGAAAATATTCCTTCTAGTTTCATAGACAATATAAATGTGTCTAACATAAAAAAAATAATACTCTGACCGAACAACCCTGTCCAAAAAGTGTGGTTGGCAACAGCAAACAAGCAATTTTGTTAGGGTGGCCTCAAAAGAAAACATCACATAACTGCATAAAGCATACACAGATATTCCAATAGTGAGCATTCTATACTTACATACAGACTCAGTAATGAATCTGAATACTGGTTACCATACCAGTTGTGTGACTACAACAATTGTACAAATAAGTACTAACTTGATAATAAATCCAATAGATTTTATAATTCCACCTACATTGAAGTGAGTTAATTCAAAATTTCTTGCCAACCAATTTAAGTTAAGCTTGAGTTGAATATTTATTAACTTTCAATAATAAACATGCGCTTGAATAAATAATTATTTTGAAAGAATAGACACAAATATGAATTTATCATAGCAGTTTATGCCTCATTGTAGTATTACCTATCTTAAACAAATGTAACTGGTAGATGAATATTTCATGAATAAACCTCCACAAGAACTTTTACTGGCAATAACAAACAAAAAAAGTTCACCAAAAATATCAAGACCACCACATGACAATCACCAATTACTCAAAGCCTGATTTTTTTAATAATTCCACTATATTTCAACTCGATAATAAGACTACCTTAATATTAAGACTTAATTTTTGGTCCAAAGTTGGTCTTAATATCAAGACTTCACTGTAATTATATTATTTAGACAATTACCGATATCACAAGTCGATTAAGATAAAGATTAACACAAGATTTTAAAGGATTTGTGAACCAATCTATCTAAACACAGCAGTGTTACCTTACAAAAAACATATATTCAGTAGACTTCATATTTCACTTACCAAATTCTGTAAGTTAATTCCTCTTTCAGAATCTAATGAATTTTGATTCAACCAAAACTCTGTTAAAATCTGAAAAATGTTCAGAGCACCATCAAGAAACAGCAAAGACAATAACAGCATAAAATTTTAGCAGCAAATAAGTGGAGCTAAAAACTTCATATATCTAATAAAAAAAAACAATGGAATACACTGAATCAATTTAAGAAATAAATAAAACAAGATTATCTTCAGATGGGAAATCTATCAGACATTAATAAAAAAAGAGTAATGTAACCAAATGCCCATTATTTATTTAAAGATTTGAGTAATTTCTAGAAAAATCTTCTTAAAGGACTTGGTCGTCAGACATTTTGTATAAGGTCAAAGACATGAGCATGGTCATTATGTTAACCCTTTGCCTCATAAGCATACTTTGGACTCTTCAAAATTAAAGTCAATATACAAAACATCAAATTTATTTTTAAAAATTAGGTTATTTCTCTCTGAAAGAGTGGAAAACATTGTGGCAAAAGAAGTCATTGCTCATTACAAGCAATGGCTTCTTTTGCCACAATGTTTTCAAAAGTCGTCTGCTTCAAATGCAGGGGGAAAAGTGGCAATATAAGTTAAAAGGTTAAATTAATTACCAATCAATAACATTACCTGTACAAATGTCTCAGACCACCAGATATCACTTTCCATTTTCTCCGTTACAGGTGAACCTTGAACCATTGGTTTCTGCGGTGATAATAAATCTTTCAACAAGCCAAGTCTTGATTTTGATCTTGTATGACATCCGCTCATGGGTGACTGCTTTGCACTGGAAATAGTATTTTTATTGTTTGATGTTAGATACAAGATGCAAATGTTTATTTATAGTCGGCTCAGAGTATAACAATAAACATTGACTATGAATAGGTATTTACTGACAATACAAAATAGTAATGAAGCAAATAAAACATTGACAATTGACATATACAGTCTAGCAAATAAAAGAGAATACATGCATACATGCATTTACAAAAGTGCTGGCATTAATAAATATTTAGTGAATGACAAACTTAGTCAAAAAAATTAAAAACTGTTTACAAGTACAGATGTTGATCTGAGGCAGATCTCATTTTAAAACATTTAAACAAAAAATATCTATATCTTTAAACATAGGCAAAATTTTTCTGGTCTTCGACAAGATTTTGAAAAAAAAAGTGGGGAATGGACACCCGAAATCATCATGATTCAACATTTCTAAACTAATTGGAGTTTAACATCACACTAACAGCCTGGGTCATTTGGCAACTTTCCAGCTTTTAATGGTGGAGGAAGACACAAGGCTTACATTTGGGTACAACCACCGACCTTACTTCGTACAGGGTGGGATTTGAACTCACAGTGATGAGGGCCTAATGATTTCAAGTCAGAGACCATAACCACCCAACCATGGAAGCCCCTCAACATTTTTAAAGTATCATTTCTGATAAAACTATAAATACATAAATACCTGACAGGCGTCTGTTGAATCATGGGACTTCTAATATTAGTACCAGAGGATTGTGGGAATTTAGGAAGACTCTTCTTGTTGCGAGGTAAAAAATGATCCAAGTATTTTTCAAGGAGACAAGGGTAGGCAACTTCGGTAATGCTGTTCCAGTTTAATGATTTCATTTGCCATTGTTGTGACGCGAGGGCATAGGCAAAATGGAACATGTACAGTTCAAAAGCACCTGCAATATCAAATCATTGGGCTCAGTGACCAGAGATTAAAATTCACACATTTCCCTTATGTCCAAATTTCAAACTTTTAAAATTGTACCATTATTATCAAGTACAACTTAGAAAAAAATCTGATTTTTTTTCTAATTTTATGGTACATTCAGGCTGATATAATTCAATTATAAAGACTAAAGGAAATAAATTCAAAATTATGAAGCAGATATAAACCACATGCAACCTACAATAAAAAATTTCAAATTTCATCATTACAAATGCACAATGGACAACACAATCTCAGAAAGTCAGTATTTAAGTCCTTCTAAAACAGAGACCTCAGCTCTTATATATAGCTTTTTACATAACATCTACGCAAATATGCAAACAAACATGTGTGTGACTATGGAGAATAAGAATGGCTTAATTCTAATAATTTACACTCTATTTCAATTAGTATTTTGAGCAGATATAAACATGTACAGTTGGTTACCTATAGCAAGGGAAGGTTTAGAAAATCCTTGAAATTTGTTCACATAGAACATTGGAAGATTACCACCTTCAATCATGTGTCTCGTAGGGCCCTGAAAATTATGGAAAAAAATTATCAATTTCACATTGTGTAAGATTATTATGATAATAATATAACTGTGCTATGTCATGATCTAGTTTACTGTTTAAGTTCATTGTAATAAGGAGCTTTCAAATTCCTCAATAAGCACCTTTTCATTAATACTAATGTTTCGAAACTAATGCCCAAGCAACTTGCTTTTGCAAGTTAGTTTTTAAACTCAGAAACACTTAAAATAGCATTCTGACTCTTGAAATCAGTAAAATAGAGCTTGTGACTCTTGAGAATTTGTACAAAAGGTCAAATTTACAACAAAAATAGAAGGAAATTTTGTTGACTCTTAAAAATTATCATCAGCCAAGGGTAATTTTTTACCCTCAACTTTTGACATCTAGTGAAACCCTGAGTGGCATATAAATTAAATCGATTAAATAAAGCCATCAATATAATTGCAATTGTATACTTACCGGCAAACTGGAAAAAGGAAATTCATATGTAAGGTAGACATCTGTCTGTAAGTTACAAACTAACTTCATGATTGGTCCTTCAGGTCCAAGAAATCTGAGAACAGCATCAAACTCAGCATAATTATGTCCCTTTGTAATAACATCTAATCCCCAACCAGGCTCAGCACCAAAACCAAAAATACTCTCAAGCAGACCTGGCAGAATTGAACTGGCATCCTAAAGCATACAGGATCAAAGTTTACAATTTTGAGACTGGATCATAGGTTTTAGAACCAAAGGTTCACTGAAAATTTCAGGAATATGTCAAACAGCAACATTCTCTAGACTAGATATCATTTTACAAAATGGTAAATAAACAATACACTATGTACTGTAAAACAGACACTCATAAGACAATGACTGATGATTTGAACTATACAAACATTAATCTTTACCTTATCGCTGCAATTGAGAATAAGATGTTCCAACTCAACACATCTTTGTCCTAGTGGTTTACCATAAGCAACTTGAAATTTGGACTGAAAAATAGAATTATCAGCTTTGAACATTTCAAAGAAAAATATTAACTGACATATTTTTATCTTTTGACCAGAAATACATTAATTACTCAAAGATAATAATACTAGATAAAACTTTAGACAATTTTTTTTAACTGCATGGTTCTCGTTAAGAATTTGAGTAAGAGCCCAACAGAGGGTAGTATCAGGCCAAGATGCTATATAATGTAAATGAACATTAAGCACCTACCAGATGATCTAGTTTCAGGCTACATATTTTTTTAACAACTGTAACAGGCCAGCGAAGTATTTGAACCAGTCATTTAGGCTGGCATCCATTTCTTACAAAGAATCCTGAAACCAGCACTCTAGGAAGAATTTGTTTGACTGCAGTACACTCTTACGAGTTTTTATATAATAAAGATATACATAAATGATTATTAAATCAGGACCAAATTTACTACAATATCAAAATGAATCAAAAGTTGATGAAAGTATGTAATAAAATTTTGAAGTACATATGTAATAAACAAAGCATTAAAAATAAAGTTACAATCAGAGTAGCCCAGAAGAAAACATAACATTACAATGGAATATATTCATTTGAACAAACAACAATTGAAATTAGCCTGTAGACAGCGTTGGGTCGAATTGTCTTGAGGTCGAAAGATCTACAGCCTCACTTTTATTATTTTCAAAGAAAACAAGCCCTTTAATTTGTACAAAGGAATTTACTAATTTGAAGGAGAAGTCCTTTCACGCAAATAAATGGCAAGATAACCACACAAGAGATGAATGTTAGTTATACCCATATAGTGCTTGGCGAAACTGCACTGGTGGCCGCCATCTTGAAATTACCAACTTATTCGGTCCAATCAGTAGTAATGTAACATCTTTCGCTAAAAAATAACCAATAAGAATTAAGTTAACACTGTGCAAGTCTTGACTCGGGAAAATGGCGTCCGGTGAGAAGTCGAAAATGGCAAACCTCAAAATTTGTATCGATAATGACGCTTCCGAATCTGATGATGACAATTTATCCCTAACTGATGAAACTAACATCGTTATTGAAGACGATGTCTCTGACAAAAGAATAGCTAACCCTGTCGATGACGAAAACATGGTTGCCGATTCTCCTTTATTTGACCACGCTTCGGAAAAAGACGAAGTTCAGTTTAACGTTTACTTGAATAAGCTGGAACCTCGTGAGACTGAAAATCCTTTCGCTCGTGTAAGTAACTCAATTTATGCGCTAGTTAAAGCTTTGCTAGTTGCGTGGTCCAACTATTGGGTTTTAAAATGTAGCTATGTTTCTGTTTGCAAGTTGCAACTTCGGTCCAATGTCATGATCATCGTCTAAGGAAGGTAAAAATAACCTTCTATTGTGTCATGAGGTATTTGTATAATGACTTTGATGTAAATTTGTTAAATATTGAGAAACTGTGAATAGTTGTCATTATATGAATCTGGATTTTAATTACAGTAAATGTTAATAGCAGGGAGGAAGGAAATTAACTCAAAATTGATTTTTTCTGGTTTATTGACATATATAACAGTTGAGTTTTATTTTTTTTTTGCAGTCTGCCCGATGGTATGAAAATAAAGAAGGAAATTTTGTGACAGGATTTGATGTTACTCATAAGGTATGATAGTCATAGAAATTATAGAATTTTAGATTTTTTCTAAACAGGTTTCACATCAATGTAACAAGAAGTGTGTTTGGATTTTTAATTGTGATTAAAATTTTTATTTAGAATTAACTTTGCAAACATTATTAACTAATCTGGTTTATCTTTATGTCAATACTTATAATCATTTTTACTGGAATTTAACATCACATTAACAACTAGGGTCATTCAGTGACTTTTCCAGCTTTAATGATGGATAATACCATAGGCATACACCTTGGTAGAAGCACTGACCATCCAAAAGCTAGCTGGATAGCCTCCTCACTTGTGAAATGTTTTCACTGTTGGGATTCAAACTCACAGCAGTTAGGGGCTAGTGATGACAAGTCAGAGACCATAACCATTCGACCACAGAGACCCTGTTAATTTTTGTTATTAATTTCTATTTCAATTACAATTTTTGCTTCCTAAATGTATACATGTATTTATGATAGTTGATACGACCCTGATATTTAAGTATAAGTCAAGTTAACTTCATTTGTGTCATGCATTTAATGTTGAATTATCAACTTTGCTACTCATCATCATAATATGATTCATATTGAAATACTATTGACTTTTGATCTTTTTTAGTTCTCGCAGACTTGGCACAAAAAGTGATCACCTGCTAATGATTGCCTGAAGAAAATATGTATTTTCTTCCCTATTCATCTCTATGTGATTGTTTTTCTCTCTAGGTTGAGGTGGAAAAGTTACAGGAGAGAGCTAAGAGGTTTGGTATGGAATATAAACCAGAACCCCCAGTCAATCTGGAGGAATTGTACAAAAGGTAAATTCAAGCATATCTGCATGAGACAGTTCTATAGCTGTAAAGCTTTTTACCTGTGAGTTTATTTGCGATCCATGTTCCAGACCTCAGTTTCGTCTTTGTATATTTTATTTCTAATTTGTTAGTGCATGCAATTTAATATTGAATTTGATTGAATGTGTACAATTACAGTGAAATGTTTTATGAAAAAGAATTAGGAGTAAAGATTTTTTGATATTACAGGGCTTTCATTTGACCCTTAAAACAGCATTTTGACTCTTGAAATCAGTAAGATAAAGCTTCTGACTCTTGAGAATTTGTACCAAAGGGTCAAATTTATGATAAAAGTAGAAGGGAATTTTGTTGACTCTTAATTATCATCAGCCAAGGGTCTTTTTTTACTCTCAACTTTTGACGTCTAGTGCAAACCCTGATATAACCAAAATTCAATTCTTGTTCTAAATTGTATATTTTTTTATGGTAAATGTTCAAAGATGTTTGTTTTGATGAACTTGTGTTCTGTTTTAGCCTTGGTTTGAAGGCAGAGGATTTGAGTCGTAATGATGAACGAGGAATACGTCTGGAGGCAATACATATACGAGGTGTAAATGAAATGAATACAAAAGAAGTGTTCAATTACTTTCAAGAGTTTGCAGCAGGCGGCTGTGAATGGATTGATGATGAAAGCTGTAAGTTTTACGTATTTGATAATCAAATGTCTGTTATCTTGTGTCAGGGCTTTCATTTTGACCCTTAAAAACATCATTTTGACTCTTGAAAGCGGTAGAATAAAGCTTTTGACCCTGGAGAATTTTAAAGGGTCAAATTTACAATAAAGTTAGACAGAAATTTTGTTGACTCTTCAAATTATCATCAAGGGTCATTTTGAAGGGTCAACTTTTGATGTTTTGTGCAAACCCTGTTGGGTCTTAAATTAAAATATTGATAGATTGGTGAATAAAATTCTA
Organism: Lutraria rhynchaena; assembly: GCA_008271625.1. NCBI lineage: Eukaryota > Metazoa > Mollusca > Bivalvia > Venerida > Mactridae > Lutraria > Lutraria rhynchaena. The sequence continues at coordinate 4,448,772 of VIBL01000010.1, forward strand.
ATGTTGAAATGAGTCAACATTTGTTGTTTGCCAACCCCTATGTGTATCAATAATTATTTCATTTTTTTTAATGAAAATGTCTCGGCAGGCTTGATTAACCCAGACAAGAGAAAGTTTGTATTTCAATTAACCCTTTGCATCACAAGCGTATTTTGGACTCTTTCATGTTCAAAACTTACATACAAAACATCAATTTATTTAAGAATTTTGGGTTATCTCTTCAGAGAAGCAGTAACTACAAGCAAATGCTTCTTTTGCCACAATAATTTAAAAAGTTGTCTGCTTCAGACGTGGGGAAATGTGGCTAAGGGTTAATATGTCAGTTTGTGTATGGCTTAAGTTTTCATGTTGCATTGCATTTATTAATTTATATTCTAGCCTCTGATTTTTAGCTTCTAATAAGGTATTGAACTTGTGACTTTGATCTTTGTGGAAATTCTCAATTTTTTACTCCTGTTTTAACTGACAAAATAGAATTTGGACTGGTAAATCATTACTTAAATATCTATATTTATTTTCTCATGATATTTCAGGCAATGTCATTTGGTTAGACAAGCTTACAGCTGCAAGGGCAATGATGAAATTGAGTCGTAGCTATGAACAAGTGATGGCAGAACATGGCATTAAATCTGTCAGTAGACCTAAACCAGTAACAAATGGTAAGTTGTGCATCTTTTTGTGGTAAGAATATTGTTGTATTTCACAGTTGTTGTTGAAAGCAAGAATTATTGTTGAAATAATCTGCTTGCTCAATGCCCCAGTTAGTAGGTATGAATATGTGCCAATGTATAATTTCAAAGTTTACTTTTCATTCACTTGCTTGAAAATGAATTTGTTTCCAATGATATTTTTCTGCTGCTGACCTACTGGTGTTGTTTACATATCAGATAGGTACCCAAATTTCCTTCTTTTAGGGTTTATCCCGGTAGCAGAAGGTCATACCCTTCTATGAATATTTGACAAAAAGTTCGATTTTCCTCCACATGTGAAGAAGTTGCCAGCTCCATGTGGAAGGGTAAGTTAGTACTGGTTAGTATATAGTCCAGGAAAACTGGTTAAGTGAACCTGTTGCCTTATATAACTGAAAAATTGTTGAAAAACAGCATTAAACCTCGGGACAATAAGTCACATAAAAAAGAAGTATTTTTATTTCAGTTCTACCATTATGAGTCAGGACTTTCATTTGACCCTTAAAACAGCATTTTGACTCTTGAAGTCAGTAAAATAAAGCTTTTGACTCATTGAGAATTTGAACCATAGGGTAAATTTCCTATAAAATTTTAAGGAAATTTTACTGACTCTTCAAATTAACATCTGTCAAGGGTCTTTTTTTACCCTCAGCCTTTGACGTCTCATGAAAACCCTGTGGGTATTATTTTCTTCTCCATTTGTATTGTTGTATTTTTGGAACGATAGCTTGTTAGTCTGTGTTATTTTGAATAAATTATTTCGTGAAATAGGGGAAGATAAGACAGAAAGTGCCACAGAGAAAGTTGATGATGAGACAGAAGATATAAGAAAAGTGGAAAGAATGGAAGAAGATGATGATTTGGATTTAACAGAGACTAAGGTGGCAGAGAATACTGATGATGTGAGGAATGTGAAACAGGTATTCTTTCTGAAATTACAATCCATGATTTTGTATGTAGCTCAGTGATCATCATAAATTACTTTAACAAGACATACACTAATATTGATAAAAAAGGATTTTAGTAGAATTCTTTAAGTCAATTTCCACTCATGGTATACCAAAATCTGATACAAATGTCAAATGATTTGATCAATTATTTTTTGTCATTAGATGTTGGTGATACATTTTGATTAACTCTGGTACCATGCAGGCATTTTGGGTTCTTTAAAAGATTCATTCTAACACGTTTGGGGGACTATAGTATTATAAGAAAATTTTTAAATAATACTATATTTATAATACTGTACAACTTTCTGAAATTAGTTTGCTTTGATGGTGATGGTAGTTATTTTATGCTGAAAAAATTATGAATTTGCTGTCTGAAATACTTAATCGATTTTATTATAATCCTCCGGTATCCAAAACCAACAGGTTGCAGTTTATTGAACATACATGGAAATTTTTTATACCTACTATACCAGCGACCTTGATGAATTTTTTAATGATCCAATTACGATATTTTTTGACGTACGTCTTCAGCAGGATAAACAAGACAGGATGGAGGATGAAGGTATTGAGGAAGGGGAGATAACTGATAGCGATTCAGAACATGAAGTACCAAGTAAAAATCATGCCGAGTTCGATAGTATACCGTGGCCTCCTGGAAAATGGAGGTTAGGAGTCACTTATAAGGAGAAAGCACCATATCTCTTTCTTCGTTTTGCTACCAAAGGTTAGTTGTGTTATATAAACTGTACATTTTGTATGCCAGAAATGATATAAAATGTCTTCACATTTAATTATTCATCAGCAATTTACATATTTGATTTTTGTGGAAACTGTTTTTGTACTGTTTTTGAAATTAGATGAATATATATTGTTTGTTGTTTAATAATTACACTTTGCAGCAGCCCTGGTCCAGTGGTTAGTGCACTGGACTTGTAACCCGAAGACCCAGGTTTGAATCCTGGTTGGCATAGGTCATACCCTTCTATGAAAATTTGACAAAAACATCAATTTTCCTCCATATATGGAGAAATTACTGGTTCCTTGTGGAAGGGTAAGTTAGTACTGGTTAGCATGCAGTGCTGGAAAACTGGTTAGGTGTACAGGTCACTGTATATAACTGAAAAATTGTTAAAAACACATAAAAACAAAAAACGAATTATTACATGTTGTAATAAATTTTTCAGTGGTATGTTTTGGTCAATCTACTTTACAAGACACGGGCTTTCAAAGGGCTTTCTCTACATTTTGGGGAATAAGGCAAGGGTCCTTTGAAGGGGGAATTTTCTGTGTGTTTTCTTTAGGAAAGGGGAATTTATGTGTTGTCATTATTACATTTTTTTCTGTATAAGCAGGCTGGGTCTGCATTTTGGGGGAAGACTATTTGAGAGTGAAATGGGACTAAATTTTGGCCCCGGAAATGGGCACACAGTCAGATGGTCTCAGATAAGGTTGCATGTTGTATAATTTTGCATCTTTATTTTTCAGCTGATATGAAGTTACCAGGTGCAGAAAGAAGAAGCAAGTATTATCAGAAATATGGGAACCCAAATTATGGAGGTAATAAATATTAACAAATTTTATTTACAATGCTTAATTATGTCTTAGTATCTTTCAACACTTGGAAACTTCTTATTTTTGTCTGTTTTTCTTTATTTTTCACCTAAATATTGTTCAAGATGTAGCTTTTGTAATTGATCATATTTTGACTCTCAAACTTTTACCTTGACCTTTGACCAGAGGTATTGGTTTTCTTGGTATAAAACTCAAATATCTGATAAGCTGATTTTAGGACTGCGTGTAAATGCATGTAATGTGTGTTATCAGGACTCTCTTTTGGGGGTCTGGGACCGAGGCCCTGGGAGGGGGGAATTTCACCTCATTTTCAGTTCAAGGGGGAATTTCAAAAGCCTAATTAATATATCATAACCTGCTTAAAATATTTTTTATTTTCTCAGGTGGGGGAATTTTTACCAAAAATAGGGGGAAAAAGTATATTCCAGAGGTGGGGGAATAGGGCCGAAATTCGGCCCCAAATTTGGGAGATCGAGAGCCCTTATTGTTATAGATCCCTAAACAGGGTGTTAGAATCTATTGTTTGTTAATTAAATATTACCTTGTCATAGAAATTGAGCAAAACTAATTTGTTATGCAGGATTTTACTAAGAGTAAGAGTACAAACAATGAAAAATATCAATTTTGCTATGCTTGTATTGTTTGTTTTATGTCTAGATAAAAGCTTTGATCATATATTTTTAAGCAGTCATATTTTCTGTTTCAGGATTCAAAGGTCTTATGAGTAAATCTATGTAAGTTTTTCAACTTCTTTCATTGTACTTTTCAAAATATTTATTGCTTTCTTGTAACGTTTGTTTTTGTGAATCCTAATTTAAAAAACACTTACATAATACAGTTACAAAAATAAATTAAATAGAATTTTTTTTTTTTTTTATCTTGTAATCTCTATCCAGTATCATTCTTTGTCACTAAGAAAGTAATACCATTGCATTTTTAACTTTAAGTATACAAAAATGTTGTTTTGATATCCCATATCGTGTTCTGTGAGGGGCTTTTCTGGTCGAATGATTATGGTCTCTGACTCGAAATCACAAACTCTTCACTGCTGTGAGTGTGAATCCCACTAAGTTTCACTTGTGAGGAAGCTGTCCAACAGGCTTACTGAAGGTCGATGGTTCTACCCAGGCGCAAGCCTGGGTCTTTCTCTACTATTAAAGCTCGAAATGACCCTGGCCAAACGGCCCTGGTTGTTGTGTAATGTTTACCATGAGTGAGAAATATATATAAACTGTTTTTTAATTGCTTTGTTTCATAGGAAACAAAAATTAAGGAAAAGAAGAGAAACTGAAGATCTAGAAACATTCGGTGTTCCTGATAGTGCATACGCTAATCGTGACCAGGTATATGCATGTAGCTGTTTTGCTGCACATATTTGTGCTGTGGCTGATTTATATTTTTATATCTTCACAGACCCGGTCTAGGTCTTAAAAAGTTTTGCCAGTATGACATTAATTTTCTTTGTTAGGTTTGTATTACGATTTTGCTGTGTGTCAAAATGTTCAGCATGTTTACCATGCCTGATGGGGTTTTTGTTTGCGGTTTGCTAAGTACAAAATTACATCATTAGTGTTTACTGGAAATTATGATGTTGAGTTACTCAGTCACCATGAATCAATGTTGTTGAACTGTTTGTTTTATGTACTCGTCCAAATCCATAAAGGCACTTTTAGGAATTCTTCAAATTTATGCCTGTCCTACAATGTTTTCCTTTTATTTGGATCAATTATGTCTATTTTGTAAAAACAGTTATTGGCTTGAGTTTTTTTTTAAATTATAACGATTGTTCCAGTAGCTTTGTCATTCCATAGGTATTTTTCTACTGTCAGAAACAGTGCCAGTTTTCACGTGACAGAAAAAAAATATTCATATTTGTGTATTGAAATAGTCTGGATTTTTTATCTTGATAAATGATTATAACCAGACATGTTTAGCAGTTCAGTTCAGGGTGATATATTGAGTGGATCATATTTTTTACTTATTGTCACTGGGGTTTAACGCTGTGTTTCAACAATTTTTCAGTTACATATGGCGACCAGTTCTCCTAACCAGTTTTCCTGGACTGTACACTAACCAGTACTAACTTACCCTTCCACAAGGAGCTGGCAACTTCTCCACATTTTGAGGATAATCGACATTTTTGTCTGAGTGAATCATAATGTCTATGTATTGTATTGTTGAAATCACTACCTTGCAGGTTTCTTATGGAGATGATTTATTCACTGACACTGTAACACCAGTTGAGATTGAAGAAATAGATTTATACTCAAAGAATGAAAGACCATCCAGAAATGTGAAAAAATCCAAACCAGAAATAGGTACGTTTTATTTAATTGCTACATTTATACATCTAGGTCAATTTACATTCTGGAAAACCTCAATTTATGACCATCTCAGTATAATGACCTCGCTAAACCACCACTCAATCTTGAACCAGTTTCCTGTATTTGTTCTATATCTGAACTTGATAAACAGACCACCTCAATAATAAGGCCACTCTTCAGGTCTAAATGGAAGTCATAATATAGGGATTTTACTATAGATGGCTTATGTACAAAAATAAAGAAGATGACTAATGGTACTTGTATGAAAGTATCTCATTTAATATTAATGCACTTATAACTAACAAGTACTTCAGATATGAAAGTTCTCAAATAATAGGAAGTGATATTGGTATATATCAAACCTAATTGAATCACTTGAATTTTGAAATAAGAATTTAAGCATTTTGAATTTTTTACTCATACTAATGACATAAAAAATCATGTTATATTAGAGGATGATTACTTTCTCTCTGGTAGTTAAGTTTATGAGAAAATACTGAATTGAGTTTTATTAGAAAATGCACTTCGGTTTTATTTTAAGTAATATAGTAGAACCTCACTAAAAGATCACCTCAATATCACGACCACCTCATAATGACCCCTTATTTTCAGACAGGTTTACAATGTCTCATCTATATTTGAACTTGATGATAACACTTTCTCATTATTACAACCAATTTATTTAATCACTCCAGTGGTCTTAATTATATTATTGTATATAATTCAGTACTTAATAAGTCACCTTGATTGCATTATCTTGGATCAGAATGAAAATGATTTTAGGAACTGGAAATCTGAGCTGGTCAGTTCATAGGATATTAATTGAATTTGTGTTCTAGTACAACTGATTCCATTTTCCTGCGCCTGGGTTTAGGCCAATGGTTTATGGTTATGAAAGATGTTTAAGAAAGTAATTATAACTATATGTGGATACAATTTTTATTCAAATTGTTGTTTTTTATTGTAGAAGAAATGGATGAAGATATGAATGATTCTTCTGAAGAGAATTCTTTCCCTGTAATCGAGAGAGTGGCAAAGAATGATCGGGACCAACATGAAGGAGATGGATCAGGTAGTGATATTGATGAACAAGAATTACGTAGACTATTGGGACCAAAGGATAGGAAACCAATGATGAGAATGTATGCTGATGAAGTTGAAGAAAGACAGAAAGCAGACAGGTAATATTGTGATACGGTTACCTAGAATCCATTTTTATTCATACACTTAATTGGACTTGCTGTTATTCTATATATCCACTAGTTTTTGTAAATGGTTACATTTTGACAGACTGTTGACATTTTTGGCTTCACTGTAATTGTTACAGCTGTTAAATAGCTGTTTTAGAGTTCATTTAAGAAATGTGCTAATAAGTTATTAAATAAGTATTAAACTTAATGTATTTCTTTCCATTTTTATATGTATGGGATAGTGGGTGCATAGTCACCTGTTCTATCCTAACAGAATGTATGTTCAAGTTTCATCGAATTTAGAGGCAAAGAATAACTACTATCAGTATGATGTACAATTCAAATTGATAATAGATGAACACAATTACCTTGGCTATAATTGTTTCTTGTCCTTCAGGAGTTTTATGAGACATTGTCAGATATCGAAATACAGAATTTTTTCTGCCTGGATATACATAATGTTCCTTCTGCTCAGACCTGTTTCTGTATGATTGATAATCTAGTTTGTGATCTAAGTTTTTGAAACTATTAGCTATATTTTACTGTATAATGGATGTGAAAATGTATACAAGACATCAGGTTTGTGGTTGAAATTGCAGACTGCAGTACACAGATGTAAGTTTCTGGCATATGTCTGTTTTAGCAGGTTTTTACAGTTTTTTTGTGGCTGTGTGCTAAAATATTTCATTTTTTTCAAAATTCTCAACTTTTACCCATGTGTATTGGGACCAAGTAATCAATTTTTACCCATGTGTATTGGGACCAAGTTATCAACTTTTACCCATGTGTCGTGTGACTATGATCAATATTAAATTCTTTCATTGTATGTTAATTTGAACTCTGTTTTCAGACAAAGAGAGTTAGTAGGAGCGCTAACTATTGTTGCTGATGCCAAGAAGAAAGTGAAGAAGGTTCAAGATGCTCGACAACTTATCTCAGGGATTGATTTACGTCAAGCATTGAAAGAGAAAAAGATGAACAGAGAAAGTTCACCTTTGACCTGGAAACGTGCAAGGTCAAGGTCCTTTTCTCCAAACTTTGACCATAATATGGACAGTGGAATGAATTTTAAGATAATAACACCAATGCATATGACAATTGAAAATAATAAAGCTTCTGATGTTGAAGATGAAATTGAAGATATTGTTGAATCTGAATCTGAAGAGGAAATGGTGAAAGAACCAACTCCTGAACCTGTGAAAGTGAAGGAAATAAGAAGAAGAAAAAGGTCTTCTCCAATGGGTACTAAGTCAAAAATGGATGAGGTTGAAAAACCCAGGGATGTAAGATCAAGGTTAAGTAAGAAAGTTGATTCTGATGGTGACACACGGGTAGCTCGACGATCTCCAAATAATGTGAGATCAAGACTAAGTAAGAGAGTGTCTCCAATTATTGTTAGTCCTGACAGATCAGAGGATACCAGAGTGTCAAGAGTACGTAGGTCCCGTTCACATGATCAATTCAGGTCTCGATATAACAGATCTCGCTCACCATTCAATAGACGTAGAAGACTAGGAATGAGACGTTCACGTTCACCCATAAGAAGGCATTATGATCGTGGATATCGATCTCCAGTGCGTGATAGGTCACCTATAAGACGCTTTAATAGGTCTCGCTCAAGGTCGCCTATAAATCGACGACCGGCAAGATCAAATTTCAGATCTCGATCACCAGTGCAAAGACATTATAATGACCGTACACGTATCGGACGTGATGCAAGGTCACGCTTAGGTAGAAAATCAAGATCACCAACAGATTCACAAGAGGACTCTGATGTGGAAGAGATTCAACCAACACGCACAAAAGATATTCGAACAAAAAACAATCGTGCTCGTAATGCAAGCTCAAGTAGTTCTTCATCGAGCTCGGACTCTAGCTCAGATGATTCGAGTTCTTCCAGCGATTCAAGCTCTTCTTCATCATCATCGTCATCATCTTCATCTGACAGTAGTAGTAGCAGTGATAGTGAAAGTGATAGTGATGCTTCTGAGAGATCAGCTATTAGAAATAAAAAAACTCAGAGAAAAATCGAGCGATCCAGAATTCAGGAAAAAACTTCATCAGCATCATCACGGCATCAGCATTTGTCTAGAAGAGATGGAAGAGAGAGAGTTCCAAGACGAAAAGAACATCGGAGAATTTGAGTAAAATGACTGTAGAAGGCTGGGTCCTTTTGTGATATTCTTATGGCGTGAAAATTACATTTATTTATACTTCGTCAAGCATTAGTTAAATATATCTATGCTTCATGTTGGTTTATGAAGGGGACATATTGGTTGATCTATCACTTATGGTCTTTGAACTGTGTCTGTACAATCCATTGGCTATGGCTTAAAAATGTCCAATGCCAAATAGATTTATCATCATCATTTAATACATGTTTTTAGTTAAATTTGGTTATCATAGCAATGTTATAAACAGACTTTTAGAACTCTTTATCCAAAATTGTTGTTAAAGATTAAATTGTTTTTAATTACAAAATATTTAGGTTGGGGTCTGACATATTTTATGTATGTAAATTTCCTGATATTTATTTTCAAATTTTATTTTGTTTAAAGGCATCTTAGTATCACATGTTTTATTTTGTCCTAAAGAAGGATTTCTGTTCTGTAATTTATGTCGATTTTATGGAACTTAATACTAATATATAATATTTCAGTAAAATTCTGATACAAGAAGTATTACAACTATCATAGAAGTCATATTTTGTTGGAACTGAAAGCAACTTTTGATGCTTTGGAATTATAAAATTCTTAATATTCAATTTTACACGAATCATGACTTATTTGTAGGCATCAATGTATACTGGCCATCATAAGAAAGTAACCAGTTAGTGATGTTTGTATAAAATAGGCAAAGCACAAGTAATTGAGTTGAATTTAATTCTGGAAATAGCTGAAACATTTCATGATATGGTTTATTGTTATCCATTATTGACCGTAAAATTGCTGTATACCATTAAAATTTCGAGGTCAGTATAGTGGGCCAAAATAAAAGAATTTTTATGACAGTTACTTTCTTATGACGGCCAGTATATATTCACCTCATTTTGAGATGAGTTCTTCATATTTTATGTGCAGTTTCATTATTTTACTGCATCACGTCTATATAGTTGCAGGGCTCTTATTTGACACCTCAAATGGTTTTTTGACTCCTGAAATTAGTAAAATAAAGCTTGTGCCTTTTGAGAACATGTACCATAGGGTCAAACTTGCTACTACATGTACAAAACGTCGGTTTATTTAAGAAAATTGGGTTATTGCTCTCTTGACAGAGTGGAAAACATTGTGGTTAAAGAAGTCATTACTCATTACAAGCAATGACTTCTTTTGCCACAATGTTTCCAAGAGTCTTCTGCTTCAGATACAAGGAAAGGTGTTATTATAAGGTAAAGGGTTAAAATGTAAAAATCATTATCTGCCAAGGGTGATTCTTTGCCCTCAACTTCTGACATCTGGTGAGTTGTATCTCGTTCTTATAGCTTTTATAGAAACACTTTTGTTGTTATATGGGTACAATGGCATTAGTCATGTTAAGGAGTTTGCGTGAAAATTTTTTATTCTTCTGTTTTGTTGTGGTTGAAACATCACTTTAATTCTTGAGTTAAACTCATTCCTGTAGTATAGTATGTGTACATATTTACAAGTACCTGTTTCATGTTGATATATGTTTACATCATTAGGCCAGAAAAAATGATACTTGTCTTTACGGATACCCATATTTTGGTGCCGACCCTGAAGTTTCTATTAGCTAAATTCAAGATATGATAATATTTGGGGATGAATCGAACTTCCAAAGTACTAACGGTATTTTTAGAAAAAAAAGTGAAAGAAAAGTATTGCAACATATATACCCTATTTTATTGATAAAATAAACATATCGATAACTATTTTTTTTTCAAGCCTAACGGAGAGAAATATTTTGTATAACTGTGTCATTATGTTACGTATTTGTTCAGTACAGTACCAGAAAATTAAGTATTAAATAAACAACAATGTTGATGATTTACGTGTTGTTGCTTTTCTTCATCCAGTGCAGCATGCATTCATTTTCTATTTTGTTCTATTTAGTTAATTAACGTTGTATTTTACTGCAGTTTAGATAACTCATGAACAGCTGTATAAAGTATACTATATTATAGTTACATAACATTAAAATATATAAATTTCATATGGTACATGGAAACAGGGACTTTACATTACAGGGACTCTACATTACATTACTCTAATGTAGAGTCCCTGATGGAAATGACAAATGATTGTCTCTGTTATTTAAATACAAAATTGAAGCCAATTTCACTCATAGGAGAGCTTTTAGTATAGACAATCAGGGTTAAAAGTTTTCGGAATTTTCCGGAAACTGGTATTTACTAGGTCCAAACCCTACTGGTTTTTATTGTTTCCGTGGCACTGAGGTTAAGATTTCCGTTTTATTTTCAACTTTCACCCATGTAAATTTGATGGCTTGCTGTCATAGCCTTGTTTATATAGTACTTGCTTAACACATTAACGTGAACAGAGACCCCTGAAGGTATTTATCTGGTCATCATAAATAAAGAAGGAACCAGGGGACCACTTCTACACTGACGTTTTGTCATATCTTTTCTTACTTGCGGGATATGTTGTAATCCGTACTAAGGATAGGCTGTAACTACAGTATCGCTGATATCACCGTGGAACGTTATATACGGAAACTTTTATTGACATTAATTCAGTTTAAATGCGTTCATTATTTACAAACAACAGGAATAAGCAATATAAAGAATAACAGAAGACTTGTAATGTATATTTCAATTAAGTCAAAATACGACTGTAATCTAAATGAAAGCGATTAGAGCCAATTTTTTCAACAAGATCTCTTGAAATCACGATCGACTACATGCTTGTCCAATTTCACCGTTTGTCTTACAACCAGTGGCCAAAAACTGTTAATAAATAAAACTTGATAATACTTATTTTCTCTGTAAACTATACTCATAAAAATTAAGTATATTTCCGAATTTTCCCAGAAATATTTGGATGTAGTAAACTTGTTTTGAAATTAAATGCTACATCAGCGTTAAAGTTGGTATTTAACTAAACTAAAATCAATCGTGAAAGAGATACACAAAGCGTTAGTATAATGAAATCCACGTGTTTCTTCCACTTTCTCATACTTCCGGGTTTATTACTGCGAGTATTGATTGTTATTCTTCTCATATTCCGGTTAATCGCGCCACTCCCTTGCAAATAACTTCTTAGAAATATATTTAACAGGTATACAGGCTGTTTATAAATAATACGTACAAGGTTGTAGCAGTAGGCCTACATACGTGAATAAATTAGAATATATTTAGCGACGCATGCACAAACCTGAGGATATGTAATATTATTTTCAAAATCACGGTCCAAAAGCATAATAAAGTTGTGATGTAACCTGAATACGCCATCTTAACCGGGGAATTTCGAACGAGTATCAATCGAGCGTAAGACTTCTAATTTTAATGTCGGGCTACGCAGCTGAAATGTACGCGAAACTCTTCTAGTTTTCGAATGAATCCATCTTTATAACCGCTTAACGAGGTGTTAATCATTACAAGCCTGGTGATGTCAGTAGGTAATTAATTATATACATGCACGTACTTTGTTCGTTTTTTTTTAAATAATTTGGTACTTAAGTTATATAGCTCACATTGTTGTGTGATAGATGTACAATCTATGTTACATTAACGATGCCGATAAAACTTTGCATAATGTATTCCTATGTCTTAACGATCACTTTTTTTGTCAAGAAACTCAATGCTATGGTGTTGGTTCCTTACATTAATCAGCACAACGTTTTGTAAATAATGTGGCCCAAACATTTTCCTGGATCGTGGTTCAACCTGTAATAGACCTTCGCTTTCGCCTTTAATGTTTGTTCTGTTCTGTTTTGTCCCTTTGTGGTATGTTCCGTTCCGCTCTGGTCCTTTCCGTTCTGGTCTGTTCCTTTGGCTCTGGTCCTTTCCGTTCTGGTCTGTTCCTTTGGCTCTGTTCTTTTCCGTTATGGTCTGTTCCGATCTGTTTTGTTCCTTTTCGTTCTAGTCTGGTCCGTTCCGTTCTGTTCCATTCTCTGGTTGTACCTTTGGTGCCCTGCATCATGGAACGGGGACCAGTTTATCCGTACTATTACCGCATTAAGGGAGGTGAACAAAAGAATCAAGTACACGATGATACAGTTTGCAGGTACTAATCTAAAACCAGAATATGATAGTGTTTTAATTACATAATCGTGATTGCTGGATGTTTGATTTTTTTCAACATGCAATTATATATGCATACCATGAACAACATTCCGTGCTTTAAAGTAAATTAGTTGATGTTGTTGTGATTCTTATATAAGTTTCTCTGATTTACTCACGTAATTGTTTGTATATATGGTTTAGAATTAATATATGAGATTTTTTCATCTGGTTTAACGCCGTTTTTTTTCAACTATTTTTCAGTTTTATATGGCTGTAGGTTCACCTAAACGGTTTTCCTGAACTGTATTCTAACCAGTACTAACTTACCATTCCACAAAGAGTCAGCAATTTCTCCGCATATGGAGGAAAATCGACATTTGTGTAAAATTTTCATGGAAGGGTTTGACATGCCGCGACCGGAATTTGAACCCGGATTGCCTCATAAACGAAATACTAATTCGCAATTACGAAGTGTCAATTCGTAAAAACGAAATAAAAAAAATGAGTGCTACAAGTTAAAATACAAGTGTAGAATGTCACTTTAAGGGCTCCGTAAAATACCATCATTGTACTCGATAGTTTTATCTTTAACAGCGAAAAACATCGACAAAGGTTGACTTGTCTGGATAATTTCAGAATCCGTCATCATGATAATTCAAATAGACAATCATAGTTTAAAATAACAGTTAAAAAACTTGAAAATCGCCTTGACATGCGCCTGATTTAGAATTGAGGTATGAAACGTTCTTTACAATGGCACAAATGCTATGAATGCGGACGATGAAATTTACGAGTTAAATTGTTTCGTTCAACTTTATCTAATTAAAATAATATCAATCAAATAAGCGCTACAATTGTTTGTTCATTTAATATTCGTGTAGAATATAAGCTAGCATTTGTATCTCATTTAATGATATAAGTTTTATACAAACAGAAACGAGAAATTTACGAGAATGTAAACAATTAAATTTCACGTGAGCATGTGTGAATTACATTTTATCTTTAATATTCGTACGCAGTAATTACGCCTCTCTTCGAAAAAATCAGCCTGGTGTAGTATAATATCTGCAAAAACTCCATTATTTTTTTTGATGAAACAATTAACAACGCCTTTAAACAACATTTTCTAATTAACAACTGTCAAGCTTTCATGATACTTGTACAGTGAAACCTAGCTAGGTTACGGAAGGTTGGTGTAAACCCTTGTGTAAACCTGATATATCCCTTCACAGTCGCCAAATGACCCTGACTGTTAATCCGACGCTAAACTCTATTGAAACTTTACTTACCCGAAAATGTTCGGACTGAAGAATTTAATCGGATTAGAGAGGTTTCCGGATAACATGAGTTATCTATATTACGGCTCATAATACGCCCATTATTTTTTTCACGATAAAATTGCACACAATATCGGGATTGATCGATGTGTTCTGGTCAGTCATATCCATCTTTCATGAAAATCAGCCTTCGACCGTATACCCATTGGACTATAGCAGGGACAAAAACTTGGACGAAATGCTTGGAAATACGAAACTATTGATGGAAATATCCGTTATAAATGTTATAAAACGACAATCGTTCTTCTTTACTGCAAAAATATTTTTTGACTTTATTCGATTTCTATTATACTATCCCATTAACCAGTGCAAGTACAGTGAAACACCAAATTATGACCATCTCTCTATAACGACCATTCAGTTTTTGACCACTTTTTTATTTTTTCTTCTTTATTTGAACTTGATAATCAGACTATTTCAATATTAAGACCGCTCTTTTTCGGGTCCAAATGGTGGTCCTAATGTTGAGATTTTTCTGTACATTTTGTTACACTGAAGTAAGAAGAGACTGAAATCATTTTCTCACTTCAGAACACTTTCAAGTTCAGTAAAATACCGTATGTAAAGTTATCTATGAGGTCAAAGTGTTCTCTTTAAAATGTACTTTTACAATTTCTGTATGATTGCTATGACGTTTTGCCATTTCCGTATTAATTAATTCACATTAGAAAGGCTCCAGTGTATGTACAGTATAACCCCTGAAAACCGGACTCACTGAAAACCGGACACCCTGTAAACCGGAATTCTCTGAAAAAAAAGCGGACGATTTTTCAAGTTCCATTTTTCTCTTCTTTATCAAAAGCTCTCTGAAAACCGGACTTTATGCTTAGCCGGGAAAAGGTCCGGTTTTCGGGGGTTGTGCTGTTTATCACATAGAATGATTTTCTTGTCCCGAAAGGATCGTGACGCCTTATTTGATTCGGTGCCAAGGAAAAATTAACATGATAAACAAGTAATATGTTAAGCATCATCGGTTAATAAACTCTGGCATGCCAGCAGTCTTAGAGCAATGTTGTGAACTTTTCTATTACATGTTATGTACCAGAAAATCGTATTTTTTACACATGGTGTAGATTCTCTGTTAGTGCATTTGTAATTATTCAGGCGTTTGCGTGTTACTATGAATTACTTAATGGATGTCTGAACAGCTGATTTGTTTTCGTTTGGTGTAGATCAATATATTACGAACACGTAAATAAATCATAGATCGTAATTCTTGTTTACTGGTGGTACGGGTTACGACTAACTTGGCCAGTAGGCTGTCTCGTGAATATTCATTACATGACATTCATTCGTTGAATACTAGTTAAGTGTACACAGGAATTAAAGTCCTTTGTACGACGTGTGGTGATTTGTTCCTATACAACTGAAGGCCATCCATTAATCAAACCATTCTCTGGGACTGAAAAGAGCCGTTGGAAAATGGAAACGTTTTATTTTCCAGTAAGGTCTACCGTACAAAATAGTTAGCTTGCAATTACACGACTGACTCAACTTTTTTCTACCAAAAATATTCAATATAATAAAAAAAATACCCATCAACCCACCAAATGTAAAAATTGATCAAGTCACGTGATTGCAAACCAACATTTTTTTAGAGGATTGCCTAACGAGAACTTACAGCTGAGTTGAGTACAGGTATGTAAATGTATCTTTATCTTGCAGTGCCGTGATTTTACTGGAATGTAGAACTAATGATCAAAAATCCGCCGTAAGTTTACCAAGAGGTCAAGTTTGATAATATACTATATCGAATCAATGATTGATCTGAGAGCCTGGTGGGAAGATATAGATAATAAGAAAAATAAGATATAATTAAACATCAATGTACGACCACTTCATTATAACCAACGCCTCATTATAACGACCACTCAATTTTGAACCAGTTTTCTATATTTCTATATTTCTCCTAACTAGTTAATCAGACAACCTTAATATTAAGACCTATCTTTTTTGAGTACAAATGGTGGTTTTAATATCAAGATTTCACTGTAAATGTATCTACAAATTGTAGAACGGTAGACTTCATTCTGATAATCAATACCAGCGAACTTTCATTCGTAATGAGATACTAAGTATACATGTACTTCATTTATCAGAAATATTTTCATTTTTTATTCGTTACACAAAAGATATATAAAACCGATTTGCGTATGTAAAAATATAATATTTACAATGAAGCGTGATGACGCTAGTATCAGAAACAAAATGAACCCCCACCCCCCCCCAAAAAATACTCAATTACGTCGTTGACAAGCAAAATAAATTACATGCAGTAGACTGAAAATTTTCATTAATATTGAAAGGTTGATGACACACGATGTATTAGTTGATTCTCCTGTATTATAGACATACTCAACGTCCCCGTCACTGTTATTGTACACGCTGTTAAAAACAACAGCAGCGAGCAATGGATGTTCCAATTTGTCCGCGTGTAAAATAGCTTTTTCAGGATCGAACACGTAGCTATTCATCTCCATGTGAATATCTGTCGTACCATGCGTTGTCGTGGAAAGAAGCGGAAATGTTACCCCGTCGTCGAAATTTCCTTCTACCGTTAATTTTGAAAATGTAGAATTAGCAGACGCCACAACATTACCGCATGTGGTTAAATCGTCAGTAGCACATCTATGGACTGCGCAAAACTGCATATGAAGAGCGCCTGGTCTTAGCAAAATAACATCGGCTGCACTTAATATAAATCGTTCGTCTGGCTCTTTAAAATTGAATTTATATTCAACAGCACAACACACTCGTTCAATGCAAATATCTGCATATCCTGACATTTTGTTCAGCACGATGAACGTCATGTTCATGCCATATCTATACGTTCCAAAATACGTCGTATCCATTGCAACAAAATCTATATCCAATTTTTTGTTTTGTTCTAGAATCGGCGTCAATCGTTTGCCGTGACGTCTTTTGTCAGGTTTCATTTCTATTTCGGCAACAAGAAGAACACCTTCAGTTCCAGCGAAGTTAAGATCAGAATTAACTTCAACATCTTCACCAAAGATTCCTGAACCTGCCATGTAATATTCAGCATGTCTGATATTAGCGGCTATGATATTCACGTGGTTTCGTTTTGCTAGTCCGGCATACATTTGGAGTGGAATTATAAACGGATAAAACACGTTCCATGCTGACGTCACGAGAAGATTATCTATATTATGTTCATCTAACAAAACTTGAGTTGGTTCATGATGTAACAAATCAAAACATACGACTGTTCCGAATTTTCCAAAGGGCGTGTCAAATGTCACGTATTCTGGCTTTGGGGCGGGGTCAAACAAGGGCGTTTCATCATACATATGTCTTTTATGATATCTAGCTATAAGTTTACCGTGACGATCAAACACGACATTGGTGTTGAACTGATAGCGACCATCTTTAGGGCACGAGGGGTCACTTGATGAATCGCATGTCTTAATGTCACCCATATTCGCGACCACATATATGAAGTTGTCTCGCGCCATACAACTGATATTTCTTAGTACTCGTGTGTTTGGGTGTTTGTCGGGTTCAACACAAGGTGTCCATTCCTCGCTCGCATCCGGAATGTCTTCCAAAAACGTAATGATTGAGTCCCGGCTATGATCGAACCCGGTAATGCCGTACTCCGGAAATACGATAATTTTGGCACCCTGAAAAAAATATAAACATAATTCAATTACAGAAATTTCTTCCCATCTTGATTCTTTTGTTTTGCTTCAAACGTCTTTCAATACAAAATCTTTATTTCATTTTAAGTAGAAAACGATCATCTTACTTTTTTCTCTTCTGAAATACTTTATTAATTTGGCATAATGCCATGTTTAAAAGTCGGTCATATCGTTTTGTATCTGAATATAGGTTTACCATGATTTACCAGCATACAATAAATATAATAAACAGGTAGAGTATATTTGCCAGTATATCCGTTTCCGGGTCATTGGGACCGAGGTAATTATAAGCCCAGCTATGTTTACGTCCATCTTATCAGAAACTCAAATTGGATGTACCTTTCTCCGACATTTATTCTTGATAATAGTCCATAAATCAACATAAGTATGAATTATTATGATGTAGTTATCATATAGAAATTATTTCGCTTGATTCCGTGAAAATCTTATTCGATAAGACATTATTTTATCGTTCTTACTGATACATTTTACTGACAATTATACAGTAAAATCTCGATAATGGGACCACCTTCGACACCCGAAAAATCGGCCGTAACAATGAGATTGGTCTCATTGTCAAGTTGTATTACTGGGGAATTATTAGAATCAGGTCCGAAAAAAGTGGTAGTTGTAACAAAGTTGTCGTAATATTGAGGTGGTCGCTATTTGAGGTTTTACTGCATAACACTATTAATTCCACATACATGTAGTTGAGTAATACAGTCTGTATCACGTGGTCGGACTTTGATTGAAAACTTGCCATTTTATTCATGCCACAAATCTTCTAAGAAAAGGATGTGAATCAGATTAATTAGGAGCGACATTGACTTCTCCAAGTTGCCATTTTATCAGTTAACTGAAACACCTATATCATCTCGAATTAGTCAGTACACACATTTAACATTTTCAATGTATATGTTGTTATTACAGTCAAACCTGTGTCGGCGGCCACCTACGAATAAAGACCACCCTGTGAATACAGGCCATTCTTTGAAACACCGTCACTGATTATTTCGTACAAATTGACCTCCGAATAAAGGCCACCTGTCGCCTTTCCTAAGGTAGGCCTTTATTCATAGGTTTGACTGTAGTTTAAATGGGAGGTTATAATTAAGGAAGTATTTTGATTATATACAGACCGTTAAAATAATCACACGGTTATTTTATTATTATTATTATTATTATTATTATCGGTGATGTTTTATGATGCATCGAGAACTAATGGCCATGTAGCGCGCATCAAAATAAAAGGATATTCGACATGTGTAAAAAATCAATTCGTGTATCTTATTTATGTGATTATTTTAGTAAATATAGGCTTGAATTCATTTAATTGAATTTTAAAACTGGCTTTACGTGTTGAATCTAAGATGCCGATTCAGTACGTACGATAAGTCTGTTTTTTAGTGATGTCGTTTTCATTGTAAACAGTAAACCTTCACTTTCTGTCCACTTCAACATTAAGACCACACCATCATAACGATCACTTTGGTTTTGGACATATTTTTAATATTTAAAGTCAACATGATAATGAGACGAACTCAATAGTAAGTCATTTTTTATATTGAACGGTTCAAAAGGGTGTCTTTAATATCGAGGTTTTCTTATTCATCAACAAGATGATATAAAATTACTCTAAAGATATGCGTAAGTACATGTTAAATAACTTCTGTGGAAATTAAAACGAACTTTAACACTACGTGTGCGTCATGGACATATACGACTTGATTTTAATTTACAGAAAGTGTATTAACAGTCAAACCAGTGTTCGCCGCCACCTCCCAATGAAGACTACCCTGTGAATAAAGGCCATTCTTTGAAAAAACATCGATAATTATTTAGAACAAACTGACCTCCGAATAAAGGCCACTTGTCAATAAAGGTCACATTTTGTTCGCCGCCACCTCCGAATGAAGACTACCCTGTGAATAAAAGTCATATTTTGAAACACCGTCACTGATTATTTAGAGCAAACTGACCTCCGAATAAAGGCCACCTGTCAATAAAGGCCACATTTTGTCTTCCAAAGGATGACCTTCATTCAAAGGTTTGACTGTACCAATGTGATATGTATCATGTGATATGTATGTTAATATTAACAAAGGAGTTAGTTGATGAATAGCTAGTTCTAGGTGAATATCCTACGAACGTATGCAGTCTTTTTTGTTATTTGTTATTTGCCCACTTAAAATGCAAATTGCGTAAAATTACTCGACAGGGCGTTGATGAATTAAAAGAGTTACGTGTTATTTTAAACCGCAAACTTATTATATCATGTCTACCTGATACTTTAAAATGAAAATTAATGTAAACATTAAAATGGCCTTTTTGAACCTAAACGAAATTACTCTTTTTAGACCGTGGGCTTATTGATTACTTTTTTATGTGACGTGTCCAATTAAATAGAGACCTACGCTTCTCTAGCAGATTGATGGACTGAAATGATTTTGATTAGCCAGCTGAATTTCACAAAGTGAGACTCAATGGAATTTTGATGGCGTTGCGCATGCGTATTTTTCTTTTGTTCATGCGCGGTAGCATCGTTTTTAACATCTTTGTAAATATCTATGGTTTAATTGATGTCTGATCACCAGCTGGTTTGACTCGGAATGGTATTTTATGTTTGGCAATCTAAGATAGAACATTTTAATACTTCTCATGACCAAATGGCTCGTAATTGTTAATATGATGAAGTTTTTTTTTATTTTACGTTAGCATCTGTATACAAGTTAATAACACAGCAACCCAAATGGTTTACAGAGATCAAACATTCTAAGAATGCATCGAAAGTTTTATTTCACTAAAGATAAATTCATATACATTGTACTCTAAAACCTCGATAATAACACCATCTTAGGGATCCGAAAAATCGGTTGTAATAATGAGCTGGTTTCATTATTAAGTTGCATTGAATGCCGGTCTGAAAATAAGTGGTCACTACAGTAAGATGGTCGTTACGTTGAGGTGGTCACTATGTGAGGTTTTACTGTATCACGAATGTTACTGAAGATGTTCTAATATCGATCTTATAAGCATTTTTTAACGAAAATCGAAATCTTCAAGATAAGCTAAATTTGAGCAAACCAAAATTATAATTTCTTTTCTATGAAACATCATGGTTGGAAAAGAAATAATCTGTTTATAATCATGTGAATAATTGGTCTAATCTCAAATATCTACATTATCGATGATGTATCATTATCATACTGGCATGGAGTGGTTAAATCCGACTGTTATATTTCTGACAACAAAAATATACCGTAGAGAAATGAGCTATAGAATTTTGACTAAGAGGAAAAGTAGAAAAATAGGTGCACGCTGGTTTATTCGGCTATAATGTTACAGGTAGGAGTATTTTGCAATTAACTGAAGTCTTTACCAACTGTTTTTTAGAACAATTTAAGCTATAAAACATAAGTACAGTATTGGCAAGATAACATGGCTGAATCAATGAATGAAATAACAGCAGAAACACCAAATAAATCAATGAAAATAATTATGAAATATTTACACTTGAGACAGGTGCCCCTGACAGTAGCAATAAATCGTGGAACTGAACGGAACTGAACTGAATACATGTACAGAACTGAGGAAATGGACATTCAAGGTTAATTCATTCGTGTTTTGGAAATATCATCTGATCTAAACATTTGATAACAACGTATGATAATAATCATGCCGTGATGATCAACTGTCCAAAATTTATACATGATTTGTTTGACCAATCAGAATCTGTTGATGGCTTTATTACCCAATAAGAACCGATAGACGGTTTAACTGATCAGTAAGTACCTATAGATGATTTGTTTGACCAATCAGACTCTATTGATGGTTTTATTGACCAATAAGAATCTACACATGATTTGGTTGACCAATCAGAATCTATAAATGGTTTATTTGACCAGTATGTACCTATAGATGTTTTAATTGACCAATCAAAATCAATAGCTTACTTGATTGACCAATCAAAATTGGCCAATTAGAATCTATACATGATTTGAATGACCAATGAGAATCAATATACAATCATCTAGTTACTTATGTAAAGATTATTTGGCTGATTAATGAAAAAACTACAGTGCAACCTCTATAGAGCGGCTCTCTGTCTCTTAATCAACAATCTCTCTTCAACAACAGTATGGCTTTTTCCCACTGTACGATTTAACTTTTAATTGGACTATCTAGAGCAACAACCTCTCAACAACAACATAATATTGCTTCTTACAAAAGTTGTTGCTTTGGAGAGGTTGCATAGTATGTATAGCTGATTTGAGAAACTAATCAGAATTTACCGAAGATTTAATCGGTCAATCAGATGATTTTATTGACCTATAAAAATCTATATAGAAGGCCAAAACCGACCGAGACCTATAGATTACTAAAACTTAAGACAAAACAAAATGAACTACGGTGTTCTCAATAAACATTTAAATGACACATTTTGCGCTATTGTATTTTAAGTAAAAAATATTTTAGTAAGGAAAGAGCAGATTTCCACAAAAGTGCGCATGGAAATGTTTGTTTAATACACACAATGCCTGGCTTGAATTATTGAATTATTCTTTTGCTGGAGAGGGTCATTCGGGGTTATTATTTTTGTTAATTGAAAGAAATAATTACTGATAATTGCAAGTGTATTAGGGTCTATTTTGTGACAGTATATTTTATGTGATAAACAATGGTTACGTATTATCTTACATTTAAATATAACTTGATATGTGCAGATAAAGGTAGGAGAAAATGAAATACATACCTTGTTAATATTTTACCAATAGTGGGTAGTTTTTATTGATTGTTCAATGCTTGATATAAGGATTTATACATTTCAAATTATAGATAAGATGGATTTTGTGTATGCATGTACATGTATTTATATAAAAAACGTGTTTCTTATTAACATATAATATTCTCCACGCATACGTTTTATGTTATTATTGGCTTGATCAATTGTAGAATACATGTTAACCCGTGATTTGGATCGAATGATACGTCCCTACCATACCGGCCCCTAAATTAAGAAGGGTTGTACTTACTTGAATAGCAGCATTCTGTGCCTGTTTTGCTAAAACATCCAGGTTCTTTGACATCCACCTAAAGGCTTCTCTTCTGGGGAAATAATCTTCTGGGTCATCCGGAGAAATGACCACATGTTCATACACGGCGACCTTGACCTTTGCTCCCGTTGCTATAGCAACACTACACCCAAGAATAATTACTAAGAGGGAATTAAGAAGAATCATGTTTTTTTATATAAAGAATTGTTCTAATATATCACAGAGTAATACTTCAAAATAGTTCGTGACTTCTACATGTATCAAATTTTTCACTTAGAAAATATTAATACTTTTCACGTCCATTCACCTTTTTTCTCCAACTTATTGTTCTTTCCTATGTCTATCAAGTTTCCATCCACATTTTTACATTTTTACTTTCATCTCGAGTGTTTAAGAAATTCCTATCACTAATACTCTCAAGAAAAACTCGCAAACAAGACAGAGAATGTCTGCTTTTTCTCAATTATAAAGGTAAATGTCAGTCATATTTATCCAAAGTTTATCTTCAAAATGAGGTATACCTGTTCAAACGACGATCAACGATTTAGGCCAGGGAGTTGTCTCCCTTGCACTAATTAACCACGGCCTATCTTTTTAACTCGTTTCCACTCTCACTGTCAAATTAGTACCGCCTACAGTGTATGAACAACGTCCACCCACATATATCATTTACAAAGTGAGAGAAAAAAACTTATCCTACGCGTAAATATAAAAAAACTCACGTGAATATTTACAATTATATGTACGTATGTAAATTTTGTGTTTTGATTTAAAGCCATTTTAGCCTTGTACGCGTGACCTGATATTGCGTCGTTTATAGACGATATGTGTCTGTATAACGCTTACAAGATTGAAATTATGCATCAAATACATCATTCTTACCACGCTTGAAAATTACTGCATTTTAACATCTCAGTATAGATTTTACATATTATGCATATTTAAATCTTCAGTCGATAAGATTAGATAGTTGGGTCGTATATGAAATCCTGTTTCGTCCGCATTAATACTTTTTAGATAAGGATGAGTCATTGAAATCCGTTCCGAAAATAAGTGGTCGTTAATGACGAGGTTGTCGTAATATTGAGGTGGTCGCTATGAGAGGTTTAACAGTATCTTTCTACCCCTTGTTTGAAAATAACAAGTGTTTTATCCTTTTGATTAACGTAGGACTCATTAGTCAGCTGTATAAGGTAAATATGTATATCATTGGCAAGATTTTTAACTACAAGTACCTTGACAGTGATATGTCTATGAGACGGCCCCCTGACAGAGATGGATACTTTTATTGATATATAGATTTTTTCCACGGTGATGGTCTAAATACCGATATTTTACGGTAAGGTAGGTTTTGCATGTGGGTAGGTTTTGCATGTGGGTAGGTTTTACATGTGGGTAGGTTTTGCATGTGGGTAGGTTTTACATGTGGGTAGGTTTTACATGTGGGTAGGTTTTACATGTGGGTAGGTTTTACATGTGGGTAGGTTTTACAGGTGGGTAGGTTTTGCATGTGGGTAGGTTTTACAGGTGGGTAGGTTTTGCATGTGGGTAGGTTTTGCATGTGGGTAGGTTTTACATGTGGGTAGGTTTTGCATGTGGGTAGGTTTTGCATGTGGGTAGGTTTTACATGTGGGTAGGTTTTACAGGTGGGTAGGTTTTACATGTGGGTAGGTTTTACAGGTGGGTAGGTTTTACAGGTGGGTAGGTTTTGCATGTGGGTAGGTTTTGCATGTGGGTAGGTTTTACATGTGGGTAGGTTTTACAGGTGGGTAGGTTTTACATGTGGGTAGGTTTTACAGGTGGGTAGGTTTTGCATGTGGGTAGGTTTTACATGTGGGTAGGTTTTACATGTGGGTAGGTTTTACAGGTGGGTAGGTTTTACAGGTGGGTAGGTTTTACAGGTGGGTAGGTTTTACAGGTGGGTAGGTTTTGCATGTGGGTAGGTTTTACATGTGGGTAGGTTTTACATGTGGGTAGGTTTTGCATGTGGGTAGGTTTTACAGGTGGGTAGGTTTTGCATGTGGGTAGGTTTTACATGTGGGTAGGTTTTACATGTGGGTAGGTTTTACAGGTGGGTAGGTTTTACAGGTGGGTAGGTTTTACATGTGGGTAGGTTTTACATGTGGGTAGGTTTTACAGGTGGGTAGGTTTTACAGGTGGGTAGGTTTTACAGGTGGGTAGGTTTTACATGTGGGTAGAATATCATCGTTTTCTTTTTAGAGGTGAGGGGGTACTGATTACAAGTCAGAGACCATAACCACTCGACTACGGAGGTTCCAACTGTTTTCTCCATTGCTTAGATGATTTATACATGATCGTGAGTATAATTATGTTATGCAATATGCAAATAACTGACTCAGCTGATTGTAATTATTGGCTTGGTAGAAGCATTAGTCTTTTTTCTAACACATTTTTAAAAATCGCATGAGCTTTTGTATGGTGCATCAAGTATACGCGCTTATATTTAGATGCTTATAAAAATACGATGTGTTTGGACGATATGATACGGACTAACCAACTATTTTAGGCAAGGCAAAACAGATCAAAGCAAGCATGGATTTTTAGTGAATGACGATTTAGTTGTAAATATCACGTTCGTTAAATCTTGTTGTATCCTAATATATTGTTCTTTCAAATCGGTTTGATTTTATAACGAACGACATGATAAATGTTATCTTAATTATTTTGTAATGACTTACATGTATCGTTCAAGTATCATCCCGTGATAGCTCAGTTGGTAGAGCGGAGGACTGTAGTGGAGTGTTAATTCGAAATCCTTAGGTCGCTGGTTCGAATCCGGCTCGCGGGACGATTTTTTATTACAAGAATATTTTATTTTTTTTCTGTCTTTTTGGTAATATCATTCATATGCTTCTTCCTTTTCCTTCGATCTCATGACATTTCAATAATGTATTCGATTTAAGCGTTAACTGTCTATTACATTAGAATACATTGTATTTTACTTTTTCCATTTTAATTATACATGTTTATGCACACACAACACGACAAGGACATTGACACAACACAAGACGACAATGACATTGACACATCACAATGACCTTGACACAAGATGACAATGACCTTGACACATGATGACAATGACCCTGACACAACACGACTATGACCATGACACAACACGACAATGCCCTTGACACAAGACGACAATGACCTTGACACAATACGTCAATGACTAAACATTGCAAGTACCAAACCAATAGCCAGCGAGTATCTAAAATATTTAGAGTATACATTTATAGGTATAAGTACGGTAAAAAGGAAATCAAGCACAATTTGTAAAATATTTCAAGTCAATGACTTCCTGACGCGAATACATATGTCATTATTTACCTTGAAAACGTTACTGCTTTAGAATAAACATTCAAGTATTTCAAGATAATTCATTTTACGAAATGTTTTATTGCTAACATCATTACCTTATTTGTGCATGCTAAACTTACCGAAAATATACGGAAAATACAATGTTATGTTGCAAAATTAAGGTCAGATAATAAATTCATGGTTTTCGCTCACTCTCATCCCCCAAAATAATGTAGGGTAGGAAAGTCGGCAGAACATTTTTTTTTTCAAATATTTCTTTATTAGTTCGCAGATATAGCTCGTATAAAAATGAAAATATCTGCAAGAAAAAAATGACTGAGGCCAAAAAAGTCTAAGGGCGACGGAGGAAAATAAGGTCGGTAAGGTGAAACAAGGGATTTTTTACGCCTTTTGACATTCTCTCGTTACCGATTACAGTGCACTTATATGGCCACAAAGCAGGCCAGAAATACATGGTAGCTAAAGCATGAGGCCAAAGTCTAATTCACACTGCGAGCTCACCAAAAATCTTGAAACGTCCTAATAAATTGAGTTCAAAATTCAGGATAATTGGCCTAATCTCGATGTATGATCATGATTGCAATTAATGTTAAGAGACGAAAATTCAAACTTCTAAACGTAGAAAGAGAGAATTTTTAACACTGGTATCTCTGAACGAGCCTGACTTCATTAAAGTTTTTCATGTAATTGAATTAAATGCACCATTTGTGTAATGTATTTCAACATTTATTATTTTAAGAGGTGCACAAACATTTGATTTGCCTGTGTGTAAGACCTGTTCGTGGAAATTAGTTTGTCTTAAACTATCAAGTGTTTAAGGACCATGTGGTTAAGGCATGTTAAAAATTAACCTGTCATGACTGGCAATGAACTCAAATTTGGCACAAAATATTTTTGAGTTTTAAAGATAGCGGCTTCGTTCTTTAAATTATCTTTAAGATGGTTTTATGGCGCTTAATTGTGACCTTAAGATAAATGTACGAAGCACGCACGACATGGAAATAGAAATTAAAATTGTGTACATATATGTGTCGTAACTCTAGTTTTCAGTCACATTGATCCTATGGTTATTTCATTTAAAGTGTGTCAGTGTAATTAATGTGAAGCTCTGATTCGGAAAGTTAACTATGTTTGAAGTTAGACGTGATGGAGGTTGGGGCTGGTTGGTGCTGTTCGCGGTGTTTTGCAGTCAGACCATACTAGGGGGCGTGTGTCTTTCTGGAGGATTGTTTTATGTGATATTTATGGATGCGTTGGGTTCGAGCCCCGTGGAAACTTCCTGGTTGTGCTCTCTTCCTATAACTCTATGGTTTATCGCATGTAAGTGCTTTAATTATAATGTATTTATTTGATATTTAATGGTAGGGTCAGAACAGCAAAGCTTAGCAGCATGGGTCAGAGGTTGAAATAATTCTCTCTTCTACATGCTCTATGTCATTATTTCAACGGTCATTCGTTCCTTGAGTGTATTGGTAGGCTTATTTTAAGCTAACTGCATATTGACGATTAATAAGTTTCATGTGGCTTTATGAAGCATACGTGTATATGTATTATGTATGTAAACGTCGCAGTAAGGAAGACTGTAGCAATCGCTAACTTCGCTTTTACATATAATGAATAGTTTGCATTTATTAATACACTAATGTAATTTGAATCTCAGCAAATACTCATGCAAGGTTACTTAATACAGGCCCAAATCAGAGTTTCCAACGCGCTTTATTGATTGCGACACATACACCACTAACAGGGGCGTATGAAGGTGGGTCCATTTAGTGGACAGGAAGTCTAGGCTGCGCACGACTGGAGTGGGTCATGGTCAGGAGGGGTCGAATAACGTGATTTTCCAATACAATACAATACAATACAAGAATTTGTTTTTTTGCCTATGTTCTATATCTTTCATACCTGGATTAAGTTGCGTGCAAATCTGCGTGTAGGTAGCTACGCGCCCGACTAACTAAATAAACGAAAAAAGACATGCACAGATTGTATCAAGTACCAAATGATGTTAATATTGATTTGTTTCAAACAACTGTTGTTTCATGGTATGAACATGTTTCTGAATAAAGTTGAGATACAGTAAAACACGGTCATAGTAAACTCGTATAAAGTGAAGAATCGGATAAAGTCAAGTGCTTATTTTCCCAGAACATTTCATTATTTCATTTCGTTTTTATAGATAGTTCAAATTCTTTACGGGGCCAGACACATTTTACCAGTGAGGAAGCTGTCAAGGTAGCTGACAGAACTCCTCCAGCTTGAAAAGTCGGCAAATGACCCGGGCTATTAGTGCGACATTAAACATGTTACTGAAGCCCAAACAAAATTAATCGAATGTAAGACTGAAATTTAAAAAAATACATTGTTTGCCCTTTACCGACCCTAAAAAAATAGTTTACTTTATTCAGAGAATATTCTTCATATTTTAAACGTGAAAACATTTACGCACAAAGTTACCTTCGAAGTAGGCTTTTCAGACGCCATTGCTCGCGTTTTTCAGACGCTTGTTGAACGCCGCATTTGTCTCAAGCGTCGGAATGATCGCGATCATTTTTTAACCTAAAGTGAGATAAAGTACGGAAATATTTTATTGGCGAAAATACGAAAGTAAAAAAAAATATGTTTTATATTTTGGCCATATCTTTTTTTTGAGCCGGTGGTTGGGGGGTGCCTTCGGTCGCACAAGTACCGGACACGAAACCAAATTTTTTCTTCATAGGTTACTTAAACCTAATATTGGTTTTAGGTATTAGAAGCCAATGGAGCTAAATTTTGGTTTTGTGTCAAGCACCTGTGGTCGATCGGTAAACAGCAAACAAACTTAATTTGAGCCTAATTAATACAAGAAATACACTGAATAAAGCAATAATCTTGCACAAAAAGTTCGTGAATGCATCTATGCTTGTAGTTATTTTACATTTTAGCTCCACTAGGCAGTTTTCTGACTAACAGATACGGGTATCGTGTCTGTACATTCTCGGGTGGCATTGTAGCGGCTTTAGGATTATCCCTGGGATACTTTGCTAACAACATTGGTGTACTGTTCATCACTCATGGCATTCTGACTGGTAAGTGTTTCGTTTAGTTTTCATATCTATTTTTTAAGACGAAGTATACAATCAGCGTCAAGCTTATCAACCAAGGCCACCAACAAGAGAGAGCTGCGACATTTATATGCGTTTGACCTTTGTTTGTATATTTATTTTAGTCTATCGTACACATCAATGTTTGATAAATGGTGTTTATTTTACGATTTTGCAGAAAATGACAGTTTCCTGATTGGTTCATCAATATGAAGAATTGTCCTAACTTAGCGTTCATTGCAGGCATTTTAATTATGGGGCTGGATATTATTTTATGTTAACCTTTTTCACATTCTACGGGTTGCATCATTTACATGCTTTTCATATTTACAGGGTTTGGAATGGGTCTAAACTATACTGGCTGTATAGCGGCGTTAAATATTTATTTCGACAAATATAAAACCATCGCAACTGGGTTGTCTTCCATTGGTCATAACTTTGGTATGGTTATCTACGCAGAATTTTTAGTTTTCTTGGAAGGCAAATATGGCTGGAGGGGTATGATCCTTCTAAACGGAGCAATTACATTCCACATGTGCGCTTTCGCGAGTGTATTGTTGCCATTAAAAGTTCGAGGAATAAATGATCAACCAAGCAATGCTAGCCAAAACATTGAAAACAACAATGACGTAAAGAAAATTGAAAAGAAATCTATCAATATTTCAGTGTTTAGAAAATTGTCGTTTGTTCTGTACTGTACCAGTAATATATTCACCAATGTGGCACAAGGAATCTACATCTTACACTTACCGTCATATTCAAGATATGCAGGATTTACGGAGAGAGATTTTGGTACAGTATTAGTGGTATACGGAGTATGTAATGTTGTAGGAAAAGTTGTGTACAGCTTTATAGGACAACATCCTAGGTGTGATGCAACAGTTCTATACGCTGTATCACTAACAGCCACTGGAATATGCATTTGCCTTATACCAGTGTTCCTTACGAAATCTGGAATGTTGATATTGGTGGGTCTAGTGGGCTTCTTCTACTGTGTAACGGGTGCTTTGTTGTCTGCTGTAATTCATACAATTGTGGGATTTGAAAGATTCGCTGATGGTGTGGGTATGTCGATGCCATTCAAAGCGACAGGTAATCTGATTGGTGGCCCCATTGCAGGTAAGTACTGTATAAAATGTTCAATACCAAGTCAAGTTTTCATCAGTTTTGCTTATTAAACTCAAGTAAGTCCAAAGGTACAATGCGTTTGCATGCGCAATGTTATGTAATGCAGAGGTTCAAGTAGAAAATTTCTAAAAACCGGATAATATTGCTGGGGGCATTCACGTGAGAACGTTGGATTTAGAAAAAGCTATCCTCGGAGCCTTTCAAAAACCGGAAATCAGGTATAAACCGGAAAACTTCAACACCTGGTAAAAAAATTGAATCTTCACATTGAATAAGATTTGGTGAATTTTTTATTGAATGCATGTAGTGACGTCATAATGCATTTGCAGAAAATTTGTTTTAATATAACATGATAAACAATGTTCCGATTACTTTTTGGCAGGGGTTTTATTTGCCACAACCGGAAATTACGCAGCATCATTTTATCTCGGCGGAATTGCAATCATCGTAGCTTCCTTGTGTATGGTCCAACCAATTATACGTCATAGGAGACAAAAAGCAAACGACAAACATAAAGACATCTACACTATGTGTGAAATCGCTGTACAAGGCGGAGATAAAACTAAAGACGTGGAGAATGTTGTACAAGTTAATGGTAGTCATATTCATGATACAAGCCAAGTAAATGAAAAACACAAAATGTTACTAGATAATAATGGAGTGAAACATCAAACAGAAAATAATATAAATGGAACTAAAGCTACCGATTCGTTGCTGAAACAATAGATAATAAAATTTACATGCAATAATGTACATGTAATAATTTCATTCGGAACACCTCTGCCACTTTCGTACCCTATCTAATATATTCATAGAATCGGTCGAGGTGTGCTGAATAGCGGTATTTTTTTTCACTTTCATCTTTACTGGATTGTTAGTTTTCTTATTGTTAAGAATATTTATTATTTTCAGATATATCAACTTTGATTAATGTCATGCCATTTACTTTTTTCCATTTGTAAAACTTTATAAGTATGACTGCAGCTTCTTTGTCAAGATGGGATACAGTGCACATACTGGTACAACTACTTTTTTTATTAATTTTTAACAATAGCGGGTTAAGTATTCAGTTATATTCTGTAGTGTTGATGTTATCACCATGGTGATATATTTGGGTAACTAACCCCTCTATGTTGTGAGTTAAAAATATACCCACCCATAACCATAAAAATTTTGCAAGTGAGGGAGCTGTTCTGCTATCTTATGGAAGGCTGGTGGTTCTACCCAGGTGTAATCCAGGGGGTTTTCATCTGTCATTAAAACTCAAAAAGGGGCAAAATGAGTCTGGTTATTAGTGCAGCATTAAACCCCAGAGAAAAAAAAACAATCCACAATGTATTACAGTCAGTCCTTATAGTATGTACGCTACCTTCACACTTTGTACATTTCTCAAACAGAAACCTTCAAACACATGAAAACAAGACAGCATGTAATAGCCAAGAAAACCAATGGTCAAAGAATACAACTCCAGTGTACGGTATGTTAGTTTATTGGTGTATACAAAAATACATAACATTGCTGCCATTAGTAATGATTAGAATAAAACACATGCATAGGTTTATATCAGTTGAGATTTTTTATGTAAAAATGCAATAAAGTACCTTCAAGGAATGATGACCCATTTTAGATGAATTACAAATGTGAATGGTCTACAAGGAAAATGCAATTATCTGCCACTGGATAGTGATAATGAGCAATTAATATCTCAAAAATATCATTCTAAAAATTTTCTACTACTATATATTGTATAATACATCTTACTGCATTCCACTAATGTCATCAGCTGGGTACCACCCCTAACTGCTTGTTTCGCCGTTTTAAACACGAGACAAGCTCAAAGTGGTGAGCGGCAGAGCTGATCAGACACAACGCAGTGGATGGCTTCCAGCAACTGTCATTTCTCAAGCTGGAGCTCCTTTCTGAAGCATAGAATGCCTTCTTAATGGTCAGCTTTCTTGTAATAACTATCTGATTAATTTCAAATTAAGTTCACACCATCTGATCAACAATGATAAAATCACTAGATCATTCAAAAAATGCAATTTGTAAATCATTGATACACTGAGAAAGCATAATTAAGAATACATGTACACGGAAAATCAAACAATAATATTTCAAACAAAATTTTGTAATCAAAGAATCATTTAAAATAGTCAAAATTACTGCTATCACTAGGAATCACCTTTGGAACTTGTGAATGGGATTTTGTCCTACTTGTAAAAATTTACCGAAGGGGATTTTGTCCACCTTGGAAAAAACCTTGAAGGGATTCTCCATCCGTACATATTTGATGGAAGGAATTTCATCAAAAGGAGCTTTGTCTTATACTCTTAAAGATTTATCAATATATATATATACACATGATATATTATAATAAGATATACAAGATATTTTGCTGCCTGTTAAAATAACTTAATGTCAAACCATCTACATCTATACACAAATACGACCATAAAATTACAGTAAAACCCCTGAAAACAGTGCTCCCTGAAAACCGGAATTCTCTGAAAATCGGATGAGTTTTCGAGTACCATTTATTTTTCTTCCATAATCAATATTTTCTGAAAACCGAAATTCTCAGAAAACCTGACTTTTGGCCCTGTCCAGAAGGGGTCTTGTTTTTAGTGGTTTTATTGTATAGTCAGTATTTTCAGCCATGAAGGCATTCAAATATTTTATACCATAAAACAAATTTCCTATCTGCTTAGTTCTGTACTTTTCTTTTTATTACAAATATCTCCCTTATTCATCCAAGTACACTAAAAAAACATGATGACATGAAAAAGTATGTTGCTTGAGTATCTCAAAAATATACCACAAATTACATTCAATCAATTTAACACTGAACTAATATGACTTACTCCTGAAATGCAATTCAGCAGATTGATATTTTGTGCAGAGAGCAGGCTTCCTGAAAGTTGCTGGACCGTCGGACATGTCAGGCAAATTTCGAGCAAGTCTAATAACTTCGGCAAGTACCGGACCAGATGTAAGGCAGCCGGGCACAATTCGCACCATTTACGACTTATTTATAATGTATTCGGTCAGAAAATATCTTCGGTCAGACAGAAATTCTAACTTTGCCTCATCAAATGTCAGGCAAGTATTCCAGCAGTTTCCAGAAGCCTGCGAGGGGATTATTAATGAATAATGACAATAAAAATATTCAGTTAATCTCAAAAAAATCAATACATTAGTCAAAAACACACATAACAAAGCAGTTAAAATTGTCACTAAGGCAACCGGTGGAAAAAAACATCTTTTCCATCATCAGAATCAACTCAAACATAATTCATGCATTAACAATGTCCAATAAAAGTTGACAATGTTCCGACAGAACAGCCATAAAACAAACTGTATGTACACAAAAAATCCTGCATGTTTGCCAGCACATTTCACATTCACTGGGATTTTGATCTAAGATTATAATTAGACTGGGTCCCAGTATCTTTCTTCCAAATCATGTACAATCCTGTAATGACTATCAGCCAGGGCAGGAAACTAGAGTGGATCATCAGAGCATCTTTAGGTGTAAGTAAATCGTCCACAAAATAGGACAAATTTACAGAAATGAGTGATCCAGTCATTGTCTGAAATATAAAAATATCACCATAAAATACAGAACGGATTCAGCAAATATCTAAAAAATCAAGTTTATTTATCAAACCAATGAAAAAATTAGGAAAGTTGTAGTAAGTACAGAATTCTTCATTCAGAATTCTTACTGAAGTATATTGTAGAAAATTAAGTATTATTTGGGTTAGCATTTCATCCTAAGGGGAATGAATTGGAAGTATTAACAGCAGAGTGATGACTAAGGGAAGCTCATCTCAACATACAGAACACCACAATAGAATAAAGCAAGTGCCAAAAAAATATTGAGCACTGGTTGTTTCAAACTTGATATACATTCAAATGAAAAAAAAACGTTTTTGGAAAATACCTTTTACGTAGAGATAGTAAATTGTAACAAAGAATATCATGTGTCATGGCTATAATTTGACCCTTAAAACAGCATTTTGACTCATTAAATTAGTAAAATGAAGCTTTTGACTCTTTAGAATTTGAACCAATTGTCAAATTTACAATAAAATTAGAAGGAAATTTTGTTGACTCTCCAAATTTTCATCAGCCCTCAACTTTTCGATGTCAGTGATGATGATGTATGATAATAAAAATATGGCCAGCAGACAATTTTCTGCACAATATGAATTTATAACTCTACATTTGTTATACAGTATACAGTAAACATTCGTAAGTTTCCAAAATAATATTAATAATAATATTCAAAAAAAAAGGTAATATTTACTGTAAGAAATTTACAATGAGAGAGTATTTAAATTGGATTTATTAAAGCGTATTAAGATAAAATAGACTGCAAGTAAATACTTACAACCATGCTAGATAGGAAGAGTGACCCCCTGTCCTCATCATAACGGAAACTAGTAGCCAACATCCAGATTACTGAGTAACCAACGCTCATACATCCACAAAGACGTACAGTTAAACTTTCCATGGTTTCCAATTTCTATCAGAAAATCCAAAATAAAGTTAAAAAAATAAAAGCAATGGGTTTTCTTAAGGATTTTACTTTTATTTGCCTGAGGGGCAAATTACTTTGAACATCTACTTGTCCCCCAGTGAAAACAGGTTACCCAATTTTTGAAGTTAAATTTTAATATTTTTTTAAGTTAAGTTTAATATACATGTGTTAACCAATGATACGAACCCAAAGAAAATGCTTCCCATAAGAAAAGATACAGAAAGACCTTTCAGTACAAAATTTTTCAGAAATTTCACTTGGGCTATCTTCTCCACTAAAACTGAAAAGAATACCACAATGCCTCAGCTGGTTAACTGAGAAATCTGTCACTAGATAATGTTTTGTATACATGCATCCTCTTAGCAAAACTTTTATGATTCACAATATGTATGGCAATATATTAGAAGACAATGAAAACAAGTAAGTTATTATACCACATTATGTATTAGTCTGAATTACAATTACACGGCATTTATAGAGCGCAAAAATTATATAATATATTCTATTGTGCTTTACGATTTTAAGCGATTACATACAAACATTTAAAAAGGGAAACTATCATGCAGAACTATGAACAGTTGTAACAAGCACAAAACCAATGACCATAGTCATCAGAGGCTGCTATATAATTCATATAAACATAGACCTATTCAGAACCATTCAATAACATTTAGAGAATATAGCAGGGTCATTCAAACTTTAATATGCAAATTGAACACACTGTCTGTACCTCTCAACACTGAGATGAATGCAATCATCAATATAATGTAAAATATTGTACATAAGGTAAGCACTGAGAGATAGTTTGGACACACACTTTAGTATCATTAGTTTTTGAACTAATTTTCTTAAAGCACTAGTCCAAACTATAAGTGAACTATTGAAAATAAACAATATACCTTTTGCCCGATTACACAATTACGCATTAATTTTCTGAACAGAAATTTAGTGGCCATGGGCTTTGGGCTAGTTGGTTAGCGCAAAGCTGTATCATAATGGAATCAATTAATTCAGTATTTGTTCACATACTGTATCAGTCACAGTACATTGATATAAACCTAAATGTCAGATCATTTAAGCATACCTTAATTCACACATGGTGCAATACTGAACTAAGGGCATGGGCTTCATTGATATTGAGACATATAATAATCATCTTTACTAAATCTTAACTAAAGTTTTAGACCTTTCAATAACATTTTTTATGATAACATAATTTTGATTTCTATAAAATATTTCTCATACATGCATCTTCTTTCTATGTGGTAAATGAAAGCAGGTTATCACCACAGGCAGAATTAATTTGGGTTAAAAGTTCAGTACTTAAACATACTTGAACCAGATTCTTAGTGATCTATTCGCTAAAAAAGAAACTGATTGTCTACCTTAAAAGAGAAGAAGAATGCTGGGTAAGCCAACTGTGCGATGCCGGACATGAAGGTAATAAGAAAGATCACTCTACAGAGTACGCTGATATTTCCTTTCTGTTCTCTTCCGCCAACACGATATTCACCTCTCCACAGTTGATACACGGTGGTTAACAGCAACATAGCAAAGGCAACCGTATCAAAATACAGACTCTGAAAAACAGACAACCATGACTATTATGTATTTCCTGATACAGAACAAGCCAAAAGTTTGTAAAGTAGCTGCCTTTACTTGACTTTCTCTGTAAATCAATACCAGTACTTGAAAGTAATCATTTTACTACATCGAATATATCAGACATGGTCAGATGGTTAAACACATTTTTCAAACTCTGCAAAAAATGACTAATATGCCTTATACATGTATACCAGTTGTTTTTATTGTAAACACATGACAAAACGTACAAGACAACAAAACTACAGGGATTTTTTTCACATTTGGGAAAGGTACTAGTTCCTACAGGATTGGGAAATGCCTGCATTAGTAAAAAATTTCCTATCGATTTTGATATATTTTTTGTGACACTAGACACTAG
Source organism: Lutraria rhynchaena (assembly GCA_008271625.1). Lineage (NCBI taxonomy): Eukaryota > Metazoa > Mollusca > Bivalvia > Venerida > Mactridae > Lutraria > Lutraria rhynchaena. The sequence goes on from VIBL01000010.1 coordinate 4,485,808, forward strand.
AATGGGAATGGGTCCCTTACCACGCCTATTATTTAAGGCACAAAATCTCTGATATATGAAAATAAAATATTAAGAATTCACCTTATTGATACTTTTTAGCTTTTTGCAACATTTCTTTTATCTTAGATTGTAATTACAGATCAAGTGCACATGAAAACTGAAAGTGTACACTTAGTTGAAGCTAATCTGTAAGGATCTTACATAGAAAAAATGATAACAAATATTGTTAATCTTAAATCTGTCTCTACTGTCAGTTGGCTTCATAAATAAAATACAATATACAGTCACCTTCTCAGAGAACTTGCTTCCATAGTTAACATAGAAATAACTTGCAACCAACACAAACAGAATACTGCCCTGAAATTAATTTTAGTAAAACCAAAATAATCAGATTGTCTTTTATCATAGGAAGATAGGTAAAAACCTAAACAGCCTAAATACACCAAAACAGATCAACACTTATTGGCTTTTTTCACTGTATAAATGATTCATAATTGACCAATGTGTTTTGATTGATATTAGGTTTAAATTTACATGTGCCATAATTTCTACATAGTCAAAATACATAAACAATTTAAAACTAATAAACCAAATAGCTATCAAAGGATATTACACAGTGTATTGAAATGCACATTTTGTATCAATCTGCCAAGAGCCCCGGCAAACTGGAAAGCATGATAAACCAAGTACTTAAGAGATACTTACAACAAGTCTTGCCCACAGATAAGCACCAATAACATTTTCATCTCTGGTTTTACGAGACAAGTACCATGATGCTGACAAACCAAGCAGCAGAGAAGCAAACATTCTAGTCACAAATGACATCACAGCAGATTCGCTGCCTGGGAACTAAAATTATTGAACAATTAATAATGAATAAGGTATTGAATTGAATGCAAGTATAATTACATAACATATCACATCAATGGTTCTAGAGTCTATTGATGAAATGAGAGGTAAAATAAAGTAAACAGTCTAGGGGGGAGGGGGTGAAACAAATGGGGGGGAATGGTTTAGGGATGAAAAGACCTGTCATCTTTTCAAAGCTTGAACAATCATTGACAGAAAAATAAACAGATGTCAGTGCAATACTGTGAATACATGACTTCAGCTCAAATAATTATTACCAGGTTAGAACGTTTTACCTATGAAAAAATTTAATTCACTCATTAAAAAGTGAACAAGTTTTGTAACCAATCTTTGTGCATTCTAGACTTAATCAAATAGTCACTTATTATGATGCAACAACATACTGAGTCTGACTCTGAATTGAAGTGGTAGAATTGCAACAATTGGATCTGTATAGCCATACTCAGTTAAAAATAAAACTAAATATGAATATCCAATAATTGCATAATAGACTCAATGTTTTATTAAGAAATGTACTATGCTATTGTAGTAGTGGTAACTGATAACATAGGCTGGTTGAAGAGTTACCCTTTCTTTGCAAAAAATGGTGCGGTATACAGTATTTATTTAATTAAAATGAAAGTGACATGTGTCACACAACCAGGCTTTTGTACATAATCATGTACTCAACTAACAGACTGGTATAGAGGTCTGAAGATAGACAAGCTAGAATCCAGGAATCTAAGCCTAAAACCAGCAGAAAATTTTACCAAGGAACCAGGAAACACAAAAAGTGCCAGGCCATAGGTCCCCCACAACACAGAATCCGACCATATCCAGGCTTTTCTACCCTGTTGAGCAGAGCATCCAAGACCTATTACCAATGTAGCAGCACGGATGAGATCATAAAAATTGGCCATAATGAGGTAAATGCTTCAAATTTGTTAATATTGACAGATCTTTGTTGTTGAAATTTGGCGGACAGACTGGTTAAAGATGACAAATTAATGGAGGGCGAAAAAATGGTCAATTTTCGAAAATCGCAAACCAGTCAAAAAAGCGTACTCTAACGATGGCTTCTATATTATTAGGGGAAGTCACTCTATTTGAAGTGTAATCGTCTCCCTTTAGTTTGACAGGTAAACATTTCTCAGGTATGCGCTTATACACGTTTTCGCTCAGCTTCCTGTTATATTTTCGTCCATTCCTTCATTATATCATCAAATTGATTATTAATTGTGGAATTCCTTTGTTATTTATTAATCTACTTCATATCCTAATTCTAAAAAGACATTTGTTAAAGATGTTGAAAATTGTTGTCAGTTTCGCAATAAATCTTGTAATTAATTTTGTGGTGAGATATTGCTTTTCATATTTAACTGATTACTTATGACAATGGAAAGTTGTTTTGACTGCCATGTTTCCTCTAATTCCTACTGACACTCATGGGTTGTTTTAGGGACTAATTTTAAAATCTCTATTTTGTCGGACTAAATTCTCTTTCCATTTGTATATCCATTCGAGTTTCGAGCTTTTGCTTAAATCACTTAGGGAACAAGAATTGCAGTGTATTTTATTTCACAGATGACTACTTTCTTCAGCATAATGCTTTCATTATTACTTCAGTCCAAATTGGTGGTGTCATTTAAATACTGTATTTTCCTAGTTTAGTCAAATACCTATATTTTACATGACATACAGTTCAGTATATGTCTTTGGTTTCATCGATAAAACTGAGATATTTTTTAGTTGACGTTATCCTGCAGAGGTACAGGATAACCCTTATACTGTTTATTAGTTGAGTGATTGAATAAATTGCTTGACTTTCTTGTGTCTTTGAATTTCATGTTTTACATTTTAATACATATATTTTTTCCTTTACCAGAACATGTGTTTAGAAGTATCTTGCTATCTTAATTTGTTGATATAAAGCATGTATTTAAGTGGCAGTTCACATGCAATAATATGTAGGCACTCTGCATGTTAAGAAATATTTGCCACAACGTAGGTTAATTGCCAAGTAAACATGATAGCATACTTCTGAATTGTCCTATCATCCACTTTTAAACAAGAAGTATGTATAATGTCTTAGAATGTGAGGATTGACATAGACAATACTTTAGCTCCTAAGATATGGATCATACTGTGTACTAATATAGAAGTCAAATGAACACCTTAAAAATAAGTCTTTTCTTGCAGTGAATGGGACTACATGTTTGTAAGTTGGCTCATAGTGGAGTTATACGGCATTCGTCATTGAGGACATCTAGATTATCATTTGTATGGAATGGTTCTGTTTGTAGTATAACAGACTGGAAACGAAATCATTTTCAACAGCAGGAAGAAAGTTTTCTATCTCACAGACTTGTTGTACCTCATATTAGACAGTTTTATTCTGCATCATTAATCATGGATGTACATATTAAAGCTAGATGTAAAGTATATCCCCGGACCACTGATGTAAACAGATTCGATGTTCCGGATCATAAAGTAAAATGGGAAGATGAATTTCCTGAGTATGCCCCAGTGGATTTTACCAGTAAAACAGTAGCAGGTCAACCTGTATGGGCTGACCCTGTTGATCCTTGGTAAGTTTTTGGTTGAACTATTGAAGTTTTTGAAGAGAAGTTAAAACTGCTCGTAGTTAGTGTCTGCAAGGTGAATTACTACATTTATCATGTGATTTATGTTCAGTATGTTTCATTTCTTTGAGATTAAAGTGTGAATCATAGAGTAATTTTAGATTATGCATGTTGGATACTGCTGTCAGACAGTAAATTTGTCTGAAACCAAACTTTAAATCTCCACGGGCAGTTAAGAAAAATTGAGATCTGATCTTTTGAGTTCTGTATCTTTGAAATAATTTTGGGCCTTGGTGATGGAAGGTCTTTTGCAAATGAGAAAATTGCGTTGCTTTTAAGGGCATTGGTAAATTTGGAATTTTAATCAAACTTAACTCATGAATGTGAAGTGTTGTAAAAAAACTACAATTACTACACGAGTATTAAAATAACTGGGATTTCCCCACATTTTCAAGGTATCAGTACTGGTGGAATAAGGAAAACTTGGAATTTTTTTCTGAATTTGTGACAAATGGACTCTTAATTTGAATTGGAAATGTTTCTGTTCATCAGCACCTATTATATTAGGTAAATAATTTTTGAAAAATGTTTATGACTTTAATTCATTTATTTGACTTTTTTGCTGTAAGACTGTTACTATATTGTGTTTGTGTATCATGTTACAGTGGTTTACCATTCAATGCAATAGATAAAGTCACATCTAAAAAGCCTATTGATAGAACAAGTTACGAAGGGCCATATGAGATTGTCAATGGATATCCAAGGTTTGTTAACAATGTTATGGTTTCGAAGGTTGACTATTTTCAGACATTTAATTATAAAACTGAAACAATTTCAGGGCCTTTTTCTGAAAATTGGGAAGGGGCCTTAGCCTTTCATTTTGGGAAATTCAAATGTGATTTTTGGCCAAATTGGGAAAAGGTAGACAGACTTTCAAGATATAGAGAAGATCATAATTATTTCAACATATTGGGAATTTCAGCATTGTATTTTGAGATATTCTTTCATTGAATTGGGAAAAAAGAGGCTTTTTGCCATTGGGAAGTCACTGAATATCGACCTCTATTGTAGAAGAAAAAAAGGCCCTGAATTTACACTAAAATCCCTAGTTTTATGACATCCATTTTTGGCAAAAAAGCAAAACTTCTTGAGGTATGTGTCTAAACCTTGTTGGATGCTCGCTTGTTTGTGGTTAATTAATGTGTATTGCCTACTCCTAGGTTGATCAAAGTGATTTTCAACTTTACTCAGAATAGAATTAATCTGACACACTGACACAAGAGACTAGTTCAGTTTGAGGATTGTGTATAATGATGCGATGGAGTCTAAAATAGTCTGTGTATATGTATGATATGTTTTTACTTACTAGTTAACTGTAAAGCACCCTAAAGAATTAGTTTCAGACACAATGTTTTTTATTCAATGAATCAAAATTCATTGTAATGATAACTTTTTGTTTACAAGACTTTACTTTTTACAATTTTCAATTTGTACTGAATTTTGCAGAAATCCAAGAGGTCGTACAGGGATGACTTCTAGAGGTTCTCTAGGTCGTTGGGGACCCAATCATGCTGCTGACCCCATAGTTACCAGGTATGCTTTTTTTACATTCATTTTATAATAGGCCGTGGCTGTGGTCCAGTAGTTATTGTGCTGGACATGTAATCCGGAGATCCGGGTGCAAATTCCGGTTGCGACAAGTCATACCCTTCAATGAAAATTTGACGAAAATGTCAATTTTCCTCCATATGTGGAGAAGTTGTCGGCTGCTTGTGGAAGGGTAAGTTAGTACTTGTTAGTATACAGTCCAGAAAAATTGGTTAGTTGAAGCAGTTGCCATATATAATTGAAAAATGGTTAAAAAATGGCGTTAAACCCCAGTGACAATAAGTCACCTAAAAACAAAAAAAAAATATCAATTTGTAGTAGAAAAATTTAATGTTATGAATTATATATTCATGTAGGGGACTTCATGGTCGAGTGGTTATTGTTTCTGATTTGTAATCACTAGCCCCTCATCACATTGAGTTCAAATTCCACCTGCAAAAAAATTTCACTTTTGAGGAAGCTGACCTGCCAGCTTATGGAATGTTCGTGGCTCTACCCAGGTGTAAGGCTGGGGTCTTTCTCCAATGTTAAAGTTGGAAAAGTGCCAAACGACCCTGGCTGTTGATGCGATGTTAAACCTCAGCGAAAAAAGTATATTTATGTAATTTTGTATGTTAAATGTTATTTTGAAAAGCCTAATCTGAAATGAAAAAAAGCCTTTGATAAAAAGTACAATCACATGTTTTTACAAAAACATGTTTTTGTTGTAAGGCTGCCATGTTGACGTATAAATGGATGTTAACATGTTGTTTAATACCTAAATGCATTTACAGTCTGAATACCTATATGTAGCAGATATATTGATCTCATAAATTGCTGCCTGTAATCAAACCAGGAAATTACAGACCAACTCACTGTTCAATGTGATAACACAGGCAGTAGTCACGGACCAGTGAAGGTAAAAATGCAATGTGATAAAAAAACAAATAGTATATATAGCAGTTGAACGGGGTCGAATTCTGTGAAATAAAACTAATAGAATATATAACAGTTGAACGGGGTCAAATTCTGTGAAAATGTTTTTTTCATTTAAGGTAATTTTGGGTTAAATTATGATGTTTTATAAGGAATACATTGCATTCTTACCATCACAGGTCCGTTACTAATGCCTAATGTGATAATTGTTTAAGTGATACTCTGTCAGTTGTAAGACTGTAAAGGTTGTGAAGCGTAGCTGTTAATAAACTTCTGTAAATATGACATCTCTGTTTGGATCAAAATATAGGATGAAAAGTTGTATATGATACAAAAAAATGTTTGTAGTTCGAGTAAAATATCAACCATTTCTGAATAAAGTTGTCACAACTGAAGTGCATTTTGTCTGGTTTACCTTTTGTCTCAAAAATAATGAAACATATATTTGTAAAGACCACATGGCACTTACTTAATGTATGAGAATCATATGATTTATTACATTCTTATTGCCATTTTATATTTTCTATTTCTACAGATGGAAACGTGATGAGAACAACAAAATAGTGATGGGAACAGATGACAAGCCTATTCTTCAGTTTGTAGCTGTGGAAAGAAAAGACTGTGGGGAGTGGGCTTTACCTGGGGTAATGCTTACTGACTAGTACGATGGTGTAACAAGTTATCGTGGTATTAACAAAGCATTGCTGTATTTTATGCTAATTTTTCATTATTTCAGGATATTTTGCGATGATCGTCATAGAATTTATTATTATAAAAATCTCATCTGTTTTTGAAAACAAAATACTCTCAAATACATTCATTTGAGTTAACTAGGTCTACGGTGTAGATGTAAAAAGTTGTGACTGGTGATTTCGTGAGTCTCCTCAAACTACCCAAAATTTAGTGCTATCACTCAATGATTTTTTGGTTTTATTACGTGCTTGTCTTTATAAGTTTGAAACAGTCCTCTAGGCAAGCAACCAGTCAATAGCTCCATCTATCTACTGAATATTTAGTACACAAAAGCGCTGTCTAAGAATAAGAATTCATAGAATAATTTAAAATGTCTGAACTATGCTGTTACAAAAATAACAAATTAGTTTATAATAACCTGTTCATGGCATATTGTTGGCAAAAATCGGCAGGCTAACAAAACTCTCAGACAATCTGTTGACAAGTTTTCTGGAAAAATGCGCAAACGGGAACAAGAAGGCATACATAAAATACCACAAAAACTTGTTATACCATGAAAACTTGTAACTGGACCATATTATGTTTTTTTGTTTATTGTTGTCGTCTATTTTACAATTGAGCTCAGAGATATCGGAGCATAGTTATGAACTTCTATTTATCTTACTTATTGGTGTTGGAGTTACCAATATTTATATTTTACTCAATTATAGGGTATGGTTGATCCTGGTGAGAATCAGACGATGACTTTGAAGCGCGAGTTTGGTGAAGAAGCTATGAATTCTTTTGAGGCTTCTGATGAAGAAAAAGAGAGAATAAAGAAAGATATAGAGACTTTCTTTGACAAGGGTACAACGGTAAGTTTGTCTTAATTTATCTAAAACTGGGTAGATTATGTACAACTGAAGAAATAGAGGCGGAGTTTCGTGAATTTGATGTAGAACTGATTGCATAAAGGTAGAGGATTACAAAATTTTATTTTAAACTGATAGAATTGAGGTGGGGTCAATGTAAGTTTTGTAAGAGAGGTGAAGTGAAGGAGGAGCTTAATGTAAGTTGGTGATTCCTTTTTTAACTGACGGTCTTGAAGTAATTCTTATGCTTTCTAGGAAAGTGACAATTGTGAGGGTCATTTTTCTGCCCGGGCATTCATATTTGTCTGGTTTGCTGACCAGCATGATTATTGTGTTTTGACATCTAGATAGAGTGTTATTTAATATGAATGATTACCTGTAGTCAGATATTCATTGATTTAGTTGGATATGTTTTGTTATATAGGTAGTCAGATATTTATTGATTTAGTTGGATATGTTTTGTTATATAGATAGTCAGATATTTATTGATTTAATTGGATATGTTTTGTTATATAGGTATTCAGATATTTATTGATGAAGTTGGATATGTTTTGTTATATAGGTAGTCAGATATTATTGATGAAGTTCGATATGTTTTGTTATATAGGTAGTCAGATATTTATTGATAAAGTTGGATATGTTTTGTTTTATAGGTGTATAAAGGTTATGTGGATGATCCACGTAATACTGATAATTGTTGGATGGAAACGAAGGCTATTAACTTCCATGATGAGTCTGGTGATGGTTTGGGTAACTTCAATTTGGAAGCAGGTTTGTGTATATTTTTATTGCATGAATTGTAAGGTGGAAAAGTGTGAAAGGTTATGGTTAAGAAAAAATATAAAGGAAAGTTATTTGATCCACTTACCTTATTATACCCCTGAACAACAAAGTTGTAAGTGGGGTATACTGGTTTCAGGTTGTCCGTCCATCTGTAGATGAAATCTTGTGTGCACTTCTTCTCCGAAACGGCTGGTTGGATTTTTATAAAACTTTACCAACACATTAGGCATTAGGTTTCCTTGCACATGAGAAATTATTCGGATTTATTCTCATGGAGTAATGCCCCTTTTTTATTTGTCTGTGGGCAATATCTTGTGTTTGTCTCTTCTCCTAAATGGCTTGTTCTATGTTATTGAGGTTTAAAAATGGGCTCTGTGGGGGTATTTAATCACCTTCAGTGATAGTTCTTATGTAGTTCTACAGGGTTTTCACTAGATGTCAAAAGTTGAGAGTCAAAAATTGGCTGATGATAATTCGAAGAGTCAACAAAATTTCTTTCTAAATTACTGTAAATCTGACCCTTTGGTACAAATTCTCAAGAGTCAAAAGCTTTATATCACTGATTTCAAGAGTCAAAATGCTGTGATAAGGGTCAAATGAAAGCCCTGGTTCTAGTTATTTTTTTGTCAATTAACCGTAAACATGGCTATTTTTTTACTAGTCTTAGAAATATAATATCTTGGCTATTTATAATTTTCTGGTTTATTGTTACAGGTGATGATGCTGCAAATGTACAGTGGATGGACATTGATAGAAATCTTAAGCTATACGCAAGTCATATTGAGTTCATCAAAACTACAGTGAATCTACGTAAAGCCCATTGGTAGACTAGAGATTACAAGGACATGTATTAACTAGATTGTGACTATATTTTGGAGTCCTAGAAATTAAAAGTCTTGCTTTATGTTTACAGTTGTTTCAAAGATATAAAAAACTGGACTTTAAGTAAAAAGAACCCCCAAAAAGTCATACTTTCCATTTTCGGTGTTACTCTTCTGTGTTAAGATAACTTTTCTGTGTTTTGGGAAACTTTTCTGTGTTTGGGGAACTTTTCTGTGGAGGGTATTCAATTGTATTTACTGATCATTCAAAACAAATGACTTGCTTTCTTTATGTACTATAAAATTGTAGTAAATTAGATATGATCATGGAAAAGAGTTTAAAAGTCAGTTTTACATCCTCAGAAATTTGTTTTAAATGTGTCACTTTTCAAATATTTACCACAATGAATATTGGCAATTAAGAAATTACAAGCAATATTCTTAAATTGAGATTATACGTTTTAATAGGTATTAAATAAATATTATGTAGATATTTTATTTTTGCTAGGCTCAAAAGCTGTAAATTATCTCAACTATTTGTGGCCATGTTAAAATAGCGTGCCAAAATTCTAAATTACTTTGTTAGATACATATGCAGATAAATCTTATTACCAAAAATTGAATTCCATGGAAATTATTGTTCCTTTGTAGTAGTTATATAGTTTCACTACATATAAAAAACAACATGTTCATCCCACATATATAAAATTGTAATATATTTTAGTGGTATCGATACATTAATTGAATAGTATATATATATTACATGCAATGTATAATTACTTTCAATTTGTAGCATTCATTTCTTTTGTACTGTTCTCGGAGCTGAAGGAATTTATAATACTGTTTTATGGTAAGAAGGCATGGAAAAAATTTATTAACTTCACAGAAAAATGACATAATTTATATGTCATTTGAAACACGAAAGTTAATTGGAGATGAATATTAAAGCCACGAGCAAAAAGTAACAGAAAGTGAAAAATTCTGTTACTTGAAAAATGTCTTGTTATAAATTGGCTGTTTTGCTTTTATGCCTGAATCAAAGTAACTTGGTAGTGTATTGTTATAATGTTATTTATTCGCTTATTTGTAGTTATTTTTTTTATTTAATTTTGTTCAACCAAAGCTTGAAAATGTTATTTTATTTCTTTTATTTCTACTTGCCCCTGTGTAAAACTACCTGATGAATCATGGCAACATATTATTTTTAATGAAATTCAATTGAACCTTCATTTGAAATGAAGTTTTGATTTAGTGGACTGTTTCATAACAATCATCCAAATTACCTTTCTAGGTGTCTCCTTAAGCATCTCTTATTTCATGTCATCAATAGCAAAAATGACGTTCATTGAAATCCTGCCTGAATATGTTCTATCTTAATTGATATTAATTGATCAAACCTGTGAACAAAGACCACCCTCGGGAAAGACAAAATGTGGTCTTTAAGGACAGGTGGCCTTTATTTGGAGGTCATTTTGTTCTAAATACCATAATCAGTGAAGGTGTTTGAAAGAATGGCCTTTATTCACAGGGTGGTCTTTATTCGGAATGGTATTATATATTAATGATCAGGGACGAGTGCACTGTAAGCTTATCGTATACTTGTATGGTTAGTCATTTTATCTAAGTTTTGTACGCCATCAATTGCCACTGAATTGTCCTCCAGATTAAGGCTCGTTTTATCAATGGTCACATGTGATAAACTTGTGATAAACATACCGTGTCATGTACTTTGAACTTTAATTGATACTGTTTTCTTGATTCGTTTTGTAACTAAGATATCCACCCACTATTTTCTTAACTGTGTTATTATAAATGAAATGATTCACTACATATAATATGCATCATCCTAGGGGGTGACGTGGTCGAAGATTGACAGTGATTGATTGACTAATTCAGTCAGCGGACACTCGTTGCGTACTGATTTCTCCCAGTTGCGGTCCCACTTCACCCAAATTTCTGAAAAGAGGGAGAAGTCACTTCTCCCTAAAATTTTGGCCTAGGATGATCCCTGCATATTTTAGTATATGTTACTTTAAGCAGCTTTGAGAATCTCACCTAAAAGTAATTTGTTTATACATTTTATCAATTTTATCATTTAAAGAGAGCAGATACTTGTGTAATCAAGCAAGATCTGTCATGATTGTTTTCTCTAACAAAAAAAATCAAATAAACCACCAGGAATGTGTCTTTTGATAAAACTTGCCCCACTTACAGCAATACATTCATTTAGTCAGTGTTGTCAGTTTTATTCAATGTTTGTACTATGTTAGGTACATGTTTGGAGGTTGTAGGCATTTTTTTTTTGCATGTTTCTTATTTTAAGTATAACTTACTTATATAATTATTCCTTTTAAATCAATGATAAAATCTTTCCACCTAGGTTATAGCTTTGTCTGTATAAAAACCAAGAAATCGTCTAGTTGCCCTGATGAAGCTGGGACTCATTGCTTATTTTCAAAAGCTGTTAATACAGAAATACCCATTTCATATATTTAAGACGATGGGCGTAAAGGCGTTTTTGGATAAATATTTTAATTCAAAATAATTTAAATTATCATTGAAGTTGTATTGCCAGGTATGATTTGATATTTCAGGTGGGGGGGGGAGGCTTCCATGGTTATGGTCCTTGACTAGTAATCTCTAACCCCTCACCACTTCGAGTTTGAATACCCCCTTGGACCAGAGAAACTTCACTTGTCAGGAAGTTGTCGGTCCAGCTAGCTTATGGAAGGTGGGTGGTTCTGCCCAAGTCTATGCTTTGGGTCTTCCTCCACAGTTATAGAAAAAAAATTCCCATATCCAAATTTTTCGTTGACTTGAATTCTTGCCCATACATAAAGTTTGAATTACAGTAACACCACGATAATGAGACCACCTTTGGAACCCGAAAAATTGTCATTACAATGAGGTGGTCTCATTATCAAGTTGCATTGTTGGGGAGTTACGGGGAGGTTGTTATAATTAGATGGTCGTATTGTTGAGGTGGTTGGTATTTTGAGGTTTTACTGTGCTTGTGACCATCATAAATACTGTGGTATGTTATTTTGTTATGTACTGAAAGTCATTTGTTTTTCATTATCATGAATTCTATTGGTAATCTAATGATGAAATACGTAATATTCTTTTTATTCAATTTGAAAGTCATAACTTTGAATTGTCGTACAGAAAGTTTTCAGTTTTTATCATATTTGTGCTGGAATTGCTGTAGACATTTTTTTACAAATTTTAAGTTCTAAGTAAGACAGCATTAAAATTCTTTATACTCTTTATTTTTTATTCTTTATTTATTGTTTGCATTGTTTTAGAGTTTCACATGCTACGACGTAGAAATCCTGCTTCTGTATATGTTTCACAATTTGTAAGTTATAGTTTTAGATTGTAGTTGAGTCAAGGGCTTGTTTTTGTCTTACAAACAGCTAAAAAATTGGAGGAAAATTGATCCGATGGAACTTTAGAACCAGATAATTGTACACACAATTTATTTTTTAGAATATAAAATCTGTCAAATTATATTTTTGTGCTATCGGTACTTATCAACTGGTTAACCATAACCTATCTCAGCAGGTACATAGCCATTTTGTTTAGTGTAACAAAAATTGATTGTATTGTATATGTCAATGAATGTTGTGGCTTTCATTGGAATGTTCTGTACTTAGTTTATATAGTTTTATAAGTAACCATCGTTGTAACACATACTATTCTAATACAGTTAAACCTCTGAAAACTGGGCCCTATCCGGACTGGGCTAAAAGTCTGGTATTCAGAGTACTATTCATTATTGAGGAGAAAAAAATGGGACTTGAAAAATCGTCCGACTTTTAGAGGATTCCGTTTTTCAGGGGTTTTACTGTATATATATAGAGATATATATATATATTGTATGTGCAATAACTGTTGTAGAACAATCTAGTAACACAATCATAATCCAGTCTAAATAGACACATGGTAAAGTAATACCAACACAAAAGCATATATTCTGTGGTTTCTTAGGAATCAAACTTACCATTACTTTGGCTGGTCGGATTGAACTTTTGTGCAACCTAAAACAACAGTTTAAGCTTGTATGACATGATAAATATTTTTATAGTTCAAATGAATCATTCATGGTGTAATTATCTGTCAACGATTTTACTAACATAAGTGATAATCTAAAGTCATATATTAGTCAGGATTGGTTAGTACTGATACAAACTACTGTAGTTTTTTCATTGTAATTTTCAACAGTTTTAAAAGACACTCGTATTATTATATGCGTATTATTGCTTTGTTTTTAAGGTCGTAGAAATTTGTTAACATTACAACACTTTGGCAATGTACAGTAAAACCTGGATAATGAGACCAACTTCAGGACAGGAAAATCTGTCGTAATAATAATATGGTCTCATATTAAGCTGAATTATAGGGGGTTATTGAAAGCTGGTCTGAAAATAAGTGGTTGTTATAACAAAGTGGTCGTAATATTGAGGTGGTCTCTATTTTTGGTTTTATAGTAATATAAGTTTACACCTATCAGTGTTTTACCTTCTCAGCTGGGCAGTGGATTTACACAGAAATTAAGTTGTCATACAGACTTCTTCTATGATGCTTATAGTGTTTTTCAGTTACCTCATAGTGTTTTTTGCAGAAAAAACGACTCCAACCTTTTGTGAGTCACTGTCACGCCAGCTTTGTAGAACCCACAGCTGTTTGGGATCCTTTATTTGGCCTTCTGTCACTTGATGGGGTCAACTTTGGTATATTTTCTATGGATATACAGTGGGTCCTCTTGAATGTAGACTTTCTCGATCAAGTGAAAAGTACGGATTAAAAATATTTACTGGAATCGCCCTGGTTGTTGGTCGGTCTGTCACGCAGTCTGTCCCCATTTAGCAGGGGTTATTTAATCACAATTCAGTGATGGGTCTAGTTTTGAACAAAAATCAGTACAAGTTTTTACAAGAGATATTGAATAAAAAAATTGGTACAGACAAATTTGTTTTGATAAAGTTGATTTCATATTAAGAGGTTCCACTGTGCTGTAGATTTTAATTATGTATGTTTAATTTGAATGTTATCGTTATAGTATATCGCATTAATTTTTCCACATTTTGTAATTTAGTCTGTTGTTGTAATACAACTAATTAAAATATTCATAACAATTTAATTTCGTTTTATTGGACACCCTAAGATATTTGTTAGCAAATGATGAGCAAGTTTTTTATGCTATACTGGCGTTTAAGAGTGCAATAAATTACACAGGTGTTCTAAAGAATGTGAGAAACTGTACTGTTGTGCAAAAGAATGTGAAAAACTGCATGGGTGTGCAAATGAATGCGAGAAACTGTACTGTTGTGCAAAAGAATGCGAAACTATACCGATGTTCAAAAGAGTATTTGAAACTATACTGGTGTTCAAAAGAATGCAAGAAATGTACATGAACATGACTACATCTTATACCTATCATCTACAGGTGGCTATTTTATTACATGAATCTCACAGTAATAATAACTTTTTGAATAGATAGAAATTAGTTTAACACAAACAGTGATCTATGCTTTTGTATAAAACAACAGCATGGTACATCTTTCTTTTAACATTTTTCATACTTCACACAATGAGTCAGTGTTTATACAACACTAAACAATCAACAATAACATCAATTTATTAAAGATAAACTTATATTCACTTCATCATTCGTAAACAGGCTTTATAGTTACACATAAAACAGCACCAGTCTGACTGTCATATTTCAATGTATTTCATTGTTTTCAAAATCAATGATTTTATATTAATTCTCATGAGTCAGCGTAGATGTATGGATTAGATTTCATTATACAGGATACATATAAATAACAATTTCATATGTGTTTGTCACTCTATTAATATACAGGCGCACAAACTGTTATTCAACAAATAAGATGCATAACCCTTTACCTCATTTCCCAACATCTGAAGCAGACGACTTTTGAAAACATTGTGGCAAAAGATGCTATTGCTTGTCATGAGTAATATTTAGCTTCTTTTTCCACAATGTTTTTCACTTTGTCAGAGAGAAATAACACAATTTTCTTAAATAAATTGATGTTTTGTACATTAGTTTGAATTTGGAAGAGTCCAAAATATGCTAATGACTATGAGGTAAAGGGATAGTACTTGAAGATTTTGAAAAAGACACTGTACCATTCAATTTGTCTCTTCATGTACTTAACCACTGAATCTGTATTCTATAATTGATCTTTAAAATGCATTTTTCCCCTCATAATTACTTTTAATTCTATTATCCAGCTGGCTTACAGAAGATCACTGGTTCTACCCAGCCTGGGGTCTTCCTCTATTGTTAAAGGTGGAGAGTCGCCAATGACTCGGGCTGTTGGTGTGAGACGTTAAACTCCAGTGAAAAAAAAAATTCTTCTATTTCACATACCGTTAAACTGTATTTTCTCAGTATTGCAATTCTTAATATTCACTTTCAAGACACATTCTGGGCTGGTGTAGCCAGAGTACTCAGTAAAGAAGGATTTGACAATGAGGCTGGTACTTGCACACAGTCAAACAAAGTTGGAAATACATTTGTTTTTAATCCTATCACAATTTCAATTTTACGCATTAATTTCCTACACAACTCCATCTTTTCCGTCTCATCCTGTAAAGATAAAACAAAATGTGTATATAATAGTTATGATAATAGGTTTATACAAAGACGTTCATCTACCTTTCACCTGTGTTCTAAATGAAGTGTTCCTCAAGAAATAGGTATTGCAGGGTTTGTAAGCAATACATTGTTGAATCAGAATATCACTTTTTGCTCTGTTGCTCAAAATATTTTAGAAAAAAAATTCTCCCAATTCAGTGTGGCCAAGCTTACTTTAATTTAAATGTCATATGACTACAAACAAAACTCAATTGTACAATTGCTAAATTTTTAACAGAAAGTCTGATATCCTTGAAACAATATGGCCATAATGTTTATTTAATATAAATTCATATATATATTCATAAATAATATTGAAGTTAGAGATTGGAACACATGCCAAGGATAACTCATAAGTGCATTAATTCCTTTCAGTAACTAGACAAATTATAAAATTTTCAACACACAAAAAATGTCAACTACCTCTGTGTTAACATAAAGAAGTTGAGTATCATATGTAGTAGATAGATTGTTCAACTGACCACAAACTTCACCATCCTCCATTTTGTGGTCTAAAAATATAAAACAACAATATCTGCAGCAGCATAAGTCTAAGAAATTCAATTGTATTTTTTTTCATTTCTGTGTGATATTGGCAAGTAATACTCATTTACAAAATCTACTTCTTAAGCATACTTCAGCAAAAGAAAAAAAACATTATGCCAGGGCTTTTTTTCCTTCCATAGCAAGGGCCATTTATTGATGTCTTCCCCTCAGGAAAAATCCTTAAATTCATGCAGATTTCCCCTAAAATTCAGTTTGCATCAAGTTTTTTCTTCCCCATTTGCAAAAATACTGTGCTATTTTTTCCCCAAATTTAAGAAAGGCCCCTTCCCCTAGCCGTGAAAAAAGCCCTGTATGCTATTATGTCAATTAATTCAATCAATAAAAAGTGACAATAATGAAATTCTACTTATTTTGCACAATGAATAACGGTGGTTACAACAAGTAAATGATAAAATTGTACTAAAGGTTATTGTACCATAATACACAAATATTAGAAGCACTATATTCAAAAGGGCATGTAACAATGAACTGAACCCAAAAGTTTACAACAATAGTTTTTAATTAGTATAATTATAACTTATTAATTTACTTGATTGCTGCATTACAACACACAGCTTTCTATTGGTTCCACTTTCACATTGACTGTGTACTTATCATTTTATTTTTTACCTGATTTTACAAGGCGATCTATATTACCAAAACTTTACCAAGATATTACCTTTTGTGTTGGCAACAATGGCTGATTTTCCAACGAAAAATGAGACATCAACTTTTCCTAGACTGTCAGTCAACACTTTCATGCTGAAATATTACGGGAAAAAAAGATTAATAAAACAGATGGAAGCCACTAAAATTGTAAAAGTATTTTACAACTGAAACCAGTTTGAAATAAGTTACATATGTGTCATTATGCTTCAAAGTAAAATATACTTAAGACAATAAAATGTCAAACATTCAATGTACAGATGCATTCTGCCTCTGTCATCTTATTATAAATACAATGAATAATTGATAATTTAAACAAAAAAGCATCTAAATTTAAATGACAACAGAAGTTTATCGAGGTAAAATGCAGAACCAATATCATAACAAAAGGTGGGTATACTAAAATAAATACTCCTCAATTGAAAACTGACTGGAAACAACACTTAAGTTAAAGTAATTAAACCTTAGATTATAGATAACAGTCTAAAATAAGCAAACAAAAGCAAATTGATACCAGTCTAAAATAAGCAAACAACAGTAAATAGATACCAGTCCAAAATAAGCAAACAAAGGTAAATAGATACCAGTCTAAAATAAGCAGACAAAAGTAAATAAGAACCCAAGTCAACTTAAATTACTCATCACCTGTCCTTGCTTGATGTATTCATCATAAAACATATAAACTGTACATCATCCAGGGTACAGTCACAATCCTCTGGTAAAGGTAATCCAGAAGATGTCAAACTGAAAACAACAAATAACAAAAATAACAAAAAGCAATGAATCAGGACAAAAACATTTTTTACATTACTAAAAGTAAAACCAACATCCATCTTATTCAGAAATTGCCACAATTTTGTTAGTACTGTTTTTTTCTCATTCATCGTCTCTTATAGAATTTGTAGATAGAATTTGTAGTACGATTTTGTCTAAAAGTAATTATACAGACTTCTTTCTAATTTAGACATTTCCCCTGGTCTAGACCACTTCAGACTAGAGTTCTAGGGTATACAAACCAAAAGAGCATAAAATTCATGTATATTTGAATTACTTAAAAAACATGTGGTGATGTCAAGAAGAGTCAGACACCTCAAACACATGGAGTCTTTCGTGCATATTTTACTTTCTTTTGCAAGCAGCAAATGCTGTCATCACCCCTTACCTTGTTCTCTGCAAGTAACTTCTGCATATATGATTGTAATGATCAGTAATGTAAATGAACAGCTAGCTTAGACGTAAGTCTTCAACCATTTTGTCACAGAGAACAAAAGCCATGCCCAGGGTTTAGACTCATGGTCTGCATACAACGAACATACAACCTATATAAAGCTAGCAAGACAGGCATCTACTAATGCAGATTTCCAAGAAAGCATACACAGGTTAATTCATACATATATGACAAATAAGTTTTAATATGATTTAATGCAGAATTGTAGTTTTCTTACACTTTTATGTTGACAGCTCTCCCAATGAATGTCAGACAGGTAGATATAACATGCTTACCACTTCCTTCTGATCCAACAACCTGAAATATGTATTTCAAAATGCAGACAATATAAATTCTCAAATTCAAATTTGATTAAATCAAGAGATGTCACTGCTGTGAGTTTAAATCCGTCCTGGGACAAGATGAGGTTTGCGTGTCACATGTTCAGCTAGCTTACAGAACGTTGGTGGTTCCTAGGTGTACATGATACACCAGGGAGTTTTCTAAACTGGTTCCTCTGGCTTCTTCCACCTTTAAACTTGAAGCTGGAAAGTTGCTGTAAAAGACCCTAGCTGTTGGCGCGACATAAACACAAGAGAAAAAAACACAGGGTTTAAAGTCGAGATTTCTCAACTGACTGAGTTTTGCCAGACCAACAACTAGTGTTACAAACAATATTTCAGATAAGATTATTTCCACGATTAAAAAAACCTGAGGCCGTTATACACATATTATAATGGTCTCAGGAAAAACTGAAAATTATAGTCCAGATTTCAGTAATGTTTTTTATTTGATATATTAGATTGATAGATACTTTTTATATGGTATAAATATAACACGAAAATAATAGATAAAACCAAAAATCTAACCAAAACGTTAACTGAATTAGCTTGTGCACTGTTCATCCCTGAAATTCCAGAGGTGTTTACAACTTCAACTGTCAAAATTTCCCGCCAATTCTTCAGAGTATGGTAAAATTATTTCCGTAACGGATATATCGTTGTCGTTTAATTCTTATATTCATATATATTTTTTACCAAGAACTATGAAGTTTTTCAAATTACAGATGAATGAATTTCAATGAAGAATATATTGGATTTATGTAACGCAATATATGTACCGATAGACAGCCTTTTAAATTTATACAGTTGGATGGATGGCAGGGCGAATAACTATTCACTACTACAGATTCACATTCCTGAGAAAAATGGCCGACGAAGCGTTGTCGAGAGCTGGCTTGCATTTTGATGAGCTCAATAAAATCCGAGTACTTGAACCAGAAGTACAAACTCAGACATCAGAATTAAAGGAAGAATGTAAAGATTTTGTTGACAGTAAGTTTTACGTTCTCCATTGTTTTATTAAATGTAGAACATCAAAAGAATGGATGGAGTTAGGTTGTTTTGATTAGCAACGAGCTATATGAAATTGAATTTATTGTGTATTTCTTTCTCGATTCCAATCAGAGTCCTTCATTTGTTCATTTAGAATTCTGTATTAATGAACGCAAAATGTTATCTTTGAATTAAATACTTTAAGTTATTAATTTCATTTTCTCAGAAATATTTGTCAGTCATTGAAAGGTATGAAATTAAGATTGTCGATATTGTGGTCAAGTACCAGTTTATTTAATCATGTTGATTGTTATGTGGTTCAAGAACCCATAATTCAATTCTAATTTGACAATTCAAAGAAAGTATTATGCACCCACTGAAGTTACATCTATAGTTAGCCCAGTTAATTGGACTGATGGCAAGACATTTTTGGCCCTGCCCTGCTGTTTGAGAGGATGGCCTCAAGTATAAAGCTGAATGAGTAACACCGACTCAAAATGATACAAAGTAATCTATGCCACATAAATGTTTGGCACTGAGTATTTGGATTGTATTATCAGTTTTAGGCCTTTTAACATTTAGAAACTTTAAACAGTCTTTCAATCAATATTATTCTTGGATATCTTTGTATCACCAACAATTGGTCTTTTCTTTCAATTATAATAAATAAATTCTTAGGCCTGTAATTATTTTTCTGCCCTAGCATGTGATCTATTTATATATTTATTAAGGTGTTTTCAATATTTTACATAATTTTCAGAAATTGGAGATTTCCAAAAGATTGTTGGTACCTTTATTGAAGTAGTTGACAATGTTGCAAAAGAAGTAGAGAAAGAAAAGATGAAGGTAACAATAATATAAGAAGATAAGAATTTGTATGATTTTGTTGTAAAATAATCATTTTTACATGATAAAATCTTTGAAAAAAAATCATTAATTGAAGTTATTTAAACCTCTTACCTGTTTTATAAGTATTGTTCATTTTTATTTCGAGCCTTATTAAGCTGAATTGTTTTCGGAGATATGTTTGTAAATCACTAACTGTAATCAGAAGAAAACTTGTTGTTCAAATATTTAGGGTTGTGAATGTTTTAATGCATATAAAGATTTTCCCTCTGTTTTAAATTTGCAGGCAATTGGTTCTAGAAATTTATTGAAATCCATTGCAAAACAGAGAGAAGCTCAACAACAACAATTACAAGCATTAATAGCAGAAAGAAAAATGCAGCTAGAAAGGTAAATATGTATTTAATGCCTGGTAAATATTAATTTGGTGTGGCAAAATTTTGCAATAATGGCCAAAAATATTTTTCATTTTTGTATTGACTGGTTCTTGCTAAATTCACGTCCAGTTGCTAAGGAACACTTTTTTGCAAGACTCAGCAAATTCAAGAATGGACTGACATCAGTCTTTATGGCATGATAATTGCTGGTTTTTTTTAGTGTAAAATCCATTAATATCTTCCTCCTTAATATAACTTTATTGTTTAATGTTATTAAATAATTCTATTTCAAGTGCATGTATTGTAATCAAGATTGATGTACTCTGACAAGTATACATGAACAACTAAAACTTGAATCTAAAAAAAAGACTTAATGAGTTGTTTATGAGATGTGTATCAGTGATTTTATTAGCAAGATATTTTAAATATTTCAGATTGCGGATACAGTATGAGAACTTACAGAAAGAAGAAAGTGAACAGAATGAGTTTATAGATCAATTTATTTTACAAAAATAAGACTCTACCCTTTAGTTGTCACTTTGTAAATATTCGTGTTGTTCATATTGTGGTTTCGTCCGTCCATCTAAATGATTATTTTTACATGTTGTATTCATAGCAT
The DNA here is from genome assembly GCA_008271625.1 of Lutraria rhynchaena. Lineage (NCBI taxonomy): Eukaryota > Metazoa > Mollusca > Bivalvia > Venerida > Mactridae > Lutraria > Lutraria rhynchaena. The sequence continues at coordinate 4,507,175 of VIBL01000010.1, forward strand.
GATTAATCATATATTTTGACCTTATTGCCTTTAATACTGCTGTACAAGTGAAGAAAATATGTTACTTAGTATCTTTTTTGTCAGTAATATTTTGCTTGAAGCCTATTTTAGGCCTGATGTGAGTCCCATTGTTCCAATTTAATTTTCATTAATTCCTCGAAAATTCAATTTGAAAGCATCAAAATGAAATTACTGCTATTTGTCATGAAAATTGATGTTTTAATTTAGCTTATAGAATAATTTACAGGTATCATAAAAAATCATTAGTGGAAATGGTTGAAAATTGTGTTGTTTGGTATTGATAGAGGAGAACCTGTTGTTAGAATTTCTCCTTTCATTGAATGATTACCAGCCCATGAATGTGCTTATTACTGCACATGTATATATCATGTACATTAAAACCTAGATATTTTGTTTAACTCGGTAATTCTAGTGTTGTAATTAAGGACAGTTTATCTGCATTTAGTTTGAAAATTAATTTTAGATCTCAAATTTTATGTAGGAAGTATTGATTGAACATCTAAAGTCATCATGCTACTTCTACATTATTGCATAAGATACAAATGTTATTGTAATTACAGAAATGGCTGTCTTTTCAGATGCTATTCATAGAAAAATTATCAGAATTTTTCCATATCATTTTCATATTATTTATTTATCATCTCAGCTGTGATATGTACATTCAGTAAATAAATAGTCATAATTGACTTGTGTTAAGTTTTTATATTAACAAATACGTAATACTTTATGTTGATATGACTATGTCATATATACATGTATAACAGACACTTCTCAAACATATAAAGGGTAAAAATGGCATACAAAGTCTTGTTAGAATGATAGTTACGGTACGTCTATTTTTGTTTCTTTGATTGTAATCATGTATGCCGGATGATACGAAACATACTGTAAGTTACAGGATCAATCATGAGTATTACCTGGTCATATTATACACATTTACAATAATAAATTAATTATAATACCTGTATACACAACTAGAAAAACAAATTTCAGTGTTTTGTTTATTCATTATTGTGGTACTTTCCACAGCTTTATAGGCAGCTAACATAAATATTACACCACAGTGTTAACCAAGATTACATTTTTAGAGATGTTCAAAGAAACAAACATCTGTGCATGTAAATTACATAGGATACTGCTAACAACAACAGCAAAAATGCACATGTATACACGCATATATCCATAGGGGGCTAGCACGTTGAAGGGATGGTGTATAATGGTGTATTAGGCCTATAATAGCCAAACGGACCAAAAACACATATGTATATATATATGATATGTGTTTTTGGTCCGTGTGGCCATTTTAAGACTATTACACCTTTATACACCATCCCTTCAACGTGCTAGCCCCCTATGCATACATCAGTAAAGAGCAAAGTTTTCATACTACTAAGAGTTGAAATCTTGTCCTGCCTGCCATACATACAAACACCATACGCATTAAAAGAAAGTGCAAGTTTGATATATAGGAAAACATATTAATATGTAGCAGAAAAAAGTTTGCCCTTGGCTGGATTGCTGGTATTTACCATATTATCAATAAAAACACCATGAAAGCTTTAAAGCTGGTATATGACACATGGCAAAAGTTAATTGAAAATGACAAGTCAGTCCTTGTAATTACAATAAATTCCACACTTTGTCTCAAAACAGACTCTAGAATAGTTTCTTCATATTTTTATGTGGCAAATGTTTTACCACCATAGCCACAATCATTCCTTGCGATATCAAGGAATGTTATGTAGAACCTGCAACATAAAAAAGATGTTAGATGAAAAATCAATCACAAAGGTAAGCATTTACTAACAGGATATACAATCAGGCTTTTCGAAACTGCTGGATTACTTGCCTGACATTTGGTTAGGAAACGTTAGAATTTCTGTCTGACCAAATGAAAATTTGTCTGACCTAATATATTATAAATAAGAGACAAATGTTGTAAACCGTGCCCGACGGACGGACATCTGGTTCAGTACTTGCTGAAGTTATTGGACTGGCTCGAAATTCGCCTGACATGTCCAACGGTCTGACAACTTTCGGAACCCGTGCATTCTGATGAATCATCAGAGTTCCCACTCACTTAAAATCTTGCGTAATCACACAACAAAATTGGAAATCATGTAACACATTTTGATCTGATGCGGGATCACACATGTACGAATATGTTTAAGGATGATTGCCAATTTTCTAAAAAACCCAAAACAAAAGTAGAGGCTCCGTGATTGGTGCATCGTTGTGACGAACACAGCACACCAAGCTGGTTTGGTTTATTCTAGATAGCGATGGTGCTTTTATGTTTAAAATCAATAACATCCCAACTTGACAAGTTTGATTTGTATGCGTATACGTATGTTTTATTTTTCTTACCTCCCAAAACTCTTACCCCCAGATTTCAAACCTAGAGGGTAACACTGGTCATACCTCATATTCTCACAGAAAAGAAAAGTTTTCCAACCTACTTAATTTTTAGTTAAGATTCCCTGAACATGACTATTTTTTCCAGTCTAATGAATCATCAAGTCTTGCATTCATAATGTAAAATTAACTTCAGTCTCATTGATAAACTATTTGTGTATTTCATGCATTTTAGAATGTTTCAAAATCAATTCATTACTTGCTTTAATTTATTTTAATGAACATTCCAATTTTTAAAGACAGGTTATGCCTAATTTTGTCGTGTTCCGAAGTTTCAAAGTTATGTAAGTTGTCATTCAATATGATATAATAAATGTTTGTTTCTGGTTACATGCTCATTAAAAATAGGGTAGGTAGATAGGAAATTCTTTTTGGAATTCTTATTATTCTTGAAAGCAACTGTTGAGATTATTTTAATGTGAAAAGGTAAAAAAGTTGATGTATTATTCCTAAGGCCAAATAAAACATCTATGTTTGCAGGGAAAAATTAGGGTAGATCGGGTAACCAGAAACAAACAATTTTTTTATTGGATTTGAACCCACATCACCAGGTTACAAGTCCAGCACACTAACCACTGGACTACGGTCGCGGTTTTAAGCCATATCTACCAGCCACAAGCTGTAGTCTAATTTACAGCATTAAGACATGGGTGAAAGATAAAATGTTTAAAAAAACGGAAATCTTAACCTCGGTTTCGCTGAAAACAATACAAACCAGTAGGGTCCGGACCTGGAAAAAAACTGAGGTTCCGGAAAACTTTTAGGCATGCATTAAGATGTTTATTGTTATTGTTATCAGAACTCAATCACAATATCTGCAGCAAAGTATTACTTTTAAAATATATTTGATAAGCATTTACCGATCATTTGGAATCTTCAAGTTTGTTTCCATAAATTTTCCAATGGCAAAAGAATGTTGAGCATTTTTTTCACCAAGTGCTCCGATACTTGTAACCTAAAATCATCAAAGCAAATAACAGAATGGAACATAAAACAAAGTGCAGGTACTTGACATAAAATCAAAGTTTAGCTCCATAGGCTTCTAATACCTAATAGAGCTAAAATTTGGTTTAGTGTCAAGTACCTGTGAAGCAAAGTAATTTGGGAGGCATCGTGGTCGAGAGGTAGAACGTCCGACCTCTGATCCAAAGGTCCTGAGTTCGAATCCCAGCTTCGACGGGTTTCGTTCATGAACTTCACAATCCAATTTTTTGGACATAGTACTGGTGTAGTGTCCAGGAAGCGGACTCAAGCGTGATAAATATAAACAAAATTGCTTGTTTTGAAATCGAGCTAAAATAAATTAATATAAACTAAACAAAGTAATTAATCATCCTCATAGATGTTTATATACACATGTATATGTACTGATAGACAAGCAAAAATTGTGACATGCATTTTTCTCATTTCCGCCTGAATTACAACTCAAAATAAATTTAATTTACATACAGTTGGCTAACCTTACAAATTTGGCCTTTCTGTTATAATGAATTCAAACACATGTCTCATGGTAACAAAAAGTCAAATTAGTTGTTTACCTGTACACTAGCACATGGGTCTGTGGTCCCACCATGACACATTATTTGATCGGGAACAACACGCACTGTCACGTACTGGAACAGAAATTAACTATACAGTTGGAAGTATAAGTCAAAATACATATCCAATGGACCACCTTTAAAAAAATGTTAGTTTGCAATTACATAGCCCAAACTTTTAACAGTGGGTAAGTACGTAGGCAGGCATTTCATTGTTAGCAGTATATGTTTGTACAGAAAACTAACTAAAGACCTTTAATATTCATATGTATAATGTAGGTCTTTGTGAATACGGAATGCTAGAATAAAGAATGAAAAGAATTTCTGGTTAAAATTCATAAACAATTTTTTAAGGAATTCGGTATATTTCTGGCAAGTGAAATTAATCAAGCTATTTAGAACAATGAAATAAAACCAGCGATTTTTTTCTCCTGTGTTTGGGTCCGGTAAACGTGCCTTTCCAATCGATAATACTTAATAGACATTTTTTCCCAATTCCTTACCTAAAAATTCCCAATTTTGGCATCACACTGTGCATATTCTCCCAACTGGATTGGACCCTTCCCAAAATTGAAAAAAAATCACTGAAAACACCCAGGCTTCAGTATGTTACAGATGAATTTATTGAAGGAGTAATTATAAAATAAGGTTGATAAATGCAAAGCATTGAAATTTTCTTAGACAAGATACCCGACATTTGACTGGTTAAGACAGTATGACACTCCTCTGAAGGTGACATCCTGCTCTTCAACACAGACTAGGCAAGATACTTGACAAAAGAAAACAAATTTGTGCTCCATAAGCAACTTATACCTAAATAACAAGGGAAGGTACCCAACATTAATTCAACAGTCATGCAAAACACTCATGTTGAATCTTGTTATAAGGTATAAATAGCTTATGAAGCTAAAATTAGTTTTTGTGTCTGTGCCTGTGGTCAGTGTGGCCCAGGTGTAAAAATTTTGTTTGTTTCCAGTTACCCCACTAATAACCCTGGACTTTTTATTAGGCACGAGGTACGGTACAATAATGCTTTTACCTTTCGGTGCAAAAATTGTCTCAACAATGGCTTTCAAGACAAATAAAAAAAATACAATAAAATTAAATTAATGAGCATCCGATAGAACTAACAAACAAAGTCTCCTTGATTAAAGTTACCGATTCTGGTTTTCCAAGTTCTTGCGCCATGAACTTCGATGCATCAAGGAGAAAATTTTCAGGTATATCGGATTTCGGAACGTTTGTAAATATGTTGAAAGTCGGCATAATTGTTGTTTACGAATGTTAGTAGGATATCCTTGAACTCTGGGAGGGGTATGGGAGTGATCTCCCTTGATTAATTTTGTTGACGGCATAAGCGATACATTTTAATGAGAAAATGAAAATTCAGAAATGGAAGAATCAACGGCTGTCGATTCCATTGTTATAGATGAGACCTTTTTGTCTGACGACGAGGAGAAGGTGCGAGTATACGGATCTACACACTTAACATCGCCCACAGGACCAAAAGCTCGGCCGGCTGACCAATCGCAGGTTTGTTTATTTTTAATAGTGGTGTATTCGGATATATTTAATATTCGGATGCTTAATAAAAAAAGGTTCGGCATTTTTATTCTGTTATTGTGATAGTCGAATATAGGTAATCGGGTTTCTGTTAAGAATCATCATTCCATCAATTTTATTCATTGCCAATGCCATTGAAAATTATCAGCCTAATTTTGTTTTACCCAATGTGCTTTTATCATGCATGTCTGAAATAATGTTTTGCCGTGAATTGACAGCTTTCTGGTAGGCTCTGCTATCATTACACTGTAACTGTTTCGATATATTATTCCTGTACAAACTGGGTAAAAACGTAAGTTTTTTATATAATGCTGTCATGTTATAACTTATGCCATCCAGTCGAAACATTTTTTTTATGATGGAAGAAATGTACAAATTTCCCACCCCTTTATGATCTTTCACTTGAATAGAATCCTCTTTGCCTAAATTCCTGTATTTGAATGTTCTTTCTGTCAAGATGTCTGTGTTTATCATGATTTTGTTCAGTTGTTTATCCCTGATGGTGGCGACACTGTTTAAATTCTTTGATCTGGTCTTGAAGTTAGGTAATTTCAATTTAAGAGCACAATATTTGGTTACTGTCTGGTGATACTTAACAAGTACACTTTTGCGATGTATAGTGGGCACATCTTTTAACCATCCTGCACCCAATGAAACCCCAATGAATAAATGTGATTGAGTTACATGCATGCTTATAAATGAAGAAAAGTGTTGTTAAACTTACGTACTGTATTTTTTTTTAAATTTGTTCTTTTTCTACATATTTAGTATACTAAATAACATTTACTCTATTTGCAAAATCTGGTGTTGAACCATTTGTATAAAATTGCTCTCTGTCCCAGTCTTTTTGAAATGTGCTAGTCTGTCAGTCTTGTGACGTTGTATGGTGCATTTCACATCAGTCAGATAAAAATTCTAAACCTCTGGTCCGGATAACATGTTAAACAGCTATGAATACCTCATTTCTTGTATCGATATTATATTTGCCAATTTTAGTTGCCAAAAGTCAAATGTGTTGAAGATATTGACAGCATCATTTTGCAGGTTTTTATGCCATTTTTTGTTTTGGTATTTGGACAGACAATTTTTGTCCATACAGGCAAAACTTTCCACTTGCCTGTCCAGGCAATTGGCACTATTTTACATTTTCACTTTAAACTGTTGCATAAGAAAGTAACAAATGAATTTTTTGTACAAAAAAGTTGTAGGCTTTTTGTTTTTACCTAATTCATTCTGATTTATTTGAAAGACAAAGTACCAATATCTCATTACATTTATTCTTATGTCTCCATATGTAAATTGTAAGGTGGATAATATACATGTACATTTCATAATTTAATTTGTGTATAATTTGTTTTATTTACTTTGTCTGCAAATATCTTTTGAATGTTTCGTATTATTTGTGATCTCTGATTGAATCAAATTATCTTGAGACTACATTGTGTGTTATTGAGCTCTGTGCTAGATATTATATGCAATTAGAAATCACTTCTGTAAAATATTTTCTTCTGAAAGTCAGTACTATGGTTTAGCTTGAATATGTAGATTCACATTGTCCTAGAATAATTTCATGTTTGGCTGTAACTGTTGTACTTGTGTGTTTTTATGTCCGAGAAATCTACTGTTGTGGGAGCATATATAGCGATTGACTTGTCCATCTGTCCATTTGTCTGCATGAGGTTTACTAGACTTTACCATTTCATCTAACGCTTTGATACTTACACAGTTGTTGCTTTGGACGATTCCCAATCCACCCATATCACCCAACCTTGATTTGACCTTGATCAGATTATGTTGTCAAGCATGCCATCAGGAGCATATGAGTGTATTGGATGCAGCGCCTTGTTTTAAAAGTCTCTTGCATACTTCCATAAAAAGTAATGCTTACAACACAGTTGAAGCATCTTACCCCTTTTCATTTTACTTGATTATCAATTAGCAAGCTGGTTTTATAAACAAATACACCTTAAATTGAATTTGCTACACTTAAATTGCATTGCACCGGGTTGAGTGAGCATCATTCTTAGATTAATTAATCTAATAATCGATCTGTATCTATTTTACTTTCTTAGATAATCAATTGCTACATAGAAATGTCTTTTATCTTGATGTTAGATCTACAGTATCTGTAACTACCAGTATTAGAATGTTATTTGAGTAACTACTGTTATAGCCTGTTAAATATTTTCAATTGTTATAAGTTCACTGTACTGATCAGCATATTTTCACATATAGTAAAACCTTGATTTTGAGACCACCCTCGGGACCTGAAAAATCAGTCAGGATAATGAGGTGGTCTCATTATTAGGTTGAAATATAGGGGATTTTTTTCAAAGCCAGTCCAAAAATAAGTGGTCATCATCATTAGGCATATACCTGCCTATATGAAAGTAAGCAGTTGAGTCTATTTTCCAAAGAAGATAACATGAAATTTAAAAAGATAATTATGTGGTATAAATTATATAGGGTTAGCATAATGGCTTTAATATGAAATTTAAATCAGTCAAATTCTTGAGATCAGGTTAAACTAGCTACTTTCCGAATGCATGATATTCTTGAATCCACTTCAATTTAGCCTGGGTACCTGTCTGGTCATAATATTTAGTTGGTCACTGTGTTAGATCTTACTGTACTTCAAATTGTGTCTTGCAGTCTCTTATTTTATAGTAAAAATTGTTCATGTTTCTTGTACACATATACACAATCTGGCAATATAACTCTTGTATTACACAGGTGGGTGATCAAAGTCACGAGGCAAATATAAATGCTTAATCGTTGATTGTTTATTATCAATAATTAATAACATAATCACCAGTATGCATATATATTTACTTCATGCTAATTACTAGTACTTAAGAGACTTTGTTTTGGATTGTTGATAGTCCATAACATAATTGTATTAACTCCAAACCCGTAAAGTGTTCTTCCTGATTGAAAATTACTTGAACAGTTTTTTTGCTGCATGAATGAAGCATTATTTTGACTGGTATTGTCAAGGTATTATGAGGTGAAGGAAATATAGATTGGTTATTTTTTTTGTACTTGGTTTAGCGCCATTTTTTCAACAATTTTTCAGGTATATACAACAGTCAGTTCACCTAACCAGTTTTCCAAGACTGTATTCTAACTAGTACATTTGTACTAACTTACCCTTCCTCTAGAAACCAGCAACCTCTTCACATATGGAGGCAAATCAACATTTTTGTCAAATTTTCATAGAAGGGTATGACCTGCTGCAACCAGGATTTGAACCTGGATGGCTGGGTTACAAGTCCAGTGTACTAACCATTGTACCATGGTCACAGTCTATAGACCAGTTAATCAAAACTATTTTGATCAATCATTTACTTTGTCTAGCAAAGCAACACAAACAAATACTTCAATGACTTTTTTGTGTGAAACACGATACATTGTATGTTATGTTCACATTAATTTGGTGAGGTTCTGGGATAAAACACTGTTTTATAAAATTTTTAGAAATCATCTAATGGATTTGAACAATTCTAAGAATAAACTCCATTAGCATGTGAAGACAAAATAACAAGTTGTTTTATAAAATATCTTTTATAGAGAGAAAGTTGTCACTATGAATCTTACGTCTGTAGAATGATTTGGTTTGTATTTTTAGGATGGTGAATTTGGTGATGAACGAAAAGGAGGAACTAAAGCCACAAGGTATCTTAATGTCACATTTGTGTGTGTGTTCATATAAAAAAACACAATTTGATTTGCTGGAATATGATTTCATTTGGTTGAAGCACATCCAAGATTACTCAAAGAGGCTAAATGTCGCATCTGTGATACAACATTGTACCTATTTTCATACTAAATAAAAGTTGCAACTGTTTTGCCATGAATTTGTAGTTATTTATGGAAGATATTTAACTTCACGAGTCAACTGTTATTTGATATAGGTATTTTGCAGTGTTTCGCAATTATTTCAAGATACCAAAAGTTTTCAATGAAAAATTACATTTTTTGTACTGTCTTAATTAATTGATTCAATTCATTTAAACAAATGCCTTAAGGTTGTTTGTAAATATTTTTTTCTGTTTCACACATCAGTACAGCTGTTTTATCAATTTTGAATTAATTGTGTAAATTGTCCTCTTATTGCTATTTTAATTATCTCCTTGTATGAAATGATAATGGTTACATAACTATAATTTTGTGGCGATTTGTAGATAGTATAAATTCTTATTTGTAAAATGTGCACAAATTTAAAAAATGTAAAAAATATTATAGAATATCAGCGCTCTCATTTGACCCTTAAAATGGCATTTTAATTAGTAATAAAGTATAGCTTCTGACTCTTGTGAATTAGTACCTAAGAGTCAGATGACATTTTGTAAAAAAATTGATTGGCTCTTCCAATTATTATCAGCCAAGGGTCATTTTTTACCCTCAACTTTTGACATGTAGTGAGCACCCTAGAATATACATACTTGATTAATTTAATGCAAGTTTTGTAATGTTTTCTAATGCATTTTTTGTTTGTGTGTGTATGAAGCTGGATACCTTTGTTAATGGTGACTTGGTGGTTTGTTGCACTAACCAGTAACTTGTGCCAAAAGCTTATCTTCTCATGTCTGTGTGTAGCAATAAAAAGTTGGCAGTTCGGTTTGCAAAGATCAATTCAAATTAAATGGGAAAAAATGTCGACCATCTAAGATAATTTGATAGAACATTGCTACAGTTTTCTGTACTGCTTTAAAAAGCCTGCATAATTAAATGGTTCAGACTCCGTTAGATTATGTGCTCTCTGGGAAATTGCAGCATTGAAATGATTCCGGGATTTTTATTAATATTATGGTAGATGTATTTACGGTTTTACTGGTTTATCTCAAGTGTTCAAGCTGCAGTGGTTCCAAGTATTGATCGTTCCACACTATCTTGGATTTGATACTCTGCAGTTCAACTTTGCACTATTTAATTTCATTGAAGAGTTAAATTCCCTTGTTTAATAGTTCTCTATACCGTGTGGAACCATTTACTTGTAAATGAAAGTAAATTTACATTATTATCCTTTAATGTCTAAATTTGTACATTATATAAATTGTTTTAAAGCAAAGAATAGGTTTTGAAAATTGTAATTTCTTAGAAAAAGTAAGTTTTTGCTTCTAATAAGAATAGAATATTTATTTGTGAAAATATGAAAAATAGGTCTAGCAGTTAAAAATGATATAAAACATGGTTATGGTTGAGCGTACATGATACCAGTAATCAGTAATATCCCTTTACTGATAATGTACACTTTTTGGGAGTACTAGCAATTATAATTAAATCACAATTCTTCTTAATTATATACTTGAATTAAGTATAGCATGCCTACAATTTTCAATTTTAACAATTATGTCACAATATATTGTGGATGTAACAGGCACATGGTATACAATCAGTTGATGATTTGAAATGTAATATTTTTTGTTTTGACTTTAAAGGAAATAGCCTCAATATTTGTCAAATTGTTTCAAATTTAAAAAAAAGTATCTTTTTGAAAGATTGAGCGCTATTTATTGGGGAACTCAGTTCCATTCATTTTGCTTTATACATTTAGGGCCAGAATTTTCCCTTTTTATCTTTATTTTAGGTTTTGACTTTTATATATTGATGAATTCAAGATACATTATTACTCTTTTAATGTAAAATGTCTTTATTAAAAAGAAAAAAAGATATACAAAGTCTGGGCTCAGCTTATAAGGCCTATCAAAGGACTTGGAATACAGAATAATAATTCATATCTCAGCCTAATACTTAGTCTTGTAATTTAGATATTTAACTGATATTGAGGTTATTAACTTTAAACAATTGTCACCATGTATATGAATGTAACAAAAACGAATACATTTTAAGGCTTTTGAATGAAAACAAAAATCTCACATTGCTACCAAGTATTTCCTAATATATGCACCACTATGATTAAATCCCCCCCACTTTTTGGAGAAAAAGAAAAAAGTATTCTATAACTCACTAGAAGTGCTTTAATTATCTTTCAAATTATATGCAATGTATCCAAAAGGGGTTAAGATAACTTGACTCAAGCTATTATTAAAAATATCGGTTTGCTGTTATGAAACCCAGACATATTTTGTGACATTTTATGCTTGCATCAAAAATGAAAGGCTGAATTTTTATGGTTGGGGGATTTTTGAATGAATCAGCTGCATAATTGTAAACTGACAAGTTTTTAAGTATGGCCTTATTAAAAAATGATGAAATCTACCACACAGGGGCATTTATTAGGGGAAATTTGGTATGTGTGTTTGTTTGGATAATTTATTGGGTATTTCACCATGTTTTTTATTATAATCCAAATTTTGTGTTGTCTTTTCTTACTGCTAGTTTATTACTTCCATCACCGTCAATGAGTCGGAAGAGCAGCTCCCAATCAGCTGAGACCCATGTCTCAACACGATCATTCACTGATTCATCCAGGTATTTACATACTATGTTGTATCGTAAGGTTGAAACACATGAAGTTTTATATTTTGTTTTATTAACCCTTTTGCCTCATAAGCATACATTGGACTCTTCCAAATTCAGAGCAAATATACAAAATATCAATTTATTTAAGAAACTTTGGTTATTTCTCTGACAATGTGGAAAACATTGTGGCAAAAGAAGCCATTACTCATTACAAACAATGGCTTCTTTTGCAACAATGTTTTCCAAAGTTGTCTGCTTCAGATGCGGAAAATGTGATATTATGAGGCAAAGGGTTACTACTTGAACTATGTCTGAAAATCTATTGATTGAAATTTTCAACCATATTAAATAAAGATATGCCAAGATCATGAGCCATGAAGGTTAAAAACTAGATCATTGGACTTACAGTAAATTGTACTTGCTTTCATTTTTTCTTAATCTACATAAATCCTGCCCCCTTAGATTGTTAGGTAGAGTATAAACCGCCTGTATGTATCTCAGGTACTGTTGAGAACGTGCATTTAACTTCATTAATTTAGTTTTATATAAAAAATGTATTTTGATCTACATAGAATTCGGTCAGAATATTTGTGCTACATTGTAATTATTTTGGTTAAATTTGAGGTCATAAAATAGGTTCCAGAGTCAAACAATTGAAATCTTTTGCATAACTCATGTTATAGTCATTAAGTGGTGCTATATAAGACTCAAATGTTCACTTGAGATTTATAATGCCATGATTGAAGTTATGCCCTTTGAATCATCAGATGAATTTGTGTTATTTCATACAATAGGTCCATCTGTTAAACCTTTGCCTCATAAGCATATTTCGGACTCTTCCAACTTTGGTATTATGAGGCAAAGGCTTAAAGGATTTTGTGATCGCTATATTTATCAGTTCATTGCTGAATGTCATTAAAGTATATTTACTTTGCTACTATTGTGGAAGAACATATGTTACTATGTAACTTGTGTACACACATAGGGATACATCACACTTTTGTGGATACATACATTAATTTTGTCTCATTTTAAATCATTGTTTGCTGTGAATATTTTGCTGTGCAGTAAAATCTTGTGACTTACTCTGATGAATAACCTTACATTGTTCTAAATACTCTAAACGAATTGTCATCTTTATTACTGCTCAATGTTTATTATCAAATCAGATATTTTTATTAAGTAAAAAAAACGATTTTTCAACTTTCAGTTATTTTTTAAGTTTACCGCAAAAAAAAGAATATGAAGACTTTTAGTTATTTTGTTACATTACATATATTATGTAAAATTCAAGTGTTTGCAAACAAAAAGAGTGCTAAATTAATTGGTCTAAAAAAGCTTTGCTTTAAAATTACCCCAACAGTTGAATAAAATTTGAGTGTGGCAACAATTTTTTGCATGCCTCAGCAAAGAAAAAGTCAGAAAATTATTTTGTCTTCAAATAGTCGATTTTTATTGCTTATTGTGTACCCATGGCAACACATATTTGTCTTTGATTTCAGTTGGTTACAACACCCAAAGATAAGAGAGAACTGGAAAGTCGTACTAGGAGCGTTTATGTTAACCTTGATTGGTTCAGTGTTGTTTCTGGTCGGTGTTGGTATAGTGGTCTCCCCGGGTAGAGGTAGGTGTTTGATCATTTATCTTACCATGGTTTTTACTTGACGTCATAAGTTGGGGGTCAAGAATGACCCTCAGCTGATGATAATTTGAAGAAAATTTCGTTCGAATTTTATTGTAAATTTGTCCCTTTGGTACAAATTCTCAAGATTTATAAGCATTATGTTACAGATTTTAAGAGTCAAAATGCTGTTTTAAGGGTCAAATGAAAGCCCTGGTTACTTTAAATTTATTTGGCCTGCCATAGCTTTAGAGCGTATGATTGTTATTCATAAGGTTTGTATATGACACATACATAATACTGTGGTATCATTTTCTTTTGCTGGATGAATTTTTGCAAATTTCATTAAGAAATTGAATATATGACTGTCCTCACATTCTCGTGTTCTTCCGTCATCATTGTGATGGTTCAGTTGGCTATCAGGAATACAGGATGTACCTGGTTAAAGTTTTCCGGGATTTTCCTGGACCTCCATTTTTTCTATGGTCCAGACCTTACTTGTTTTTATTGTTTCCATGGCACTGAGGTTAAGATTTCTGTTTTTTTTTTGTTTTGAAAATTTTCAGCTTTCACCCATGTGCATATATGAAGACCCCTTTTTGGCTCCTTCATATTGGATGCACTACTGTTATGTTTACTAGCATTCTACTTCGAGTGATAGTGTACAGATTTAATTCTACAGATTTCAGGGTGCTCACAAGGCATCAGATATGGAAGGTTGAAAATGAACCTTGGCTGATAAAAATTTGAATTGTCAACAAAGTTTCCCTAACTATGTTATACCTGTAATAACTTTGACCCTGTTGTATATATTCTCAAGAATCATAAGTTTTTGCTACTGACTTTATGAGTGAAAATACCATTTTAAGGGTCCAGTTAGTGCCCTGAATTCTGATTGTCACCATTTGAGGTGGAAGATAAACACTCAAGTCACCAAGATTAAAATGGAGAAACAGTTCACATTAATTGCAAATAGCTTTACATATATTTCCACTGTACACAGTACACATCTGATATGTCACTACATTATCCACGTGATGCGGTTTTATCCAGACATAATACTATATTTAAAATGTTTCAAAGTTTGTATTCAGCTCATATTAACAAGATGTTGTGGTAATACAAGATTTATTGTTTTATGTTTTCAGGCATGCATTGTCTTGTATTTTTTATCGGAGGATTGTTGTGTCTTATTCCAGGAGGTAAGGCAAAAAAAATGTTTTTTTTTATATTTCCATTAACATCCCTCAAAACTTATGGTCCGTAGGTTGGTGAACTTATTTCTCAAATAGTTTGGAGATATAATTGATATGAAAATGAAAATATCTACCCCAAAAAAAAAACAATGACCGAGACACACAGAATGTCTAGGGTTGGCAGAAAAAAAAATGTGGTCTCTAGGGTCTGTGAGAACCAGGAACTTTTTATGTCATGCCTTGGTGTATAGCAGATGTATTGTTGAAGCTTTTGTATTAAATACAAACACTAAATGACAAATTGTCTGTCATTTCTTGGTGCCTTTTTTGTTTTAATATAAACTGTATCTTGAAGCTAAAAAATATATTGGACCAATACATGTTTGACCTATATTTTTTGGGCAATGTCAGCGGAACCAGGTATTTATTTCTGTTTGGCCTGAGTTGCAATAGTTACGCATGGTGCTAGTTTTAAGTCCCGCTAAAGTTCTGTTGAAATTTTACCATAACATTGAACTGAATTTTTGTCCCGCAAATGAAGAATGATTTTCTATTCTGAACTGATTCGGAATTTAGTTAAAGCTGTTTGTTATGAGAAGTTTTTCAGTTTAAGTGTTCTGAAAATTTGACTGTACACAGTCAGCATTGTTGTTTATTTATGTATTTTTTCCCAGGGGTTGGGGGCCTGCATGGTCGAGTGGTTTTGGCTTCTGTTTTTTAATCACCCTCCCTTCAAAGCTGTGAGTTTGAATCCCATCCAGGACCAAATTTCACATGTTAGGGAGCTGTCCAGCTAGCTTACGGAAAGTAGGTGGTTCTACCCTGGTGCAAGGCTGTGGTCTGTCTCCACTGTTAAAGCTAGAAAGTCACAAAGTGACCCTGGCTGTTTTTGTGACATTAATGTGCGGGTTGGGCTCATGAAACCGGTTTAACCCCCTGCAGGTCTGCTGCTTACCATTTCAAGGCGCGGTACCCCTCAGGAAAGTTGTATTTTGTCCCTCATTTTTTGTTTTTCTGTGTGTTGGCTTGGCTCGGGTTAGTTATGTTTGGGTCTGACAACATTTTTGGGACTATGGGATATTTTTGCTTGTGTTTTCTTTTTCTAAGAATCCTTTTCTCGTCTGTATTATTTTGTATTTCACTTTTTCAGCGTATCACTTGGTATATATATATTTAGCTGTGAAGGGATTCGAAGGCTACAGTCTGTATGATTTACCTGTGTTCAACTGAAGTCATTCTCATCATAAGTGCTGGTATATGTTGTCGTCAGTGCTTACATGGCATCATCTGCTTCCTTCATGAATGTCTGCACGATGACAAGTTCCCTAGATTTATGATTGTTTATCTAGATACGTATCAATTACTGTGATTTTTTCTTTATCTTTTTTTCGTGTCTATACTTTTTATTCTTATTTACCTGCGTCTATTCAGCAGCTATAGATATTTTCAATTTTGAAATTCCATTAGTTTCATCCACTTAGTAGATAAATTACCTGATTTGATTAGTCTAGACAATCTCCGTGAATAATTGAATTAATGCTACTGATATGGTAAAACATTTTTATCACAATTGCTGTTACAGTAAACACCACGTAACAATGAGTAGGTTAAGTCCCGGTGAATTTTATCCTTTTTTTGTGCTATCCCCTTTTTATGAGCATCGTTGTTTCACGATACCGAGCTTCAGTATTGTTCTCTTAAAAAATTTTCTTTTCACATTTTTACCAATTTTTCTTGTGGTATCTTTTAAATTGACTTTATCATCCTGATGATTTCTATGTTATTGAAGATCGATTCTGCTTATAAATTATTTCAAGTTTTAATTCCATGTTTTATACTGTAAGTGTCTTGTTTCCATGACAATTAGATATCTTAATATTGAAATGAAAATAGTGCAAACTTAGAGAGTACTGCTGACCTTTCTGATTTCATTCATTGGAATATTATTTAAAATTGCTGATATATTTTATCATGTTTTGATTAAGTATATTCTGTAGTGCATTTAAAGTGAAAAAATTGTTTTTGAAATTTAGAAACAGCCATTTGTCTTTTGCTTAGTAGTGTACGAGGTTGTTGCTCCTGTTAAAGACTTGATACATTGAACAATTCTTAATTGGGGGTTTCTTTCCTCCAATTGAAGATTCAATCCTCCAAAATGAAGAGTTTTGAAACCTAATTATTTATTGATTTTGTACTTTCCATGTAAAGAATGATTACAATCTTGATGTCATTGTTCACTTTGTATGTTTTGATGAACTTTGATCATTTAATGTGTCTGGTCCCACAGAAAAAAATATTCTGATTTTTAAAAGTTTGAAGTTTAGTATTATATGTATGGAGTATTTACCTAAATGTCAAGAGTTAGGAAAAAAAACTGTAAGAAGTATTCGTGGACTCAATCACATTACCAGACAAATAAATAACATCTTTTTGATACAAAAAAGAACCATATTTTACCCAAAAAGAATCAACTTGACAGAATTAGAATTGAAAACATGTCATAAATCCTGTTTAAATGACTGTACATTTTTATGTCAGAAGTCAATCACATTCCTGATAAAAGGTTTCATTGTTAGGTCGTCTGGGCGTAAATGCTGTATAATATTCAAGTTTAGGTAGATTGTTAGCATAAAGTAGAGTTTGTCATGCAAGTTGTCTGATTGTTTACATTTTGAAATATACTTATGTTGAATGAAATGTTTTCTTGTATGTATGGATTTTGTTTAATTATTACAAGTTATAAGATCTGTGAGTGGCTTTGTGTGCATAAAAATGTTATTGTACAGTGTTTTTTTAATTATCATGATGAATTGTACTTAAAAAGAGATGTTATAAATTTTTAACTGAGAAAACTGCTCTCAATATAGACAGGATTTATATACTAGTGTCCCCTTTACACCTTGAAATACCTAGTTCAATTGATTTACCTTAATTAATGACTGATAGAAAATTCATTTGTATTCAAATAATGTGTAGATTGCATAATTTAAAGAGCTGATATGATTTTTTTGTGTTTTTTATTTTTTGAAAAAAAATTTTAAGCTGGTTAAATCAGTTGCACTGTTGATTTTTAATGAAATTTAATGTCAGTGTTTATTGTTAGTGCTGAGTGTATGTGCTGTGATTGTTGTAATATGATTTGAATTTATACATGTTGTACAAATGTTATTTAAGGTAGATGTATGGCTAGTGTTTGATAGTTTGGTTAAGCATACAATGATATTGAATGTAGTTAAGATATATTGTTGGTTTATTTTGTTTCTCTCACTTTAAATCTAGAATTTTTGGCTAATAACTGAATTTCAGGTATTTTGCGCAAACTTTTTTCTGAGAGAAAATCTCGCAAATTTCAGGACCACATGATTTTATAATCATCATATTCTCTAAAGGGTGTTTGCAGACATCCTCTGATTCTACACAATGCCTCTTTCTGTATCTAATACATGTCCTTGACCTTTGTCCCAGCAGTTCAAGGTCATGTAGTTGAAAATTCTATTTTGTCATTTTTCTTATTAGATAATCAATTAATTATGAAAGACATGCGTTTTGTGATAAAAAACAAATACCTACTTGTTAATATTGAATTTATTGAATATTTTAACATTCCTTGATGTGTATAGAAGAGTGTGGACCACTGTGAGATTAATGTGTTTCTCTTCTGTTAGTATGAGATGTTTTTCTGAAGTTTGTTTTCTCTTCGCACATTTGTGCCATATAATTTGTGATGCTATGTGTGTTACTTCCATTTTGTCAAATAATTATATTTATCAATTTATGGTTTGCCTACTTTAAATGCTCATGTAGAGCCACATATTATTAAAGCATTATTATCTGGTATTTTACGCCAAAATAAATGTTGTAGAACAAAATTTATAAATATTGAAGCACAAATATACTAGTATATATATATAGTCACAATACACAGAACTTTAATTCAAATTTCTAGAGCTAGCCTTGAAGTCAAATGTCATGATATTAGTGATATAGGTGACTGTGAAAAATGTGAGAATGGGTTGATCTGAAAGTTTTTTATTTCACTTTACTTTATTATTTTATTATTTTTATTACATTATTTTCAACTATTGCTATTATGAATTGTTAGAATTTTACTAGACTGATTGTGATTGCAGGAGAAATGTAACACAACAAAATGTTATGAAATGAATTTAAAATGATGTAACATTCGTTTTCCCAATTTTTCATAAATTTAATAGGTTAGACTTTGGGATGAACAGCTGGTTCTTCAAAATTCAGTGTAGGGTTTCTTGAACCACATAATTTTATTACCTGGCTTAATGTATTTGCTTAGAAGTGCTTGTTGTTGTTATTTAATTTCCTAGATTTGTAGAAAGTTAAATCCACAAATTGGCAAAAATTAACATCAAAGCAATAGAAAAGTTACTTTATAGATAAAGAAAATAGTATTCATAAATATTCATATTGTTGGTAATTAGTCCTTAACAAATGTTTGATAGTTATGGAAATATGAGTCTTTGATTGGCTGTGATAGTCATGTACATATTTAAGTTATAGATACGAAAAATCAATTCATGACAAAATTTTCTTTTTCCTTATACATGTTTTTGTGAGTGTATTATTTGAAGTTTTGATTGATTAATCTTATAATCTTCCATCCTGTATGGTAGATACTTGATTGTTAAGGTTCCATTATATCTGAATTATGTGTTCAAACTTTTTACTAGTTTTTTTCCGGAGCACCTTACAGTTTGTGATTGACAGAAATCCAGTAATTTTATATTATTTGCATAATATTTATAATTCATGACAATGAAAATACTCCTACATTTAAGCTGATTTTCTTGGTCTGTGTGTGAACTTTGTGAATTTTAATTAGCTTATTTGATTATATTTATTCATAATTTGCTGTTAGGCTGTCATGTGACCACTCATTATTGTTGACTTTATTTTTGTTTTCAATATTCCAGACTTTAAAATTACGTTAACCAATACCTCATACCTCCTAATAAATACCCCAGGGGGCCTGACATATGTATTTTATTTCAATTTTTTATGTTATTGTATGGACAATTTTTTTTAATTTGAAGGATAATTACAACTTTCATGGCTGAGGCATAATTTTTGTTGTTTTTTTCTCTCGAAAATAGTGGGGGCTTTTATTAGGAGGGGAAATTTATTGCGGAATGTTTGGTACTTGGATACAAATTTTATGATTTATGTTGCATATTTCTTATTAGTACGAAAAAAATTAGTGATTTATGTTTGTTAAAGATCTGATGTACTGATGAAAAGATACTGTTATAATCGTTTTAACGTACAACTAACTCCTGCGTTAGATGTCATGTATTATCAGTTAAGCGGTCTGAGTTTTGTATTGTATTGGGATATACATTTGTTTTATAATACAAAAATACCATAGAATATCATAGTGCAATGTTGCTGCCTCATCAGCTGACATTGTTTGTTTTCTTTATAATAGTTATCAGCTTTAAAAATGTTGTTTTTGTTTTGTTATTTGATTTCGGTATCTGTAGCAACAATGTTTATGGATTTTTTTTGTAATTCTATTTTGGGTATTCTTATTTTTTTCTACTTAACTTTAAAGTTATGGCATTTTGTTTTATTTTTATTATTTCGCAATATTTATTATACCTGTTTATTTCAACAAATCTGTTAGATGGATGATTTTTTCAATACCAGTAGTTATTTTTTTTTTTTCTGTATTAAAATTAAATGTCGGGATGTCAAAATGTGAATACACCCTACATAATGTGATGCTTGTGGTGCGTTACAGAACAATAGATATGCTACTCAAAAAAGGAGCTTCACTGTCACTTTGCTGTCTTACACGTGTCATGCATAATTTTTTTTAAAAAACTTGAGAATTAGAGGTAGATAATTATGATGATAGTACTGAAATTTTGTATGAGGCCTTTGAGCAACCTATTGAATTTTTTTATTTGTTTTATTGAAACCCAAATAATTTAGTGTTTGGTGACCTATATGTTACAATGCTTGGTAAACCAAATCATACCACACACTGTTGGCTAAGATAATAGCTTGTTTAGTTAGTTCAGTTTAAATATATTTTATTGTTTTCAGTTTTACATAACATAGTATAAATATTTACAATATAATGCAAAAGGGTTGAGCTACAATTTTAAAACTTACATACAGCTCTACCTTATAATTGCTTGTATGGTAATACAATAATTTTTTTTTTTTTCGTAAATCAAATTAATTTTTACTCGTTTACCGAATAATGTTTTACAGTCAAAATGATTTGTGTACTGTACTGTGTTTCTTGGCAACAATTGTTATATTCTTGATATATTTTTATTTTTTTCTTATTCATTAATAATTGTTGTATTTATTATATGTTGGTAAGTAATATTTTTTGGCGTTTTTGGCGTTTTTTTGTCCATCCATCTAAACAGGCATTTATATAAGTTGCTGCAATTTATAATTTTTACTTGAAAATGTGACTTTTTACATTACATTTGGTGATAATTGATATATTATGTTTGTCAGTTTTTGTTTTGTTTTTTCTTCAAAGAAAATTATACATTCCTTTAAGTAATTGATATTAAATTATATGCTCATATATTGTGTTACAGAAACGAAATTTTTTGTATACGTGTATCTTTACATCATTTTCATTGTGTTAATTTCCATTTGATTCACTTGCTTTATTGACAGGTGTTTCCTGCATGGCTTAGCATGATATATCATTTCTGTGTGAAAATGTACAAATTATACGCTAACATTCATATTTCACTCTGCTTTTAAAATATTCACAGATTTATGTCCATATTTCTCGCAAATTCTCGTAACCATCATGTCTTGATGATTCAAATTGCTCGATTGTTTGCTCGTCTGTTTCGAAGAAAAAATCAAGCTATCATAATCTTTGGGTCGTTGTTGTTGTTATTGTCATTCAAAACGACACTTGTACTACTTGATTATCATGATGAGGTGCAGTTGCAAGACAAGGGGCATTATTCTGAAAACTATATTTTTGGAGATAAGCCCCTTTTTAAGTTAAAAATTTGGTCAAAATTGCTTATTAACACATTACCGCTGAGATATACATGCTTTGTTGTCTATCAATAGCTGCCCAGATATTTCACATGTTTGGTATCTAATGCGTATTTTAGTATTAAAATCTTTATTCTTGAAATCTCAAATGTCACCTCTATTGCTAACATGTAAAACAGACGAGTGTTGGCGCCGCTACTTGGAACTCTAGTCAGACTTTACAATTACTTATCAACCATACTCTAACACTGTGAAATATTGTTGTTCTTTCTATTGCTACCTATATCTTCTCAAAGCTTAGTCATGTTACAAGTCTGTAATCATTGACTGTATAATGGTGTTTCTAAATTACTAGTCATTACCATTATCGCTGATAATATTACATTATTGTTTAAATTGTTTTAAATCTTTATTTCTTATTAATTTGAAATATCAAATGTCTGTATGCTAAGAGACATTATCATTGTTGAGAGGATAATTGCTTGTAGAAAAATCACTTCATGTTTTTTTGTCTATATTGTTTCATTCTCTGGTCTCAAATTAAGCTGTCCCTTTGTCTACCCACTATTATCTACATTTTCACCAGAATTTCATACAATATCATCTATTTTACTCTTTACATATTTGTTTTTGCCAGTACTATGCTGCAATAATACGTAATTAGAATCTCAACCGTATGATGAATCTCGTATTTGATCACAGGTGGTAATACTTGGCAGTATTCATGTATATAACAGTGGAGTTTATCATGGCCGTCACCTTTCCTCTAATTATAATCTAATTACCATATCTGACTGTTCCTATAAATGGCTGACTACAGATTGTTCATATTTTAAGATCTATCTTTCATTGTCCTAGACTGTAGTGCTGTTCTTGCGGTTATTTCATGGTTGAGATCATTCACCATCATTTACAAATCTGATCTGAGGTACTGGTAATTGTTCTTTCATAAATGTAAAAGTTTTGGTATGTCTTCACATTTACAGTAAATTCCCAGTGTTTGTATTGGGACTTTACTTAAGATTGACATCAGAAAATCCTGATAATGAAATATACATGTACTAATAGATATCTCATTGGCTTAGTACCAATCTTGCATAAAAATCTCTTTGGTGTTTCAGAAAATTAAGCGCAACTAAACTTAAACTTGGTTAAAGCATACTTCTACTCTACTTCAGGGGTGTAGAAATGTTTTCATGTCGCTGAAAAGCTACTAAAAGTAAGAGGGGGTCTGAGGGATTCACCCAGTAGTGGGCAAAGGGACAAACACCCCCTGCCGAGAAAAAGTAGCCAACAAGAATGTTCAAATAGTCGGTTGATTTTTCCAGATTCTGGCTCATTTCTACACCCTTGTTATTTGCCAAGGTTTCTGCCAGTTGAACATTATTGCATATCTGAAAACTTAAGCCAGTGTTTTGTCATTAAATTCAGCACAATGTCTTTATATTATTAACCTTATCAGTCATGTTGAGTAAGTTTGGAAGAAAATCTGACGTTTAATTCATTTGTGATGATTACTTACTTGACAACCTATTCCTTTGCAGTGATACACCCATTTTAGTGCTAAAACTTACACATAATGTAATACACGTTAGTCTTAAAAGTTGTAATAAGTTTTTATGAACTTTTCTGACGCTAGAGAACTCAATGGCTTACATGCAGCTATCTGGTGATTGTGTAATTCACCATCTTAGTCTGGCTTTAAACTGATGTCAGTTTGATATGTTCAACACATTTTCTTAAGTGTCACACATTTTAGCTGTATAGTTGAGATTATATTATTGTAAGTAATAAAATACTCAACATGGTTATAATAATCTCAAATGTCCATTTTGAAACTAATCTTGTGACTGTGTTATTTTTGTGGTTGTCGTTCATCTTCATATGTTAAAGAGGCCGTAGCTTTTTATATGACCTTTATTGAACTTGTTCTTGAGCCAATCAAAATTATTGTTACTGCTCTGATTATTTATGACCAATCAAAATCATTTATACTGAGACAGTAATATAGAACTAATTTTATACAACTTATCCAGAGGTAAATTATGTTTAATCATGTATTATTTCAATTATTTGTTTGCAAAGAAATGCACTGCAGGTATTTTAATGAATAAAACATGTTGAAAATATTCTAACACTAAAGTATTTTTTTTAGTAATTCAGCCAATAGAAGAAGACTTAACTTTGATGGAGATGTAGCTTTCAACCAATCGAATTGAGTTTTACATACACAAGCATTATCTTTGGCATCATTATGTATTTGCACCAAATGTGGGCACATGGTATATCTTACAGGCACTTATTTGTTACATGAATTTATTGTATTTCATTGTTGCATTATTTTTGTTGTGTTTTACTGATTATTTGACATTTTTAGACCTATGGTTATATGTATTAATAAAAATCTATGCAAGTAAAGGTCTTGTTGTCAGTACTGATGTTCTCTATTTGCATACATACATTCCTTTTGAAGTTTCTGATATGTATCAATATTTGGGACAGGAATATCATATGAGATCACAAGGCCCAGTCTTTTGAATTTTAAATGGTGCATGTTTTGCTCTTTCAAACATGTGGATTTTATTATTGTATTGAACTCGGTGGAATTTAACTGCTATACCACATACTTAACAGTAAAAAGCTATAACTTTGGGTTGTTTTTCATGAAGTGATCTAACATATATACATATAGAATCCCACTAGCAACAAACTCAATATTATGACCACCTCAATATTACTACCGCTTATATTCGGAGTACTTTTCCATATTTCGTCTAAATTTGAACTTTTGAAACCTCCCTGTTTTATGGGTCAAAAAGGTAGGCTTAATACAGAAATTTCACTGTTGATGTAAATGTACAATATATTACAAATTATACAACATTTAGACACGTTAGGCTTTGTTTCCAGTTACCTGACCGCCCCAATATTTACATGCTGACTCAAGTTTTTACAGCATCCAAATCTTTGTGCTATATTGTAATTTTCACAACTCATTAGAATTACAGTACATGTATTCCCATATAGTGTTGCTGATATGTATAAAAAACATAAAATAAATAAAAATCCCTACCTACTGACCCAATTTTTTCGGGCATGTAACGGGAAACCAACCTTTTTTTGGTTTAGGCCTTACTGATTGGTACAGAAGTATGTGTAAAAAATATTCAATACAGTTGTGAACAGCCATTCCAAGATGATCTGATTTACTCACTCCCAATGAGTGAGTGAAATGTGTGAAACATGGAAAAGTATTGTTGTCTGTATTTTATGAATTAAAGTACACTCAAGTTCATTTGGACACTGACTAATGAATATTAGTTGTTAAATTGTTGTAGTGTTTTAACTGAAGATAGTACAAATTTATAATTAAACTTTTTTAGCACTCAACTCCAATTCCTGTACAGTGCCAGATAAATCTGAAGAGTAACTAAGAGTAGCTGGATTGAAACCCAGAAGAGATAGTGTGCATATGACCACTTTTTGCCTATTACATCATTCATACAAAGCATTGATATGAATCTTTACCTCTGATTAGTTTGAAAATACTGGAAGTTTGCTTTAAAGACATTGATCACTGTAGCAACTGATTAATGAAAATTGATACACTACCTCCAGTGTCTGGAGAGTAACGAAAGCCCATGAACAGATGTAAGAGTGCAAAAGTTGTACAATGATAATTTAAATGGGGAAAAACTAATTGAATAAAAGTGGTAAAGTTTGTTGGTATGGAATTGATGAGAATACAAAGAATAGGTAAGATGGGAAATGCACACTCATTGGTTAAAATTAATTAGTACATTTTTCATAATTTGTACCGATATATTCAGTGTATCTCAGATGCAGTTTTTATTAACAATGGTTGATGTCAACAGAAAATACACTTGACATGTTTAAACAAAAAACCAAACCAACTCAAAGTAAGGTGCTTTATTATTGCAAATAATAAAATAATAATAACAAAAAAAAAAATAAAAAATAATAATAAAAAAATAATAAAAACGTGATAAATAAAATGTTCCCACGTATGTACAAAATATATAAATAATTGAATGAGCATTCTGGTGTGCGTGTGTTTGTTATAATGATTATGTATAAATGTATAAACTGTAAATAAATAACGATAAAAGGATTGCTAGAACAAAAATACGTGTAAAACTCCATCTTCCCTCAAAATAATACCTTTCCCAAAACCCAACAACCCGAAAAAAAATGAAGAACAAGACACAGCCTCCCAGCGGGTAACACTTTAGACCAGTTTGTAGCAAAGCTACTATGGGTTTTAAACTAGTTTTGCGGGCCTAACCTCATACCCTTGGAAAACAAGAATATATATATTAAACAACAGACAGATACCCGTCTTTTTCCATCTATAGCAGGGGCCGTATAGGGGTCTTCTCTCAGGAAAAAAATCTTTAAAACCACACTGTTTTCCCCTAAAAATCAGTTCTTCTTCCCCTTATTGCAAAAATATTGTATTTTTTCCCCAAATTTAAGAAAAAAGCACCTTCCCCTACCAGTGATAAAAAGCATACAAAAATAAAAGTAAAATTAGCAGCAAACATAATACATGTATATACCTGAATAACCTATACCTACAGCACTATATCTATAATTAAATAAAAGCAAGCTTGTAACACAGACTGTGTTCTATATGTGACCATTTCTACTCTTTCACGAAATCTTCATAACAACATAAAATTAGCCTATATACTAATAATATCCATCAACTCTGCACATACTAAAAGCACCGACGGTTTCGCAATAAATGATACACATAAGACATTTCCATGGTAACCATTACTTAGACTTTGCTTTCTCTCTCTCAGCAATATCAATTTTGGCGATGTTAGACATGGCCGCACCAAGCTGTATCAAGCTGATGCCAGTCTTCACGAAGGACAATGGTGCTGATACATACAAGATTAACTTCCACAATCCAAGTCCAAGAAGAACTGAAGATATAAATTAAATAACGTAACAAGGTACCAAAACGATTGAGATTTATTATTTTCAAAGGATCACATATCATGCGATTGGTATACAACTAAGTGCGTGATTATAACATATATAAGCACTGCATATACTGCATCATATTGAGTTATTTTCATTTATATATATATACGTATATGTATATAAATGAAAATAACTCAATATGATGCCGTAGAACGTTTTTTATTTTAACCCTGGTTGACTAGAATTTTGCTAGGTTAGTTCAAGCCAATGAGAGTCTACGGTAGTGTGGCTTGCTTCATAGCATAAATAGACCTGTTCAATCTGACCACATCAAATGACCTATGATTTGTTTATTCATTGATAATTCTAAACGATTTCTTCGATGTTTACCACATTTTGTTTTCCAGATTCGGTTAGAGTCGTGTCAATTACATTTATGTAACAATGTTAAAGTCCTTACCAGCCGGTCCTTCGGAGAAGTAACAAAGATACACCATACAGTAAAAAAAATCATTCGCTGCGCACAACACCGTCATTATCATCTACATTTTAATACAAAATAATTCTCTGTTATGGTAAATAACAATACATTGTCTTTGTTTATATATTCAGTCCAAAGCATCATACAACACAGGTGGACAATATAATTGTTTACATGTAAAGGTCTGCAATGCTTGAAATGAGCATAAGATCACAATGTCTTATTTTAAGTTAGTGTGTAAATTAGACGAAACACGTGGCTTGTTACTCAATGCTATTGTTGCCTTGAATGAGTTAATTTTACCAATAACTGTCCTTAAAAAATAGCGGGATGCAATTAGATACATACGAGGTTCCAGGATTTCTAGTTGGGGGGGGGGCGGAAACTGAACAAGTAGGCTGGGGGTCTAGGGGGCCGGAGGCACCCGGAAGCTCCTGGCTTTTGGTCATTTCTAAGGAATTCAGGCACATTTCCAGCACCTCACCTATCCTTTCCCAGGGTGTACAATAAAACGTAATTTATTGCACGCTACGCGTGCGAAAATGTTTTGACATTTATATACATTTTCAAGTAAATATCATGTTTTATGATAGGAAAAAACCTTTGCTTGGGCAATTTTAGGGGGGGGGGCGTACGCCGGGTCCGCCCCCCCCCTTGATCCGCCTATGATATACTTTGACAACACATTTATTGCATGACCAAGCTTTCTCGATAACTTAAAGTGGTTAGTAAACTTCATACTCAACTCAGAAACCGAAACTGTAAAATTGGACCATGAATGGCAATATACAATTAACATATACATTTAATTCAAACTGATAAAGCAATACATCTTATTTGGACAACTTTATATGCAAATATATCGTAAACATTGAATTACTAACAGAATCAATTACTAGTATCAGAAACTTTTTACAAAATTAATGGTAGGTAAACTTAGCAGGTGACACGTAACTAACATCGTTGCCATAGTAAAGTCTCAGGATTGGATTGGATGATACATCAAGTTCTTTGTGACTTTTATCACCAGTCATCAGGGAACTGTAAAATGCAATTAAATATATATATTACTGCCAAACTAAAACACTTCTAGTTACTACCACTCTGATTATTTAGATTAAGTACAGTTATAAATACATGTACATATACATAATACTAGTATATTAATCAATCAATTATTTTATCATAGCGAAATGTTCATTCCATCAGTACAATACTACGGCGAATTACTAAGTAACTCTTAATTAACAGGCAGGTACATGTGCATGATGTAGTTTACGTCCCTACAACTATTCACTCGTATCTCAATTAACTAAACTGCAGAAGAAGAAGAAGAAGCAGTTGAACGATAGAATCAAAGCACTGTATGAGTTGTAGCATTGAAAGATCAGATCTCGCTAGTTTACTTATTGACAATAAAAAAATTAGCCTGTTACCATATTTCTTGCTTTTGTAAATGTACTAGCAAGATTACCTTTGGACATGAAACCAATGGCTGACTATATCAATGGTCATTGAGGCTTGGAATAATAGCATATATTTAGGGTAGAAATGACACAAAGCTGCACATAGACACATGAGAGTTGCTCTATCAATCAGTTGATCTAACACTGCACCAAATTTACTCTCTGCAAGAGAAAGGAAATTCGAGCCAGTCTAAGAAACGAGAAGTAATTAATTCAGTCTCAAATATAGAACCCCTTCAGCTCGTATAATGATTAACTAAGTACAAATTTACAATGTAATTATAAGATAAATGATGATTGTTCCTGTTCAGCATGAAGAATAATTCTTTGAATGTACTGAAAGTTTTGAAGACAAAATTCTGAATGGCCACTAACACATGTGAACGAAGCGTGATGAAGCTGTATGGCAGATTCAAAATTAATTAATGTTTGTTTGGAAAGTAAATAATTATCTAAAATGAGTCGTACGTAAATCCATCGCTATGCATTATTTATATGCCTAGCAAACAATTAATGCTCGAATCACGAGATAAAATTTGTGAAATAGCATGTAGTCAAATATTCCGCGGTCAGCTGATCATATTAGAGGCTACATTTACCTTGATGCAACATTCTTGCCAAATGTCCATCCACAAAATCAAGTAATCCACTCACAATGTACAATGTTGAAGTCAGCCATGGATTAGTTGGCATGAAGTAGAATGATGCCATTGCAAGGATTACTCTAATGTAATCTAAAATATGATGGAATTAACCGATTTAAATGAGCACAACATGAATAATTAAATCTAAGAAAGTTATGTAATTTGTGGCAAACATACATTAGTTAGCGATTTATGGCGTAAATCTAATGAATATAGTTTCTGTTTTGTCATTGTACTGGCATAACCACTATTTGTTAGTAATGAAATCGTTGCTACACCCATGTATGATGGGCTGGTTCTATAAATAGGTCTAAGTATTTTTGGTTGTGTTTCAAATCTTCAAATATTTGCATAAACAAATTTCATGTGTGAAGAAGCTGTTCAGTTGGCATACGGAATGTCAGTGGTCTTCCTCCACCGTTAAAACTGGAAAAATCGCCAAATAACCTTGGCTGTTGGTGTGACGTTTAAACCAAGTGAAGAAAAGGATTTGTTTTGGGTTCATAATTGTATTTCACATATATCTTCGATTTTCTTGAAAACATACATGTAACGGACAATAGAATATTTATTCATAGATTCTCATCCATATTTCAGGAAACTAGGACGTGTATGTGGACTTTACTTGGAAATACGTATATGTGACATAAGAAAAGTCATTTTTATTCAATTTATGAGCATCTGAAAAACTCGGAATTTGCAGTTTCAGGGCGGTAATTTATGCACTAAAGCTTTCGTAATGTAATTGTGACGGTATCTTTTTTTAGACAAAATTTCTCGGGGTGGGCTGATTTCCAGTGGGAATTTATGAGAATCTAGGAATTAATGGATGAAGACAGACTGATATTGCCTGTTCAGCATGTTTGCCCTGTTCATTATTTCTTGATATGCTGATTATGGATATATTTTGATAGTATAATTATTCTATTTCTCGTCACACTCCTAATTACAACTTCTGTCTTGTTTTATCAAAACTTTTGACGAGTAACTGAAAATAAAGATTGAAAATGTTAACATGTGAAGGGATTTGTGCTTTGATAACATCCCCGATCTAATATGATTTTAAAGGAGCATACGGTTTTCTATTGGAGAAGATTGATGCCACAGTGAAGGTCAGTGTTCAATATTTGGAAAAGGTATTTTTGGAAAACAATATTTGAATTTTGAAGAGCACT
Source organism: Lutraria rhynchaena (assembly GCA_008271625.1). NCBI lineage: Eukaryota > Metazoa > Mollusca > Bivalvia > Venerida > Mactridae > Lutraria > Lutraria rhynchaena. The sequence continues at coordinate 4,537,694 of VIBL01000010.1, forward strand.
AAAGCCTTCAAATACCACATAGATGAAAACAGCAGCAGGTCTTGGCGAGATGGCATGCCTATCAAAATGTTTCTTTAAATGCGACTATAATATAAACGTATAAAAATTTATGGAAGAAATATATCAGAAAGTAGAATTTGTAAAAATGACACAACAGGGCATACTTTAAACTATACAGTATGGATTATATACTCGCACGTTTAATAGCAACCGATACTAAGATCTTTCTTAGAAAGACTATCAGAGCTAATTACAAAGGAGAGGTAACAGACACACATAATTGTTATGTCATGTTTGACCGTGATGGTCAATGTTTAACATAAAACGACAAGTATCAAGAGTTCTAAGATATTTTATTGAGTAATTTAACATTTATATTAATGTAGAGAGCTTAACAACAGCTACAGAAGCTGATGTTTAAGGTGTGTACATATACATAGATAAGGGAATTAACTCATGAGACGCTAACAACATAAACTGGTTCCCATTGAATTTGGTTGTACATGGTGCACTGTAACATGGAACGGGGACCAATTTACTAGCGACATAGTTATCACGTGACAATAGAATGGGACAGGCAATCTCTATCCAAACTTGTCGTTCGTTATACCTCAGTTAAATCTCTGTCAACGTCTCAGTTTTTTACAAGATTCTTGTAAAACAAGAAATAAAGCCACAGATGGTTCAAAGTTTACAACTACGTGAAGCAGTTTCTGTCGCACAATACATTCGATTCGAAAGATGTCATAATTTATCAGAAAATCAGAAAAAAATATTTCATTTATCAAGCGTCTTACTTCCGGACGGAGAATGTTTTTTTACTTTCGGTAATTAGGTCATAATGTTAAATCGCTTCAGTGGAAACGAAACGCTGAAGTCGAAGGTAATCATATATATTTATGACAACAAATGTGCAATTAAAAGAAAACAAAAACGTGATTTTGTGTATCAGACGGAAACTAAAGGAGACAATTAAGGAGACATTTTTTGAACTACTTTCCAGACGTAGATGTATGTGATGGATAGCGAATGACAACTCTGGGTGCAGATTGTGAGACAGGAGTAATTTGCATTAATTTTATTACGCAAGAATCATTTAAAATCATCACTAAAGGTATCGCTAAAATTATTGTGATTTAAAAATTATTCACTTTTATTTGATGAATTACTCATAATAAAAATGAAATTTGATCTGCTTACCAACAATGTTTGGAACAAAAAGAAAAATCGTCCACACGCTTTCTGTCATTTTTACCGTTCTCAGATTCTTAAGTAGAATATTTTCACTCTATTACAAATAAAGATATCTTGTTGATAAAGCACAGACAACGTGGAAGTTCAATGCAAAGCAATAACTGATCTTAATTGATTAAAAAAATCACTTCCGTATTCGAACAACAAACAAACTTCAGGAGCCTTACAACATCATGTGATCTGGACCATCACAGTGGATATTCATGAAATCAAAGTCATTTGCATTTTATCGGTCTATGAAGTGGGAGTATTGTTGGATATAGTCTTCTAGCAACTCATATATGTAGTAAAGAGGACAGAGGTCCTGATACAGTCTCAAAGAACATATATCAGGGGCGTAGCTTGCCTAAAAAGAGAGTCTAGTCAAAATTCTGGGGGGGGGGTCCAGGGGCATGCCCCCCCCTGGAAAATTTTGAAATTCTAGAACGTCGTAAGTACATTTTACGACTATTTTTCGGTACTTTATGACCATTAGAAATGAAAAAAAGTCATAGTTTTAGTTACATAAATGATCAAAGATATCAAGTTTCGATGAAACATTTTAACGTTAGTTACAAGATTCCAAATTTACTTAACTTTTCATTTTTGGAAAATCGAGTCTAGGCAATCGCCTAGTTCTGCCAAATAGAAGCTACGCGCCTGCATACTGAACTGGTTGATTGACCTATTTAGGTATGGTCTCACCATAGCAACTAATCAATGATAACACTCTAGCTCCACAGCCTGGAGAGCAAGAAAATACAATGGTCAGAATTAAAAATATAAACGTTGTACAATTATAGTTTTTAAATTAATCATATTTTAAAAAAAAACTTGGGTTTAGCCAGTTGCTAAGAATAGCCTTCCAGGACTCTATGTAGCATCACATTTTTGTAATGTCGAGTCCCTGGTATGAATCAGTGCATATTCAATCTAGCTGTGACCAAAACCTTAACTAGAACATTACTAAGCACTACTATGTTTTAGATTGCTCCAGAGTATATTGATCAGTTGAAGTATTAGACATAGTCTGGTTCCTTGCCAAATATACTGTCTTCGATTAAAATATAAATCATGTAGTGTCAGGGGCAGGAAATCCAGACTAGTATTAGACAATGTTAATGCCATCAGAAAATACATTTTTGGTACATTTAAACAAAAAAAACAAAATCAACTCAAAATGTTTTATTTATGCAGTGAGTATCAATATAATACTAAGAACAAAATGAATAAAAAATGTTCACACATATATACATATTAAATAGTATAGCTGAATGAGTATTCAAAATTCAAATTGTACAAAAATAAACAAAAGAACAAGAATGAAGTGCACATAAATTTTACATAAAAATGTTGACAAAAACGTTTCAAATACATGAAAATAGAATAAAAACGAGTAAATTGGAAAACAGAATGATAAACTGATACAATATCTAGGAACAGTTTTGGCAATATTTTCTTCTAGTCAATGCTTGTATTTCCTATAATTAGGAACTATAATTAGGCCATCAACTATAAAACTTACTTAATATTTGGCTAAAACCTGATGTGCACGTATTGAGAATGAATAGGTATTTACAATACAGTTATGTTAATTCATTATAACAGGAAGCACAAGCATTACGTTTCATGTATAAACAATAATGGAATTCATAAAAAGGACAGAGTTTGAGACAGGCAATGAATGTGTGATGAATAAATATAGCACTTACAAACTACTAGTAGTATTATATTTTAGTGTTTATTATAATGACTAGCAATTCAATTTTAACATAGAAATTACATCATGCATGTAATAATAGGTGGGTTTTGTGTCGGGGATATAGGGGAAATAGTATTTAGAGGAATGGGATGTTTTGTATGTGTTTTCTTCTTGGATTCCATTTCGTTTTTATATTTACATCGTATTGTTTGTTTCAAGCTTTTCCTAAACCACTGCTAAGTACTAGTTTAATGAAATCCAAGCACTAAATTTAAAGAAATGGTAAATAATTAAATGGTAATTGACACGATCAACAATTCCTTTTAAAATTTATCTCTTTCGTACGAAGTAATTGTAGAGAATATTGATAACCCATACACACATAGTACTAGAAAGATGAGGAAACTAACTCAAAGCTAAAAAAGAAGAAACAAGAACATATACAAAATAGTATGGCACACCAGGATTTGTAGATTTCAAATACAGATATTGCAAGCACATGGTTTAAAGTTTTCTGGATTTTTTTCCAGGGCCTCCAGTTTTTCCCAGGTCCAGACCCTACTGTTTTTCACTGTTTCTGCGGCACCGAGGTTAAGATATCGGTATTTGAAAATTTTCAACTTTAACCCATGCAAGCGCATTCAATACTAATTTTGTCTAATGCTATGAATTATTTTATATTGTTAAACTAAAACTTGGGGATTGGTGCCATGTTGGAATAATAAGTTCAACAAGGGTGGAATATATAAAACGTGAAATCGAGCATAAGAAACTTTCAAATGATTAAAACACACATGACACATGTTATGAATCAGCTGAGGAAAAGTTCTTAGAAATGAAGTAAATTGCAAGTTTTGGGGACATTTAAATTGTACACAATCAAGTAACATGTACTGTAGATATGTTATAAACATGATTGCAGGTAACAACGTTGGCAGCAAATCAAAAATAAAAAGTACCTGAAAGAAAATACAAACAACAGAAAGTCACAACAGCAGTAACAACAACAAAAACAACAACCATTTTCAATTGCTTCATCAATAACAATGCTTTGTTTTCGCTGACTCAAAAAAAGTGTATCAGCACCAAAAAATGCAATTTTATGCCAATTTGTACACTAACAAGTTTTTTAAATTAATCTGATGTACTTATATGATATATGCTTATACAGTGGAAACCCTCTAAACTGGTTCCTCTATAAACTAGTTTCCCCTCTAAACCGGCCAAATGTTCTGGTCCTGACTTCATTACGATATAAATCAAAAATCCACTCTAAACTGGCATCCCCTCTACACCAGCCAAATGACCTGGTCCTGGCTGGTTTAGAGGGGTTCCAATGTATTAGCATTTATAACAGTGGCGTATAACATTTCATAACCTTGAAAACTGCATGATTTTCTTCAACCACAACACATGTATTTACTTGATAGTTTCTTTCGTCCATAATTAGCATCAAAACATTCTTGTCACAGAGACTATGTTTTATAAGTAATCTTCCCGGTCAATTTACAATACCTTTAAACAACATCAAAATTAGTATATTTACTAATTATATCCATGAACTGTACATATACTTAAATCACCAACAGTCTATCAATAAATAATACATTTCCATTGCAACCATTTTATTTTGCTTTCTCTCTGTCAGCGATATCAATGTTGGCAATGTTGGACATGGCCGCACCAAGCTGTATCAAGCTAATACCAGTCTTCATGAAGGACAATGGTGCTGATACATACAAGATTAACTTCCACAATCCAAGTCCAAAAAGAACTGAAAAACAAATACTTGTAATAAAATAATTATGGCACCGAAACTGTTGAGATTTATCATAAGTTTCAAAAAGATAAGAGACAATAAGAGTCTACAATATTAGCATAATGACATGATTTGATCCATAGCATGAAATGCCTGCTTATTTAGGCTATATTAACGAGCCTATGTTTAATGTATTCAATAATAGTTCTGAATAACACATTTGATGTTTTCTGTATTCTTGCAAACAAATTTTGATTTAAATCTCACTGGGGACCTCTGCAGTCAAGTGGTTACAGTCTCCAATTAGTAATCACTAGCCCCTAACACTGTGAGTTCAAATCACACCCTGGATTATAGTTCACATGAGGAAGCTGTCCAGCTAGCTTACGGAAGGTCAGTGGTTCTACCCAAGTGTATGCATGGGGTCTTCTTCCATGAATAAGGTAAGAAAAGTCGCCAATTGGCTGTTGTGCAACTTTAAACCCCAGAGTTAATTAAGTCCTATTACATTTTTCACAGGGGTTTAACACCATTTTTCAACAATTTTTCAATTATATATGGCTGTTCGTTCAACTAGCCAGTTTTCCTGGACTGTATTCTATCCAGTACCAACTTACCCCTCCAGGAGCCAGCAACTTTTCCACATATAGAGTAAAATCGACATTTTGGTCATATTTTTATGGAAGGGTATGACCTGTTGTGACCGGATTTAAACCCTGATCACCAAGTTACAAGTCTAGCAACAAAACAGAAGTACTCACCAGCTGGTCCCTCGGAGAAATAACAAAGATACAACATACAGAAAAACAATTCATTTGCCGAACACATCACAAATAAAATAATCTGAAATTTAATACGAAATTATAATTAAGATTCACCAATAAATGTTGTGATATGGTAACAAGTAATGTAAAAGTATCTTACATCAGTATTCATTAAAATACATCTCATTATGCTATGACTGACTTTTTTATAATCCCTTGTGTAAATGCTAAAGGTAAATTTCCCATAGGGCTTGCAAGTGATATCTCGTTTGATTACATTTTAATATCACCCTCTGCAAAAGGGGTATGTTGCCTCTGAATGCTTTTTAATATCACAGTAACTTCCATTAGCATTGTGTCAAACTGTGGCTGACATACCGCTCATTCACATTTTTATATCGCCCTCTGCTCTATTTGAATTTAAACTTGTAAATTTCATTTGGTGTAATGAAACGAAAAATAATGTGACAGGTTTGTTTCAGCGTGTTTATGTATAAGAAAAAGCAGATTTATTTCCATATTGGGCAGGGACCTCATATCAGTACAAGGTACAATTCTTCAACCTGTGGTTTTGCTTATGATTTTATGATACAGTATTATTTTGTCATCTGAAGTTCTGGGAACTAACCAGGTGATAAGACAACTTACCCTGTTGTGATAGTAATGTCTCAGGATTGGATTGGATGATAAATCAAGTACTTTGTGACTTTTACCACCAGTCATCAGGGTACTGTGGAATACAATATAACACAATAAAACTTAGCAACCAACTTAATATTACGACCATGTAAGTATAGCGTCTACTCATTTCAGACCAGAACTGCAATGTGTCCTCTACATAACATCTTGATACCACCTCACGTGAAAACCAGCAGTAAACAGTTATGACTGATACATTTGGTTCCAAATGTGGCTATACTTTCAAGGTTCTATTGTATATTACACGTAGCCATAGTAAAAATCTCAGTAAAGACTAGAAATCTTGACAAAATATTTCACTCAAACGATAATGCTACTCATTTCTTACATACAAACATAAGTCATCTTAATGTACTACATGACCAGTTCTTTTATTGATGATTATAAAGTACAATTTTAGCCTGTTAATTAACACTTTGTCTAATAATATCGCATTTCCCCGCATCTTAAGCAGATGACTTTTTAGAACATTGTGACAAAAGAAGCCATTAATGACTAATGACTTCATTTGCCACAATTTCCACTCTGCCAGAGAGAAATAACCCAATTTTCTTTTAAATAGATGGATGTTTTGTAATTTTGCTTTGAACTTGGAAAGAGCCCAAAATATGCTGATGAGGCAAAGGGTTAATAATTTCAAGTCCTAATTTTCTAAATATATTCACAAGTGTAACCAAATCATATGTAAAGCTTTATTTTCACTTATGTCTATATAGAAATACTTGACACAGAGACTAATTAAGATGGCCTAGATACCTATCCAGTGTTAAAAATTTGGGTTGCAAACAGCATTTTTATTTGGATGGTCTTATCTGATGTTTTTACCTTTGAAGATGAAACCAGTGGCTGACTATATCAATAGCCATGGAAACTTGGAAGAATAGCATATATTTAGGGTAGAAATGACACAAAGCTGCACACAGGCACATTGTAGTTGCTCTATCAATTAGCTGATCTAACATTGCACCTAGTTTACTTCCTGAAAGTGAAGAGAAGCTAAAATCTCAAAGAGTTTAAAAAGGTGTTACTTTGTAATACAGTACAACCTTTCCAAAGCAACGCCCTTTGGGAGAAGCAAAAATATGTTGTTGTTGAGAGGTTGTTGCTCTAGAGAGGTTAAATTAATAGTTCAATCATAGCAGCCCTCTCTCAAACAACAACTTCCCTTCATCAGCAGCATGATTTTTCCCACTGTATGATTTGACAATAAATTTAACCTCTCCAGAGCAACAACCTCTTGTCAACAACAACATAATTTTGCTTCTCCCTAAAGGTAAGTAAGGGTGTTTCTTTGGAGAGGTTGCACTGTATACATATGCATTCTATCCTGAGCAGCCAAGGGCATTAAATATGCCAATAAAATGTAACAGAGTTGTATATCTAATATATATGTTTATAGTTTATAGAACATATCCTGTCAGCCTGATTAGCTCAGTTGGTAGAGCAGCTGACTTGCAAGCAGAAGGTCACAAGTTTGAGCACCACATCGGGAACTTTATTTTCTGCCTCCTATTACAAAGACAATACATTTAACCAAGTAATCTCAAATAATTTCAAAATAAGCTAATATCTTAGCATAAGTAATGAAATTTGACAGCACAATAAAGCTTAAACTCATAGTTTTTAACATAAAATGGTCAGATGTTCCAATAACTTCTTTGCAAGTTTCCGGATCCGGCCCAATTGGGAAAAAATGCACGGTTTGATGCCAAAATCGGGAATTTTAAGTTGGGAATGCGGAAGAATGTCTTTATTTTCAATTTGGATGGGTCTGTTCACTGGACCCAAACACAGACAGAAAAAATTGCTGTGCTCAGAATAAGATTTCAGGAACCTACCTTGATTTAACATCCTAGCCAGATGTCCATCAATTGCATCAAGCAATCCACTCACAATGTACAATATCGATGCCAGCCATGGGTCAGTCGGCATAAAGTAGAACGATGCTAATGCAAAGATTACTCTGAAGTAATCTAAAATATAAAAATGCATGCACATAATATACATGTATATGAAATTCTTTGATTACTATTTGAGAACACAACACTAACTTCATATCGAAATCATTCAAAATCCAACAGCACACCACCTTCAATGATCATGACAAGACAATATGTCGGATAAAATTAACCAACAAATCTGCTTTAACCTACACAAGAATAATTCCTGGATCAATAATGGACATTTCGTGTGTAGATTTCATGTAATTATTCAATTGAATTCAGAAATCTGAAAGTGAAAGTAGAATTGTTAAAAAGAGTCTTAAAGACACAACAGTGCAAGTTGAAACCATGAAGGGTGCATAATCATGTTTTAGTTGCATACAGTATATTGATTGTCGTTTCATAAATATTCATAATAAAGTCTGTAAGAACTAATTGCAAAGGCGGGATGAAAAACATGTATAGAATTACAGTCAGACATAGTATAATTTACATTGGTTTCTTAATGCAATAGATTTAAATTGGAATGAAGGCATCCAGAAATACATTCATTATGAATCCAATTCTACTAATTCTAGTGCAATTGCACCATGTTGACACTTTTGAAAATGACTACCAGACTGTCACCTAGAAGCTACAGTTTCTTATATCTCCACAAACTATTCACTACTAGTTCACGAATTATGCATAATAAACATGAAGTTTGAACTACTTACCGACAATGTTTGGAATAAACAGGAAAATCGTCCATACGCTTTCTGCCATTTTTATGATCTGTGACTCTTAGAGAATTAGCACTAACTTTTATATGGTTAAATATGGGGCTGATATGGCTGCAACAACGTGGAAGTTCTATGTAAAGCAATGACTGAACTTGTTTACAAAATAATCACTTCCGTGTTCGAACATTGCATTCACTTCAGTAGCCTTATAATATTCCATAAAATGGTCGATCATTGTTCAAGACATTTATGAAATCGAAGTGCTTTGCATTATAACGGTCTATAAGTTGGACTTGTCTTGAATAATTGTCTGGCTACTTATTTATGTAAAAACGCAAGGAAATATGTCCCGAAATATATTTTATATATTCGCCAGGACTGAGACCATTATGTGTATAATGGTCTCAGGTCAGGAACACGAACTGCAACTAAAAAATATAACGTCAAGACCTCTTTAGGAACCAATACATATCCCCGATCATGTTAACCCAAAAGCTCTAAATCCTGCCATAGTTGAAACCTCGACTGTGGGGCCAACAGTGAATGTAGATAGTACACATGTGTTCATAACACTGGTTATCAGTAACATTATGTATGATGGCAGAACAACAAAACAATGGTAAAGCAAGCCGAAAACTTCCGCGTCATGTTGCGCAAGGGTTTTAACAAAGATATATGATAAACATCTTTGGTTTTAATGAAACGACGACGCCGAAGAAGAATGATTTTTCAAGACACATAAAAAATACATGTACATGTTAGCTTTTTTTTTTTAAAAAAAAAACCTTTTCAACATTCAATTAAGTAAAGTATAGATCTAGTGTTCACAGAAGCAGCAAAAGTCTTGTTTGTATGCAGATATCCTACAGAGCGTACCATTCATGAGCAATTTCAGGGACTATACATCACAATTACATTAAAAAAGGTTTCATCAACGACAACCATGAATGGTATAAATGCGCCTATTAGAAATGTTAGTGTAACGAAATATGTTTCATCACCATAAAATTCCATACATTAATACAAATGTACAATTTTCGGATGCAAAATTAGCCAATCAAATGATCTAATTTACTAACCAATGATATGTTTAGAACAATATGATATTAACCAATCATCTTTTATTTTGAACTAATCATTTACAGCACAACTTACGTGGGAGAATTGACTTGGCATGCGTCAAGAGGTGATCTTAGGTCGCACCGCTACCTAGGTCATAATTAACTGCCTGAGGAAGCTCAGTCGTCTATATAGTTAAAGATAAGTATATAAAACAGAGAGAGCTAATGTCTGTATATTATATATATTATATATATCTCATAACAAAAATTGCCAAAATCTATGCATATCTATGATTACAGTTAATTAAAAAAATAAAAAGTTACTTATTCAAGATTTATAATCATTGTCAGTCGAAATCAAGCTCTGCTTTTTCATATCAGTCATTTGAATCAATGTTCATCAACATCTGAAAATATATTGAAGATTTATTAATTTCAAATTATTTGTACATAATCAAAGTCAACATAGACCAGAGGGAAATTATATATAAAGTTGTTGACAGCGTTAAGTTCAACCCGCTACACATACACGTTACCTTAGGATACATATTGAAGATGAGGTTTAATTTCCAGATGAATTGGTGTTGTGCAATGTCCGAAATTCTTTCAATTAGGTTACTCACGATCGGAAATTGAAAATCAATTTGTAAAATTCAATCTCAACATTAATTGATCTGACTTGTCTTGCTCTTTTATGTATATCAACATACTGAGCAGGGGTTTACGTTTTGTATCAGTGTATTGCAGGCTAGTGGCATGAGTACATAAACTCCATGAATACCCATCCTAAGTCGTCAATTTAATTATAAATATGATTCAACATGCAACATGAGATTCTCGTGCCAGAGGCGCTTGGTGAAAAAGTCCGAATTTCCTTCAATTTATAGGTCATTGAAAGAACATTCGGATCACTTGGACTTTTTCACCAAGCGCCTATGACGCATGCAAAATACAGTATATAAAAGGCATCGACTTGAAAAATTACGTGGTCGTGGTCGTGGTATGATTTCTGTGGTTAATTATATATAGATTTTCTTTGAGTAAGGCTCTTCTGCGCAAATTAAATAAAGTATAATGGGTCATTAAATAACTGATGTAGGGAGCCAATGTCTGTCCAGAGTTGTCGCTCGTTATCCCTCACATCTCTGTCACCGTCACCGCTTTTTATTTGAGTCTTATAAATCAAGAAATAAAGCCACAAATGGTACAAATTTTACAACTAGGTGAAACAATTTCTTTTACACAATATATTCGATACAAAATATATTATAACTAACCAGATAATCAGAAAACTATTGCTTTATTTATCAAACGCTCTGTTTCCCGACTGAGAGTATTTGTTTACTTTCAGTAAGTAGGTCACAAAGTTAAATCGCTTAATGGAAATGAAACGCAGAAGTGGAAGGTAACGTGTAAAATTATGACAATAAATGTAAATTTAGAGACAACAGAAGCGTAATTGTGTGTGTCAGATGTAAACTATTAAATGGAGACTCGGGCACATGTTTTTGAACTACTTTCCTGACGTTGACATAAACTGGTCCCCGTTCCATGTTGCACTGCACCAAAGGAATACATGTTGTCTCTGCATATAGACAGAGTCTATGGAAACCAGTTTAACGTTTTCAGAGATGTATGTGATGGATAACGAATGACAACTCTGTGTATAAATAGGTAGATAAACTGGTACCCGTTGACTCTGGTGTACAGAAACAACTGGTATGGCCCAAAATTTCCAGGACGCTAATATGTCAATTGCGGACAGAATTCTTGCATTTAGTTGTAATGTAGAATCACTGATGTATATTACATCTAAAATGGACCCCCTGTGTCAATTAAAAGAGTAAACGTATTGGTTATCATTTTGGTAGAAACGGTGACGCTGAATTTGCGAATCTGTATATCCAAGAACATTTGATGAACCCTAATTGCAATAAAATACATGCACGTTGGGTCATCGATTTTTCTCGTGCAGCGTCATAACTGAATAAGTCTTTTGAGGACATATACAATTACAACAGGTGCCCTATGTCAAATCTCGCATATCCTCGTTGATTTCGTTACTTTTGCTTGGCGACAGGAGATTCTTGATATTCAAAATGGCTGGAGTACAAAATGGAAATTGACAGCGATAATGTCGCCGAAGTTGAAAAATATGCATTTCTTCTAGGTTCTGCAATCAAAAACGAAGACACTGAACAGTTTTTCAGCATATACGACTCAATCATTCCTAAAGATTTACCTGACAACCAGGTATAAAACCCGTCTGTAAAACACACCTCCAAAAGTTGTGAGCTATCCATGCCGCTTTCTTCTCGGTTGTTTGGGCTCTTTAGTTTGCTGTGACTTGTTTTATCAGTTGTCTATTGTAATGTCCACGTTGATGCATGAATTCAATGTGCCGAGAATGTGCATATTTGGAATGTAGGTCAATGTTTATAAAAAGTGGGTGGGATGATGTTGACATATCACCAGGAAATTAACTGTGAAATATTGCACTTGAGGCTACTATTGGGCATAGAAAGTATATGTCTCCTTGTATAATTGTTATTCTACCCTGCACATATTTCATTATTTTACTGTTTCTTGTTAGTTGACATTATATTGAAACCATTTCAAGTCTGTGCACATGTTCTGGAAGTTCCTTCACTTGTTTGTTGTTTATTCATGAAATACGGTGTATCATTTACATTGCCATTCCTATGCAACCTGTAACTTTGTAATATTACTCTAACTACCCAATTTTCTGGTAATAAAACATTATGAAGATAAATGACTGTACAAATATATGGCTCAACAAATTCATTTCTCTGCTCGTAATACAAGTAGAAATTGACTATGGACAAGTTGAAATTGCTGTAGAACTAGTTAAAATTCTTAACTGGTTGTCTAGCAGGATTAGTAGCCTGAGCAGATTTGTCGAGCCCTGAACTACAAGATAGAATCATGTTCGATCATTCAATTTTGTGTTGAACAAATTTCCATTTGAGAATATATCTTGACTTCATTTTATCTATAGTTTTTAAAAAACAAGCTGTCATTGCAGTATTATGTATAATATAACCAGATTTGATTAGACAAAATTAACTGAATGTATCATTTCTGTTTGCCTATAATGTGGGATAGCTAACTTGATCTACATCTACATGTTACTCCTAATCAGTCCATACTGATTGTATCTGGGAGGCGATCATTGATCAATTTAGCCATTTGATGGTATTGCCAATCCTATGCATTTTTTTTTTGCTGTATCATCCATTAATTTTCTTGTTTGTTGAACACATTTTGTCTAAGGCCATTTGTCTTCTGCCTCTGAGTGATAATTCTTTTGGAGAATTAAGTTGTTACTTGCTTTGAACAAGCAAGTACTGGAACACTGTTCATATTATCTGCCTGTTGAGGCACAACTGAAAGACGGTTGGACAAAAGCATAAAACCTGAAACATATACTCATATAAAAATTATATCTCATGTCATGACTCATGAGTATGTCTTCTTTTTATCTTTTTTTATGAACTTTTATTGTCATAGCAGCTATACTGCCAGTGATGCAGATGAGCTGTATTAATCATTTTAGAAATTGTTGTAAATTCAAACAAAAATCCAGTGATTAAATTTGTTCTCTTCGAAACTTAAATACAACTGTATGTTATTTGAAACATTAAAAATTGTGTTTCTTTGTTGCAATTAAACAGTGGTGATATTTGGATAATGGATAAGCATAGTCAAAGCTTGGGGTTGTCAGAAAATGTCAATGCATACTCAGTTGTGGAATTTAACATTCCCTTTAAATCTTAATTCTCCTTGAATAGTTGATTTTCTCAGGGTTTTTCTCAGCATTTCGGGAACATGACCTGACCCCCAGAATTGGGAACTTTCGCGACATTTTGGACAAAATTGGGAAAATAGCTTAAAATAAGCGAATAAAACTATAAAATAACAAATATTATGTTTATTTTTGTTTAAGATATTGATATCTTTGTTATTTGAATGATTTAGACATTCAGTAAACACTTGAACTGCTGTAGTTTTTTTTTTCGCTTTTTTTTCTCATTTGACTTTGGAATTTTCGCCTTGCAATTGTGAAAAAAACATACTTTTTGGAATGTGACCAAATATCAGTCGTCAAAATGGCCCAAAAAACCTGCAGCCATTGACCAAAACATAGTGAATTGCATAATAATTTTAAAACCTAAACAACTGAATAAACAAGATTTATACGGATGATGCATATATACTCTGAATGGTGGTAACTTTGTACTGCCTCTATTTCACTACTGTGCAAAAAGTTGTCTCGTCAGTTAAATATACTTCCTGCTGGCTGTTCAGTCTTTTGAAGTATGTAGCTGTGTATAATTACTTGTTTATTGTTACAACCAGTTTACACTTGCAATGATATTGGTACACTTAATATAGTAAAGTATAGTAAATAACTGCAACATTAAGTGTTTACAATGCGCAGACTGCTATAGAAAGAAAAAGATGTTTGCAGGCTTCTTGAAACTGCTGGAATACTTTCTTGACATTTGGTCAGGCAAAGATAGAATTTCTGTCAGACCAAATGAAATTTGTCTGACCAAATATATTATGAATAAGTCATAAATGCTGTAAATCGTGCCTGACTGCCAGACTTCTGGTCTGGTATTTGCCGAAAAGTCATTGGACCAGCTTGAAATTTGCCTGACATGTCCGACGGTCAGGCAACTTTTGGGAAGCCTGTTGTGCATTCAGTCACTGTTTCCTTAGTTAATTTATATCATCCCTACTAAACCCTGGTCCTGAGATTATAAAACTTGAGAACAGTCATCATTTTAAGGTCAAATCTCAATTCCATTATCAAAGTGTTGTGGTTGAAATGATTAAGATAAATAATGTTTAAATACAGATTCAGGTCAATTATGCTGATGGAATCATGTATCAATAATGTCATTATTCTCTTATCATATTTAACTTGAAACGTTGAAAGACAAGATATGAGATTTGAGCTCAGGGACCAATCTCAAGTTTTATAACCTCTGACCCAGGTCTTGTTCTGTTTATAGACACTTAAGTTATTAATGCAGGAATATTTCTCTCAGATATAAAATTTTGACGAATTAGGCTGTTCATTACACTTAAATCTGGGCTTGACAAATCCACTCATCTGCTCATGGAGGAAGAACCCTGGCTTACCCATGGGTAAAGTCACAGACCTTTAAGCTAATTGGACAGATTCCTCTCTTATGAAGTTTTGTTGCAGGTGGGTTTCAAACTCACAGCAGTTCAAGGCTTGTGATTACAAGTCAGAGACCATAACCACTTGACCATGGGGGCCTCTAAATTTTCAGTGTCAGTGGGGTAAACAGATGGTTGATAGTGTTGAACACTTGTAAATTGAATCAATCATTTTATGTATGAACATCTTGTGTATTTAGTTAGCTTTTGTTAAGTAGTCTTTTCCTTTGAAGTATTGTGTGTGATTGTTGTAAGTTGATCAGTCGAATATCATTCATTAATTTCATTTAAAGTGACTTGTAATTATTTCCACATCTACTGTTACCAAATAATGAAGTGGTTAACATTATATTCAAGTAAACTTCGTTAAAATATTCTTTTCTGTTGTGATTGTTTATGATAATATCCAATTTTGGCAAAATTGTATTGCTTTGTACATATTTATGAGTGGACACAAACATGTTTTACTAATTCTTAGCAGGTCCTGTATGTTTCCAATAATATTTCAGCAGGGATTTTTTCACAGATGGGCAAAGGGCCTTTTTCTTAAATATGGGGGAAAATAACACAGTATTTTTGCAAAAAGGGGAAGAAAAAACTTGATGCGAACTGACTTTTAGGGGAAAACTTCATGATTTTAAAGATTTTTCCTTAGGGGAAGACTCCTATAAACGATCCCTGCTATGGAAAGAAAAAAATCCTGTTCAGGTACAAAGTAGGAAAATAGTTTTTACTGTCTTACAAAGATGTGCTCCTTTTTACATTTAGGATATTTAATATACATGTACGTATATTGATGTCCAAAGTATTAAGTATTCAGAAATATTTAAGTTTTAACTTTTGCAATTGTTTGATGTTGAATGAGATGAATTTTATTTTGTTAGCGATAAAACCAGAAAATGATTATAAATCTTATTGTTTGTAATAATTTATTGCAAATTTTTCTAATTTTAGGTGGAAGATATAAAAGACCGAGCACGGGTGGTTGCAGATCTGCCTGACGGGGAGTTTAACGATCTCGTATTGAGGGCGCGTCACTTCAGTCTCGCACCAGCAGGTAAAAGCCGTGTAAATCTAGTTAAAATCTGGAGTAAATTAATTAGTGTATGATTAAGTCGAAATGTTATTGAAACTGTACTTTTGTCCAATATCAGTATGCTTCCTGTCTGTATCTGTATTAAAGTGGTAAAATTGGTTTTAGTTTAACTTAAAACTAGATATCCTGAAAAAACAGAAAAACAGTCAAGTATAATACTAAATGTATTGTAAATTATTTGTATGTTCTATTTTTAGGACCACAATAGTGGAAGATGTATTTTAGTGATTGCTTTGAATGCTTTTACTTCTACTGTTTAACTTACAGGTACCACTATGTCCTGTCGTCGAGATACCGCCACTAACAGATGGACGCAGCCTAGTAAAGATGAGGTCGGGGAAGAGGATGATGGGATAGATTCAATGGGCTCCTATCGTTACAGTTCAGTGTCGAGTGGACTTCCTGATGAACCAACATTCTATTCTTCAGCGAAAACTCGAACTGAGTCTGAGACTAAAAAGTTTGATACAGATTCAGGTGTCTGTAACTCCAGTAAAGCTAGTTTTGGGAGTCTCAGCGACCATGATGGAAGTGAAGACGAGGGGCGTGGTGTCTCATTCGACTACTACCCACCTCAAATTAAAATCCGCTCAGGGTGTGGACTTAGCTTGGATTACGACGAAGCTCATGAAGTGAAGTCCGACCATTCCTCACAAGATGTTAATTCACCTCGAAGTGACATTTCTGAAGGCATTGAACTGACTACATTTCACAGGAATCCTGTGGATGATGACGACGATGATGAATTCAATTTCAGAAGAGACACTGTTAACTATCAGGATGATTTTAACACATCTGGTGAAAGTGATGATGAGAATTCGTATGGAAAAAAGTACTATAACATGGGCTACAGACCCCTTGCTAGTTACACACCCACATTTTCTTCAGCTTATTCCAATGATGTTGACAAAGGTATTAACTTCTCTACTTTGAAACAAGGTACTTCGCAGTACAGTAGATATTCCGCATATCAACCATCTAGTAGTGACCGAGTGAAAATAGAAAAAAAAACTTTCAAGAAAGATCCTCCATTTGGGCGTGGCCCTGAACAGTTGCAAAAAGTTGCCAGTTCTATAGACTCTCTTATCTCGGAAGTACCGAGTGATGAAGTGAAAAACATGCCTGAAGGAAGGAAACTAGCTCCTCTCACAGCGCAGGAAGATTCTAAGAAAAGAAAGAAGAAAAAGAGGAGTAACAAAGGTTAGCATTGTTTATCAATTATATCAGTACACTGAGATAAATGTTACCCTGAAAAAAAATAGTTGTGTTTACTGGGGTGCAGAAATGTTTTCATTGAGCCAGTTAGCTATGAAAAATAGAAAGGGGATCTGGGGTTCAATGCAGTATAGTGTCCGTTGTTTCAGAAAAGTTGCTGGCAAGAATACTAAAAATAGCAGGTTGATTTTTCCGGCTTCTGGCTCATTTCTGCACCCTTGCTGTTACTTTATTGATCCTATTTTTCTCTGCTTACCCCGAAGTTCTTGCAGCATAATCCATAGTACAAACATATTAGGGAATGATTTGTACTTTGTATTCTTACAATAAGTGTCTAGAAAAGGTTGAAAAGGAAAAAAAACTAATTTATTTGGTCAGGTAACCTGAAACATAACTATTTTGTACTAGCCTTATCAGTATTTCCAAGATTTGTCTCCAAAGTGAAAAAAACCACTCTGGCCAATCAAGGGGTTTAATGCAGTAATCTCACCCAGGTTTGGTTCAGAGGTGATGTGTCATATTTTCAAAAATACAACATTCTTTATACCATATATATGTAGTTTTTCTTTGCTCTAGATATGTTGTATTGTAGGAAAATCAATGTGCTGCAATGTTATACAGATGAACACCATGTGGTTTAAAAAAAGTTCCTGGTTTCCGTTAACCCCACTGAGCCCATTTTTTTCTGTGCACCTGAGACTTTCAGTTGATCTGTCAATTGAATTCTTGCCAATATTTAAGAAATATTTGAAAAAAATGTCTTTGGACACTTGATTTTTGGAGGATGTTAGCAAAAACCAGGCACTTATTTTTTTGCCTCATCCAAATTCATGTTTGATTTTAGAAAACAGTTTAGAGACAGTTTATAGTCAGGTTAAGCGCTATTGTTTGAAATAAATAAATAAGTTTATATTTGTCTCTTCAATAGAGTGATCTTCAAACATAAATTTTGGTTGTGTTTAATCTAAATCTTACTGATATGAGATTGTATTGATATCTTATTTAATTATGGTACTTTGGATGATTTCTTTTCAGTTTATGTTTTTATTTTATTGATGAATGTTGCCATCATGATGTTGAGGTCCTATTTCTCTATATTACTTGGCCTCAATGTTATAAAACTTGAGAACAGTCTCTGAGCTCAAATCTAAATAATATTCTCAAAATATTTTACAGGGGTGTAGAAATGTAGCCAGAAGGGGAGTCTGAGGGTCCCCCAAGTAGGGGGCAAGGGAACAACGCCCCATGTGGGGGAAAAGTATCTGGCGAGAATGCTCTAACAGCTAGTTGATTATTCCAGCTTCCAGCTCATTTCTATACCCCTGTATTAATTAGAAAGTTATCGCTGTATATAGTTAACATACTATTTGAAATGCTGTTTGCTCTCAGAATGATGAATAATTTGTACTGTCATCGATTTATCATAATGCAAACCACAAAATATACGATTTGAGCTAGGAGATCAATCTCAAATTTTATATCTTCTGACCATGATCATTTGGTCTGTTCAAGCTGCAGCATTATAAGTAATCTAATGATTGAGAAAAGGCATAGTTTTAAACAAATTATAAATATCTAGGACATATGTTACTGCTTGACTGCACAAAGATAAAAATAGATCTGATACATGAGTTAAAAAAAAATTAAATGTGCGAAAATGTTTTGGTATACTGGTATACATATATGAAATATAGTGAAAGATTTAGGTTGGCCATTACAGATCTTAAAGATGTAACACTCCCTTTAACTCCAGTCTATCACAATATCATGTTTGCTTTCATGAAAAGCGTTTGTGTATACTGATACATCGGTGTACATGTTCGCCGATATGTCTGGCTATCTTGATCTAACATGTTGGGCTGATATATATGTTCTAGATTCATTTGCAAAGCTTTGTTAATCTTATTTATTACTGATGTACACTATTTTGTATATATTACCACATGTAGTTGACTTATTTGTCATGCATAATTATACTAATTTAATCATATATGGATATATAGCTGTTCATATACCTTACAGGTGTCATGATTATTTTTACTGTATGACTCATAACAATGTTGTTATTTTGATCTAAGTATACCATATTATACGATAGTTGAAAAAGTTTGTCTATATATCTGACATGATTTTGTGCGCAGTTATGTTGTATACTGTGATTATTTTGGAGAATTAATCAAAATTAATTCTGATGAAGATGCGTATTGACAAGATTTTAGACCTTGTGTCTACTAGTTCTCTGTTATTGAAGTATTTTCAAGGTAAGTGATTTGTACAATTTTTGATTAGTTTTTAAAAATATGTCATTTCTACTTAAATATCTATAAAAAGATAAAGTCAAGAAATACATAATAATGCATTTTAAGTTCTTGACAAGTATGCTTGGGGAAATTGTAGTTTAGGGGAATTAATTTTTGCTGTATTCAAATGTTGGCCTGTGACTTATCTCCCTTGATAAACATTATCGATTATCGGATCTTAGAGTGTATTGGAATTCAGTGACACATTACCACTGCAGTATTTCTGAGCAATCAGAAACATTCTGAAAATAAATTGGTTCAGGAATTGATTGGGCTCTGAAGCCGAGGCTGTTTGTGTGTTGAAAATTCTTTGATTCAAGTTATTTCCCCCAGTGAATGTCTTTTTATATTCAGTCTTTGCTCTAACCCATGAGCCCAAAGCCCAGGGCTGGTAAATTTCTATCTGGGCTTGTGAACGTCCTCAAAATTGTGTATTTCGGCTAATGGTAAAGTGTTTATTCTCGATAGCCCTTTTGTAGTTGGGTCACTGCTTAAAAAAAAATTAGTTTGAACACTGTATACTTTAGTGCCAAGTTCCAGTAATGGTACAAACTGTTATTGATTTTAATTCTTGCCTCATTAAGCTTCATCTAATATTTACTTTCTCTCGGAAATAAAACTTCTAAGTTTTTGATACTTGACACGTCAAATCTGTCTTAGTTAATTGTATTGACGTTTTTCTTTTTTCTTCATGGAGTGAAATGTCAAGTGGTATTTTTTGAATTAATGCTCAATCGTTAGTAGAGATCTTGCGTGGAATATATGATTTGTTATATGTACACCTTTCTAACATCTGATACTAATTAAACGTCATAATATTGACAACTTAATCAACTTGAAATATTACATACCATAACATGTGTTCTCAGCTTTGTGAGTCATGGGTAAGCAGTGCGATGTGGAAGTCAATGTCTGGAAAACTGAGTTTGTTCATTACTACATTTTATGGGGTCGTGTCGAAAATTTGGTTCAAATGGTCAAAGTAATTGTAATTGATAATTCATAATGTCTACAAGTACAATAGCATTTAGCAACAATGAATGTGCGGGTTTTCACTAGACGTCAAAAGTTGGGGGTAAAAAATGACACTTGAATGATGAAAATTTGAAGAGTCAACTAAATTTCCTTCTAATTTTATTGCAAATTTGACCCTTAGGTACAAATTCTCACGAGTCAGGTTTGTTTTACTTATTTCAAGAGTCAAAATGCTATTTTAAGGGTCGAATGAATACCCGGAATGTCTCAGGACTTGCATTATCTGTGCAGACTTTATTTTTGGTCCTGTCCCAAATGCTCATTATCATACAGCCATAGTATGCTGGTTGATATGCAACAGTAGTATAGGGATCTGAGAAGTGAAGTTGACAAGCTTTTATGTATAAAGATTATTTCAGTTCATTCAAATTTTTTTTACTTGCATTTGGTATGGGAAATTAACACATATACATGTGTACATTATGGGAATTTAGTACTTGTACTTATGTTGTGTATAGGAAGTTAACATACATACTTGTATTAGATATGGGAAGTTACAAACACAACTAATATTTGACCTTAAATTCAACTGGACCATTTTTAACCATTTGGATCTTATCTATGATGTCTTATTGGCGTCTGGGTTGATTGTAAAATAAAGGAACATCTCTGAATGAAAAGCTTTGGTATTCTCGTTTGGTTATTATAAAAACACCTGAATAGACGAATGTCTACATGCAATCTGTCATGACAGGATTACTGTATTATTACTGTCATTTATTTCTGACTTTTCGTGCTACTGTATTTATTTTTAATCTCACTTAAGTATATTGTGTGCCTCAGATACCAGTTTTCTATAATTAAGACATTGGAAAATTTTGTAAACAGATATTGATCTTTGTAGTGGAGAAGTATCTTGCTTAACCATTTATGTCCTAAGGGCTATGTTTGAAAATATAATTGATATGGTATAAATTCTTTACATTATTATTCTAGTTAAGACATTTTTGAATGTCAGGGGTGTAGATAGGGGTAAGAGAAGAATTTTTGTGTCATATATTTGTAGGCAGACGATTTGTGACTGAGAAATATTATTCAGAAATTGACTGACTATGGAAATGAATGTGCATGTATGCCTTGTTGTATATATGATAAGACTTGTTTTTGTCTTATTTCTGCCAATTTTTAGTCTGTCTGGAAAGTTTGACTTTGTCTGAGATGCTGTGCAAATTGCAACCAAACTTGGTGGAAAGTTTTGATGTTAAGCCTAGACTTTGCCTTAAGTGTTGTACCAGTTTCAACCAAATTTAATGGAAAGTTATGATATTAAGTCTTATTGTTTTATCAGTTTCAGTTGCAATTTATTGACTAAATCGCCACTCACGTGCCTGTATCAGTTATATAATGTGGTTCTATGATTTCTTTATGAGTTGGCCCTGTTACTTTTCTGTCAAAATGGGACTGCGTGGGAAGACATCCACTTTTACTAAAAGCAATCTCAAGCTACTGTATTATAATTGCATCAATACATACAGACAATTTATACAGACTGTTTAGTTATTGATTGTATATATATACAGATTGGATGGACTTATCTCATGTCGGTTACGATTTCACTGTTATACAAGATATCAGACTGCATTTATAGATACTTACATTATAATGGTACGAAAATTAAATTTGTTTTGAATAACAACTTACACATTCTGTTGACTCATATTTTACTTCATTATATCAACAAGGAAATGATTTTGAAACATCAGTGGTTAAGATGACTTTGCAACCTTTGACTCATCCTGACTTGAATAGAATAAAGAATTTCTGTGCATTGCTTAGGCATGAGAAGAGTTCCTGGTTTCCATGAACCTGACTGACCCTGTTGTTTTTATTTTTATTTTGATCTCGATGGTTTTATTTCTTGCCGATATCTTCCTTTTCATATGCAAAGCTTGACAAATCTGCGCATCCGTTGGTAATTATGTGTAGAAATTGACTAGGACGAATTGAAATTACTTTAGAACCACACTGTAGTGAAAATTCTTTGCTGGTTGTCTTGCAGGACAAGTAGCCCAAAAACAATTAATCAAGCTCTGATATGAACTATATCTGTGAACCCCTAAAAATATTTTCGAAAAAAGGTTCTGCCAACCTTCTAACACTTTATTTTTTGGAGAAACCAGGTATTTATTTTGTGCCTTTTTCACACCTTAAGGGACTTTTGTGTGTCTGTTAATTGTTGTTCTAAAAAACAGTTTGAATTATATGATTGCTTAAATAGTATTTTAAATTAATGCTGTAGGATGTAACTGTATTGTATGATAATAACTCCATATGTTTTGTGTTACAGTTATAATGTATGATAAAATTCCATTTAATGCAATTTCTAAATGAAGTTACTGTGATTAAGATGAGCGCAAGATAAGCAAATAGTTTCTGTTATATTCACAGTATAATTGTACGGCTGTGTAACATTCATTTGACAAATCAAATCATCTACTAAATAATTCAGTGAATAAGATGAATCCATTCAGTAAGGGGGGGGGGTCTGCTAGTTGTGTATTCCATTCTTGTGCAGCATTTAATTTTGTAATTTTTCATTTTTTTTTGTCTAGCCGGTGTCTCCCTGAGGTCTACAAAAAAGGTTTGTTTCTGGTTACCTGACCGACCTAATATTTTACCTGCCAACTCATAAGTTTTACAGCATCCAAATCGTGGTGCTGTATTGTTATTTTCACAACTCATTAATATTACGGCGCACATATTCCCACACAGCATGACTGATATATGTAAAAAAAATAGATAACATAAAAAATCCCCAACCTACCGACCCATATCCTTTGGGCATGTAGCTGGAAACAAACTTTTTTTAAGCCTGATTGCTTGACATTTAATAAAGTCTAAACAGTGTTCAACTGATAACTCTTAATGTCAGTAGTATTTTGGTTGTTATGAGAATTCATGATTACAAGGCAAGTTTTTATCTTGCTAGTCCTGGCTGAATCAGCATCATCCCATATCAAATTTATAACATTATCATTTTGTTAAGTTAACTGATGGCTTGCTTTTTCAATGGGGCTTCAATGTACAAGTTGAACAGGTTCATCTGGATAGTTAGACAAGTATAGATAGTTATTTCATCTTACTTATCCAATTTATTGACACTTACTGTTGACAGTCTCGCCATTCATCGAATGGCTTCATCAGAACTGTGACTGGTTCCTCTTCAGGTCAGACTGGTTCCCCTTGGACTGGTCAATGAAGCCATTTGATGAATGGCAAAACTGTCAACAGTGAGTGTCAATAAATTGGATATGTAAGATGAAATAGCTATCTATATTTGTCAAGGGTATATACAGTGCAAACTTTCCGAAGTGGGCATCTTGAGCAACAACTTCCCTTCAACAACAGGATGATTTTTCCCACTGTACAATTTAACTATTAATCTAACCTCTCTGGTGCAACAACTTCTTGACAACAATGCAATTATGCTTCTCCCAAAGGGTATTGCTTTTGAGAGGTTGCAAAGTACATGTATATCAAATTTTGTCTGATGGAGTCTTTTTTGCTTTTTCTTTTTGACATAGTTTCCTCTTGTTTTAAAATAAATTCTAGCTGAGGTGTCCATTATTTGAAATGGTTTACATAATCATTAAGTCTCTCCTTCTTCTAATTTTATATCTTCTCATTATTATTGTATGGTATAATGCTGCATTTTTACCTCCATGAATGTTGATTATGTCGGAGAAACTGTTGTTTGACCTTCATTGTTGAAAGGACTCCAATTTTCTGTTGCAATACAAATGTATTCACAATGTATTGACTATATATGGATGTTACAGTGTGTGGGAAAATATATTTAAACAGTTTCACCAGAATTCTATCATGTTTACTTTCACTTAGCTGCCATTTTTTTTGTATTTAAAAATACTGACACAGTTTATGTTGAATCATTGAATACCATTGATCATTACTCTAATGTCACCGATACATAATGCATCTGAACAATATTGATTACTGTGGAGCAAGCTTCTATGTGATCTGGTAGTGATCTATTCTCTGAGTATGTCTTGTAGAAGGCGTGCAGTTTTCTCATTCTGATCGTTTTTACATGAGAATTCTTTGAAACAATTTAATTCGCTCGTTTTCAGAACAGTTCTGAGTTGAATTGTGATATAATTAGAGATGGATTTATACCAAATACAGGAATGTACAGGATATCTGTATTGATGTCCACAATATAACGGGCGACCGTCTACAGAAATCTGGCTGGAATTGAATCACGAGGCTGTTGTATTGTGTATTTCTTGGATAAAACATGTCTTCTTTTTGGTGTTCACCCACAATCAGGTTGGTTTCTGTAAATAATATTCACGAAAAAAAAAATCAAGTGACGCATGTAAGATTTTTTCGAACATTTTTTTTGTAAATCTGATGAATTATTTGTGATGGATGCAACATCTATATTGATTTGTTTGTTTGAACCCTGTGTGTATCAGGGGAGAGAATTGTCTAGAGAAAACATCATGTAGCGAGAGAAATGATCAGATTGATTCCATCTTACGGATTCACTAATGTTACACAATATTGATTGATTGATTAATGATTGATTTTTTTTTACTGATGCTTTCATTGATCAATGATCAGTAATGTGAATGATAGGATTGATTATAAATTGATCATTGATTCAATTTGTAAATGAACTGTTTATTGATAAGTGATTGTTATTGATTGGTGGTTATGCAAATGATCTATTGATTGATTGATTGATTTGATGAAGGATATGTTGATTGACCTTTGATAGGTCATTCATCGGTTTGGATTGATTTTTCATTAATGTTCAAGGCCTATTTCCTCCTATAATAGAGGCTGATATTCGGAGACTTCCTGATTGCAAGAAGCCTCTTTTTTTTCCAATTTGGAGAAGTGCTGGGTCAGTCGTTGTTTATTGTTGTATCTTGAAAGTCAGTCTACCTTTTCCCAATTTAGCTGAAAATTGTGCTTGAATTTCCCAAAGTGAAAGGCTAAGGACCCTTTCCCAATTTTTGGAAAAAAGGCCCTGATGTTGGTTAATGATCTATTGTCTGATTTAGTGAATAAAATGATGATTTATATAGTGTATGAAATGATGATTGATTTTGTCAATGATCTAATGGTTGTTTTAATGATTGATGATTGATCGAACAGTCTATTGATTGATATTGTGAATGATCTGAAGTACAATAACCACTGGACCATGGTTAATGCTGCCCTATTTTTATTGGCATTTTTTTTTGTTTGTTTGTATGTGACTTATTGTCACTGGGGTTTAACGCCTTTTTTCAACAATTTTTCAGTTATATACAGTGACCAGTTCACCTTACCAGTTTTCCTGGATTGTATACTAACCAGTACTGACTTACCCTTCTACAAGGAGCCGGCAAGTTCTCCACATATGGAGAAAAATCAACGTTTTTGTCAAGTTTTCATAGAAGGGTATGTTACCTGCCACTACCAGGATTCGAACCCAGATCTCCGGTTTACAAGTCCAGTGCTCTAACCACCGGACTACAGCCGCAGCCTTTTATTGGCAGGAAACTGACTATTGATTTAGTAAATAATGTGGTGATTGTCTGATGCAATTCTGTGCTTATGAAGGACTCAATGCTAATAAGAATAGTAATTTTGTTGCTGAACAAAAACATTAATATCAAATAAATTGCATAAGTTACTGCCCTTTGATATACTAGAGATGGAGTTATGCCTTTCTGAGGTATAAAAGTTAGCAAAAATATCAGTCTGTGGTTTCAATCTGGAAAAAATATATTTAATTAAACTTCAGTATTTGTGTGTGATTGCTATTTATAGTGATTCTATTTAAAATGTTTTTAAAACAATGTGAACCAAGAATATATTTACGACTTTGATGTATTACACAATATGTTACATTTTCAGTGTTTCACGATGACTTGATTCTTGTAAATTTTGCTAGTGTATTGTTAAGATTTCACAGTGTTTCCCATTTTTTTCTTATTGTTAACTTTGATTGATGACACTTGTGTAATGAGCATTTGTTTAAACTTCAGCTGTAAATATTTATTTATACAACATTGCCTGACTTCTTTTCTTAGTGGTTGTTTATTAAAGGTACATTGCTGGTATTGGTAAGTATGGTTCTTTATAGAATGGACAAACTGTTGACACTGTTTATACTTCTTCTGGTTTTGTAGGTTTTTTTTGTTGTAATTTTCTCAGAGTCTGTTGCTTCCTATTTGTCACCTTTTATGGTGAGCCAACATTTAATTATAACTTGTGACATCAGAAATGTAATTTACATTTTATTTTGTTAGACTCTGATGAAAATTTCTTCTTAAAGTAGATCTTAATTGCAACAGTTTTTTTTCACTGTCTTGTTTGTGTTTGGACCAAGGCACCACAAATCCACTCATACGCTTGTAATTATGAGTAGAAATTGATTAAGGATGAGTTGAAATTGCTATAGAACTAGTTGAAGTTCTTAACTGGTTGTCCTGCAGGTCGAGTAACCTGGAAAAATAATGTTGAGCCCTGTGGACTACTGGTAGATTCTTGATTTATTATTCTTGCAGTTTTTCTAAAATTTATTTGATTAATATTGAGAATATCTCTTTAATATTATACATGTAAAGCTAAATGCATATACACACAGGACATTGTCTAGTGTTTATAGTTAACTGTTCAAACAACTTGAATACACACATATTTAAACCTGTCTTTGGAGATAGGACATTACTGGTTAGATGTAACACTGAATATGATGTCTATATAGATAACCAAACAGTAGAGATGTGTGTACATGTGCCAGACTGACATACAAAATTATATATTCAGTGTATAGACTATGGTCAGAGATATAAGTGCTGTATATTTGAGCATCATGGACTTGTGAAGATAGAAGTTTTGGAATAATAATGTTGGTATATCCAGGATTCAGGATTACACCTCATAATTTCCCATATTTGTTCGAAGCTGCTTCACACACTACTAACAACATCAACTATCTAAAGTACAGCAAAACTCAAGGTCAGATACAACTGTGATGAAAATTAAGCTTACCTTGCATTTATTTTTGTATTCAATTAACATTTGGACTGAACATTCGATTTTACTGTTTTATGGATGAAGTTGGCATGGCGTACACTTGTCATTGATAAAGATTAAAATACTGATAAAACACATCTATTGTTGTTGTTTAGGTTGGTAATACTCATGTTATTTAAGTGGTAATATCTATGTTATTTAGGTATTTATGTTGGTAATACATTATTTAAGTTGGTATTGCCTATACTATTTTGGTTGGTAATACCTATGTTAGTTACATTTGTAGTACTCCTGCTATTTAGGTTGGTAATATGTATGTTGTTTAGGTTGGTAATACATTATTTCGGTTGGTAATGCTCACATTATTTAGGTTGGTAATTCTCATGTTATTAAGGTATTTAGGTTGGTAATACATTATTTAGGTTGGTAATTCTCATGTTATTAAGGTATTTAGGTTGGTAATACATTATTTAGGTTGGTAATTCTCATGTTATTTAGGCATTTATGTTGGTAATACCTTAATTATTTAGGTTTGTAATTCTCACGTTATTAAGGTATTTATGTTGGTAATACCCACATTATTTAGGTTGGTAATTCTCATGTTATTAAGGTATTTTGATTGGTAATATCCACATTATTTAGGTTGGTAATTCTCATGTTATTAAGGTATTTAGATTGGTAATACTCACTATTTATAAAGGCTAATGTTTGTGTCCTTTAATGGTGCCTTTGATGAATTCATGCTATGTTGTTGATTGATTGTTGCTGTAGAATGGTAAAGCCCTTACTCTACATTACTCTACATCATTACTGGTAATATAATGTATGTTTTCATGTTGAATGGTAAAACTTGGTATTATACTTAGCATCATTACTGGTAATCAGCCTGCTGGTAATACTATGTATGGTTTCATATTAAATGGTAAAGCTTGGTTACTCTACATCATTACTGGTAATACACTGGATGGTTTTGTGTTGAATGGTAAAACTTAGTATTACTTCACATTATTACTTGTAATACACTGGATGGTTTCGTGCTGTTTGGTAACACTGGGTGTTACTCTACGTCATCACTGGTTAAACATATCATAAATGTTTTATCATGTACATGTACAAAAGTCTGATAAAATCTAAGCTAAAAGCCTTGTACACATGTATAATATATATTGTAACAATTTTTAACATCTTGTAAATATATGTCCTCCTTTTATACGTTTTGGTTTAATTAAGTTGCTTTGTTGGTTAAGGATGGCTTGTCGTAATTTTTATTGGTTTTTGTGGTATTTTGCTTATTTTATCTGTGTTTAACCTTTTGTACTTCATAAAGTAACTAAATTATCTGATTTACAGTACTACTGAAGTGTAGTATTAACTTAAACTACAAAATTTTGGAGTAATTTAGATTTCTTCCATTGATTTCAAGGTCATTGCTTTACTGAAATGACGTTCAGGAAAATTTCTGGCTGTACAAGTTATTGTGTTAATATATTCACAGTATGTTGCTGAGTTTATGCATATTATTGTATCAAGTCGTGATTTTGAATATATCACTAAAAGGTTGATAGTGCTGAAATATGAACCTTTCTGAACGCTAGCATACTTTATATATACAGTAAAACCTTTAATAGTAACCACCTCAATATTTCAACCACCTTAGTATAACAGCCACATATTTTCAAATGACTTTCAATGACTCCCCTATAATTCAACTTGACAGTGATAACACCTCATTATTACGACTAGTTTTTTGGGTCCGAAAAGTTGTGTCATCTTTACTGAGGTTTTACTGTTCACCAATGTATTTCATCATCATTGTAACAGTTTATGATAACAATCTATCCTAAATCTTGGGTCATAAAAGAGAATTTGTACTTTTGATTTATTGAAAACCTATTTCTTTTTAGTAATCTTTCTGATGGTGATAATGTTGTTTTACCGTAAGAAATTTTACATTAGAAAAATTGTTGGTTTCATTCCAGAGTTTTCAACATTTACTGTTTAACATTTAAGCAGAAAAGACTAATTTAGCTTGCACAACGATAAAAGTCAAGTTTATTGCACTGGGGTTGGCAATTTATGTAATATATTGTCCCAGAGATTTCATATTTGGCACAGGCTTAGATGTAATACTGGTATTAATCATTATATTTAAATTGGGATGCAAGGAAATAACAGTTTGGTCTGTTAAACTGTATTGTTGTAACAATTTTAAATTTATATGTTAACAATGACTCATGGCGGCTTTGTAAGGCTGGAAGAATATGAAATGTTAAACTGTTGAACTCTTCCAGGTTAGCATGTTAGATAATTGAAAATGTACTCTTAAGGTTTTATGTTTTACTGTAAGAATTACCCCCCTTTCATGATCGAAGTGTACAATCTGAATAATGACCTTGAAGTAACATTAACTCTCTCCAATGACTTTTTCCCCAGTTAATGTGACATATTGTGTAATCTACTTACATCTATCTTACTTTTCAACTTGCATTGTCACCATATCTCAGCATTATGTGACTTAATGGATGTTTTGTAGATTGTTGTAACTGTAGGGTACTTAATGTTGGTGTATACATACGTAGCAAAAGTAGCCATTATATTTTTGTAGGTTTTTACTCATTAAAGGTTATGAGTGTTTATGATTCATAATGAATCCATGTTGAAGAATATGCCAATGCAAAATATGGAACAAACTTGGTTTAGAACAATTTTACTTATTTTGCATTAAACCAAGAAGAATTTTTTGTTTCAACATTATACTTTCGCCGCTAATGCTCATGAGAGTTAATAAAGTGAAGTTGAAATGTGGTCTTGTTCTTAGGTATTCTTGTGTATTGCTTAAATTGTATGTTTTTTTGTTTGGTATTCCAGTGTCAAACCATAATTCCATGGTCCATCCACAAAATTCCAGGGTAGAACCATAATTCCATGGTTTGCCTATGAAATTTTAATGTAGAGCCATAATTCCATGGTTTGTTCATAATATTTAAGTGTAGAACCATAATTCTATGGTTTATCCTCGAAATTCCATGGTAGAGCCATAGTTCCATGGTTCATGATATTCCTGTGTAAAATCATTGTGTTATGGTTCGTCAGTGATTTCCTAGGGTAGAGCCTTGAATGATGTTAGCAAAGAAATTATCAATGAAATCTACTGCTTATTAAAAAAGTTAAAATTATTGGAACTAATATCTAAATGATTCATTATTATGACCAATTTAATCATAATATGCCTGATAATTCCAGTGATAAATTTTACTTTATGGATACTTGCTATTTTAAGGGTGATGTTTCAATCAAACTATTAAGTATTGCTTTGCTGGTACATATATATTTAGTGTGAATTATTTTTTACTCCATAATGACATGTATTGGATTAATTATAAATGTGCATAATTTTTGAAGGTTGACGAAATTGCAGTTTAGAGAATTAAGATATATATATATATATATACATATATTTCTGTTTTATTATCATTTCAAAGAGAATAATGATTTAAGCATGAAACAGTTATCATCCATCATGTTGTGTTGAGTTACCTCCAATAAACATTAAGCCAAATATAGAACAAGATGTATAATCTTGATGCAGTTGTTATTTACCATACCACGATTTGACATTGACACACTTACGAAAACATCTGTTGAAAAGGTCTCAGTTATATAACACCACAGGAGATCAGGCCGATGATGTTTCCTCCTCATGGTTATTATACACTCGTTATACCTTACCTGTCAGAATATTCTTCATCTAATGTATTTTTTATACATTTGTACTACTTTTGTATCTTATTGGTATCTTAAGTTTTTATAAATTCATATTAACATACTTATGTTTGTGGTTTCAATGGATTATATGTTTGGTTAATAAGATGTTTGCTAATGAATTTTGTCATTTACTGACTTTGGTACATTTCTTAACTACATGCGTTATTATACTAGCCATGTATGTTTTCTTCTTATGTTTTGAACATCTGGTCCTAATCAGTTGACATATTCAATATTGAGCGTGTAAATCGAGGACAAATAGAATTGTCTTGGATTTGCTGAAAACTTCCATTTCTTCATTAAAATTGTCGTAAAAGAATTTTGTACAATTAGCTTCTAGGGCCTCAATGGTCAGGTGGTTATGGTCTCTGACCTGTATTCACGAGCCCCTTACCGCTGTGAGTATGAATCATACCCAGGACCAAATTTCACATGTGAAGAAGCTGTCCAGCTAGCTTACAGAAGATTGGTGGTTCTACCCTGATGTAAGCCTTGGGTCTTCCTTCACTATTATAGCTTGAAAGTTACCCAATGACCCTAGCTGTTGTTGCGTTGTTAAAATTCCAATGAATAAAAAAATCAACTATCAATTTCAAAATATAAGTTGCACTCTGATTGAAGTCCCTGTGGATAAAAATTGAGCGAATTTGAAACCTGAGCAAGTACATCTATCACCTTGACTTTTTGACTGAAGATGGAACATATTAATATCCCATTCTTGAATTAAACCCTTGTCATTTGCAACATAATACAGGGTTGCTATTCCAGGTGTGTAGTCACTGTTTTAAAGATACTTATAGTTGGTTCTCAGTTACTAGTGTTGCTTATTTTACAAACAAAGTCTTGTGATGCTGTGATTATTATTATTTTATTTAGATGTGCAACACATAAAACATGACTATGTTCTCTTGATTGTTCATTACTTGAATCATCATATACCTTTACATCATTCATTCTCAGCTTCCCTTTGTGGTGCCTCTATTAATACTACGTGTATTGTGACAAGCAGTCGCATGATATGATAGTGAGACCTCCATATTTAGCTAGTATTGAGGTACGCCACGGGATATCTAGAAATTTCTAGAAATCAATGCTGTAGAAGTAAGCTAATAATATTTACTTCAGATTTTAAGTTTTACAATTAACAATCCAGACAATGTGATTTTAATTAAATTTATCGGTTAGTTATGTGGGTTGAAATTTGTTCGTAGAATGTTGCGAGCTTTGCATCGATTCATATATTATACTGGTATGTTTTTCCCACACTACTGCATTACACATATTTTATCAGATATATATGTGTGTGTGCTTTCTACCTTACAGCACAAGAGTACCTACAGTCACTGTCTCTCATACACACCACCTTTGTACACCTGTGGTATATAGTACTTAGATTAGGGATATCACTGTTGTTGACTTTTCGATGAAGTTTTTGTGATATAACGTGAGATAATCTTTTATCTAGATTCGTCTTTAAAATTTATTACTATAATTGTGATAGTGATGAAATAGTGAAGAGGTGCATTTTGAACAAGTATCAAAATTGATGGACAATTAAACTAACGGATTCCATGGATACCCTTCATTCTATCTGTATGATACTTTCATGAAACAAGCAGGGTTATATACAACAGGTAAATTGAGTTTTACAAAATAGCATCTATTCTGTTTGTATTGATCGCAAATAACTGTACAATATTTTGCGTGAAATTGCATCATTTACCGATGGACTTTTCATTGGCATTCTCTGTCATGCCTTGAAATTTTTCTCTGGTTTTATTGGATTTTGATGCTATTATCAGAACTGCTGTCAATTATATCAGCTTCAAGGTTAATACAACATGCTGGCTGGCCTTCACCTAGAACTGATTCTAGTGAAGAAATCTCTGCTGTAAACAGTTCATGTAACTGTGTTACTGTGGGTCCTTTGTGGAGTGTTTCCTCCATTGTCTGTAGTATAGATTTAGTTAGTTATATTTAAAATGAATTTCTCATCTTGAGTAAATGATAGCAGTTTTATTCATAAGTACATATTTATAATACATTATAAAAGCTGAACTTTAACGATTTCTATTCCATTTTATACCTGCATCAAATGTACTATTTCGAGTATTACTATTACCGTAATATCTCAGCATTAAGACCACCTTTTGGATCCAAGGAGAGCAATCTTAATGTTGAAGTAGTTCGATTATCAAGTTCAAATATAGAAGAAATATGAAGAACTGGTAAAATATTGAGTGGTTGTTATGACAAGTTGGTCATTAAATTGAGGTTTTACTGTATTTGTGTACCATTTCAACCTTACACCAAGTGATTCAAGTTCATTTTGTTCAGCCTATTAATTCTAGCACAAATTATCTTTCAATTGTAGAATTTACTCAAGGCAGATTTTTAGCAGAGGGTGGGTGGAGACGTGTTGTGTACAACTCTACAACTAAATCTTTCAATTTACTAAATACTTACACATATATTTTTTATGCCTGAAGGCTGTCATGTTTGTTCTTATATTTATTTGTATGCACTTTCTAAACAAGAATTATTCATAGTAAGATATAACCAAGTTATGTTACTTAACCTTCATTTATTGGCTTGTTTACAACTGTTTTCCACTTTATAATTGAATTATAACAATGCTCTAATTTTGGGACATAATTCAATTGCTCTGTAAGAAACATGATATTAATCACAAGTTTATTTTAGCGTAAACATTCTTAACTTGACTTATTAATTCTTTTGATCAACTCGTAAATGAAACTTGTCGTGTAGCATTTAAGTAATCAAACATTGAGGTTATTGTAATGAATTTAAGATAAAGCAGATGTGCATTTAAGTTCATCCATTGTGAAATGTCTTGTTATAATTATTTACAACAGTTTGACATTTGTTTATCATTTTAATGAATTACTATTATGAAACCATTTAGTTGGGATAAAGTTTTATGTTAATTGTTTGAAAAGTTGTTTTAAGTTGTATTCTGAGCAATCAGTATAATAACAATCATAATAATAATAAAGACGTCATTAATAGAGGCAACACAGTTAGGCATAGGCCCAAACTTCCATCTGAGCTTCTCAAAATATAACAGATTACATACATACAACAAGTACCTGATACTATAAAACAGACTACAGCAGATAATGATCTTTCATATAATATTGCTGTATCATAGTCTCAATCTTTATGTACAATGTGTAGGGGGCCTTCATGGTCGAGCAGTTATGGTCCTGACTAGTAAACACTAGCACCCTTACTGCTGTGAGTTCAAAACCCACTGGAAAACGGACAAAATTTTGCAAGTGAAGAGGCTGTCTGGCTAACTCAGGGAAGGTTGATGGGTCTAGACAGGAGTACACCTGGGATCTTCCTCCATTGTTATAGCTGGAAGTCACCAAATGACCCTTGCTTTTGGTGCACCGTTTAACCCTAGAGAAAATAAATGAACAATATGCGTTACTCATTGTTTGTTTTTCACTCAGCATGAATTCAATTGTTCAAACTAGGGAATATTTGGTTAATGATTGATTAGGGTGGTGTGATGGTCTAATGGTAACATGCTTGACTATCAATTGAAAGGTCGTATGTTTGAATCTCAGCTCCTGCTTCTGATATTTCAGGGACATTTTTTCACTGTCCGCCACTCCTCTACTGAGCCCAGTACTTTGTCTAAAAAATCACAGGAAACAGATGAAGTATCTGTGCTTTTCCTTGGGCACGATAAAGAACCTAGAGGTCTATTCAGAATGAGTAATATGCCCAGTTCTTCTGTATCTCCTCCCCTCTCTCTCTGTGACGGCTGTGAAATGACCATAATTGTTGAATGGGCTGTTAAACAACTGATAAAAAATGATTGATTAGAGTGTTTAAATTATTACAGAAATCAGTTTATTTCAAAGATGTAAATGTTATATTTTATTACGATATAAAACATCAGGGAGTACGTTGAAGATATGAATGGAATGCAGCTCATTGCTATATATTAGTATATCTCATGTGGAGGTGTGTGTTGGTGTGTATTTTTGGTTGATGTAAGATGTATGTCTCCAGTAATCTACACTCATGATGTTTCTTTGAGATCTTACTGAGTGTAAGGTATAAGGAGGAATAGGTGAACATTATCTCAGCGTAACATTGTTTCTTACATTAGTTGAGTACTTAACCTGATTGTTATTTTTGTTGATTCTGGCCTGACATTGGGTATCTCCATTCTAAGTGGAGAAACATAATTACGTGTCTCTGTAGATGTGTGTACTTTAGCTCTTAGTTAATTATAAATCAGGTTAATCTCACCTTTATATGATAGGAGTTATGATATAAGTTAAGTAGATTAATCTACTCTGATTGTTTAATGATTAAATGAAGCATAGATTCAATGAGTTCTAAGGTTAAAGTTACCTTAACTGCAGCCAGAAATCAAAAACACCATATTAATGTCAGAGTTTACAAGATTACATGTACTATGTATTGTAAAAATGTTCATCATCTTGTCCAGAAGTCGTGTTTTGCGGTATTTAAAAAGTAATTAACCTTGTA
Organism: Lutraria rhynchaena; assembly: GCA_008271625.1. Classification (NCBI taxonomy): domain Eukaryota; kingdom Metazoa; phylum Mollusca; class Bivalvia; order Venerida; family Mactridae; genus Lutraria; species Lutraria rhynchaena. Next base: position 4,573,731 of record VIBL01000010.1, read on the forward strand.
AAAAATGCACCATTATATCTAGTAAAAATGTAAAACAGTTTCATCCAACTTTATAAAAAAGTTTATTTCGCTATAAAAATTGAAATGAACCCCAGTTTTATGGTGTTTGTGTAGTAATGACTGACTCTTATTGACATCTGTGTTTTGTGGATCTATTGGATCTGTTGGAAAAAGTATTGTTATCTTTGCTGTTTAAGGTTCAAATTCTTTTATTGTCTCTCCATTTAAAACATGGGTCCATTGTGGTTGAGTGTTTTGAGTAAGTAAACACTAGCCCCTAACAGTTTTTGAGTTCGAATCCCACCCTGGACCAAATTTCAGAATGTGAGGAAGCCTGTCCAGCTAGCTAATGGAAGGTTTGTGAGTCCATTAAAGCTGGAAAAGATGCCAAATGAACCCCCAGCTGTTGATGTGACGTAAAACCCAGTGGTAGGGAAAAAAAGCATGTTTAAATTTGTGATTGATTTTTGGTTCGTTAATTACATTATTACGTCTTGTTAGATGTGGTTAATCACTTATAAGATTTAATAAAGCTTCATAATTTTGTAATTAGAAAATGTTTATGTTGCCAGAGAAAAGTTATAGTTTATAATGATATGCTTAAGTAATTTATGATGTAAACATGTGTAGTCAAGTCTCTGTATAATAATACTAGTATGCACAAAGTGGCATTATTTTGATTGGCGTCAGTAAATATAGCTTTGGTGCCAAAAGATATCCTGCCTTGTTAAATTATCACGTATATTCATAACATTAAGGTTTATACTATTAACTTGCATACTTGTATGTAATCATTGTCTCTGGTGATCATTGCTTTATTAGGGGTATAATGCTATTTGTTTATATTGTCTTAAGTAAGGAATATTGATATGTTTAGATATGTACCGTATTATCCCAGAAAATTGGACCCCTTCGGTGCTCAATTTTTTTACCTTACTTCTTTGAAATATCGTTGACGATTTCAAAAAAAAAAACAGCTTCAAGATCGAAAACAAGTGCTAATCACACTTTAATATATTACTATTGGACTTTATCACCATAACAACCCACCCACCTTATGTCATGGTAACTGAACAGTTTTTGAAAGTAGACAATTATTGTCATTATCTTATCAGCCTCGGGGATCCGTGTATTACCACTTATATTGTCAATAATTTTTACAATTGTATAACATCCAGATGATATGGTGTAATCAGAAAGGTGACATTGTGAATTGATTCTTTATTCAACAATAGTTACATCTACTCCCATAAAATTTCTGTATTTTCTGACTTGGTAATTATGTGTATTGATTTTGCTTGTCTTGCAAATCTGTCGAGATTGAAAATTGCAGCCTGTTAAATAACTACGCCACTAACTGATGCATTGCATTCATTTGGATTTCAAAAAATAACAAATTTTTTGTTCATAAGATGTACATGTATTGTATATTAACACATGTGTAAATTATGACTTACTATTAAAGTATATGATTAATGTTTGTCCTAGGTCGACCCAGTGAGTTGACTGAGCATTGAACTGGTTGCAGTGAGTTGATAACATGTACAATGACATCTAGTCTTTGACAAGCCCATTTTGTCTTCATTGTGCCCCTTAAATCATTTAACACTCATTCATACACTCATTTAAGGTTTTAAATATTGTACACAGTCTGTTGTCACTCTGGAATTCAGTGAGGTAACTGTACTCATATCTACCAATATTCTAATAAATTTGTTATATTTTATACTAACTGTTGCAGTATTTTCCTTGATCGTTTCTAGCGAAAAAAAACCGGCTTTGTTAATTTTTGCAAAGCAGTGTTTTCATCCGAAAGAACCTTAATTGATCTTTATTCCACTGCAGGGTTTGAATTAAGAGACGTTTTAAGACAACTTAAACCCATATTTGAACATGCAGGCAGTGTTTTTGCTTCTCTCCTGTAGCTAGTTTCTCTGTTTGGATCCTTGTTTTCCATAATGGACAACTTGGTTAAATAAATGTTCAGTGTTCTCCACAATTGTATGAATAATTGTTCTTAAAACAAAACTTATTGGTTTACTATTGTTTGTTGTTTTCTTGTTAGGGCCTATAGCTGTCCATGATGAATTTTATTTCTCGAAAATGACTAAAATTAATAAGATTTATGTATATTTTTAAATAAAAAATTGTCATCTATTGTTCAACATTGAACTCAAAGTTGAAATTCTTTGGGGTCTTCTACAACCAGTATTCTGCATTGCTCTAAAATGAGTCAAACTTTGCAAAGTAATTCTAGATCCATCAGTAGGAATAGTTTCTCTGAGAAATGATTTGGATTAAAAATCAAGTGCCATAATCATTAGGCATGTACATTTTATCGGTAGTAGTGACTGATTATTGCTGGTTATCTTTCAAAGATAAATACGATATCACGATATGAATCTCAAATACCAGTATTCGGAAGATACATAAAGTTTAGCTAAATCGTAAACAAGGATTTGTCTGTAAATGAGACATATTTTTTCTGAATTTTCTGGTTAGGCGCTAGTAGCTGTCATGGATTTGATTTATAGTTGCGTTTAATGATTCCACATTCAAACGTGTCACCTATCATATACCCAGAAGATATACCCTATGTATATAATGTATTGTTGTTACCAAGTTTATCACTTGCTTTATGCACTGGTGACTGTAAGTTTATACTATAAATGGATTCAAATTATATAGTAATGATATTTTAGATACAATAAAACTAGAAAAGATCACTTAGGCCAAATACATTATACCAGTAGTTGCTACATGCCTGGTTCATCATACATGCCAGTGTTCCTAACAAGGACCTGGATTTACCCACTACACCACGCAGAAATCATACATGAATGGGACTTGATGCTGGATTGTCATATCTATTTTCAAAAATGCGAAAAGTTCATTCATTAAATGGTAATTGTCATAAAGTAAAATCAATATGTATCATTATTCATGCATTTAATTGGTGTGTTTATTACTACAGCCCTTGGTTAGGTCTTCAGCTTTTGGTAAAAAAATATCTGTAGCATTAGTCACACTGTAGATTTATCCCTCAAGTAAGTTTGAATTTCGTTACAAACATCTACAAAGTAAGTATTTATCAATGATGTGGTCACCTTTAAGTGACTTTGTAAGTTTTCATTATCATGTCTTTCTGATAACAGTCTGAAGTCAGGTTCCTTTAAAATAAGTGATGGATGACAGGTAAACATCCTAAATGTGTTTTTTCTGTTTCTGATGCCAGCTGGCTTGTAGAACCATATTTCAAGAAAGTACATATTGATGCAGCATGAAAGGTTCATAAAACTGTGGGTGGGGAATGGTTTGCAATTATGTCATGGCCACCTGTATCACTGGTAAAATATATTGATGTACAGTAAAACGCGATACTGAGCCCATCCTCGGGACCCCAAAAATTGGTCATAATAATGAGGTGGTCTCGTTATCAAGTTGAGTTATAGGGGAGTTATTGAAAAAGTGGTCATTAAATTAATAGAAGATGGTGATATTGAGGTTGTAGTTATTTGAGGTTTTTCTGCATAATGTATGAATCATTAATAAACTGAATTGTTAAATATGAAGGTTGATTGTATGTGTTGTGCAGTCTAAGAATTGTTTTGTCATAATTTTGGACTGGGATTTAAAGACAAGAAAGCAAGATTTGTTTACAAAGACCTTGAGAGGTTGTCATATCTGTATGATATATTGCATCTAAACAGAGTATAAAGTATGAGTACGTCATATGTATAAAATGAGTTATATCTAATTTTTGTTGCTTAAAGCCTGCTTTGTAAAATTCTTGTTTAGTCTAAGTTTGGATCAATTGTTTAAACTTTTTGTGAGTTGATGTTTTTTGTTAATTTACTTTATTGTTCATAGAAATTTATGCATACAACTGATAATTATACAAAATTTTCAATTTCAGGAGGTATTTGTTGCTGGGATATGTATTTGTTAATGTTGCTTTGATAATGGCTTTTATTTATAGATAATAGTTTCATTGTGACTGTTTAAAACTGATAAATTTGTTGTTTTATTTTAGGTTATTGTGCTTTGGAGAGTTGTTTAGTTTTGTTCGAAGATGAAACATATGTAATTTAGATTAATAATTTTGGTTGCCGTTTTGCCATGAAATTTAGACACTTTATTTTTCTTATTCAGATGATGCGTCTGCGACGACGGATGAGAACGGTAATCCAATTGTGGAGACTCGTGGTCTGACTCCAGCTGCTTATAAACAGATGAGAGAGTCACCCTCCATTGGTGGTGGCACTGTGGCTAATCCTTGTGAAGCTGGTTATGGAACATTCAATCACGAAAATGGTCCCAAACCTTATAATAGCGCCAATCATAGAGAAACTGAAAATGATGCAGCTGCTAAGGTGAGACGTCGCAAGAAAAAAACTGAAGATAAAAAGACTTCGGAAGATATTGAAAATTACCAGGGTGATAAGTCCATTGAGGAATTGATGCGCTTTATTGGAGGGCAGAATGAATCTAATAAAAAGTCAAAGAAAAATTCACCAGTTAATGAAGACATTTCTACTAAAACACAAAAATCAAATAAGAAAAATAAGGACAAAAAACAAAAGTCTCCAACTGCCTCCAGTTCGTTAGAAGAGGCAGAAACTAAAGAGGGGGGTACTGCTAAAACAGGCAGTCTTGGTTACCAAGGCAGCGAGGACAATATGGGCAACTCAAGTGGTAAAACAGATAGTGTTGATATTCCTATTGTGAAAAATGGTGATATTGATGGACTTACTCCTCATAAAAAAGAAAAACTTGCAAAAGCCTTGCTCAAAGATAATGACAATGTTGATAAATCTGCGATACTAGTGAACAATGACAAATTAGTGAAAGGGACAGTGATTTGTAGGGAAAGTGTAAAAGAAAAAGAACCTTCAGCTACGAACAACAAACGAGATATTGTTAGCATAACTAATAGTGTAGATAATATTAAAAAGAAAGTGGAAAAACCATCTAAAGCCTCAAAGGTTGATAAGTCTGAAATGCCAGCCTCAAAATCAGAGGATGTGTTAAAGCTTGACCATAGTTTACCAAATAATGTGACTGTGAAACAGAAAAATTCTAAGAATAAGAAGACTAAACCAACTAGCCCTACAGTTAAGTTGGATAATGATATATCAGTGTCTGAAACAGATCAACAATCAGTGTTATCTAGTTTTTCAAATGAAACAATTGGTAAAGATACATTTATATTTACTGACTTAGATGTACCTCAAGTTCCCAAAGAGGATGAATTTCAGTTGGTTGGAAAGAAAAAGAAAAAAGCAACCAAGGAAGTGGAGAAAATCCAGAATAATTTTGTTATGAACTATACTAAACCAAGCAGGCGTCATGAAGAGAAACGTCAAGTTTTGTCTCATGTCCCTAACAAAGCCACCATTGCTCAGTCACCGCCTGGTGAAAATGACACTCATGTACGGGACTTGAGTCCATCAGCATTTCCAGCTCTTAGACAGTCAATACAAGAAGGCCGTCGCAATTCCACTGGTGATGTTCCTATACCATGTGTGTTAAAATCACAAGATGACAGTGATTTGGAATCAGTTAAGTCACTGCCTGCAACTCAGGGCAGTCAAACTGTTGAAAGTATTCTGTCACCACGACTTTCATACGCAAAGATGGCTGCTGGATCAAAAGTCTTAGATTCTTCGTGCTCATCAGAGAAGCGTTCCTCTTTGGACAGTGGGGATAGTGATTATGATCACAAAAAGTCTCTCTGGAAGGGCAGCCCAACTGAGAGGAGACATTCTATTGGTTCTAGTCCTGAGGTAGTGAACAAACTCACAGGATCTCCTAGTGCAGTGACTGCCACTTCAGTAAAAGCGGGTAGTCAAGAACACATTGTGGTAGATGTAGGCATTGATTCAGTGCCAAATTCAGTTGAAGTGCTCATGCCAAATGTTGGTGTGGTTGATTCAGAAGTAAAAAGTCATGTTGAGGATTTAAGGGTGCTGAATAAGGATAATTCACCAAGTGAAAATCCTAGAATAGCCAATATGTCCCCAGTTGATTCCTCACAGCCATCAGTATCACCAATAAGGGGCTTAGACATTGCTGTGAATAGTGTTAGCAATTCCCAGCTTACTGTGGCTAGTAAACAGTCTCCAGTTAATGTTAATGATACTGAAATGAATTCCAGTAGTGTAATTAATAGAAATAGTAGTATTGCAATTTCTAATGTTCATAAACAAGAAACTTGTCGGTGTAAATCTAGTAATAGTTCAAATGGTAGAAAACAGAAATCTGTGATCTTTTTAGATAAACGTGTCGAAGAATCGCCGGGTAATTTAGGCATTTCATTTGGTTTCGAAGAAAGAGATGAGGTAACTAAGCCTGGTAAAGACGACCCTATGGAATTTAATGTAAAAACTGATAAGTCTGACCAAGGTACTAAAACTATAGATTCGAATGTTGATAACATCCAGACCTTTGACTTTATTAATTCAGCTGATTTAAATTTAGAACCAAAGGATTTGGTTGTAAATGACTCAGACAAGGTTAAGAGTTCTTCATCCAGTTCTAGTGTGATATCAAACTCAAGTAGCACCTCTGAGGTAACTAAATCATCTAGTTCTAATTCTGAAACCTCTGGTCCCATAAAAATGGTTCCTGCACAAATAATACGTATGAATGGAATTGTTGCGCCTCAGGGTCCTAGTTCAAAGCTCTCGAATGATGTTCAAGAAGTGAAGAAAGAAGTTTCGAAAATTGCTGGATCTGAAAAAACTGTTGAAACCCAGCAAGCCATTCCAGAGTCAAGATTAAATGAAGTGTTTGTATACTTTGGTGAGGGAGTGGTCACATTAAAAAAGGATGTGGTTGTGCCAAGCCTTACCAATGGCCCTACCAGTTATTGTGGACTTTTAAAGTTTATTGAAGAAACAAACTTGCGCAGTAACTTTAATGTGGCTGAAGCTGCAGCATTTTTTACCAGAGGTATGGTATATTTCTTGTAATAGATCATTAATGACTTTCTGATAATAGTTGCTTTTGTTGAGATACTTTGCTGGTTCCTGCTTGACGATAACATGAATTTTTGTAATTCAGAAGCAATAACTTTGTGTATAGATTACAATAAGTTGAATTACATAATCCATAGTTGCATTTTTTATACAGGGCTTTATTTTCATGGGTAGAGGAAGGGGCCTTTCTTAAATTTTGGGAAAAAATAACACAGTATTTTTGCAAAAGGGGAAGAAAAAACTTGCAACAAACTGAATTTTAGGAGAAATCTGCATGAATTTAAGGATTTTTTCTGAGAGGAAGACGCCTATAAACAAGGAAAAAAAGCCCTGTTATAATTTACTTTTTCTGATGATGTATTTTGTAAGTTATGTAATTAGCTTGGTAAGTTGGTAAAAACTTGAATTGCATGTTATTATTAAGGAGTGCAGTAAGACGGTGCTGGCAAGTACCTAACTTGACAATAATGATTTGTTTAACTTGAAATACAAACATGTTGTCTATTTGGTTAAATCATGGCATCATCTCTACCTGTAAATGTTGGCACATAAACTACTTGTTTATCTGAAACATGCACAAACAAAAAGACAAAGTTCACCAAGTTTGTTTCACTTCAGAAATTGCCCAGTAAGAATGTGTCATGTTTGAACTTTTTAATAATTTTACATTAATGTGAATGAGTTTCTCTAGACCTGTCTAAAAATTAGTTTCAGATGATTTTGTTTTTTGGTTAATTTGTGTCTGGGCATGGTTGGTAGAAAATTGTGACATTATACTCAGACTACAGTTACAAAGATTTAAGGTTCACATGGTTAAAAGTTTTCTGGAATTTTCTGGAATCTCCATTTTTTCACAGGCCCAGACCAGACCCTACTGGTTTTTACTGTTTCCCCGTCATCTGAGTTAAGATTTCTGTTTTTTTTTTTAAATTTTCAAATTTTACCCATGTGGTTATGTATGTGGACATTCCTCATTAAACTAGTTGATATATCTGCTAAAGATGATGTTATATATTTTTTTTCATTGGTTTAAATTTCAACACAACATCCAGACAGACTGTTAGTCATAATCTGTGTTTGCCTCCATGGGGTTTTCTGTTTACATTGTAAACGTGTCTGTAGTTTTATCAAATGTGTCATTTCACTGCACTGAAGATTTGTAAATTATTCTTAACAATGTCCGTAGGGTTGTTTTGTTCAGTGTAAGACTGCTGAGTCGGCCATTACGAACTATCTGAGACAGATTATGTTCCTTTGAATTCAAGATTCATGCTGAATCATAGACTTCGACTTCTATTTTCTGCACTAAAAAGACAACGGGCTTCGAGGTAATATAGACAAATGTCTGGAGTATAAATGGAATAAATGTGCACATATTTTACGTACACAGTTTCTTAGCCAACATGTTTGCTATCGAAGACATAAATCATTCCACTATTACCGTCGTATTTTCGTTCAGTTGAAATGAATATTCTATGCAGGACATTTAGCATATTGTGTAGTACTCTTAACAATGATGTAGTTAATTATTTTTTCATGAGGCCTGACAACATTGATTTTGTTGCGAATTCTTTTACCAGGAAATTATGTTACATTCTGCATTGATTCACTTCTATTGATATACACATGTCAGCTGTACATGTGTATGCAGGCAAATATTTCTATGACAGCTGACTGCTGGTATCAGCTTTGTGTGTGGGGGTAGGTAGTACCAGCATTGTGAGGTAGATTTTAGGTCGTGAAAATAAGTGACAATTTTAATGGCGTCATTTACAAGGTTTTTACGGTTACAGTTAGATTTAGACTATTAATATTAGTTATTTTCTGTAAGCTACCCCTAAAAATTAGCATTTTTTTGGGGGGGGGGGGTTAGGGGCCATAGGGTATACAAAGTGAGGTGCACTGTATAATGGAAATTCCTCAGTAAGAGGTAAGGTCTGTGGTGTCACCCATGGGTATTCCTCCACCTTTAAAGCTGGAAAGTAGCGGAATGACTTTGACTATTGATGTTAAACTTTAGTGAAAAAAAAAATGTTCAAAAGAGTATACACTTATTTGTCATGATCATGTATGACTCAGATGATTGTAAACATACTGGTATTCATCAGTCACAGATAATTATACTGTATGAACTGATGAACATATGTTACAATATATCTGAAATGTATAATTACTGTATGTATACAGTATAATCTATAAGACATCTGAAAATACAGTGTAATAACGGTTCTCATAGGCAGATCCAGGATTTTTTAGTCGGGGTTTGGGGGACTGAACAAGTAGGTTGGGGGTCCAGGTCCAGGGCGAATTGTATGTTATGTCATTGTGTTACTGTACTTGCAACTTACTGCATGTATAGCGTGTGAACTTTTTTTGACATTCATATATATTTTCGTGTAAATATCATATTTCATGATAGAAAAAAACCTTTGCATGGGCAATTTTTGGGGGGGGGGGGGCAGACCCTGGATCTGCCTATGGTTCTATTTGATGTAAGGGTCTTCCTAAGAGAATACTCATTGTTCTTCAAGTGTTCATCTGTCCCTCAGAACTGTTCATTTAAATTTCAGATCTTGACTTCAAACTTAAAGCTTTATTATTGTGTTGTAGTTATTTCATTTGAGCGAAATTATTGTACATTGCTAGGTGTATTCCTGATTTCAGATCTTGCAACTTAATGTCATCAGATTTGTGCTATGAAACTTCCTGTATGTGTCATACTATCAAGTTTTATCTTGTATAGCTATATTTGTACTTCATTTAAAATTGTAAGGAATGGCTATTTACTGTACACCATGTATCCCTGGTGATGTAGATATCTGTGTAGATATAAATTACTTGTCAGCATTTCTCTCTTGTTCTCTTGTATTTCTCTATAACAATCAATTCGGTTGAGTTATCTATAAACCTTCCACAAGGAGCTGTCTAGATACATGGCCAACTCTTAAATTACTTACTAACCTTTATAATCTGTTTGCAAACTTTAGTGATTCTCTTGGCTCAGACATTGTGTTAAGAATTTGTTTGTATTATTTAGTACACCTTGTTGGGTAGAATGTTGAGGAATCTGTCTCAGGTTTTTTTTCCTTCAATATTTACGTTCATAGGTGTCTTCCCTTTAGGAAAAATCTTTAAAATCATACAGTTTTCCCTTAAAATTCAGTTAACATAAAGTTTTTTCTTCCCCTTTCTGCAAAAAATACCATGTTTTTTCCCCAAAATGAAGAAAAAGGCCCATTTCCCTACCTGTGAAAACATAGCCCTGTGTCTATTGAACTCTTGTATAATACCTAGGGGGGGCGAAAAAAATATATCATAAGATGTTGGCCACCCCTTATATGTCAAATGCTTGCAAAGCTGTGTGCAGTTTGGGTTCAACGACTCTTTCAAATTTATGCTGTAGCTACACATTGAAGTTTGGATACTGAAAATTAACTATTAACCAGTATTGACTACTTCTCATAGTTCTGATGTTAATTTAGGCTTGATATTTTTACTTTCTGTTACAGAATGGGACAAAACAGTACAGTTACGGGAAGAAGGTAGGTTTAGCCCTTTGATTACGATGCCCAAAGTTATAAAACTGGAGATTGGTCTCCGAGCTCAAATCTCATATCTTTTCTTTCAATGTTCACAATAGATTATGATCAAACTATAGCGATATTATTGATACATTATTGTGACAGCATTATTGACCTGAATATGTATTTAAACATTAATCATCTCTATCTTTTCAACCGTAATACCTTGAGAACGGAATTGAGATTTGAGCTCAGAGACTGTTCTCAAGTTTAGTCTGTTTTGTACACTGCTATTAATTACTGCAGAACCGTTGATCTATGTACTTGATGTTATAATTTTAATTATAATTGCATTAATAGAAATAATTAGCTTTGATATTTACTGTTTAATTACTCCCAAAACTGTTATCTTTGTTAGGTTCTGCTTAATACATACAGCAATTTTTCTGTTGGAAATAATAATAATCACGGCGAAGTTCAGAGTCTAATCATGTCTGATACTGTGCCAAGTTCGAGACAATTACTAGTGCGGTTCTATTTTAGTTACAGTTTTATTGATACGGTCTTGCTATTAATTTTTATTACTCCAATTAAACGTCTACTAGTGATTATATATTTGATACGCATGTTTTAGTCATCAAAATCATCACATTATGCGCATACTTAGCTTCATTGCCACCATTGTTATTACGAGCGCCTTGTTTTGGAATTTGGAATTACGCTATCTGCACATTTCCCTATGGAGTTAAGCATATTAGCTGTCACTTCCATCTCACAGTGAACAGTGATGATTTTCAAGAATATCTTCACACCGAGGCTGTTTCGGGATCAGAAGGAAAATTGCGAATTCTCCTGAATTGAACTGACAGTATTATTAAAGCCGTGGTGATGTATTTTTCTTCTCTGGACTTGATGGTAGCATTGATTATTGGTAGAGACGGATGCAGTACGGAAGGTTATATAATGTGTAGTGTACACATCTATTAAATAAGAATCTTATTGTCAAACATGATTGCATATAGCAGGTGTTAGAACACTGAACATGGCGCTCCTACCGAGAGAAATTTGCAGATAATCTGTCAATGTTATTCTATATCTTCTGTATCGTAATGTGACCTGTCAATATAATTGTAGTTGGGGATTGTTCAAGCTGGGAATGTTTTCTAGATGCTGGTCAATATATTCACATTAACTATATTTAGAACTACTATAATTGGTCTCGGATGGCATATGACAGCTTGTTGTTATTATTATATGTATTAAATCTATAAGGAATGGAGATTAATTGTGGCATTTCTGTCTAGGATAATTTCCTGTCAGTTTTTATCCTCATTTCCCTGATGACAGAAGTCCTAATAAAAACGGAAAGTGTGAACCAAGTCCTAATTAAAATGTAAAGTATTAACCAAGTCCTAATTAAAATGTAAAGTGTAAACCAAGTCCTGATAAAAATGTAAAGTTTAAACCAAGTCCTAATTAAAATGTAAAGTGTGAACCAAGTCTTAATTAACATGTAAAGTGTAAATCAAGTCCTAATAAAAATGTCAAGTGTAAACCAAGTCCTAATTAAAAATTGAAGTGTAAATCAAGTCCTAATTAAGATGTAAAGTGTGAACCAAGTCCTAATTAAAATGTGAAGTGTGAACCAAGTCCTAATTAACATGTAAAGTGTAAATCAAGTCCTAATTAACATATCAAAAGTAAACCAAGTCCTAATTAAAATGTAATTTGTTAACCAAGTGCTAATTAACGTATAATAAGTGTTAAACACGTCCTAATTAAGATGTTAGGTGTCCCTGACAATTTTAGTAGTGTTTTTCTTTTTAACTGTGTTATGTAGTATATTTGAACAATTCAAAATAGATAATATTGTATAGTGGCACATACCTGTGGTTTCTGTTAAAATGGTCTGTGCCGAGGTTCAATTAAGATTCATTTATGCATTAATGCATTACATGGAAGTTATTCAACTGGTTAGCTTAATTTCTTTTACATTCATCACATTACTTGATTGTTTTGCTATCAGTTAATTTTCTTTGACCTTTCCACTGAGTGGGAATGCGTGTATTACTGGGGTAAATAGACATTCGGACTATCGTTTTTGTCACTCTAAACTTGTTTTTGTTATCAGAAATTCAGAGCATTTTCTGTCTCTCCATTATTGATGATATAGTATGGCTATTTGCCTATTGTATTTATCTGCCAGTGTTCAGCCACTATATTTTGGATCGGTAGATGTCATGGGGCAAGCCAAGGCATTAGCTGTAGTCTAAAGTGCTAAGTTTTGCCAAATCCCTCAGGCAATCTCAGTGTCATTTAATTTAATCCAATGTGCATTCCTGCGACTCTCTGCATTTGGAAGATTATAACAAACTTCACTCAACAGCGTTCTTCCATGCATACATATCTATAGTCTGTTGCTTATGCCATGTACCGTAATTCACATACTGTGTTGGCTGAAGCATTGAATTAGCTGGACTGTAATTTGCACCATTAAGATACGTTATAACCGCTCCAAATTGGTCTCCCTGAAAACTGAAATTCCCCAAAAATCAGACAATTTTTCAAGTCCATTTTTGTTCCTTTTGTTATCAATAGTTGAAAACCGGAATTTTCAGAAAACCAGACTTTCGGCCCATTCACGTTGGGCTCCAGTGTTAAGGGGTTATACTGTTCATGTACTCTATCACATTAACTGCATAAACTGGTACTGTATCTTTTTAACCTTTCTACCATCATTAACTTAATTCTTATATTGTTGTATATTTTCAGAGCCAAATACTGTAGCAGTTCACCAGGATTAAATCTGAGATAGCTGCCGGCATGCATACACCCTGGAGCCTGGAACCATACCATTTGGTCTTTGCCAGTTTACGCTTGGAACCATATGGAAAGCCATTTCTGTGATGTCATCATTTTCTGTGCTTCAGTGATATAAACCATAATATTTTGATGCGACTTTGTTAGCCGATAATGTGCTGTTGTTTGTTATTAAATGAATAGGGGATGAATGTTCTATTTTGCTGATTATGACTTAAACCTGCCTTTCAAAACATTCTTTAAAACTTTTATACTAAAATCCAACATGGATATATTAGTGCTGGGAATAATTCTTTCTTCTGATTCACATGCTTTGTTCATAATGCACATTTATGACTATTTCTTCGACTTGAATTATCAGTCATGATTTGATCGTCAAATAAAACTGACTAATCGTCCGTCTTAAAATATAATAAGAAAGCAGTAGCCATTCAAAGACATGTGTATTAATGTTCCTATGCATTTATATGCGTAAATTTGTTTTACATTGTGCTTTATTCAGTTCTGGAATCTTGGCATTCATCCTTAGATAAGTGTTGGCATATAAATAATTTGTTGTAAGGAGTGAGCTCTTCATTCTATTGTATTACCAAATATGGAAATTTGGGTGCATAATTCAGTTCTTCTATGTAGACAGACTTATTGATGTTCGACAATTCATCTTTCAACTAGCGATGTTTCTTGTAGATCCGAACCAATTATTATTAGGAATTCCGACAAAGGTTGGGCCAGTTGAACTGAATCTGGTCAATATTGAATATTGTATGACTTGATAACATGAACCACACAATCCAATATTAATATTGTTAATCTGTTGTCATTGGGAAATCTACCCATGTAAAAAACAAGGTTTTTTTGTTAGAATATTTTTTTTTGTACCAGTTTACATAGATGTTCAGAAGCTATCACACGATCTCTCATGTTTTGTTGTTAAGTAACTGGTTCGACGTTGTTACTGTATTTAACAATGATTATGATGTCTAGGCGAAAAATGTTTGAATGTATAGATTTACTTGAATGAGAATGCATTGATTATATGCGTATGTGTGTGTAAAGTTATGTTAATGAACGATCTTATATGTTGTATGAGTGTCTGTGTCTCTCATTTTACACCATTCATTGATGGAGTTACATTTATTTGGCAGACATATTACATAGATTTATCTCTTGTATGTCCTTGTAGGATACATACTTCATCAAGATAGTTTTCCTGTAGTTATGTGATTCATGGTAATAAAAGCTCATCATATGTCATCTAAGGTCATTGAATTAGTTCAATTGTGATAAATTTTTCAGCTTGTGATATTAATTCATTTTTGGGTAATTTTTTTTAAAGGTACAAGCCTCCTGCCGTTCATCTTCTGATCTACCGCAAAAACATAGGGTACTGGTTAGATAAAGCTTAAAAAGAGGTTTGTTTCCGTTTACCCAATGGACTCAAATATTTTACCTGCTGACTCATCAGTTTTTACAGTGTCTGAATCGTAGTGCTATATTGTAATTTTCACTGCTCATTAATATTACGGCATGCATATGCCCTTGCAGTGTTGTCAATATATGTAAAAAAAAAAAATTTTTAAAAATCCTTACTTACCAGCATGTAACTGGAAACAAATCTTTTTTAGGCTTAAATAGTTTTTGTTATTTTATGAAATTGAGGCATAATCAGTTTATGATATATTTTATTAAAATTAAGTATACTACATATTTTACGAGGGAAAAGTAATGCAATTGCTGCACTCTGATTTACGAAGCAGGGTTTTCACTAAGTCTCAACAAAGCATATATAGCTGATGTGTTTTTTTGGAAACTAAAAATTCATTGAGATGAATGGCTCCGAACCATTAAGTTATCAATATTAGGTAATACATGAATCCCACAGCTTTGAAATCATGCTTTTTTATAAGGAAAAAAGAGGTATTGTTACTCATAGGGTGTAATGGAGTATATGACTGCATTTAATGTAACATATGTCTGTTTTTCTGTCTATCATTTTCATCTTTCTGCCCATGTTTTGCATTGATTTATGATTCCTCCAATGTATGTAGTTTTATTTATTTTCTATTTATAGGTTATCAATTCTCTCATCTGATTGTTATTGTTAGTTGTTGATATCTAATTATAAAGTTGTGTGTTTGCTGTACATCAGAATGTATACTTAATGGCTTTAAAAATGTAAGTTTTATATTACATGGAAATTTCAGTTGGTTTAATTTGATTACATTAAAGGACTAAAAAAATTTACTGTTCCATCATATTCCAGTAAATTTGTTGGCAAATCATGCAAATTCAGTTAAACATTATCATTTTGTATCATTTTTAGACCAGGAGTAGCAGAATATCAAATAGCTGTTTTCAAGTCAGGCACAAAATATGCAACACATTTAAAGAACCTGCGTTTTTAAAGCTGTTAAGTATAGTAATCTTGCTAGTCCTTCACATTGCAGAGTACATTCCTATCCTAAGTTTTGGTGCCTTTGTTTGAAGTTTAATAATAATAAGACAATATTTTCTACATACAGTTAGTTAGCTTGTAGAAAAAAAAACAATTTTGGTTAAATGATTAACAAAAGTTGTGATAAGTACATAATTAAGCGATGTGCAGAATGTTGACTCATATTTGTTACCGGTAATCAATTCTAAGGCATTACTGTTAAGCATGGTAACTATTGTTTTTACCATGAACCAATATTGTTATTTATTATTTTTTCTGACTATCACATATTTAATACGTAAATGCCTGTATTTCCAAAGCAGCATGGTCATAATGTATAGTTATTTAACTCTGAATTATTTAAAGGTACTGTATTTTAATGGTACTAATGTAAAATGATTCAACAGTGATACTTCTATTTCTTTTCCTGTATTTATTTTTTATGCCTGACTGTATAGTGTCTTGTTACTTTGTTTCTTTGACAATCTGTGATCTTCTGTTGGTTGTAAAAGTCTTTGTAATCTATGCTTGTACTTCATGTATCTTAGGGACTACTACCAATATCTGTATACTGTATACCTCAATAAAATGAGACCACCTTTGGGTTGGGAAAAATTGGTCATAATAATGAGGTGGTCTCATTATTAAGTTGAATTATAAGGGAGTTATTGAAATTCAGTCCGAAAATAAGTGATTGTAATATTGAGGTGGTTGCTATTTGAGGTTTTGCAGTAACAGTATTCTAACTTTGTATTGTTTGAAAATCTTTCTCTGTCACTTGTTTGGTATTCAATCCATAGCAAAAACACTTGTTTAATTATGGAATAAACCTATTATAACATTTTGTTTTGAAAACACAATGATTCTGATCAAGTCTATATGAATCACAATTATTTTTAATATTTGGTTGTCAAGTGACAGACCTAAATTTTCTACTGAGTGTGTAATAAGTCATGTGGTTGAGGTCCGAGTGTTAAAGATTGTCATATTGATGTTATTATCATTTATGAACATTTTTGTTTGATTTTTAAGAACTGAATTTTGTAAATTTCATACTTCAGTCAATAATGAATAATATAAAATGGTTTTTAAATGTAGGTGTATGGTTGGAGGAGGCCTGTAGCAGATACTAGATGTGCACATATCAATTGAATTCCTTTCAGATCAGTATGGTTTCTAAACTATGTTAACATTCTATTGTTTTGATTAATGTGTATAGTAGATCTTAAATAATCCATTCTCTGCAACATATGTAAATGAACCCATTGTTACAGTGCTCAAAAATAAGTTTCGTCGTAAATAAAATATCTTCATTGCAGATGTCTATTTCGATAACAAGATACTGTATGCATAGAGTCTATTGTTATGTATTGTTATGAATGCAGTAAAATATGCATTGCATAATTTGATGTCTTCTTTCTCTGAATTGATAGTTTTAAAACGTATTTAGCGAATTTTGTAAGCTAAGCTATCAGTGTCATTTATTGATTATGGAAGAAACATTTTCTTGGGGAAAAACATTCACCTGTCAGTATTTGATTTATACCGTGCATAAAATGCAGCCTCACATTGCTATAGATATTTACTGAATCTTCTGTGGCTGGTATAGATGGTTCTGGGTTTGATTTTGCGCAAGAATTATATCCAATACTTCACTAGAATTTCTCTCATTGAACTTCATACTCTTACTTTGGTTTTCTAGACTCACAAACATCAATTTTTAGTTAAATAAAGAGACAAGGGAAGTAACTCATACATAACGGAAATTAAATAAAAACTCAGAATGTAGCATGATGGGATTTTCCACCTTCAGTAATTGATATACAGTTAGTTACTTCATTGTCTACTGTCTGTTTGTCTGCAGCCTTTGTTCAACATTGCTGACTTGTGTTTGTACTTCATGGACTAATGGGTCATTGCAAAAGGAAGGAGAATTTATGATACTGATGTCTGCATGATGAAATAACAAGCCATGTGCAAGATACCTAATTAATTAATAATTGGAATAAGTGTTAAAGTTAACATGTAGTGTCAGCCCGGGAGAGCCTCCAGCTGTAAATAAGTGGTCTGGGTGTTCTTTTTCTAGATGGGTTTAACATATCTTATTTACCTACGTTCATCTGATAATGACTTGTTTTATTAATCACAGTTAAGTGGGTAAATATGTTCTATGGAAATAATTGATATCTTCTTATTTTATTCGGTATGGTCAATGAATCAATATGAAAAAATATGATGCAGTTTTCAATAATTTGGTTTTGTTGGCCCAAAATATCTTGGAAATGGTAAAAAAGCATTGCCATTTATTGGAAATTTTGGAGTATTTCACAAGTTACTTATTCTGGATATTTTTTTAGGGATCTTCATTAAAAGTTAAAATGTGCAATTGTAATTTATTTTATGTTGCAAAAGAAGACAGAAAATGTTACTGCAGGCTTCCCGAATGTTGCCGGACTGTCGGACATGTCAGGCAAATTTCAAGAGGTCCAATAAATTTTCAGCGAGTACCAGACCAGATATCAGACAGAAATTTTAATTTTGCCTGACCAAATGTCAGGCAAGTATTCCAGCAGTTTCATGAAGCCTGTTACTGTATTGATTTAAGTACAGTAAAACCTCGATAATGAGACCACCTTTGGGACCCAAAAAGTCATTCGTAATAATGAGGTGGTATCATTGTCAAGTTGAAATATAAGGGAGTCATTTGAAGCCGGCCTGAAAATAAGTGGTCATTATAACAAGGTGGTTGTTATATTGGGGTGTTTGCTGTTTGAGATTTTACTGTATTCTGTTTGTGTGATTAATGTTTTATCATCGAAAACATTTTACTTTCTGTGGATGTATTATGAAGTGTGTGACATATGTATTTTTGTGTGAATCTAACTAAGATAAATTGTGGTGACTTATTAGACAATGTCAGAACATCATGTGATTATTTCATGCTGAAATTGCCAGTATGGTGGATTATGCTCCATGTACAAGAGGGGATACTGTTGTTTTTTTTTGTTAAGACTTTTATGTATGTTGAAATGTATGTATGTAGTTTGTGGATGAAATTTCGGGTTAATACAAGGCATGTATGTATTCCATGAAATCTGTCTTATTGTACTGACGTCAACTCAGACTCTCGCTTGCCTGACATAGAAGATTCAGCCTTCTGTAAAAATACATTATTTAAATAAAATGTTGATCTGTCTGTGGTATTTTATTGATTTCATGGTGTTTAAATGCGGTTTTATTGCAACGAAGGAAGCATTTAACGTTGTGGGTGAGGTATCAAACTTCTAGATATTTGTGTGTCAATCTTCGAGCTGTGAAAACTTGTTCCCTGTACCAAAACAAAGTGTAGTATCAGTTAAACTTTTCAAATTTTGTGACTGTAAAAAATATTGATGAAAATTGTTATCCTCTTAATTATATAATAATGATGCAAGCTGCAGTTATGTCTGTGTTGTGTCAGTTTTCTTATTTGTTTGTTGTTTGTTTAAATGTATATTTGAGGGATGATCAATCGATTATTTGACACATAATGTTGTAAGGTGGTTACGCTTGTAACTTTTACAAGTTTTGTAACAACCCTCTTGTTTAATTACAGGACAAGATGTGTGTTTTATCATTTATACAATGTTCATGTCATGTATTATCATTTGTGGGATGTATTGATTTTGTTTTAGATGATTTTTGTTTGTTTATTGACTTTTTTTGCTTTATTTTCTTTGTTCTTAGGCAGAATTTTGTTTTATTTAAAAAAAATTATACTTCTTGGGTCAATATTATATGTTTTACATGAACTAATTAGGTATGGTAGGATGAACTGAGCTGTAGTATGGTTGGTTTTTCTCTCCAGTCTTTGAGTTAACAGTTCACATAGAAATATATGTAACTTTAATTTATTGGTATTTGACTATTTACTTGACTGCGAAGACTAATCTGTTTGTTTTTCTTTTCTGGTAAAAAACAGCAGTACAGCATGCTGTCGTAGCTATAAGTAGCTAATGAATTGTTTTATTTAATTTTAGTTCGAGGTAAGGTCCAATCCAGTGACCAAGCTCAGAAATATTTTTTTTTGATGTATGCTACCTTTGGGTATTCTTCATTATAGTAAGCTGCTCAGTGCTGCAGTTTAGATAACTGATGAAGCTTTAAGTTGGTATGAAACTTCACTCATTGTATTAGGACTGAAACCAGAAACAATTGTTTAGACATTGTTCATAGGTGATACTTTGTGTTTTGAATTGTTGGTCTCTAAAGCTTATGAATTTCATAAATACACTGCTTGAAATCGAAAGGAACATTTTGAACAATCACTTAAAAAAAAAACACTCATTGCTACGCGATGGTGGATTTGTATTGATCTGGTAAACATTAATCAAAACGCAGTGCAATTTTGAAAATAAAATAGCTCAGATATTCATCTTGTTCATATTCTAGTCCATTTCTGTATTCACTCTCTAGTTGAACAATGCTTCCATGTTTGAACAATGACCCCTATGCTGCTCAGTCCACTGTTCTTTTTGAATTGTCCATCCAAATTTGTTGTCTTGGACATCAAATATGGTACGCGACTTACATGAATGAACGTTTGGTGGTATGGTTAATGGTAGAGAGATAAGAAGTAATACCTGGCTCATACTTATGCAGACTTTCACTACTTTGCTGTCAGATGTTCATTGTTAAAAGTTTTCTGGAATTTTCCTGAACCTCGGTTTTTCCCAGGCTCGGACCCTACTGGTTTTTATTGTTTCCGAGGTTAAGATTGGCACCGAGGTTAAGATTTCCAGTTTTTGAAAATTTTCAACTCTCACCCATGGATGTTTGATCAAGTATTGCTTTCTGTCGGTGAGATGTTCGTGATGAAATAAACTACTTTCAGTTTCTATGACCCAATAAATTCATTATTATGAGACCTATAGATCATTGAATTATTTCTGTTTTTGCCCGTCATCTTTTATACGTTTTGCATTGTCATTGCCTTCAGCATTTTTAATTGGTATCTGTACTTGGATGGCTGGTTATTAAGATTTTATTTTATTGAAATCTCTGCTTTCAAGCATTGAATTATTGCATGATTATGGTATGAGTTTGTGTAATATTTGATTAGAAAAATATGTTTGGACAAATTCTTGTTTCAGTTTGGTACGGAAAAAAACTTGTCAGCTGAATAATTATCCAATTCCTTATTTTTCTAATTTTAACATGTATGCCATGTGTTCAGTTTAAACTTTATGCTTTAATTAACAAACATCTGAGCCTGAGGTTATAAAACTTGAGATTGGTCTCAGAGCTCATATCTTGTCTTTTAATGTTTCTAAGTTAATTATGGCCAGACAATAATGATATTATTGATACTTTATTGTGACAGCATAATTGACCTGAATATGTATTCAACATTAATCATCTCTCTTTTCAACCATAATACTTTTGAGAATTGAGATTTGAGCTTGGAGGCTGTTCTCAAGTTTATAACCTTTGGGCCTATTGATAGATAATCCATTGCATTTTTTCTGTTGGTGATATTGGTATCTATTGTATGTATTTTCTTACAATAATGATTGTG
The DNA here is from genome assembly GCA_008271625.1 of Lutraria rhynchaena. Lineage (NCBI taxonomy): Eukaryota > Metazoa > Mollusca > Bivalvia > Venerida > Mactridae > Lutraria > Lutraria rhynchaena. Next base: position 4,595,043 of record VIBL01000010.1, read on the forward strand.
AATCTGAAGGGATGAACACAGAAGGTTTTGGCTTAAATTGAGTGTTAGTTCATTGCAGTTTGTAACTTGTATGAACAATGTTTTTCATTTGGCAAGCTCTTAAGTTGATCCTTATGAATATAATTCTTTCCTAGATTATTTATATCGTATAACCATTTCTTGTATACCTGATTTTTTTCTTTCCTTTCTCTCAGACAAAGAATATTCTGAGATACTTCTGCACTTATATATCAATTCTCAATATCATTGATGCGGAATAAACTCCTGTACAAGTTGTGAACATCATATTCCTTGTAGCCATACACACAATTTCCAGTACAGAACATGGCGAGACATAATGCTGTGTAGGTGGTGCTAGACTAAATTTGTTCATTGCTGAAATTCTCGTATGTTTTATGAAGAATGTCTTAAATCATTATTCTAGTTACAGTACATTGTTTGTTTTTGCATCGTTGGAAAACACTCCCAATCCATCGAAATCATCATCCCGATTTTTGAGCAGCTTTCGTACGATATAGTTTAACATTTTATACCACCCACTTTATTATGAGTTTTCCTTTTTCAGTTCATGTACGATAGTAAAATGTTTTTGTTAGAATGTATATTCTTTGATTCTTACTTTTTCTTGTTGGTTGATACATGCATGAACTATTTATGATTGTTAGATGCCCATGTATGATGATAAAATTTGAACATACATGAATAGTAAGCTTTGACACACATTTGTAAAGCTTTTCTACAATTGCAGACTATTTCTGAGTTGAATAAATTTACATGAATGTAAATGAACGTGTGTTGTTAATTATTATGTGTATGGTGTATGTATTACCTCAATAAGCTGTGAACTTGTAACACATGCCAAGCAATACAATAAGGAATCACCGCTATAACATCTAGCAGTAATAATAATTGGACACGAGTATTGATTAAGACATTACTACCAGAAAAACAGCAAACTATTTTATTACTTGTCTGCATGATGAAGGATGATAGCTAATGCTGGCTTCAAACAATTTTTTATAGTGTTCATTGTGTATCTTGTCACGTAGTCACAATGACAAAACTGCGGAGTGAATCATTGTATTCCAACTGACCTACTAGCAGTGATGTGAATTAAGCCTTTGAAATTTGTTGACCAAGGCATTTCACAAACCTCAATGTGTTGATGGAGAAATTGAACCAACTTTGTGTACCTACACACCTGAAGTTAGGCTTCCTGAAATATTTTGGTACTATGAAACATAAGCAACATGTATGTGTCATATACTGGATTCTGATTGTTTGGTCATCAAGAAACAAAATGGTCAACCAATTAAAATCTAGAGAACTATGGACTAAGTAAACCCAATAATAATACAGCATCTTAACCCTTTGCCCCATAAGCATACTTTAGACTTTTCCTGATTCAAAGCAAATAGACAAAACATCAATTAATTTAAGAAAATTGGGTTATTTCTCTCTCTGACAGAGAGGAAAACATTGCAAAAGACGCCTTGCTCATTACAAGTAATGGCTTCTTTTGCCACAATGTTTTTCAAAAGTCGTCTGCTTCAGATGTGGGGTAATGTAATGACACAAAAGGTTAAAAAGATTTTGAAAAGTGTATGTTGTTATCACTTGTATATCTATAAATAGTCTTAAATCCAAATACTTTAATTATGCTCAAAATAGCAACAAACTAAGATATGATGTTAAGCATAAATGACTATTATTTTCAGTATGTTGGTATTAAGACCTTCTGAAGTTAAAGAACATTTTTAGATGTCAGATGCTAATTATAGGTTCTTCGAAATTTCCAACCATGAACTAGTCACTGTAATATTACCAGATGTCTGGTATTACCCTGGACATCCGAGAGGATAAATATGACATTCCTGGAAAGTAATAATACAATAATACACAGAAAACTAGACAGCTTTAATCAAGTCATCTATACTGATAACTAAGTGTGAGAATAAGTTGCTAATACAGTATGTGGCTATCTTACGCTGTAAGGATATTCTTATTCATCATAGTCAGGAAGGCGGTGGAACGGGTTGATAATATAAGAAATGTGTAAGAAAAATCCAATATTTCCCTACAATATTTCTTCCACACACATTCTAACATCCACTGCTAAAGTACAAACAGCAATGACTTGGCAATCAGTAATTTTTGTCACTTTTTATGCCAGATTGCATTTCTTATGAAGTGTGCATGCAGTATCAATATAATACAGAGGACAATTTAAGGGCTGATATAAATATTCATGACTATCAAGTAAATGTTCTAAAACTGTATAACTACAAGTGCTTGCACAGCATAACCCCTGAAAACCAGACTCCTTGGAAATCAGAATTCTTTGAAAATCGGACTTTCGGCCCCGTCCAGACAGGATCCGGTTTTCAGGGGTTATACAGTATAATGCATAATCATACCACTTCTGATTTTTATCTTAAAATTCAAAGAATCATAACCACTATATTTACATCTACAGTCATTTATCAACATCATGTCACATGATACAGTCATAAATACTACATGTTTATAAATTAAGCTTACTAATGGTGACATTTTCACAGTAAGTTATAATTAATGGTACAACTACTTTCATACCTTTGTAACACAACACCGAAGCTAAGTAACTGTTGTATGAAAAAGTTTCCGACGGATCTCAATTTCTATGACCGTCATCTTCAAGATAAAACATCAAATGTGCAGCAGAATTTTCAAAGAATGAAAATAACATCTGCAGTACAGCCCTTGAAAACTGGACCCCTTCCGGACTGATCCTAAAGTCTGGTTTTCAGAGAATTCCAATTTTCTGAAAACTATTGATCATAGAAGAGAAAAAAATGGGACATGAAAATATGTCTGATTTTCTGAGAATTCCGTTTTTCAGGGAGTCCAGTTTCCAGGGGTTTTACTGTACATCTCCTGTCTAATTAATAAGAATTCTAGCTGAAAGGTTATCACCAACAATCTAACAAACCCTGAGCTCCATACAACAGGTTGTAACAAATTATAGATAAGAACACAAGTTGTCTACTTCATTCTAAGTAATCTAAGTCCTCTGGTATCTCAAATTGTTTATCAATCACTGAATCTTCAAAACTAAACTTCCTCTTTATCCACGATTTGGTTGAAAATATGTTATCTAAAACAAAACAAAAATACAAACTACAGTAAAACCTTGTTATATTACATCGAGGAGTAATCGGAACAGACTAAATACTCAAGATAATAGTGGTGCTTGTAATAACAAGGTATTTGTTTGTTAATTGAAAATTATACACACTCACACATTCATCGGGAATCTACACTAACTACGGATTAAGCAAATTAATAGAAATATCATACAGTAAAATCTCGATAATAAATCACCTTCAAGACCCAAATAATCAGTCATAATAATAAGGCCGTGTCATTATCAAGTTGAATTATAGGGGGCTTATTGAAATCCAGTCCAAAAATAAGGGGTCATTATAACAAGGTGGTCGTAATATTGAGGTGGTCGCCATTTGACGTTTTACTGTATTAAGATAAAATTCTTTCAATTAAATAGATAAAAAAGATCACCTGTCCATCTGTTAGCTGATTCTTTGGCAGTTTTAGTTACTTCCTTAATTTCTTCTATCACATCAGGATCACATTCTCTGTAACGCTCCAACTCTCTCTCCAACTTGGAGTTCTCACTCTGTACTTCATTCAGTTGTGCTAAGATGTCTGTTCTGTCGGACTAAAAATTCAGATATATTTCATGTAATGGTCTTTTAAATACAGAAGGCAATTTTTTATTAGTAGGGTTTCACTAGAAGTCAAAAGTTGATGGTCAACAAAATTTCCTTCCAATCATATTGTAAATTTGACCCTTTGGTACAAATTCTCAAGAATTATTTTACTGATTTCAAGAGTCAAAATTCTGTTTGAAGGGTCAAATGAAAGCCCTGTTTAGATTAGAACCTGACATTCATAAAAGTTGTTTACAGTTTCATCTGAAATGTTAAAAAAGGCCTTATCAAGCTATTTTCAATGTCATCTATGACAATCTAAGATGCAAATATGAACCTTTCCGCATTCTATCGTTTCTTTATTAGTAAGAAAATTATAATTTCTATAAAATTACTACCAGTATGCGATCAATTCATAAGTAGCACACAGGTTTTAATTGAAATAAATTTGTCATTAAGTAAAACAAGCAAATAATTGCAAGTGTATTTTCTACAACTACAGTCAAACCTGTGTTTGCGACCACCTCCGAATAAAGACCATTCTTTGAAAAACCGTCACTGATTATTTAGAACAAACTGAACTCAAAATAAAGACCATCTGTCAATAAAGGCCACGTTTTGGTTTTCCTAAGGGTGGCCTTTGTTCATAGGTTTGACTCTATGTGCAATTGTAAATGAGATAATTCAGTAAGATCTAAATATCAAGACCACCCTTTAGACCCAAAAAGTGCAGTCTTAACTAAAGTAATCTCATTATCAAGTTCAAATATAATAGAAAAAATATAGAAAACTGGTCCAAAATTGAGTGGTCATTATAATGAGGTGTTGTTGTATTAAGGCGGTCGCACATTGAGGTTTATCTGTGACTGAATTTACTGACTGTGTCTTCCTTTCCTATTTTTGCTTCTGCAACACTGTCAGTTAACATTTGTTTTTTACTTTCTGCGTTGGCAACCTTCTCCATAAGATCTTGTAATTTTCTTTTCCTCTGGAATATCAAAAGGTTAAAAACTAAAATTCACACTTACAATAAAAATTTTACCAACAAGCATAAAGTATTTATCAATTAGCAATCAATTAACAAGAATTTATAAAATGTTTTATGAGATATTATCAGGGATGTAGAAATGGCAAAGGGGCAACTCCCTGTGGAGAAAAAGTAGCAGGCAAGAATGCTCAATTAGCTCATTTCTGCAACCCTGATATTATTTAAGGAATTGATGTATTAATAATGAATGCACAAGTTTGATAAATAAAACCCAGTGTATGTCTGAAAAAAAATCATTACTTTTTCATAGCATTTATACATTACCAAACCAAACAATTTTAACCATAAATTTAGACAAATTAATCAACAAATTCTGGGTTTTATACAAAATCTGTAAGAGATAGTAGTTGTAACTGTAAACACTGAAAACTTAACTTGAAAACCATGGAACCACTAGGTCCTGTGCAAGGCACTGACTGAAGGTTCAGGGGGACAGAGAGTAATTTTGGGAATTACAACATTTCCTGATACAGTAATAAAAATTTTCCTGTCTTATTAATGTCAAACACAAACAAAATACAAAGTAAACCAAACACACCTATAAAACTTCCCCCAGTTTTAATTTTCTTTGCCTGTAATTGAAATTGGAAATTCAGCAAAATTTAATCACAAAATGAAAAAAACATTCACCTACAACATTAAATACTTACATTTTGACTAGCTTTGCTAGGAAATGCCCAGAAGTAGACCGAGGTACCAATCTTATCAGTATCTACCATGCCATCATCTACAAGACTTGTAAGGATCTCCTTCACTGACATTGATGTAATACCTTTCTCCTTCTGACATTGTCTCTCCAACTCTTTTAACTGGAAGAAATCTTTCTGAAAGACAAAAAGCTGATTGTATTAAACCAATGTGACCCTTTTTTTTCAAGCCAAAACTCGGTGGCAAGTTCATTTGTTAGTACTGTGTATAGTATTTATGTAAATAGTTTGTGATAGTACAAGCCCAATTAGCTCAGTTGGTCTAGCACCTGACTTGCAAGCAGGAGCTTGAGGGTTCAAGCTCCACATCAGGTACTTCATTTGTCCTTTTACACAAGTAAAATCAACTCATCATTTTGACATTTTACACTGGATCTACCAATTCTAAAACCATGAGCAGCCACTTGTAGCCCATAGTAATTTACCCTATGATATCAACACTAACAGACAAAAGTTTTCAGTAAATACATGTATAATTATTTCAGGGCTTTTTTTCATGGGTAGGGGAAGGGGCCTATCTTAAATTTGGGAAAAAAAATACACAGTATTTTTGTAAATGGGGAAGAAAAAACATGAAGCAAACTGAATTTTAGGGGAAGTCTGCATGAATTTAAGGGATTTTTTGTGAGGGGAAGACAATATGATGTAATATAAATGGCCCTTGCTATAGAAGGAAAAAAACCATATTTGAATTACTTTTACATCTAAAACTTATTAAAAACATAAAAAGTCATTTGATAACCACACACAATGATTGTTTGTAACAATCATTCTATGTAGTATGACAAGACGATCACATTATTTTACCTTCTCGAAGAAAAAATCCATCATTCTACTTCTCTTCTCATCCACACTCAAACCCTTACGTTTTGACTGAAAAACAAAAATTATTTGAATTAAACAGGACCCCAATTGGTCAGTTCATGTACTTACCATGTTTTCCTATGCATAAGTAACTATAATTATGGTAAATTGTACATTGTATCAACAAAATGTTAAATAATTTCATGGGAAAGTACACAATTTTATTTCAATTCATATACTGTGTATCGGGAACCAGAATTTGAAAACATATCTAGTATCAGTAACTAATGAAATGTATGCATACCTCACTACAAGGTGAAGAAGGATTATACATTGGTTAAAACGTAAGAATGGGAGGTGCCCACCAGTCCTCTTATACATTTTATTAATTAACATATCAAATATACAGCTTTCTATATAATGCTTCCTGGTATGTGATATATCCTTTGTATACTTATTACCGCGATATGCATATTACAGAGAGTACCTGTAAAATAACAATAATTGAAACATATGCGCATCATCTCAACTTCAGTTTCCATCTAGCATTGTTTACATTATGTACCACAACTGTCAAACATTTTCAACTGAGTTAGTCCCATTATTTCTTACACAGTCAAATGGAACAAATCAAAATTAATAAGGTCAAATATTTTTTGCATTCATAGATACTAGTCTGGCCAAACATGTTGTCCATTTAAATAAAAATGCCCTTGTGGTATCTTAGTATAGGAAAATACTTTAATATTAGTTAGAAGTTTGGCATAGCACCAATATTTTTCAATGTGACTTCTTATCTTGCATTTAATTGGCAGATTCGCAGTAATATGTATACACAATAAAAATCAATAAGGCCGTCAGTGTGTCAAAGAATGTAGTAGTTGACGTATGATTTCATTTGTTTATAAGAGTATTTTCATGTTTTTTGACATGAAGAAGAATGGTGAATGAGAATTAAATTGTATCATGATTGCATACTAGTATTCTCATGAATTTTTAGCCAGGTGAAAAATTAGACTCGCGGTAATATGTATAACCAGGATACATATATAAGAGAGAATTTGTCCAGACATTCTCAGGTAACATAAGAAAGCTTAAATGCTAAAACATACATTATGATACCATATAGATTCACAGGGCTTTTGTTCACAGGTAGGGGAACGGGGCCTTTTTCTTAAATTTGGGAGAAAACACGATATTTTTGCAAAAAGGGGAAGAAAAAACTTGATGTAAAATGAATTTAGGTGAAAACTGCACGATTTGAGATACTTTCCTAAGAGAAAGATGCCTATGATAGAAAGTTCTGCACATTTAGAAATGTCATCATTTAAGAATAATAACATTCAACGTGTCAGTAAAAAACTATCGAAGATAGAAATAATAGCAACGATATATATATTTACCATTATTTTCGTTTTGTTTACTCAGATGTCAAAATTTCCCGCGCTTTTTACAAGCGTCTGAGGAAGGTATAAAATGCGACCTGGTGTTATTAACGTAAAGTAAGCTGGTGACTGTACGTAACCACAGCCGGTCGATAAAAGATAAAACTTACTATTTGAAAACATTCTATTAACCTTTATCAATACATCTAAAAAGATTACTCATGACTACCGAACAGTCACATTGTTGTGTTAAGATATCATATCCGTTTGATTTACCGTTTGCTTAAAATATCTATCCGGTCTGTTTATGGGGTTTACGGGTTTACGGGTTTACGGAGTATGACTAAACAGCGGATATGGGCCATATCCGCGGATATGTGCGGATATGACTTTTCGGGACATGGAATGAAAGTTGTTAGATGTGCTAGAAATACTGCAATTATTCAGGTACTGTAAAGTAAGGCATTTTTTCATGATGGTTGAATCCGGTAACGGTAATTACTACTAAGGACCCCTGACAACAAATAAAAACTGCTTAAAATATACTAATTTGTAGTTTTGGTGTAGTGTTTATGATTTTACTGTGAATATTTCGTTTTTCTACGACATTGCTCCGATCCTAAGGACTACTAAGGACCTCCGATGACAAAACACTGCGTAAAATACATGTTATTCGGTGTTTTGTTCTTGTTTTTTTTTAATTTCACAGCGCATTTCTTTGTGGTCTGCGTTTTCCCTCTATTTCTATATTGTCTGCGTACTGCGTCTGCGTTTTATACCCACCCCTCAGTATGTGTCAGGAAAAATTGAGTATCGTATAATAACAGGACACTCATTGTAGTTCCTGATTTGGACAATCACTATATCAAAAATTATAACTATTGAATGGAAAGGATTAAAGTAACTTTCAGCTAAATAACCATGGGTCGAAAAACTAGGGAACGAAATTACTCGATTATTAGGCCCGAGACGAACTGGTTCTCGTTGACTCGAGTTGTACCGCTACTTGGAACGGGGGCCAGTTCAGGCCCGAGACAATCCAGTAACCTAATGGTTCCCGTTCTAAAGCGCTTTCTACGTGTTTCCGCAGAATTTATACAGGACAGGAAATCTACAATCCCGCTCATTTGGGCCTGAAAAAGCGTGCGATTTGAATATTGACCTGCATTTTCTGTGTCTAAAAAATTTTAAACGCGTTTAAACAGTCGTAATTTGGATGATTGAGACACATTCTAAATGTGGATGGACTTGAGGTAACGGACGAAAGGTGTGGTGATATTTATTTAACGAAACTGGACGTTTTATTGGGTATTGTAGGAGATTCTGTTTTTGTGATGCGGTACCCTTGTGATGTGCCCTGCTGAGGTTGGGGGTTAAATCAACAAACTGACGGATAATTTCAGGTAAGTTGTTGTTATTGTTCTTACTTGAATCATCATTAGACACTTATTTACATTAGTCACTATCACTGGAATTAGATTCTTGCTGCTGACCTGTATTGTCATCTCAGCGCAACAATGTATCTGCATGAAATATTAAAATAGCAATGCAAAGGCATTTTTTTAAAACTGGATTTGTTCTTAAAAAGTCACATCTCTGTAAACCTCTTATCAGTATCAATAACTTTAAACAACTGCATTTGAGAATATTGATGCATAAACAAGTATTACTTAAGTGAATATTCATATTTTATGCTCGGACTGCCATTTTCTCAATATATAAGCCAAAAAAAACAACCTGGTAAACAAAAATGCTTTGACATCATTTAAATTTGTATGAATATGTTCTGTTTTCATGAAGACACTTTCAGAAGATGAAAATAAACAGAAAATTCCTCATACCAATGTCTTTCTTGATATTTTATGTTCAGATAGTTCAGACAGTTTTCAAAGTCTGATAATCCGATTGTCACATTTTTCAAAGAAATGTGTAAAAAGAAATGAATTATCCTTTAATCTTTTTGCTAGCATTCAAATAATTAAAATCAAAAAGTTAAGAAAGAAGAGACTTAAATGTCTTTGCTTTATGTATAAAACATGGTAATTTTTAAAGAAATGATTATAAAGTGCTTTTAACATTTGAAAGCTACCTGACTTTTAAGTTGTCAAAAACTTGATTGAACTCATTATGAATTTAGCTATGACTTTCTTTTTTCTTTTCTTAGCTGATGAATTTCAATGTTTCAACTGTAAACAGTAACAGTAACTAAACTTCAAACATAACATGTAACAATATACAGAACAACATGTCTTTAATGACTTATTGTCACTGGGGTTTAATGCCATTTTTCAACAATTTTTCAGTTACATACGGTGACCGTGGTTCACCTAACCAGTTTTCCTGGACTGTATACTAACCAAGAAAACGAAACCAATAAGAAATACCTACGTTGAATGAATGACTAGCAGTAGCACAAAATTCATGATTTCATGAAAGTTGAAAATTTGATTGGATTTGAAATATTGGTGTTACTGTTAAATACATAAATGTGTATTACATACAAATAACATTTTTATACCGAGGAGATCTAGCATGATATAATGTGACCAATGAACAAATGAAAGTATAATTTTCTTCATAAATGTTGTAATAGTAAAGCAGTGTTTAACTTAATACATGTCAGTCAAGAGTCTGTTACAAAAATTTTAGGTGTGAAACCAATTCAATTGAAGGCTTCATTTTGAGTCATTAACTCCAGACATCTGCAGTTGAGTAGAGATTACATTATACATATTTACCTGATTTAGTACAATGACAATGAAAGAAAGACACAGCATAAGTGTTTATGTGATACAAGAGGTGGAAAATCTGAATTGTTTCGAACATAAACAGTGGCACTTTCATACGGGATAACTGCAAATTTCTACTGCACTACGTGATTTTTCGGTTAATAATGATTGATATTTAACTAAAACAATAACAAATCTGTGATTACACGGTATGAAAACCAGTGTAAGCTACCGTATTACTAAAAAGCTCTGTATACGAAAATTTTGGAATGCATTTTCTTTACGATTTTTAATGTTTATTCATAAAAAACAGCTCCTCCCATTAGGACTGCCTTCATTTCCTTAATTGGAATTTCTGGTTCCATGATTTTAAACGTATTAGACTCGAAATATACTGTATAATTTGGTACCTGTAATGAGGGTCGGGAAAAAAAATCCGCGAAAAGTAGTCGGGTAGCGCAGGTTTTGCATTGCTAATTAAAAGTCATTTTCTTTCCATTTATTTGGTGCAACAAGGTTTGATCTTGTTTAACTAAGTGAAATAATGTTCAACATGATAATTGCATAATACAAAATAACAAGATTCAAATGGTCTGAGAAAACAGAACTATCTCTTTAGTTTGATCACTTTTACTTGAGATTAATACAAATATCATAAATTTTCAAGGAAGTTGGGCTGTTTCAATTTTTGTCAGAAAATATAAAGAAGGCAACCAGTAACCTAAATGTATTTGTTTCGTAATGACTTGCTGATAGTTTTTTTTTTTGATAAACACTGTTTTGGATTACTTGAAATGATTTTTATTATTTTTTCTACAAATCCTTTTATGTTCTATATGAAATTCAAGATATTCATGTTCAGTAAGTCAATATAAAAGCCATGTGTTCCAGTTTATATACCTATAGAAAAAAACAGTGACTTGTTAATTGGTTATATCTCTTACAATACCATCATATCAAGGTGGTATTTGTATATATTTTTTCGTATAATTTGGTGTACTACTGCTATAATATATTTATCATACCAAGATAAAATGATATAGTAAGTATTAAACATTATGTCTAATATGGTTTTAACATGAAAATGCATTTCTGAAGTAGATCTACAAACTAATGACTTCAAATTTTTCTGTGTTAAAACACTTCAGTTTTTCACAGTAATAAGATTCACTCAAATTATATATTATCATTTTATTGTTTATTTCATTCACAGATGTATTTTAAGTGCATTTATTTACTTGTCAGATCTACATTGAAAAATGTTAATGAATTGTTGAAAAAATATAAAACATACAAATTGAATCACTGATAAATATATATACATTATGATGTTGTCAAATATGAGGTATTATTACATTTCTTATAAATCTTCATAACTCTCAATCTTTATTAGAATATAGAATAAAATTCTGTTTATATTTTTGTGATACAATTTGAGATACAACCCTGTGGTACCAAACAATTTTGAGATTCTACCTTTTGGCAAATATTGTTTTGACAAGTTCAATTTTGTAATAAAAGTTCAATATTGTTATATTATATACATGTATGTATATTTAAGTATATTAAATCTTTTTCAACAAAAAAATGTCAGATACAACCTTATTCCTCAGAGATGACAATTATAATGTCATTTTCAAAAGGATAACGCTGCCCGAAACAGTGAAATGGCCAATGAAGATCATTGTACATGGCCTTGAGAAAGTGGGATGGACCAGGTTATTGTATTCAACTGGGTCAAGAAAGTGTGGGTGAGAAGACCTGGCAGGATGACCAAGTCTCTGCTGGTCTTTAACATTCTATGCTCATTGGACCCTGGTTGTGAAGATGATGTTGACGGAGGGTTGTAAGGTGACCCTTGCTATCAAAAGTATCATCTCAGGTGGAATGACCTCAATTTTACAACCCTTAGGGAATGTCCATCCAGGGATTTTTTTACTAAGAAAGTGATGCCGATAGTCGGTGTCTTCCCCTCGACATTTTTTCCCCAAAGAAGCATTTTTTCCCTCGCTAAGATGCATAATTCCTCTTTGAAGCTATTCAAAAGTAGCAAAAGTTTACAATTTAAGTTTTAGCGGATTTAATTCTGCCAAAATATATATCAGACTCTCAATTAAACAATCCTTTTCCAACTTTGAATAATCCAGGTCTGTAATTGTGGACTTGTCCAGCAGCATCAGCTTTGTTAGTGGGAGGTCCCACAATAGTCACTAACCACTAACTTCCGTTTTTCTTCAAATTTTCAACAAAAGGTCTGCACCCATGTGTTGAAGAGTTTGACGGTTTTGGCAACCACCTTTTAATATGTGGAAATGGTCCTTTTTATGGCTGGTAACAGCATTTCATAAGTGCAGTAAAGCCTGGTTATTTCGAGGAGTCATCAGAACAGACTAAATGCTGGTGATTAACATGGTACTTAATTGTTATAAATTATGCACAACTAATAACCAAAAAATTGACCGAACTTTAATAATGCCTTCAGATAAGATGGGTGCTCATGATATTGATGCTCGTAATAATGAAGTTTTACTGTATTACCAGTACTTCAAATTGTCTCGCAAAAATCAAAATAAAAGTCAAAATTCTTTTGTAAATTTGGAATAAATAGCTACAAAAGTTCCAAAGGTTGTGTCCTATGATAATAATAATTAGGCCGCAGGCATGGTTCGGTGGTTAGTGCGTTACACTTGTAACCATACCCTCTCATGGAAATTTGACAAAAATTTTATCTGATCTTCATCTGTTACAACTGATTCTAATTTCTTTTAATTTATCATTGAACACTCACCTTTAATTTGGCAATTAGCGTTTCTTAGGTTTTCATCAACATCTTTGAAATGCAAATTTTTTCATGTATGGAGCATGTAATTTTAGTTACTTTAAAGTTTTCAGCCAGTTTCCATTGTATCTCCTTCAAAACAAAAGATTTCCCTGCTCCAGTTTGGCCTAAAAATCAACAGATTGTGGCATTTTGTTGTACAGCATTCATTTTCAGTTTTGAACTTTACCAATGTTCTGGTTTTGTTTATACAAATAGAAATAGACTATTGATTAATGTTCAAATGCAGGAGCCAGACTAATCAGGGGAAACAACTTCTGCAGTCAATTATAAATATTGATAAAACAGTTTTTTTTCTCATTCCATGGCATTGGCCATATAGGTGTCTTCTCCACTGGAAAAAATCTTTAAAATCTTGCAGTTTTTCCCCAAACTTTTCGCAAAAATACCATGTTATTTTTACCCAAATTTAAGGAAAAGGCCCCCTCCCCTGCTGGTGAATGGAAAACCAGATAACAACAATCAGAAGGCTTGTTACTCGAATGTCTCATGGTTGACAATATGGTTTACTGGCAATTTTCTGAAAACCTATTTATTCAAATACAGTCCCTCATGAGTAAGTTTATGCTGACAATGGTACATATATCAGTATTTTTTGATATCAGCATTTTATGTGTTTTGTACCCTGGGGACACACACATTTTTGTTATTTGGAAATGAAACATTGGATTTGAATGTAGAAGTAAAGCTATCATTTCTGTCACTTTTAAGAAATTAACCAGTTTTTTTGGTTGTATATCTTTTACCTATTCTACTTTTTAGATATTTGACCCTACAGAGGGACAAGCAAATTTCTTGAATTTTTTTGCTCTATCATGGCAATTTACATATCTTTTTGTTGTAGATATTCATCATATGCCTTCTCTTTTTATAAATTTACATAACTTTTTGTTGTAGACATTCATCATATGCCTTCTCATTTTATAAATTTACATAACTTTTTGTTGTAGACATTCATCATATGCCTTCTCATTTTATAAATTTACATAACTTTTTGTTGTAGACATTCATCATATGCCTTCTCATTTTATAATTTATGTACACTACAGAATAAAATCAGCCAGGCCCTGTGCATCTGAAAGGATCCACAAAAAACATGTGTCTATGTCTATGAATACTATTTATAATGCCGAGTGGTTAGTATTTGTTCTATTAGAATTATCTGTGATGGTCGTCTAATAGTACAAGTAGCAATGACCATATATTTATATATCAATGACTATATATATCAACAAAGCACTAGGCCTAAAGACATCCAAGTATTTGGGTACTGGCAATGTTCAGAGCCCGAATGGTGGAGTATGATTTTTTTGGCTATGATGTGCAATAAATGATGATTACGATCATCAGTGTATACTTAGCCACCTGTTCGCTGTGGAACTTTTCAGATGCTTTTATTTTATTTTGAAGCATTGACCTTCCAATTTTTTTAATAATATCTAATATTTCAATAATAATTGTAATCAGATGTTTTGATTTCATAAAAACACTTTGAAGCATTGACTTTCCAACATTTTTAATAATAACATATAATATTTTAATAATAATTATGATTAGATGTTTTTATTTCATAAAATCACTTTGAAGCATTGACCTTCCAACATTTTTGATAATAATATAATATTTTAATCACAATTATAATCAGTTGTTTTTATTTTTAAAATCACTGAAGCATTGACATTCCAACATTTTTAATAATAATATATAATATTTTAATAACAATTATAGTCAGATTTTTTTTCATAAAATCACTTTGAAGCATTGACCTTCTGACATTTTAATAATAATATATAATATTTTAATAATGATTATAATTAGATGTTTTTATTTTATAAAATCACTTTGAAGCATTGACTTTCCAACATTTTTAATAATAATATACAATATTTTAATCACAATTATAATCAGATTTTTTATTTCATAAAATCACTTTGAAGCATTGTCCTTTCCGACATTTAATAATAATATAATATTTTAATAATAATTAGATGTTTTTATTTTATAAAATCACTTTGAAGCATTGTCTTTCCAACATTTTTAATAATAATATACAATATTTTAATCACAATTATAATCAGATTTTTTATTTCATAAAATCACTTTGAAGCATTGTCCTTTCCGACATTTAATAATAATATAATATTTTAATAATAATTAGATGTTTTTATTTTATAAAATCACTTTGAAACATTGACTTTCCAACATTTTTATTAATAATATGTAATATTTCAATAATGATATTAATCAGATTCTTTTATTTTATAAAATTACTTTGAAGCATTGACTTTCCGACATTTTAATAATAATATATAATATTTTGATAATAATTATAATTAGATGTTTTTATTTTATAAAATCACTAGGAGAGGAATCCGGGTTTTTACCCCGGCCTCAGTCCCTGCTGTGTATCTTGGGGTACTGTTGCACATATATCATGTGTAGTTGTCTATATCTGTTATTTCTAAGAATTGTAATAGTTGTGTTTTTGTCTACCAATGTCAAATACCTAAATAGTATACATGTGTATGACAGTTTACGTGTTATCAATGTAATCTAGTTTGTTAGTCTCTAATTTGGCCTCTCAACTGCAGAAGTTTGGTATCAGCATCCTGTACATATAAAAGCATAATACATGTAGGCACATTGGTTGCCTGCCAATGCTCGCTGAAACTATTAGAAGGAATCCAGATCTTCCAGGGTTGCCAACAGCCGCATGGCTCTCTATGCCATCAGGCCATACCATTGTGACTCCCTTTTCAATTTTGGCTTGTTCCATAGTTCCTGCAATATCCCTGTATGAAGACCTCACCCACCAAGTGATTTGCTAAATCCCATGTGGTGACCATGGTTTAAAACACCATCCCATACAATATGTATGGTCACTACATTAAAACAATAGTTCTGTACTATATACTCTGTAATATTCAGACCTAATAATCAGCCTTCACAGTAATGGAGTTTTATCTTTGTATGGGGATATGGATATTTTTTATTCTAAGTGGTCTATTTTTTCAATTTTTGGTTCAAAATGTTATGGATTTTTACTAAATTGTAAAGTTTTTTCTTGTTGGTCCAGATTTATTTGAAATAATATTGTCTCTGTTTTTATTGCCATAAACACCTATATATAGTCGTCACCTGTGTATAAGATGCAGATGCAATGTCAGATAAAATATTGGGAAAAAATTATGTATGAAAGTAACATATATTTTGGGCAAAGAAAATGATCAAAGCTGATGAAAATAAAATTGTGTCTTCATAATTGCTACTAAAGTGTGAGATTTACTTGTGGTATAAGGCAACTTTATTGTTATTACATGGTTCCAGAAGCGAATCAATTTATTAAGGGAATTTTGAATTTGTTTTGTGTGTGTGTCAATTTGAAGTACTGATAATACTTATGTATGTAAATGTATGTAGTCCTGAAATGCCCTGAAATGATCATCTGTCTATTTTTGTTCTTAGTCATGTATAATTTTCCATGCTTATTACAAACATCGTTATCTCAGTATCTCAAGCACAGAGATGTAGAACCGAAGTCATTCCACCCGCAATGACGGCAAGTGTCATCTTACAATCATCTTCACTCCTGTGTCTGATGAGTATGGCAAGTGTCATCTTACAATCATCTTCACTCCTGTGTCTGATGAGTATGGAATGCATCTCTATGATCAGTAAAGACATTTGTCCTTCTGTCTGGTCTTCTCCTTGCACTTTCTTGACCTAGACGAATACAAGAGCTTGGTTCATCCAGCCTTTCTCTTGGCCATCCATGTACAACAATCCTGTTTGACCATTTCACTGACTTGGGTAGCACTATCCTTTTGAAAATGACATCTGCCATGCAATGAAGAAACATCAACTACTACTTAAAAATGTTGATTAAAGCTGTAGGATTTTTTTTTAATTTTGTAGTATTAAAAATATTTTTACACAAATCAATTAATATTCTACTTCTATGAAAGAAAATTTTATTTCAATTGTTTTCTTTTCTTTAGCAAAGAAATAGGTATATTTCAAAGCTCTCCCGAGAAAAAAATCCTACTTAAGGAATAGTGCTGAAAATGCTGATACTTTCATACATGGATTTTGTATTTATCATTGTTCTTTTATAAAATAAGTACAATTTCATTAGGTAGGTATTTTTATAGAGTCATTCCAGTAAAAAATGTATTTCGTGAAAAAATGTCCTGTAGCTTTAAAATATATTTAGTTATAAAGAAAACTTTAATAAATCAATTAAAGATGAAATATATTTAAAATGATTTATAAACAGTACCCTCCAAAAGTCCTTGCACAAACTATTTTTGCCAATGTTTTAACTCATAAGATGATGTTAAAAGAGAAGTATAACTTGAAATGGTTTTTAGGTATATATTTAGTATCTTAAAAATAAGAGAACATGAAAGACATTCCACTCATAAATATACCACCATATGAACAATATAAAAACACTACAACATTGAGCATCGTAACTTTTTTTGAAATTTAACAATACAGCTTAGTCTATATCAGTACTTCGTATTGCCTCTTCTGGCAGCAATTAGGCCATTTTGTTAATTGCCTGCATGTGCCTAAATTTTTAGCTCTGTCAGCCAAAAACCACCATTTTATCAAGTTTACAATTACTTGGTTGAATTCTAAGATTCTACTTCCAAGATTAATGGCTATAGTTTGCAAATCATGTTTAAGGAGACTTATTTTAAATTGTGATCTTTTTTAAGTCTTAAATTGTTGTTTAGTATTCTAGTCTGCGATATATTGACTCACAAAATCAAAATTTGAAGTGTTCAAGTTCTGTTCTATTAATATATATTGGTATAATATGTTAAGATTTTGTAAGTCCTTAATTGGCACTGAATTTAAAAAAAATTAGCAAAAAATAGCAAATTATGATCATATTACACAAACCATTACCATTGACTGCACATAAAAATAGCTACACAAAACACTCAGTAGTCAGATATACAGGTAATTGGAAAATATATACATTCATCACATCATCGTTATTCTAAAACGTTGTTCATTGATTTTGCCCGTTTTTGGAAAACATAAAAAAATGATTATTTTCCTTAGTTTTAAGCTTACTTGTTGAAAAATAGCTAAGACCATTGTATCATGGTTTTATAGTTAACCAAATGTTTAGTTTATGTCAAAGATGTTTGGTTTTCTTGTTGAAATGTTATACCACATTTAGGAAGTACTTTATCATTTTCTCTTCAATTCCAAGTGTTGCTAATAACAGCTATTCGCGCATTACAAATATAATAAAAATACTGCTACGTACGTTTTCTTTTACTTCCAGTGATTTTTTTACAGTTTCACAAGCTCTAGTCCTAGGACTCGCTGGACTAAAAATCTATGAGTCCCAATATTGAAAATGCGAGTCGCAAATTTTGAGATATTCAAATGATTGTAAGAGCAAAAAAAAAATTACAATTATACACTTTTAAATACGTGATAGGTATTCAAATGCTCATTGTATACATTTTTGCAAACTGAAGAGTTTTTCCCAAACTTTATTATACTTGCGTATTTTTTTTTGGACGATTATCTGTCGAGCTTGAATCGGGATTAATTTCACTACACGATCGGGAAGAGGTACTATCTGTGGGCATATGAAAAAATCTGTGCAAAGTTTTTTGCGTTTTTTCATTTGTCCGTTGCCTCTTGGGACCCATTTTGCAGACGAATGTTATGACAATGAAATTTTTACCTTCACCTCGTTACGACAAATTCCATTGGTTAAAAGCAGAGGGATTAGCGAATGAGATATGCCGTAACAAAATACACCAACCGGTGCGACTGTAAATATTACCCTCAATGGGTGCGACTGTAAATATTACCCTCCGAGGCGCAACGGACAATTTTTGACCGAAAAATGCTTAATATCATAGATATGCTGGGTGGAAACAAGATGAGACTCTTTACTCAGAAATTATTTGCGTCCCGCGGATGCACATAAAATGAAAATCTGCATCCACGGCAATATGTTTGCGTTCTGGACGCAGGACGCAGAGGTAAAAGAATCACTGTACTTCCTTCAGAAATTAATGTTTGTGGCTGTAGTATCTGTGTTAATCCCTTTATATAATATTCTTTTTTGTCCCTGTTCAAGTTATTCTGTCATTCAACTGAAATCCAACTTTTCTTGTGCATGAAATTCACCAATACGTTCTGTTGTCTGTATTGTCTTCACCATCAGTCAATGCCGTTTCTTCTGGGTCATTTACTTGGGTTAGATCAGGATTACTTACATCTGGTACATTGACATCGTAAGCCTGTCGCATCTCTGAGAATTATTTTCCGTTTTGAATTTTAGTTTAAGTCTCCAGAACTAGATGATTCTTTCACATTTTCAACAAATATCTTCAAGTTTTCATTACTATTTTCATCTGAAGTCTCTAGTTCTAGTTAATTCTTTTACATTGTGTACTTGTGTTATCAAATTGTCATGATTATTATTATCGTCTACAGCTCTGTTCGTCTTTAACAGTTTTTGTAGTGACATTTGTACCTGGAGTATACCTCTTGATATTGCCAAGCCGCGACCGTGGTCCAGTGGTTTCTGCGCTGGATTTGTAATTCGGAGGTTCGGGTTTAAATACCAATCAGGTCATACTCTTCAATGAAAATTTGACAAAAATGTCAATTTTTCCTCCATATGTGGAGAAGTTGCCATCTCCTTATGGGAGAGTATGTTGGTACTGGTTAGAATACAGTCCAGGAAAACTGGTTTGGTGAACTGGGCACTGTAAATAACTGAAAAATTGTTGAAAAATTGCACTAAATGTCACATAAAAACAAAACAAAAACAAACTTGATATTGCCATTTTAACAATTCAGTTGTTCTTTTTCCAGGCTCACATATATGACAATGTATTCTGTTTTCTCGCAAATCGTCTAAGTGTATGAAATTAAGGCTTTCATCAGGAAAACCGTTATGAAGGCAGTTCAAATGGATTTATCTGGCACAATCTTTAAAATGACATCTGAAAACGATTAAAACAAACTGGCAAAATGCCACACCAAGCTTGTTTGATTTTTTTTCTGAAGAAAAAAACTACACTGCACCATTCTACAAGAAATGTAAAAATTAAATACTTGTTTTTGTTTTATTCATTAGTATATTATACATAAACTGTCTTATTCTCGTTATTATTATCTGACACTTGATACTCAAGACAACGTACGTACATCTAGAGAGAAGTGACGAAGGATATAATTTATGTTGGTAATTCCACAAATGTGCGCAATTTTCTTTAAAACTAAACAAATTAAGTTTGTGTAATTCTAAAACATCATATAACTTGTGACATGTTAAGTTCTATATTATAGCATCTGGAGCTCTCAAAATGTAGCAGGAACCAAAATATTTTAAGAAAATATAATAAGTACCTTTATTAGTGGCTTTATATATCATTTAGTTGATTTCCTTGAT
Organism: Lutraria rhynchaena; assembly: GCA_008271625.1. NCBI lineage: Eukaryota > Metazoa > Mollusca > Bivalvia > Venerida > Mactridae > Lutraria > Lutraria rhynchaena. The sequence continues at coordinate 4,615,706 of VIBL01000010.1, forward strand.
ATGAAATTCTCGGACTGCTGCGGCCGAACATATACAACATTTTAGAATGACAAAAAAATTGACCCGTAATTATATGACAAAAAATCACTATACATAGCTGTGTTTTCTTATTGGCTAGAGGAACAGAACCATTCGCAAATGACGTATAATGCCTTACTCTCTCTCTGAAGCATTACTAAAAATATTTCGTCAAAAATGATATATGTCATCTTAGATTAACGCCGACGACTAAAACAACAGTACATTATGTGTATTTTGATAAATTTAAAAATAGAAATACCTTTAAACGTTTTCTCCTCATGAACGAATGGATGGATGGATGATCACCAAACTTGGTCTGTAGCATCCTTAGATGGTCCTCTCTCAAGTTTGCTCAAATAAATTTGGTCGGCCCCTTTTAGGGGCCACTAGAGCTAAAATTAGAAATACCTTGGTTTTTAGCATGTTTAGATAGTGTTCTATCAGATTTGCTGAAATAAAAATGGTTGGCCCCGATTGGGGGGCTGCTAGAGCTAAAAATGACTTGTTTTCATGAACCAATGGTTGGATCATCACCAAATTTGGTCTGTGGCATCCTTCAGTCATCATGAATATTCCTTTGTAGTATCCTTTGATGGTCCTTTATCAAGTTTATTATTGTTCCCCATTATTTGCCCATAAGTGTACCTTTATTACCTTTTTTGTTGCAGGTTAAGGACGATTTCTGCATTTTGTTTTATTCAAGGAAAAGTGATCATTTTTTCATATTTTGTAGGAAAAAGTATAACAAATCCAAAAATGGAAAGAAAAACAGGGGTCACCGAACTTGTTTTCGAGATAACAGCTCATACTTTGTGTAGGTGTGCAGCTGTTTTTTAAGATTTGCTGTGTATAAAGAGCTTATCGCTAAACACATACTATTACTGTTATATCATGATAGAATCATGCTCAAACATACTGTTTTTACATGTAAGTATTCATTTGGCATATATTGTGTTAATTTAACACAATTTATACCATAAATGATTTAATTCTGTCATACTATGTTTTTATTTTCAACTGCATGCATGAAAAAATGGGTTGCAATTTTGACAAAAAAATATTATTTTTCATCTTTTATTCCCCCTTTTCCGATATTCTTCCAACAAAACTTTCTAATTTTGATATATATCTTAGAACAATGTCTAATAAACATATTTCAGTAATAAAAACATGAGGTTACCGAGCTAATTTCAGTCTCAACTCTGAAATTCAGTTATATTGTCAAAAATATTCGACAAATATGATTATTATAAAAAATATGCATATAAAGTTAATAAAGATTTTGCCTATTTTCCAATAAAACTTTCTAATTTATATATATATATATATATATTTTATTGGAAAATAGGCAAAATCTTTATTAACTTTATATATATATATATATATATATCGTAGAACAATGTCTAATAAACACATTTCAGAGATAAAAACATGGGGTTATTAAGCTAATTTTACCTCCAACTTCTAAATTCTGTTGCATTGTCAACAAATATTTGCCAATTTCAGTTAAATTTTGTAATGTGTATATGAAGTTAATAAAGTGTAGTTTTCTGTTTATCATCCTATAAAACTTTTTAGTTTTGATATATATCTTAGAACAATTTTGTACCACATATTTCACTTTAAAAGAACATTTGAGTCTTTGAGGTAATGTTAGCTCAGAGTCCTAATATCAGCTACAACATCAACAAATATTTGCAATAAATGATGAACCTCCATTACAGTCATATGAAGTTATTCAATTTGAACTGTACATGTAGTGTTTCACATAAATTAGTCACTATTAAAAAATAGAGCACACATTATAGGTTGCGTATTCAGCGCGCTCGCGGATACGTTAGTTGTCCGAAAACTATGCAAGTGTTTCTTCCGTGAAGAGCTTTATTGTCTCCCTTATGTGCAGAAATGTTGCGCGTTACGAACTACCGAAATCGTCTTTAATTGACATTTATTCTGGTGAGTGATGCAGGGCCATCATGGCCCTCCTGTTTTATGGTCCTAGAGAGTAAGTAGTTTCATGCTAGTTCACCCGAGTGATATTATTTTTTATGTCCTATTTATTTTGACCAATGTTTTATTACTACACAGAGGGTGATTATTAGTTTTATAACTATCAGTCCTGTATAATTCATATCTTTGAAAACATGTTGTTGATAAATTACAATTTAGGCCCTGGGGGTTATTTTTTTAACCCATCATACTTTCTAGTATGTGTCAAAGTCTTCATCAAACCTGTACAAATGCTACTGCAGGGTTTATTTTGGGGCGTTTTGACGACCAATATTTGGTCGTGTTCCCACTGGCAAAAGTATGTTTTTTTCCTAATTGCAAGGCAAAACTTCCCACTCAAATAAAAAAAGCCAGCAGTCATTTACAGCAGTTCAAATGTTTATTTAATTTCTGAATCATTTAAATAACAAAGTTATCAATATCTAAAAACAAAAATAGAGATAATATTTATTTTTAGTTTTATTTCATTATTTTAAGGTCAATGTGACTTTTTCCCAGTTTTGCTCAAAGTTGCTAAATTCCCAATTCTGGGAGTCGGTTTCCCAAAATGGTGAGAAAAAACAATGCAAAAAGCTAGTTAATCTGATTATCAGATGAAGCAAACATTACATCAGATTCACTCAAGAATTTACATCCTCTTATATATGTTGTGAAAGAGAATGCAAACCACATATTGGAAAGTACTTATTTATTGTCTTATGAATTGTACCTTAGTCTTCTCATAAGGTATGTTAAGAGTCTAGTTTTACCTACCTATACCCAAATGTGTTTGATCAGGTAACCCTAAACATGGCTTCTTTTTTCATGCCTTATCCACATAACCCTAAACATGGCTTCTTTTTTCATGCCTTATCCACATAACCCTAAACATGGCTTCTTTTTTCAAGCCTTATCCACATAACCGTAAACATGGCTTCTTTTTTCAAGCATTATCCACATAACCCTAAACATGGCTTCATTTTTCAAGCATTAGTCAAGTAACCCTAAACATGGCTTCTTTTTTCAAGCATTAGTCAAGTAACCCTAAACATGGCTACTTTTTTCAAGCCTTATCTACATAACCCTAAACATGGCTACTTTTTTCAAGCCTTATCTACATAACCCCAAACATGGCTTCTTTTTTCAAGCATTAGTCATGTAACCCTATACAGTTTATCAATTTTCAAATGTCAATGGATCTTCATAAGTCTGAAAACATGTTTAATGGATAGATCATCAACACTGTAATAAAAGTAGACAGTTGGAAAGATGTCAATATTGCTATAATCTGGTTCCCATTGACTCTGTCTGTACTTTGGTGGCATGGAATGAGAACCAGTTGCCACAGTTACCTTTCCTGATAAACTGCTGCTCAAGGGTAACATGAATAAAACAGTGACTGTAATGACTTCTCACAGTGGCTGTTATTTTCTTCTTGATCAAGATGTCAAAAGACCAAACAAACCACCCAAGTACACTAAACAAGGTACAAACCACCCAAGTACACTAAACAAGGTACATAAGATACATATCTCTGTACAATCCTACAACAGTTTTATCACTCTTAGAGTAATGACACTCTATATTCATATAGAAAATATCGGCACTTTTCTTTGGAACATATCAGTCCAAAGGACAGAACTATACATAAATAATTGATTGTGTTAACTTAATAGCCACGTACAATTTGTGCACATAACCATCATAACAGAACATCCCACCTTCCCCAATATATCACCTTCCTCAAGGTCTCACAGCTGGAAACCCACCTAACACATGAACACAAAAAAGCAGGATAAAACTCCTCTCTTGGATGGTACCCACCTTGGGACAATTTGTAGGGCTGCATTGCTACCTGAAATATACAAATTACTCAAATCCATTTTGGTTTTTAAAATGTCAGGCCTGAAATAATTACTGATTACATAAAGGAAATTTGACTAAACAATGAATTGTAATACTTTTTTATACACTTCCCTTTGACTATTTTTATGTTTTACTTTCATTTAGGCCCTGTGGCTGCTGCAGTCCCGTGGTTAGTGTGCTGGACTTGTAACCTGAAGATCTGGGACTGTCAAATACTGGGCCAGAGTACAATCAAGGGGAAATAACCCCATGAACTCCATCTTTGGGACTGGTCACTTCACAAAGAGCAATCTCAAAAAAATGCCCCCCCAGTTGGGGCCCTTACTCAACTCTTAGTGGGGGGATTCAGTCTCAAAAACATACAGGTAGCAGATTTCAGGCCAGTAATTGAACATCCATGGTTAATGTCCCCACCTCATATAGATTTATCACTCTCTTTAAAAAACTCAAAAACAGACGTTCCACACCTAAGTAAAATTCATGTCACCTTACATATTGATCAATTTTACAATAATTATCTAAGTATTTATATGGATGGCTCTAAATGGCCAAATTCTGGCAAAGTTGCAGCAGCTTTTTATATACCTTCAAAAAACTTTTCCTCTGTTGATAGATTCTCTGATAATCTTTCAATCTATTCAGCAGAAATGATAGCCCTAATAAATTCAATAAGCTGGGTTTTTCATCATAAACCCAAAAAATCAGTCATTTACTCGGACTCACTTTCGGCGCTGCAATCAATTCAAAATTGTCACAGTAAATCCAGACCAGACCTTTTAGAACAAATTATCATCCTTAATTATTCCATCCGACAAGCCGGTCTGTATATTACTCTAGTTTGGTGTGGAAGGAAATGAGGCTGCGGACAGAGCTGCCAAAACTGGCCTGGATCATGTGACTGTAGATACTAAAGTCAATCTCTCACCCACTGAGGTAAGTTCATCGGTCAGGTCACAGTCCATTAAGCGCTGGAGGAGTTACTATTCCTGCGTGAAACAGGATGGCTGTGATTCTGTCCAATACTCAGTGGGGCTCAGATGGCCTGATGTCTATTCCTCAGATCAAAGGATAGACAAGTGCATCATCTGCCTGAGACTGGGGGCGAATCTGTTGTCTGGAGCCTAGGGAAAACATATCCTGGGACTGGACCCTATTTGCGCCCAGTGTAGAGTATTGAACACAACCAGTCACTATCTGCTACACTGTGGAGTTCACTTCACTCCCAGACTGGAGCTAAAAGCTGCCCTTGTAAACTTAGGCTTGGTTTTTAATCTTGAGAAAATTCTCAATCCAAGTGGGGCAGTAAAAAGCTCAGTCTTCCAAGCCTTAGAAAAAACATAAAATCTTGTCAGATGACAAATAAAATCTAAGGCTGTGACTTTCATTGACACATGAATTATCTTAAACATGATCCCATTTATTTTAATATAAACATAAAATATTTTAAGGAATTTTTCTCTTTTAACTTCATGATACCTTCATTACAATATAGATTGTCTATAAAACATGGTATCACTTGTATTAGTAAGAAAAAATACATTTATAATTAAATAAATAATCCTTTTTTAATATCATGATAACCTTATTGTTACATGAAGTACATATCCTACTAATTAATCATATACTACACAATCAGTTGGGCAGCAAAACAACTCTCTTAATAATAAACTTAAATTATTTCAATCATTACCTCACAGGCAATAATAAATATAGATACAAATCTTTTACTGTAAATACATATTATTTTTAAATAAGAATAAACATGTTTAATGCAGAGGCAAAATTATGCCTCTCAGTAGTTAATATCTATGTTTAGTCTTATATTATTTTATATATATAAAGGTGTAGACCTTTGTGGAATAAAGTCTAATTTTTCTTTCTTTCCTATTTTTCACTCTTCTTTTGTAAACATATACAAAATAAAAGAATAAATTCAATGATAATAACTTCAAATTACAGTAAAAGAAAATGAATACTTTTTTTCCAACAATCTAGCACATTTTTGTCTGGACTGGGAAAGGGAGTGAATTCTGGCCCACCCATTACAGGAGTACTGAAATGTAAAACAAACAGCCCCAGTAAAAACCCTACCAGTTAATAACAGTTGTTATTTGGGTCTGGGTGTGACCAGATAGCTCAATTAACAGTCATGGGACAATAAACATGACTGAGCCCAGATTGAGCTTCTAGGCCACACTCTGGATCTCAATATTCAATGACAGGCCCTTTTATATTAAAATCCCCTAAAACTGATCGGACTGATCAAAGTGCTAAGGTCACTATCAGACTATCAGTACATTTTAATATCCCTATAAAAACTTCAAACCCAGTAAATACCAATAATATATCACTATACAAATAGTGCATGCCACCAAAGTACTGTGTAGACTATAACACTCACAGTCTTTGGAATCATGGCATGCACTATCAACGCAGAATTTTTTCCTTAAATATGTATAAAACTGGGGCACATTTGTTACGAGTTGCCTTTACCTGATCCACCAGCATTTCTGAACAAAAAGAAAGGAAAAAAGAGGGAAAAAAAGGACTACCTTTATTTTTAATAAAGTTTCACCCCTCTGTGTAGAAAGTATTTTAGTTGTAAATATGTATATGCAATATAATTTTAACAGTTATCACTTTTTGTCCCCTTTTACTTAGTTATTTTTATGGCCCTAAAAAGTTAGCCGTTTTTTGTTTGCTCCCCCAGAAGACATTATTTTTTATCCCTTACTATTTTAATTATTGTTTTAATTACTACACAGAGGATGAACATATTTTTTAATGACTACCAGTCCAGAATTGTTCATAATTTTTTTTTTTAAGATAAATTTAATCAATTAATTATAATTTAGGTCCTGTGGGTTATGTTTGAAACCATCATACTTTCCGATATGTATCAAAGACTTCATCAAACTTATATAAATGCGCCTGGCTGCAAAAAACAAGTGATTCTGATCCTTAGATGAAGCACACGCTATATCAGAATCACTCGAGAGTTTGCATCCTCTTATATATGTTGTAAAAGAGAATGCAAACCACATATCGGAAAGTACTTATTTACTATGGTATCCAGTTGGGCAAAAACTTTTTATCTCTTAATAATAATAAATCCAAGATATGTGAATATCAGGATGGTAGTCTATGTCCAATAGTAACAATAAAAGCAAGTTATCACCTAACACAATCCAAAAAATAGCTAAGTTAGAAATCTCAGAATTTAAATTAGAAAAGATGAAATAAAATAAAACTTTCCTTTTTTCCCCCCCTTTCCTTTTTTATCAATTAAGTAATAAAATACAACAGTTAATCACTAGTCATATTAATTAAAAAATGAAACAGAATAGTTTTACTAAAATAAGAATAAAACAGCAAGTAAATAAAATAACTTAGCTATACTGCAACAATATAGATTCTTCCCACTTTTTGTCTTTAAAAAATAGTAATACAATATAGTGGAATATTAAAATAGTTTCAACAATATAAGTCAATAAAATTGACACACATACAAACACATTGACACATACATACAAACTAAAATAGCCTACCCCTACTAGATTGTTTTAAGATTGTTTTTACAACTATAGGCTATACATTATACTATAGTTCATTGTTAAAGATAGTGAATGCTCGCCCATATGGGAATAACCCGGAGGCGAGGATAAACAAACTCAATAACCTGAAGATCCGGGTTCGAATCCCGGTTGCAGCAGGTTATACCCTTATATGAAAATTAACAAGAATGTCGATTTTCCTCCAAATGTGGAGAAGTTCCTGGCTCCTTCTGGAAGGGTAAGTAAGTACTGGTTAGTATACAGTCCAGGAAAACTGGTCAGATGAACTGGTTGAAGTTTATAACTGAAAAATGGCGTTAAACCCCAGTGACAATAAGTCATGTAGTAACAAACAAATTTACTTTTATTTGTAAAGTATTGTAAGCATAAACATAATATTTATCTTCTAACTTATATTTGTCAGTAAATAACAGACTGTCTTTAGGAGTGATTCAACAAGGCAAGGTCAATCAATTATTCAAGCTTACATATATCAAACGTGTGTTTGCAGCCACCTCCAAGTAAAGACCACTCTGTGAATAAAGGCCATTCTTCGAAAAATTGTCACTGATTCAGTGTTCAATCTAGCTTTTGTCCAAAGGGGGCCATTCGGGCCTATTTTGTTTAGGACACAGGACCCTACTTGAAAAAAGGGGGTAAAACAATTTAGCACAGAAAACACTTTACCTTTTAATTTACTGTTTGCAAAGCCCTTCACCTCATGATTTCAGAGTCACTTGTTGCTAGTAAATGCTTTCCTGCTCTTGGACATTTTCCAAACTTGAACAGCCCTTTCATAGTTAAGGTCTTCAACACTTGCTCTGTTCAAACAAATTCTCATTAGTTTATTTATTCTATCAGCAGACATCTGTTCATATCAGATGTTTTAATATCATTCTGGGTTGAGAACCCTCTCACAGTCTGAGGTCTGTAATGGAGCTATAAGAGCTAACTCCGCTAGCTTAATAATATTTGGAATTAAATCCTTGTATGTAAATGATTTTCCACAGGTTGAAGATATTGTCTGTTGGGTATTTCTGTTGAATCAAGAGCATTGATTACATTTGTGTTCTGCCGTGGAATCCTACGCTGTAGTTGAGCAGTGACCTGTTGAATAAATTCTGCTCTGATATTGTTGAAGTGTCATTTATTTTTTTGTCATTGAAATTTTGTGACCCTTAATATCAAGATTATGACTTGAAGAAGTAGCAGATTCAAATATTTTCATGTGGTGACCATCATTTTCTGACAGATACTCTAGCTGAGTAATTGTAGACTGAACCAAGGGCTGGACCACTGCAGTGTCAGTGTTTTTCTTTTGGAAGGAAAGACTAAGTTTAGTAAGTACTGGCATAATGTCCATTAAAAGGTATGTGACTGCCAAAAATTCATACTAGATTGCTTTTGCAGTACCACCACTTTCAGCCTGTCTCTCTTGCTCGAAATAAATTACAGATGAGCCCCAGCTGTGAAAAACTGTTACCAATGCACTGTAAAATGCAAATCATCTGACAGAATGCACCTCTTTTATTTTCATCTTTTTGTCTTCAAGAACATCAGCAATTTTTGACAAATTGACAAAGAATGCTTAAAATAGTAAAAAAGATTGGTCAAAATGTCTTTGTACTTCTTCAAGTAAGTAACATTGTCTGCTGCCTGGCTGGTGCAGAATACAAGTTTGTGTGCCATGCAATGGATATTTACTACAAAAGGTTGATCTTCAGTGTGTCTGGCAGCCACTCCATATTTACGCCCTTTCATTACCGATGCACCATCAAAACCGAAGAAAAATACCTTGCTCATTTCTATTCACTTTTCAGTAGCTGAATATTTCAAATTGCTGTAAACTGTCTCAGCATCACCTTTTTCATTTGTTACATTGTCTAAAAATTAGTTTCTGGTTCAAAGTTGTCTTTGTTGATAAATCTTACATATATGACCAACTTCTTGTGAATTGAGATGTCATCACTTTCATCACACATTAGAGAGTCATCACACTTGAAGATGCTAATTTCTGTTTTAAATCATTCTCAAGTACATGGCAGATTTCATCTTGAAAATCCTCAGCAGCTCTCTCAGATTGATAAGTGGCATTACCACCCGAATATAATGATTCTAAATCTTCAACACCCTGTAGTCTTAAAAGATTAAGAAGGGAACTATATTTAACTGTTGCAATCTGTTCTTTGCATAAACCATAATACAGCTCTCATTGCAAGAATAAATGAGTTCTTCTTTTTGTCAAACATGGTCACTGTACAACATTTTTATGTTTGATTGTTCTTTTTTATCAGTTAATGAATTGATGTGATCTGCTGATGACATGTGCCTTTCAAGAGTAGACGTGCGATAAATGGTACATCCAAACATGAAAGGGTTTGATTTTGATGTAGAAAAACACAAGGAACATTTCATGGTTGATTTTTCCTAATCAAAAACTAACCAAGTCTTGTAACGGTTGTCAGAAAGCCATTTACTCCGGAACTCGCATTTCTTAAAAACAGTCACCTTTTCACTTGATGAAGCTTGGGGCGACACTGCCTTTATAGTTTCTGTCTTGTTTGTTTTTGATTTCAACTTTTTAGCCACTTCAGGTGCAAAGAAATCAGAAATTCTTTTCATTTTTAGCATTTTAATCATGAGTGAAGGAACAGCTGATTAATTGCACCGGTTACGCAGAAGGGTTATCGATTTTTGTAGGGAAAATGATGACATTGGAATTACTCATATATGCAATCCTACGGTAACAAAACATTACCTGTTCTGTTAACATAAAACATAGAATCATCGTCATGATACAAATACTTGAATAAAATATTCAATATGAGGTTGGGTGAGCATTAGATTGAGAATGATGTGTCTCTTGCCTTGTTGGGCTGTTGAATGACACAATCCTTCAATTGTATTGAAATGCACAATGAAACAAACCCTTGCTACAAATAACTTCAGCTATCAATACAAAATCAGACCGCAGATAAATATATATATGTTTGTACACTATATATAATACAATGTAAATGAGATAAGCCTCTCCTGCATTTGTTTTATTACGACATATCAATTTTAACCACTTTGTATTAGTTATTCTTCATTCTTATTAATGTGTTATCCTACACAGGTTATACTTGTTGCCTCCTTTTTATTTAAATGCACACTACATGACCGTTAGATGTCTATGCGCCATAAAATACCATTAAACTGACTTTGACAGGATTTGACTTAAAATGTTTTAAATGGGCTGTTTCTTTGTTAAGTAGATTTTACCATTTCGTTTACCACCAACAATGCTTACTAGAATGTATAGATACAATTCAGTTGTTGTCTTGGACCAATCCCAAATTATTCAACCCATAAAACCCAACCTTGACCTCGACCTTAATTGGATGTACAAAATTTTAAATGAGTTATCTCTTTTTTAACAAGATTATGCCCTTTCATCTAGCATCAATAGCCATTTTTTATTAACTACATTTTACTGTCTAGCCTCAACACTGCTTACCTGTACTGATTGTGGTTGTTATCACATATTTTTGGTACTGTTATGGGACATTGTTATTTTTCCTACATGGAATATGTGGGACAATTATGTATATTTGAAACTTTGCTCCTACTTTTACACATTGACCTCATTTAGATTAAAATTCTGTTGTCAAGCATGCCATCAGGGGCATATGTGTTTATTGAACTCAGCATCTTGTTTCCAATAGGACACTAAGGTCTGGTTTCCCCTTGATGTATTTTTCACATATAGTACACGAAAAAATCTTCCTCTTCTGACCATGGGGCCTGAGAGGACTTTTCTTAAACTGACTATTTAATTAAATATTCTTTCATTTCAATTACTGTCCTTGTTATACAAAATATTCTTTTACCAATTAATTTTTATTTTTCTATTTTCCAATATGCTTATATTAAACTCACAAAAACTGCATAGTTTAAACGCATTTGGTAAAACATTTAATTTAAGCACAGCTTTTATAAATGAATTACACTTACATGTACAACTTTAGCACTTTCTACTGGCTGCTGAGGCATCTTGCCAGTTGGTTGCCTCTTGTTCTGTTATACTGGTAGGTCTTTTGGGGGGTCAATTATGTAGGTGTGGTCCCTCAGGCCAAAATATGGATGATCACCTTTCTTTACTTTTACTACTAATATAACTGTTGTTTATCACTTCTGAAAAATAGTCTTTTTATTATTCCATAGACATAACCAGGTACAAATCAACTGCCTGCTGTGCTCAGTTGGTAGAGCACTGTGCTAGTGTTCTTGTAGTCATGAGTTCAAGTCTCATATAGGGTGCACTTTTCTGGTTTACGCAGGCTTGTTTGTCCAAGGTTGGCAAAAAATGTAAAAAAGGAGTGATATGTGCATGAGTAAGAATCAGCCACACAGTTAGCTCAGTCAGTAGAGTGTCGTGCTAGTTGTTGGTTTGAGTCCCGTACAGGGCACACTTTTCCCCTGATTTACATTAGTCAGGTCTAAATTTACAGATTATTCATGAAAAATACTTACCTCTGGGCACTGCTATTTTCTGTCTATGCCTGACCCAATGATGCAGTGTCAGGGGCATGTGTTGTATACTATGACATTCTGTGGATAATTCTCATTCTTGGTTTTGTTGATGACAAGACATGGGAAGGTAATCCAACTGTTATGCAGTTGATTTATGCCTGATTTTGTTTCACCTCTCAGTATTTCTGTAAACAACAAAATCCAGGTACTTGTAAGTATTACTTTATTAATGAAAGTGATCCTTCAGCAGTCAATTTGATTGCAACTCCATTTTAACAAAAAACATGTATGAACATGATACATGTATAATAATTGTTCATTAAACAAATACATGCAGTAATATAGACACAGTATGATCAGTCTCTGTATGTTACTGCAAATTGAAGTATAAAAAATGACTACCATGTATGTCTGCCAATACTTCACACTGTTAATAAAATTGAGACCTGATTAAAATCTGAACACTCAAATAAAAGTGAGGTAAATTAATTATGCATAACAAATATTTTTTTACCATCTAAAAATAGCAGTAACAAAATTGTGTCCAAATGACTTCATTAACTAAGCGCAGTATCACCGCAAATAGTAACCACATCAGTATTACAACCACCTTGTTGAAACGACCTCTTATTTTCAGACCGATGTTCTATAACCCCAATAATTTAACTTAATAATGTGACCACCTGTAAAACCACTTCACCACAAAAATCTAATAAATCTGGAGAAAAATTCTAGAACTTTCGAGTTCAATTATCAACATGGCTGTGGTCCAGTGGATATGGATTTTCCTCCATATGTGGAGAAGCTACCGGCTCCTTGTGGAAGGGTAAGTTAGTACTGGTAAGTTTACAGTCCAGGAAAACTGTTTAGGTGAACCGGTAGCCATATATAACTGAAAAATTGTTGAAAAATGGCGTTAAACCCCAGTGACAATATGTCACATATAAACAAAACAAATAAACAAACCATTATACATAGATTAGCCTTGAAGTCATTGTTAAAAGCCCTTGATGCTATACATAATCATCGTCTAACACTAGTCCTTGGAGCCTTTAGAACCTCCCCTGTGAACAGTTTGTGTCACGGCCAATGAACCGTGTCTTCATTTTAGATGGCAAATACTTGTAGCTAAGTACATTTTATAACTGAAATCAAATCCCTTTAATACTGCGCAAAATTGTTTTTGACCTTTTATTAGCTCACCAGAACCGAAGATTCTGTAGCATCCTTAGATTGTTCTTTTCTCAAGTTTGCTCAAATAAATTTGGTTGGCCCCTTTTAGGGGCCACTAGAGCTAAAAATAGAAATACCTTAAAACGACGATGGATTATTTCCAATCTTGGTTTTTAGCATCTTTAGATAGTGTTCTATCAGATTTGCCAAAATAAAAGTGGCTGGCGCCTATTAGGGGCCACTAGAGCTAAAAATAGAAATACCTTTAAATGTCTTCTTCTCATGAGCCAATGGATGGATCATCACCAAACTTTGTTTGTAGCATCTTCAAGTTTGCCTAAATAAATTTGATCGGCCCCTTTTAGGGGCCACTAGAGCTAAAAATAGAAATACCTTAAAACAACTTTTTCTCATGATTCTATGGATGGATTGTTACCAAACTTGGATTTTAACATTTTTAGATATTGTTCTATCAGATTTGCTGAAATAAAAATGGTTGGCCACAATTAGGGCCCACTAGAGCTAAGAATAGAAATACCTTAAAATGACTTGTTTTCGTGAACCAGTGGTTTGATCATTGCCAAATTTGGTCTGTGGCATCCTTCAGTTATCACGAATATTCCTTTGTAGTATCCTTTGATGGTCCTTATCAAGTTTATTTATGTTTCCTATGTTTGCCAACAAGTGTACTTTTATTACCTTTTTAGTTACAAGTTAATTAACATCTATTCTGGTGAGCAATGCATGGCCATCGTGGCCCTCTTGTTTAAAAATCTCTTTGATTGGAGGCCTAATATAATACCTGTCTCAATTCTTTGAGATCACAGACTACAAAGTTCCAGATACCCCACCTTGTCTGACCCTTGAATTGGCAGAGCTTAGCTTCCACCTCACCTGTGACAAAAATCAGAGACAGACAGTTGCACATTCCAAACCAAATACAATGAACATAAAGAAAATTATCATACACACTAATCATTTTATGCTGATGGCTCTACAAGGGAATACTGTTGCAGCTGTAGTAGTATCTAGAAATAAAATTCTAAAATGCCATCTTTCAGAGAGGTCCTCTGTTTTTTTAGCCAAGATGAAGGCCATTGATCTTGCCCTTGATCTTGCTGAAGAATCAAATTGCAGTCTTTTCATCATATTCTCAGACTCATTGTCTACATTATAAACCTTGTATGATATGAATTTATTTAAATGCATGCTACATGGTCGCTAGTTGTTGATGGGCCATAAAACCATATTTAACTTAAACATCAACTGAAGCCCAGTATAGTGTTCTATCCTGGATATGATAGTTCATATATAGTTACCTTTTTTTTAAGATTTCAAATAAGTCCAGGTTGGCAACATCATATACAGGAGAATCTTGGTGCCAAATATAGGAACCTTACATAAACATGTCTTGTGCTAAATTTAAAAATTCATTTAATCCAAATGATGATATCTGAATGATTCTGCAGTACTTGAATACCTTTTTGTTCATAATATAGCGCTATTCTGTCACTAGTTTGCCTAGCATTGCAATGCTGAAATCTTCTATAAAAGTTCAATAACTTATAACCTTTCTAATTGATAATAGTATGTTTAGTTGTCCAAGTTTCATACAAAAAACTCTATCATATTTTGTAACAATATTCAGAAAGTTATCACTACCCCTCATATCTTCACTCAAACCATTAATATTTCATGATAAGACATTTAGATCACTCTATGCACATCTTAGCCAACATTATCATTGATGGGTGGCCTTCAATAAATAAGGTGTCATATGAAATCCAAGTCTTTGACCCTTTCCTGTGCATCTCTTTCATGAAAGGAACTAACTTTCTTCATTTGTCTGATACCTCCTGAGGAAATTTATCTTGTAAATAATATTCTGAACCTATCAGCACTGGCAAATTTACTGACCATTTCCTTGTCTTTAAAGTGGTTACATTCAGCCATTATGGGTCAACTTTACTCAATCTCATTTCACCCATTCTGTGAACATGTTTGATTTTTAATTCTTTCATTATCTCTCTTGTGAAATTCATTTTTGTTACAAGGAAGTCAAGGACTATCGTTGGTGTGCTCTTGAATACCTTCCAGAGCCTCATCAATATTACCAAACACTGGTGTAAGAGTTAATACCTAGTTGAAAATATCCATGACTGTAGCTAATGTCTAAAATAATTGCCTTGACATTCTTGAATTTTCTTACTAGTGTAAAAAATTAATATTGATGTTGTATACAGTCCAGGTAAATGGTTAGGTGAACCGATCGCCGTATATAACCAAAAAATGGTTGAAAAATGGCAATAAACCCCATGGACAATAAGTCACATACAAACGATGAATAAGCACACTTTAAATTTTTATGAGTGAACAAAACATAAATTTTACACTCCTGTCTCATTTTTACATTCACATCTTAAGTTTACTTTATCATATTAAAGGACATATCATTTTCATTTTGATGCACGCTGAATGACCATTAGATGTTGATGCACCATAAAACATCAATAAACAATAACTTTTCGATACTTCAGGCTGGTGTCACATTAAATCAAAATTTGAATCGCCTTACATTTGATAAGTATGTTTGTGTCAAATATTGTATCATTAAGAAGAGTTTATGATGTAAATGTTTGACAATTCTGAATATGCTTCTTCAAAAATTCAACTTGCTTTCATTGGTTTTATCTAGATGAATTTAATAGTAAAACATAAATGAACATATCTGTAACATATTTTAAAACTTGATGTATGTACTATATATATTTAAACATCTGGTATACAACTGGAGTAGAAATTACAATTGTATAAAAGTTGGAGTATTCAGTAACATCACAACTAAAATTTGTAGGCAGTCAAATGCCTATGATAATTATCGCCGGCTACTGATTGGATTTCAACAAAACTTGGTGAGAACCTTCAGTGCCAAGTGGAGATGTGCATATCGTCGTTGTGTCACGGTCCAACAATTTAACACTGAGTTATGGCCCATGATTACTATTGTACTATGTACCTAAAGTAAAATCCATTTCAGCACATGACCAAACAATTCAATGGTTTTATCACTTTTCACACTCTATCTCATGCTATATATACATGCTATATATCGGATATAAATTCAATGAATTTGCTTGTTATTTTATATATTCGGGCGTTCATAGATGTGTATTTATATAATTAAATTATGAGATTTAGGAGTTTTACTAATTAGTATGGTCACAGATGAAGGAACTTCTCATTTAATTTGCATCAGACGTCTGCATATTTTTAGTTTATATGAACAAGCAGTTGCTCCAATTGATGTTTCATTTGGCTTTAAGATACAAAAATCTCAAGCAGTATGTAGGATGTACATATTATTGATACGGCATATTTAATTAACCAATCAATTTATCTGTATGTGCTAAGTCTAACAGTCAGTCCATCCTTCCTAATGTCATTGCTATTTCTTGAAAGCCAAGGCTGTACTTCTTTAGATTCTGGGAAAAGTTCAGTCTGGTTCTAAGGGAATCACTCAGAAACCTGTGCATCTGTTGCCCCCACATTTGTTAGTGTTTTTTCAATCCCTTTAGTAACACTTCATCCCCTGTACCATATTTCTTTTATTGAAATTTTCTGATGTAATTCATGTGCTTTCTGTATGTTTAACATAGCAGTCCCCTGAGGATGCTTGACAAATTTTCTTTATTACCTCAATCTAAGCCTCTGTGAAAGCTTTATCTTGTAAACCCTCATGGATTTGGGTCAGTCTTTTCCATCATGACCTTTACTGGGGGTCATGGCTGATGGAAGAATGGGAAGAAGCAGCTGTAATCTGTAGAGGCATGCCTTGAAGTACAGTAAGCAAAACACTTGGGAGAACATCTGCCCAGTTTTCTGGTCCTGTAAGTGCTTAAGCAAAATAGTCTGTGTGTTGTAATTGTGCTTTTCTGCTAGCCCATTACACTGCTGATGGTATGCTGTAGTTATTCTGTGATTAACACCAGTCATTTTCAGTCATTTTATGTAGTTCAGCTGATATTCATATTATCTCCCTTGATCTGAAATTTGGATTGTGAAGCACCCATGTCTGCATATGGTATGCAATAATAAAATAAGAAATCCATTACTTCTTTTGCACCCTTCTCTTGTTGAGGCTCTGAACCATAGTAATGGTTAGTTTCTGGAAGTAGTCCAATAAGGTCAGTGCCTATTCGATTGAAGTGTTCATTTTTAATTGGAATGAACTGCATTTCTGACACATTTTTTTTGAAGACTTTATTGATTTTATGGCAAATGTCACTTCATTTATGCTAATGCTGTACATCTTCGGTGATAGAAGGCCTGTAAAATTTCTATATTTCCTATACCTTCATAACATGCTTTCTTTCACAATGTGAAGTTGTTCGTATCTGTTTACCACAATACAGGCTTTGTTAAAAATCAGGTGGGTATGCCATGAGTGAAAGAGATAAGTGTAACAACAATCAATGTGTTTTAATAGAATAAAGATTGATTGGTTCTAATTATACATAGGAACAACTAATATGTGTTATCCATTTCTAAAAGATTGAAGAAACACAGGATAGGGATGGAAAATGACTTGTACTTCGTGTGTGGCAACATAAGTTAGTCTGATGCCTTAGTGTTGTCATGTTGTTTTATCATTTAGACAAAATGTATAAGAAAAAGTAATGTTATAGCATTAAGATGTGTTTTCTTTGTTAATCTAACTTTGTAAAAGGAATTGAAAAATACAGTTAGGATTGTAATTGTGAGTGAAGGGACTCCTGTATTATAAAGTTCAAATTAAAGAAACTCCATCAGGAAGGATGATTTTACTAAACTAATGAACAATCCATTCTTTATTGAAAAAATTACACAACTTTCTATTATGTCAGTCTAATATATTTTTATATATACATCAAAAAATTAAAATGACTTAAAAGACGTATGAATTTTTAAATATAATAATTTTAAATAAATGAATTTACAAATAATGATGATAAGATTGCAATGATATGGATGAAGATAATTATTGATAATTTGAAGGCTTACCCAAGACTATTCTAACAACTACATTACAAGATTTCTACACCAACCCTGTAACTACATAAACCATATTACTACATCAGCCATATTACTACATCAACCATATTACTATGTCAACCATATAACTACATCAACCATGTTACTACATCACCAATATTACTACATCAACCATGTTACTACATCACCCATATTACTACATCAACCATGTTACCACATCACCCATAAACTACATTAACCATGTTACTACATCAACCATATTACAACTTTAAACATATTACTACATCAACCATATAACTACATCAACCATATCCTCGCCTTATTTCTACACTGACCCAAGTGCATTTTTTGCATTTTCGGGAAATCGCGATTTAAGTTTTGCGGTACTATATTTCTTTTGTGTTTTGATAATTTTCAACGAAATTTGGACAGCAGTTTAGGAACATGTTCAATAACATACTGAAATCTCATTAACATAATCTTCATTAGAAAAAAATAATTACAAAAACAAAATTATTTTTACATCTCTATATTGAGAATTACTTCATGTTGAGTCATTTCCACAATTATTGAGTTAGGTCATTGTGGAAAGCAACATTGTTTGCTTTTGAACATATAATTCCTTGTAGAACTAAATATGGCATTGAAACTAACACATTTTTATGAAAATAATAAGACAAAATAAAGAAGAATAGATTCAAGCATTCAATCTTAATTTCAGAAACAACAAACAGTAGAACTTTAAAACTATTTCCATTAACAAAATACAGACGAAGATTATATATTCATAAACTTGACCATATACATGCAATTACTACCATGATCGGTAGTAATCAGTTTTAGCGACAATTTTATGAATTAATGAATACAATGAACAAGAGACTAAAATCTTGAGCATATGCAATTCAGTAAATTGCGTAAACTTGTCATGTAAAAAACTAAAACACAAACAAATGTCAGTCAGAGATGATAACAAAATGAACTTCCATCCTTTTAACATGATATAAACTTAACAATTTTATCACCAGGTAATCTCTTTTATAGTGAAACTCTTAACGTCAAAATAATGTTGAGATGTCAGGCTGCATATTAACTCCTTACTATTGTAAAATATTAATCAAAACTCAATGAAATAACAAAAGGGTGGTAAAAACTGAATGTCTTGTTAATTTTACGTAGAATTGTTCACTTAAAATACTTGTACTTATTTTCTAAAGCTGTCATCAGTGGTAACTAATTTTGATGCCTTGTAATACTGTCTATCAACATCAGACACATATCGTAACATGCTTGTCAAAATTTTCAGTTGAAATTTTAGGCACTTTTGTGATTTGTTTAGGTATGGGTAGTTTTATGGCAGGACCTGCGCGCGCGTCAATCTCTTAGCTATTACAGCTCTGCGAAATTCTTCATTGAATGAGCACTTGTAGTATATAAGAGGCTGGTCGATGCTGTATTTAAAGCTCTTAACCTTAGTATAAGGAACACCATGTAGTTTTAATCCTGAAGCAGCTTTCTGAAAATCCATGAAATTGTGCTTTTGTAACTGAACAATTCGAAATGGCTGTTTTCGACGCACAGATTTTAATGTCCTTATCAATGATACTGGACTAAACAGTTCATGTGGTAACAGTGTCCTCTCGATGTGACTATGAATATTGTCCACCTCCTGTATGGATGAGTGACCAGGACAACAGAATTTTTGAATGATCTCATCTATGTTGTTGTCTGCCATAAACCTTTTCAATGCTATTGTCACAATTGAGATCCTATTTTGTGGGACGCTAGAGTCAGACCACAGTATATATGATTTGTGGGATGCAAGAGTCAAACCACAGTATATATGATTTGTGGGAAGGATGTTCTGTTTCACTTGATGAAGTATGCAAACCAGAGCACTTGCTATTTCGTTACAACCTGTACCAGCCATAACTTCAGTCGAAATTGCGTTATGAGCCGTTTTGTCAAGTGAACAATGCACTGTCAAATTGTATGTATTCAATTTGCGTTTGTAAAAGAAATTAGATATATTCGCTTTGGGCGAAGACAATACGTTTTCTTGATCAAAACAAATCACGAAGAAGTCTGTGTTATCTCTGTCAGAGTCACGCTCAACCTTGGAGTGATCTTTATCGAGTATGTGGTGTTCATATTTTTGTTTTGAATGTTCATCTACATCTAAGCAATCATTCAATCTAATCTCTTCACAGAGATCCCATCTATCTTTTTTAGGTCTGTGAAAGGCTAGGTTGTATTCTTTGTTAAAGATGTTCCTGTACATACTCAACTTGAGTGGATTGCTTTTGTATTCCCTGCTTATTCTTGGCTAGCTTGACACGCTAGTTTTCTAACTTCTTTAGCCCACAATGATTGATTTCTCGACCTCTACCGTCCTCTTGGCATCTTTTCAGAGTCAGTATGGACCGACTCTTGAACGTCAGGTTCATTATCATTGTTATTGTTTTTATCACATATGTTGCCTCCAGCTTCAAGACGATAATTCTCTTCATTGTAAGTTAACGATTTGTCAGCATCAGCAATTAGGTCATTATTCCCTACGTCAGAACTGGTGTTAAAAGCTAAAGAAGAGATGTCAGAACTTGCAGCATTTTCTCCGGAATCACATACATTAGTGTTGTCATTGACGTATGTTGAAGTAATTTATTTGATATTTATTTCACAACTTGCGTTTCTCAGGCCATGGTCTAATGACAATTCTGTATCAAGAACGAGCACTAACAAATGATACTTCACCGCTGTTGTGAAGTAGTGAGTTAGAAGTGGTAGCCATATTACCATCATCATTAAAGAGTAATGTGTGTAGAAATGACAAATTTAAATCAATGTCGCTAGCAACATTTGTCTGTTCCATGAAGTCTGGTTCAGACATGATATGTTCGTGAAGTTCATAAGCATCATGGTCATCTATGGGGTCACTGTTGAGCATTCGCAAAGCCTCACCTAAGCTAAATCGATTCATTTTTGCTGAAGATCTTCAGACTTGTATTCAAGTAACAGTCGGGTATTTGTTTTTTCAATTCATTTTCCCTAACATCAACATCAACAGAAAAATAAAAATAAAACCAAATCCCCAACTGTGTCTTCCAAAATAGCTCTACAGTGGTGTATTTTAAGATCAACCATATTACTACATCATCCACATTACATGAACCTTATTACTACATGAACCATATTACTACCATCCATCTTATTACATCAATCACATTAATGCCACAACCATACTACTACATCAATTATACTACTACATCAATTATACTACTACATCAACCATACTACTACATCAATTATACTACTACATCAATTATACTACTACATCAATTATACTACTACATCACTACATCAACCATACTACTACATCAATTATACTACTACATCAATTATACTACTACATCAACCATACTACTACATCAATTATACTACTACATCAACCATACTACTACATCAATTATACTACTACATCAACCATACTACTACATCAATTATACTACTACATCAATACTACTCAACCATACATACAATACTACATTATATTACTACATCAACCATACTACTACATCAATTATACTACTACATCAACCATACTACTACATCAATTATACTACTACACCAATTATATTACTACATCAACCATACTACTACATCAATTATATTACTACATCAACCATACTACTACATCAATTATATTACTACATCAACCATACTACTACATCAACCATACTACTACATCAATTATATTAATACCACAACCATACTACTACATCAATTATATTACTACATCAACCATACTACTACATCAATTATACTACTACATCAATTATACTACTACATCAACCATATTACTACATCAATTATACTACTACATCAACCATACTACTACATCAACCATATTACTACATCAATATATTACTACATCAACCATACTACTACATCAATTATACTACTACATCAACCATACTACTACATCAATTATACTACTACATCAATTATATTACTACATCAACCATATTACTACATCAACCATACTACTACATCAACCATACTACTACATCAATTATACTACTACATCAACCATACTACTACATCAATTATATTACTACATATTACTACATAACCATATTACTACTTCAAACACATTACTACATCAACCATATTACTATGTCAACCATACAGCTACATCAATCACATTAATACCACAACCATATTACTGCATCAACCATGTCACTATATCAACTATACTTCATAAAAAAGATCCTTGTATTGTGCCAGCCAAGGATATGGACAAAACCCCATTCACTAAGATTTGTTAGATTGATATAACTCCCTTCAGGAATGTAACAAAGTGGATAAAACCCCCTTCAGTGAATTTTACATTTATAATGTTGTAAGTAGTTACTTCATACATATTAATATGTTTAAAACTTATACATTACAAGACAAAAATAGTTCATCAAGGTCTGATTAAAATCTGTTTATTAATGCAAACCAGATAAATCAATGTATATTTCACCTTTTTAGTAAAATATATGAACATGTATTAAATCAAACTTATAAGGTTAATCAAAACATTGAAGCTAATCTGAGCAAAATATCTGTTAATTTGCTTGTAAGCTTGTCACCCTCAGCTCATATTATTGGGTTGAAAATTAAGTATTTTTTTCATTTTAACAAACCACTATGAAATTTTAAGGATTCTAGGACAAAAATCCCACAAACAAAATATCCCATGTTAGTTTTTACAGAGTGGGCAAAAGATCCCATATAATTCTACAGGATGGACATAAGATCCCATGCTATTTTTTTCATCCCGGACAAAATGATCCCATGTTTATTTGTCTGCCTGGACAAAAGCTCGTTCAAGAGCCCCAATTATCAAGAAAGGCAAACACTACTATTATTGAAGATTATTTGAATTAATTAGACTAATTATAGTAGATTGTTTATGCATTATTTTGCATTGTAGGAAATAAAATGTGTACACCAAACTGTTAGTCCTAGCCTTTAACAGTTGACAGTTTTGTTGTAAACACCTTGTAGCATTTTCAAACTTTATTTCCACAGTCATGAATTTAATTCAATCAAATGTAGGTATCAAATTATAAATAACAACTATCATTTGATGGAATATTGTAATGACGAACAGCACAAGTCCATGATTGCCATATGTTCAGTTGTATTAAGGACATGCAATACTAATTAATGATCAAATATTGTTATAAATGATCCAATAAACACGTGCTAGAATGATAAATGCCAGAAGAAAGTAGCCAAAGTTGTTTATAGCATGTGCGTTCAATATGCACTAAAGAAAATAGCACTGAATAATAAACACATTGTAGTAGAACATTTAATATTGGCGTGAACATGCTCTCAATATCTCTCTCTATTCAAACTTGTCATTAAACATAATTCTTGTCTAAAGCAATGCAACAATAATTACACCCATATACAAATGCATGGCATGAACATACATTTACATGCATTTTTATACATAGACAAGCACAAAAATAGCACTCAGTTAAGCACAATGACATATTATTGTTTTTTTGTCCCTCACTGTAGTCAAATACATTCCCTGGCAGCACGTAGAAACTGGTCCACTGATTTCTGGTGCTATTGGTGGTTTACATCCACCTTACCTTGTCTCTTGGCTGGCTGAATCCCATGGTGGTATTGGAGATGCTCTCAACAATGGCACTGTCCTCCTTCATACATTCAATGACAGTGTAGATTGAAAAGTGTTTATGTCCAGCTATGTGTTTGAACCCATTGTTCCAAGATTCACAAACATTATTTGTTCTGTGTCTGTCACTCATGGATGTTCCATGTTGGTGGTGAAATCTAGGTATTCTCTTCTACCACAGCATGTCTCCTAGATCCCTCACACTGCAGTCGGGGCTTGTCACATATAAGGAATAAAAATATGAGAGTACCTCTGTCAGAGACTCTGGCACCTCTTTCTGGCCATCCCCTCATTGACACTGTCCAAGAAAAGCCAGTCTGTCCAGCTTTTCACAGAAGGACCTGATTGTGTCATCCTCCCTGTATTGCACATGTAGTCCTACTGCCTGGACTTTTCTCCATGTACTCTGTGTGGTAGAAACATCCCTGGATCCACATGTCTGATGGTGGAGCGCACGGCATTGTGGATGGCCATTTCATAATCTGGAACCTCAGTTGATGGATCTGGTAGTAGGTTCCATTGGAGACACAAGTCTAGGATGGAAGTCAGACATTCTCTAGCTTGGATGGTAAGAGTGCATACAGTGCTGTTACATGGGTATTGCCCAGTTTGACAAACAGTTGGGAAAATTGTTTGGGAACTGTGAAGTTTGTACCATCCGTAAACCATATATTTGTGTCACTGAATCAAATGTCACTAGCGAATGCAATCACTCTGTTACACTCTGACTCACTGTAATATAACAAAAATGTCTGTTTTCCGAGCTTGGTGTACTCTTCTAGTGGAGTGGGTAGGGAATGTCACTGATGGTTAATGGGTCTACAGGGTTGTTCCCTCTCTTCTGCCACTGTACCATCTTCTTCAAATGTTTTCTTTTCCTGTTGCTTCCAAGACCTGGACATCACCTTTGGATAGCTTGTCAGCTATTATTGTGCCTGGTTGTCCACAGTACACCTTCGCACTCCGCTTACTTCGGTTCGAAACTTCTGGGCCTTCTTGAAGTTGGTGGCAGGATAGGACTTTGGTTAGCACTGGTACTGTCATTACCTGGAAATATGAACATTGTGTTGAAAAAACGATATATTTATATCGTTAAGGTTAAAAAGATAATGATTTGTTTCTCAGATACATTATCAAAAACTCAGGAGGAATAGCAGATTTTTTTTATTATGTATTTTTACTACTGGTTGGTTTTCAAAGAATAATTCTTTTTCTGCTGATGTCTTCATTTATGTGGAGTTTAAATGAGTCCTTTATAAAAGTTAATATAATGATCAATCATCTAATTAAGTATGTGAAGTTTCAACTGGATAGATCAATCTGCGAGAAGTTATGTAATAAAATGTGGCTAAATTTGTCCCCATTGCACCCCAAAAGGGTCACATTTAACACAATAGCTTAACATTCAGCATGTTTTATATCATGATAAGCTAACCCATATTCTTAATTCACATTTTATCCCCAAGTTCAACTATTTGGACACCTAAGTTGTGATAGTGTTTGACCTGTTGATTTAGAAAAAATCAGCATCTCATGACCTCACCAATCAGAAAAAAAACACATTTGCTGTCTATGTTAGTATCCTAGAATTCAGCAACATGACAGGTTTTGCTAAATGACATTGATAAATAGTTCATTGTTTCAGGGCAACCAGCCCATAACACATTTTGGTACAATATTCAATGATAAACAATTAATATGAGCACATGTAAACAATTCTTAAAATACTCTATAGTACTTTATTACTGATTAATACATTATATTTTGTTCATAATCGTATAATTAAAGTTCAGCAAGAATAAGGTTTACTTATTTTTTTTTCTGTGTTCAAACATCATAAATTTTATAAGGCAAGTTGTTCATTTCTAGGGGTCAGTGCATAGTACAAATACATATAGCTAACTGTTTAATTAGTCATAATTAAGTCCTCATTGAGGGTATTTAGAACCCATGGATGTATTTTTTATGCAGCCATCTTTCCAACATCATTTAAATTCTTAATGACATGGGTGTAAACTTCTTCTGTAAGTCTACAAAAAAGACAATGATCAAACGTATAAAGTAATTGTAATAACATTATTATAAAACCTCAAGTTGTGACCACCTCAATGTTACAACCACCTTGTTGTAACAACCACTTATTTTTGGACCGGCTTTTAATAACCCTTATGATTCAATTCGATAATGAGACCACCTCATTATTACGAGGTGGTCTCATTATCAAGGTTTTACTGTACTTATCAGATTTATTATACTCCTGAATAACAAAATTGTAAGTGGGGAGGTATACTGGAATCAGGTCAGCCGTCCTCCTGTCCGGACATATGTCTGTCCATCCCAGCTGGTTGGATTTTCATAAAACTTTATTAACATGTTATGCATTAGGTCTACTTGCACATATTGTAATTTATTTTCACCGAGTTATGCCCCTTATTTATTTGTATGTCTGCAAAATATTGTGCGCAGTTCTTCTAAATGGCTTGTTGGATTTCAATAAAACTTTACCTACTTAATTAGCATGATATCTTGTGCATATAGTAAGAAAAATATTCACGTTTACTTTCATCTATCTTAATTTCGGCCCAAATTTTTAATAATAGTTTCATTTGTCTTAGATAGCAAGATGTAGAGTTTGTGAATATTTATATTGAAATAGTATTTTTTGGTACATACAATGAGCAGATATCACTATAAACTGGACAAATTAGTAGAAAATGAGGTTCATCTTCAATTTGATTTACAGAGAAAACACACAACAAGTACAACTTTTTTGCTTGTATTCCTTCTTCATGTGAAATACCTGATCTCAACTGAGAATAAGAATGTCTGTACTTTCTTATAGCTAAGGCTAGAAAAAAAAATAGTTGTGTCTAGGGTTACTTGACCAAAAAAATTAGGGTAGGTAGGTCAAAAAAATTTTCTATTTTTTTTTTCTAAACTTTTCTTTTGCGTGAATAAGGCATTAGCCAGCTATGACTCACACTGTATAATTGTGTTGGATACACTAAGATAGTAATTATTCATTCTAAAATGTTAAAGGGATAAAGGCAAGTATTATATTAAGTATTTTTCATATATATTGGGCAGTAATTATGAACTATGTATATAGAGATGACCTCTTTCTGTGGGATGGTAATTTTTATACTCTGATTTTAATTGCATGTAATATTTTATGTATCTGATATCATATTTTCTGGACTGTCCATGTGTATTAATGTGTCATGTATTTTTCAATTTGTGCATTTAAAAATCACCTTAAAACAATTGGCATGTTCAGGAGATATCAAACAAAGCAAACACGTATAATCTAAGTGAAATTTCTCCAAATTAATTGTTCATTTTTGGCTCAACTGATGATCATCAAACAAACATATCACTGGACCATAGCGACTTGTATATGTTCCTCTCTTGGACATATTCACAAGCACCAATCTTCATGGCAATTAGCAAAGATACCATTTTGATTTTCTGGAATTCCAGTGTTCTGGCCAGGAATTTTTTATTGTTCGTTTTATGTGACTTATTATCACTGAGGTTTAACACCGTTTTTCAACAATTTTTCTGTTATATACAGCCACTGGTTCACCCAACCTTCACACTTTTCCTGGACTATATACTAACCAGAACTAATTTTCCCTTCTACAAAGAGCCGGCGACTTCTCTACATATGGAGGAAAATCAACATTTTTGTCCAATTTTCAGAGAGAGGTATGACCTGCCGCAACTGGGAATTTTTGAAGGCATATTGCAAATCTTAATTTGAGCTTCCATCAGTGGCAAAGGGGAGTGTGTAAGAGGTTTAGCTCCCCTGAACTTGGTGGAATCTAGTGCATCTTAAAATGAAAAGATAGAACTGTTTTAATTCAAATGTTTAATTAGCATAGGAAACACAAAAAACATTACACAGGATACTTTTGTCTCCTTTGGTATTTTGTACAAGTTGAACACATCATACCTCGGCCTGAAATGCAGATTAAAGAATGAACATTACTTTAAAATAAAAAGTCAATAATTTTCATTTCATTGTCAGTCACAGTAATTACCACTAAGGACTACTAAGTGCCCCTGATAACAAACACAACTGCTTTGAATATATTGATTTGTAGTTTTGGTGTTGTGTTTATGATTTTACTATGAATATTTTTCTCTACGACTTTGCTCCGATCCTATGCACTACTAAGGACCACTAAGGACCCCTGATAACACAAAAAAACTTCTTAAAATATATGTAAATTGTAGTTTTAGTGTAGTGCTTAAAATATTACTGCGAAATTTTCGTTTTTCTTCGACATTGCTTCGATCCTACTCAAGGGAGATCACTGCGTTTGATTTGAGGGACTGTAATTTGCGGTGGGTACTAAACGCCGGTATCGATAGATAAATGCCGGTAGTCGCCCGTGTTGGATAGCAATTGTTTAACCAGAAAACCCTTAGTAAAAAAATAAATAGAATAAATCTTAAACTGAAGTTTTATGTCGGAGATAAAATAATACGTTTAAATCAAATGTATAATATGATATACTATGTGAGTAAGAGATTTTTTCTTTTTAGTAAGTATACAACTTTCTTCTTAGGTGCTTTATAGATACAGCCCTATCACTTTTTAAGAGATATAATAACTTAGCAAAACACATTTTTGACTGGTATTTGTACTTTATCGCGAAGCAGATATTTTCATGCGGAGTAACCGTTGTTCAACTATTCACGAGATGAAAATTGGGATGGGTATTAATAGGACCTCAACCTTTAGACTGAATGCAGGGTGAACTTGATGTAATGTTTTATTTGTTTTCTGTTTAATTGTATTGCCTACGTAATGTTTTGCTACATGTTTCTCATGTAAAATTAAAGTTCTCGGTATAGCACTGACGACTGACCACGTGTTATTTTGCTCCCTTACGGGTCCCCAACTAAAACCATCCCACCAGTAAACAAAACCTGCAATAAGTGTAATTTGACATTTTGTTCATCAGGTACATGTATCAATTCAAGTTGATCAAAGATTTATGAAATTCCATATCACAGAGCCCCTTTTCGTTTAATATGATTTAGTGAAAATCACACAAACATAAATACATATCTATTAATCACTGCATTGTATATACATACATATATAAGCTGGACGTCTCTGTCTATGCAATGAATTCATACGCTTCTATGAAATTTTGACAAAAATGTTGATTTTCCTCCACAAGCTGCCGACAAAATACAAGGAAACGGCAGCAGAAAGATAATAGAAGTCATTGAAGGGTTAAACAATTGCTTGATCTGTTTAATTGACATTAATGCCGACGGTCGACCAAAGAAACAGAATTCACACATAATTATCGGATCGGTAGGTACGAATTAATAATGTCATAGTTTTGATCATTGCGTGCTTCTCCCAGTTTTACCCTGCTCGATGCAATCTCTATCCAGAGTTGTCGTTCGTTATCCCTCACTTACATCTCTGTCAACATCACAGCTTTAGACACGATTCTTGTAATACAAGAAATAAATTCATAAATAGTACAATATCTACTACTAAGTGAAGCAAT
This sequence comes from Lutraria rhynchaena, assembly GCA_008271625.1. Classification (NCBI taxonomy): domain Eukaryota; kingdom Metazoa; phylum Mollusca; class Bivalvia; order Venerida; family Mactridae; genus Lutraria; species Lutraria rhynchaena. Next base: position 4,645,093 of record VIBL01000010.1, read on the forward strand.
TTATTTCCCACAATATATCCAAGACAAAATATGCAATAATTTATCAGAAAATCATGGAAATTATTTTCAAGCGCACTATCTACTTTCCAGACGCTGACAGAGATGTGATGGATAATGAACAACAACTCTTGGTAGAGATTGTGCTCAATGTACGAAGTATGGTAACTCAGGCATAAAAACACAGAAAATAATTTAATACAGGTTTGAGTTCTGACAAATATAAAGACATACTAGTAACAATTAATCTAGAAAGTACTATCATGTCATACGGTAGAATACAATAATATCTATAAACAACAAACCAAGGATTTGCAGTCAAAATGTGCATATAATCTGTTTATGGTGTAAAATGATGTATATTTTATGATATCAAAAAACAAATTCTTATTTTTTATCCCAGGTACAGACGATATTGAAACGAAAGGCTGAGATTATGGACAGTTTTGCTGAATATTATTCCAATGACAGAAGACGGTCGTTAATATGCATTTTTAAAGAAATCAATTTCAATGAAAAAATACAAATAAATTACAAAGATGCCATGTTTATTTATAATTATATGTCCGCTAATAGGTCAAAATAATTATAAGGTTATCATGGTAACAATTATGTTGGGCCTGAATATTTAAGACCACCTCGATAATAAGGCCATTTCTGTAACTTCACTTCCTCATTTTCTGTGCGTGACCGTTCTCGTTGCTTTTACTCGGGACTTTTGATTGGGCTTCCTTGCAAATGTCTGTGTTCTTTTAACGGTATACTGTCCATCAGTTGACGTCACTGTTTCTGGTTTTAAGTCTTTGTCAGTGACGTTAAGGAACTTCCTAAAGTACCCGTCTTTTTGTGTTTCAGTCTTGGCATGCCACACTGCAGGGACAAGTTTGAATCTCGAATATCTCGCTCTTAGGCAGAAGTTCCATGTACCGTAGAGAGATCTGCGGTCATTAGTCATTTGTACGCGCACTACATTATAAAGTTGAATTACGAGGTCATCGGTTTTTTAGGTTTCCATTTAATTGCTTGTTTGAGTTTGTGATTCATTGATTCCGCGTTGTTGTTTGTCCAAAGGGTAGTTTCATTATCAATACAGCACAGTTCTATCTTTCGTTCAACATATTTTTCGTAGTATTCTATGAAATCCTGGTGGTTCGCGCTTAATTTCTGTTTCATTTCTTGGTTTTTTAATGTGAAATCGACGCTGTCATTTGCGTGCGCTATACCTTGGGGGCCAAATATTTCTCGGACAATTCCATTTCTGTCTTTGACTTATGTGGGAATTTGTCGGTCAGCTGCCTTAGAATACTGTCTTTGATGTGCTTCGTACATAGTTTTCGTCGAGCATTTGGGAATGTCATGTCAACTGCATTTGTCCGCGCACGTTCGTCGTCGGTACCGACAAGCAACTCAGTTCTGTCCACATCTTGCCCAAGTTGAGCCTTTAGATGGGCGAAGAATCTGTAATAGGATGAAGTCTTTCCATCCCAATGTAGCATGAGAGGACCCAGCATAATTGGGGGTTCGCCAGATTCTCTGCAGGTCACCTTGCGGCTCTTGTAGACGACTGTCGTCACATAACATGGTCCTAACATGAATGATCTGTCAACACCAATGACGCCAGCGCTTGACAAAATGTACGATTGGAGGTCTTGGGTCTTGTTCTTGGGTGTAGCATATGATTATTGGTTTAGGCATGTCTCTTGAGTGAATGATTTCTGCCACTTTCGTATGAGAGTGGATAATTTTTATGATATTAAGTACTTCATCAGCCTCATTTCTGGATGGAATTGATGTTTCTTTGGTCATTTTTCTTTTGAAGTTTTGGCATTGTTCTCTGTTCCTGGGAAAATTAATTGATTCGTCCACTCGTGTTAGTTTTTCGTAGGCTTCTGAAGCTGTGGCGTGTTTCACGGTCTCTTTGATGGCCGTGATCGTTTCGGGTCTTGTGCGCATGTACGCTTCTGTATTTACTTTCGAGTTGCCGTAAGGAGGGGGTTCGATGTGGCCGATGTATTCCACAACTGATATGTGCTGCCGATGACATAGTTCCTGGGGTGGATCACAAAACCAACTGACACGTTTTTTGTAGTTGGCGTTTCTTTTCAAGGTGGTATAATACCGATGCAGGGTAAACACAGAGCTGGGAGACGGCTGTGGGACTACAGGTATCATTCTTCGAACGCCTTTTACTTTCTTCTCTGAGCAGAACAGTCCATGTTGCTCCACGTGTCTCAATATGATATTTAGTCTTGCTTGTTCTGGAATTTTTGGAATCCCACGCTCCAATCGTGGTAAGATGCCCTTTTCCCAGTCTTATTGTTAAATATGTTAGCTTCCCCATTAACAATGGCATACACATTTTCTTTTCTTCCTGGTGGTACGGCATGTAATGGAGGAGTTTTCCCACTCACAATTTCAAGGAGATCTTCTACCGAGAGAAACTTTCCGTCGGTCAGAGGGTTCATATCAGGGGCTGAAGTAAATTGTTCATTGTTTAAAGAACTAGCACGTGATTTTTGTGAGGGCGCACCAATACTTGCTTCAGATAAATTATGGGAATTGTCATAATAAGTGGTATCCACACGGAATTCGTTATTCTCGCTGTCTGGCGAACTCGAGGTACTGACACATTTTGTTTTCATCGGGAGGATTGTACGATATCGTTTTATGGTTCGCTTTTCACTTTTGACTGGCGAACTCACTAAGGATGGGTTGAAGAGAGGTTCTGTTAAAATCTGTTGAGATTCGTTACTGTCATTGGTTGGATTATTCTCGAGCGATGGGTCAGAATCACATTCTAATGTAAATACATATACTTGCAGACCTGAATTTTCCGAATATGAAGCGAATGTTGACGTTTCTCTTCACCACTAATGTGTTTCAATGAATAATTTCGAAACGCCCAACTTACGAAACTAAATCCGAATATTTTTTTTAAAAAATAGGCGCAAGATGACATAATGCACAATATAACGAGTCATTCATGAGAAGCACACAAAAGATTGTGCATAAAGACGGACTGACAGACGGACGGACGTACTTACTGTAAAGTATAGGGTTATCCCATTGATTTCCCATTTGATGTTTTTGACCCTACAAGAGAGATATTCTAACCACAAATGAAAAATAACCTCACAATGGCCGTTTGTACGGAAAGAACCTCATAATATCAACTGTACGCTTACCCTAATGTATATCTCGTTTGTACGGACATATAAAAAAGACAGACCAATGGACGGACGGACGGTCTGAAACCAGTAAATAAACTTACCACTTTTATGCGGAGAGTATAATTATATTATATCGAGTGATGTTTTCTGTGAAAGAATGAATATATTATTATCGCGCTCCTCGTTATGATGATGGTGATGATCTTGCGCTGGCTGTGATTACGATGATGAAAATGATGACGCCGAAGATGATGGCGATGGTGGTCGTTATGGTGCTGCTGATGATGGTGTTCTGTATAATTATCGTGATGATGATGGTCTTGGTGGTGGTGTTGATTATGAGTAAGATGATGATGACGGGGATGATCATGATGATCGTGTTGACCATAAAAATCGTTGTGGCATAAATAAGATGTTCAATAAAAAGTGAATGTTTAAAATATGTTTTTCTTTCAAAACCGATGTCGAATGTGATGGATTCGATGCCAATTTCTATTTCATGCGTCCATTTTTACGTGTGATATATTCGTTTTGGTGTACATATAAAATCTTAAGCCAGACGCATGCATCACATTTTAAGCACCATATTCATTTGGTAAGCATGCCGTATTCGATCGAATATATATATGACGCCTGTGATATGTTGGGTCGATTTTTTCACTCGTGTAACTTATTCGATTTGTGACGTATACGGTCCAACACATGAATATACATTTTGTCCTTTTTAATGTTGTAATAAATGATATCATAAGACCTGATTTAATGTAGACGGAATATGATTATATTTCATACACGATCGTCTAATAGTCATTTCATATTGCTGTCTTGTGAAGAGGTAACCATTATTTAAAGAACTCTTCAAGCAAAATCATATCTCAATTTAGCCACCAATACAGGTTTAAATTTCATTTTTAAATATATTTTTTCAACCTAAATTGATCTAAATAATAGATTGTATCTATTTGTATATCCACATACATGCACAGGTATGGGTGCATTTAGATAACAGCATAAAATTCAAAACAGCTAATTATACACAGCTGGGACCAATATACATGTGTATATACATATATGTGTATATTGGTCCCAGTACACAGACATAACATAAATTACCCAAAAGTCTGTTGCATGTGGAATAATCTTAGATCTTAATCTGCATCACTAAATATTACCACCCACTGTTATATAGAACTCGAGGTTAAATACAATAGATACTAACAGCAATTAATGACACTAGGTATATACTGGTGTCCCACTGATCTGATCTGATAACAGCTTGGTATGTTCATAGTGCACCATGATACAGGTCCTTACCATTTTTTTGTTGTTGTTTTTTACCCGGTTTCTCTTTCAGTACAATATAAATACCAATCTATCAATCTATTTCTTAAGTATATCTACGTAGTTATGTCAATATGTGTTTATAAGTATTATTTGTCACATTCCAAATATAATTATGTAATGCCCATTGATGTCTGTAATGTCTGAAAAAACTTTATAATTATATAAGCTACATATAAATATATGTAATCTTTTTTTAATTTTGCACACATAAAACTTTTTTATATTTCAAACACGATAGCAAATTTTGTTCTACGTATTATAAATAAAATTTCAATTGATTTCGATAAAACTTATATTAGGGGTTTAGTCCTTCACCAGCTGACTTGTAAAATTTTCCATTTCGCGGTTGGGTTCATTTTGCACACCATGTGGGGGTGGATTTTCATGTGCGATTTCTACGTCAATAATCAACCCATTCGAGATTTTCTCGAGGGAGGGTGGCCTTGTGAGCTTTATGTGTCACAAATCGAATATGTAACACGAGTGAAAAATTCGACCCAATATATCACACTCGTCATATATTCGATCGAATATATGTTAGGGTGGTAGGGTAAGCGTACAAATTGACATTATGAGGTTCTTTCCGTACAATTAAATTGCCATGGTGGGGTTAATTTGTAATTGTGTGGGTAGAGAATCTCTATTGTGAGGTTAAAAACATCAAACAATTATTTTATCGGTCATCATCATCACGATGAACAACGGCATGACAACCATCGTCATCATCATTATCATCATGACCACCACAATTATTATTATCATGTCGACCAATTTAATTTTATCATCATCATCATTATCACGACCATTATAACCATGATTATGGAGATCTTCTGAAGCAGCATCTACACAATCACGCTCATCACTACGATCATAATTAATGTAATCGTCATCGTCGTTGTCATCATCATAATGCCAGCCTCATTACATAACTCCATGAAAATAAATCGATTATTTTTTACAATAAGCAAAAAATAAATTCGCCAAAATTTGGCAGTCCCAGATAAAATTCTGTTTTCAGTTTTCTTCACCTCATTTTTTAAAAATACCAAAAATGAACAATGTTTTACGCAATGGCTCAAAATCTTCCTTACGACTGTGCTGACATCCCGCTTACATAGTTTTTCGCCAAAGCTCGAGTTTAAGCCCCGATAACAAACCCTTTTCTCTCACCCCGACTCAGAAATTAATGTAATCATCATTTTAGTTGCATTGCAACAGCTGTCAGAAGATTACCATTTATTTGTAACATTTAGTGTAGCAAACAGGCATTCAATACAATGGCTAATGAATGTATATATTACTAATTTTGTAGGACTTTAATAAATGTTTAAACTAACATAATCTTGATTTAGCATTGCTTAGACGAATGGTGAAATTTCTAAAATGAATGTAAAATATCAGATGTAAGCATTTTTAGACTAAGTATTGTAAAAGTATGATAGAGGTATTATTGTTATTGTTTTTAACACCTTTATTTGAGCATTTCAAAATAAAACTGGACCCAGGTAGGTTTTGATTACAAACTACACGTTGCATATCATATCACCTGCTATTTCCGTCTGAAAATATGTATATAGATCATAATTAGATAAAACGGAATTACCCACCATCACTTTGGGGCTCAAACTGGTTCTAAAACCTCTAATAAACATCCATTTTCAATTATTTTCGTCGTACAAACATGTAAAAGTACACTTTCTAAAGCATGTTATGGTTCCATGGGGGTCCCAGTTACCTACATGAGGTCTCGAATGATAACTACAACCTATACCTACACGACCATGTGTCATATATATATATATGTATGCACTAGGACTTTGCGGCTTGAACCGGCACGAAAACCTCTCATAAACGTCCATTTACTCATACATGCAGTTTATATACATGTAAAATCCTGTATGCGCACCTTCTTAAGCATGCTATGACTCCTACGAGTGTCCCAGATACCCGGAAACGGCCTCAAACGATAGCCAATACCTATACATACACAGTTCTGTGACATATAGGTATGCCCCATAACCTTGGACTCGAACCAGGTTAAAAATGCCGGACATACATCCATTTTCTCATATTTTCCATATAAAAACCGCGTATGCAGACCTTCTTAAGCATGCTGTGACCTCCATGACCTACACAACCAGATATCATGTGTGTATGAAAATGGTCCTTGGGACTCTAACTGGGCCGAAAACCTCTGACAAACCTCCTAGCCACTCAGTTATGGTCTCAAACGATAGCTTGTACCCATACCTGCTCTACCGATATTATATGGGTAAGTACCTGGTCCTAGGTGCTAGACCCAACCCTAAAACCCATGACAAACCTTCGAAACAGTGATATTTCAGTATAAGCACTTTTTTTTTCAACAGTCCTAGGTTTGCTATAACCGCCAGGGTTATCCCAGCTACTCGGTTATGGTCTTAACTGATAGCCAATACCCACACCTACTCAACTGTGTATCCTATGCCTTTACGCCGGTCCGTAGGGCTCGAACTGGCTGCGAAACCTGTGATAAATCTTAAAAATACTGATGTTTTGTGAATTCGAACCCTTCTGTTCAACATTCGTAGATGTACCATGAGTTCCAGCACTATCCTAGTTATTCGGGTATGTTATCATATTAAAGCCAGAACTCATACCGGCTCAACCACTATCATATCCATATGTGTATGCGCCAGGTCTTTGGGGCTCGGACCGGTTCGAAAACCTTTGACATACGCTCATATTTGTTCTATTTTCTATATAAAAACCGGATGTTGAGAATTTGTAAGGCATACTGTGACCCACAAAGAGGCCCTATCTCTTCAAAAATGGCCTTAAATGATAGCCAGTATCCATACATACACAATACTGTATCATATGGGAGTGTGTCTGTGTGTTGGTGTTCGAACTGGTCCGAAAACAGGCTAAAATAGTGAAATATCTGTGCCAAAACCAGACAGAATGATGTTCTAGGACATGCCGCTATCTTTGAGGGTTTGCTAGTTTATCGAAAGTGGTCTTAATAGATGGTCAGGACCTGTCCCGACATGAACATAAATTACACAGGCATGCCCGGTCCCTGGGGCTCGAACTGAACAGGCAATCACTTAAAACCGGCATTTTTCTCGAAAATTATCATACCGAACCTCATCAAAAGTTATCTGTCTGTTTGACAATGTGCGTGCTTGATTATTTTTGCTTATATCATTTGATTTATAATTATGCAATACTCTTGTACGACGACAGTGCTGCCTCGTCACTGTCTTGTGTTTCATTTCGTCAAGATAGGATTTACAGCAGGGTATATTATCATATCAGTAATTAATAGCTGAACACTATTTAATACTATTATGCTCAGTTTCTTCCTTCCATGTATTTCTGTAGGTCCTGACTTGAAATATAGAGACGCATTACCAATGTGACATTTTCTCATCGTACAATATTCAAATGTACTTATTTCGTTATCTGTCGTCAACTCTCAAACTGTAGTTTTTAACATGATAATTCCCAATTAGTTACAAACTGAATAAATAATTCAACTACATGTTGTACAGATGTTACTCAATCCCTGTAAATGCAAACAATAAGCGATCAAATAGTTTTATACCTATAACTTATATCCGTTCATATCCGCGGATATGAGCCATACCGTTCCCTCCCTTAATTATGTTTAAGTATTTGGCCAAATTGCATTATTTCTGTCAAAATAGGTACACCATTCTGGTAAACAACCACGCTTTATTGTGAACATCACTTCTAAGTATTTCCATGTATCATCTAAACACACTACTATCGAAAAGAAACGATAAAATATTGATGTACAGAAAAGTCATATTCGATCATATCCGCGGATATGAGGAGTCATATATAGCTCTGTCCTCTTTTCGTGTCTACAGTGACCAAATTGCGTCATTTCTGTTAATCTATCTCCACCAATCTATTAAACAAATAATACTGGACTGTGTAGAAAAGTACTTTCATATGTCTAGAAACGATCAAATACTGTTCCCTAGAAAAGTCATATTTGATCATATCCGCGGATATGGATCCATATTCGCTGTTGTTTTCTTATTTTTCACTCACAAATTCTACTTTTGTCTCTTCCGATTGTGCACATTGTTTCAAATCATTTTAATGAATCATTTAAATAAATTGTTTGTGAGGAGAAATGACTACATGTGTTTATAAATAGGAAATTCAAGCTGGTTCCGAACGAGTTACTCGGTAAACCGGGATAACTCGTATTCTAGTATTTTCATGCTGCGAATATGGGCAAAATGTCTCATAAATCTGATTAAATTCGCACGAAATTAAGTAAAATGTATCTAATTATAAAACTAAATCTGTTAAATACAATAATGATAAACAGAAATTACTATAATTGCGTATATAGTGTAATAAAAAGTCATATCCGCACATATCCGCGGATATGGCCCATATCCGCTGTTTAGTCATACCCTTACATAGCTTCTTGTTTCTTTGACATTGTGTCAGTCAACAAAGACGCAATTTCCACGATCTTGTTGTTCAAACATTGCCGCGGCGTAGCAGGAACAATGACTATGTATTGATTACATTTAGTTATGTCTAACCTAGAAAGGTGATTTTGTTTCACGATTTAACTTATATTACTCTAACAGGAAGTTGAATGTCACAACTTCCTGGATATTGGGGAAGCCGAAAATGTCAGGCAAAAAATCAGAATGGGTTTACGATGAGTTGCTCTGTTTTTTGGGCAGTGCTTTCTTCCATGTACCCGTTGATGGTTTTATAGAAGCAAAATGTTTAAGTATGTTGATTTGACCTTTGCGTTTCCTTTTGTCATCATTGCCGTATTAGATATTACACATTGTTAATCGATATTTCTGCTGTGTCCAGTCGAGATTGAAATGAGTTATTTGAAATCAAGCGCTGTCGATATTGCGGGATGAACATTAATTGGCTTATATAGGTTACAGTTTTTTCAAGATTAAATTTTGAAAGGATGAGTAACAAGATTAATCAAACAAGTTCTGGTTATTCAAACAGTTAAATGTCTCTCAGAAATTTGTCCAAAAATACAGAAAATAATTTTTAATTGCTTGCCAAGTTTAATGTATTTATACTTGCATTCCTATGTCCTACTCATCTGACATGGGTTTTTTTTTCTGTCGAATGAGTAGATTTTTTTCTGTAGTAGCTTTCTGTGGACAAGCAGGGCTTTCGATCTCCCGAATTTGGGGCCGAAATGCGGCCCCATTCCCCCACCTCTCGAATATACTTTTTTCCCCTATTTGTGGTAAAAATTTCCCCACCTATTACATTAATTGGGCTTTTGAAATTCCCCTTGAACTGAAAATGATGCAAAATCCCCCTCCCAGGACCCCATCCCCAGTCCACCAAGAGAGAGAGCCCTGGCAAGTATCAAATTAGTAACAAAATGATGATTGATGTAAACCTTATGTAAATTAATGAATATGAAGTACTGTATGTAAATATCGGCAGTATGTCTATCATAAATTGCCAGTAATTTAGTTGTTCATTTGCATGTATCAACATCAACTTTAATTGCCCCACACTGGTTTATATAATGAAGATGGTTATTTAATCCATTTAGTTGTGTCAACATCTTTGTGTATTCTTCATTTCTGCATCCTCAGTGGAATTGAAAAAAGTTTGTACTGTACCATACAATCCATTGTTGTACATTTTTCAGGACTATCATATGTTTTGATAGTATTTATTGAATATTTACTGTGATATTACATTTTATTAAGCATTACGACCAACAAGATAACAAAGACTCAGATTCTGACTTATTATTTTGTTCTGGACAACCTAGATTTTCATACCTAGAAGTTCTTGTTTGGAAAGTAGAAAAAATTGATATTTCCACACCCTATGTATTGATTATGTAAATAAGCATTTAGTAAATACACAATAATTAATCAAGTTTCCTAGTAAACATAAACTGAACAACTAGTACCCCTTTATTTGTCAGTATCACATCAATCAGTAATAAAGGTAGTAATTAAGGTTCAAATATTGAGGACCAGGACTGCAATTTAAAATAGTGAATTCTATTTTTAGTACAAGTGCATCATTTTTATGTTTAAACTTAAAATGGATAGAACATAATAATTACAATTTATCTTCTCCAATAAACTGAGGAATTTTTCACTTTTGTACAATTTTTAATTGATTTTTTCTGTCTGAATAATATTTAGTGTATTTCTAAGTAACATACAAAGCTGTTAAAATAGTTTAGATCCTTTGAAAATTATAATCAATTAAAGCTTTACATAATAGTAAAAAACATAATATGGAAGCTTAGTGCTAAATTTCTTTGGACAAAAATATGTTTTACTGTGAGTGTTTTGTGATGCAAGATAAATATGATATGATAAATATGGATTGCTGAAAAAATAAATTCATTCATAGTCAACTATGTCTTTTAACAAAATCACATGGCTATCTTTGTATTTTATTTTAATGTTTTTTTTCTATCATTTTTGTCACTAGTTTGCATAATTGGCGCAATGTCTCTGAGGTCAATTTTATATGATTTCAGTCCCATTTTGTAGTTTTATATTGGCAACTCGTCAAAATCACAGTCATGGTGACATGATCTTTACTGATTACAGTTAAATAATCAATTGAAATGGAAACAGTAAGGGGTTGTTTTTATCTGTTGTTTTATGGATCTGCATTACAGCTGTCTGGGGATCAGACATGTTTTTCTAAATTTAATCAGTGAACGGGCATGATGAACTATTTAAAGATGATTATGATAGGTGTCTAGCAATCAGTGCATTAATTAGTGACATAAAAATAACAACCAATAATCATCATTCTTTCTATGTTGATTAAATTGATGATTAAAGTTGTTAATGCTTGTAGAAAAACTTTCTTTACACATAATCCAAAGATAAAGTCAATTCATCATTAGAAAGAATTGTCAAAATGCATAATCCAAAGATAAAGTCAATTCATCATTAGAAAGAATTGTCAAAATGCTTTTTATTGAGTGTCCATTTATTAGTTAGCCATAGTGATGTTGTTAATCTTATTGTTAAAGCATTGACTATTTTATTTGGACTCAAACATCTACCCAACTAATTGTCAATGCTCGGAGACCAATTGAAGTTGGTGAGTACCATTTGAGTGGTGAAGTTAGAAAAAGAAAAATTGTTGCTCTGAAGTCCATCATACTGTAGACCAGTGACAGTTCTGTTAAAACTGTCTGCTTTCATTTTTCTGAAATTGATACCCACAATTTATACACAAAAGGCCCTTACCTGTGAAAAAATAATTCAAATAATTGCACTTTTTGCACTGAATAAATCTCACAGACTTTGCTGGGACCTAGAGATAAGGCATGGTTAAAAGTTTTCAGGAATTTTCCTGAACCTGTTTTTCCCAAGTCCAGATCCTACTGGTTTTTGTTGTTTCTACAACAGCGAGGTTAAGATTTCGAGTTTTTGAAAATTTTCAACTTTCGCCCATGATAATGTCAAATGAGTGCATTTTGAAGGAGTGCAATTCAACTGAACATGTAACAGGTATTTTAAATTATTTATGCGATGACTCTTGTCCGTTAAATTCTTCATATTTTGATACATATTTGGGCACCAGATACCAACACCATGCATTTTTACTCTCATCTGACCCTTACAAATTTATTACAAAAATGCTGTTTTTGGAATGCACTTTATTTCCTTAAATGATGATCCAATTTGTTAAACAGGTATAAAAGATTTGTCCCATTACTTTTGTTTAGCTTTATACATTAAGTTCAATATAGTCAACCATTCTATGGCCTCAATTTTAAATTTTTTCATCTGATTAGAATTTTTCATCTTTCATTATTTTCCTGGGACTTTCTCGTTGATTTTTGCCTTGTTCAAAATAAATGTACTTTTTGATATGCATAAATTTTCTTAGGTTAAGTTCAGAACTTTGATTTGAAATAAATAAATTGAATTTGGTGTTTAGATTTTAGATAAATACAATCAACTCTGTGTGTTTGTATAGTTTCATTGAATTCTTAATATTCATTTTTGTTTTCAGTTTTCGATCCAAGTGTTGAAGATTCTGAAGAGTATAAAAAAATACATCATGAATACAAGCAGATTGTAAGTATAGCCAGTATTTATTGTATATTTTCCTGCCAGACATTAATAATGTATTATCGTTTCCACATTGACTTGGATCCATGAATTCAACATAATGAAATCAATACATTTCTCCAAGTCTATGATGCATTCAAGCGTTGAATCAATGTACCTAATAAACTGTGAAACAGTCACCAGCCTTGATTGATAAAACCTTCTCTCACTCTCGATCAAGAGTATGGTTATGTGTTAAATACAAATTTATCTATTTGAAAAAGTTTATTTAAATCATTAGGTACTATTTCTTTTTTTTTTGTTATAAATTATTTCCATATGCATCCAAGCAATGGTTAAACTGCATAATAAATATGATTATTGGAAATTTAAATGATTTATTGTATTATTTTTAATTCTATTGCTTACATTGTTTAATTTTAAAATCAATAAGGTATGGTATTGTCCAGTGATCAGGAAAGAAATTTTCTTAATGGGACAATGGCCCTTTTGGATTCAAAATCAGTGTGACATTCTGAAAACCAATGTGACATTTCCATATGGCAATAACTGAGTAGCAATTAAAACAGTTAACTATTAATGAGTGCCTACCTGCCTAGGCGCTTGTTGAATAAAGAAAAATGGGGTTTCCGCTGCCATTTGCCAGTTTTGCAAGTGGCAAAAAAAATCTGCAAGTGGCAAAAAAATCAAATTAAGCATACTTTTTTGTATCCCTCTGTACATGTGGTGGAAAAAATATATTGTCGAGTGGAAAACCTGGAAAAAGCTAGTGTACAGTGTCAAATGACACAGAGTCTCTATCATTTGGTGCTTGCTTTTGCAAAAGGAAAGAATTGCATTAAGCGTCAGATGATGCAGAACAGCAGTATTTACATCGTTCTCACTTCATTTCTTACACAAAAGGATAGAAAACATGTGAATGTGCCACTGGAGTTGCCCAAGACAATGAGACATTTCAAATTTTAATGTGACTATGGCGCATGGCGCATGCCTTTCCCAATTACTGATTGTCATAGGCTTTGTTGTTACAATTGTTGGAACTTCAACACTTAAAACACTGCATTGGTTAACTTAGTTGTTATTAGTTAGCGCTACTAGAATCATTAATTAATATATATATACCAGTTTCTGTCGCGTGTATCCTTTTCCTGAAGGTTTTTCTGAAAAGACATTCAAGTTAATTATATGTCACTAACCAATTTGTTTAACTTGTCAGATCCCTGAGAATCTGTAGTAAAGTGCCTTATTAATGTTCATATTTTGATGTGTCATTGATGCTCTACATAACATGCAACTGTCAAATTACATGTAGAAACTATGTCTCTTTGCTTCTATTATTGTCAGCAGCATTTCAGTAAATGATCCTTAAAGGGGAAAACACTTGAGATTATTCTCCTGTCTGGTTCACTCAAGTGATTACCTCTGCTGATGACTTGATATAATTCCACAGGTTATTAATTATGATCTAATGATGTAGGGGCATATAGCGATCGCGTTGTCCATCCATCTATCCGTCTGGTTAAGTAGATTTTACTGTTTTGTCTATGGCTTTGATACTTATACAGTTGTTGCCTTGGACCAATCTTAATATACCCATATCACCCCACCTCAATTTGACCTTGATTAGCTAGAAAACACTTAATTATATGTTACTGTGCATTAAAGTATAGTGGCCTAGCATTGGCTTCACTTTAAGTTATTTAAAGCTGTAATAAAAACTTGTAATAACAATAATAAAATGCAGAACAAAAAACAGCCATGCACTTTCAGCCTGACACAGCAATACAGACAAAGTTACTAAACAACGCACCTCAAAGGAGTACCTCATAGCAAACAACCATGCAAATAACTCATTATAAGTGATCACATGGCTGGCTCAGACATGATTTTAAACTAGAAATACAAATTACATGTATAAAGTTTGACAATATATAACAAAATATTCACAAAAAGCCACGCACACAAGTTGTGAAAGTGGTCCCAAAGTTCACAGACCGCTAATACTCAAATATTATAAAATGGATGTCACCACTGGGTGTAGTAAAATTCATATTTCCTGGAGATTTGTTGATTATTCTTTCTGTGGAATGTTTCACAAAACTCCATGGATGATTTAGATGCTTCATAAGTTAGTTCATGATAAATTTACACAATGTCCTGTGGGAATATGATAATTGACAGTTCAATGTTATTATTCACAACTGAACTTGAAGATTGTTGTTATAAATGAATTGTTAATGGCTTTAATTTGGTATTTACAGAATGAGGAAAAACTTCTGATTTGTATTTAATGTACTTGTCTGCTTAGGCAGACTAATGTCCATCAAAATTTTCCTTCAATGTTATGGGCTTCAGATGAGTTGATTAGTTGGAACACGTCAAAGCATGTCCACAACAGTCATCTCAGTGCTTTGATTCATAACGTGATATGTTTTGTTTTGTAGATCGAGGCATTATTGGACGCATTTTGTAAAGATTCAAAACTGTCTCATGACGAAGTAATCAAAGCACTCAAAGACATGAATGCCAAGAAAGATATCAGAGAGGTTTTTCAGGTATATTGTATTACAGCTTCATTAGTTGTAAATTAAATATTGATTAATAAATGTTTACATGTAACCTTTCTCTTTGCTGATTACTTTGTCATTTTAAGTGTTGCAGGTAATTAAAATGAAAAAATGCTGCTTAAATTTTGTTGTTTAGACTATTATCTATATTCTGATGTTAAGTATCATGATTTTCATGATGAGATTATTATGTTGATTTCTCAATGCTTAATTGGGTAATGGCAAATATCATTCAAATTTATAAAAAAGAGATCTATTCAATCAGCAGTAGTAAATTAATGATAAACCCACATATCCCGAGTAGATGACATGGTTGTTTTGGTATTATGATAAAGTCTGTTTTAGTAGGTAATTATGGTTCTGTCTGTACTATGACAGTGTGTGATTTGTCTTTCGATAATTACAAGATCTGTAAAGTAGGTAATGTGATTGCTTTGTTTTATTACAGGGTCTTTTCGAGTTGGTGATCGCTATGGATGACTATGAAGTGTTTGTACGTATGATGACTACCAAAAATATTGAACTTCAGCAACAAGCTCTTATGTTAATCATGAAAACAACTGGTCATCTACCTGATAGTTTAACATCAGGTAATGCTGAACTGTCAACTCCTCCACCCGCTCCAAGAGATAGTGAAGATGAAATTATGCAAAAAGTACTGGAGTAAGTTGATTTTTTTTCATATAGTATTACACTTAAATACCTAAATCCTGTTTGTGATGTCTTTATAACGGATCTGTGTATCATGATGGACAGATATATGTGTTTATAATGGTTGAGCAGTTCTTTGGACATTTTTCAGTTAGCCACCATGGTAAAACTTTATTAGAAATGAAATAGAAAAAAACAAGTGAGATTTAATTATTATTTTATCATCATTATGATAGATCCTACTTTTACCTTACATAATATTATAAGGGATACACTTATTATTTGTCATTACTGTATTATGAATCTTATGATATGATTACTATAAGTTGGATAAAAATGGTCTATAATGTATGTGTGTTTAAAACTGATTGCTGTGTGATTGTCATGCAGTTGTAATGGTCTCCTGTTTGATAAATGTGGAATTGTAATAGATCATAATGTTGTGAATTTCAATCTATAATGGACCCCAAAGTGATTAATGTGAGGTTTAAATGGACCAAGGTCAGTTTAGTGTCAGGTTATAATGGACCCTAGGGAGATTAATGTTGAGTCATGCTGTATCCCATTGTGATTAATGTGGGATTGTCATGGGTCCCAGTGTTATGAATGTGAGGTTATAATAAATCACAGTGTGGTATATGTGAGGTTATAATGTATCCCATTGTGATTTATGTGAGGCTGATATTGATCTCATTCTGGAAAATCAGTGAGGCCTAAAAAAAGGTTTGTTTCCGGTTACCTGACCAACCTATCTTTTACCTGCCGAGTGCTGACTCATAAGTTTTTATGGCATCCAAATCTTAGTGCTATATTGTAAATTTCACAACAGTGTTGCCAATATATGTAAAAAAAAAACAGAAAAGATAAAATCCCTTCCTACCGACCAACATTCTTTTGGGCATGTAACCGGAAACAAACTTTTTTTTGTTTAGGCCTCAGCATGCATATTAGATGTTGGTTTCAGGGTCTAGAGTAAAGATTCGAAATCAAGTAAAACTTATTAATGTGTAATTTCCTTGAAACTAGCAACATAGGATATGGGTATAAATTAATTGATTACATAGCATGTGCTCACTGTAAAGCACAATTATGTGTTTCATGAATCAAACTTAGTGAAGTACTGTTTTCAATTTGATTTCATATGCACTTTACTTCATTCGCTTTGTAACTTGTCTATTTCTCACATTCTTTATTGTTCAATATGACTGCATGTGAAATTTTGTATTTTACCATCTACAACTGCTTGAATACAGTATGGTTATGTAGAAAATTGAACCTGATTGCCTGTCTATGTCTTAACATTTTTACAAGTGCTGTTGTATAATGTTTTGCAGTGCTATTGGCATGTATGTGCATTGTAATATTAAGTTTTATTAAGTATTAATTGACTCTGATGGCAGATTATTATTTAAAAAATGCTGACAGGTTATCTCTGTTTATTAGTTAATACTGTAGACAGATTCATGTTCTAATTTGTACACAGATGAGTATTTAATATTGCAGATAGATTATTATTTAATATTGTAGATAGATTATTATTTAATATTGTAGATAGATTATTATTTTATATTTAAGTCAAATCATCATTTAACATGATTGTTCTTGATCTTTTAGACAATCAAAGAAAGAATATGAAGAAGAACAAAAGCGATTAAAAAGACAAGAAACTAAGGATAAGGAATCCATGATGAGAACAATGGAACTGTCAAAAGCTGAGGTTGCACAACTTGAG
Organism: Lutraria rhynchaena; assembly: GCA_008271625.1. Taxonomy (NCBI): domain Eukaryota; kingdom Metazoa; phylum Mollusca; class Bivalvia; order Venerida; family Mactridae; genus Lutraria; species Lutraria rhynchaena. Next base: position 4,662,644 of record VIBL01000010.1, read on the forward strand.
GTCCAAAAGAAAGCCGAGCAAGAAAAACTCAATGTTGTGTGTATTTTTACCTCTAACCATTTTAAAGTTTTTAGTAATTTTCATAAATTGTGATATTGGCAAACAAGTGTTGAAGAGACTGCATTCATATAACAAATTATTCATTATAGAATTTGATTGGCAGATCACATTCACACAACTTAGCCTCTTTCCACACAAAGCTTGATCAAACTATAAACAGGTAATGTTTACAACCCAGGCCAAAATTTATCTTTACCTTAAAGTTCTTAATTATGACATGATGTCTCATGAAAGTTGCATAGCTTGTCAAAGTTACTGTACTGCCAGATGCTTCATGTATTTGTACACCAAATACATGACCATGTAGGTGCACTACCCAATCCACCCCAAGTAAAGAATTTGGTCCCACACTCCTGAGATACTGATATTTATGATCTGCCACCTCATACTACAATAAAACCCTCTAAACCATTTGGATCTGGGACAAGTCCATTTGGCTGGTTTAGAGAGGAAGCCATTTTAATGAAGTATTTTTGTCGAGTCAACATGCGTATATATCTTTACTTTGTCTTGCCTGCAGCTACCATTGTTGCTCAGTGTATACTGTTATTGAGGCATTGTGAAATTGAATAGTTGACTAATGGATTGATATTATTTTGCATTTTAAAAGAGTTTCACTTGCACAACTAACTAAAAAAGAAAACAACTAAAAACCAACATATTCATAATCATTAATTATATCATAATTTAGCCCTTGATTGTCCAGATCAGTGCATTGTCTTCACACATACATCAAAAGATAGAGTTCATTGGAAGCAAAGTGGCATCATGATAACACAGGTGTGATAAGTGCATTAGGGCAGAGGCTGCAATCTATGACCTTGTCAAAAACTTTGCCTTAAATCTCTAGACATTATTGATTGATGTATAAAGATTTATTTTTTCTTCTATCAACAGTTGTTATTGAAAAATGTTGATCATTGTGCAGAATTCAGGGAAAACTGGCTTTCATAGCTAAATTATATAGTGAAGCAAGTGAGACAAGAAATTTTGACCAATTTACTGGGGAATATGATTTATAGAGAAACCAGTCAACAAGGTTTCTTCTGTAAAACTGATACTGTTTGTGAATGAATTTTTAGAATATTCAATTTTTATCAAACATTAACATGTAATGTATTGTTTATAATTTCTTGATGAATTCAATATTGTATACTGTATTTTAGGTAATGAAAAATTTAGTGATAGAAACTGATATGCCACCATTAATACCAATTCCTGCACCAGCTAAACCTACCGTCCAGAAAACAGAACAGGTTTGTTTTAAGTTTATTTTATCATTTTCATTAAGTAGTGCATTGATGCCCTCATAAATATTAATTTGTGTTCGTTGGAATGGACAAAATATCAGTAATGTCTCATATGGATATGTTCTTAGGTCAAAACTGAATCATGTCTGCATTTTCTGAAATATTACATATGAAAAGTAGATTTATTCTTCGCTCTTGTTTTAGCTTCATTAGTGATTTAAATCCTCACTAATTTGGTCACTGCCTTTAAGCAGGTAAAAAATAACACTAAAATGGACATCATATAAAGACATTGGCCTTATACTTGAGACATTATTTTGTATATCACTTACCAGCAGATATATTTTTGTACATTTTATTAATGTTCATTTTATATACATTATAGTCATTCATGTTAAGACTCAAGTGATCCATTTAACTTTCAGCCTGTTTTAGGAACTCCTGGTATCACAGTTACATTGGCTGAACAGAAGTCAAACTCTGTAGGAAAAACCAAGACGGGCGCAGATGATGGTAAAACAAAAATAGATCAGATAGCAGTTGGTCCAGGCTTACAATCAAAGGCAAAGTTACCGCAGATCAGCAGTAGTGAGGCAGCCGCTAATTGGATGAAATCTGCACAGACTGAATCAGCCTCTGGACAAGGTCAATCAGATGCCATTCAGAAAGCTGCTGTAAGTGATCATGCTTCGCGGTTAATATTTGGGTTATGGCTTATACTAACTTGTTTGCCATCATATTCTGTTAGCATCTGTTTACTTTCCGACATAACTTTTTGGATTAGATAGTAAATTTTACTGATAATAAGTTCTAATTGTAAGTAAGTATCACAAATGTTCACATTAAGGCTTTGGAAATTGTAAATTGACACACATCATTATCTACCATAAAACCTTGTTATCTCAAGGAGTTATTGGGACAGTTCAAATGCTACTAGTTGTTTGTATGTTAGTGGAAAAAACTGTATCATTAGCATTAGTGAGCATATTTTCCACATTTGTACAAAAACTTACTCTATGAAGTCATAGAGTAATACTCATGTTGATTGGTCGCTTTTAATATCTGTTGCTTGATCAACTGTTTCTATGCGGAAATATTTTCGTGTTTTCAATTGAACAATGTCATGTTCAAAAATCTAAATACTGGTATGTGGTGTTCATGGTGAGGTCTGCTCAGTATAAGACTTGGTGACTATTTCAATTATGGAACTGCGGAAAACTTGTGTTTTAATGTATTTTTATCTATCAGCTGTGGTGATCATGCGGTGGGGTTTTAGGCCTCTATATACTTATTACCTTAACTGACTTATGACTTGAAATATCCTAATAACACCCACTCGGAGTATATGAATATTAATTCATGACCAAGGATTAGGATTAGTTGCAGATTGGTCCAAGCATTATTATCTTTAGTTATCATCACATTGAATAACTCATTCCAACATACATGTAATTATATATTGTTACAATTATTCATGGGTCCAAGTATTATTAACGATTTATTGATTGATGTGTTAACCATTTACCATGTACATGTAGTTTCACCTTTTCATTCCCTCCTTATCTGCCTGATCCCTCCTTTACATGCCTGTGATTTTCAAAAGAAAAAAAAATTAAAAGGAAGTTTTTGTATAAATAATCATACACTTCAATCTTCTATAAAAACAAACTATCAGAAAAACGATGTGGTTTATATTTAAAAATTTTCTTTAATAACATTTCCAAGAAAAATATATTCAATTTTTTTTAGGCTGCTATGGCAGGCATGAGTGCTGATGAGATTAAAAAACGACAAGAATACCTGCGGGCACAGCGGGATAAATTGATTTCTATGAAGAAGAAAGAGAGAGAAAAGCAATTATTATCTGCAGAACAGAGCAACCCTGAAAGACCCCAGTCTGCTAGAGCTGCGAGGCAGATGCTTGCTAATGAGAAAGGAATGGAACAGAAGCAAACAGTATCACCGGAAGAACAGAAAAAAATTGAAATGAGAAGGCAGATAGCTAATAAGTTAAAAGCAGAGTTGATGAGCGACAAATGATTTATGATAATTGCCGCTTTTTTTGTGGTAATAATTCAATCAAGTTTTACATTTCATTTCCAGTTACTCATTATTTTGACGAGTTGTGTATGTGATGACGTTTTTTTTCATACATGCATATTGTCATATTTAATAAAACCAGTTCCTGGTTCAATTTTGCAATGCCATTTATTTCTAAATGTATGTAATTGTCAATCAAAGGCTTGCAATGTTGTGCAAATAAGACCATTCCTAATTAGAAAACATACTCATCTGTGTTAATGAAATTATAGATTCATACTGAAAGAACCCTTTTGAATGGTATTAATCTTGTTTACAATTAAGTATTTTTGCATTATAACCTTTCATAACATTTCTTTTTTACAATACAAACATCACATAATTTTGTTTGAGATGAATAAAACCGAAAAAAAAATTATTGTGCAATTATTGCTTTTATGTATATATGTGTTGTTGATTACAATACTCCTTATCAATATGTATCATATGTAATTTATGAGTTTCAAAAGAAGCACAGTAGAATACACTTATAGTGAACATGGATATTGTGAAGAATCAGATGTAGTGAAGTTAATTTCCCCTAGCTTTTTATGTTTTAATGTTTTGATGCTCGGTTATTATGAAATTGGATAAAGACCATCAATTTTATACAAAATTAGTTTGTTTATAATGAAGTGTTGATTGAAACACGTTTTGTTGACGAGATATGATATGATATGCAGTTGCCAATGAAATGTTTGTCTGCTCTGTGAGCAATCAATGGTATATGCACTGATTAACCAATCCAGTACACCTATTTATATGGCATTATATTGATCAGTGGTGATTAGGGCTGTCACGGAATAAATGAAATGGTTCTGTTTAAATGTTGATACCTTTTTTTTTGCATTGCACTCACAGACTCAGTCTTTTCAGTTATGTCCTTTTGCTTAGATTTCAAGTTTTTTTTATAGTTCCTGTGCTCACATTGGAATAAGTAACTTCACCAAAACTTGAAGTGCATTTTGCTTTTTCTTATCGTCAGTAGATCTATCATTATATATGCTAAAGTACTTCCAAACATCTGACTTTTGTTTAATTTCCATGAGGGCATAAGCAAAAAAAAATGAGTATTTCTGATATTAAATTTGAAATATTATTTAGGTTTTAACTATTTACGGATCATATATGAATGTATGAATTTTTGTAGTTTGTTTGAATAAATGAACAATACAACACATTCATACAATACTACAGATATATACATTTATACAGTATGTTAATCGTTAGGAAAGTCATTATATCCAAAATGCTTACAAAGAAATTTCAATTTACAGATATATCAAATTATGAATAAATGGTAGTAATGTACCATTATTTTTATGTCCCTTGGACTTCACTGTAACTGTGATCTACTGTATCTTGATAGTTATTTGAAACTTTTTTAGACTGGTTTCACAAAAAACAAAGCCATATGACTGTGGTATTGTATAGAAAATCTGTTATTAGAATTGGAATCTAACATTTATAAAGTATTACTCATGTGCAATGCTCAGACTGAAATCTACAGCATAAAAAGAGTATAGGGTTTTAATTTAACCAATTGTATAAATTATATATATAGTGTCACAAATATTGATCATTCCCGGTTGTGAACATTTATATTAATATGTTAGCGTATACAATAAATATAAACAAGTATTTTATTTGAATATCAAACACTGTTTGTGATACTATGTAATCAGCAATTGTTGTAACTTCTCAACCAGCACATTAGGTGTGAAGTTCAAACAAAGTTTCCTGTTATTTTTATGTTTCGGTGATTGTATATAAGTTTACATTCAGATCATTTTGCTTGCTTATTAATTTGTAAATTCTTGAAATGGAGTATACATCATGAAAGTAAATACAAACTTGGCCAGAATTTTCATCATACATTTATATTGGTAATTCAACATCAAATTATAGGTACATGCATATGTTGAAAGAATTATTTACAATCTCATCATATTTGGTGTATTTTTATAGATTTTTATAAATTGTTTAACAATGATCTTTGAACTAAATGTTTGAACACAACATATCATATATTATGATAGTCCGTCCATGTTTACTACATACATCTATTTTCTATGTCTACTTTTTATTTTACTATTTACTTAAGTTTGTGAACCAGTATTCTCCTGCTTCTTCTAAATCAATACCATCATTCATGTTTTGTCAATATTTTGTGATGTTGATATCCAATCAAAACATTCCAATTATATGACAAAATGTTAAACTCTCTGAACAACAATTGATACTATTTATTTACTCTTCAATACTTCCATAAGTATTGAACATACTTTTTATTAAACCATTTAAAATATATTGATAATTCTAATTACTTTTTTCCATTCATTTTTGTGTACATTGTGTATTCATTTTCTCACTAAATGAGTATTTTGGAGAATTCATTGTGATATTTAATTAGAGGTAGAATTTAAACTTAGAATTTGAACTTTATATTCCATGTTGATTGTTTGTTAATTACTTGATATGTGTATATAAGTCAATAAACTTACTGACTTAAAATGATTGCATATATACATACGGAATCAGTACTGTGTTTATTTTCCCAGTGTATGTACATGTTTTATTAACCAAGAAAATTGAAATTAGTTTTAATAGAAAGTACAGTTTACAACATTTTGTCATCAATGGAAGTACTTATTAGTCATTGTCAGCTGGTATACATGTAGATCTTCAGTATTTATTGAATATCATTTTAAATTGATGAATGAAAAGATTTTAGAACTACTCTGTACACTCCATCTATTAGTAAGTTCCATCTCTTCTGGTACTTACCCATTGCAGGGTAATAAACTGTTTTGTCAAACATGTAATCAAATGCAGTGTTGAAATAAAACTGTTTATTTTTCAGTTGTATCAACTGCATATTTTGATGAAAATAAAATTGATGAATGTTCTTTTTATTTCTCATGCTAAAATAACACCTGGCAGTGATGTTCAGAAAATATTCATGTTCATATTGATTTCTATAATAGAAGAGTAATTTGTGAACTCATCGTGTTACTGAGGATTTGTGTAATAGAGCAGATGCTATTCAGTGATGCATATCTGTATGTGTCAGTCTCTTTTAGTATTTTGTGTACATAAGACTAGAGGAATGAGTGTTTTATTGCAATAAAAATCAACCATTTTTTTGTATTTTGTGAACATTCATTCTTTATTTTAGTCGTTTAGTACTTTATTTAAAATTTATTTTGCATAATATATGTCTCATAAATCATCTTTTCTGTATTTAATGTCCCCTCTATACATCTCCAGTGTCTTATTTGTAACATATCCTAAAAGCTACTCAAGTGATTGATTTCAAAGTTTATGCATGTACTGGTACATATTTAGATGGTGAGAAGAAGTATGTAAGAATTATAATTACAGTTTCACTTATTTGTTAGTAATGCTCCTTTGTTCTGTTTCCTATTTGTTTTTATCTTGTCTCATTTATTACTTAAAACTATTTATGGGATTAACTCAAACTTCTGTGTAGATGGATAAGAAGTGCACAGTTTTAAAACTATTACACAAGATTTAGCAGTTTTTAAATTATTGATCTTTGTGAAATGTTTTCTTTGGTGGTTTGTATGACTTACTATGGCATTTTGTTTAATACAAAACAACCTCACAAACTGTGTCTTGGAATTTTTTTATATAATCTAAGAAAAGATTAGTTTACTGAAGATCTAGAAATTAATTTGTAACGGCCTGAGAATAGACTGTTTATTGTATCTTAAAAATTCCAATGTATTAGGAATAATTGTAAGCATTTGATAAATATATGTGTAAATAAATGGCAAATCTTGCATATTGATCTTCATTTTGTTTAATTCTTCATGATTTGTGTTTGCTGATTCTCGCTATTACATCAGTGTTAAGAAATTTTACCTGTTTTGTTGTAATTTGTAAATCTTTGTAGCATCATTGTTTGTTTACTGATATCACTATATTTAGTTTGCTGTTATTTAAAGCACAAATCTGTTTTGGGTATTTTGCATATACAATGTCATAGATATATTAAAAATATTGGATTGTGTCATCATATGTTGCTTAAATTTTGATAAGTATTTGTGTAAAAGAATTAAAAATTGTGCTCCTTGCTGAATGTTGTTTTATAACTTGCGAGGGAAATAATCAAGGACCAAGTCCAACAGGTTTACAGTATAGTCAAACAGGTTTTCAGTTTAAAAATCCATTTTAAGCCTGTTTCAGCAGCATTTCAATTAAATACAGGCTTGTTTTCCACCAGTATCTGCTAACTGTTCCACATGATATATATGCAGTGGCAGATGAATGGCCATACATACAATGTCTTCAACCAATTATCACAGAGAACACATGACACACCCAAGGTTTGAACTTAAGAACCTGAGGTAAATTGACCAAACATTCTCACTAACAGGATATGTGGATAGGCTTCAGAGTTAGACATAATAGATTAAAAAAAAGCAACACCATTATTTCTCTTTATTTAATGTATTAATTTTTCACTGGTCTTAAATCTTGATAAAAGTATACATTTCCATTATTGTTCAGTTACCATAAAAATGTATGCAAAAATCAACTTTTAAGAGAAGTCCCAACAATTCTATTGAGCAAGTTATTTATTTAAACACATTGTCATAGAATTTTCTTACTGATTTTTCGGTATGATCTGGAATGCCATATATAAACTTGCTTTGTTGATAGATCTTAACAATATGTCAATGACAATTTTTAAGCAAGAACACCTAAAATACCATTTGTAGATTTAAATATGATATCATTGGTAGTTCTACATATGACTAAATTGATAGTTTTCCATACGACACCATAGGTAGTTCTCCATATGACACCACAGGTAGTTCTCCATATGACACCACAGGTAGTTCTCCATATGACACCATAGGTAGTTCTCCATATGACACCATTGGTAGTGTTCAATATGACACCACAGGTAGTTCTCCATATGACATCATTGGTAGTTCTCCATATGTCATAATTAGTAGTGTTCAATTTGACACCATAGGTAGTTCTCCATGTGACATCGTTGGTAGTGTTCAATATGACACCATAGGTAGTTCTCCATATGACACCATTGGTAGTGTTCAATATGACACCACAGGTAGTTCTCCATATGACACCATAGGTAGTTCACCATATAACATCATTGGTAGTGTTCAATATGACACCACAGGTAGTTCTCCATATGACATCATTGGTAGTTCTCCATATGTCATAATTAGTAGTGTTCCATATGACATAACTGGTAGTGTTCAATTTGACACCATAGGTAGTTCTCCATGTGACATCGTTGGTAGTGTTCAATATGACACCATAGGTAGTTCTCCATATGACACCATTGGTAGTGTTCAATATGACACCATAGGTAGTTCTCCATGTGACATCATTGGCAGTTCTCCATATGTCATAATTAGTAGTGTTCTATATGACATAACTGGCAGTGTTCCATCGACACCATTGGTAGTGTTGAATAAGACATCATGTATAGTGTTGCATATGGCATCTTTTTTTTCCTAATGTAATGTCACTGAAAGCTGGTTTTTTTTATCTTGACAAATTAGTTTTCAATTTTCAAATTGAAAAGGTTTCAGAAAGCTTACATTTGGGTTATAATAAATTGGACACATTTCTTGTGAACCATGTTTGACCAACTTCACAAAACTAATTTGGAATAATATAATATTGTTTTTTTTTCATGGTTTCATTTAATTCAGTTTTGCCACTTTATACATATACCTTTGCTTTTGTCTCTTCACCTTTTTATATTCTTTATGTTCTTCCTTCGACCGTTTTGAACCACGTTTGTGTCTGAAATCTTCCTTCTCTGTATTATCTTTCTCTGTAAATGAGTTTATAAATGTGTACCAATATTATAAAATAGAAGAAATAAATTAGGGTAATTGATAAGGGTACATAACAGATGGAAGGCACAGAGTCAAATTAAATTATGCAATTTTGATCAGAATATTATATCTAAATACAAATAGTAAACAACCTTTATGGATACCACATTACACACATTACTACACATAAAAGAAAAAATCATATATATTATGAAGTTTCAGATATGAAGCTACATAGGACTTTAGGGAATGATGTATGCCAGTATACAACAGCCAATTTGGTTTATTTCTCATTATAATTCAACAGAAGAAACTCATAAGGAGTTTGTGATCATTTTGTCTTTTCAGATCTCATTGTTCGTTACCCTAACGTCAAACCATGCTTACAAGTAAATTTAGTTGGATACCACCAAGACAAGAATTTGTCTGGAATAAGAACACTTGGACCTCTGACCATTATCTGTACACAATAAAAGATGATACCAGACAATATCACCAAACCTTTCTGTCCCTTAGATGGACTAAACTCGTATTTTTACAAAATCTAGACATTCTGATAAAGCAATAAAACATGCATATTTTACATGAATTTTTAAACCAAATTTGTGTTTCTTGTTATAAACACTGAGCATACAACATAAACTCTACATATCACAAAAATCAAGTTTAATTTAAGACAACAGAAAAATTCGTTCTCTGAATAATTCAGGAAATTATTTCATACACATTAAGACAAAAACAAAAAAGGTTCTGCAACTTGACTTGGAAATAAATACAACAACTACATTTAAGCTGGCAAAACGTCCAGTTTGTGTACTCAACCTCATCAAAAACCTTCATGTAGCTGTGGCCTCAAACTTTCACATAAGGGTTGGGGGTTAAATAAACACTCAAGATTAACCCATTCAGAGAATTATTTTTTACAAAGTACAGAACTGTTCTTCAATGTGTGTCAATTTTACAGTATACATCACAAAGACAGAAGCATTAAAATAACAGACACAATGTATCAAAGAAGAGTCTGAGCATGAAAAGCCCCTTAGATTTTGCTTTATCTTCACATGTTTGTCTATTTGTACATCTCCAATGTCAAATTTGACACACATATTCAAGATTTTTACATGAGAAAGGCAATTATCTGTATTTTTACTTCATTAACAAGCTTATTTATTCCAGAAAATAAAAGAAAATTATAATCATTTTTTTTTTAAAATGCACATTTATGTCCCCACAAAATAGCCATTTTAGTAAAATGACAAAACTTGAGCCCTACTACAACAAATGAAATAACAGTAAGTTGGACAACACAAGCCTGATATTACTTATTTTTTTTTATAATTTACATCACCATGCACACAAAGAACATTATTATAATATACTACATATTTGTCTAACAGCATTATGTACAAAGAAATAATCCTTTCTTCATTCCCAGTGAGGTGATAAAAAGAATCAGGCTGTAACCGCCTTGTTACTTACCACTACTACTGGTAGTTTCTTTTTCGTCTGGTTCTGTTTTACTCTGAGCTGCCTGCCATAAAGCACTTTTTACAAATCTTTTAGAAGCAGAAACATCCAGTTTTGGTGCTTTTTCTTTATCCTGAATTTCCTTCACTCTGTTCATATAACTTCTTATTCTGTCCTGAATGTGAATAAAATATCGTTTTAGAACAAGTTTGTTCTAGTAATGCATTACTTTAATCATATCATATCTTAACGGCAAGAATGGACAATTGTTGTATCTTTTAGACCAATTGTTTCAGAAGTATTTTTTCAGCTTATTAAGCAATTATTAAACAAAGCAAGCCCAAATAAGTTTACAATGCTGATACATTGTTCATAAGTAAAATATCCATGACAGGACTGAACAACAGAAACATATTAATAATACAAGTCAATGACAGTTGTTTCCAATACTTAAAAACACAATTATATAAAAGAATTTACCAATTCTTGTTTTAAGCCATGCTCTTTGGGATTTACCCCACAAACGTTTAGGTACACTGAAATTAAGAAGAATATAATGTAATCAATCTAACAAGACATAAAGCATCATCAATTAGATGTAAGCATTAGATATTCGTAAATTAAGCATAGAAAAGTGTCACAATACCTGTTATAAATATATATAACTGTTTATTCAAACTCCATTGGACATTTCATTGCTTTTACTTTGTTGTTAATTCATATCTTTCGTTATACACAGTAAAATCTCCAATACTGACAACTTTAGTTTTATGATCATCTTGTTATAATGACCTCTTATTTTTAGACCAGCTTTCAATAACTGCCCTGTAATTCAACCTAATGAGACCACCTCAACACTACAACCGATTTTTCGTGCCTTGAAGGTGGTCCCATTTTCAAGGTTTTACTGCATATATAGATATATGAATACATATTGTCTTTTTATGTAACATGTTTCATTGTTTATGTGATGTGTTCAGTCGTGTCTTTTATCCTATACTGCACTAACAAACCCAAATCAACAATAAATCAGGTTCATCAGTCTGATGAAATCAACTGTGACTGATAACAAGTTCTAAAAACTTGACATCACATTTACTAAGACATTGCCGTATATTGCAATATATTCTAAACATTTCCTTATAATATTCCATAAAATATTCTTATCTTTGGAACATGGTTCCTTTAAGTGAATGGTCTTTCCAGTCCTACTTCAATAAAAATATTGTTAAAATTTTTACTAAGTGCTTCTCTTCTTTATAATAGATTACATAAAAACCATTGTAACCCTATCCTCAGTTCACCTTAATAACAAAACAAATTAAAATTTGCGAGTAGAAACAAGAAAGACACCTTCAATTCACTTTTTCATTGAAACTTTTTATTTATATAAAATATTGCAAAATACCGGTATTTGGAGATCATACCACAATATAATATCACTTGAAAAAATATTTCAATAACTGGTACATTGCAGTATAGAGCAAACAAACTTCTAGAAAGTTCCATAAACTATGGACAATAACATGAAGGGTTACTACTGAACCTTGCAGAGTCCCAAAATATTGCTTCAAGACTAGACATGGCTTGCAAAGATAAACATATTGTAGGTTCTGCTTCATTCATACTTTGTAGTTACAAAATAAAATACTTACTCCAAAATAATGAATTAATGGAATAAACAGCAACAAGATCCAGTTTAGCTTTGTCTAAAGGACATAACTGAAATGTAACATAGAATGTGTCATAGATTATGATCAATAACTGCACAATTCTTAATTCGACCTATACTGTGAAAAGGACTCCCATACACTGGTCAAAAATACAATGCACTACGTCATTTTGGAAATTTTAAAGTGGGAAAACAGTCAAAATTGTGAAAGGGTCCAGTCCTTCAAAAATTGTGAAAAGGTACCCAAGGGGTATGATTTAAACAGACCCTATAAAAGACTACAGCTTGGCTCAAGACCATGAAACACACCAAATATCTCAGCTGTGGGCCATACAGTTCAGGCCAAAATATTTAAAGGTTTTCCCTACATATAATAGGAAACAAGTGACACGCAAGACAGGGCCAATATTGACACCTAAGGCATAATTTGAAAACTATCTGTAGAAGACCAAAAGTCATTGAAACACACTAAATTCAAAATTGGAATTTTAAACATTCCCAATGAATCAAAATCGTTCATCATCATTAAGTATCTAAACCTTCAAAATCAAATAAGTTTTTACTGAAATGCTTAATCGGGTAATGAGCTATCTCCTTAGATTTAAGTGATTCTGAACTACATAATAGACTGTATTATAGTGGTACGCTTTTATAATGGTACGTTTCGTTTAATATTGTTTAAAATACAGAACGAGGGAAGTTCTTCACCACTGTTCACCTCAGAATTTAGTTCCACTTGAGACATCTTTAAAAGGGGTTCAAATTCGCTTTCAACATTATTCAAAGCAGAATCAAATGCTGATATTTTCCCTCTCAGCTCCTGTGGAATTTCAGAACGTTTACTCATGATTAAGTCGAATCAGTGATTAAATAAAATCTGAATGTACCAATCCACATTGTTATGAAGCGTCTGAAAGACATGGATTTAATGAGCATTGAATAAAACCCAAAGTTTGAAAATAAGAAAAGCGTACATCAATTAACCCAAAGCTAATAAATTTTAGTAATGTTCATACGAAAGACAAAAATGTAGGTCATGAAAATAACAAGACACAAAATAATTTTAGCACTAAGAAACTAATTCAAAACTTAATTTGAAAATGTTGACGCAGGAAAAATAATTATTTATTTGTTTCATAATTATAAGTCCAATCTCAAACCATTAATGAACTCAATAGACCTATACTATACAAGTATGCATTCAGTATATGACTTTGATGAGCGTAAATATGAAAACCTGGAGAGAAAATAATAGATGAGCTATTGAGTCTTATAGGATCTGCACAAGTAAACGTATGTAAGTGTGTAAGAATCAAAGAAAACAGAAAATTATCTGAGATGGTTTCTGTACGATGTGTACGCGTACGGTTGTTTAAGGTATTGAAATCGGGAACACGGATGTATACTGGTACTCTATTAAGATTCCATTGGGAAAATGTTCTCGCACAAATTTTGAACCACAGTCACTACAAGGTGGATATAACTGGGCAAAAAGTTTGTGTAAGTATGATTTCTCTTTTTATCAGTGTTCTACACAATGGATATGCAATGTAATTTTGAAGCTTAAAACGATTAAATGAAACTGTTATTAATAATGAAACTATTGTAAAAACACGATAAAGGTAACGAAGGTGCCTATGTTTTCTTTTTATGGTAATAAATTTATGCATGTAATAAGACTGAATTGAACGATTGCGATGAACATTTTAATCGGCTAGCTTTGTTGATATGACTCATATAATACTTTTAGTATTTTATAGTCGGTAATCAATTAGTGTGGACAGTTCGCTTTTATAAAAATTCATTGATATACATGTATTTAAATTTACTCCCTCCTGAGACCATTATACTCAATGGTCTTAGCTCCCTCTGATGAAATATGCTTTGCAAATGCAGGAGCTAAGTAATGTTAAAAATGAATTGAAATGATTATACCGCGGACACTTAACTTTGTATTCAACTAGAATATTTTTGTTAATGCCACATTTTTCAAAGACATTCGGTCGTTTAATCTTAATTCTGACTGGCTTTAAAGTTGGTCAAACACAGACTTTCTTCTCCTGAATAATGAAGCGCACCTGTATGATCCTACGTATACATTCTGTTATGAGGGCGATCTTTTGTTTTCTTCTCAAGCATGAAGTTGACGACTCTATACTTCGATCTGCTACGCCTCTAAAAATTTGAGAACTATGCAGATTTTATCGTTTATTTGTGTTACTTTATTTTTCGTTTTCCCCGAAGATGTGAGGTTGGGCCTTAAAACTAGTAAAACCCCTGTAGCTTTGCTGCAAACCGTTCAAAGGTAGTACCCTCGGGTAGACTGCATTTTGTCCTTCATTTCTTTAATGATCCTGCGTGATGGGTGGCTTTGGGTAATTGGGGGAAGGTGGTATGTTTTGGAAGGTGGGATGTTTTGTATGAATTTTTTTATAGGAATAATCGTCTTATTTACACTTAATATTGAGACAGACCTTTTGTCTATTATGTGGTGCAGCACAGCTCATCATTAATTACCAATCCTGAAATTAAGCAGCAGGGTCTCTACTATGCGATGGCTTTCTGGAAGCAGCATCACGCGCACTCATACAACCATAGTCCTACCCCCTAGCACGCATGCAAACGCATATACAAATCTCAATGTCTGTGTTAAATTAACAAATATCCATTCATAAATCATAATGTGCTATCAGCGGTTATCATAACCGTAAATGCAAATTTCCATGTATTATCACATCTTATCTCCATTTACGCGACATTATACAAATACTTAAGTTTGCTATATACATCACATGAGTTGATAGTTTGCAAAGGTGCATGAACATGCATGTTTTTTTCGTTGCTGATGATTTAAACTTTCAAGTAACATAAGAATATCATAAATTACATTGTCATTGAAATTTACACAGAAATGCAGAGTTTCGGACAAGTGTATGCTATTTTTATGCATTATTTATAAATATGACAAAATTTATGTTGTAATATCAAAAAAGTCATACAATAATACAGGTTACTTTTCTGCTGTACGTACCACAAGAGGCATTTTATAAGTGGATATTTGCCACTATAAAGTAGATCATCCAAACATTTGTGCATGTGATTTAGTTAAATGACCAGTTCGTATGTGACAGCAGATAAAATAAATGTGAGTCCTAATTTACAGAAACACGACACATTTCATTGATTAAGATGTCTTCCAGAAAAGTCCAAAACGATGTTGTTATTTATTTTGACTACAAAGAAAATAACAAACCTTCAAGTGCGCGTGAAATTTATTCAAAATAATTCGTGTGCGTGTAGTTATAAAGCATGCATGAAAATATGTATGCAAGAGATATAAAAAACAATCTTCAATAATAATTATAATTATACATATACTTTGTAATTATTTTGCATTCATAACCAAATCCCAAAATGGAACAAAAGCTGAAACAATCCAGTTGTTATTGAACACTTGTTTTAGATTAAGTAAAATACTTCCTCTTGAAAACTTGTGAATACCATTCCTAGCTTCGTATGTAGTTTGTCCACGACTGGTTATCAGCATATGCCAAGCAAAAAACCCAAACGCAAACAAAGTCCCAGCTAAACTGATGTATAAGAACACGAAACAAGAAAGGTACATGAATGGAGGTAATTTACCTCCCAATAGACCAGATATAGTACTCAAAAATAACGATAAGAAAGTTTGTGGTCCATGAAATTGTATACCATAAAGAAAATGCAAATATTTAGCGATATGTAGTAGTCCATAAAATGTTCCAATACCCATGTATAATGTGAATAGTATAAAATACAAGTGATTGTTTTTGCCAATACAAACAGTCATGAAGAAGCAATGGTGGTCTCTTTTAATGACACATTTTTCACATAAGTAACAATGATGCGCTCTTACTGGTACGTGAATGTCACATGTAATACAGTACTTTCCGTTTATATTATTGACAGAAGACGCAGTTTTTTTCCTCTTCACCGTTTGAGTAGTCATGCCAACCTGTTTTACAGTAGGTTGTGATTCTGGTGGATGTTTGACCTTGACATTTGACATTCGTTTCACTTTTGTTTCTGTGGCAATGCACGTGACGTAATTCCCAACAACTGATGTGAATATGTACCATATGAACAATCTATGTTTGAATATACTCAATTCATCTCCATCATGACATTCCGGTATTATGTAAAAGAATGTTAAATGTGTCACAGCGAGTGTTATTGTCCACATGTATATTGAACACGCTATGTTTAACCACACTTGAAACCATACACTGCTAGGAATATCACGTCGGAATAATAGTGTTAAAACAGACATAACTAAAATAATAATCTAACCTTGTCTTATTATTTAAATCTTTTTTATTACCCGGTGAAGGTTATTTCACTAATATTCTAACTACATATGTTCAATCTTAAACAATGATGTTTTACTTTAATACAAACCGTTTAAATCGTGCTATTGATTGATAAGACGAACGGGTACACCTTTAATCCCTAGCGTAGTCCGATCGTAATCAATAAATCGTAAACTCATTAAAATTTGAGGGTCGTATTTTTACACGAAATTTTACCAATTGTTAAAGAATTTAGTCCACACATGTCCGGCTCGTATATTTATCAAGAAATTAACAGTGATTGAGCGATTCAAGTATCTATAACAAGAAATTTACAGAGTTTAAATGATTCAGGTATGTACATGTGCTAGTATCCTGATAGTATTTTTCACAAATATAATAAACAGAGGCTAGATGAGACAGGTGTACATCCTGCTTGCACAATTGATTTTCTGAATGGATCTCTCATATTGGAAAGAATACACAGCAAGGATGAACACTTAGAACACTAACTCTCTTTCAAGTTGTCGGTTCAGAGTTAGGCCTTAACAAAAAAAGTTTGTTTCTGGTTACAAAAAATATGGGTCAGTAGGTAGGTCTATTTTTACGTTTTTTTGTTGTTTTTTTTACATATATCGGCAACATTGGTGAAAATTACAATATAGCACTTAGATTTGGATGCCGTAAAAACTTTTGAGTTCGCAGGTAATAGATGGGTCGTCCGGTAACCAGAAATGAACCTAATTTTTTTAGGCCTAAATATAAAGTTAGCAGAAATTGAGTGTTAGCACCTTTTTCAAAATGTAATTTGTCAGTTAATTTTATAAGTTGATTTAAAGTAATGCTGATTTTGCAAAAATTAGTACACTAAACTTGCTCTAATCCCATGCAAGTCTTTCAATACATCAAATGACCACAACTCCCTTTCGTTACCTCTTTTTACAAGTTGACCTGAAGTATGTACATTTTTAAGATAAGAATAAGGGAACTGTTTGCGTGTCATTAGTCATTGCAACTATTGATTTCTGTATCTTAACTTCTTGTATGTCTTTAACATGGTAACAAAAACATCCATGTAAAGGTCCACATGGCATTAAAACATAACATTACGCATAATTACCCGAAAAGCGAAATGCTTTATTTCACTGGGTTTAATGCCATTTTTTAACAATTTTTCCGTTATATACAGCAGACAGTTCACCTAACCAGTTTTCCTGGACTGTATACTAACAGTACTGTCTTACCATTCCAAAAGGAGCCAACAACTTTTCTGCACATGTAGGAAAATAGACATTCTAGATGAATTTTCATGGAAGGGTATAGAAGGGCAATACTACCTGAACAAAGCTTAAAATTCACTCAGTAAGACGTAAAACAAATTGTTTGTCTCTGGTTACATGCTCATTAACAACAGAGTAGGTAGGTAGGAATTTTTATTTATTTATCTATTTTTTTTTGTTATTCCTAAAAGCTGCCGTTGAAATTATTTTTGTGAGGAAAGGTAAAAATGTGAGACAGTGGATGTACCCTTCCCCCAAGCCTACTAAAGCCTAGGGTCACAGGAAAAAATAGGGTGGTAGGCTAGGAACAAACAATCTTTTATCCTAAGTGGTTATTCTTTCAAATGGTATTGCATGCTACTCATAGAACACATTCCTTCATCAATAATGTCAGAGTTAAAAGTAAATACATATTTGACAATATAAAACTTTTAATTTCAAGATTTTACAAGGCATTCTTACAACAACAGTTCAAGTTTAAATCAATACATGCTACATACAAAGCTGAAAATAACTTGAATAAAACACATAGGCCACAACGTCATAAATTTAAACAGAAGTTATATTTGACGAATGTCTTGGGGTCCTATGTGATGTATGTTCCAGTCAGATTATCAACCAGAAATTTTATCAGTAGTTACACATGTATTCAACACAACTCTAGGTAGTGTGGTCCTATATGATGTCTATTACATCCAAAAATCATCGACCAGAAATTTTTACAGTGGTTATATTTGATGAAGCTCTAGGTTGTGGGGTCCTATGAGAGGTCTGTCCCGGTCGTTGTCTTTGATTGGTACCATAATTTCCACTATTATTACCACCAGTGCCTCTATACTGGTCAAAACCTGCACTATGAGTGGGTGGTGGATGCTGGTAATTACTGTATGAAGGGTACTGTGGGTAAGAGGAACCTTGGTATGCTTGTCCTGTTTGTTGTTGCTGCGGCTGTTGCTGCTGCTGCTGTTGATATGGCGGTTGTGCTGGCGCAACAGGCGGACCTGGAGGAGCAGCACTTGCTGGATATTGAGAGGGATTATATCCTGGTGGATACTGAGGAGGTCCAGGAATACCATATTGTGGATTCACTGGAGGCGCACCAGCTACAGGTGGTGGTGGCTGAGAATAACCAGTAAACTGAGCCGTTGCTGTGTTTGAAGCTTGAGTGTATGTGGTAGATTGAGTTCCCATTATACTCTGTAAGCTTTGAGCACCTTCTCCAGACATAAAAGATGACTGATATTGCGTAGAAGAGACATAAGGATTATATTGAGATAAATCTGATGTTCTTGAAGGATACTGTGATGAAGAAAATGATACTGGAGGAATAGATGAAGGATTAGTAGGATTTGTACCAAATGTCTCTTGATGTGCTGAACTACTTGTAACACTCACACCTGATGATGCCTAAAATAAAATATGAACATATACTAGGATAATTTAAACACAAATATACATCTCATTTTCTTCAGAGTTGAAAGAAATATTCATTACAAGTATTGATAAAATGATACTTGTAAGCAGATAAACATTTGGTTACAACAAAAAAACAGCACATTTATTTTCCAGTAACAAATATTTCATTCCTAAGATGTATATGAAGTTATGAATTATGAATTATTTTTACACATCACTGTTGCTCAGGATTCGTGGTAAAATGTATCTCAATCTATCATAAAATATGTGTTTATTTTAATTAATTCCTGTATTAATAGTCACTAAGGAGTGTTAATCTCCAATCCAGCATAATGTCATATAAGGCAATACAGGTTGAGAGGAAGCAAAAATCTGTTAAGGTTTATTTTTAAGTCTTGTAACCATTTTACAATAAATACAGAACTTTAACTACATTAACAATGTACATGTACAGAAAAATGTTTTCATTCAATATTTACCGAATACTAGTCAAGTCAAATTTTTTATTGGCTTTAAATATCAAGTTCATCGCCAAATAAGTTAATTACAATGATGGCGGTACTTGAGCGCAGCTTACAACATACTAATATAAAAGAAATACAATACAAATATAAATGAAAATACAATATACTGAACAACACTGTTAAGTACATAAATGCTTCTATTCCAAATGATCTGAAAGAAAACAAAATAAACAAGAACTTACAGAAAGAGCAGGTTGTGATTGATCTGTTATCTGCCCCTGACTAGGTATTCTATTCGAGGATGATTCTGCTCTACTTTTGTCTGTAGTTTTCTGTGGAGTAGATTTTCTGGACTGACCTCCAGCCTCAAGCTTTATTGATTTTACAGACTGACCACCAGGAGTTACAGGATCTGATGGTGTTGACTGCAACGTTAGTATGAATTATTAGCAAAATGTTGTTTTGGTCATTTCATCATAAACATGGAGTATAACAATGTCATTAACCAAACATCATAACTGAACTGATTAATTTAATTAAATATATCCATCTTATCATTTAAGGCTTTGATAAATCAGAGTAATCAGGGGTGATACTGAGGTAAAAAAAAATCCTGAACTTTTGTGCCGGGGGTCAAGGGGGCCATGCTAGGCCCCCTTGTGGGTCCAGGGCAAAGCCCTCATGGGGGTCATAGGGGGTGAAAGCCCCTGAAGCTCCTGGCATTTTCGTATTTAAGATGGCTTAGGAATCTTTAAATACCAAAACTGGTTCAACCTTATGGATTTCAGCCTCCTCCCCCCCCCCACCAAAAAACTCAACGGATTTGCATCAATCTCAAAACAATCTCAAAATGATTTTCGGAGAAGAAAAATCCAGAAATCCGGAATTTTACCACCCCTGAATAATATCATGGAAATGTTTTTCAAATTGAATACATTCACCTGTCTATTAATGATAATATAAATACTACACTGTACAAACCTGCAATGATCTCTTTCTATCACTCCCTTGAGAATTAGGGGTCCTTGATGGGTTCTGTCCAGGTGGTGGTGGAGGTGGAGACTCTCCGGGGTTGGTGGAAGCTTGATTAGATGAAGAGTACAAATCCAAAACTTGATGGCATACATCTGTTAACATACAAGTCATACATCAGTAATCATACATGTATATGTCACACATCTGTTAACATACAAGTCATACATCAGTAATCATACATGTATATGTCACACATCTGTTAACATACAAGTCATACATCAGTAATCATACATGTATATGTCACATATCTGTTAACATACATGTATATGTCACATATCTGTTAACATACAAGTCATACATCAGTAATCATACATGTATATGTTACGTATCAGTTAACATACATGTATAAGTCGAACATCTGTAAACATACATAAATATGTAACAAATCTGTTAACATACAAGTCATACATCAGTAATTATACATATGTATGTCCCATATCTGTTAACATACAAGTCATACATCAGTAACCATACATGTATATGTCCCATATCTGTTAACATACAAGTCATACATCAGTAACCATACATGTATATGTCACATATCTGTTAACATACATATATATGTCATACATCTGTAACCATACACGTATATGTCACATATCTGTTAACATACATATATATGTCATACATCAGTAATCATACATATATATGTCACATATCTGTTAACATACATATACAAGTCAAACATCTGTAAACATACATAAATATGTAACAAATCTGTTAACATACAAGTCATACATCAGTAATCATACATGTATATGTAACAAATCTGTCAACATACATGTATAAGTCAAACATCTGCTCAGCTCAGCAAGAACAGAGAGCATAAAATACCAGTACAGTTTAAACATTTTTATTGCTGTTTTGTACATGTAAAGATACACCATACAATGCATGTGTGCAAAAGGTTTTGGCCGCAAGCGCTTGTCCACATTACTTACAACCCTCCCCAAACAAAGGTTATTACAAGTAAGGTGTTCAGTTGTACACTATGATGTATATATAAAAAATGTTCAGGCATTAAATGGTGGTAAATGCCTTAATATAAGTAATAACAGTAAAATAAACCAGAATAGAGGGTGATAAATACATGTTTAAGTATAACAGGAACAGGTACATTAAATATCAGTAAAACAAGCTAATATAAAGAAGATAATTACCTTCCATTAATTCAATTGTAAGATCTGGAACAATGGATTCATACCAATGTTGTTTGGTTCCTGCAACCTTCCCGCTCCAATCTGTGATCTCAAATTTGTTAAGTTTAGTTCCAAGATACATTAATGAGGCAGCAATAATCTCAGGCTCCCATTGTAAACATAATGTTGTACATAAACTGAAAATAGTACACAAATTAAGACAAAGTTTAACATGATATGCACATTAATGGAATAAGTAAAAAGATAAGTACCACAGATCCAAATCAACAATTTCATTAAACAAAGCATCATGTAACCATGTTTAAATTAAGATGAACTGTTGAACTATTCCAGCCCCATATCAAATGGCTGCCACATAAATACATAAATATATAGGCAGACAGTCGATCCTACCCACAAACTCTCACTTTTTCAATTGTTGCATATAGAAAAACATCTGCATATAATTTTTATGTTCACAAAGTAGCCCTGGTGATTATTTTGGTAAGAAATGCATACAGTCACACAGGTCATAAAGGTCAACACACCCAACAGAGAGTAAAATATTCTAAAACACTAACCACAGACAATAAACAAAACATTTCAAAAACAAAAATAACAGAAAAAAATTTATGCACGTAACTTAGAGAATATTTGTTGTGAGCTTGTTAGCCACAACAATGGATAGTATAGGGTCAGAAAAGCTAGAATGCATTGTTTACCTGTCATTAATAAATGTCCATGCCATCTGAACTAATTTCTGTACCTTTTCTTTATCAGCTGTAAACAGAACAAATTAATACATCAATAAAAATTGGTATAGTTTCACAAACTACTTATACTAAATCCATATCACTGAGACAGAGTCACTGAATTTTCTAGTTATATAAAAACAATGCAATCATCTAAAAATACAAAGACATTGTGACAGTCAACCTTTCACAAAGTGTTAAGTTAGTCATATTTTGGCTGAGAAATTATATCCATTATAATCATGACCAGTTTTTTGGATGACTAGACATAAATCAGGACTTTTTTCACAGGTAGGGGAAGGGGCCTTTTTGTTAAATTTGGGGAAAATAACACAGTAGTTTTGCAAAAAGGGGAAGAAAAAACTTGATGTAAGCTGAATTTTAGGGGAAAACTGCATGATTTTAAAGTTTTTTCCTTAGGGTAAGATGCCTACAAATGGCCCATGCTACAGAAGGAAAAACCCTGTAAATACAACAAAAATTTCACAGCAAATATCTTAGAAGATCCATGCATGTGGTGGGCATTTCCATAAAACTTTAAAATAGGGCAAAACAAAATCAAATGCAGATTTTGTCATTACACACGTCAACATAATGAGACATAATGATTTCATTAAGTTTTATTAAGTCTGTTTCACTGGAGTAACTAGGACAATTCATGTCATTTCATTATCAAATGATTTTTGGACATGAAATTGCACAATAATAAAACACTAATGTTAAGATTAAATCATTAATATATCTATTTAATCCACATTCATATCTGATAAAGTAACTTTGTGTTACTAATGTAGTGGCATTCACAAACCACATTTATATAAATCAGAAATACTTCAATGTTTTCAACAATCAAGCGATAACTTTGAGCTTCGGGTTTATCTTGAATGTTTAATCTGTCCTGGTAGTTTCTAAGGAAAGCAAAATGTTATCACAACAATTTTGTAACTTAATTACTGCATAGTTGGCTACATGAAAAGATACTTAAATCTGCTTAAAAATGTGCGCTTAATATCCTTATGATGCAAGAAATTAAATATGTGTAGTCATAAAATACTTTTGAAACATGTTTATAGTGTTACAATGACTTGAGTTGACAACAAGGTAACAGCTTTTAAAGACAGCATATGGCATTCATTTTGACCTAGCCTGTGTCCCTGAGTCACCAACCAGAATTGACCTATTCTTCCTCATTCCACATCGATCTACGTAGCCAGTATTTATTCTAACAGAAATTAGTTAAATGCATATATTCTTTCATTAAAGTGTCATAGAAAGAAAATAGACAAACAGGGATCATATGTGGATGTGTATACCAAATATTTTTTTTTTTGACAAATCATCAAAGTAGATCACAGGTAGCTGTGGACACGAAACGGTTAAAGAGCAGATAAATCATGCATACCTGCTATAGTTTAAGTAATGACCAACATGTCCGAGACAAGAAGTGCACTAAAATAAATTACTTGTTTCAAATTTCAATACAATTTATACGAAAAAAAATTAATCAATTTTACCTGCAGTACTATTACCTTTTACCAGTTTGGCAAACTTTAAAAGGTATGCATATGGATGTTCTGTCTGCAGATCAAATTTTATTGTTTGCAACAAAATCCTCTCTAAAGTCATAACCTCTTCCTATAAAAGTATAGAAAAATTTTGTTTCAATTATTAATGGATGATAAACTTGTATTGTTTAAGTAATAAAATATAGGTTCTGATCTATATTTCTACTTTGTATAGAAGAAAGAATATTGTGATGTTGAAATGTATCAATATTCACATAATAACAACAACACGAAAGGCAGACGTCACATACAGAGCAGACGGATACTGACTACCATCTCAGTTTTAAAAGATATTACAGTCAACCATTATGGAGCATCTTCCATAAAACCTGTGTATACTCAAAGTAATCTAACTAAACTCTTATAGAAGCATGAATTAAGCATGCAAAATATCGGGCGAGTTAACTAACTGAAAATAAACGTCAAACTCATACATGTATGGGTATGGAATACATACAGACATAATTTACAATACGTAAAAAATATCACAGACATGTTTACATGTCAAATTACAAATAAAAAAATTATTGGCAGAAATATTATTCAATTCATTAACTAACAATAATTTAAGTATTTGCCATCATATCATTACACTGGATACATTTCATGACATTCCGAAAAGTACAAAATTATATAGTTCATTGTCTGGAGAATTGAGATTCTGACAAACTGCTCCAAGATACATGTTAGCCAAATGAAAATTGCATTATACCAAATTATTTTAATTTAAGTTGCCTTAAGTTGTGTAATTTAACATAATAGTCACCACAAATGTAACTGAGAAATATTCAACATATAGAATAATAAACATAGTAAGTATGATGCTGGTAACATATAGGTATAATTTACAAACCTTCGGGTCATTACCAAACTGAGCAAATTGTTTAGAGTGAAGAATCTGTTGTGAGATCTTAATTATATCTTTACATTTCTTAGGCGTCTCTTCAACTTTTCCAGCCAAAAACAGACAACAAGCCGCAGTGATCTACAATGATAATAACAACATAAACAATCCATTCATGAAAAGTATGATAAACATATGAACACAAACACCAAACATAATGACTTTAGAGTATTGTTGATATTTTTTTATTACAAATATGAGCTAAAATGTAAATATTCTGGTATTAAATGTGTATAGATAATAATGCATGAGCTCAAAGTCAAATGTAAGAAAAGAAAAACTCACAAAATGATTTAGTGTCATGTATTTTGCATGGCTTGAAGGGAAATTAATTTCGACTTTCACACTCATTATACACACATTATTGTTTGTTTATTTCACACATAAATGTATATTCAATGACGAACATAATAAGTAATAGTAAACAATTAATTATAGTTATTAAAGGTTGCAATGAAATTAAAACAATTGTTAATTGTCATAAGTTTACAATGTCATCTTCATATGCTAGTCAATTTAATGCACCATGTCATATTGAGTGAAGTTGCGTAAATGTATTGTTCGACCGAGACAGAATAACAAAGTAACTATCAAGCATTTGGGTTCATGTGGTTCAAACCCTGCTGAGTTGAACTATATAGAACAAATAACGGAAACGGTTGGGACTAGAGAATGAGTTCTACTTTTCTTGGGTGTTCAAATTTACCAAATTGCAGCCAACCAGAGTCCACTGTATATTAATTAAGACAAATTCAGCATCTTGAATGGATTACAAGATGTACATACATCAATAAATATAGACAATGATCAAATGGAAGAAATATACTCACATATCTGGGAAAGTCTTTGAATGAATGAAACATGTAGAATCTATGAAAATAAACCACACCAGTGGCACATGTATCATATCTCCTGATAAATAGGTTAAGGAACATCAGATACGTCTAAATTTCAACATGAATATGTCACAGTTAAAACTCTAGGTATGTCAATGTAAAAATCATATGAACCTTCCACTGACAGCAGTAACTCTTCAGATCTAATTCATTTGGTCTTAAATTTAGGTAAAGAAATAGAGCATTTACCAGCAACTAGACATTATGCATTTATTGGTCTAAAATCACTGAGGTCTTATTCTATATTGGTTATCAAATATTTTCCCAAATTCCGCACTAATGATGCCATTTTCCCCTAACAAAGGGCACCACCACCATTACAATTAAGTGAAAAAATATGAATATGATTATCTGATAATCACAGATTTAACAAATAAGTCAAGATAATGACACTTTTATCAAACAGAAACAAAGGATACAATCCTAACTTTGTACCAGCATCAGTTATAAATCTTGCTCCTTCACGTCTGTATCGAAACTCAGTTACAGAGTCAATACCATCTCTATATGTTGGTGAGTTCTTTATCTCCTTCTTTTCAAAGTACCAGCAAGGCATTATCAATGTTATTCACAGAAACACGAACTGTAGATAAACAAACAAACCAAGTTTTATTATCATGAACAAATAATAATATATCACTTTTCATTTATCAATAATTCAGGACAATCAGCTTCTGAGTTTGTCAATGATGTTTATGCTGCTAATGAACTGACAATGCATCTTACAGATTATTGGACCTTGATTTAGATACACTAACTTCAAAGAAAAATAAGAATGCAAAGTTAGCTTGATGGAACAAAATGTTACAGAGAGTAGTCCATAGATGATTAAGTTCCTCTACTGTTGGGGATTTATGTCAATTCAGGATGAAGTGTACCATTGCCAAAGCATACTGTTCTAAGACCAAGCATACCATATATGTAATTTGGCATAACACTTCTATATTTAATTATTATATATATACATCATAAAAATATGGATACCATTGTTTATTTCTATGATTATCTTAATTTATAAACTTATAAAATATAACAATTACACTGTTATAAACTAATACTGTATATCTAGTTATTAACACTCCAACATTAATAGCCACTCCATAATCCATATAGAGGGGTACTACTCAGTTTTTGCTGATTAAAGTTTGATTACATTTTATGAACATGATACTTACTGTATATAAAGTTTGTGTCTAATCCTACCCCACAGAAAGACTTCAAAAAATTAAATTCATTTGTTTTAACACATCATTTTTCTGAAAGTCAAATTTTATGTAATGACAGTTTCATGTACAATGTGGATCAAGGCTAATTATAGCAGATACTGAATACTGGCAGTGTAAAAGTAAAGATTCTTAGAAGTTGTTAAACTATCTTATATCTTATTTTAATGTTGTCTGTTTCTTATTCTTATATATGACTTGCATTTTCAATACATAAACATCAACAGTCATTTCTTTTCATCATTGATGTGCTTAACAGATTTAGATTTATTTTTGAAATTATATTCATCTTATATAATTCATATATTGCTACTTTAACTGATACTTAAAATATTTCAGAAAATTATCATATCTGCCCAGGTCCCATATCTGTTGCATATAAATTACCAAGAGTACAAGGATGGGTATGAATGGAATCGACCTAAATTTCCTACTTAATTATTCGTATAGATGTTTTTTTTATTTATTTATAATGTATTTAAATAATTAATTTAGTTTATTAAGAATATATTGCACAATTTGAGACATTCTGACCATTTTTAACCCTTTACCTCATAATACCACATTTCACCGCAACTGAAGCAGACGACTTTTGAAAATTGTGGTAGAAGGAGCCATTACTAGTAATGAGTAATGACATTTTTGTCACAATGTTTTCCACTCTGTCAAAGAGAAATAACCAAATTTCATTAAATATACTGATGTTTTGTACATTGGCTTTGAAATTTGGAGAGGCCGAAATATGCTTATGAGGCAAAGGATTAATGTATTTGTACAGTGCCCCCACTAGTTTTATTTTCTGGAGGTAGATGTACCCCCAAGGTAAAAAAAAAATGGGGGTACACTGTCCAAATATGGGAGTACAAATATTTTATTCCCAATATCAAAACAGTATGTTAATTTAGAAGAAGTAGTTTCTATTGATTATTATTAGCAACCCAAACTCAATTTTTTATGATAATTACATTTATAAACAATTAAGTTTGTTGGATAGATCTCTTTTGTAGGATCACAAAACAGTTTTCTTTTTCTAGATAGCTCAAAAAACAAAAAAGTTATGATAATTTATATCAGAGAAATTTTCGCTATTTTTGGAATTTTTCGCAGTCTTAGTTACTATGTAATTGCAATATGCGATGGCACCGTTTATCAAAGTTCGAATGGAAACTAGTTAATTAAACTTCCATAACTTTTTTATTTATTAAGATAATTTAATGAAATTTGGAATTGAAGCAGGTCTTGTAATGCTGCATTTGTCTGTGTATTCTATTTTCTATAACAATAAATTTAAGTACATTAGCATCTTTTAAGAATTTACAACAGACATTTCCTTGTTTCACTTTTTATGTGGCGTACTGCATACACAATACAATATACCAGATATGGATAATAATGATATGAATTATTATCAAAATATTGTTCAATGAATAAATCACAACATAACATGTAACAACAGGAACAATATCGAGCAAATAATTTGGTGGAAAGAAACAGAAATATTCACTTCCTCAAAAATGCAATTTTTTAATAATGAGAAAGATAATAAATTTATTTGAACTAAAGAGAATTATATTCTGGAGACAACTAGAAATTTAGAATCAAATTATCAACATTGAAATAAGAAACCTTTACACTGTTCTGATCTCCACTTAGAAATTAATAAACTTAAATATGCTGTGCAGATTCTCTTTGTCGTTTAATTCAGATATCTACTGCTATTAATGATGGTCTGAGTTGAAACAATATGGAATAAATTCAGCATTTAAAATAAATATTAAATGGATTGTCTGTATCTTCTCTCGCAAACCAAAGAGTGTTTAAATTTATTAGTGACTTTCTTCATATGGGCAATTATCATTTTCTGGAAAGAGAATCACAATATCTCATTCATTATTCAATTAAAGTGAAAAAGAAAATTTATCCGAAAATATGTATATCCGAAAAATATACCAGCCGACTTATGTTTGTCAATTCATGCATTGCTTTTATCTTTCAAAAAACGTCGTGTGGCCTTCAATAATTATAATAATATATTTCTGAGTACTTTAAAAGGAAATATAAATCGATTTCCGAATGCTTGTTATTTTTTCCCGAAAATGTTCAAGTTATTTACCAATTTTCGTAATGGCGGCAGTCACGCAGTCGAAATTGACTAACAAAATTAAAATTTATTTCCGATGGTCAAAACCCCCGTTAGTTCTAATGCATTATATACCATTTTAAAGCTAAGATTTTAAACTATTTCGTTGTGCAAATGATTTAATTACCTATTGGATAATTAGGCAATAAAATGCGTTCAACTTCGAGTGTTTAAAATTCTGTCATTTTTTATCTTTGGAAAAAAAATCAACAACGATTTTATTTTCAATTACGTCGACGTCGATTGACTTTATTTAAACAAATAAACATAAGTAATCTGTAATGATATCCATATTGTGGAAATATATGTGTCTACTTATGCGTACGAGTAGTTTTACGCGGAGTCGATGCAGTTTTTATTAGTTCTCGTAATGGCGGCCAGAATCGCGTCGCGTCGAGTGCTCGAAATTGACGACTATTCAACTTAGGATTTATTTCCGATGGTCAAAATGGCTATTAATTCTAATGAATTATATATCATTTTAAAGCTGAGACTTTGAACTAACTAGTTATGCAAATGATTTAATTATTTACTGAGTGGTTTGTCTACAAAATTCGTTCAACTTCGATGATCCATATCTCCGTCATTTTTCGTCCCACGAAAAAATCATGAATACCAAAATGAAGAACATTCTTTTTTCTGATTGGATAATATCACTTCAAGAATGTTAATTAACTATCAATACCTCGGAAATTCATTGGAATACAATGACCCCTCTAAAGTGGCGTCCACGCACTGATCTACGGAACTGATAAGAAATTTTGTGTAAAAAACGAGTTTAACTTATTCCTATGTAAAGAATATTTTTTAATAATGATTATGAATACTATCAATGGAAAGATAATTCAATATACTTTCTAATCATGTAATTTTCATTAAGATTTTCAAAGTATAAGTGTGTGAAATAAGTAATTCAAGACAACCACCCACAAAATTTTGGCATTTTCTAATGGTAACAGTGGCTTATCTGTGGTTGCTATTATTATTGTATGTGCATGTTTGAAAAAATGTATGCGATTTTATTTTACTGTGCGTTAATTACATACATGTGTTCGTGAATGGGAACACTGAAGTAACGTGCCTACGTCCACGTAAATAAGTGAATAAGAATCAAGCATACCAGATTATGTAATATATTTCAAATAGTGTTAAAATAAATCATCATAAATCAACATAATAGCTTATTGATGAAGAGTAACAACTATGAATTCACCTCAATAGAAAATACAAGTCATAAGTACTCATATTCATGGATATGAGTCATATGTTCTGTTTAGTTATAAAATAATAAGTACTGCTTAAAAAGTGTTAAAAAACTGGTATGTCTCGGCAGTAGTATGTTTCATCATATAAATCAAGAATTCAAATGGTTGTCTAACATCAAAATCCAATGTGACACAATTTCAAACAATTTGAAATTGCAGTTAATAGACAAGAGCAAAAAAAATGAAAAAAAAATGAATCAGTCCTATGCTTTACACACAACAGGTCTTTGATAGAATAAACTTCAAGTGTCAATGTGTGTCTCGGCACATTAACTTTCTTACATACGTTTTAACACGTAATTATTCTATACTGAGTGAGCGAGAAAGTAATCATGTAAATCATTCGTGGAGTTTGATGCAATATGGATAGTAATTTTCATTAATCAGCATTGGTCAAATCTTCACCAACTTGAATAATAATAGTAATAATTGTAATTTGTAAATAACGATAAATTTATGACAGTTGAAGTTCATTCGACTTATTGTGCAATCAGAATATCCCGACGGACAGATATGGGTGTTATATAAGTCTTTCAATAATTTGTACAATTTATAAATAAAACTTACAGATTAAGGAAGAATGGATAACTATAACATCTCCAGGAAGATTTGGTAAACTCCAATTTTGTATTGTAGGAGTCGTGTTCAGAGAGATTCGGTGCCGCGTGCAACTTACAATGCGTGAATTTTAGTAAATAACTAACAATTCGACCCCTAGACAATTCGACCCTAGTATAGGCTTGGTCAATTTGACCCCAGATATATTATTGCCCCAAAATATTACGTTAGGGTTTGGAGGTTTCAGAGGAAAAGAGTGCGGTAAAATGATTTTATATAGGAAATTAGTTGGATGTTTCGGTAAAAATGTAAAAAGGTGTTATTCACACCCTTTTGGTAAATAATCACCCTGAACAATCGGGGAGTTGATATTTTTCAGGATTCATTAAAGTTGTACAAATATGTACATTGCTTAAGTATAAATTACGATGACTAGGTATGCAGTTTTTTCTTATTATTTTAAGATTTTACTATTTAAACACAAGTATTATAAAAATATGTATAAAAAAGTTTGCATATTTAATAAGTTCATTCGTAAATAAGTAGTTTTTTAATTATTCGAAAATGAAAATAAGTACTCGTTGATGATCATTTATTAATGACTCGTGTTCCCAAGGCAATTCTCATGTGTCAAAGTGTTGTAATAGCATTAAGTACAGTAATATAAAAAAATAAAATAATATTTTATGGATGGATGGATGGATGGATGGATGGATGGATGGATGGATGGATGGATGGATGGATGGATGGATGGATGGATGGATGGATGGATGGATGGATGGATGGATTTTGTAAACGTTGGCAACATCTCAAATGCGGCAATAAAGGTAAATAATACACACTGTTTTAAAATATTCATTGCCCATTTTATTCTATGAAGAGTAATTTTCATTTATCCTAAATTCTATTGGATTTTATGCTTATTTATTTAACATATTTTATTTAATGCTGTAGCTGCCATATATATATATATGGATGGATGGATGGATGGATGGATGGATGGATGGATGGATGGATGGATGGATGGATGGATGGATGGATGGATGGATGGATGGATGGATGGATGGATGGATGATATATTTATCATTGTCTTATTTCAGTTGAAACCATCGCAGAGTATGGCGCCGTCAATGTGACGGATTCTGTGCTGACGGACAGAATTGAATTGTTTAGGGGGATGATTGTCTCACGAAAATATGAGGTCGAATTGTCTTGGGGTCGAATCGCCCTGATGCTTATTTATAGGATTTGTCTCCCTTGATAAATTTCCGAAAATGGTTCACTATTTCAGCACTTACCGCCATTGTAATTTGTTGTTATTGATGTAGAATTTGTTATAAATGCGCATTTTCTGAAAAATGATTTATTTGTCATATTGAGGAAAGGTTCGAAAAATTCATCAGGTAGGTCTCATGTTATTAAGTCGGGTTTCCTAGACTGACTTACAACTGTTACTTAAAACAGTGTCTTCCTATTTGAGTGACCCTGCTTAGAAATAGAAGTTAGAATTAGTCAACTTGTGCATGCGTTTTAAAACAATTTAGATTTTGTAGTTGATTGCAAAATCAAATTATTGATGTTTTATCGCCAAAACCATTGTTATTTACTCCCGTATGTTTTTTAGGTTACAAAGTTTACGCATTGACTTAAAAAACCTTGAAAAATGGTATGTCTATAGGGCGTAAATATTTAGTGCGTAGCATTGTTTATTTGTCCTAAGATTGTTGTGCTTGTCGAAATTAGTTCAAGCCACGGTGTGCCATGTTAAACAAGTCGTTATGGTAAGGTTACTTGGATGAGAAATATGGACCCAGTTGGTCCTCTTGTTTATTTTCAGGTAAAACTATTACAGTCCAACATATCCTGAAATATCAAATTCCATTTTTTATGATGTTGAACTAGTCATTTTAACTTCTCAGACTTGATTAAATTTGCCATTAGCATAGCTAAAAAATACATGTTTCCTGTTACATCCCCCAAAATATGGTTGTGTCAGTTGTTTGTCAATTTTGAGCTCACCTGAGCACTAAGTGCTCAAGAATGAGCTATATTGATGGGTCTTGCGTCTGTCCCAGTACAGTGTTGGCATCCACATTGTGAACACTCTAACAGGTCACATTTTTTGGGTTATGAAAATTTGTCTTTGGCTTAGTCTTGATGATATCTCAAACAAATTCAAAAAAGGACTATGTGGGGTCATTTACTAGGTCACTGGGTCAAATGGAAGAAAAATCTTGTGAACACTCTAGAGGCTACATTTTTCATCAAAGGGTCTTGAAAATTGGTTTGTGGCTAAGTCCTGATGATATCTTGGACAAATTAGAAGAAATGGCCATGTGGGGTAAAAAATTAGGTCACCAGGTCAAATCACTTGAAAACATGGTGAACACTATTGGTCACATTTTTTATTTGATGTTCACCAAACCTGGTCAGAATGTTTGTCTTAATAATATCTTTGACAAGATTGAATTTGGGTCACATAGGGTGTAAACCTAGGTCACCAGGTCAAATCACTGGAAAACCTTGGTAACACTTTTAGAGGTCGCAGTTTTGATTGGATATTCTTATCCATTATCTTTTCAGAATGTTTGTCTTAATAATACCATGGACAAGATCAAACATGGGTCATCTGGGGTCTCAAACTAGGTCACCGGGTCAAATCACTGGAAAACCTTTGTAACGCTCTAGAGGTCATTGTTTTCATTGGGGCCATGGCCGTGGCCTAGTGGTTAGTGTGCTGGACTTGTAATCCAGAGATTTGGGTTGGAATCCCGTTTGTCTTAAAAATATTTTGAAAAATTTTTAACATGGGTCATCTGGGGTCAAAAACTAGATCATAGGGCCAAATAATTGGAAACCTGGTTAACATTCTAGTGGTCATAGTTTTTATTGGATATTTACCAAACCTTGTGAGAATGTTTGTCTGACATCTCAGACAAGTTTGAACATGAGTCATCTTGGGTCAAAAAAGTAGGCCATCAGGCCAAATCAGTTGCTATCTTTACTCAGATGAGAGAAAAAGGCCACTTTGGCCTTCTTGTTTAAAAAAGTAGTCATAATATTGAGTTGGTTATATTATCAGACCGGTCGTTTTGCGGAACTTAACTGTGTTGATAGTATTTATTTGCGAGAACTTATAATGCATAACTTATTAAGTCATTCTGAAAATTAATCTTGGAATGCAATTCTGAATAAGCAGACATGGTATTGAAAACACAATGCATTAGACATTCTGGAAATCAGTCATGATGGTTAGTTAAAAGTGGTCAATGAATAGTCTCAGACATAAATTGGTATTATTGCAAACAACTGATAAAAAGGTTATGAAACAAAAACCTTAATATTGTACAACATTTCTTGTCAGGGCTTTTTCCACAGGGAGGGGAAGGGGCAATTTTCTTAAATTTGGGGAAAAATAATATGGTATTTTTGCAAAAAGAGGAAGAAAGAAACTTGATTTAGGCCAAACTGCAAGATTTTCCCAAGGAGAAGATGCCTTTAAACTGCCTGTGCTAAAGAAGGCAAAAAAAAAACTGCTTGTATTAGGAAATTTTAACAAGGAGATGCATATTTTTAACAGTATATCATGGAGAACTGTTTACCTAAGGAAAAGGTAGCCGTCAAGTCTGAGGCCACTGATACAGAATTGTTGTAAATGTGGATTTTTTTAAAATTATGAGAAATATCATTTGAGTTGAAAGCCAGCTTGAAGGCATTGACAAATTATTATTTATCTTTGAATTGATGAATCAAGACACTCATCATTCTGTCTTGTGGCAGCATTTTCATGAATTAAAGTGGTTCACATCCATGAACCAAGTCTCCTTTCAGGCCATTGATTTGATAAAGTTCAAGTGAGATAATGTTACTGTGATTATTTTGATGCGGCTAGACTTTTGATAAAAGAGTTGCTGAATTTAACTGCAGTCAAGATGGTACACTCCCAAACTATTATAGAAATAAAAAAAAAAAAAAACACTGTCATATTCTAATTTTTCTTAGAAACACCGATTGTTGAATCTCTATGCTTATTATGGTTTTGATTTATTTTTTGACAATGTATTTCTGTGTTTTCAGCCACAGCAAAAATTCATAAGGCTGTTTGAAATCAGCCCCTAGTTGAATAAAAATGGATGAAGATATGGATGACGCTCCATTACGTCGGTTACATCACATTCCTGCAGTTGTAACTGGAATTCTCATAGTATTGTCTGTTTTATCCAGAACATCAATTGATGTATTCCATAAGTTGTGGTTGGACTCATTTAATAATGAAACTGACTTGTCCAACTTCACAAATTGTAATACATCAGTAAATTATGGCCAAATTGACCCTTTCTTTACCTTGCTGATAACCGATGTGTTGATTACTACATTTCTTGGAATTGTGCTTCTGTTGATCATGTGCCCTTGTTTCAAGTTGATAACAAAACATGAACGAGACTATAGTACACATCAGTTTGCTCTAATTGGTGTCTCAGACACTGCAGCTGCTCTGTTTTTTGTCTATGCCGGCAGTGCATGTAGGACACTTCCTTACATACAAGCCATTGTACTGAATTTCACCATTCCTATTGTTTTTGTCATTAGGTAAGTATTTCGTAATATTTTCAGTCATCGTACATAATTGACTACTCCCTATTTCATCTATTTTATGGCTGATCTCTTTACTTTTGACAATCGACAATTACAATAGTGTTAATGGAAATAGTCTGTCACAATACTGTCTATCTGTAGAAAATAGGAAGTCTTATTTAATTGTCTGATAACACTGATAATACCATTTGTGCACTTATTATTGAGACCTAAAAAGCCTAAATTAGTGATAAACAACTTGTATTATGAGTAGATTGAACTACTCACGTTTACATAGAAGAATACATGTAAAATTCCATTTTACTTTTAAACCTTGATTTAATAACATGAGTATGACTAGAATTGTAATACCGGTAAGTTAGTTTTACCCTAGAGAAGAAAAAATAGAGAAAAGAGGCACACACATTTACATGCAGGATATTCTTAAATTATTTTTGCTCAAATTTGTGTTAGTCGTCTGACCTAGATGTTCATCATTAATAGGTTGCATTTGTTAAAGTTATAACTATTTCTTTGTAAAATACCTGACAGATTATTGATTTGTGTCTTGTGTTTGCATTTATTTCAGATTTATTGCTTTGAAGAAGAAACCAACTTGCAGAAAGCTTTTGTGTGCTCTCTTGGTGCTATTTGCAGAGTTTACGTTGCTCATACCTGCCTTATTTCCAACCCTGAATAATGAAAGTGTTTACTCTGACACAGTAGCACCCGACTATCATGTCAGTGGGTTGTGGATTTTGTGTTTCTTCTTTGGTGTAGTAAGCAACACACTTTTCTTAATACATCCAGTTAATGTATTGTCAAACCAGAGTAAAAAAAAACGCCTGTGAACAAAGGCTACCATTTGTATAAAGGCACTGTAGCTCTTAATTATTAATGTGGAAGACTAAAACAAACCTATTATTGAAGGACAACTTAGCTTGATGGCCATAACATAGCTTGATGATGACCTTCGGGCACTGGTTTGAGTGTGTGTATAAAATGTCCAGAAGCAGTGTTTGTTCCTATCTTGTTTTAAAAAAACTATTCCTTTAGGCAATAGAGCTGTACTAATTTGGGTAAATTTAAGAACATTCATTCAGGTTGGTCATTTTTGCTGTATGATTTGCTTAATATAAATATTCTATACTTCCTAGATTACTTTCTTGTGATGAACAAAGCAGCACCATTTTTATATGCAGCATATTTGGGATAAAGTTGTATATCATATCTGTATTATGTTTGTTTTAATGATTCATTGCAAAGAGAACATACTGGTATTTCAGATTCCTGCAGCTCTCTCATCAGTATACTCTGAGAAAGCAGTGAAGGTCATATTTCCTTCTAGAAATCAACCAACGTACATGAATATGGTGTACTTCATGTTCTGGAGTTATCTGTTTAGTTTATTATCTTTACTATTCCTGTTCTGGTCTGATTGTATTCCAGGATTTGGCATGTATTACAATATACCACAATTTGGAAAAGGGTAAGTACAGGAAAACCTCAATATTTATACCACTTTTGGAACCCAAATAAAAACTGATTATTGAAGCAGTCTTATTAAGTTGAAAAAAGGAATAAACACACAGGTCCTAAATAAGTGGTCTTTATCATGAAGTGCTCATAGGATCTGATGTGGTCTCTAAGGTTTGTTTTTATGTATCATATTCATGCTCGACATTTTAAGCACGATTTTTGTCAAGCCCTCTGGTGCTGGGTTTGATCGGTTTGTTTTCATGCTTTGGTTGTGATTGAAATAACCAGTTTTAATGACTTGCTCTCTTTTTTAAATAACTCAAGTTTTATTTGGTTATCAAAATGTTATCTATTAATGTCACAATATAAATACATGTATAATTCGTATGTTACTATGTACAGTTAAGACTTATCAATCCGAATTGACCTAAATTTTACATCGGATAAAGCTTGGTTTTAGATAATCCAATTTTGAACCGTAAGTAAGGGAAGTAATTTGTATATACCAATATGGAAACATTAATTCCCTTTGCATATTTACAGATGTTGTATCATCAACATATATTTCTTCAGCGGTGCACATTTATTCATGTATGAACGCCCAAATTTGATTAATGAAATATTTTATTTGTCTGATAAAACATCTTGGATCTGTTTAAACATAACATATAAACACAAAGTCACATGCAAATGTTTAAGACTCAACTAATTAATCAAACATGATTTGAACATAGTGTTCATGATGACAAATTTTTCATTAACAGTTACATGTACAAACATATTGACATATGTTTACATTCATCAGAACAATTTAGACTTGACACCTAATCAGTAGTTTTCATGCCTTCAGAGAAACACACCTGACCCACAACTAGGGCTGTCATACGTATATAAATTTTTTCTGTGGAATGATTTTCGATATAAATATCAAAACATC
Source organism: Lutraria rhynchaena (assembly GCA_008271625.1). Lineage (NCBI taxonomy): Eukaryota > Metazoa > Mollusca > Bivalvia > Venerida > Mactridae > Lutraria > Lutraria rhynchaena. The sequence goes on from VIBL01000010.1 coordinate 4,700,974, forward strand.
AATATTTTGACAAAAAATTATCATAGAATTTTTGAGTATATACAAAAAAACTTTGTTTTTAGACTATTTTTAGGCTGTCTTGTTTCAAAGCTCTGCTGGTGAAAGTATTGATAAATAAACAATTTTTGCTGCTCATTTCTTTTCAAGTGCACAGAAAACCTGTCTTTAATTATAATTACATGTTGAATTGTACAGTACATGAGAAAATAGGCATTATTTGCCTGTTTGTTTTAGAAGTACAACTTGTATTGATGTATGGTCAGTACTGATTTCCCTCTGTATCAATATTGTTGATATGCAAAAAAACTGAATCAAGGACAGCCCTACCTGAGAACATCTACTAATTTTGGATGATAGGTGTAAAAATAATGTTACTACATGTACTTTTATTGTCCAGACAATCTCCACAAATAAAAAAGGTTTTCAAATATGCAGTTTTGGATGAGCCAGGTTTTTACATTGAATTATATACATTCATTTATTAAAGACTTCATATATGAGACTGCTATCTGGATTGGTAATCTATTTCGGATTATACCAGGTCTTTAAATAAAGTAATTTCAGATAAACAAGGTTTAGCTGTACATTTATTTTTTTCACAGGCATGCACATATATCTACTTACAATTTGAATGTAAGTAACACATCACCGATCAATAAAGTAAACATCATATGCTATCAGCATGACACTGCTAAGAAAGGAAGTATTGTAATCAACAAAGATTGCTCTCATTTGAAATTTTGGCAAGTCCTTTGTTATTTCATTTGTACATGTATTCTGTTCTTCATATGCCAGCTGGAGAAGTTTGAAATCGTTTTACTTACGTTTTGATAGTCTCCTTTAATGATCGAGGTGAAGATGATGGCACCTGTCTATATCTAGTGCTTGATTAGCTGAGACACTTCTTCATGTAATGGATTTACTTTCAGGATTTGGTTCAATTTGAAATGTTTCTTTGGCTATGAAGGGTGTATTGGAGGAATCAATATTGTGTCCAGTGTCTGTGTGTTGCTAGTTTTCATTAACCGTCTCACCAATGTTTACATTCTACGTTACCTGGAAGGAGCTAATTACCTCGCTCTTATCTCAGTAAGGGAAAATTTTTATGAAAATTAATGTTTTGTTTTCTAGTTGGTGGGTTTTGGGGAAGGTGGAATTTTTTGTATGCGTTTTTTTTTCTGGGAATCCTTTCGTTATCTGTATGCATGTATAAGAATTACTAGCAGAATTACCAGATGACTTAACTAATATGTCTGTGATGTTAATTACTGTTAGACAATAGTATTTATTGCTGTATGGTAAGCATAGCTAATAGTCCAGATTTCTGTATTGATGGAAGCATATGTTGCGAGTGACATAATTATGACCTATGTCTTCTATGTTTCTTAGCAGATTGAATAATATGCACATACTAATTATTAGAATCAGAAGCCAGTTATGCAAGCAAGTACCTGTTTTCTATGCATTTCATTTTGCTTGAAAAAAAATTCTAAGGCAATACTGTTGAGCTTTTATGTACATTCTTGTAAAAATGATATTTACTTTTATACTGTGTACATGTATTTAATGAAATAACATTTATTTCATTGATGTCTATTTGATCATTTAACATCAATGTTTGTCCTTATTTCAGTCTCTACCAACACCATTGTTGTACATGTTTCTTACTTTATTTAACGAGAAACCAGTTAGTTGGCATCCACATGCTTATGTCTCCACATGGCTCAGTGTTGCAGCTCTCTGTATCATGATACCAGCAATCTACATCTATAACACAGGGTATGACTCACTTTATTTTTTTTCATGTGCGGCAAAGCTAATAATATTAATTCAAAATTTTGTGATCTAATTTTCACAAATTTACCATTGGATACATTTATTTTTGTGATTTTCATTTTCTAAAATTCCTGACTTACCAACACTTACATGCATTTACATGAGTTTAGCTGTTTTGGACATTTACATACACATTTTTTATTGTCACATATTTCAATCAATGATGGAGGTATTGTTAGAATAGTATTAAGTCAAAATGAGGGAAATCAAGTTGATAATCTCTTGCACAATTATCCTTCAAGCAAATACATAACTGTACATGTTTAGTGTTTGACTCATTAATATTAAGCAGATAATGAATTAATATGAATATGATATATTACCAGTTCAAGTGTACTTTGATTCAATACATCATGTGTAAATAGCACATAGTTTTTGGGACTTAAACTGAAAGTAGAATTGATTCAATTGCCTTGCAAAGTACAATCATTAAACTTATATTTTCTTTTCCATGATTTTTTTTGACTTGTGAAAATTAGATACTCGAAAAAAATACAATGTAACAAATTTTGACTTGATCTTAGTCAATATCACAAGGTCACTTCTGTTCAGTGGAACACCACTGTTTCAGTTTTATATCTCCAACAAATGCACAAGAGGTTGTCATTAATTTTTTATATTGTTTTTTAGTTCATCTGAGCATATAGTAATTTTAAATGTAATACGTGTAATTCACTTTTCTTCTCCAGAGTACCAGAAACTACTCCTCGAAAAGAACCACTGATTTATTATATTGACCATGGTGTACAGACAATTGGACATACCCCTAGGTTTGAGGGACTGCGTCAGTGTAATTCCTTTTCACAGTGTGATGATCTGAATGACACAGATGAAACAACCAGGCTTCTGTTAGACTCAGATCCTCCTCCTTACAGAGTCCACTATAATGCTTTCCAGGAAAGGGAAGTTAGATCACATTCCATTGGAGTTGGATGTAACACATCAACCATTGAAAACATGGATAATATGGCTGGTGGTGACTGTCCAGCATGCGTTTCAGAGTGTACTGATAACTGTATCACACCAATTGATAGGCCTGATAATGAGAGTGAAGTAAATGTCGCTGAGCTTATTAACTTTGGTACAGACCTAGTCCATGAGCAGTCTAACAACAATACACACAGTATTTCTGAGTCCGAAGATATCAGTACAAGATGGATTCCGGAGCCTAATGGTGATACAAGCATGGGTACTGATTCTATCCATACAGGATGGACTCAATTTGATGATAATGGAAATGATATTCCTCCGCTAGGATCGCATGAATCAACTTATGCACAAGATGATGATGCTACTAAGGAAATGCCAGTTGAACATAGTCCCAGCAGAATTGCTATGTCTGATGTGAGATATCATACTGAACCAGTGCATGATGATGATGTTGTGAATGAGTCAAAGTTCAGCATGAATGACCTGACTGCTAGTTTTGAGTCAACCGACACTGCTCATCTCCTAACCAACATACCAGTAATTGTTTGCTCTCCTGTCAACAATGATTTCATCGACAAATCAGAAGAATTAGATTTTTCTCGGTGAGCAAATTTTTCAATGATTACTTTGTACTAGCAGATTGTTACAGAACGTGAACTTCTGTGTACTGGATTTCAAATGTTATTGTTTTTGTGATATAATGATAGGGAATGACATTAAAGATGACTTTTTAGTCATGTTACAAATGTGCAAAATATATGCAAATGTGTATATATTTGTTACTTTATTCTTGTGAAAATAATTGTCTTAGATAAATAAGCTTTGCTTTGTTACCTTCATCCATTGTTAACTAAGATGTAACTTTTTAATTTAACAAATGCCAAAAATTACATTGTATATCAACAAATTTAAATCAATTAGATTGTACTAAATTTTGTATCAAGGTTTTATTAAGTTCACTCGTTCTTGCTATTTATTTGTATCTCGGTGACTGTTGTTCAGGGATCTAATGAGATAACTACAGTATATTGTAATGATTTGTCTGTGCATGTATCCATTAATCTGTCCAAATATTTTGTCCAGTGCATATTTCTAATAGTTATGTACTTTAAACTTAAAAATATAGTTTGATGGCAGTGAAGAGAAGTGTTGTGTACATGAAACATAACTCTATCTTATCTTTGTAGCTCACCTGAGCATGTAGTGCTCAGTGAGTTTTAATGATCAGTCAGTCTACTCTGGCATCCACACCTAGGGGTTGTAAACACTCTAGTGGTCACACTTTTGAGCGAATCTTCATCAGACCTGGTCAGAATGTTCATCTCAATGATATCTTGGACAAGTTCGAACATGGGTCATCTGGGGTCAAAAACTAGGTCACCCAGGTCAAATTGAATGGAAATTTTGTTAACACTCTAGAAGTCATAGTTTCAATTGGATCTTCATGAAACGTAGTCAGAATGTTTGTATTGATCATCTTGTTAAATTGTGCGAATATGGGTCATCTCTGGTCAAAAGCTAGGTCACTAGGTCAATGCACCAGAAAATCTTGTTTATGTTCTAGAGGTCAAAGTTTTGATTGAATCTTCATCAAACTTTGTCAGAACGTTTGTTTTATTAATATCATGGACAAGTTCGAACATGGGTCTATGGGGTCAAAAACTAGGTCACCTAGTCAAATCATTGGAAAACCTTGTTAACCCTCTAGAGGTCACAGTTTTGATTGAATTTTCATGAAACCTTGTCAGAATATTTGTTCTTATTACATCTTGGACATTTTTAAACATGAGTCATCTGGGGTCAAAAACTAGGTCACCAAGTCAAATCACTGGAAAATCTTGTTAACCCTCTAGAGGCCAGTTTTGATTGAATCTTCACCAAACCATGTCAAGAAAGTTGTCTTATTGATATCTTGGTAAGGTTTGGACAAGGGTCTTCTGGGGTAAAAAACTAGGTCACCAGGTCAAATCATTGAAAAACCTTGTTAACCCTCTAGAGGTCACAGTTTTGATTGGAAGTTCACCAAATGTTGTCAAAATGCTTGTCATAATGATATCTTGGTTAGGCTATAACATAGCTCATCTAGGGTCAAAAACTAGGTCACCAGGTTAAATCATTGCAAAACCTTGTTGACCCTCTAGTGGCCACAGTTTTGATTGGATCTTTGTTAAACTCTGTTCAAATGTTTGTTTTCATGATGTTTTGGACAGGTTCGAACATGGATCATCTGGGGTCACAAACTAGGTCAATAGGTTAAATCTGAAAACATTGTAAACCTTCTAGAAGTCACCGTGTTGATTGGATCTTCCCCAAACTTTGTCAAAATGTTTGTATTAATGACATCATGAACAGGTTTGACCATGGGTCAACTCAGGTTAAAAACTAGGTCACCAGGTCAAATTGCAGGAAAACCATACATGTTGCAATCTTTACTCATGTGAGCGGAAAAGGGGCCATCTTGGCTATCTTGTTTAAATAGTGTGGAATATTTACAGTTTTGAACTGAGTTATTGTTTAATGATTATTTGTTGTTTTTTAACTGTGTCAGTACTATATTAGTTGATTTTGTTTTGAAGAAAGCTAAGGTTAAATGAATATGTTGTGTTACCAATCTTTTTCTTTTATGTTTTGTATATAATTAATCTTGATGATTTGAATGGATCAGAAAATCATAATAATGAAAACTCACATGTCACTTTAATGGTTTATTTTTAAGATTTATTTATACTGTATAAGTTGAAGTGTTGGCATGTTGAAAAATTCGCAAATTTTTCATTTTATGGAATTATAGATGTTTCTCAAGTGGAAAAGTTTGCAAAAATAGGATATTAGAAATAGCTTAATTATAGCATTATGAGATAGTCTTTCTCTGAATCAGTGAGTTTGTTTTGAATTATATTTTAAGATAATATGTACAAAACCATTTTTCAGGTGTCAACAATATGCTGTCAAGTGATACTTTGGTACCATGACCCACTCCTACAACAATATGGTATTACAAGTGTTTGTAACATACCAAACTTATATTATCACTTAACCCTTTACAGCAATTATTTCCATCTCCTGTTTTATTTTCAAGACACAAGATGAATACCATTCTCATCTAGAATAGTTGTACATGTATCAATGATTTGATTATTTGTTAAAATTTTATATTGTACCTAGTCTCATTTTTATGTATCATATTTTTGTATGTTACTGCAATTGTAAGTAGTCTAAATTATTTCTTAATGACTTGATTTCAAAAGTTGAGTTATGTAAGTAGCATAATGATTATAATCCGGTGTTGAGGCAAACTTTTTCCCATGTATGGCTGAAACTTACACATGCATTTATGTTTGCGAATAATTGTCATTCACGTAAAATGCAAACATTTCCATATCACAAACTTTACCACTTTCACAGTAAGTGTTAGCATTGTCATTATATATGTATGCAAACACAAAAAAACCTGAATTATTACCTATTTCCACCGATCAACTAAAATATTACAGTATGACTTCAATAATGAGACCTTAAGGACCTGAAAAATTGGTCGTAATAATAAGGTGGTCTAATTATTAAGTTGAAATGAAGGGAGTTATTGAAAACCAGTCCAAAAATAAATGGTTATTATAACAAGGTGATCATAATATTGAAGAGGTCGCTGTTTGAGGTTTTACTGTAGTTATTTTTTGTATTTTCAACATGCAAGGCAAAACTTTAGTGTTGTTGTAAATACAGGACCCTTTTACGTCACTGATACCCAATGATTTTGCATTTTTTGAAATCAATATCAAATGAAAGTTTCCTGATTTCAAAAAATGAATTATAAACTTAGAAACTAGTCCCTTCAAATCATCTCCTGTTTGCTGAAGACTGTATTGTGAATTGATATTTACACTGTAAACATTCCTTTTATGCTTCATCTTTTGCTAGATGTACAGCAACTTTTTTTCCATGTAACTTGTTTTCATTCCTATTAATTATTATGTGACAGAAAAAAACTGTCCTTAAACTGTTGCTATGAGCAAGTGCTTTAAACTTATACTGCATTTAACATGACTTTAAAGTCTTTGAATTAAGACTATAATTTGTTTGAATATATGTATGTATAGTTATCAGTTGTTTTACATGTAAGTATTAAATTGAAATCCTCGCTCAGTCAATTAAAGACAGTTTTATTATATGAGTCTTTCTGTTTAAAGACTTTAAACATGCATTTGAGGAATCTAGTAAACAATTTGTTGTTATTTTTAGCTCACCTGAGCACAAAGTAATCACCCTGTCTGTTGTTGTTGGACGTGTGTTGTTCGTCATCACACTTTGTTTCAAACAAACACTCCTCTGAAACCATTGACGCAATTTCACGATAATGATCCTTGGATGGTCCTCTATTAAGATATTACAAATGATGCCCCTGTGGTAAAGACTAGTCCATCCCTGGGGGTCACTTGTTTAAATAGGGAAAACCTCTAAATATCTTATTGGCCAAAACTGCATGGCCTAGAGCTTAGATATTTGATATTTAATAGTGGTCTTGTGGTCCTCTACTGAGATTGTTCAAATGATGCCCCTAGTGTCAAAATTGATCCTGCCGCAATAGTTACTTATGTTTCATAGATTATGTCGGAAAAAACTTATTTAATATATTTTTGACCAAAACCGTATGGCTGAGAGTTTAGATATTTAGTTTGTTGCATTGTCTGGTGGTCCTCTACTGAAATTGTTCAAATTATGCTCCTTTGGTTAAAATTAGCCCTGCAGTGGGGGTCACTTGTGTTTAGACTTATTTAGACTAAATCTTCTTGGCTATAGCTCAGATATTTATTGTGTAATATTGTCAAATGGGTCTCCATTAATATAGATCAAATTATGTTCCTGTGTTAAAATTGGTTCTTCCCTTAGTGTCTTCTTTAGCAAATCGTCAATTCATCGAGTTATTCAGGTGAGCAATATATAGGGTCATCATGGCCCTCTTGTTTAAGCATATAATAGGTTTCTACTGTTGAAATAAGTTGTTGTGTCATTTTAGTGCTACATAATCTATTAAAACAGTGCAGGTATGTGTCAATGTTTTTTTTTTGTTTGTGCTGCATTTGTCTATCAACAATACTTAATGGTAGATGTCCCTGTGCAGAGTAAATTTGTCTTCCAGCATACAGATAAAACTAGAATCTGTTACTAGTCTTAGAACTTGTAATTGAAGTGAATTTTGCATTAATGATTACAGATAATCTAGATGAGAATTTTGGGAATATAAGTTTGAAGACAAGCATGTCTTAAACTACAAACTTCTGCCATTTTATTCCAACACTGCATGGATTGATTTCCAGATAAAGTTTATCACTAAACATGATCATGTAGCACTATTAAGATTTGTTTTTGTTCATTTTTAAAAACTGTTTTTTTTGTTTCTTTTTTTGAACTAGCCTTCTCTGTGATGTTGATATAGTATTACCATATTTGTTGGGTTGTGAAAAATAAAGGTGCTATTTGTATGAAATGTTCATAAATGACCTGTAACTTGCTATTTTAGTTGTACTTGCTCTTCCTATTTACTCAACTTCCAGTCATGGTGATTGTTGGACTTAGTAAGCTTTTTGGCATAGCAGAACTTTGCTGTGTTTTATCCAGCTTTTACGAGTTAACATTTTTTCTTGTTTTGCTTTGCAATTCTTACTTTGTTTGGCTGTTTATAAAATATTTGAGTTGTATATATACTTAAACATCTTTGTGACAATCTCCTTTTGAGCTGCAGTATAATTTTTATCTTATGATATGTCATGGCTTTGAACCACACTGAATGAATATCATTTCTCAAACAAAATGACTATGAAGTCTATGAAATTTCAGGTATTCGTGACATAATGATCCTAGTCAAGTAAATTTGTTGAGTTTATCAGGAAGAAAGAATAGTTACAATTACAATTTTTAGCTTGCTGGAGCACAAAGTGATCTGGTTGGGCTTTTGTGATTTCCATATTCATCACTGTCTCATGTGTCATCATACATTGTTTCAATTTACATCTCATCTGAAACCACTGGCCAATTTAAATGAAACTTCGCAGGAATGATGCTTTGATGGCCTACTATCAAGACTGTCCTAACAATGTTCAAGTGGTTAAAATTGGTCTTTTACTCCTCCGGTGACTTGTTTTATGTAAATTCATACATGTATAAAGAAAATCTTTGAAATATTTTTGACCGAAACTGCGCTTAACCTGGAGTTTAGATTGTGTAACATCGTCTTGTTGTAGAAATTACTTGTTTTACATAGATTTATGCAAGGAAATCCTTAAGAAAACCACATTCTTGCTTTTCTAGTGTCTACTAAGTTTGTTAAAGTTAAGTGGAGTTAAAATTAGCTTATCCTTGGTTTCATAGATGCATAGATTTTTTATATGGAAAACTTTAATGTTTTGTTCATGATTGCTTAATGTTTTTGCCTAATATTCCGCTACCAGAAGTGAAACTAAAACTCACTTATTTGGTTCACTTTCATTTATTTATATTTCTTTAAGTTGATGTTTTTACAGCAGACTTTGAACATTTTGGTTGCCGTTTTGTTGTCTGTTCATCAGGTCACTCAGGTGAGTAATAGTGAGCCTTCATGGACCTTCGGGTTTTGATGATTGACAGACGTTTTGCCCTTGGCTGTTTTGTACCAAAATGAGTTTTAAGGTTGTATTTCTCAGTTTATGATTATACTTGTATTTGGTAATTACTCTGGTAATATGGCATAAAATACGTTAATATGTTACTTCTGTAATTGCTTTTAATATATTGTTGATCAAACACTAAAAGAATAACAAAAAGGAATATTATTTAAATGAAAAATTCAAAAATGTGATACTATTTTAAAATTTGAGTCTTATAAATAAGTATAATAAAACTAAAGAATTAATTTTACAAGATAACATACATGTATTTATTTTATTGTATTGTGATGTAAAAAGGCCGGTTCTAAGTTATTAGTCTTAAACGTGTATTTACAAAAAAAATCTAAATTTATTGTGATTTTGAATCTAGATTGATTTAGATGTGGTTAACGTTCATATTATTGTACATGAAACTGAACGAAAAATTCTTAGTTCTTGATTAAGAACTATTTTTATTATTACAATAAAAAAACGGATGGCTCTTACTGTGTGCATAATGATGATTTAGAATGCAGAAATTGTAAATACCATCTACTACATGTCTATACTTTGAATATATATGAATATCTTAGTCTGATGTAGGCAAAAAAGATAAACTGTAGTCAGTAATATGAACTTACATGAAAATACATATTAAAACATGCATGTACTGAATAAAGAGGTTGTTATCTTACATAATCTATTACCGGTAGTCCTGTCTGGGACCAATATACACTGTGCATGTTAGTCCCAGGTCCTATCAAGAATTGAAATACTTGAAATGGGGGTGATTTAACAAGGTCAAAATGACCAGTGGCAAAACGTCCATTCATGTAATGGTTAACTTGTTTTCAGCGTATTTTAATGATTTTGACAATGATATGGTTCATTTCACAATGGCCAATTTTGTTAGTTAATTGAAAAAAAACGTTATTGTTATTATATGATATCTTCAGTTAGAATTTATGTATTAACTAAAGTTGCTCTTTTCTTTGGCTTTTGTTTTCAATAAAATTTAATAATCACAAATTGTTTTCTTGAATTATTTATAGTGAACTGTAGTGATAGCCTGGTTCGTCGTTGTGTTATTGTTAGTCAACAACAATTATTATGCCCACCGCACAACAAAGTTGTGGGGGGTATACTGGTTTCAGCTTGTCCGTCTGTCTGTAGACGAAATCTTATGTGGGCTTCTCTGAAACGGCTTGTGGAATTTTGATAAAACTTTGCCAACACATTAGGCATTAGGTCTACTTGCGCATATTATAAAAAAAATTATTTGGATTTATTTTCACAGAGTTATGCCCCTTTTTTATTTGTCTATGTACAAAATATTAAAAAAAAAAAAGCAAAAAGTTATTTGGACTTATTTATGCCCCTTTTTATTTGTCTAAACACAAGATCGTGTGTGCATTTCTTCTCCTAAATGGCTTCTTGGATGTTTATAAAACTTTACTAGTAAATTAGGCATTAGGTCTACTTGCGCATATTTTATTATTCAGATATATTCTTGCAAAGTTATGTCACTTTTTTGTTTGTCTGAAGACAAGATCTTGTGTGCGTTTCTTCTAAATGGCTTGTTTGATGTTAATGAAACTTTTCCAGTACTTAAAGCATTAGGTCTACTTGCGCATATTTTAAAAAAGAATTATTTTGCTTGGAGTTATGCCCCATTTTTATTTGTCTTTCGACAAAATCTTGTGTGCCCTTCTTCTATATAGCTTGTTCTAAGTTATAAAGCCTTTAAAAAAGGGGGCTCTGCGGGGGGTATTTAATCACGCAGCACCCAATTGTGTAAACATTGGTTGACTTTAACCAAATGGTTAATTTAACCCGAGGTTAAATTTAACCATTTTGGTTTACTAACCATTAAAAAAATCATTTAAAAAGGGCTGCCATTTTGGTCCTGGTTACCGTTTATGGTAAGATTAAACCAACATCTTAGACTTGGGTTAGATTTATTTGAGCTTTAACAAAAACAAAATTTGGTTAAATTCAAACAAAATTTTCTACAACAGCTAACCAAACATTTAACCAAAATTTTAACCAAAACTCTGATTTAACCCAGTGATTAAAGTTAACCAATGTTTATACAATTGGGTGCTGCAGTGATAGGTTTAGTTTCAAATGATATCTCCTTAAACCACTGGGCCAATTTCAACCAAATTTCACAGATCACTGGACAGACACTTTAATGGTCTTTGACCTAGATTTTACAAATGATACCCTTGGGTCAAGCTATAGACTTACAAGGGGAAATCTTTTAAAACTCTTCTTGGCCAAATGCGCAAAGGCCAGAGCTTAGATATTTGGTGTGTAATGTGTTGTAATTACGGAACGACGTCGTTATGATTTGCTGAATCTATAAAATGCTCACAACTTCCCGATAATAGATTATTAATCTATTCTCATTGTAAATACTTAATTAGACTGCAGTAGTAAACAAATATTATTTGTTCTTAGGAGTCAGTTCATTCATATCATTTGTTTCTTTAACTGTTTACATAAATGTTTGCTACTCTACTACACTGAACTTTAATTAATTGGTGATGTATAATTAATTGTGGCGTGTTCCTTTTTTAAATGTCTCGCGTCCTTGTGCACAGTGCACTGGGAAATTGAGTGTTGTATTTGTGACATTTTATCACCTTCAGCATGTATGGTGAATGATAGGAAGCTATTTTGTATTAAAACACACATGTTTCATGGAACCTACTTATGGTATGGTGTATTTTAGGGTGATCTGTACCATAGGCACTCGGTTTCCGTGATTTTTATACACGTACAGACATTATTTTTTAATCTCAATTCATCAAACAAAGCAAATCTGTCAAAAAATTTTCCTGCCGCTAAGTACTGTGCATATAAAAAAAACGTAAAGGTAAGTCACTCACTTTTTGATTAACGGAAGTGTTAAACTTAACACACTATGTACAGGAAGAGCGAGGTTCCCAAAAAGTGCATGTATTATGCCCATATAGACATTATTTTTTTAAATTTCATCAAATAATGCGAATCCGTCAAAAACACGCACTCTTAGTGGCATGAAGATTCACTTTTCAGACTTTGACAGAGGTGTTATACTGGTACCCGTTGACTGTAGTGTACAGAGACAACTGGTACGGTCCAAAATTTCCTGGACACTGATCGGTCAATTGTGGTCGAAATCGGTGCAGAATTCTGCCCGCGGGATCTCGCGAGATTTTTCGCATTCGGAACGCACTTTTTCACTCAATGCATATTTCACGCGTAATTTAAAAATAGATCAAAACATAAGGGTCTCAACATTATGTTATGTAGAGTCACTAAATGTAGCATTTATTGTTATTTTGATTAAAAGGTGCAATTTGTATCTAAGGTATTCAGGCATCGGTAACATGTTCTATTATATTTAACGAATATACGGAAATCCCTGATGTTTCATGAATGGACAGCCAATCACATAGCCCAAATGCATTGACCAATCAGATCACCAGATAATTTAGTTAAATGGTTCTTTGGTGCACTACCACATGGAACGGGGACCATTTTACAGAGATGTACTCGTATGCTATGGATAACGAACAGCAACTCTGGATAGATTGGCTTAAACTGTTCAGGGGTAACAATCTCTATCCAGAGTTGTCGTTCGTTATCTCTCCCATGTACGTGATGGATAACGAACGACAACTCTGGATAGAGATTGGTGTAAACTGGTACCCGTTGACCCTGGCGTGCACTGAGACTTGGAACGGGGACCAGTTTAAGATGCTGGTTACCAATGAGAACTGTAAACTGGTCCCGTTCAATGTTGCTGTGTACTGACGACAAACCGAGACAACAGTTACCAGTTTACGAGATTTTGCGGGTGAACTGGTTTCCGTTCCTGTTGCAGTGTATCAAAAGTCTCTGTCGAAACGGAGTCAACGGGGAACCAGTGTAATTTGTGGGAAAGAAGCACTTGACTGCAGTTTGGTTCTACTTTCGGTTTGGCTTATTTGCCCCATTTCTCTTTATACCACACTTTAAATCATCATATCATGATAAGAGTGTTCACAAATTAAATTAATTTGCGTTGTTATATTCTTTTTCATATGAAAATCGGCTACAGGTCCACTTTGGATTTTAAAGAAGGGTCATATTTTATGGATATTGATAGTGAATTTACACCTGTCAAACTCCAAGTGCAACTGGTTTGATAATCTAACTTCTGCAGTTGAACATGGATACAGAAGTGAACCGAGTATCTCATGTAGCACTGACAGGATTTCTTGTCTGTGTTTCACTGTTGTCAAGAACTTCCACCTCCATCCTAACTCCAGTTTGGTTAGATTACAAAAACAATCACTCATCTACTGCAGACGCTTGCAATGCGTCGGTATCAGACCACCAAATTGATGCATATTCTATTATGTTCATGGCAACATTCATATTTTTTGTGGCAACTGGTGTTGGATTGATTGTTACTAAGTGTTTCTTTCCCAAATTAATCACAGATGAAGATAGAAATTATGACAAGAAACAGTTTGCACTGATAGGCTTGTCTGATACTGTCTCAGCTTTGTGTTTTCTGTATGCTAGCAGTGGATGCAGAACAGCCCCTTACTTACAGTCTATTGCTGCTAACTTTGCTGTTCCTGTTACGTTTATCATAAGGTATAATTTATATCATAAATTGCATAAAAATATCATAAAATTTTAGCATAATGTCTTCCTTCATGTTCATGGAGGCAGTGTTTAAGGTCTTCATAGAAATTTAATCATACACATCACAAACTGTATAGAACAAGTTGAAGATACTTTTAACTACACTTATACTTATTCTACCATATTGCAATTTGAAATGCCCAAATTATTTCAATTAATTGTCTGTAATCACTGAAGTCTTTCTATGAATCTGTTGTATTTCCATGATTTTATGGAGGGGTGATATTCATGACCCCTTCATATATATATTTACTGAAGTTGTATTAAAAAGACAGTGTGCTAAAATATATGGAAATCCTCAAGAAAACCTTTAATACTAGCAAATTCACACAAGTTTTTTGTTTTACTTGGTGTTGCAATTTTATATCTTAAATCCAGGTACTTGGTACTACGTAAACGACCTACTTGTAGAAAGATGATGTGTGCCATATTGATTGTGTTTGCGGAGTTCACAGCTTTACTTCCGGATATCTTTCCGTCATTAGAAAGTCAAAGAGCTAAAAACGACGAAGGGGGTGCTGATGGCGTGGCTGGTATCTTATGGCCAATGTGTTTCTTCTTCGGATTTGTATGTATAAAAAATATTTCAAATTTATAAAACAATATAGTCTTACCAAGCTTTTCCCAATTACTACTATTTGGGCATTATTTATTCACAGTATTTATTTTCACTTTTGGATAAATTGGATATGAAGTATTGTTGTAATGTATTGGATACCGCAGTACTGGAAATGTTACGAATGAATTTATGAGTTATCATGTTTGCCCATTAATATAGAAATATCCAGGATTTAATTTTGCTTGACATGTTTGTTTGTATCAGGGTTGCGGAAATGAGCGGCAGCCAGAAGCCAGAAAAATCATCTGGCTATTTGAGCATTCTTGCAGGCTTTTTTTTCCAAAACAACAGAAACAATACTCCATTGAATCCCCAGATCTTCCTTCTAATTTTAGGAGCTTACCAGCTCCATGAAAACATTTCTACACCCTTGTGATATGTGGCTGAAAGGATTTACAAATAAGATGTTCATGTGTAATTATGTGCATGTATTATCCTAATACTGGATAAAACTGTTGTAATTGTGCAACATGACCTAATATTGGCGCAGTTACCGTCAATCACAATTTAATGTTAAGCTGTTTACTATGTTAAATCATTAGTATAGGAGCCTCTGTGGCTATGGTCTCTATTAATCACTATCCTCTCACAACTAAGGCCACTAAGGCAGGGGAGAAATATGACCTTTATGTGAAGTTGGCCTTTTTTCAGAAGTGTATTTGATATGTAAATAAATGTATGCAAAATAGAGAGGCTTTTTCAGAGGTATATTTGTTATGTGAATAAATGTGTGCAAAAGAGAGAGGCTTTTTCAGAGGTATATTTGTTATGTGAATAAATGTATGCAAAAGAGAGAGGCTTTTTCAGAGGTATATTTGTTATGTGAATAAATGTATGCAAAAGAGAAAGGCTTTTTCAGAGGTGTATTTGTTATGTAAATAAATGTATGCAAAAGAGAGAGGCTTTTTCAGAGGTGTATTTGTTATGTAAATAAATCTGTACAAAAGAGAGAGGCTTTTTCAGAGGTGTATTTGTTATGTAAATAAATCTGTACAAAAGAGAGAGGCTTTTTCAGAGGTGTGTTTGTTATGTAAATAAATCTGTACAAAAGAGAGAGGCTTTTTCAGAGGTGTATTTGTTATGTAAATAAATCTGAACAAAAGAGAGGCTATCGTTCAGATGACCTCAATTCACTGGTGATTGTTAAGTGAGGTTTAGTTGTACTGACAGCTTATATCTGCTCTTATTTTACAGATTCCTCTGGCTCTTGTGTCAGTATTTATGGAGCAAGCAGTGAAATCATCTTGTGCAGTTGACTCTACAGACAGCCGAAATGGGAGCATGTCCCCAGTGAATCAACGCAAACCAGGCTTAAACATTATTTATTTTCTTTTCTGGACTTATTTCTTCAGTTTGTTATCCCTGCTCTTGTTATTCTGGATTGATATCATACCAGGATTTGGAATGTCTGATAGTCTTCTAGAGTTTGTGAAAGGGTAATTCTGAGTTTTCTTAATAAAACACACTTCCTTTTTAATACCCCATGCTGTTTGAAAAACAGGAAAAGCTTTACTGATAATGATTTATTTACCATTCAAATTACATTAGTTGTATTCACAAATTGATTCAGCAATTACTCAACAAATTTGTTTGTTCTATGAAAGATTTTTTTTTGTCATTTACTGAAACAAATTTTGCATGCTACGATATCCCATTTCAGCACCATCCTGTTTAAGAAGAGGAATGATCAATGTGATACATGTATAGCGTTAAGGAATAATTTACTAATACATGCTTGAGGCTGGATTTTAAACAATATGTTTATTTTATACTTAGTAGTTAAGACAATGGTGTTTGAATTAGAACCCTTCCATTGTCTTATCAATTTTTTGCTTCCCATCTTTCTATCAATTGTTCTTGTCAATTCATGCGCTGTTATAAATAAAACATTTCATTGATATTTTGGTCACAAATGCTCAAAGAAGCTCTCCATTAATTTTAAGAATTTGCTTGCAAACATTATGTAAACACCAATACAATGATTGATTACCACATTGTTTGTCATCAGACAATTTTTTCTTGATTGTTTCATATGTGTTTTATTATTACAGATTCTGGTTCAATGTAAAATGTTTCCTTGGAAACGAAGGTTGTAGGGGAATGATCAATGTCATATCTGGTGGATGTATTATCTTGTTGTTTGTCAATCGTATTGTTAATGCCTACTTTCTACGCTATCTGGAAGGTGCCAACTACTTAGTGATTATAACTGTATGTTTATATTACTGTAAACATAAATTTATAGATATTCAATATAATTACACTACTGCTATGCTTTTAACGAATTCTGCATGCTGAAATGATTCCCATCACAGTCCATGTCAATCACTGCCACCTTGAGTATTTTTACTCAGTTTTCCTTTTTTGCTCATCTTTCCATGCACTCATACAATACCAATACTGTTCTAGTTACACTTTAGAAGTATATAATTAAAAACAGTTCAGTTATATCTCTGAGTTGAAGATCGACTCAGTAAAGGCTACTTTTTTATTGTAAAGTTTGGTTTTGTTGTCAGATTTGACCCTATATCTGTGATGAATATTGGGTATTGTATGTATTGGTTTTGGATATAAATTAGTTTACTTCTTAGTGCATCTGCTGTGACATGTTTTGTTATTCTTATTTTAGTGTCACTTGTAAATCACTCATTGAGTGGATTAATTGATTAAACACATTTTTTATTCAGTGTGTCAATAAATTATTCCCCTTTTTGATATTATATTGTTGATATATTCCAGTCCTTTCAGACTCCTCTTGTCTTCTTATTCTTCACCTTATTTGATGAGAACCCAGTGAGGTGGCATCCCCATGCTTATCTCTCAACATGGCTTAGTATAGTAGCTCTCTGCATCATGGTACCAGCAGTTTATATTTATGACACAGGGTAAGAATTTATTAACATTGTAAGGTTACAGTGCAACCTCTCCAAAGCAACACCCTTTGGGAGACGAAAAATTATGTTGTTGTTGAGAGGTTTGTCACTCTAGAGAGGGCTGCTCTGGAGAGGTTGCACTGTATTTGTTTCATTCCACATTGAATCTTTTGATAAATTAGGTTTGATATTTGGATGGACAATGTGTATTATTAAACTTCAATGTCTGTTAAACATGTGGTACCAATGTGCTTACCTGTGATTGCTGTCTCCAAAATGAACTCTTTGGCAAAAAGCCTTTCATATCTGGAATTTAAGTCCTAATAGTTACAATCCATGAAAATCCTTTGTAAAGTCATTGCATTGTTATAATGAATTCATGAGTAAATATTGAGCATCATCTGCAAGATTTAAAATATTCAATATGAAGACTGTGGTTTTCTGGGTTTATTATTGAATAACAGCAACGAATAAAGAGTTTCTGATCTGTATTTCCTGCAATCTGATGTTTTATATTATTTAAACAAATGATGGAGTCAGGATTGTTTTTATCTTTTCTGCATTGACAGTACTGAAATTAAGTGATGTATATGTTCATGACATATACCTATTTTCTATTACAGTGCTCAGGAAGTGATGTCATCAGAACCTGAGGTGTTTACTATACAGGATGATGACCATGACAATGCTCGCCTTCTTGATCAATCTACCCAAATTGATGACCCAGATGAAACCAGTCGACTTCTTCCATATTGATTTCCACTAACAGTGACGTAGACATGTTGCTATAATTTGGAGGAAATATGTATAAAAATAATTTCTTTGCCTGATTGTTTTGTGTTTAAGTACAATAAGTATAAACAGATGTTATCATTTTAAATGCAACTGTAGATTACAGAACCAAGTTCTGGTACAAGTGTGTACATTTTATTTTGACATTGCCTTGTATTAATCAAGTCTGTGACATTGTGAAAGCAAAATATGGCTTTAAATGTTTCCTTTACTTTTTTAGATAAAAAATACCAGTAGGTATATCACAAAGGTCTCCACTAGTCAGTGTTTCAATATGGTGTCGTTTTCTTTGATGACAGTATGAATTTTTGTTAAAACAAACTGTTAATTTTGTTTGCATACACATATAACATGGTTGTGTCAGTTCGTGTGCTTAAATAAATGTTTCTTATTTTCACAAAATTAAAATGTATGTATTTTTCACCAGATGTTTTTGATAACTTGGCAGTATTATTTTCAAGTTAACACTTTTTATCATTCTTTTTTAAATTGTTTATTTAATGTTGTTTTTTGTTATATGCAGGCATAGCAGGTTTGTTTATAAAATCTATACAATCAAATGCAGTGTGATAATTTAGATAGTTTACATTTGTTGTATGTTTTGTTATACATCTACTGTATCTACTAATATTGATTTATTTGTAATGTATTTCATTTCCAGGTTGTCTCACATTCCATATTTTCTGCTTATATCATGAAATATACTTTATAAACTGATAAGCTTGTTTTTGTTCAGTTCAGTTCAGTTTATTCACAAATCAACAAATACATGCCTAAGGTGAAAATTACACCATAAATATACACAGAACAGTGCAAATAAAACATTAAATAATAACATCACGTAGAAAATACAAAGAAAACTATCAAGATACTAAACCATAGGTGTTATTGCATTACAAAAAAAAATATATATAGTCAGAATATTATTGACATTATAGAAACAATCAGTAAATTACTTGAAATACAGATAGCACATTGAATTATACATAGTCTATCAACACAATAAACAAAAGAGAGTAAGAGAGAGAAAATCTTGATGACCTATCTCATTTTATATGTCCGTCCGTTTTACTTGTGTGGACAACTCCTACATTGCTTGACCTATTTTCTTCAAACTCTCACAGATGATGGCTATATTGATGTCTAGTTGTGCATAAAGAGGAGATAATTCACATTGCTTTTTTACTGAGTCATTGGCCCTTATTCTATTTTAACAGCAAATTCTTGTGCAGACAACTCCTTCATTATTTGACTTATTTTCTTCCAACTCTCTAATGTCTAGTTGTGTGTAAAAGGGAGATAATTCACATTGCTATTTTTACTGAGTAATTGGCCCTTGTTATTTTTTTGCAGCAAATTCTTGTGTGGACAACTCCTTTAGTACTTGACCTATTTTCTTCTCACTCTCACAGATGACAACTAGTGATGTCTAATTGCGTGTAAAGGGGAGATAATTCGCATTGCCATTTTTTAGCTCACCTTTTTCTTGGATAATTTCATTAGCGCGAAAGTGATGCATTAATATATCAGAAGAAATCCTTCCTTCTATTGGATGAAATCTTCAAGAGTGGGAAGAAATAAGGCCACGCCAACTTACAGTGGATCTGCAATTGTTTAATGTGTACTTTCTTCTGTTTGGAAAATGTACGAAACTGTATTCTAAGTGGTCGAAATAAAGTTATACACACGTTCTTGACAAATCTTTTACATTTTATCTTTGATATAAACTCAGTTTTCTCATTGTGTGCCGTGAACAGCATTTAAAATTCTTTCACAATATACAATAATTATATAGTACAAACTGTAATCATCCACGTCGAAAGTGTACATGTCCGGGTTCCGAGTTTTACATGTTTGCTTTCACGATTATAGTTCCGCATACATTAATTAATCCGCATATGTCGAGTTAGTCATACTCTTAATTTCCACAGAGTAAATAACATCAAAGAACAAAATTATTTTTATTCCTATGCCGTTTGTCTTTATTAAAGACATTTTTTGTTTAGAATTCAACGACATACTATTGCTCATTTTCATATATGTTAGACAGCTATCAGATTTAATGTCAACATATTTATTTTGAATTCGGTTGTGGCAAGTATTACAGTAATGTAGAGTCTCTGATTGTGGTAACTTATAAACCACGGCGTTGTCCGGAATATTTTCGGGATTACATAGTACGGGTTTTAGTCAATCTTTAAACGGTGTTGGTGATGTTTTTCATCTTCCGGTCAAATTAATATTCTACGGGTCGATGCAAAAATTATATCAGAATGCCGTTGTATGAAGGATATACGAGCGACAAAAATGTTGTCATATTTGACTTTGGGACTGCGTACACAAAGTAAAATATCCAATTATTTATTAGCTGGTTTAGCCTTTTGTCAATATCAATTGTCAAGTTCAGAATTTATTTTTAGCATAGTGTAAAAATTGTAATTCCAATCAGGGTCTTTCAAATGAATTTGATTTGATTTACCCTGTTCTACGGAAGCATGGAGAGGACATGGTCAAAATAGTTTGTTGATCTGTTGGAAAAATCTGTCAGAACAGATTGTTTTGCTAGAAATATGTTTTTTAATCTAAACAGATTACTTTGTGAGAATTCTGTGGGAATGGATTATTTTGTGGAATTTTTTTCAATCAGTTGTCCTCTCAAAAAATAACTTGTTTGAACAGATTATTTATCTTGTTTTCACAACTTATTATTTCATTCTCGCAAATTACCCAATTAAACTGACAGATTCCTGAAGTGGTACTCAAGAGTCTCATCCCCTTTTAAAAAGCTGCAATTTGAAGTTTTTGCAAGATGTCTGAGTTCCATAAATGGTTGGAATTCCCCCGTTCAAAAATACTGTCTTTTCAAACTGTCTCTATCCATGTGTCTGACAGCACCAATACAGTTAACTTATGTTGTGGGAGCTACCTTTGAAGTTTGTACTGTACTATTCTCTGACATTTTAGTGTAATTTATCATTACTAATGAAAACATCAATGTTATGGTCATATGTGGATAAATTATTTATTCTAATTTATTGTTACTGAACATTTTCTGGTTTAGAGTTTCATTGTTCACTTAAGAATTTTTCTGTGTATTTTGGACTTATGCATGTCTGTATTTGGATAGATTTCTTAGAGCTGCAGTTTTCAACACATGCATAATATAATAATTCACTTATTCAGAGTATGTGAATCATTGAACACCTACATTATAATTATGCATGAATGATTGTTAGCTTCTCCCCTTTTTTGTGAAATATGGCACCTTTGTAATTATGCAGCCAGTTTTAGATTTGACTTATAAGGCTTCTCAAAACTGCTAAAATACTTGCCTGACATTTTTGTCAGACAAAGTTAGAATTTCTGTCTGACCAAATGAAAATTTGTCCAACTGAATATATTATAATTACGTAATAAATGCTATAAGTTGTGCCCAACTGCCTGACATCTGGTCCGGTACTTGTTGATAAGTAATTGGACCTGCTAAAAATTTGCCTAACATGTCGGAATGTGTGTTATCTTTTCTGTTTGAATAACTTAATGAATGAAAGGTATTTGTTAAATGGCTATGTAAGAAAGTTCGTAATTAATCATTTAATGTTGATAACACTGATTTTGATTTTCTTTAAGATGTGGTGTTGCTGGGGAGATGTGTCCAAGATGTATTATTCCTTCACAGTTGAAAGATGCTAAATCTGGCAAGGTAATGGAATAACTCTCACTTCATATTTAGAATCTTGAATGAATACCTTAATCAGTCAATGTCAAGCATTTGAGACTTTGTCATTTAATTTGTGTATGTTTATAAATACATTTACTTGTTAGGTCATGTAAGCTACTGGTATACTACAAGTAAGAATTGTTTTTGATAAATTTTCTATGATTTCTGTAAATTTCATTTTATATAAGGGGACGAAGGTCTGGATTACAACTTTAAAAGAAATTTCATAATATATTGATTGAACATTTCTGATTTATAATACACTTCTGCTTTCTTTCTTATAGATCAGACAACTGTGGGATTATAATACTGAGGATGAACTTTACCAGAACTTGAAAGATTTTCTATTTATTCTTTACTTTAGGTATGCTGTATTATGTCATTATCAAGCATTCATGCAAAATGTATTTTTCTACTGGGTCAAGATCATTATTGTAATATTGTAATTATGCTAGTTTGGCATGATATTTTTATGTCTTGTAATTAAGATCTTGTAAACTGAAAATCAATCTGAATTTAAAATCAAGTTATTCTTTTTTAATTTATTTTAATTATTTTGCATGAGGTATATGTTAACAATGATGTATTTGAAGTCGATGTTGATAGATAGCTATGATTAGGGCTGTGTATCGCCAGGCCACTCGCAATATAGGGTTATAGAAGTGTAGAACAGTAAAATCTTCCTATGCTGGGGCTCAATAGCTGAGATTTTTATTTGAAACTAAGAATGCTTACTGTATTGGAGGCAGCAGCAACCTGTGTGGCAAATTACTAATGGAGTGATGCTAAGGTTATGACTAAGAAGTCCCTTTTAAGATTTATGCTACCTTCACTCCACCCTCAATGTACCCTATCACACTCTCAGTAAACATGGATCCTGTGTACACCTACTAGGTGTCATTTAGTAAAATGGGTGAAAATATAATCTATAATCCTTTCTTGCTTTAGCAGAATTTACTACCATGTTTGTGAAAAATGTACAAATCAAATTCTTTACATGCAAATTATTATTTAAAATCAATATTTTCATTGAAAAGGCTTTTGAATTTACAAATTTTAGTTAAGTGGAAACTGTACAAAACTTTGTCATGAAAGATACTATAATGTGTTTTTGCATTTAGATCTAC
Organism: Lutraria rhynchaena; assembly: GCA_008271625.1. Lineage (NCBI taxonomy): Eukaryota > Metazoa > Mollusca > Bivalvia > Venerida > Mactridae > Lutraria > Lutraria rhynchaena. Next base: position 4,724,178 of record VIBL01000010.1, read on the forward strand.
AATAATTGTGCATCACAGGCCAAGTTATAAAGAGAGGTAACGTTGCAGACAGAATAAAGGAAAATCAGTGTTTAAGAAGGCTAGATTGGATCCCGTCAAAAAGTTTATTGTGATACATGCATTAGTCAAAGTCGAATTGCAATATACTGGTATATCGGAACTGATTTGGTAATGTAACGCAATTGATATTGATGTTTAAGTGATTTGGATGTAAAGTTGTTAATATTCATCATGTTCCATTTTGTTTTTATATGCAGACATTTATTGATCAATCCAAAGGATAGAAGAATGGTTGTGTGTGAATCTCTGCTTTGTCCAGCTGTGTTTAGAGAGTCTCTAGCCAGAGTGATGTTCAAACACTATGAGGTAAAAATGCTCAACCTCTCAATGTTATAGTTGAATCTATCTTTTGTTAGATGATATCATTTTAATTGTATAACAATTCATTTTCTTCAAAAATACTCAAAATAAATGTAGGAACAGTGGCTTAATAAAAAGGGGGATGCTTATGCATTACTTTACTCAAGAAGGTATGATTTATTTGTGGAAAATGTCTACCGCAACCCTATTTCACTATTTATCATTGACATAAATGTGTTTGAAATGTGATTGAATTGGCTTTAGACTTTTTTCCCTTATATTTCATTTTAGCTCCTCAATAATTAAGCAAGCTTGTAATATTAAATATGATGTCCTTACTTGACAGGACTTAGATATAACCACAACATATATTTATGCATATGGACCAGTTTTCTATGTTGCTAAAATTGCTGTATGTTAACATGTATCAGTTTTTGTATATATTATAATGTTAAACCTAACTACCATATCATCAAAAGTTAATCATGGAAATGATCTGCAAAAGTTGATGTGAACTCTTGTTTTAGTATTTCTCAATAGTAATTATCTTTGATGTTGTCATTTGTTTTCATCCTATTCATAGAAACTGTATAGATATGTGCTCATGCCACAAGACAACCCATAAATCTGTTTGAACTAGTTTTCTTAATGTAGATTCAATTAACTGCTTACACAATATCTCATATTATTCTTATTATGCTCAGACATTCTTATAATGAATTAGTGTTTTGAGTCTTAAAATACTTGTATACACAGTTACACTATATAAATGATACATTCTGGACTGGTGGCCTACATCATGAATAAACTTATTGTATTGTATTATTGTATTACACTGTAAACAAACTTTAATATACATATTCTATGTTGCAGGTTGGGTCTGTGATGTTTTCTCCTGGTCATTTAACTGCTATGTTAACTCTAGGAACTAACACAGGACTAGTGATGGATGTTGGATATAACGAAACCCTTGTTGTTCCTGTATCCTTCATTAAATGATTGATTAATGATTGCTCTGATGTCATGTTTATGAATGTAAATTGCACATTAATTATTTTTGTTCATAGAAATTTTTACTGTGAATTATTAGGTCAGTATTTACAAATTGTTTCTTATTTATAAAATGTTTCTTATGTGAAGTGTTACTTAAAAATGTTATTTCTTTCAAATACTGACATTTCTCCATTGGTTCAAACAATCTCGAAGTAACTATTATGTTTAACATTCATTTGCTTAACTGACATGATCAGGTGTACGAAGGTATTCCTGTACTGAAGGCATTACAATCTCTTCCTGTAGCCAGTAAAGCAATACACCAGTAAGTATTAATTGAATAAATACAGATAGAGACATCTACAAATAGAGCTCAGCAGAGCAGTGCCAACGCTCGTCTGTTTTTATGGGTCCACATTTGAGATTACGAGTTTGAACATGATGAGGTACAATTTTGACCAATGGCGTTAAAATGCGGCACAACTCCATTAATATAGCTTTCAGAATAATGCTCTTTGTTTTGCTATTGGGCCTTGTCATGATAATCAAGTTTTTCAAGTGTCATGTTAAAATCTTCAAAAATGTTTGAGTAATGGGTAAATTAAAGATTTTGCACAACAAAGTCAACAACAATCATAATAGCCCAATTTTTTCTTCAAAATGAGCTAAAAATACAAACTTAAATTTTTTATTGAATAACTATTATCATAATCACATACAATTGTTTATTAATTTGTTATTTTCTCTTGATTTGTTATTTATTGTTATTTATTTTCTTCCTCAGAATTTGCTCATTTTTTCTTGCATGCTCAATAGAATGGACTCTTTGTTGGATATTCCTGACTTTGTACAAACTCCTTGACCTTATCAGTTGATTTCTAACCTAATTATGTGGTATTTTTGTCAACAGGCTTGGGACAATATATGTCTATATATAACAGCAATATCCTATTTACCCACTGTCAACTTTGCCAGAAAAATAAGTACTGCACTGACTTCCAGTTTCATTCATAAACATTTTTAAACACACAGATCTAATGATACAAGAAGATCTTGCAGTTACTATGATTTCATTCATGGAACTACAGGTTTATTGGCACGGATACTGTATATTCCTTAAATAACAGTCTTGAAATATATAACTTCGTATGCAGTAATTATGCACGAATTTGATATATTTTACCAGCTAGCAGTATATTCATACTAACTTGAGGTATCTAAGTAAATCACTACACTCTTCTCTTTTGTTGATATTTGTATGACCTCTGTTCAACTTGATTCTGTTACTAGTTTTTCCCTGGACTGGCCACCAGGCTCCATTTCTATGAAAAAGGGTATTTAACTTTACTGCAAAATTCTGGGCTTCAGTTGATTATTTAGAATACTTCAGTTTGTCTACAACAGTCCTTTCAGTGCTTTGATCATACTTTTGTTTTTGATATGTAATCAGTATGGTCAATAAAGAAAATTATTCAGTCATAGAAAATGACTGTTGATTCACAATATTTTAGTACTAGCCAGAGTGATTTCAATTCATTGTTCGATTTGGAATAATAGAAAGGTGTTATATATGTCACACCATATTTGTATTACAGGAGAATTAAACAGATGTTGTTGGCTGATGGTAAAGTAAAGACAGGTAATGAAGAACGGCCATTGTCTGAAAATCCTGGTAAGCCCTTTATTTTATTGTCATTTTAAAAAGTTCCTGTGGAGTTCTGTGACATATATAACAGAATGTAATGTAATATAATAGAATTGGTTTTATTTACGTAATGGTCAGATGAAAAAAAAAACTAGGTTGCATTCTATATTGTTTTCTGTAACAAGTTATAAGGAAAACTTATGTCCCAATATGTTTGTCATAAATAGAGTTTATTGCAGATGATTCTAGAAGTCATTAACAGACATTAATTACATTATTTCCATGTAGTCTGGTCTGAAATTAGTGCCGGAATAAGGATTAGAATTGACTTGTTCAAATAAATCATAGAAGGATCTGTACTTTCACAATGATTTCATAACAGTTATCTACATAAATGGCACATTTTCAGTCTTTCTCAGGTATTCTAGAGAGCTTTCAGGTAGATTATGGTCCTCCTTTTTATAAACAATAAGTCTGAAGAAATACTGTCAGTATGTTATTATACTTCATTATATTGCTGTTGTTTATTACAGAATTGCTTACTGAGGAAATTTTAGAAGATATTACAGGTATTAATTTTCTCACAATTTCAATGCTTATTTCTAAAAATCTTCAAAAGAACTTCTTGGCTTGCAATGAACTGCCAACAAACCTGTAAACTTACTAACACCTGAAAAATAAGTTTAACACTTTTATTACATTCCCTTATTCCTATGAATCTAATGATTCAGGATGATATTTTGGTTACTATTATATTATTCCTAGTACTTATGCTGTGTTGATGTGGATTCTGTACATTCCTTAAATAGTATTACTGGAATACCAGGGCAAGATGGAATAAATTGTGACTGTGTAAACCTTATGCCAGTTGTAGTTAAACTTTAATTTTTTCTTACTGGAGAATATCCAAACACTTCTACTGAATCAATGATGATTGCTTTTTACATGTATGAAAAGGGAGACAATAAATAAAAAATTATAGTATTCAGAAATGGTAGATCATTTTGAAAGAATGAAAAGCGGGTTTACAATTTGCAGTTAATTTACAATTAATGCAGCTAATATGCTTGAAAAGATTTATGTTTTCATGAAGATAAAACCAAATGCAGCAGTTTTTGGTGATTGTGGAATGTATTCAATGTACATAAATTCAAGTATCAGGTTCATGAAATACTGGGTTAATATTCTTAAAATGCAAATATTGCAGTCTTGTAAAGAAGTGTTATATATTGTTGCACAATGATGATATAGACTGCTGTTGAAATTGGGTAGCTTCTGTTTGAGAATGCTTAGAAAAACATGGTTTTGGTAATATTTAGTTAAACCCATTTATAGTGACTTAAAAATTCATTTGTCAAAGTTTAGTTACTATATTGAATATCTGCATTCAGAATTTGCATGCCTCCCATGATATAAAAAATATTCAGATTTTCTATGTATAAAAATGCATTAGTCAACTTTGGATTAGGTATACATGGACTGGAAATTGAAATTGATAGAAATAATTCCTAAACAAACTAGATTATTTGAATTCTGTTGTGCTGAAGTTGTTGAAGATAAAAATTACTCTTTATTATGCTGCAACAATCATATTGATTGAAACGTTTAGTGTCAAAATACTGTTTAATATCATGCAAGTGGATTATTTAGAAAATTTCAAAGCCTGTCCACAACATTCCTCAAAAGTGTTTCAGATGTATATGCAGAAGTATTAAAGGGCAATAACTTGTACACATTATTATCAAAAAAAATTAGTCATGCTAAAATCTATATTAATTTCATTATTTTGCTATTTTGTTCATTTCCTTAATAAGATTCTATTCAGCAAATGTCGGAATTTGCACTTATCAACCCTTACGCTGATATTTGTTGGTGTAAGTCTGGAGAAACATTCAATAGGTGAAAGTAATACAATTGGACACCTCTAGAATTTCAACTTAATTTGCATTGATTCTCTTTCTGAGTTACTATGTATTGTTGTTTCCAGACTAATATATAACAAATTACACTGTGAATTTACTGCCTACAATGTTATTGATTATGTTCAGTGGAAGCTGTAGTCTGAATTAGTTTAGCTATATAAGAATTTATTTGACAGTCCGTTGCTGCTTCACTACTAAATGGGACAGAGCAAAGAAAATTCATGATGTAACCATATTTGGAGCTGACAAAACTAAAGTAAGTATGCTCTTAACAATGACAATCAATTGGATTTTTTATCTCTGGGAAACTCGATCAGCTCACATGGGTGCATTGAAAGATAAGTTTCAAATAATTCTAACTTCTCCATTTCTCACTGTAAATTAGTTTGTCTCAGGTTACAAAAAAGGTGTTATAGATAGATAGTTTGTGCTGACTCATTGATTGATAATTTGGTACATTTAATGAAATTTTCACTGATAGATTGTATGCTCCTGACCATATAGTCACTGTTAATCAATGTATTTGTTAAAGAAGAGCTGTCTTCATGAAGTTATTTTGACATTCATTGCTTTACAATTCTACTAGAAACTGTTTAAAAGTACAAATGTACAGTCATTAGCTTCTGGTTAAGTTACTTATTCAAGACTGCAATTATTCATGTTGAAATTGTATGATTTTAGCTGCCCACACCACCACCCAGTGTTCATTATCCGTTAGATGGTGGAAGTGTGTTGAATATAGATGGTACAGTCCGAGAACATGTGTGTGAAGTTATGTTTGAACAAGATAATGAACAAAAATCCATAGCAACTCTTATTCTAGATGCTATAATACAGGTAATTCTTGTATCTAGTCCTCTGTTTCGTTAAATACTGTATTAGTACTCTTGTAATGATTAATACAAAAATGGCTTTATTAAAAAAAATTAGTCTCTTTGGTTACAAAAATAAGTCACTCATTTATACATTTTGTGGGATGAGCAAAGTAGAATTAAATTATATCCGAGTGGTTGATGAGCATGCCTGAGAACAGTCACTATGCTACGAATACAAACAAGGACTGGGCAAAGTTAAAAAAGAGGAGTTTAACTTGGAACTTGATTATAAAGTGCAGAAGGGACTTTAAGAATCACTAGTCTTTGTTAAAGACCTCTGTTTATACATGTATACTTTGTTATCCTGTTGAAGATTGCCTTGGATCAATGGAAATTCCAGTAGCTTTAATTGTACATTTGCAAAATGTCATATATAAATCACGTTCTAAGAATTTCTTATAATAATTAGGCTATCATTTAGAGCAAAAATGAGATGGATGTTTATTCAGTAGGTTCAAGTGACTAGACAATAGTGATTATTAAGATATTAATGATAATTACAGAGTCCAATTGACATGAGAGTGGAGTTATCACAGAACATTGTTATACTTGGTGGTACAGCCTTGTTACCAGGGTTTTTACACCGTATACAAATGGAGCTACTTGACCTGATTAAACAAGATAGATATGCCAATGTTCTTGCTTTGAAGAAATTTAAATACCATCAACCACCAGCTAAGTCAAATTACACATCATGGCTCGGAGGTTAGTTCACAGAAAATGATATTAGTTAATTTGTACAATAAATTTTTTGCAACATTATTATATTTTCATTGTATATAAAATCCAATAGTACCACAAGTATTTTATGTATTCAAGTTGTCATGTGTGATAAATTATGTGTCTTTATATGTAAATTTACTGGAAATATTTCATTTCACAGGTTTTAAATTATGTAAATTTATAATTTCCAGACTGACTACTTGTAAATTGTCTTTATACATATGTATATACCTGTATGTTCTTTATCCTTGTTAAAACATCCTGCAAATTTAATGATCTTTGAAGAAAAAAGTATTTCCAATTGATAATTCCGAACTCCTGGAAGTAAATTGGCCTCAGTTATAAGCCTGTATAAATAAATTAGCAACTTCAAAATTGTGTTGAGTAATAAAACAGTAATTCTTGGAAATATTTACAGATTATTTAATCAAGCTGTTGTAAGTAATTAGAAAAGTTGATTTTAGTGCAGGCTGTGTCTTTAGTCTTCTGTACTATGCAGGCGACAAAAATAAGATCTGCTTCAATGAATTTCTGACTTGTGTATGCTTGAGAATACTACCATTTTTTTTATTAAAAAAACAATTAGTCATGCTGAAATCTATGTTAATTTCATTATTTTGCTATTTTGTTCATTTCCTTAATAAGATTCTATTCAGCAAATGTTGGAATTTGCACTTATCAACCCTTACGCTGATATTTGTTGGTGTAAGCAAGTTCATAAAATCTTGTCTCTTGATCACTCTGTTCTTAACACAAACCTATAGAGAAATGTTCATGTTGATTAGTTACATGTTTTATGTTTCAGTCCTACCTATTAACTGAAACATTTTACCTTTTTAATTACTGAATAGACATTTTTACCTTTTCAATTATTTATACTCTTGATTTATCTGTTTATTTGATGACCACTAAGTACTACTTGTAGGCCGATTTGGATGTGTGGTATAATCAGAAGCTGAATAAGACTCTAGTATGTCTCTTTACACCTCTTTACAATAGTACTGTCCATTGCCTGAAATCTACAACATTTAATTTTTGTTTTGGGCACCTGAAAATCAATAACTTTACCTATTGAAAATATGGTTTAAGACAACTTGCTCAAGTGTTAGAAAATTTCCACTAAGCATCTTCTGGAAATTATAGTCCTTCATAATAGATAATTTATTTTCACCTGCTTTTTTTGTTTATCTTAAAGGTGCAATGTTTGGTTCCCTAGAAACATTACCAAGTAAGAGTGTAAGCCGGGACCAATACACAGAAACAGGAAAATTGTCTGACTGGTGTGACTTGGCAACTGTATAATGAACATGTACTGTGACATATGCCTTCAGGACAAGAAGACTGTATCACTTTGCTAATAAGAACTTGCAGTATTGCTGTACTGAAGCATTTATATGTCATTTCTGTTCTTTAGTGTATAAGAGACTGTACATTAAATTAGTTTTAATTTATTACGAACAGACTTGTCTAAAAGCTTGCTTATGTGTGACCAAGTGTTTCTCTTACATGATGTGTAATTGGATACAAACTTGCTTCTACAGAACTGTATTATAGAATTGCCATCTTAATTGAGTTTTGAATCAATTGTTGCAATATTGTATTCTTTTTTTGTTGAGGGAATGTGTCTAATTAAGAAACTAGTCAAGTGAGGGTAACACTTCTCCTGACCCAATCACAGTTTACAGACTGATTTGTTTAAGTAATTGTATTTCATGGAGGTGCATTTCTGTAGCCAACAATTCTAGTTTCTCCAAAGATGGTTATTAACATATCATAGAAGTGCATATACTCTTAGGATATTGCTAGCTTAATACATTTCAGAATCCTAAGTCATTTTTGTATTATATTTGTTCACTGTAATTAAATTTGATAGTGTGTAGGAAGATTTACTTATACATTGAAAACTTGAAACTCATTGTTAGAAATGTCTGTGCTAATCAAATCTTGTTTGGGGATTTTGGCTAGCTAGCTTAGACAATAAATTAGATTAATATCATATTCTTCATGCAATAAGTGTTTTAGTTTGTGTTCTAAAGTAAATCACTTTTCTTTTGTTTATTATTTAACTGAATAATAATACTTTAAATGTGTTGTCTAACATACTGTTTACACATTTTGGTACAAAGTGAGGTAGTTATTATATTAGTCTCAATATTAGTAGCCATTTCACTTACTGTACGGAGATATAAATACAAACACTGGTTAATTTGATTTTCTAGTCCGTCATGGAATAACATTTTCACTTGTCCTCATAAAATTTCGTGATTTTTCTTGCAAGAAAAAGTAATTTAATTAAGTAGACTTGTCAATTTTCTTCTATTTATGACCATTTTGTTATCTGTCTACAAATGCAATTTGTCTTGGCCGAGTTGGATACTGCATACTCTAGATAGAGAATTAGTCAAATGCTGACGTGATTTTGAGGGAAGATTTATCAGTTACTAATTATATGTTTGATTTTTTTCTATGTAAACAAACCAAATAATTTGTTATAAAATTCTGTTGTTTCTTTTACCACTGATAGTGTACAAAATTGTTTAAATTAACAGATTTATCACTTGATCTAGGTTTTCAATCATTCTTTGCAATTTATATATTCTTTGTAAACATTTTCTAAAATATTAGTTGTAATTGATCATAATTCAATTCAATTACTAGTACATTTATTTACTAACATTGATAAATGATGGTATTTTGCATTAACACTCAGAATTGCTCTTTTCTAAGGCACTTATATATTATTTTTATGTGTAATAAGTTTTGAAATTTTAGACTTGGTTATGGTGTTGTAATGTTTTGCTTAAATAACACTTAACATTTTTCCAGGTATAAATTAGCTCTCTTTTATTTTTTTTTACTTTGTGGTATTGGCAGTTCATTTTTAATTAAAAAAAATAATAATAAACCTTTTATAAAAACTCATTGAATTATAATTGTTTCTATAAGCTGTAATTGTATACAACTATTACACAGAACAAAATTCTGTTCAACTATGATTATACTAGTTTATTAAGAATATGCCTTGTATTCCTCTGAATCTTGTAAATTTTTGCTTTTGTAAAGAAAGTATGATTGAAGAACTGATGGTTATTTATCTAGTGAAATACTCCATGTTCAGGCTATAGCAAATACACGACATGTCTTAAGGACCAAATTGTATAGTAAGGTCCTTTAAATAGAAAACTTTGTTAATATATTGGACAATTCTTTGCTTGGATACATCTCCGGAGATACATCTATATTGCAGGGCTTATTTCAAAGGTGATAGTTTTTTTATAATGTATTCCTTGTTTTTCATTCAACTTGTTGCTTAAATTCTTGGTTGGAATTGGAATAATATCTTGGCAAAGGGAGACAATTTGAGACAGAATTATATTGGTGTATATTATAATATTATAAGAACTATTGTATCAATTTTCAATTTTAAGAATATCATTTTATGAGATTTTGTGCAATATTTATGCATTTTTATGCTTTGACAATTGGTGTCATGTAATAATAAAAATCAGAAAACCTGTATTATTTATTTTATCATTTATGCAACATTTGTCTTGATTCAATACATGTGGAGTATAATTTGTTGAAGTTAATTCTCTTGTTGTGGACTTGTATGTTAATACACAAGAACTGCTGAATTTTGTTATCATAATTGATAGGAGGCATTGTAGTGTAGGGTAGAGCCCTTTTTGTTTGATCATCACAGTCTCTAATTTATTGAAGCATTGGTAACCAAGGCAACAGTCATTGAAAGTGATTAATGACTTGTTGCAGAATTGATGTAAAATACATTACTAGAAGGAAACAGGGGATACTTTCAGTCCTTTTGATTTGTTGTGTGGAGAATTAAATGCATAAACTGCTAAACTGGTTGATTTTATTATTACTGCAACTGTCAACTAGTTGGGAATACTTTGCCTTGTGAAAATAATATGTAAAATGTAATAAAAAGTAATATGTAAAATGTCGCCGTGATACACAGAGGTCTGTTTGGTTTATTTTATCAATAAATTTGTGTTGTTATTGTTAACATTGATGGTCTGTATGTATAGACAGACTATTTTTGCAAACTGATTTTATTCGCAGGTGACCTACAGTGTAGTGTATGAAACAAATAAGGTTTAAATCATTTTTATGTTGTTTATATTGTTTAATAAGACATACAAATCACACACATTAAGCAAAACTTAATTGGACAATAAATCAAAATATGCACAAATGAATTACAAGTAAGTTGTCAGAATATAACCATGACAGCAAACAAATCATTTTTTGTCCAAAAACATGAAAACAAAAATTTGGTAGTTGTAGCAAATAACCAATTTCACAATACTTGTACAGTTATAAATATTCTATACAACATTACACAACTGTCAGAATTAATACAGATACATTGTATTATATAACCCAAACACCATGTAATACTGAAACAGATTCAAATGAATTCTCCCTCTCCCAATTGCAGTTGATGACAATTCTCACAATATTGATTTAATCATACAAATTATATTGTAACATGAGTTTAACCTACTGCCTCATAAGTATATTTTGGACTCTTCTAAATTCGAAGCAAATACACAAAAACATTAATTTATTTAAGAAAATTGGGTTATTTCTCTCTGACAGAGTGGAAAACATTGTAGCAAAGGAAGCCATTACTCTTTACAAGCAATGGCTTCTTTTGCCACAATGATTTAAAAAGTTGTCTGCCTCAGTGGCTATATATATATAATAATATGCCAAACATTATACTGAAAAAATGTATCTTAGAACATAATTTTCCATGATGTGTAGAACTTTTATTTCTAAGTTTCCTAACCTAGCACCAAAACAAAGAACTAAAATTTAGCAATGTACAGAATGGTGTTAAGTGTTATACAATAAAACTTGTACATCAACCAATGAATGTTAAAGTTACAAGACTTTGCTAAATGTTTCATGGGTATGGAAATCCCAATTGTTTTATGGAATTAATTAGCATTATTTGAAATGTTGCGCTATGGATGAAAGCATTGCATCTTTAAACAAGTACCATAGTACTCCTTAGAATCACATCTAGGAATGGGTTGTGGTAACCCTAGATAATGAAATATATTAAGATAAACAGAGAAAAGACAGTTCACAAAGATATTATGGTACATGTATATAGACATTGTCATGGCAGTGGAGAACCTGTATCTAGGTAACATTAAGAAATTGTGAACATTACATTAAGACTTATTTAGTATTCAACATGTACATGGACATATATTGGAATGGTAAATATAAGGAAAACTGCATCATATGCAAAAATCGCTTAAAACAATGAAAGTGTAATTATTACAATGTATAAAGTAATTAATTACATTAATATGTACATAAAATGTTAAAAATGCTCCTTAACAATTAGAGAGAATTAACAATCTAGAATGAAGTTGAGCTACAAAAGCAGTGTGATTAACAATCAATAATTATTTGTTCATGATAGAAACACTGTTAAGTTATTATACTGTTGATAACTTGTCTGAATGAGGCATACATAGGATGAGATCTGTTTGATGTTATTTTTTGTATCTGCAACTTGGAAAATTGAAACATTGAGTTTTATACTCCAATACATATTAGTTAATCTTCATGTGGAAATTTGAATGTTAAATAACATGAAAAAAATAATTTATATCTAGAATCATATTGTAACAAAGTATAAAACCTCCATTATTAATGTTTAAGACAGAAAACATTAGATACAAATACATGTTTTATATACTGTAGAAACAAGTTTTGTGACTGTCATACAAATGTTTAAAATGGACATATTAGCAACAAATGTGATCAAAATGCGCAATACGTTTATGTATCTAGGACAGAATGTTAAACATCAATCCATATTAACAATAAATTTGTGATCAAATGTTATCCTAACAAAGTATTAGTATAATGCATTTCAACTGCATTCACCATTTTTTGCTAAAATTTCATTAATTCAAATGCTATCATACACACTCACAAACAATAGAATACCAACATGGGAAGCTTGAATCAATACATGAACAATTCATTAGATATCTCATAAATCTTACAAAATATTTTATTATAAAAATGACAGAAATGCCATATATTTATCATGACAAGAAAATACAATACCATATAAGCATTCTTAAAATTGTTTAGCATGGATAAGCAGAAAGATGAAAACAGAAGACTAGTCAAACACTCCTATAACTAATTATCAGTTTTATATTTGTAAAGATTTAGTGATGCTACGCCTCATAGGCCATATACATTACAGGTAAGTATATTTGGAATATCTTGAACTCATTTAATCATACCTCAATCAACTTGACAGAGCAGAAAAAAGAACAAATTAGGAGTTGTTTAAACTAAAAACTACTCAGTGGCTTAAAATGGGTAATTGGAACAATGAGGTATCATAGTTCATTCATAAATTTATGTTTTACTTATAGTTAAAGCATGGACAGGAGTAACCAAGCAACAACAGAAAAAGATTTCATCAAGATATTAAATGTAGAACTACCTAAAAATGCCTCAACATGTGACCTGTTCAACAGATGCACATATACCCTTCACCTGCTTGTAGATACAAGTAATTGAAAAAGGGTTTGACACTATTCTTAAATAAGGGTTTAAGTACTAAAAATCACTACTTCATTTGTTTTGGAAACCAGTCGCCAGGATAAATATCCAACAACATTAATCCTGATATTTTGAGATCACAGATTTCAATTCCTAAAAATATGTACATGCATAAAAAAGAAGCTTGCCAGTGATGTAGAAAAAAAGTTAATTTTAATCATAAATAATCAATGTTTATACAAGCTCAATTCAATTAAAACTGTGAAGCAGTTATTTTACAAGAAAAAAACATTTCATATTAAAGGAGCAACTATCAAATGAGAAAGTTGACTTTGTAGAAAAACAATCTTTATTTTTTATCATTTTAATTAAAACACTTCAAATGTTCACTGACAAACTTATAAATGCAAGTTTTTGTTCTTTCATTGGTATCATAAATTCATAAGGAAAGATTTTAGTTCCATTGGTTTAATGGAAAAGTCATTGTTAACAGAAGTTTGTCCTTTTGTATGTAAATGTGTAAGAGTTGTTTCCCTTATATCAGAAACTTCAAAATTTGGTAAAAATGATGCTACATTCTGTATATTATTACTCACTGTACACTTCAGCCCTGATGAGGGATAGTTACAGTCCAATATGTTCCGATGCACAATCAGACTTGTACCATTGTACACAAGATTTGAGTTTGCAATGTTTTTCAAACTGACGATAGTCATATCACACGGTAATGATGAATTCATTGGATGGAATCTGGACTGGAACATGCTATGTCGAACAGTCGTGAAAAGTGTCTGAACAGGTTGCTGGAATTTTTCATTAAGAACAAAAGAAAGTGCAGAAGGAAATATGAATTTCAAATTCTTTTCAGCATTGGGTGACTGGTTTCCTTCAAATTGTAGAACAAATTTGCTAACAGTGGGTCTGTTGTCATAAACCCCTTCTCCAAGACCTCGTGAATCATCATTCAAAACTTTACGATCCAACATAACTTCCAGCCATCCTTGTTCCAAAGAAGCAACACCGTGACTCTGCTGAGAATGTAAAGTCATTCGCTTAATATTATCCTCAAGTAAAGCCATAGAGGTGATAGGATAATAGTTTGTCTCTATCCTATGATGTGGGTTATTTCTCCGACCAATCAATTGATAGCCATTCTGGTCAGTGTAGAATGAACCATCAACATTTTTCACATCACTTTTGAATCTCATAATCACCTCATGATCCATTAGACTATTGGACCTCATATCTAACTTGTTCATTATATGCAAGCCTTGACTTTGTACACCACTGTCTGTATCATATAATGTCATGGAATGGTATAAATGTGGATATATAACCTGTATCTGCTCCATGAATGGCCCTTTTATAACTCGCACATAAGGGACTTTATCCTCCAGCATACCGTCTGCTATGCCAGACGGGTAGAACAAATATGCACCACTATTTTCAGACTTATAAGCCAGAAAATCAACATTTACAGAAGTCATCATATGCTTCATTCTGTCATAAACACTTGTCAACATACCTTTGTCATTGAAACTTGCTTTCAAGACATCATTTTCTATAAAACTGTTTTGGTCTGGATTATCATGATATCTATACAGGAAGTTGGAATTATCAGGAAGATCCACAATGCCCCCTTTGAATGTATCCAATGACGACCAATATCTAAATGAATTTTTTGCGACTTTTTTCAGAAGATATGTCTCTATAGCAAATGGAGGTATATCTAGTAAAAACACTACTTCAAATTCAGATTCATGAATTTTCGTTGGTGATGTGAAAATTGGATTTATTTGAAATGGAATGTTGTGATTTTTGGAATTTCTGATTTCAATGTTAACATCATCCACAACCAGTGAGACATATTCATTTCTTTCTTGAGCAACTGGATTGAAGAATATTACTGTTGATCCATGCTTCATAATAGGAACTTTGTATCTGTCGGGTGGGGTATTAGCATCTTGACGGAAAATCTCAGAAGTTAGGACAACTGGATCATCATTTAAACAGTTTGTCAAAAGGTTTTGCACTGTTATTCCAATAACGTCCTGTGACATATTGAAGGCTTCCAATAGCTTGGTTTCATAGTTTTGTACTACTTGTGGTTTAGCTGTTCCAGTTATAGCATCATGATGTAAAAATAGTCCCAGATTCCTGCGAGCTTCTTTTAGATATCCAGCCACATCATGGTGACGCTCATAGTCTACACCTAATTTTTTACACTGAGAAAACGTCATTGTACTTAAAATGTCGGCTGCTCTCAAATTAGCCTCAATATCTCGTGATAACTGCTTGTGAAAGGTCCTGGTAGAGTAATACCCAGTCCAATAATCAGAGTTCTGATCAGAGTATGGAAAAAAGTCACCTTTCAATACAGGAAAATGATTTTTTGAATTCTGTTTGGATTTCCTTTTCTCATCATTACGAAGGAGTTTAAAATAATCCTTTAGTGTTCCAAACTGAATGTTCATATCCCAATCAACCTTGCTATTGATATAATCCATGACTTTTCTGTAGTTTTTATAATGCATATCCCACTCATGTGAAGTATCAAATCGGAAGTCATCTCCCACAGGAACAAGAATTGTGTTATATTTATATAACCCAGCCTTCATTCTATATTGTTCATATAAGTACTTAGCTTGAACAGCAATATTTTTTTCCGTTACTTCCCGGCCAGTTGGTTCGTCCTGTATGGACTTAGGCCTTCCATAATCATACATTGCACAGATTTTTCTATCAGGCCCACATGTATACTGCATACCATAATACACATAGGGCATAACATGACACAAGATATCACTACTTCCAGATTGATCCCACATCTGCCTCCAGGTGAATTCTAGACCTTTCTTTGAGGCTAAAGTAGATTTAATAGCTTGATGAACTCTTTGTATTACCATATTCTTCATTCCAGCTTGTTTCCATAAGTACGGCATTGTTCCAGAATGCCCAAAAGGATCTATAGCCCAGCTGTTGATTGGTTTAGTTTTGAGATTTTCTGTGACCCACATATGACCTTCCATTAACTGATCTATGACTGATGGGTAATGAGTAGAAGCCTCGTCAGACATCACCCATCCACCAAGAGCTATTTCAAGTTGACCACGATGAATCAGACGCCGCACTTGATGTTTGTCAACATCTTCAAGCTCATTCCACCACATAGACAAAAACACAGATTCTGCCCATACAAATGTCATATCTTCATATTGTCGTAACTTAGCAACCATATTGTTTAGTATTCCTTTTACATATTGCACATAGTACTCTTCAATAGTAAGTAACCAGCCAGCATCCACATGTGAATGTGGTAAAATTATCACATTCAGTTTGTTAGTTGATTCTTCAGGTCTTGGATGAGGCATTTTGTATTGTTTATTGCTATACAAGTTGTAGTTGGCTTCATTTGCCAAATTTGTGGTAAATATTGTATTGTTATCAAATTTATCGAGTCCAAGAACATTCTTATTATCACATTGTTGAGTCTCGACCTCAGAACTAATATATCCAGTATCAAATTCATAATCAATGGAGAGTGCTCGACGATGTCGTGTTGCAGGATGTCCACTTGGCACGTGCATCACTCCAGGACTGTACATGAGAATGAGGAACACAAGTGCAAGACCAGCAGCAGACGACATTATCCCGAGTCTCTGCTGAAATTTCATCCTGGAACTATGTTGCTATGGGTTACAAGACTTATCAGCATAATGGTTTCACTTCGGCTTGATTAGTATCTGAAAATACGAACGTAGACATAAATGAATTTTAATATTTCGCACAAATAATGGAAACAGAAATAAAGAGCTAGACATCAATTTCTAGTGAATTATTACAACAATTTAACAGTATTTAAAGTAAAATATAGCTGAAACAAGACAATATTTTCCTGTGAATTATGACTAGAAAAAAACAGTACTGTCTAGTCAATATTTTCAGTCAAATAGTAAAACCTGCATGAGAAAAAAATATTGTA
The DNA here is from genome assembly GCA_008271625.1 of Lutraria rhynchaena. Classification (NCBI taxonomy): domain Eukaryota; kingdom Metazoa; phylum Mollusca; class Bivalvia; order Venerida; family Mactridae; genus Lutraria; species Lutraria rhynchaena. The sequence continues at coordinate 4,741,248 of VIBL01000010.1, forward strand.
ATGAATAAGTAATCTGAACTAGAACAACAAAAACAAAAACATAAGTCAAGAAACATGATCATGTACAAAAAATAGAAACAAACAGCCAGGTATGTTTTTTTTAAAATGCTAAACAAAATAAGTTGCCAATCAAGTATGCAGTAATGCAGTCATTATGAAGTAATGATAATAAAATGCATGAAATAATAATAATAACTGAAAAAAAAATCTCATTAAGAATGTTTTTAAAAGGACTGCGTTTGTTTCACTAACTTCAATGTTGATGATAATGAATTATTTATGTTTAATTTTGTATAATTGATGTTCATCTCATTACGAGCATTCTACTGATATGTAACTAAATTATGCATCATCAGCAATTCCTCATACAATCACATTCAGTTCAGTTAATCATAAAAATCTCGCATGTAATTAATAGCATCAAGTTCAGTTCAATTAATCATTAAAATCACACATGTATTTAACAAATCATAATACCAGGATTGTATCAAATGTAAATATTTTCATAAATTTCATTATTGTTTTCATAACTTGTAATTCTTTTTCAATGTGATAATTTAATACCTGAACTGATCAGACCAGTCAGAGAGATCCTGTACATTTAATGAAATCAGCTAATTATCAGCTAATTCAAGCAACCAGTTCATTAAATTCACACTCTGTGTTAATTATCCTTCAAACTAATGAATTGATACCAAAACTGACTTCAGTCAGTGTGAAATACTAAATCCACCAGAAACAGTAACAAGTTTATAAAACAACACTAATACTTTGAGAAGTAGATCCTACATGACTGATATTTTAGCCAACTGAGAATTAGTTCCACTAACTACCAGGTGAGATAATTGCTTTCTGGCCAGTACCCACTATAATTAATAGAACGTTACGAATGGCCGAAGATCATTAGTTATAATAATATCATAATTTACTAATAATTGATGACCTCCTGGTGGTGTGCGCATGTCTATGTTTGTTTGTCTTTGTATTCTGACAAAACATTCCTGCCTCAATGGTAAAATTGGCCATGGAACAGTAAATGAGATGAATCTGAACTGGAATAAATTTCACTCTTTATTATGTGACACATTGTTTTCCCTGGTTAAACGTTCATTAATTCAGGTAATCATCAGTCTAACTGACCAGTCTTTCACATAAACTACCAATGTCGCACTTATGTTGTTTTATTGTTTGTAATGGGCTGAATTCACCCATCAATACCATTTCAATAACAGGCAGTGCCAATGTAGAATAAATTACACAGTGCTGCCAAAATTTCACCCCCCCCCCTCGGTAGATATGTAAAATGAAACCACACCCAGTCACATGTGTTCACTTCTGTATAATACAAATGTATTTAATACTTGGTATTAGAGGATAAATATTTAAATTAAAGTAAAACTGATAAGATTGGAGGAGAATAAAATCATCAATAGTTATTTTATTTTATTTACACAATATGTTTTCATATCATTTCACAAGGTCTTTTTTTATTCTGACTATGTTCTGGACATTCCTTGGACATAAGAATGTAAAATTTGAATAGTGCCAGAAATGACCGCCTATACCACACAAGATCATACTACTTGACTAATTACTGATGTATTTACTAATATACATATATATGTAATTAGGTACATGTTTATAGACAGAAGTATTGTTTTCATTACAACAATCCACTGGACATAGACAGACTGTCTGCCAAGAATTGTTTACAGACCTTTACGTATTAATAATTCTGAATGTTCCAGGCTGACTGTAATAGGAAGAAAAACTCTGTTAAATGTTATACCAAAAAATAAATTTTACCTTTCCACCCATACAGAAACGCCAAACCAAAAAAAAAGCAAATTAAAAAAAAAGTATTAAAATTATCAAGGGTCTAATGGCTATTTGACTATAAAATGAATTGAGGTTCAGATTTTGAATTGTTTTTATTGTTTGATAAATTCAAATTAGACTGAATGGAACGAATTAATATGACCAACATTTAAGTTATTACAGTTGTGACAACAGCCCACTTTCATCATGTTAATTTCATCAAGTGCAGTTCATCATTGGAAAAAAAATCTCCTACTGAACTTGTTACCCAGAAAATAATCACAGCCATAAAATTTGATTCCCCGATTTTATTTTAATTAATGAAATGAATTACAGATAGAGAAAGCCATACGATATTTCTGGAGCAAAACGTGTCTCTGCCTAAATGCCAGTTTTGCAGAAAAAATATGTTTTTCGAACATTATGCTCTCATTCAGACAGTACATTACATTAAATAATTTAATTAAACCTCCAAATTACAGTTAGCGCTTCATATAATCAAATTCTCAAAATGATGTGCAACATGGGAGAACTCGTTTTTTTTTCACTTACCGCGAATCAATGAAATTCACCTATTTATGGCAAGAACCATCTTAATTGATTTAAAAAACAAGATTAGATAATTACCAACACTTTGCAAAGATATGCAATTTAGCAGATCTATATAAATGTCATACATTCATATAGAATTGTTAATATTTACTGATAGTTTCAACACCCAAAATATTTGATCATCCAGATGTTAAAACAAAAATACTGATAAAGTGGAGAAAAAAAGACAAATAAATCTTCATATTGGGCACATTTTCATCAATTTAATTTAATTAAAAGATAGGATATGAGAAGTGAGTATTTTGCTCTGCTGCAAAATGTTTACTTAGACTGGGTCTGTATTTTAAAGATAACAGGCTCAATGATTAGATTTGTTTCTGATAACCAGTCTTTAAGTAGACTGATTCTAACATGGTACATCTGCCATCTTTACTCGATGATATATTAGGAGGTATAAAACACTTAGCAGTATCGTTGAAATTCATCTTGAAACAAAATATCTCAGGAAATAAAATTTTAAGTTAATCAAACTACAACATGATTGTAAGTAGGGATAGCAATTAAAGCATATCTGTCATTTTGTTAACTCTTCAACTAGCCTACTTCAGATGACAGATATAAAACGAATACAAACATGACATCATAATTTGTTTTATTCTTTCTTTTAATCCATTGTTAACTTACAAAATCCGGCAGTATGACAGCCTGTTCTCATTATGTTTGCAATTTCTAGAAATAAAATCCTACGCATATCACATTACCTTACTAATTTGCTCATATTGTGGTACTTTTTGAACATCACTCAAAATACAATTATTTCATATACAGTAAAATTATAAAATTAAGACTGCCATTAGGACCCTAAAAGTGTGGTCGTAATATTAAGGTGGTCTGATTATTAAGTTCAAATATAGAACAAATATAGAAAACTGGTCATTTAGAGGTCATTATACTGAGGTGGTCATTAATTAATTTTTTACTACACTTGTATTGCTGCAGCTCTCTATCTATTAACATTATTTTCATCAAAAGAAATCAAGATATATAGTAAAACCACATTTATTGACTGCCACAAAATTAAGACCACTTCATCATAACAACCACTCATTTAGAACCAGATTCCTACATTTTCACTTAATTTCAACTTAATAATGAGACAACAACAGTATTATGACTGATATTTTTGCCCCTGATTGTCTTTTTATAGAGGTTTTACTGTACATTCTTGTTATATTAAGCCCATTTTCTGTCATCATCTTTATAGTTTTCCAAAATTAAATGTTTGACCTCTAATGTAGGATTTGTCACTATGTCTATACAATGTATGTTTGCTATACCTATGTATTTGTATGTATGATCGCACGCATGCTATTTTCATATCATTTCTTATTGTTTATATGTACACATAAATGTTCTCATGAGTCTCAGCACGTACTGATTCTAAAATAAACTTCTTCATAACAAATGTAAGAACTGTTATAGGCAGTTTTCAAACTGTACATCTCTTTTCAATTTGTGAGAGATTAACATAAGTGGGTGTTCTTTTACAACTACTCCTCTTTCAAAATTCTGTATATGCACTTTGGTGGGTGGGTTCATTATATTTGCCACTTGGATACCTTTTAAATTACAATCCAGAGCTAATTGTATAAGCTTGCTGGTTCTGGCTTTGATAAATTATGTTCATTTGTTGTAATCTTGTTACGTGGCTTTTTATAACAAAGCAGGAAACAATTATAAATTGTTATAAGATAGTGGGAGTTAATGAGCAGAGTTTTTCCTACAGAAGTGGAATTCATCATCTCTGTACATTCCTCTGATTGCACAAATTGCACATCCTACACTGACATTATCATCAGTTGCCACCAGAAACCATTAATCATACCTGGGCAGTGCTGTAGATGATTATATTTTGGAAGGGTAGTGTATATACATTCTCCCTGAAAGCATAACATTGACATACATCCTGACAGGTCGATTTATCATAATTTATTGAAAGATGGGGAAAAAACATGAATTATGTGAACTAGAACACTTTTTTCACTTTTGCCAATTAACAGAGCCACTATTCAGTGCCACAACTGATAAGCACATTTTTTCATGAACAAAATTTAAACACCTGTATAAAATTTAAAACCAGATTGAAATACAGGGAAGATTAATTGGCCAATGGTCTTTTTTGAAAATCAAATTTAGCTGACGCATCAACTTTCCATTAATATACAATATCTTTTGGATCATAAATATTTTAACTTCGATTTTGGCTTGGCTGAACAAGAAGGAATTATTCAGGAGACTTTATCTGTAATAAATTCATTTTGATAATATTTTATTTCTGAGCACCAAAGTTTATGTTTTAGACTTTAACAATGATGAGAAGAATCATAAAATTAGTAAACAGTGGTGGTTTTTTTGCATAGGATTTTTTAAAAAGAAGTTTATGAAACTTATTATCACTAATTATCCTCCACTAATTAGAAAATAAATCAGCAAATGTTGGTCATAAAATAATTCTGTTGATTAAAACTCTTCTCATAAATGAACCAAAGTTATTGCATTCTCATGCACAGAAAAACTGTAGCTTAGCATGTAATTAACCAACACATTTTTCATATGTTGATAAGGAAGAATATTATTTCATCATTTAGCACAAAACATTATCACAACATAGGATCTAAGATTGTATTGTAGAAGATGGAAAAATGATATCTCCTAGCAAATCTCTGTAAGTATTTTGTCTGACAGAAAGAAATAAACCAATCAGCACACACAGATTTGGGGATCATCCATTGGCATCAAGTTTGAAACAGATTCATACCTACATGCTTTCTACATGCCTATTAGGATGTCAACTTTACATAGATGTATTTGTCATTATCTAGTTCCAATGCCTAACTGAAATGTTATGCAATGTACTTAGAGACTTGCAATACACAAAGATATAGAGGCCTCCATGGTAAAGTGGTTATGGTCTCTAACTGGTTATCACAAGCCCCTCACCATTGTGAGTTCGAGTCCTAGTCGGCACTAAATTCCACATGTGAGGAAGCTGTCCAGCTGGCTTATGGAAGTTGGGTGGTTCTATCCTGGTACCAGTATTAGCAGGTTTGTTGAAAATTTAGATTTAAAGTTAAAGGCCAGATCTGTATTAAAACTGAATCCTGGGCACAGAAACATTCAGGGATTAAGCTGACAATGAATATATTTAGAAGAAATACTCATCATAATCATTATCAAGGTGCATATCTGCATTGTATGTACAGGAATGTGACATTCTGCAATGAACAGTTCTTCAATAGCACCAGAATTACAGAATTATATATATCATAGAATTATAGATATTATAGATTTACATATACTATGGAATTATATATATTATAGATTTATATATATTATATATTTCTTTAGAACAGCATCCATAAACATTGACAGCATATCTAATACAATTACTCATCGTTACTAAGGCCATTGTGTCTGTGCTTTACATAGACTGGTTTATTATACTTATCAATAATTACGAATAATCACATATTATTGATATTTGAACTCCAGATGAAGTTTATAAATCAGACTCCATACAGAAAAGTTTATTGTCCTCAGTTCCAGTTCGTCAAAGTTACTGGAACAGTTACTATTCACAACAGTGATATTAGTCTCATGCACATGAGCCACATGCCTGTACTGGAAGGCATAAAGTATTGGGGACACTACAGTTACCACAGAAAATACATCTAATTGTTGAATTAAGCTGCCAAGAATAGCATCTACAACAAATTCTGATAATTAGTCTATGAAGCAGGCTAAAGGGAGAACTCCTTGATGAAGTCAAGGTCTGAACAACAAAATTTAGGGAATATGAGAATGCGCCCACAGAAAATTTTTTGTGTATCCAAATTTACCCTCAAGAATACTTTTGAGGCATATTTTGATGAACAATAAATAACATAATTTTGCCAGTTTATTTCTGGAAAAGTGTGTAGGCAATTATTTATGTTGAGCTACACCTCAGATGGTCCAGTGAACTAAGTGAAGGAGTAACATGCATTTTTAAAAAGCAGTTAATGAAAGTAAAAGTCAGGGCCACTCATAAAATGTACAAGATTATCACAACCTATCTAAATGGGGAATGTCTTTTTAAAAGTCAACAAATTTGAACTCCCCAAAATTATTTAGGCAAAAAGAATGTGTGTGGTCTAATGATGAATTATTTATTTAGTGAGGATGTCTTGTTTTACATTAATAGTTTCTTTTTTGTGATTTATAGCCAGTTATCCATTAGGTTCAAGCTAGAATTTTCATACTTCTGTACCTTACGGTTGAGATAAAAGTGGATTAAATTCTTGCAACCAAATAAAACATTAACTCGTAACATGTTTAATACTGTACGTTTTATGTATTTCAATGATCTGGCAGGGAGAAATAAAACAGTAATGTTTAGAAATGAAAACAAAGCTGACTTCCTTGTCACTAACCTTGACTGTTCAAAGAAGCATGATAATAGAATATGAGCAGGTATTCACGTGATTTTGTGAATGCCATCAAAAATCTTATAAAACAACATACACAAATATTTATGAAGGACTACTGACTAACAAAAAAAATTGGATTGATCAGCACAATTATAGAGACAGTAAAAGATAAGGTGACAGCATTAAAAAAGGTGCAGTTGGAAGGCTGAATTACAACAGCATAAAATATCACCCTGTAGTAAAAAAAACACTGGTCACTAAACATTTCACTGTAAGCATATCAATATTCTCATGTATCTCTTACTACAAACATATCACAGTCAAACTATCCATAAGCACCAATTACTTGATGGATTAAGCAAAAAAAAAAATCAGAGAAGGGCTTTATTTCAGAAGTTAAGATAAATAGATAGCGCCAAATTTGAAATAAAGCATTGGGTTCTGGAGACCAATTCACATGTTGCTCTTATCACTGATTTGACCGTACCTAGGTTCAGCATATGAAACAAATATTAAGTAATGATATATCAATCATAATCCACGTAAGAATTCACTGTTTTATCATATTAATGGATACATTCTTAATTCAATTTTACCACTTTTTATGTAATTTGCAAACCTGATGATGGATGCTCAAAGTACTAAAATTGGATGAGAACTGAGAGCTAAAATTATAAATTATTCATCAATTCATCCATAGAAGTAATTTACAGATTTTCTGATGCCATGCTTCAAATCTAAGTGTCTGTGGACAGTGGGTGTTATATTTACAAAGTGCCAGGGTAAAATTGAAAATGCATGCCATGTTTTCATATAGTCACACTTCAAATGATGCAAAACTGTCAGGCATGTGCCAACTTCATATTCTGTACAAGAGTTTAATTAATTTACCTCTCAGAACAGCTTTTAAAAACAGGTGTCTGTAGGCATTGCAAACTATTGCACCATGTAAAACTTTTTCAGGACATTAATAGTAACATGGTAAAACAAAGTCAATTATAAAGACAAATGGGTTTCCAGAAGCCTTGAATGAGAATAAACTGAAGTTGATAAAACTTGTGATATAAAAACAATTTTTCTATTCTTACCAGTGATAATACTTGTCCAGCATCATACCAGCTTATTTCTATGGTAATTGAATAGGAAGGAATGAAACACCATTAAACAATAACTTATTCTCTTTATCAGCTGTGGCATCTATGAATTCACAATAAAACGTGGACATATATTGATAAGTCAGTCCAACTTGCCAATCTCTGACAGTTGACTATTGCATCAAGCACTAATATTTGTCATGTAATGAATATACATTGAAAATAAAAGACTAAATGTCAGGAAGATAAATGTATCGCTGTACAGACACTATCATTGTTTATATCTATCAATTTAGGAATTCCAGATTTTGATAAAACTGCCTACTCGGGACAAATCAGTGATATCTGAATTTGGTAAACAATGTTTGTTACAATGCCAGATATATAGCAGTCGGAATATAAAGTTCTTAATCATTAGAACTAATTTAATGAATAAATAATATTTGCGCTGCATAACGCTCTTCATTTATTGGACAAAAGCATAGATTTGATATTTTTAATAAACTTTTTCAATGTTCCAACTTTTGACACAATGCTGCTGTAGCATCCATTCCATTACATGATAATGTACAAATCTACATGGATAGTGTCACCTGATCAGTTTTTATAACTATGTCATATTAATTATGACCTGTTGAAAAAATTTAATGCTATTCTCAAGTACATTTGAACTAACTGTGGCTATTATTAATCAACAAATTTGAACTTTGATTACATCATGAATTGTCATTTTATTGTAACATGTTTAAATGAAGTATGTTGGTTTATAAGAAGGCATATTTTATAACGTGAATATTGGTATGAAATGTTTTGGATGGATTGTGCTTAGGATGTCTGTATGGAAAGGCGGACTTAATGGTATCTAGCATTTACCCTAGGAGTCCATTTTTCCATACACAAGTAAAACTCTCGAAAATTGCTGAAGAGGAGTACTAATTTTTATACACATATATACATATCAACTTATCACATGTACATATTAACTTATTCTCAAGGAAATTTGAAATCGGTCAAAGGGATTTAGAGAAAGGAGACATGTAGGCTACATCACTTTGTAATCTAGACTTAACATCATACATCATAAAATTTTGAAGAATTCCATTAAATCGTATGATACAAATACCTCCCTGGATAATGTCAATGATCCACAGAAAACTGTGCTAAAACATCATGCTTACAGCTATATCAGTCATTTAATGTAATCCTCCACCTAAAATCATTATAAGATTGTAAACATGTTAGATAAGTCATAGTTTTGTGATTTGTTCATGGTCAGACTTTTACTCCAATTTTCACAAAGGTATGACTTCCTCCCAACATTTTGCTCCATATCATAGTGTCTGTCAGAATAATAAGTTTGGGGATGCTAAACATCATTTACCAGTAAATGCAACAAAAGTTGTAATTCAAAAGTTAATTGACACAAAACTACAAGGTAAAACAACATTTTCCTTTTATATGTAGGAGAGTAATAAATGAATTAAATGGCACCCCTAGGGACCATTAAATCAATTGCTTTGTAATTATCAATAAATTATACTTTGAAGATAATAAACAACAAAGACAAAAACAAATGAATTACTTTGCTAATTAAAGATAATGTGTGGATGACCAAGTTGTCCAGAGAAACTACTGCATAGATTTAATGCAGACTCATACCAATTAAATACCTTGATTAATATACAAGTTCATATTTTCCACCACAATAAGGAATAACTTATTGTTATTAGAAATAGAGATAAAAATTCAATGGACGTTGAGAACAAAAGGGTCTACACGGAAGATTTGGAATACCTGGTGATATGAAATTCTACAAAATAAATCAGCATTAAGGCAAATTAGTGGTTACTTGTCCCAAAACAGTTGTATTGGCTAGTTTACTGATACTATTAATACACCTAAGGGCAGGGCAGAGGCGCCAGCTTCAAGTGATTACGTGGGGGAACAGCTTATCTGGCCAACAGTATCCAGCCTCCTCATTAGCTCAGTGTTCATACATATAGTGTACACTAAGGTACCAGTAACATATCTCAAAGAAGTATGAACAAATAGTTCAGTTCAATATTTAGCAGTATTTATAATTTTACTTATCATTACAATAGTCTCATTTAAATCCAAAACATACATAACTAGTATTCTAAACAGGAAACACGCGAAAGTTTGACCAATGAAACAAATTGTATTGAAACAACTATTAGAAGAAATATTTGTAACAGAGCTGTATATATATGCTTTTACAGTAGTTTTGTATGCCTTTCAGCCTGATTAGCTCAGTTGGTAGAGCAGCTGACTTGCAAGCAAGAGGTCGCAGGTTCCCTTATTGGGAACTTTATTTTCTGCCTCCTATTGCATATTTAATTAATAGCTTTTGTGAACTTGTAGAAGCCATGCAGGAGATGAACTTTTGCCAGCTTTGATATGGCTTATAACTAATTACATATTATAATGTGATAAAAAATGTTCATAGAAATTCTTATTAAAAATACATAACAATTGACAGTTGTGAAAACAAATTACTTTGATACTAATAACTTAAAATAAGCATAATATTTTTGTGTGTCAAGCATCAACATTGTGAAAGATCATAATAGAAAATGTTATAAAAAGGGATTTATAATACAAAATGGGTTTTATTATATGATGCTGAATAATATTTAAAACATTTCATGACTGAATTTTACACCTTAATACGCATATGTAAGTATGTTATGTTTCATTTTACAAAAAAATATTCTACTACTTGTCACATATAAAACATTGCCATGCTGAGATACCCTGTCCTATCCATGTGACATGGCAAGGTCACTAAATGAAACATCAAGATAACCTGTCTTAGCACTCACTCTAAATGGGAGCAACTAAGCTCATTTACTAACAATTTAGCTGTGTCTCACCCAAGAGTCAATTCTGTGACCTATTGCACAAAAGGCAAATGATTTGACAGTGAAATAATGGTACAGACTTTGTCAGAAGTGAGAAAACAGTCTTCACTGAAACATTTGATATTAAATCAAACTTCCCACTAACAGATGAAGGCCATTAAGGCGCTTACACACAAAACCACAAATGACACAAAACATCCCACAACGATTTCTGACACATGAAGTTCAAATGAAATGCTAGAGTTTATTATGACATCATACAGACAGCAAAGGGATAAACTGACATAAAAAACAAAGCACCATGACAATACATAGTCACTATGACTAAAAAGGGATCTTTTGACATGATATCCATTATAACTGACATCAAATAGTATCTATGGCAGTGAAACAGGAAACATGCAATGAGATAAAACCTAATTCCACCATTCACTGGTGTATAATATAGACTGTATAATATATCATAGTGAATAGTGTAATACCCAAGGTATTGGCATTCTCAATCCAAGAACAGAGTACTATAATCATAGAGTTTATGACCCTATTATGGAGGTATTATTATAAATGATAATGCTTTTAATTGATAGTTGTTTGATATAAAAAGATCACTTTAAAAGGTCAAGTGAGAATATTAGAGGCAAATTATCGAACATCACTCATAAAGCATAGTTCACAGATTAGTATTGAATGGATTGAAGCTTTTATATTAATAAACTATAACAATCAACTAATAACAGATTTTATGAAGTTCTTTGTAGTTTGTTTTCATTATATGAGATTTGAATGCAGACAAACTACACATCATGTCATTTGATCAGAACAACATAAACAAATAATATTCATGCAAAGACCACAATACCCATATCACAACAGGAGTGACGCCATATTAGACACCATAGCTGTAAAATTAGACTAAATTCAGTAAATGGAAAGAGCATAAAACAGCTCAGATTTCCCCGCTGTACAATTTGATTATTAATTTAACCTCTCTAGAGCGGCAACCTCTAAACAACAACATAATTTTGCTTTTCCCAATTAAGGGTGTTGCTTTGGAGTGGTTGCACTGTATTATAGAATGTGAAGTCATGCATACCCAAAACTTGAAGTAAGACAAATACTACTTAAAAGCATCAAGACTTTTAGTTCCTAAATCTAAACATTAAGTCTGACCTTGAGTCTCAGCTTGGTATTTGGACCTTTATCTACGGAAACGATGACTTGGCATGAAATTCTACTTAAAGTTAGAGGTGAACATTTTTATAGCATGAAACTAACACATTTATTGGTCTATGAAACAATTATGGCAAAATAAGCATTTCACCATCAGCACATTACAACAGTTTTATAAGTCCTCCGTGATTAAGCTCAGAGAAACCTCCAATGGCGGATGATGCTATTATATATAAACAGAGTCACTGAGATGCTAAATATGGAATACCCACATTTTAACCCTGAGGCTGGAAGAGAGTGACTGTTATTTGATTCATGAAGGATCTTAGCCAGTTGCTTTCAGTTTAAACTGCTGTCTGTGATAGCACTGTAGATCATAATTGACATTTATATCTAAAGTATGATGTATGCTTGAACAATGACATCACCAAATCTAACAATGGAATTCACCATCAACAATGAAGCCTAGACATTACCCTGATAAATCTTGAATGTTCTACATAATACCATAAAATATTCAAACATACAAACAAAGGAACGACTCTCTCTCCAGCAAGCAATATTAATTTCAAACATTCTATAATTGAAGTATTTATCAATACAAGGGTTCATGAACAGTGGACATATAATGTTACTGCGCATGCCACAACTTTCATGCACTATTTTGAATGTTCAATACATGTACGTAGAGTAACTTCCGCTAGTTAATCAGTTTTATGTAATGACTTGTATGGCACAAATGCATACATTATCAAGAACAATGAAGAAGACATAACAACAAACTCAAGAGCTAATGGTTCTGGGTTCAAATCAACCAGGGCTCCGTGAAAAAAATGAAAATAAGATACGGACTATTGAACTTTTAGTGGACAAGTAAAATTTTCTGAGATTTTGCTGGCCCTGGAATTCATTCATTTTTTGTATAACATTGACCCTACAGGTACATTAACATGTACTTATTGTTGGTAGTCTATTTTCAAAATTAACATCTGTATTAAGAACCTTGATATAATAACAGTATTGCTATATTGCCTTTAAGTAAACTGAATAACATTAACATTGCTGTTTTTATTCAAAAACTCATGTGAAATGCAAAAATTAAGACAAGCAAAGAGTTGTCAGCCACTCAAAAAAATTATTTTGCTGCAAACAACATGTTATAGAAATATTTTATATTTAATACCCAACATATATGCATGTAGTAAAATCTTGTGTCTCTCACAGTTCATTAATAACAATTAACATCAGGAGATTCTGACATTTCAGCAATGAATGTTGAAGCAATACAATTTTTTTCTGCACGAATATTTGTCATGGCAGACAAAGATAAATAATGTATTAGTACGGGTAAGAATAGAGTATTCCTGGTGGACAAATATTGTGAGGGAAGTATCAATCTGATATTAAATTCATCGACTTCTACTTGTCCTGGATTGTTATGTCTATGCCTTGTATAATTTATATCTAATTACTTCACGGGCAACATTGTTAAGACTATTGGCCAGACTTTTAGACTTGTAGACTAAAAGTCAGAATTTCCTGATTGCAGGACTTGAAATTACATTGAAATAGGGAACTAGTAATTAAAGGCAAAAGGAGCAGAAATCATGAGACACAACTCATCTGTAGTGTGCACAGAAACCAAAGGCACTGAATATCAAGATATCATGACAAGAGTTCATGATAAGAATACTAATGTCACAAGGTACAAAAATGAAAAACAATACATCAAAATAACACCATAGACAAAAAAATCAAATACAAGCTATAGAAATCAAACACAAGATATAAAAATCAAACACAAAGTACAGAAATCAAGCACAAGATACAGAAATCAAACATATAGTACAGAAATCAAACACAAGGTACAAAATCAATCACAAGATACAGAAATCAAACACAAAGTATGGAAATCAAACACAAGGAACATAAATCAAACACAAAGTACAGAAATCAATCACAAAATACAGAAATTAAACACAAAGTACAGAAATCAAACACAAAGTATGGAAATCAAACACAAGGAACATAAATCAAACACAAAGTACAGAAATCAATCACAAAATACAGAAATTAAACACAAAGTACAGAAATCAAACACAAAGTATGGAAATCAAACACAAGGAACATAAATCAAACACAAAGTACAGAAATCAAACACAAAGTATAGAAATCAAACACAAAACATAAATCAATCACAAGATACAGAAATCAAACACAAAAGTACAGAAATCAAACACAAAGTATGGAAATCAAACACAAGATACAGAAATCAATCACAAGATACAGAAATCAAACATAAGATAACATGATCAACGATAAGATACAGAAATCAACAACAAGACACAGAAAATAACCACAAGATACAGAAATCCAACACAAGGTACAGCAATCAAACACATGATACAGAAATCAACCACAAGATGAAGAAATCCAACAAAAGGTACAGAAATCAAACAAAAGATACAGAGATGAGTCACAAGACTAACAGATCATAGAATATAGCATTAGGATCAAAAGCGCAACACATAAGATAAAGAACAGTCATATAAACGAACAGACACCCTATGATAAAACTGAACACAAACAAGAAGTCCACTGGAAGACAGCTTTATGTCATTAATTAATTAAGGGAAGCAGAAAGGGAAATCAAGAGAATATTTTCTACTCTTTAAATACATTAATCAGTCTGAACTAGCTCCAGACATATTTAATAGGATTCCAATTTTCATAAGAGTTATTTGCCAACAAAGTTTGTGTTTCCATCGTCACAGACATTGGTTAATAGAATAAAAACAATGATTTCACACTACATGAAAGATTACTGATCACATTAATATTATTGGCCAACACACACAAGTTGGAGTGTTGTCTTCAACAGTAAATCAAACGTCAGGGATTACAGATTATTACAGGGCTGCGAGGCTGTAGTGATGCAATGTACATCTTCTTGATGTAATGCAATTAAATGTTGATTGTAATTCATCTTAATTAGCTGTTTTAATTGTGTGCAGTCTGTGTCTCTCATGTTTATTTTACCATTCTGTCTACATCATTGAGACCTTTGTTTTCCATTTTTTATATTTAATTCAAATACAATACAAATGAAAATGACCAGCTTTGTCGTAAATTGGTGGTTCACTACAGGAGCAAGTGGTGCACTACAGAAACAGATGGTACACTACAGGAATATGTGGCACACTACAGGAACATGTGATACACTACAGAAACATGTGATACACTACAGGAATATGCGGTACACTAAAGGAACATGTGGTACACTACAGGAAGATGTGGTACACTACAGGAACGTGTGGTACACTACAGGAACATGTGGTACACTAAAGGAACATGTGGTACACTATAGGAACATGTGATACACTACAGGAACATGTGATACACTACAGGAGCATGTGATACACTACAGGAACATGTGATACACAACAGGAGCATGTGATACACTACAGAAACATGTCGTACCCTACAGAAACATGTGGTATAAATAGAAGTTTATTTTTAGTTTCAAATAATCAGCAAATGTCTAAATTAGAAAAATCCCTGATTACATTTAGAGCCTGGTTAACTCTGATCACAGGATATATATCAGCAAGAACTTGACTGAATGACTGAATAATGTTGTAATAAAATGTAATCAACAGTAGTATGACACATCGTTGCATCATTGTTGACTTCAATCAAAACACATGTTTTATTCATGCATTTCAATATTCATTGAAAAAAAACTAAACAATGCAAATATTGATAGCACACCCAGTTTTAATTATACACTCCCAAAGTACCTGTGACAAATATTAACAAAGTGTGTAAATGTGTAAAACAACCAATATAATATTGACAGCAATTATAGAGCTCTTATGTACATATGTAATCATTAAAGGTACATATTATTTACTGACAATTTTTTCTTCAGTTGAGTGAACACAATCTCTATCCAGTGTTGTCATTCGTTATCTCTCCCATACATCTCTGCCAACGTCTCAGCGTTTTACACGATTCTTGTAAAACAAGAAATAAAGCCACAAATGGTACAAAATTTACAGCTAAGTGAAGCAATTTCTTTTGCACATTTGAGACAAAAGATGCTGTAAACCAGAAACTCAGAGAATTTTTTTTATTTATCTATTTCTCGACAGAGAGTTTTTGTTTACTTTTGGTAACTAGGTCACAAAGTTACGCTGCTCAAATGGAAATGAAACACACAAGTCGAAGGTAATAGTGTTAAATTATGACATCAAACGTACATTTAGAGAAACAAAAGCGTGATTCTGTGTATAAGATGGAAACTAAAGGTGATCCGTACACGTGTTTTGAACTACTTTTCAAACGTTGACAGAGATGTATGTGACGGACAACGAACGACAACTCTGGATGGAGATTGAAGTGAACATTGTATCAATGGTTCTGCATATATGCCTGCTGTTCACTATAATACTTACAGCACAGACCTCTCAAAATACGAACATCCCCAGGAACTTAACAACAAAGACAGGAATTTTCTGCATTGCTAAAAAGCTGCAAGAATGTTCAAACATTTCAGCATTACAGCCAGAATTCCATCATAAACTGAATACATTTCAATCAGAAGCTATTATGTCAAAGCCTCACAAAGTTGTCAAAATCAATATATGAAAACAGAGTGAAAATATAAATATGTGACAAAGCTATTGAAAATTATCAGCTGAATGAAGTCCTAGTGTCAGGGTTTGATTTGTATTGGTGTAGGTATTTTAATACAGGGACAAGATGAGTGCAGGACTTGCATATCATGTTACGCTGACAACAAACAAATCCTGGTACTGTTACAGCACATTAAACAAATAATCTCCCAGAAGTCTTTGGACAAATAGTGACAATTTTGAGAGAAGCTTCCAGTATTTTTTATGAATTAATAACAAGTCCTAAAAGTTCTGAAGTTGTCAATACATGGTTACTGTTTGTTGTAGTTTCTCATGCAGGGAAATTTGTAGAGTCAAGCGAATAGAGTGCACAAGATTCAATTGACATTTATCTAAATCACACAGGAAAACATTTTAACCTGAGTGGCTATGGAATTGTGTAAATTAAATATGATGAATCTTAAAGAACCAAACAAGAAATGCAGAACGCTCCAGGAAAACAGTGGGAGAAATTAAGTCTCTAACATTATATAACACAACAGACAATCATGTTACATTATATAACACAACAGACAATCATGTTACATTATATAACACAACAGACGATCATGTTACATTATATAACACAACAGAAGATCATGTTACTTTATAAGACACAACAGACGATCATGTTACATTATATAACACAACAGTGGATCATGTTACATCATATAACACAACAGTGGATCATGTTACATCATATAACACAACAGAGGATCATGTTACATTATATAACACAACAGTGGATCATGTTACATTATATAACACAACAGACAATGATGTTACATTATATAACACAACAGAGGATCATGTTACATTATATAACACAACAGACAATCATGTTACATTATATAACATAACAGAAGATCATGTTACATTATATAACACAACAGACGATCATGTTACATTTTAAAACACAACAGACAATCATGTTACATTTTAAAACACAACAGTGGTTTGATCATGTTAAATTTTAAAACATCACTGAGGATTATGTAGCATAGGCCATAAGTAAAATGGTCAAAACTCTACATAAGTAGCCAAAACTCTATTTGTATAGCCAAACAAGTAAACAGCATGAATACTGTGTCAATAGCCAAATTATAACACCATGATGTAACAGATCATTCTGATATGTATACTGGCAAATGTTATATCTTCTGAAAGTATTTCTTTGACTATAAAGAGAATTTTTAAAGAAACAAGAGGGCTATGATGGCCCTGCATTGCTCACCAGAATAAATCTAAGTTATCTCATTATAAAAAAGGTAATGAAGGTACACTTCTGGGCAGATAAAAGGGTACAATAAATTTGATAAAGGACCATCAAAGGATGCTACAATGGAATATTGGTGATGACCTGAAGATGCTATATACCAAATTTAGTGATGATCCATCCATTGGATCCATCTAATAGAAGTTCTTAATAAATTTGATAGAGGACAATCTAAGGATGCTAAAGACCAAGTTTAGTGATGATCCCTCCATTGGTTCATGAGAAGAAGATGCTTAGTTTTCTATTTTTAGCTCTAGCTGCCCCTAGTAGGGACAAACCATTTTTTAACAAGTCTGATAGAAGACTCTAAGAATGCTAAAGACCAAGTTTGGTGATGATCCATCCAGTGGTTTATGAGATGTTTGAAGATAAATCTATATATTCTATTGCTCACCCTGAACCTTTGAGCTAAAATGATGTTGTCTCAGAAACCAGTATGTAATAGAGCTGACACTGCATGAAGTCTAGAGATCAATGTGCAGTGTGATTCAACATGTAATTTCCCTTGTATTTACCAAAACAAATCATTTAGTAAACACTCTGGACTTCCTCAAATTTTCAGTAATTAGTCACTCCCTTGTTTAATTAAAGCATATCAATTCTGTAACAATTTTCATTCTACCATAACTCATTCAGTGATCAAGAACTCTGATGAACTCTCATTTATATAACAGCTTTTATCATAAATAAAGTGTGAAAAACTTGGCTCATGTCATATCAAAATTATCAGGTATTAAAATATGAGCATAAAAAACAGTCATTGATGTTTTTTAAACAAAATGATAAACAGAGTGAAGCCATTCTAACATTATCACTGCTGTAAAGCAGGGAAATTCCTGATTGAGAGAAAATCAATGAAATCAGTAAGTTTTATGAGGCTATAAGTATGGGATGTTTACTTGTTTATAGCTGCTCTACAAGTTGTATGATTAGCTTAATTGAACAACATGAGTTTTCTGCACAGATTTCTAGATTTTAAATTTTGATCAACATCATTTAAATAGCATCATACAATTATAAAAACTTCCACTTTTCTAATGATTATGTGTTTTGTTTAATTGAGGAGCTCAGACAGAACTTGTCAACACTCAAGTGTTGTCATTATATTGATATTTGTTTAGATATAAACAAAATAATTGAGGGGGGGGGTACAATTATTCAAATATATTCATTACAAGAAAAAAATTAATTAGGAGATATCATCCGAAATTTATTTTTTATCATAAAGATGACAGTAAAGGGGTCCATATTATCATTCAACAAACATGTAAATCATAATTGCTGTTAATAATAAATAAAAGAGAAAAAAACAATTGTCAATCGATGGAATGGAAACTCATTGTGTGGTTAATGTGTCCTGTTCATCAAACAGATGAACTGACTTCATGGAGTATGTATGACATCAAGGTAACCTAGTCAAATAGTAAAGTAGAGGCTTTGATTGTGAAAAAATAAAAACAAACAAACGATGTTTGCACTATTTGAATAATTACACAGGATCAAAAGAAATTAAACTCCAGACATGAGAATGCCAATATTCAGCTCTAATCTATAGATATTGTTCAAAGACTGAGTGAGGAAGATTATAAAGCCATGTCATGCTATAATGGACATAGCTACCAACATGCTTCCGGAGATAAATGCTGTTGTGATAAAATAGCTTAAACAAAAAATGCTGTAACATGATTACTTGTTAAAATCAATAAATCTATTGAACAACAATGATGTGGCAAATCCACATTAGATGAATCTTTATCTGTTGTGGAAACTTAAACAGAGTAGAATCACCCGATCGTTTCCTTTGTTCAACCTAGGTATATTACCTAACTAATAACTAAAGATGAACATGCAGAATTCAGTCTTGGTAAATCTTCATAATGTAAAATATTTAGGAATGATAGACATTATTTTTATGGTGAAGAATGATGCGATCCATATTTATGGTAACATTGGGTAACGTTGGGTCAGACATGCTTTCAAGAGTATTGTTACAGCAAGAGGAGATTAATGGACACAAAATTTTTTTGGACATAAATTAGAGATGAGTATTGGAATCCAACTACTGGGACTGTTAAAACATATTTGTGTGGTACTTCAGTTGAATAACTTTTAATGCAATATGTTAATGTTTTACACTTTGATAAAAAACTAACATTGTGTGATAATTAATGCACTAAATAATTAGTATACAAAAATCCTTTTTTCTTCATCATCTTCTTGACTTTGATTACCATCAGTAACGAAACACCAAACAAATTTTTACAAAGATGAAAAACTCTAGATGAGAACATTATCAGCTGAACTTTAAAGTTGATGTTTTAAAATTAAAAGTGGAAAATTAGTTTACTAACACAAATTTTGGTATGAATTTAAACCAAACAGCAGAACATCTAGAAAATAACAGGAAATCCTCTTACATCAGACATGTTACAGAATATATACGATCAAAATGAAATTAAATTGACTTCTAGGTGAATTTGATGGATATATATAAAATCACAGGAATTCACTGCAGACTTATACACATTTCATTATCAAGTATCTGGCAGACACACAGATGAATGATCCATTCAATGATATATCAGTACAATAGTGCACTGTATGCTATGGTAACTGCATTAATTATCATGTAAATGCACAATTTGTGAAATTTTATGGAGAACATCCAAAGTAAGAAATTTAATGATGTGGGAAAGTAAAAAAAAAAACGTTCATGGTAAATAAAACCAGAGAGTGATAATTAGGTTACAGTGTTAACAAGAAAATCATACATGTGATAATTAGATGATAACTGAAATCAGATAATTAAAACTTACGAGTAAAAGACAATTAAAGATGATCCGATTAGAAAGCAAAGATCAAAAAGTAGCAGCAATAATCAAAAAGTGACAAACATGGAGAAAGAAGAGTCAAAGTAGCAGCAATAATCAAAAAGTGACAAACATGGAGAAAGAAGAGTCAACAGAGGAGAAATCATTAAGTACATCAACAAAATAAAAAAGTATTAAATCACAAAGTTTTCCATTAAGCACACACACAAAAAAATAAATCACAATTTTTTTCTCTAAGCTTACTTTAGCAATACCAGTTTGCATTGAGAAATTTTCCATGAGGTGTACACACTTACTGCCTCTATTTGACAACAAAATTAAGAATTCATAGCTTTGATGTTGAAGCCTTCAAATCAATTATACAAAACTGTATTCATTTCTGTCCAACATCATCTCAAAGCTGTCAGCACTAACAGATCAACATAGAACTAATACAAAGCATTATGAGAAAATAGCTGAATGTATGTCTTGGAAGTTCTGATATTTATTTTGATGAAAATTAAGGATGTTTGCTTATTGTTTCTTTGGACAGACATTTAACTAGTGTAGGTGGTTGGACAAAGTTTGATTTTCAAGCATTTAAAATTGAGTGTAGGCTTAATAATCAGGTCATTATTCACAAGTAAGCTTTATAAACAGGTCAATTATTCACAGGTAGACTTTATAGTCAGGTCAATATTCACAAGTAGGCTTTATAAATAGGTCAATTATTCACAGGTAGGCTTTATAAACAGGTCAATATTCACAGGTAAGCTTCATTACAGACAGGTCAATATTCACAAGTAGGCTTTATAATCAGGTCAATATTCACAGGTAGTATTCATAGTCAGGCCAATATTCATACAGTCTTCATGGTCAGGTCAATAGTAACAGGTGTTCTTTGAAGTCTGGTCAATATTTACAGATAGTCTCTAGTACAGTATACCAGTATTGTTTATGAATTATAAGTGTTGTATACTAATATCATTTTGTAAATAGTATTAGTAGGGCGCTATTTTTGTTAACAGAATCTCAAAACATAACACAATTTAATTGTGCAGGAATGGATAAGTTTGACAAGTTCTCATATTGACCACCATTCTATCTACAACTGTCTAAGTGGAACAGATGTGAAGAATTGGTTGTCTAAAACAATGGTCATGTTGTAAGATATGTTCACACTTAGTTCTTGATGTACGGTCGAAATTTCATCTGTAGGTACTCTGAAAATGTCATTATTTCCATTAAGAATGAATGTGCGGGAGTCTGATGATGGAGGTGTTACCTAGGATAGATTCACGGCTCATTCCGAGAGTAATTGAAAGAAATATTTTGTGGATATATACATGTGTACATGTACTTTATAACATATGATTTGTAACACATTTTCAATGCATTAGTAGAGAATCTTCTAAATCTAATTGTCAACCAAACTTAATTTACAAAGGATGTTTGGAGAAAACGGTTCAAACTGAAAGACTTAATCATTTCATTTAATTAAAAAGTAAGATAAAAACTTGTTTCACTTCACACTCATAGCAATAAATCATTCCATCTGAATTTCACAATAAAAGATTTCCTATTAGAGAAATAACTAAGTGAAAGTCACACTTCATATGAATATTGAGTATTACATAATAGAAATTCCTCCCCTGTCTAAATCTACGTTTGATTTGACAAAAATGGAAAAATCCAAAAATTATTCCACAAAATTCTGTAAAATGTATCCTCCCTCAGGGCCATGTATTTGGAAATATTTAGTATTAAACACAATTATATTATTCAGATCATTAAAACATTATTCTGCACAGTAAAAAATAACACGAGGTTGTTTTTGTGAACTTTCCCCTCTGAACTAAAGTAATATTGTTCAAAACATTTTCTTTAACAGAGAGTCAATCTAAATATGTACAAAAATGCAAGGTATTGGTGACATTATGACTTTAGTGATTACAGTAAACTTTATGAGACAAGCTTAATACCACTTTAATGACATTCTGTTTCATCATATAACATTTCACTGTACCATAAAGCAGTGTAGCAGCAAATTGACGGACAATCCACTCTTAATGCCCCAAGTCAGTGACATGATTCCCAGAAGAAAATTTAACTTCATTTTGTTCCTGGAGATAAAATGATCAATATATCTGTACTTCAACAATTGCAGATTTTTCCGAGTAGAAAAAACATTTCTGTCAAGTGTTTGTAACCTCTCATCTTTTTGTACATCTCTTACCTTGTATGACAAACCTAATGTACAGTGAAACCTCGCTAAGCAACCACCTCAACAATACAACCACCTCGCTAAGCAACCACCCCACCTTGCTAAGCAACCACCTCAACAATACATCCACCTCACTAAGCATCCACCTCAACAACACGACCAACTCGCTAAGCAACCACCTCAACAATACAACCACCTCACTATAAAGATATCTCACATTTGGACCCACTTTTAATATTTATTTCAACTTGATAATGATACCATCTTGATAATAAGACCATTCTTTCAGGCTCTAAAGGTGGTCTTAATAATTGCAGTTACTGTACTGTAAAAAGGGTTTTTTCTCTAAGCACATTTCATATTGACTACATTGAACAAACAATGTGCACCTTACATGGGCAATGACCAATTAATGAATCAAAATATTTGTAACTAAATGATAATAAATAAAGACAAAAAGTGAACAGAATGTACAATTCAGTTTAATGCCTAAGAGTATGACAATATGCCAGCATTAACATAAGCTTACTTCTATTTCATTAATCAGTGTTTAAATTAATATGCACATGTCAGATATTTAAGATATATACAGACATATTTATATAATACATGAATAACATTACCTGAAATCTTTAGCGATAATTCATACACATGAATTATCTATACACATATCATAATAATTGTTATCTAGCAATATAAAGTCAAATAAAAATATCTTTATTCTATAACATAATCATAACACAACAAATGTTAAGCAGACTTTGATGAACAATATTAAAAACTTCAGAACTCATAAATGAAGTCCATTCATAGAGTACATTTATTTATATTATTCTGATTTACCAAAAACTGTCATAAAAAGATACATGAACAAAAAACAACAGAAGCTACGATTTATTTGTACCATATCTTCAGTGCAGATCGTGCAAACTAAATTAAAGTGATTTTGTTTCATTATTTGATAAAACTATGCTTATGGAATACACCTTGCAGTCTGTGATATCTGATTATAATTATACTGTAGCCTGCTGTTCCATGATAAAACTAGATTTTATAAAAATAAATCTTTCACAATTATTCCCTTGTCTTGTGTATTCATGTTTGGGCTCTGTTTCTTAAATACATTAGTGTCATGTGTATGTATAAAAAATAATTGACACTTAAAATAAAGCTGACTTTGTTTCGGAGGAAAATTAAATTTATTTTATGTGAAGAAGGAAACAGTAAAATCACCAGGGGATAAAGGAACATGACCGTAAAAATAATCATCTAATAAACTCATTATTAAGTATATTATGTTAAAACCCTGCGTAAATTTTCCACAAAGATTTTGTGGTTAACAAGTAAAACGGATATGGACATTTAAGCATTTTGTAACATGCATAATTAACAGCCACAGTAAAGTTTATACCGGGAGTGAGACATTAAAGTGTTTAATTTGTTCAAACATGTCTATTTACATCAAGAAGCAAGTTTAAAATAAAACTTTTACCAATATCTGTTGATACTGCTCCCAGGGTTACTATTTTTATCACTGGATTTCTTTGTTTTTTATTTGTTTGGGGGTCTAATGCTGCTTTTTAACAAACCTTTTCAGCTATATACACCTAACCAGTTTTCCTGAACTGTATACTTACCAGTACTAATTTACCCTTCCACAAGGAGCTGGCAACTTCTCCACATATGAAAGAAAATCAACATTTCTGTCAAATTTTCATAGAAGAGTATGACCTATCATGACCAGAATTTGTATCCGGATCGCTGGGTTACATTTTAGTCCAGCGCACTAACCACTGGATCACAGTTTTGGTCTTTTTCATTAGAGTTTAACATTGCACCAACAGCAAGGTTCATTTGGTGACTTTCCAGGTTTTACAATGGAGATAAACCCCAGGTAGAACTACCAACAACCTTCCATAAGCTTTAGCTGGACAGCTTCCATATTTGAACTCACAGTGGTATGAAGTTGGACAGTTTCCATATTTGAACTCACAGTGGTAAGAAGCCGGACAGTTTCCATAATTGAACTCACAGTGGTAAGAAGCCGGACAGCTTCCATATTTGAACTCACAGTGGTAAGAAGCCAGACAGCTTCCATATTTGAACTCACAGTGGTAAGAAGCTGGACAGCTTCCATATTTGAACTCACAGTGGTAAGACGCTGGACAGTTTCCATATTTGAACTCACAGTGGTAAGAAGCCGGACAGTTTCCATATTTGAACTCACAGTGGTAAGAAGCTGGACAGCTTCCATATTTGAACTCACAGTGGTATGAAGCTGGACAGCTTCCATATTTGAACTCACAGTGGTATGAAGCTCATGACTTCAAGTAAGAGACTATAACCATTTGAGCACAGATCCCAGCTGTTACCTGCCAGTATTTGTGCTAATAAATTTGGAAATGAAATACAACAATTAGCTGATTTATACCAAGAGATAATCTTGAAGTTGCTCATATAATAAATAATTATGTATGTGTAATACAGCGATAAGAATGTTAATACTTACATCATTACACTGATTATTCTTAATTAATAATCTTATAGACATAATTACTGTTGATAAAATACAGGATGATCTGTTCCAACAGCGTTTATATCTGTAATTGATATCCTGCAATCTCTCATCCACATATCATTGCATTTCATATAAATAAAATAACTAAAAAATTAACATTGCATATTTCGTAGGTTTTTAACATTTTAATACCATATTTATTTTTTATTATCTTAATACCATATTATTTTAAAATATAACAATAAAAACTAACTTGAATGGCCATTTTCAGTTGTATTCAAAAATTAGTATACCAAGTGAGACAGATTTATACCCTCACCAACAACTTAACTGAACATTTCAAAAAATTAACTAGAAACAAAAGATTTCCAAGTTTTGTATCATTAAACATAAAATCTGGCTCATTAAGAGTGTGAATTTATGCATAAATCAAACAGAGTTAAAAATAGTGACTTTTCTTATTTTCAAACAGCAAATAATTTGATAAGTTGCTTTTGCCACATCACGATGTTAGGAGAAGATAAAGTTCTTATCAAACAACTGCTAATGTGGAGGATTAAGTTGAAAGAATTTATCCAGTAATTTATAACATTGTTGCCAAAATTAGAACCTACGTCTGACTCTGCTGAAGAAAATATCTCTCTTTGAACTACTTAAACTTGCAAATTAAATGTAGACAAGTTGTCATAGCAATAAAATTTAATAATTCTTTTACTTAGTATTTGAGTAAATGATTGGATTGAACCAAGATTAGGGCATCCTGGATTTCCGTGATATTAGGGAGGCATATCTCCAAATCTATATTGCTCCAGATGAGTTTTATACAAATCTTAATGAGTTTACTCATTAATTAAGTCAGCTGTAATATGTCTGTCTCTAACCCTAAGTGATTGGTACAAATGTTCATAGTACACTTTATTTCATCTACTTCATTTTACTCATTAAATACAGATTGAAGTACACATTATGTGTTAGAATTAACTAAAAAGTCCATATTTGTCAGTATAAATGGAAAAATACTAGACTCAAACACAACAGAAGCATAGTTTACTAAATAAACTATAATAAAATAGACTAAATGAAAGTATACATTATTATTTAGAATAAAGAGAAGTATACAATATTACTTAGACTAAATGAAAGCATACATTTTTTCAGTCAAAATAGAAGTATACATCATTTAGACCAAATGGAAGTATACATTATTAAGACAAAATAGAAGAATACATTATTCAGACAAATAGAAGTATATATATTAATAGACCAAATGGAAGCATACATTATTCAGTCTAAAAACATTATTTAGAATACATGGTTGTGACTAAATCAAACTGTATGTTATAAGGTTTAATGTAACATCTTAATTCAGAACAGATGAAAGTGCACTATTACATAGACAAAATACTTGTGTATATTATATACCTGAAAATCAAATACTTGAACTTATCTAAATACTTTAAAATACCAAAATACATAAAATTTCAAATTGATTTTATGAATGTGAAATCTTTAGTGAGACATTTTCAGCTGCTAAATCTCAATCCCTGAATTGGGTGAGAAAACTGACTGGAAACCTGGTAGCCAGTCAAGGAGAGTGATTAATACAGGTTGAATAAGCAAGTTGTGCTGTTGATGTAAAATAAATTGGTTTGAACTAAAATATCCAGACAAAATTCACAACAATTAAAATCTGCTCTTTCTTTGGTGTTAACTTCCCTGACAATTGGCGAGAGTAAAAGTTACATCAGTAAAGTTAAATAGTTCTATTCTAAAACTTGTTTTATCCATTGATAAATATTAAGATAAACTAATTAACAATAATGATAAGACTCAATATAGGAACCAACTGATGCCAATCAGAGTTCAGGAATTATATAAAAAAATGTTGGCTTTCTGAATGATCATATATACAATCTTAAAACAATCTTAAACATCATTTTTTTGTAAATGATGGCACAAAAATTATGTTTAGCTTCTTCCTTTCAAAATCAGGTCTCTTAGAATAATATAACCTGATAACCAGAAAATAGTACTTTTTTGATTTTTTTGAAGTATCTAATGGCACATGGATCATCATTGAATAATGTATTGATTATCCTGAATAATACAGAGTCCCTGTAATTGTTACAATCCACCAATACAGTCACCGTGTAATAATGGCGCAATGAGAAAAAATATTGGCCTTAATAAGATGTGCCTTTAATAACAAGTCACACTGTATAATGTGACTGTTAAGCAGACATCCCCAGAACTATAAATTTTAACACTAGTTTTACATCAATATATTTAATTATTGCAATAATACACAGATTTTATATAAATATACACAAACAGAACAAAAAACAGAAGCAAAACACTTGGGAAAAAACACCAACAAAAAACTACAAGACCTGTCAAAATACAGGGATTTTTTTCTAGGAACAAAAGTAGCTATTACAAATGACGGCAAGTCATGAGATCATTAGGCTTTCAAGACTTTTTTTATCATTTGTTTATGTAACACTGTAAATAACAGAGTTTTGAGGGTAATTGGGAAAAGCCAGTGGCATCAAAAACAATCACAAATTAAGATAAGAGATTGAATTTTTTCAGGTAATGATATACAACTTTGCTCAGGAGTTTAAGCATACTTAGTGAATAAATTTGAATAAAACATAAAAACGGTTTATTTGAACAAAAACTTGATTATAATTACATCCAAGAATTACATTAATTGATGATCGAAGATTTACACTAATTGATGTTCCAAGATTTACATTAATTGATGTTCCAAGATTTATATTAATTGATGATCCAAGATTTACACTAATTGATGTTCCAAGATTTACATTAATTGATGATCCAAGATTTACACTAATTGATGTTCCAAGATTTACATTAATTGATGATCCAAGATTTTCATTAATCGAAGGACCACAGATTCACATAAATTAATGAACAGATAACACAGGTCAGCTGATAGGTTTACTGTATTTATTAAATCTTTGGAATAATGTTAAACATTGTTTTTCTAATGCATTCTAAACTGACTTTACCTCAAATGATTGTCATATTGGTGTCAAATAAAATTGTTTATTAATTAAAGTTGTACACACAACAAATTGCATTTGTTTCTTCAGCAGAACACAAGTTGTAGTCACTGGTTTCAATGTGAATGTAACACATTTGGGAAGGTGGGATTTTTGAAAGTATTTTTTATCCTAGAAATCCTTTTCATCCATATTCCTGCACATATACATTTGCTTATGGAGATATAGAGCACATTGTTTACTTCCAAATATCAGAGAAATGATTTCATGGGAAACAAAAAACTGTGCAAATAAACTCCACAACCACTCTGATAAATTATTGTACTTGGCTTAATTCTTACAAAAAATTGGTTGTGATAAGTAGAAAAATTGGTTGTGATAAGTAGAACAAAATTATCACACGAAAACATGTTTTCAGCACGATTTCACATTCAATTTCAATTCTAGATAAATTTTACAGACAGAGAACAAGTTTTTAGAACTTAAAATAAATAATCAAAACGATGTAAACAAATAAAAAAACTTGACTCATCTTACACATCGGCACAAATAACAGATTTATTGTGATCAAACATCTCCTAACATCCTGTACATTGTAAAATAAAGCTAATTTCATGTAAGAACGAAAAAATCTCTGCTTCATTGATAAAATTGCACAAAAATCTAGAATTAGTATCCTGAATGTATGCTTGTCTAATCTTACAACCACCTCTGCTACAATATGTAGCTGTCAAGATAAAAGTGAAAGTTTCTTTTTCAAAAAAAGATTATTAAGAGTTAAATATTTATATATAGAAACTCTCAGATAATCTGAATAAATCCATACATTATTTCTGTTCAACAACAAGGCCTAGATTAATTTATGCAAGTATCATAACATCTATTCAAACTTGGAAAATTATTTTTACAAGTTCACTAATTCATGTAATCTTCAATATCATAATATTATTATACATTATGTAATAAGAAAAAAATGCAACTTCAATAATTATATAAAGTATCTACCTACCATTTTTGTGTTAATATTCCATTCCTTTGATTATTTTTTTTCCAAAATTTATCATCAACAGAGAGTACAGTCAATTAATTTTCACAATACAAATTTAATTAAAGTTGATGGTATATGAAGAGTTATTATAAAACGTACCAATTAGAATCAATTAACATTCAGAGAATGTAATTATTATGATAACCATTGAAATAATACAATAAAACAGTCAGACACAAGTATGAACAATGAAAATCAGGTTTCATTTAATTATAACACTTGTGCCTCTGACTTATTACAGTAGCTGTATGTATTGATCAGCCGAACCAGAAGCTGTGTCTATATTATGTACTGAGTACGGTGATATCCCATCAACAACTGAGACCTTCCCTCTCTCTGATACCAGTAGACATCAAGCAGACAGCAAACAGCAAAGCTTCATAGTAATAATTCAGAGGAATCTATTTCTGTAAAATATCCTTTAACTTGCATTTGTTAGTGGTATACTCACTTTAACTTCTGCTCAGTTTTTAAATGACCAACACAAGTCTTTCTTCACCATCTCTGCAACATGGAAAACTAGATAATTTTAATCTAATTTTAGTTATACGGTTTCACTGTCCAAATAAAAAGAAAATCAGATAAACTGTTGTGAGCTTCATAGTAAAATGAAATATCAGAGAAAAATATCACTCTACAAGCAGTCTGGGTATGTTTCACTAGATAACCAGCGAAACTGACTTTATTATCACATTTATAGATATAGAACATAAAAACGAAAAATTCTTGACTTAATTAAAATGAAACCAACAATAACGTACCGTATATATATATTTACTAATAATATTATCATTATACCATTATAGTGTGTTTTTCTTGATTACAATTAAGCGGACGGCATTCAATAAAAAAAAAATCTGGATCATCTTGAAATGTATTCTATTAAACAACCACAAAACAGAATTTAGAACAATACCTCAAATTCTATGCTAAATAAAAGTTAGAATAATTATAGTTAGTAATGTGCTAGAAAAAAGCTGAAGACAAATAGTGTGAGAAATAAAGACATTAACAAACTAAATGAAGTTTAAGGCAAATAAAAAGAAATAAAAAAAATATTTTTATCATAATTTCGACAATAGTTCACATCATTGAAAAGCATATTTTTATAAGATATAATGCCAGTATGTCTGATATTTTTACATAGGAGGGCTGAGGGCTTCATCTTTAATTTGATTTATGAATGCAAAAGAATGGTTGTCAAATAAGAGCAAAATGCTGCGAACATTAAATTAATTATTTATTCTCAATTTTGACGCTAGGGTCGCCTTTACACATTCCATTTGTATGTGGATCTGGCTTTTCTCGGTCAATAATAACACTGGAATAATACAGGCCTTGGTTCAAAATCATTCTGGATTTCATCCCTTTCTGCTGTAGGGATCTAGTAGTTTATGATTGTTTAAAGACGAAAATGTCAATGCACAGAACCAGCCTGACATCAGCAAAAGTTAGATTCCTTTCCACTTTTTTTCATTGTTTTATATAATTTTCTGTGAAGCATGACTGAGTTGCCTTGTTTTTTCACAGATTTTTATGAAAACCACCTAACCAGTGTTAAAAGACAATATAAGAACATTCAACTGTGTATAATTAATGTGTTAAGGTCAGTAGACTATACTAAACAGAGCTCCCTGACCTTACACAAGTACATATTTTTCTCTCCTGGATGCTTTACTGAACAATAATGTACAGTGGTCAGATGAGTACTAAATATTTACCAGTATCTTTCAAAGATATGATTCAACAGCAACTGACTACTTTCTCCCTTGATGTGTGAATCCAACAAAACATTTGGAGACAAACTGGAAAAAAAACATTAGGAAAGTACCCGGGTAATTTCTGATGGTGTAATAATGCATAATACCATAATATATGATAGGTAAGCTGTATATTATAACTAAAGTATCGTGTAACACAAGTACATAATTACTAACACGTTCTGTTCATCAGACATATTTAAACAGTCTCCACGCCTCATTACCACATCTTGTAAGTTGGTTTATATTTTCCAGACACATTTTTCCTGTTTTAAGATAAACCCAAATTATTTTTTTCTGTGTTAAAGCTATTTATAAAGATAGGCAAAATCCTAATGAATGGCAAACATTATACAATGCAACAGTATTTTTGTTCAAATGATAACTTTACTCAGTGTTAAAAATTTAATTGACAGTCTTAACTTTTAGTCAAGAATAAGCTAGCTATTTTAGAATCAAGGATTTTATATGTCACGTGAGCATTCCAGTCAGTTGTTAAGAAATATATGCTGAGAAATAAGCTCTCTAATCAAGAGTCCAGGAATGTATGTCAAGAAATGGGCTCTCTAATCAAGAGTCCAGGAATGTATGTCAAGATATGGACTCTTTAATCAAGAGTCCAGGAATG
Organism: Lutraria rhynchaena; assembly: GCA_008271625.1. Taxonomy (NCBI): domain Eukaryota; kingdom Metazoa; phylum Mollusca; class Bivalvia; order Venerida; family Mactridae; genus Lutraria; species Lutraria rhynchaena. The sequence continues at coordinate 4,773,202 of VIBL01000010.1, forward strand.
TATGTCAAGAAATGGGCTTTCTAATCAAGAGTCCAGGAATGTAAGTCAAGAAATGAGCTCTCTAGCCCACTTTCAAAAATAATATATGTCAAGAAATTAACACTCTAATCAAGAGTCCAGGAATGTATATTTCAAGAAGTGAGCTCTCTAACCTAGAGTCTAGGAATATATATTTCAAGAAATGAGCTCACTAGCCTAGAGTCCAGAAATGTCTTAAAGTCAAGAAATGAGCTCTCTACTGCAGAATCCAGGAATATCCGGTTACCGTGTCAAGGTAAGAGCTGTCTTCTAAAAGATTTAGCTATTTGGTCAAGGAATGAAATATCCAGCAATTGAATTAAAGCAAAAAAAACGTGGAATAATGTGTCTTGCCATTGAAAGGATAATTTTGTAAAGGAATAAGTTGCTCATGCATTGAAGTATGTCTACCTCTTAAAAGTGAAAGAAATATGTTGCCAAGGAATGCACTGAAAGTTGTCGATGGACAGAAAAGAGTTTCCATGGATCTAAACATAGTGAGATGTGAATTGTATGATGAAGGTTAATTACACCAATCAGCAAGCCCACAAAATCTGAAGAGTGAGTAATAGAACACAAATGCCTCACCAGACATCAGCTAATAAATGTTGAATGAATTGCAAAGAATCACCAGTCATTCTTAACTTGCCAAAATTTCCCTAGGACATTCAGCAGAAGCAGTTAAAAGAGTTCTTGGTATATTCAATGTAGGATTGATTAGTATTGCAGAGTAAGCTTTTTACTTTGTTTAAGATAACTCGTCTTGAAAACTAGATAAGTATAGGTGAGCTAATTTATATTTCTGCATGAAACAAGCAACATGTATGTTTTTTAAACATAAACATTGCTTAGAGACCAGGGCAATATCACCTCATTATAAAGACCCCTTATTTTTGAGTCAGTTTCCTATATTTGTTCAATGGCTCAACAAGATTATTAAAAAGTCACAATATTTTTCTTTTTTCTCCAAAAGGGAGTCTTAACATCAAGTTTTTTCATGGCTTCAGCTGGAAATAAAAGCAAAGTTATTTTGGATAGTTAAAAAAGCATTAAAAATGCTTAATCATTCCATGATTAGCATGAGCCATGAGTTCAAATTGATTGTACCATGTTTCTTGATAAAATTCCATGTGTTTATTGAAGATTTATTGCAAAAGATCCCATAAATTGTAAGGAATATTATTAATATTTTCAGTGAACTTGGTCCTATCAGATAAGGCTGATGCTATCATCTTTATAATATTAATAGTGTTTCACATTGCCTGTAGTAGAATGGTTTCTGTATGAGAAAATATTTTCTTACTGCACTTTTATCATCGTGAAAATAAAACGGCCATCTCTAGATACTTTATCAATGACCCTCTCATATAGATTTTTAATGACCTAATGACCTTTTATTGTTTTTTTTTTCAGGTATCTATTCATTGTTCTTCTCAAGATAATTATGTTTTTAAATACCCTTTATAAACATTTCCTAACTGGCATTCCATAGAAGTCCAAACTGGGCTTCCTTAAAATTTAACATGCAAAATCATGAACCAAAACTATTGGTTGGTACAGTGTGTTCTACTCAAATACATGGCCATACATTATTGTGGAGGGGCATTCATGATTCAAAATAATAACAAAATATTAATTAATGGATACATTGGTAAACTCCCTATGACTTGCCATTAAGTGACAACATTAGCGCAGTACATGTAACTGCACTTTTAACACAGCACTCAGTAAGTACATAACCACAAACTGAACTTCAATAGAGACATCATTAGCCTCAGAGCTTGTGAACATGGTAAGTAATAAACATAAATCTTGTCAACTTCCAACATGAAAACACTTCAATACAGTACATTGTACTTTCAGTTTAGTAGAACTACTATACAGTACATTGTACTTTCAGTTTAGTAGAACTACTATACAGTACATTGTACTTTCAGTTTAGTAGAACTACAATACAGTACATTGTACTTTCAGTTTAGTAGATATACAGTACATTGTACTTTCAGTTTAGTAGAACTACTATACAGTACATTGTACTTTCAGTTTAGTAGAACTACAATACAGTACATTGTACTTTCAGTTTAGTAGATATACAGTACATTGTACTTTCAGTTTAGTAGAACTACTATACAGTACATTGTACTTTCAGTTTAGTAGAACTACTATACAGTACATTGTACTTTCAGTTTAGTAGAACTGTGTTAAACATGATATTGACTCGCCTGACATACTTTGTTATAGAAAGTACAGAATGCAGAAAGAGGGCCTCTGTTGATGAGTAGTGAAGGTCTCTGACTGGTAATCATTAGTCCCTCATTGCTGTGAGATTGAATCCCATCCACTGTGAGGAAGCTGTCCAACTAGTTTATGGAAAGTTGATAGTTCTACCCAGGTATAAACCCTGGGGTCTTCCTCCACTGTTAAAACTGAAGTCACCAAGTGACCCTGGCTGTTGGTGTGACTTTAAACTCAAACAAAACTCTATAACTCAGCAGTTTCTTGACTTAAGCATAGACTCAACAAAGTTTTCATGTATGTATCAGAAAAAAGTACATACATAACAAAGAAACAGTGACAGTTTTGTCCCGACAAATACCCACTGATAATCTTTAATATACATGTCAAATTTGTCATCTTTCATTTGTAAAATGACGATGGTGCAAAGATTGAGCGAAATTTTAGGGGACCTTTAGAAAAATGTATTACACCTTAGTATACTAAGGTATGTCGTGTCCGTTATTTTAACACTATTTCAGTATGGTCCTCATCTTTCTGTTTGATATGATATGTAAATGATAATTTATCATCATTGAACATAAACTGAAACCTGTTTCGTTACTGATTTTGGTAAACATACTTTTCAATATCATACCAGAAGTTGTATTGTAGCACAATTTCGGGTACCGCCAAATTTTGGGTGGTTGACAAATATCCTAGCATTTATATTTGTGGGGATTTAATTTCAGGGATTAGCTGACCCATGAAATCAAATCCTCAATGAAAATTTATGAAACCACAGTATTTGTCAAAGAGACTGGTTTAAATATTTTGATATGTTAACACATACTAGAAAATTTAGAAAATGTGTTGTATTCAGAATGTAACCCTGAATCAGTTGCTGGTTTCAGTCATTTAAAATGCAAGAAAATATAAAATTCAAAATCTCAGGGGGCACTCAGCTTGATTAAATGCAATTATATGTACTTATTGCTCCAACATGACCAAGTGAGTCAAAGCAGCATGTCCTGACTTTAACTGAGAACAATATTTAGCAAACAGACAATAACTGAAAATTAAAATTACATTATGCAACATTACTGCAGTGTCCTCGAAGCTCAATTTACAGCTTGAGTTTCTTATTTTGTGCCGAAGTCCTTGAAAACGTCTTTATTACAGTCCTTTAAATCACGACTGTTAACTTGTGTTACAGCAACAAATCCTAAATAAGTAAAAGTTAGTAAATTAGAACACTCATTAAAGACAATTAAAAGACACTTTGAAGCTAATCTCCAGTGAAAGTATACTACAGTAACTTGATCCTTCGGGACAGAAATTTCAATGAATGATACATAAATGCATTATACTCAGTTGGCCAAATTTTTCTTCAAAAGTCACCAATGCTTCCACAGGAATAAGACTAAAGTGATATCAGTCTGAAATACAAAACACCCACTTTACCACTGTCCATACTTAAAGTGGCTAAACAAATTCAAGTCCGTCAGTATGTTTGAGGTGACAGCTCTTCCAGCCAAATGAGAGTAAATGTGTTACATGGATTAAGGCCGAACTAAATACAAAGCACTTCTCCACCAACTTGCCTCAAACCATAGAACAAAACATGCATAACAGCATCTGTAAAATAAATGTACTTTTAATTGTACAATATTATTTTAACATCTATGAGCTAAAGAAACTTCATGTACTAGAACAATAAAGGCTGTTAACTAGACTTGCTGGCACCCAAGCTAATCAATCATAATTTTATGGGTTCTGATAGTTAGCCTCTCTCTGGGCACTAGTCAGTCAGTAGATGACCACTTGCAACCTATCAGTGCTTAGATTCAATAAATCACCCCCACAACATCAAAATATGATGAAGAAAGCTGTTAAGAATGGAATAGATAGAAAGTTATCTTGACCGAAGCTGGGCTTATCAGACTACAGAGAGAATAAATGATTCACTGAGACATTTATATGGCAAACTTTATGCCATATGAAGGTACCTGAAACATGCTATCATTTAACTTAATAAAACCTGACTGTTTCCTAGGTAGATTTTTATCATTTACTATGACAACATGTAGAAGCACTAAACATAATGAAAAAGTTCCACAGGAGAATGGTTCTGACATTATACTTTCATCTTCTGGCATTAATAAAACTGAGGATTAAAAAAATCAAAACTCATTTTATGTAAAAGTTCATCATTTGATTAGAAATGATTCTGTACCTCAGCACAGGATCAGAATAGTGCAGCAATATGAATTGGCTAGTTTATTAAATCAGAATCTAAAGAATTTTGAACATAAAATTAGATAAAATGAAAGTAAAACATTCAAATTCCAGTTTGTTTCAAATTACAAAATTTTACAAAGTACTGTTATTTATAATCAGATTCTTTTTCGATACAGCAGAGATAGGAGCACTCAAATCAACTCATTATTAGTTTAAAATTGTGGGACTAGTTTAATTTAATGATGTTTTATGGCACATTGCCAGCTTGGGTCATTTAGCGTGCATTAAAAATGAAAGGTTATAAGTATGAATTGGATAAAAAACTAAATTTATATCAACAAAATAAATATAGGAGTACAAGATGAATACATCAAAGATTATATAAATGTATATGAAGAGTTAAAATGAAATATGTAAAAAGATATCACAGTCTATTGTCTGAAGTCCAACATCCCTTATATCCTTTATGTAAGCAATACTTGCTTCAGGCTTGACATTGTCAAAAGGAGCATTCTTGCTGTCCACATTACTGCTAGCTAGTGGTAAAAGAATTTTAAATCACAAACAAACAAATCAGGTCAACATATCAAAAAGTCACCAACATTATTTAAGGCACATTTTCAAAGGCATGGGACAGGAGCAGTAACGTGTCATCCAGAATACAGTGCTAAGACACGCCTCCAAAATATTCATATTAGGTAAGCAAAGCAATCCCTAAATATGAAATTAAACCATATATAAATTATATCCAGAAATAAATATTTATCAAAAACTCTGTATAAGAGAATGCTAATTGATGCTGATTCAAATTCATACAATAAATGTGTGTCTGAAGACCATTCTCCAAGAACTAACATATTACAAAGGGAACATCCAGAAATGTAATGTTACCCATTTATCCTGCCAACATAGCATCAATAAATACACCTTTACTAGAAATTGAAGTGATCTGAATACATGTAACCTATTTTTGCAGTTGGAACTTACTTCCTATCTACCCCAAACCTATTTTCATGAATAATATCTGTATTAGTGCTCAAATTTTCAAACCATTATTAATTTAGAACATGTCAACTGCAAGAAACTGACAATTTTACTTCCCTACATGAATAAGAAATGACTTACTGCAGGATGTATTACAGAAAGCAAAAAAGATGTTCTGGCAGCACCAGATGTAATAAATTCAACCTTCTCTAACAGACCGTTACGATATGTACACAACAAGCTAGATTACAGAAACAGAACATATTGATTGAAAGACACGCTGGGAGACCACTGGGACTTTCTGAGCACCATCAAGAATATCTTCTTGTCACAGTTTCAGCTAAGGACATATGCCATGAGAATTGGGTTAAATCTGATGACATTTATTGCACCCTCAGTTCCTACAGGCAAAAAAATAACAAAGTTTCGCAATATTGCTTATCATGTTTTCATACCTAATTAATTATCAATCTTTCCAATGCCAGATTTAGACAAGGAATAAACAATATGGTAGATTTCAAAAAATAAGTATGAGTATCCCAAAATAATTAAAATAACAAAATTAACTGTTTATTTACTATTTAACAGTAACTTTAACTGCTCTGTTAAATATGTCATCATGACGCAAGTCTGAGGTACAATCTTCTTAGTAGACAGAATTTAGATGTTTAATGCCAAACAATGTTGACCAGCTGTTAATTGACTCACATCCTGTTGACAGAGTCTAATTACAAAATAGATGGGTGATTGGCGGAATTCAACTAATTAACAATAAAAAAACTTCAATACAGGATCAAACATCATCTTTATGTAACATTACACATAGTCAACAGAATCGAGTGAGGTATGGATTATTGCAGGATCTTGATGCAAAAGTTGCAGTGGAAACTAATTTCTAATCAAACAGTCCTAATCACAACAAATGTAATCTATCAAATGCCTGCTCTTTATTTAATCATTATCCTTGAATTATCAAAACAATATAAAATGTTAAAATGTGGCAAATCATAAAGTCCTACAAGCTTAAACACCTTATAACTATGTGTCTAATATCCATTATCATACCCAATCAATTGATTTTCTCTGAAATTTGACTCTCTTGAGGTATATGTGATATCAATCAGACAAATCTAAACTTTATCCTGAAAACTTCAGAACTTATAATATGGTAATTTTGTTAATCTATGAAAATCTAATCACTAAAATGTGTTTTATGATAAGACAGTTTTAAATAGAGCAAGGGAAAGTATCATTTAGACGTGGGAGCCTGCAACAGTTTGCTCATTTCCAGTTCTGACTCAGTGGATAAAACAGTGATTTATGACAATAGATTAAACAATGAGATAAATAAAAGTATTATATGGACATTACAGATTGCAATATGTGCATATTCACATAGCGAAGGATAAAATGTAAAACAGTCAAATACTAGTATATAAGGTTGGAGAGAACGGGGGACCTGTGATCAAGTGGTTATGGTCTCTGACTTGTTATCATTATCCCCTCACTGTTGTGAGTTCGAATCCCATCTGGGACCAAATTTTACATTTGAGGAAAACTGTCCAGCTAGCTGAGGGAAACTCAGTGGTATAACACAGACAGGGGGAAGCCTGTTGGTGCAATATTAAACTTCTGAGATAAAAAGTGGTGTTTATTAAGAAAATCTTTATGAAGTGGAATAATATTCTTGGGATTCGGTGGAAATGCCAATGTTTAAATTATAAATAAAGAACTTGCCTTTTGGACTGTCAACATATATTTACAAACCCAAGTGGAATGATAATAACATTGTTTAATAATGCTGTAAGACCATGGCACTCAGGTGACTTTTTGAAGCTAATTGGAGAACAGAAAAAACAATTATGATATGAAATCAGGTTGGTCACTTTCCAAGTTTCAAATGAATAGTATAATAGTTAACCAATACAAACCACAAAATCCTCAAAAAAAATAATAAAAAAAAATTTTAGCTAATGAATTTTTTACCCCCCCCCCCCTACCAATTGGCATTAAACAAATGTAATATAATGCTAAGGCCATCAACACAATTTGATGTGAATGTCATTTCATTCTGTGGAGTCAAATTATGACATCTCAATTAGCAACAAATTGAAAATCAAAACCAGTTCAATTGATTTGCAACCATATGTCAATAGTACTCGGAAACAGCCATTTAAAAGGTACACTGAAATCTCATCAGAAAATAAACAAGCACCGAGTCTACGTAACTAACAGGAATGCAATAAATCCTTTCTAGAAAGAAAACATATTGACAAGAATGTTAATAGTGTATGTGTGTCTCTTGAACAATGCTTCTCTTGTAGACAAGGTTTAAAATGCATCTACAATAGACATGTTCTCTAGACGGATTCGAATTTGAATAAATAAATTTATTCATTGAAAGATCATTTATACAAACTTGATTACTTCCATTGATCCAAGCTTTGAGTCACTGCAGTGTTATGTAATCAACATCTAGGCATATATTGCTCATCAAAAATTTGAATAATAAAAGATTTCTAATCCAGTACACCTCTAGAATACAAACAATGTTTGTATACATTTCAAGTTCTTTATTCATTCCTATATCTTTCGGACCTTCCTTGCTTTGTGCATTAGTACCATTGTGTATTAATAATTCAAATTAATAATTCATTCATTCCACCCTTACACCTTATTCTACTTCATTCATATATTTTTTCAACCCATTTGTTTGTTCTCTTTTTCCTTCATTCTTTCATTCATTCTTTGTTTGTTTGTTCATTCATTTGTATGTTCCTTCCTTCCTTCATTGCATTCATTCCATCTCTCATAATTGGTCATTCTTTTCAAACTACATCATTCATTGATTCATTCTATCCTTCATTTGTTTATACTTTTCTTTGTCCTCATTCATTTTGTCCATGATTTATTCATTTCCTTCCTCCATATCCTGATTTTTTTTCTTCCTCTCATCATCCGGGCCTTCATGTCTATCAATCCCCAAATTCCCTCTTTCTATCCATCCTTCATTTATAATACTTGTCTTAAATCATTTCGTTTTTCGTCCATTTGTTTCTTTCTTCATACATATCATTCATTAACTCATCCAAATATCACCAGCAGAAGTGTGACTTTAAAAAATCTGATATATTTTCAAAATAGGTTTCTGACTTTATTGACTGTATACCAAAAATACTCAGTGATTTATCAATTTCAAGTTTTCAACTTCCCTATCACATTATCAATCAGTCTTTCAACAAAAAGTTCAGTATGTTTTGGATGGAAACCAGCACAGAAAATCCTTCAACATGAGGAAAGATAACTCTAGGTTTCATTAACAGAGGATTACAGATTCTGGCAAGACGGAGTAAGATCGGGATAAAGTGAATTAAATGTTGGATTCTTCACAGCTTGTGTGCTTGCTGTGAAAAATAATCAAAATGTTTCCAATGAATCTATCCTGGCTTAAGGATAATGACCCATAAATAAAATCCCTTAATTCCACTAATCAGTCCAATTATATTCTAATGTGAAATGGAGATTTTTCACTTAAGGAAAACATTACACTTTCACAATTAGTAATTTGTTAGTACCTGTGAGCAAATAAACAGACATTATGACAGCTTTTAAGCATTGCTTCATCATTAAAACCACATAAAATTATTTTATACTGTTATGTCTCATCATGTTAATATTCATCAATAAGGTACAGGTGAACATTTCCATTTGTAACATAGGTACAGCCCCACGAGTAGAACAGATTAAAGTATTACATTCATAATATTGTACTTTTTTGATGCATCTGCTCTATGCTACACAAAAGTTTTAAAATTGTAAAATTAGCATTGCCCATTCCTTTGATAGTTACCCAAGATACTTCAATTTATTTTATGAAACATTTTGAATATTTTACAAGAGTTGTTGCTTTTGTTGAAAAATAGAAATATTTCATATTTGTGGATATTGCACAGTGACCTATATTTTTCTTTATCACATTACACTGATACTGTGTTTTTGTATCTTTTTTTACTGCAAGTTTTTGAATGAAGTAATCTTTTTTCTTTTCTTTTGAACAAGGGGATAATGTGGAACTCACATTAAAGCTGCATTTTTTTTTGTAATGCCATTTAAAATAGACGTACGTACATGCCAGGGTTGATATAAATAGAGTAGGAATTTCATGCACATGCAGGTATATAAAATTGAGAGTTACGGTTCTTGTACACAGCACTTTTCCTCATTGAGGTCTATCTACCTGTACAGTTTCATATTGATACTTGCAATAGTTTTTGAGTAATGCTCAGAATAAAAATTGTTCACGACAATGGGCACCCACCCACCAATCTATTAGCCAAATTTTTTTTTTTGAAAAATTCTAGCTAAAAATGGGCTACTCATATAAACCTCAATGCAAATTTAAGGGGGTAATAATCCAAAAGATTGTCACTGTTTTTGAAAAATCTCAAAGTAAAGCATTTTCGATCATGGAAACCAATAAAAAATGTAAAGTTTCAAAAATTTGTCTGCTCCATTTTGATGTAATAATTTTGGACATTAGGCATGCAATAATACCTTCCAGCTAATACTTTGGCATGTGCCACAAGTCACTCCATTAGTACCAAGTCTAATAGGATTCTGCTGGGAATTATGGTGAAAGCACGAAAAGTCATTTTGACCAATCTAAGGTTAATTTGATGAAAAACAATAAAAATACAACCTTCAGGTCAATCAGCAAACAATTAATCTTTTTCATCACCAGGAACTACATCAAGCAAGACCTTATAAACATAAGAATGGAACAATTAAACTTATTAAGGATACACATACTTAATACCGACAAGCAACTTTACATTAGAACATGGGGGATTCTAAAATTCTCTGAAATTCTTCAAGAAGAGTAAAACATAAAGCTATTCTGTGTAAACCAGATATAAGAACCTTGAGTGAAAATTGGTGAGAAGATAAGACAAGGGCTGGCTGTGAATTATCATGTTTTGATCATGATTTATTGAAATGTTATCATAAAATTTATGGCTATCATGGAGCAATTTGTCATGACTACTGTAGCCTGGCAACATAGTGTTTACCTGTTTGTTTTCTTAAAAATTCTTTAACAGTCACAAAATAAATCACATGATAATGTTGCTTATTGAATAATTAATCAAAAGAAATGTGTTTATTAGGATCCGAAATAACTGCAGACACACATACTGCATGTAATGTAAATATGAAATGTACAATACTTTCAGTAAAATGATATTTCAGTGAGCTTTAGCCCATAGCAGGCCTCACTGTGAGCTGGTCCACTGTGGTTTTGGTAACTGAGCGCATGCCTTCAGTAAAAGAGGTTTCTTGTCTGATCCCCCTCTTCAACACACTTCACCCATTAAAATAAAACAACTTGATTTCTAATGAACTTTTGATATTCAGATTAGAGTTTTTAAATAACATCTAGATTAATAAGTAACATTGAGTGTCTTTTCATTACCTTGTTTTATATCAATCATTCTGGGTCACAGATCTTTGACATAATAAGACATATTACTAAACCTTGTCTCACACTGACTCCACTGTACCTTACAAATTTCTAATAATTTTGTGTTTGTTTTTCAGCTCGCACCCAATCAGATGGCTTCAAGATTCATTCTGGTATCAGAGAAAAATTTAGCCTTTTTTTTCATGAAGACCCACAACAATGTGTTCATGCCTTTCAACCATCAACTCCAATGTTAACAACTAGCTTCTCCCATAAAAGTAGCAGAAATAGTATCTCGGAGGTATAGATTTGTTATTCAGCCAGGACTGAAGAAAATCTAAATTATTAATGTATCTGCAATGTTATAAATGACTGCTTACCATGCGATTTCAGTAGTTAACTAATTTACACTCAACACATATACACAGAAGCAGAGAAGTCCTTCATCAAAGATCTTATTAAAAATTAGACCTTTCACTTAATATTACTGAAAAAACATGTACTGGTAAGGGCAAATAGATTCAATTTTCTATGTTTCTGTCGCTGACCATATTAAACTATAAACAACGAAACATATAAAAAAACTTCATTTAAATAGGGTACAAAGCAAAAACACAAACATGTGAAAATTATTCCATTAATCTTGACTAAAATAAAACAATGATTAAACTTTTGCCCGAAGATGTCAAATGAAAACCTAATATTCTGCATTATTCATTTACAAGAGTTACCTGCCAAGAGTAGCCATTCTGAGGCCCACATGGTAGATTGGGGAAACCCAAATGTTTAGCCACTATAAAAAAAGCCTCTCATTATTATTATTATTATTATGTGGTTCTTGTGTGCTTGCAGAAATCAGTTTTATTCCATGGATATTGTTGAGATGATAAATATGTACATATCAATTAATTTCTTGCATTCCTTTAATTACCTTCATTGACAGTAAGCAAGAATTTCATAAGTTGTAAATCTGACATTTTACAATTGTTAAAGACGTTTTCAAACATGAATCATTTTTATTCCATCAAAGAGAACGGATTGTGCCATCAGTATATTCCTTAGTCTAGAACTCAAATAATTAACAAGCTATCTACACCAGTCAATCGAATAATGATGAAAAAAGTCTGTCATATGGTAATGTGATTAGCCAGGAAATATCAAATTATCTGCACCATCAGAATATGAAATAATTTCATGCATATCAAATAAGAGGTGTTAACATGTTGGGGTTCATTTACATCTATCACCATCCAGTGGTGAAACATAAACACAGGCAATAATATGTTACCTTATGATAAAAAAATATACAGACAGAACACAGACTGGTTCTTGAAAATATCATTCTACCAGGATGAGAATTTTTCAGACTGGTTGTTGAACTTTTGTACCTGAGGCTCTTTTTATATCAATTAAATATCAATGTGATACATAGTAAATAATTCATGCAATCAATTAATCTTTAATACAGAACTGACATCACAAATAAAAAAAGAGACAAATTGAAGTCAATTACTGTACATCAAAAATGAATTCAATTTAAACAAATGATTTTCTCAAAAACAAATCTGTTCAACTATGAATATTTGATTGAAGATTTCAATTAATTAAGATGAATTTGTTTGTTTGTCAATCAGTAGCATTCCTCTGATAAACATTCAGTATGAAGTTTTATTTTTATTCTCTAGCTTTCTGAGAGTATTTAAATCCAAGCCATGTGAAGACCAGTCTCCTTGTACAGGATCAAGTTTTATATGATGCCATGCCAAGTTGAAAATAGTCGAAAACTACAATACCTGTGGATATAATACATATATCTACAGTCATCTTTCAATGAAGTCACTTATTAATATTTAATTACAATGGTAAAGTGTTGTCCACATGCCCCTAAAGACACATACATTATTGCACATCAGTTCAAGTACGGATCTAAGTCTAAATATTTGATTTGGTTTATGAATATGAACTGATACAGAAAAGCTTCAGCATGTTTTATAATGTCCATGTTAGGGATATGATTGTTTTTTTTTTGTTTTGTGTTTTCACTGGAGTTTAACATTGCCCCAACAGCCAGAGTCATTTGGCAACTTTCCAACCTTAACAGTGGAGGTTGGCCCCAGACTTACACCTGGATAGAACCACTGACCTTTCGTAAAGCTAACTGGGCATGCCTCCTCGCGTGTGAAATTTGGTGGGATTCGAACTCACAGCGGTGAGGGGCTTATGATTACAAGTCAGAGATCAAAACCACTTGACCAGAGGCCCCTGATAACATCGACATAGTGACTTTATCCAGTGATTTGTACCTTCCATGTGTTGAGGCTTAACTGAACATAAAAAATACAAAACACATGTACCCTGTAGAGGTCTTGTAACATCCATGTTGATCAACAACATCAAGGTTGCCGGAACTTAAATATGCCTGAGCAGAACTTAATACATTGCAGGACATTTTTTTTGCGAATAACTGTGTATGATAAATAACATTAATAAATTCTGACTTCTTCAACGAGACAATAATGGTCTCAAAAGTACAATAGTCATATAAATCAAATAAAAATCAACAAATCAGTAATGTACTCATTAAAAATTAATCAGGAATTTCTAATTTAAGCAGACTATGCCAATCTTTGATGGTCAGATAAGCACATTGGCCTCAGAAATACTTCTGATAGGTGTGCCTCATTACAATTTAATACAAATCGGAGGAATTCTGGATATCGTAAGGTGGAAGCTGCTAGCTGGAAATTAATGGAAAAATAAATTTATTTTTTAGTGGAATTTCAATGACTTATGAATAAAATGCATGTTACAGTGATTGCTTGTTATCTAAAATAAGAATAAATGATTCTGTTTCACCAAGATATTAATACAAATGAAAAAGCAAACTGTTGCATAAACAACTTACATTGATTGACTATCTAAATATATCTATATGATATCATTACATACCGATAGTGAGGACGTGTTCTTGAAATTTAACTTAATATTACCTCTTCCATTCTTCACCTTGCTATTTAATTATCTATTTCCCAGTTTTGTATGCAAAATAAAATAGTCTCAATATGATTCAACAATATTTAATGCAGCCTAAAATTTTCAACAGCAGATAAATAGACGAGACTTTTATCAAACAGAGTATAATTCATGGACTTAGATCGTTCAACTTTTAAGATCTTTCTTACAGATTTTTCAGAAAGCATCTCTGAAAGGCACCAAAATGATAAGTTAAAACATGATTTGTTGTCTATAAAATCAAGGAGCAACAAACCATGAAATCATGTAGGAGACGATGTGGAATCAGCTAAGCTTTATAAGCTTACAAGGTAGGTAGGCGGTACAAGTGTGGTGACAATTTGGCGACATATTCACAATTATAAAAATCAAAGAGGTTTTGTTAAAACAGTGTTTTGCTACAGCATCATGATGTAAAGGGAGAATGATGGCTCTTAGGGTAAACTGGCCCAAACTGTTCAGTAGTTATTTATGTATAAAAGTTGAGCAGACGGTTAAGAGAGAACATTTAATTTAAACAAATATGATCAGTAAAGTATAAAAGGGTGAAAATATTAACTTTTAATTAGAAGTATTTACCTTCTCTGGACTGATCCACTATTGGCAATTTTTTTTTTGAATTGGCTCTGTCCAATTATTATTTAATATTTAGCGAGTTTTCTTGACTCTTGTATTTTAAGCCAGCAACAACAAAACCTGCTAAAAAAGATTATAATTGACAACATGGAATAAAACCTATACAAAACTACATTTATGCACCAAGTTAAAAAGTCTTGACATGAGAAATGAAGTAAAACGTGATCAGAACAGTAAATATGTCACTCTTGACCTGTAAATATCTCCCCTTTATAAAGATGCACCCTAAAGCCTCACAAAAATCTATAATTTTTCACTTGTTATACTTACAGATCAATATACGCTTTTACATCATAGGTAAGACATTCAATAGTAAAACGGGTCTTATATTGTCTATCTCCACTTAATCAAATAGCATAGAACCTGCATGTAAGTGCAATTTGGTTATACCGAATGACTGTAAAATTAGCACCATGTTTTAAAATGTCAAGATACATGAACCTGAAATAATTTTGTACGATTGCATCAGTTGGATCAATGTTTCACATGCATAGAATCAAACAATATGGTATGATAAACATTGTTCGATATGTGTTGAACACTGTTTGGTATGCGTGCATAATGTTTAATATGTGTTGTACACTGTTTGATATGTGTTGTACACTGTTTGATATGTGTTGTACACTGTTTGATATGTGTTATACACTGTTTGATATGTGTTGTACACTGTTTGGTATGTGTTGTACACTGTTTGGTATGTGTTATTCACAGTTTGATATGTGTTGTACACTGTTTGATATGTGTTGTACACTGTTTGGTATGTGTTGTACACTGTCTGATATGTGTTGTACACTGTTTGGTATGCGTGCATAATGTTTGATATGTGTTGTACACTGTTTGATATGTGTTGTACACTGTTTGGTATGTGTTATACACAGTTTGATATGTGTTGTACACTGTTTGATATGTGTTGTACACTGTTTGGTATGTGTTATACACAGTTTGATATGTGTTGTACACCACTTGATATATGGTCGCTTGTATGCAACAAGCATTCACTTGTATGTAGCTGATTTAAAAGACATGTGCAAATGTTTATAAGTGCAAGAACATAATAATTAAGAGGTAATGGCAGCAAATACCTTACTTTTAAAAAGGCAGAATTTGACCTTCAATTGCCATGACTTAAAGAGTTATGCAATGAACCAGAATCATTCAACTGTATTGTTTTTACTAGAAACAGCTAGAAAAAATTCAACAGGAGTGATGCATGACAAGTTTCATAATGTAACAGTTATTCTGTGCAAAAATCCCACTAATTTACCCTCAGCAAATAATAAACAAGTATAGCCATGGAAGACCACTAAAACGTCAGCTTTTATTGCAATAGGGAACTAATTGTACAAATGCTATTCAAAGTATCACCCATATTGAATGCCTAATTAAATCGCTCTGGTTCTTTAAACAACAAGTTTCTGAGTAAATAATCATCAAAACTCCTGAGAAAGAATTATTTCAAGAATGTTCCCATATCATAATCATTATCTACAATCATTAAATGCCATGTACTGTATTTACACAAGCCACCAGTACATGGTAAGTAAATCTTCATCTGTCAACAAGACAATTATTTCTGCTGTTTTTTGCTTGCTTCAAAACTGGCTTTACTTAGTTCAGAGGTGTGTTCAAACAGGTCCTTTTCTCTCAATTAGTCATTAAATACTTAAATCTAAAAAGAATGGTTTTGTTTTTTAATCACTACATGTTTGTAGTTTATCATAGAAAACAAATTAAGTTGCAGCTTACAAATAATTAAAATGCTTTTATAATCAAGTGGAAATAAAAGTTGAATTTCTATTTAAAAGAGTTCATTCCATCATAACACACATTACAACTTATAGCAGTTTTGATTTTACTGATAAGTAGAATTTATATATCATAGAACCAATATGTCTTAAGTGGACTTAGACAGCGGAATTATATTTCCTTTTAAACGCAGAAACTTCACATAATTTATTTGATAGTAATTACACTTCAAAAGTAAGACTTGCATCAAGCACATTTAATACTCGCGTTAAGTCATCAGATACAGAGACTAAAGTATATTGACTTAGAAGTACTGTAGAGTTTTTTAATTTTTTTAAAGTTTTTGTTGTAATTAAGGTTTTATTTTACAGTATGTTATTATCATAAAATGTCACAAAATTAAATTTTATGAATAATACTATAACCATAAAGGTTTTCAAATTTTTAATATGGAGATTTTCTGCTGTCAATCTTTAGTCTTTTAGAACTATGGACATTGGATTAACAATAGCTAGAATATTTTCAGATGTACAATGTTTGTTGTAATTTGATTACATGGAGACAGAGCACCTGAACTCTGTTTGGAACAGACAACAATGCGCTGAACATACCAAGAAACAAGAAAACTGAACAAGAAACATTGTATACTGAAAGTAGATAGGTAATATTAGCCTTGACCTGTGTTATCTGTCAATTTGTTTCGCTTGATTCACTGATATTATTGTCAAGTGGACAAAAACATTTCAAAGAAATTATCATTTTTTACATTGTAGCATTTTTAGTATACTATGAATATCCAATAATTTAACAGTGCAATTAGCATGCTTGATGCTGACATGTTGACAGAAGCCATTGCAAGGCATACTGGGAGTTCAAGTTGAGCAATACAAAATCTTTGCCCATGATCTCCAAAAAAGCCAGGACACACTGAGGACTTGACACATCATGGATGTAAGTATATATTAATGCTTAGATTCATAAAAAACAAATTAGTGGGTGAACAGTGTGTAATCATTAGTGGGAAGGTTTATCAGTATGAAATCCTTATGTTGGATATGTTTTAATGCATTATTATCGTGTAAATTATTCTGATTGGGCATGTATTCACTCTTGTTGGACACGACGAGTATACTTCAGAATTCTGACTTTTTTCTGAGGAGGTTCTGTAAACGGAAAAAAAAGAGACCCATGAATGGAACAATATTCCAGAGGCAAAATCAGCATGCTAGTGAATTCTAAGAGCCTGTGTTGCCCTACAGTGGTCAACTCAAGGGGTTGTCATATCCACAACTGTGTGTTGTATCTGTTTCTAACCTTAACTTCATATGATCAAATATTTCCTCATTTTCTGTTAACCTTTAGCCATCATTTTCACCAAATGATGCATCATGGAACACATTATCAACACATGCATAACAATGATTTCACCACACATACATAAAAGGGATTTCCCCAATTCGTTTTCATCCTGCTATGTTCAAGAAAACTTGAAAAAAAGCCAAAGTTACTTATTTTGTTCAGTATGTGTGTATATTGTCCCAAAGACAGTAAAACATCTCAGTATAATAAACTTTTTGTGTAGCACAGAGTGACTTGTATCACAACAGTAAAATGGTACATAGACATTAATATGCCCAAGCTAGAGCATTAGTATAGCACACCTATCTATACTAAGGTAACTGATGTTGGTCTGTTCATCCTCAAAGTAAGGTGAAAGGCTGTTGACTGACCTTAATGGAGACCTTTATGTTAGACAAGCACTTATCAAGAAGCCATGCATATTTTGGAATATACCTACATACCAGTTACTTTACCTTGAGAAGTATGGTTAATTATGACAGCCCTAATGGTAATTGTCATGTCGTTATTACGGCAGCCACATTTAAGACACATATTTTCTTCTAATAAATTGTCATTCTTTCTTTTATTAACAGGACACCTTTATTAGACAGTCTCTTCAGAAATTCGAAATTATTCCCATGAAATTTTTTCCCTATAAATTGGCTCCCAGCATAATTTTCCGCAACTGAGTCCCAGCATCGAAACACTTTACTCCCCATAAAACACCACAGAGTTCTGGCAAAAAAAGTAATTTGCAATCAAGATTAATAGATACGGTCCTAGCACCAAGCATACTTGTAACATTTTATTTTCAAGTGTAATTCTCATGCAATTCCAGCACATTTTTTTTGTCACTGTTACTTTTCTTTATAAGCTATTTTCAGGTCTCTCCACCATACTGCTGGATCATATAGATGAGTGGTTACATACAGTAATATTTCTTGAAGATGAGGATTGTTTTTAATTAAAAACTTATCAACTTGAAACACAACAGCATCAAAACCAAATGTTCGAAGGACACTCAAATGTACTAGTATAAAAATGAGTAGAAATCTACATCAAACGGTTACATAATGTAATTCTTAGCTTCATATTTATAGTGCATTAAATTCTGTTTTATTTGTTTCACACTCAAGAAAATGTCATAAAACAGCATACACAGTCATGAATCCTGAGTTTGTCAAATTTATTAATGCCATTATTGTCTGAAAAATTTTGAAGTTTATCTCGTTTTTTGCTCAACAGGGCACTAGGTGCATGAACCTCAGGTTGTGAGATAGTACCCTGGGTTTAGCACAATTATTCTCAATGACTATTTCATTGAATTTATTGTATCAATGGCCATTCAACCATCACCACTGATTCAAGTTAGTCATGTGAAGCAATTAGTAGTCACTTGATGGGAATATAGTGAGAACTAATACTGAGTCCAAGAACATTCGTCAGTTGAACTGCCCGATAGTCAAACTGCCTGATAGTCGAAATGCCTGATAGTTCATAACTCAAATTCGGTTGAAAATGGGTGTAAGACCCGAAAAGCATTTTACTTACACAACATTTCTCTTGCAGATGGTGTAGCTCAACTACTATACATGAAACTTGTTTTTAAGAAATTTTGGATTCACACCATTATGTCAAGAATATCGGCAATAAATTCATAAATATGCGAGAAAAAAAATTAGTGATCCATCACTTTAAAAAACCCATTAGAACCAGAACTAAACCGACAGAAAATTTAACCACTGAAGACTCATGGAGTGATAAATGTAACAACTTCTTGTATTAAGGATTTGTTTTCTTTGAGGCAATTAGTGAAAAAAAATACTTGTTCCAGATAAAGTTAATGGATATTTTTTGACTGCATGACTTACCTTGAATGTACAAATTCTTGTTAAACGCACTGAAGTTTTAGTGTTTTACTGACAGGTTTGTATTTGATTAAGGATAATTAAAGTCCTGTGTATATGACTGCGAGCAATTTGTTTTAGTAAAATGCTATAATAAGCAACTTGAATATTTTAACAATTTAAATATAGAGTGACTGTTTGAAGATAACTTTGACAAATCTATTTTAAGTAGTATTGTAAGTAAGAAGATGATAATGGTGTCTGAGTAACAAAAACCAGTACAGTTAACTAAAAGCTTTAAAAGGCCATCATAACGCTCAGCTTCGAGTAAAGGTAAATTGTTGAATATTTACATTCATATGAAATTAACGACTTAATGTCTATTAGCCAAGTATATTTAATTTAGCACATGAAATGAATGTAATAAATTGAATTGATTGAAATAACAAGAGGTTAACACAAGAGGTTAAACCAAACACTAACAGGCACATACCAATGCTGCTTTGATGTAACATCATCTAAAGAATTCAGAAATACAGAGACCTAATTGTTCATTTTATTTTTCATTGCAAATTGACAGAAATCAACACTGAATATTACCGAGGTGGCAATATACCTTTTACAAAAAAAAAAATCTGTTTTATTTTCAGCATCCGGCAACAAAGTTATTGTATGTTATCACAAGGTGAAATTAAGCTATGCAAGCTGTTACAATAATTTGGATAATGAAATGATTTACAATAGCTTTGCACCCAATTCTCCTGTTTTTTGGCTCTTTATACTTTTATATCAGGGTCTGATCCTTGAGACCTTGATGAGTAAATATTTCACTAATGTGTGGCATGTCAATGAAAACAGAATCCACCAAGGCTTCCAGAAGACAGCAAGATGGCCACCAAACATCATAGAGCTCTGTAACGGCAGACAAGAGCTTAATCAAGAGTTCTGGGAACAATCGATTCAAAATCAAGCTTCTATATGTGGTGGTAAGAAAACAGTGACATCAGCGTGACCTTTACCAATAAATATTTGACCATATTTGCTTGTTAATTTTATTTGTAACTCTTTGAAATATGAACTGAAACTAGCCATAGCATATTCATATTTTAATTCATCAGTGAATGTATCAGACAGTCTCTGACCAATGTGCTAGAGTAACCCAGAACTATAACAGTTGATGAAAATAATTCTATTATATTGTCCTCTGGATACCGTCTATGTTTGACAGTGGCATCTGTCAATTTCAATCAAGTAAATGAATGACTTCAGTATAAAAACAGGAAGGTTTTTATGGGATTCACTTATTCCAGTTTACAGGGAAATACACTGTCTTTATTTTTATTGACATTTATTTTGCACATCATAAAGTGATCCAGACAGATAAAAATTTCACAAATGTGAAAAGTGTATTACAGCCAGTCTGAAAATCTACACACCATAAGTTAAACAACCTTATGGTGACTGTGTATTCTTGTGACTATAGAAACATGGTTGTCCTAATGAAAATTAGCTGACAGAAACTATGTCAGTGAATGCATTTTGCTTGCTTGGTCTTTCAAATCATTATGAACAGACCCTCATCAGAAATGATGCAACTTGAGACAAACCTTTATGGTATGTTTATCTTACAGCACCCAATTGTATAAACGTTGGTTAACTTTAACCGCTGGGTTAAATTTGCGGTTAGGTTAAAATTTGGGTTAAAATTTGGTTAAGTGCTTGTATAAAACTTTGGTTAAAGTTAACCAATGTTTATACAACTGGGTGCAGATGTTTCAAAATGATTGCATGGACTTGCAACATAATAAAAATTTAGGCTGAGAAGTCCCCACATCAAGACCAAAAGCTTCCATTACATAATACTGTCATCTACAGACTCAGTTAAACAATTTCAATATTTCACAAGTAGTGTGGATGAGCATTTATGTACACAAAAGCAAGCAGTATATGTTGTTTTAAAAACTAATATATTCCAGACCAACAGGGATTCAATTTCACTTTTAAAGAATTAAAATTCATCAACAAATTAATACTATTAAAAATTTCATTGACCAATCAGAAGAATCAAACCTGATAATGGTGTTCTTGACAAACTTGGGGAGGAAGATAAAAAAGTGAACAATACAGAATTTATGATCTTGTATGATTTCATTCATTAAATTCTCTGATATGCTTGATTTTGAGGGGTTATTAACTTTGTGATGGAGTTGACCCAGCCAGGTTAGCCCAGTAGGTCAATGAGCACTGCTGTATAAGAGGTGACAGACTAGAAACATTTATAAGTCATCAAATGAATATCTGTCCGCTGATCTGTCTACAGTCATGTGAGGACAATTTTGTTAGTAGGGGGATATTGTATTGGTGGTGGTGAGCTTTCAGCTCTTTTAGACATCAGTTGTCATGCAGTTAACATGACCATATGTGTGATGTGATGCCAAATTTTCTAATTCTTCCTAATAATTTGATAAACAAAATGCGTCCTAAATCATGTATATTCCACCACACTTCAAAAGGAAAAATCAGTTCATAGCAGAGTAACAGGTAAGCATTTAATTTGATAACCCAAAAGCACCGGTACGGTCAACCAATCATTTGTGAACAACAAGAATTTCACAAATAATATGAGTATATTGTGACAGGACAAGGTTAAACATTACCCATAATTCCATTACATGCTGTAGTCTCACTCCTGTCGCCCTGACCAGACATAAATAGTGTTAATGTCTTGCTCTGGCAAACCAATAGATAGAAGTGTTACTACAGAGAATTGTTAACACCAAGTACTCCAATGAACAAATATTTCCACATGACTTATTCATGAACAAAAGGAAATTCTACAAACTGGACCATGCAAATGGAGACTATACGAAGAACAAACTGCAAAGAGGCATGGATAGCTTACTCTGATATGATTTGAAAAAAACACCTACAGAAAAATGGCAGAAGGGATGTACTTCAATTAAATTCCTTTAGATATATACAAGCATGTGCCTTTGCTTGTTTGTGAACCAACAATCTCTCCATTGAAAAGCTGCGTTATTTCTCCTGAGCTCATAGGTTTGGCTGTAATAATGTCAGCAGCTCACTGTACAGTCTTTTTTGCATTGAAATACAACCATTGCAGTGAATAAACAAGTGAGTGTTTTAGTAAATGAACATGAAGACTACCTGTCATATTGGTGCTGTTATCCATCAATTTGTCTGCATGTTTCTTTGTTCCAAATAAGGTCAATGTGTTCCTCGAGGAAAAACCTACCACTTCATACATATATTTTCTACCACTAAGATAGAAATCTACCACACCATGTCATTGAAAAGAGGCGAATATGACCATAAATGAAAGAATTGGCTGTGAATCCTGAAATCTTGGGTAATTCACAAGTCCATGCAGAGAAAGTCTGCCAAATGCTGATTAAAATCTGTATCATGTCAGACACACATTGAAATTTGGAAGAAGAAGAGTGGTCTAGATAAATAAAACTAAAACAAAATGTGGCTTAGCAATAGTGGATGTTCACACATGGTTGACGTAAGGTGATACTATTTGAGCCCTGACTTCACACACTGTGCTGAATATCTGATGACTGTTCGGAAGAATTTATGTGGAACCAGTGATGTAACATTGATTATTTAGACAATACCTGATACATGTACTTGTAGGATAAAACAGAATTGACCAATTTAACTGAGTCACTTTTTATGCTCTCCAGGGACGAAGAGTAGAAAAAACATTTTAATTACAGATGGGATGGTTCTCTGACACAGTGTATCAATTCTAAGGTTTTTATTACAAATATAATGGTCAGCTTCCCAACAGAAATTTGACGATTAAATGCATGGTTGTTGATAACAACTTGGTTACCAATGATGGAATCATCTAGCAAATCAGTAATAATGTCGCAAGTGGATTTGTTCTTTAGAACCTATGTAATAGACAATGGCACCAATAACTCTTCAGGCTTAAGGTGACAATAGTTTTAGAAGAATTTTGTTGTCATTACATTTTTAGCGAGAATTTATTGCCTCAAAATATTATAACAATGTGGTATTCATGGGGAAAACATGAACATAATTATACTATGGAAATAATCATCTACATGGAAGTAGTATTATTGTAATAGAAGCAAGTGCTTAGGAATCAAGTTTCATGAACAAGAGGACCATGAAGACTCTGTATCATGCCCCTGAGAGATCTGATGAATTGACAATAAGGTAGACAAAGTGATTCATAGGGATGAACCAATTGCAACCCCAGGAGCATATTTGAAGAATTTTTGTAGGGGCAACAAGACAATGCTACATGCCATCATATATGAACTCCTAAGAACATGTAGTTTTTGACCAGAACATTATTTAAATGATTTCAGTATAAAAAATGTAGGTAAAACAGGTTACAACCAAGGTAGGGCCAATTTTTACCGAAGTGCATACTTTGAAAACTTTTGGTACTAGGCGGGCTGTGACAGTGTTCCAGTGGTTAGTGCGCTAGACTTGTACCTGGTGATCCAAGTTCAAATCCTGATCATGGCAGGTCATACTCTTCTATGAAAATTTGACAAAAAAGCCAATTTTCCTCCATAAGTGGAAATGTTGCTGGCTCCTTGTGGAAGGGTAAGTTAGTACTGGTTATTATACATATTAAACTGGTTAGGTTGATCCACTGTATATTTATGACTGAAAAATTGTTGAACAACAGCATTAAACCCAGTGACAATGATTATTAGGTAAGTTTTCACACCAAATATCAAAGCTTGATACCTTTTTTAAAGGTTTTCCACACATAAATCAATGAAAAGCAAGCCCCCACCCCCCCCTGGGTGGAGCTAGTTTTGGCTATAGGGACACAAGGATCATTTCTGAGAAGTGACCAAAATTGATCCTGTGGTTTCAGAGCAGATTTCATTTGATACAATTGTTGATGGCACAAGATGCACAACACACAACAGATGACTGTGAGCAAAGAATGCAGTGAAACACATACATGAAACCATGTGATATCAGACTGGTTAGGCAATGCTAAAGTTATAAGAAAAACAATATTTGTCCATAACTTTTTAAAACTTGATGTCTCTTATGACAGGAAAGACTGTTTAACAATCCATACAACCTGAGAACAGTATATGAATGTGGTAAGAGCAAAATTAATCTACAGTTATAGTAGTATAGACTGTCAATACAAACAGGTCTGAGGGTTAAATTCTTAATTATACTGAATAATGCATAACCAGATCGCTGACTGGCAACATTATACCACGATCCCTCAGAAAAAATGTGCTTGGAAAATGAAAATGTGGCAAAAGCATGCAATAATACCATTTTACAGCAAATGACATCTTGTGAAGATCTGAAGAAGAAAAGAAATCTGTTAGCTTCTGTTTGTTTCAAAATCTTTGAAAATAAATAAAAGAGTCCCTAGGGCGCTTAGGAGTCCAAATTACCAGTTGTTTATACAGTATGAAAAGTTGATATGTCTTAAAGCAGAACTGTAGGATGGATTTGAAGTTCCAAACTTCATTAATACTTTACACAGAACAGGTAGCTCTTGTTTGATTGGTTTATACATCATTTCAGGGAATGCAATGTAGCATAAAATCAATTCCCAGAAATGCCTCAAGCTTTCCAACATGATGGAGAGTAGTTTTCTGCTGAAGAAATCCAAATCATGAAACAATTTATTATGTGCCTTCTATTGTCTATTGTGGTATAATTGCAGAAGTCACCATAGGGGTTAATAGCAATGAAGGTGGTTATTCATCAAAGTGTAGATGAGCCTTTATGACCAATTACAGTAATTTACATTGCCCCTGCAATGTGCTCAGTCCTTTTCTCACTGCAAGTAAAAATCCTTTATACAAGAATATTATGGGTAATCATTATACACATTATATGTTATGCATTTGAATGGTAGTTGAAAGAGATCTCTTTTCTTCCATATCTACACAAGGATTTGTAAAAATTCCAGATAAAGAACTACAATAATATTGAGCAACATAAATATCAAAAAATATCAGTGAAATAATCTCAGGTCATCAGACACTCTACAGATTTCAGGCCATCCAGTTCTCAAATGATCTCAGGCCATCCAGCTTTCAGAAGATCTCGGGCCATCCAGCTCTCAGAAGATCTCAGGCCATCCAGTACTCAGAAGATCTCGGGCCATCCAGTTCACAGTAGATCTCGGGCCATCCAGCTCTCAGAAGATCTCGGGCCATCCAGTTCACAGTAGATCTCAGGTCATCCAGCTTTCAGAAGATCTCAGGTCATCCAGTTCTCAGTAGATCTCAGGTCATCCAGTTCTCAGTAGATCTCGGGCCATCCAGTTCTCAGTAGATCTCGGGCCATCCAGCTCTCAGAAGATCTCAGGTCATCCAGCTCTCAGAAGATCTCAGGTCATCCAGTTCACAGTAGATCTCAGGTCATCCAGTACTCAGAAGATCTCGGGCCATCCAGTACTCAGAAGATCTCAGGCCATCCAGTACTCAGAAGATCTCAGGCCATCCAGTACTCAGAAGATCTCAGGCCATCCAGCTCTCAGAAGATCTCGGGTTATCCAGCTCTCAGATCTCGGGCCATCCAGTACTCAGAAGATCTCAGGCCATCCAGTACTCAGAAGATCTCAGGTCACGCAGCAACTCTCAATTGATGTCAGGCTATCCAGCTTTCATGTCTGGTTATTTTATTTTGCAGTTAAAGAAAAACAACAGCCTTTGAAGAAGAGCAATTTTTGTCTGTTATGTATTTCAAACTTTCTGACTAGTTCAAATAACCAAAATGACTGTCATCACCACAAAATTAATTTTCATACAATAGTGAAGGGAATGTTGTTAAAGTTCTGATTAACATATAAGTGTTCAGATCCCTGGAATCAAATCTATGATGCATACATATTATGTAGACAGATTTACAGTAGACAATCTGGTTATCTTGATGTAGATATTGTTTTATGGCTGATAAGCCTGTATCTCAATTGAGGTAATTATTCATGTACAAGATAATTATGTCTTTAATATGATAATAATTCTGAATTATAATTTAGATGATACACACGGGGAGTTTACACCAATTTGATAATGAAAACACTGAGACAGCTAATTAAGGGCAATTAAAGATACATAATCTACGATAAATGATATAATAAGAAATGTGTACAACATTACAGAAATAAGAGAGAGTGTTATGTTTTACTTTGATAGTTGATCAACAAGCCACAATGTCTGGGTACAAAAGGCTTGATCTTTTATCTTTCATTTCTCACGAGCACTGCTGTAATTTTTCCATTTTCTAGTCAAAATTAAAAGTGCTTTTGTACAATTTATTTTTATCAGTTGAGTAGTAAACTTCAAGTGAGAAAAAAGTAAAATATTGTGATATAGTTTGTTTATAATTCTTATTGATTCTATATTCATCAGCCAAGATGGACATTAAACTCAACAAACAAATGTTTATGGCACTTTCATATTGTTTGAAGTATAGATCTGATTCAATTTTACAAGCAGGAATAGATTCATTCATGTATCACACATTCACATTAGATATATGACTACAGAATTCTAAATCGTAATGCTCCTAAAAAATAAATGACATGCTTAGCTACTTTTAGTTTCATTTTGACATTTCCAAATTGTATTTTTGTCACTATGTAAAAGATAAAACTATTCAACTTGGTGTTACTTGAATATGAAAATTGTTGCAGTGCAGTCGGTCAGTTTGTAAAATAATGATTATTAATTCAGTCCTTGTAAAATCACCAATGAGAATTAGCATTAAAATGAGTGCACTTTGGGGGAACATTTAGAATATAAAAATGTATGTACCATTGTTAATCTTCTTATCATAAATACAAAAAAACTTATTCAGTAAATAACTCAGTCCAATGAATGCAGCTAAAATGACATAGCACTTCGTTCAGTTTTTCATTTATATGTCAGGCTGTCAACCAGATTCTCTCAAAAGTATAGAAAAATGGCAGAAAGCAGTCGACAAACAGATACAGCGTTCTTTTAACAAACCAGAGCCCTATGGTTGCCAACCTGTTTCCTGGCAGACCAAGAACAATGAAAAAAAATTATTTGTATAGTGTGAATCATAGGTGGGGAACAAATGACTTTGAATAGTATTTATGCAGATTTATATGTAATGATACCCTTACAGTACAAATACTTATAAAATGTATCATGTGTGGCAACATAACAGTGTTAATCGTAACAGAACATTAGTTTAACACCTAGTCAGTGCCAGACAAGTCCAAACGATTATGCTACTGAAAAGTAGCATACATAAATGTCATTATGACAAATGTAAAGAAAACTATGCACATTATGACATAAAAAAATTACAAAATAAACACACTAGATAATACTGTACAGACTTAACTCTATGATCAAAGCATTCTCAATATTATTATCTCATGGACATGTATAAAAAACGTAAATATCTTTCATCGTAAATATCATCATTACGATATTCTCTTACACCAAATACTGAATGCTTTCATAATTATGATACTTAGGCATCCTGTTTTTTAGTTATACACTAATTTTCTTTCATTGAAATTAATTAGCTCCTTCTCCTAGTTTACAGGTAAAATTTAGGCAGAAAATTGATTTTCGGCTGTTGTGACTGTTACTTCCATTCACAGCCATGTGTGAAACCTATTTAGACAATTCCACAGCTATTCATCATACTGAGAGCTGGTGGATTTGTTGAAAGCCTAACAAAATAAATCACATTGTCTGACATTAAATATGAACTCATGTTTTGGTTGGATAGTTCAGCGGAGGATCAAGTTTAAAATGATGTCACATGGGACAGTACTTAGTGGTTAGTGGGAGGGGCATGATACAGTGTGAAACACTGATTGCATTTCAAGGTATGCTTCCATACTTTTTACATACAATATTACGAGACATAATGTGTCATTTATCATTTCAACAATGTTTTTTTTTGATATCAAACGAGGCCTTTTTGGAAGATCTTATCGTAGGTGTAGTCCCACAGAATGAAGTCTTCTAATAACATGTATTATCATCAATGATTGTTTTTACTAAAAATGAGACCATGTATGAAGGACTTCAACAAATATTTATCATTTTTTTTATGATTTGATTAGATGGAAATTGAATTTAAACCAAACTTGAGTTGTAAGAAAAAATATCCACACAAATATCAATGTAAATGAATGGGTTAGAAATAACTGTCATTGGCATAATTACTAAATAAGAAAACATTTCAATTGTCATTTCTGATTAGCCTGCAACTTATTACGAATGTTTCCGCTTGCTATTTTCATAACTTCTATAATACTGGGTTAATACATCCAAAGCAGAAAAAAACATTCATGTCTCTTAGGGTGCAAAAAACCTCTGACACACCTTATCAATCCTAGACTTTGTTTTTGTATTGTTTAACTCTGCAGTAATTGATGGATGCATTTTTCTCACGAGGGGAAAATGTTATTCAAGAGAACCATTTGAGATTACAGAATCATGGAATCCATGTAATACGAACAAAATTCAATTACAATTTTCATTAATTTTTTCTTTTAATGTTAGGAATAAAATCGAGTCAGGCAAAATTGTTCTCAAAGACATTATCAGGTCATGTTAAATTAAAAGATGCATATAAAGTCATTTGTTTTACATGCTGTACATAAATAAAATGATACAAATTTGGACCATTGTTTTAGACCTTTAAAATTACTGTGATTGTAGTTGAGTTGCCTGTAATCTGAAAAACATTGATTCAGTTTATTAAGTAGCATTTGTTAAAGTAGTGTATTGGTTGTATCGGGTATTAACGCCGTTTTTCAACAATTTTTCAGTTATATACAGCTACCGGTTCACCTAACCAGTTTTCCTGGACTGTATACTAACCAGTACTAACTTACCCTTCCACAAGGAGCTGACAACTTCTCCACATATGGAGGAAAATCAACATTTTTGTCAATTTTTCATGAAAGGGTATGACCTGCCGCGACCTGGATTTAAACGCGGATCTCCGGGCTGCTAGTCGAGCGCACTAACCACTGGACCACGGCCGCGGCTTGTTAAAGTAGTGTGTTGGGAGAAGATACTAATACCAAATATGAATACTGCACTGGTGAACAGTAATCATCTGTAGATGTGATTGACTTGATACTTGTCCCTGCAAATCATCCTGAAAGTTTAAGTGGGCTTCACAGCCATCGTTTGTTCTTCATACATGGTTGACAAATAACTAACAAACTTCTTTGTTTGTTGTTAATACATTAATACTGACAATTAACTAGCATAACTAGTTGGTTCTTAATACATTGCTGACAATTAGCTAGCACAACTTGTTTGTTCTTAATACATTGTTGACAATTAACTAGCATGACTTGTTTGTTCTTAATACATTGTTGACAATTAACTAGCACAACTAGTTTATTCTTAATACATTGTGGACAATTAACTAACACAACTTGTTTGTTCATAATACATTGTTGACAATTAACTAGCATAACTTCTTTGTTTTTAATACATAGTTGACAATTAACTAACACAACTTGTTTGTTCATAATACATTGTTAACAATTAACTAACACAACTTGTTTGTTCTCAGGACCTTTACCTTTTCCATGATTATCAATAGCCAGCATTAAATCTGTATAAATCAATTACACACCAAGCAGAGACCTGAATGATTTATCTGGCCAAGTATGATTTACTTACAGTTTATCTAATTATGCTTATTATATAAGAAAGTGAAAATATCATCTCGTCTGTTTCCCTGGACAGTTAGGAAATGTGTTAACACAATAAATTATTGTGGTGATGATAATCCTAGATATGTTTGTATTGTTTATCAGAAGTAAAAGATACTGAATGCCTCTGTGCTGCTGAGAATTTCTTCACCAGGAATTGGTTTTTTATTGTTGGGGATGGTTGAAAACTATTTAGAAAAACTGACAAAAACAATCAACAAGGTCTCAGGAAGATAACATTCATTTTCAAGTCTGCAGATTTAAGAAAATATAAATATCATGTTACTATCATAGAACAAAACATTCATTCATGAAACTAAGAGAAACCTTTCGTACATTTTAGCAAATCTGAGGATACATTTACAATTTTATGTTTCATAAACCCAGAAAATTCATAACAGCCTATATTGGTGACTAAGCATATGAAAAAAGTTGAATATCAAATATATATATGTTGACATCATTGCACATGTATATATGTACATATATATATATATATATATATATATATATATATATATATATACAAATCAATTCATCTAAATTACGAAAATGCATAACTCATATATTCATTTGAACAAGAGGTATGGTTGACATCATTGCACATATATATATATAAAGTTGTAAAAATCAATTCATCTAAATTATGAAAATACATAACTCGAGTCAGGATTACACTTACATGCTTTGGCAGCTCACAAAAGCATTAATAAGTGCTGAATAATCAATTTTGAAAAAAAAGTGAGTAAAACATTTAGCACAGGAAATGATACAGATGATACAGGCCGTCATAAAAGAAACATAAAGTCCATATATAACACTTTGCACACAAAATATCTCAGTGTAAAGTAACAGCAGAAAATATAAAGTGAAAATTAATAGTGGAGGAAATGTTCAGCCATAATGTCATTTCGCTCCTCACATTAACAACCATTCCAAACCAATCAGTCATTCTAAACTTCTGATACATTCCTTGACTTGTATAATAATGCTGCATTAATGATTTCTTTGCATGCAAGACATCATTTTGTACAAATTGAATCTCTTATGGGGATATTTGCGGCATCTTGATTCTGACACAAGACGATAATAGTATATTTCTTGGACAACATGTCAAGAATATTGGAACCATAGACTCCAATGTCCAAGCTGAAAAGGCAGTTCAAGTTGATAAAAATTTCGAAAAATCATTTTAAATCTGTGCTTTGAGATGCTTCATCATTTTTACAAATGACAAATTTGCAACACTACTAGATATAAATGGTACACATACATGTTACTTTCATTTAAACAATTATGATCAAATAGTTTACATAGAAGGATAGAAATATAACACCATAACAGGTGATGTAAGAAGCATGTGGGTACTGAAAAACATGTAAAAGTTACAGTCTTAAATTTAGTAAACCATGTTGAAATTCTCATTCTAAAAATATCAAGAACAAGCAAAATCTAAATTTAATATAAAATCTTGTAATTATCTATGATATGATAACCGGATTTTGATTTTATTAATTTAGTTTTTCTTCAAAATAATGCTTTCATTTAAAGAAAGTATTTATAAGTCACAAAGTTCTACGACCAATGTTTTCATTTGAGGGCTAGTTTGCCAGATGAGCCATCAATATTATACTACATTGTACTTCAATCTGAAATTTAAAACACCAGTACATTAAAGTCTTACTGGCTTCTCTAGTATTCAGAGTTTATTCCAATATTTCAATACCCAAGTAATCAAGAAAACAATGTTGGTGAAATCGAAGCACAGTGAAACATCATAATACATTTGACTCCAAGTCCTGAGTATAACAAATCATATTTATGGAAAAATCTTTAGAGGTGAACTGAGTGCTTACCAGAGAAAGAGTATTTTAAGGAGAAGAATTCTTCAATGTCATTGCATAAATAATCAAGGTGTTTGGAAAATGTTTACTTTCTTCTCAGATAAACTGGTACAATGAGAAACATGTAATTGTCCTACCATTGTGCAGGTTAGAGTCAGTATTTGATTTCTGTCTCATAAAAGAATTGTAAAACAATAAACTCAATATCTTGAACTAGTGCCTCATTTTTGAAGACCTGTTTGTAGAGAGTTTGAGTAGAAGGAAATAAGTATTGAATGTTACAATAATATCAATATTTGTAATAAAAAAGAATAAAAACTTAAACACAAAGAAATATTTCTCAACAATATAAAAACTTCAACCTGGATACTGAGACGAGATCTTATCTAGTATAAATTGTTCAAATGGATTTAAGCAGAAACTTGTTCTGAAAGTTGGCCTGAGATTATGTTGTCAAACACACTCGGGTAACAATTGGATAAATCAATCTGATGTATTTACAGCACATTGTTTGACGACACCTAGATTTTTATGGAATGTATATTGTGACATGTTTAAGGGCAGATCAACACAATGTATGCCATCTTAGAAATAACGTCTACATTCCAAAATTAATAATATGTCATCTTTTGCCAAACTATTATGATAAGAATGTCATACAAGTATCTGGAATGTTAGTAAAAATACACAATTTGACAAAAGGAAGAAACTAACTGACAGCATTTTATAGTCGAGTATGATTGTATTACAATGAATTAAGATATAAATTCCAAAAAACAAGGAAAACAAATAAGACATGGTGAATGTTTTATAAATGTGCTTTTTTCCTGGAGAAAATTATTTACTTGTCAGGGTTGGTATTTTGGGCCGGCCATGAGAATATGATTTTTTTTCCAGTTTTTAAATGGAATGTTAAAATACACTAAAATAAATTATCTGAATATGTTGAGTTTATAGTGAATATGGACATTATTTTTGATACTAATGAAAAGTAAGTTAAACTAACAAGTACACCTGTTTATAAGCTGCCTGGACTAAACCACTCCCCCTGATGGGTAAGTCACAGCTACAGTCCTACATATTTCAGGGGATCGGAGGTTGCGGCTTCCTGGTTGAGTGGAAATGGTTTCTGACTAGTAATCACAAACATTTCAATGCTTTGATTTCGAATCCCACAAAATTTCATACAATAGGAAGCTGTCCAGTCAGCTTACAGGTCAGTGGTTTTTAGTAACCCAGGTGTAAGCCTGGGGTCTTCCTCCACCGTTAAAAGTTGCCAAATGACCCTGGTTTTTGGTGGGACATTAAAATCTGTAGAATCAGAAGATGGAGACATCTTGTCTACATGCACCATTCAAGTTTCCAATCAACAATCACTTGGGTCTGCTGACATAAATTCTGAAGTTATAAGTCAAGCTCAGTTATCAATTTTGGTCTCTGCTTATTTTAGCAGACTTAAATATTTGTTAGCTGTATGTGATAATTAATGTTCAGATTGATTCATTATACAGAATACTGTGTAAAATGTTTCATGATATCATCTCAATGAATTTGAGAATACAGAAAACACAGAATTGAGATTTGAGTTTGTAGACCAACCTCAAGTTTTAGACCTTCGGACCTTGATCAGTTAGCCCCATGCTCTGAGTTATCCTGATACAAGCAGGATACAAAGGAAATAAACCAGACACCATACAGATGAATCATGGTTGATCAATCTGAACAATTTTAGCAACAACATATAAGATGATATGACTGTTAGAAGTATGTGAATTCAGAGGAAGACAAAATCAAACAATTAAATAACAAGCGCCTCATAATGAGTTTATAAACTGAACGTGGATTCACATTTTATCAGTAAATGAAAGAAATTAGTTATAGCTAATAACAGTAAAAAAGGAATTAAATATCAATTAGAAAGTACTAGAAGTAAAGATGTTTTAAATGGAAGCACTGAAGTGCTGACTACACTAGAGTCATTAACAAACTTAGTTTTGATGGATGATTTGTTTTCGTAATTATAAATATAAAGGAATCACTTACAAACAAATTATAGGTAATTACGGGCACCTTGTTGAATAATGGTTATCATACAATTGTCATCATGAAAGTAGTCAGGAACTAATGCATTCATGAAGCCATGTTGAAAATTATATAACAGATAAATTCATAGCTTAATTATAACTAAGTAATGTGAAAAATGAAAAATGAAAAATACAACAGAACACAGCAAAAATGAATTAAAGATTGGAACAAAAGCATCTAGTCTGATACTCATTAGTTTAAAATAATATCAATTTTCTACTACCTTTAATTTACTTAGTATACATTAACTATTAATAAATCCAATTTGTTCTTAAAAATTATATGACCAAGCAGAATATTACAGTTTTAGTGAATTACACATAGATGCCACAGAAGTAGGTTGTTGTCAAACTAGTTTATACTTGTTAAAAAGGAGAAGTGTCAATGGGCCAACTGATTACTGAGTGACAAAATATGATGATAACCAGTTAAGGAAAAATATAAAGGGAACGTTCAGTAGTACAAGAGGGTAAGTTCACCATCACAGCTTGAAATCACAGGGTACTACACTAAAATCTTGATGAGACAATCTTCAGGACCTGAAAAATCATAAGTCATAAAATCATAAAGTCATAAATGTGGTAGTCTCATTATCAAGTTGAATTTTAGGGGAGTAATTAAAAGCTAGTTCAAAAAGAAGTGCTTGTTATATCAAAGTGGTTGTAATATTGAGGTGGTCACTATTTTAGGTTTTACTGCACACAGTAATAAGGAGCATCAAAGAGTGACAATTTCCTATGATATAATAAACTTAAGACAGTGACCAATTGTAATTTGCAAACTTACAACTTAAGATTAGGACATTTTCCTAGTTACAAAACTAAATGTTCTGTGAAATGTTTGAGCATGATTTCAACACATAAATGGTTCACCACATGTCACATTGTTTTATAAGTATCAACAAAAAGCTTACAATTTATTGCACAGCTGTCAAATTTGCTCCATTTTGACAAAATGAAAACAGAATGTCACTATGATAACCATAGAAACAAAATGTCATTATGATAACCATACAAACACAAAATGTCACTATGATAACCATACAAACACAAAATGTCACTATGACAACCATAGAAAAAAAATGTCACAATGAGAACCACAGAAACGTAGTTACAGTATGCAGTTTTGCGCCAGTCAAGGTTTTCCCACAGAAATTCAATTCCTACAAATCATCATTGAATTATTATATTTAAATAGGAAATGCAGAATTATTACAGTGTTTAAGTATTAAACATTACTCATTAAGTACAGAGAGATCTATAACATGAGGAAAGCAATAACTAATGTTCAGATATTGTAGTTCAACATTTTTGCATTATATTGTAAATAATTATACAATATAACCCCTGCAAACTGGACCCCTTCAGACTGGGCTAAAAGTCTGGTTTTCCAAGTATTCTGGTTTTCAGACAACTATTGTTTATAGAAGAGAATATATAGGACTTAAAAAATCATCTGATTTTCAGAGAATTCCGGTTTTCAGACAGTCCGGATTTGAGGGGTTCTACTGTACTATGTTTTGTAAAATTAAAAGCAATAAAGTATGTTTAAATGTAACGTAACGTAACGTAACGTAACGTAATGTAACGTAACGTAACGTAACGTAACGTAACGTAACGTAACGTAACATAATCTTTATTTGGCATAAAATAGCATAACATATTTATAGCCTATTAAACTACACTAAGTTTCTAAGCAATAAGCTATCTTTTTTGCTCGGAAAAGTTTCATAGGTATCCAAAACTGTAGTTCATAAGTAGGACAAACTTAAATGTAATAAATTGCGTAAGTAGCGTCTATTCTAACAATTTTAATAGACTATTTCATCCTTTCAAATTCTGAGTTACTTTTTGTATTTATCTGAACAAGAAAATGCCAAACAGATTAATTTAAAGGACAAGTTCAAAATTAATGAAAACATTTCTTAGCCAAACATACTTGAAACAAAAAATGTTTAAAACCAACACGCAACAAATTAAATGCAAACATGTTTAATGTTTCACAGACGTCTTAACAAGCAGTCAGACATAGATATATTGAAAAGATGATTCCTCTTATCAGTACAGAACTTATAAAGTCAATTTGTCAATTTTTCTGGGGCACCACTTGTAAATATTATCTTACATAAGAACAGTGTTTGCCAAGTAAGTGAAAGCAGAATCATGACTCACGAATTATATAGAATACATTGAATTATATCAGATTTTGTCAATGCCTTCTTGTACTGAGTTGAAAGAATAAAAGGTAAAGAGTCAACCATACTATATCCCGATTTAATTCATAAAACAACAGTTACAAAAACATCTAAGGACATGTTGGTACAACAGAGCTAAAAACATTACTGACTATCATCAACCCTGTACTACATAATGATAAATGCCTTATAAAAGTCTGCTATTGACCATGGATACATATACATATACAAATGAAGGAACATTAAACATGTATGGGTGTTACCTTTCTTTTTGGACATCTTGTATATTGCTAACAATGTTAAAATAATACTCCATGGTTTATATCAATTATGTTTTTGGTGTATTGAAATGGTAGCTGATCATGGTCAAAACACAATGTATGAACATTTCTACCTGTTTTCATTGTCATGAAAACAAGTTTATTGTTGCTCTTATTATTGTTGTGAGGGCCAGTTGTATTGTTGTTTCAATGATTGTTGTGAAGACAAGTTTTAATGTTGTTTCAATAATTGTTGTGAAGACAAGTTTTGTTGTTGTTTCAATGACTGTTGTGAGGGCCAGTTTTATTGTTGTTTCAATGATTGTTGAGAAGACAAGTTTTATTGTTGTTTCAAAGACTGTTGTAAGGGTCAGTTTTATTGTTGTTTCAATGTCTGTTGTGAGGGCCAGTTTTATTCTGTTTCAATGATTGTCGTGAAACCAGTAGTATTATTGTTCCAAAGATTGTTGTGAAGGTCAATTTTATTGTTGCTCTAAACCATTATAATGGTAAAGCACAATCTCTCACTATTCCATTTTAAACTTAATGTAAGTTTTTGTACACAAATATATGCAAATGAGGGACAGTTGTCTTAGTACTGCCATCAGATACCCTAAGCAGACAATGGCCTTTCCATAGTATTCATTACAGAAAGCCAGGCAAATGTTTCTGAACTAAAATTCTAGAACTTAATTTAACAGAATTCAGTTCAGAATTGTGTTCATAGTGAATAACAGATGTAAATACCCATATATAACAAGATAGCAGCTAAATAATATTCATTTTTTGCAAAATTTGCAGCGTTTATTACAATAAGGTGTGAATATAATGTATATCATTGATTTCACCACATGTTTTGAAATATCAGCCAAATTTAACACCTTCAATTACAGACTTTGATATAAATTTAACGTCCATATATATTTTAAGTATGACGATAAAAATGTTCTGTACAGTCTGAAGGCAATTAATGTTTCTAAAGACTGAAAAATAATTATCATATATCAAACCATTTCTATGCAGTAAAAATTAAATGCAAATGTCTGTAATCAGTAATTGGCACTTTTATGATTGCATGCAGTGGGTTGAGTTTTCTCTTACTCTCAAGAAATCACAGCTGGACTTAATAGAGACTGCCAGATACTTGATTAAATATACAGCATGCATATTAG
This sequence comes from Lutraria rhynchaena, assembly GCA_008271625.1. Lineage (NCBI taxonomy): Eukaryota > Metazoa > Mollusca > Bivalvia > Venerida > Mactridae > Lutraria > Lutraria rhynchaena. The sequence continues at coordinate 4,810,977 of VIBL01000010.1, forward strand.
TTTTATTTCCATAACGTAAAATGCCCCATTAAAATACAATACCCGAATGTAATTTTCAACTGCAACAATTTTAACTTTGCAATGATTACTTTTTGTCAAAATGATTGAAAATGAGTCAGAACAAACAAAACATGTCTCCTAGATGATTTAAAATTCAAAATCATATTAGACAACACTAATGTAAAAAAAAATGATATGAGCCACATAAATAAATATTTCAGCATTTCAAAATGAACAGCAGTCAATTATTACACACCTCAGAGGCTCCTTAATTGTAAAATGTACTAAATCATACCAAAAATCAGAATTTATCATAGACAAACTTCAGACAGCAAAAATCATCAGGTATTATTACATTCACATTCAATGGTGAAATTTTCATTTCAATCTTCTCTCAGCATGCCATGGTGAATTTGCAGACAGGTTTTACAAAAAAAAACTTGTTATCTCAATGAAACCAAATTGAAATTTTACAAACCATACATTTGTTAAGAGCAAAACATCTGCTGCAAAGTTAAAATGGAATTTTACAAAAATAGAAAAAAAGATTTTTAATATCTTTTATGAGTCAGTGACAGAATCAGCATTTTACAGAGAGAGGGTTGTGTTTAAATCTCATACTACCAACATGCAACTTTAACAAACTTTTGATAAGGAATGTATAGGGCTGATGCTAAGCTGAATGATGCGTATTTCCAAATGTATTTGCAGCAAATTCATGTTCTTTCTTTCTTGATTATCTCGATGCAAAAAATTAAAATGACACTTTTTTATAATTTACACCAACTGCCTGACACTATTGTAATTAGCGTTATACACTTATGATAATCTAAAAAACACAGCATGTTTCCATGTTTGAAAGCTGATAAGCCTTGATTTTATATGCATTATCAAACCCAAGCTCCTTAGATAAAAAGTAGACAGTGATTAAAGACTCAGTTATATCCAAGCCACTTTCAAGGCATCTTTCTGTCTCACAGTAAATTTGTGGAAGACCGTTTGCACATCTAGATAATCTCAAGTGACACTCAAGAGTTATCAGGTACTGAGGGGTTGTAGGGTTGCACAACAAATTGACAGCCTCTTTCTATTAGAGCAATAAAGTGTATCAGTATGTATGACATTTTACCACGTTTCAAGTGGCAATGATATTATGCATTTTTGCAATATAAATATGGCATCACAATTTTTACAAGACAATTTATTATTAATTAAACAAAAAGAAAATTAAGCAATTAGAATTTCATAAGAAGAAAATCTTCATAGGGCAATATCTCAAAGGAAATAATTTAAACCTAGTACCAGAATAAACATGAATTGTCTTTAATGTTTACATAAATTTTTTTTATCAATGGATGAGGTTTCTATAAAATCCAAAATAGAAAATTTGAGAATGACTGGCTTTGTACCATCCTATAAATTCATATTCAAAACTAAAAGTAAAAGCTTCAGTTAAAATAACCTCACAGGAACAAAGATATGCTTATCTATACTTTATACACACCCTTACTAGGAAGCTGTATTGAAATCTGGCAAGGTTTAAGAAAAGATGGATTCTAAAAATATTTTTTATTTGGTGAAAACAGCCAAATGGAAGAAAATAAAACACCATTTTACAGACATAGCAAGCCATGTTTTCTAAGAAGCAAATCTTACCATTGTTCTTTGTAATAATTATGACAAGGACAGTATAATTCATACTTCAACTCTGATGTAACATAACATGCAATGAAGCTATATTCATAAAGACAGAATGTTATTATTCAGCATATTCATGACTTATTAATCAAATAATCATTATCTAGAGTTCACCATGGGACACATCTTCTTCAGGCTAAGGATATAAATGATAATTTAATACAAGTTGCATTGTTGTTATATGGATATTTGTGCAAACTTTGAATACTAACCCATCGTTTTATATAACTGGTAATTGTCCTTATTGTTCTCATGACAAAGCAGCAGAGACAGGAGCAGACAGGAAGGAAATACGGTATTTTGTGAAGCTGTCTTGAAGACATACATGCACTTTTCTGTCTCAAGCAAGAAGACAGAAATGAAATTTTGTGTGAGGTTGTTAAGGTTGTCATAAGCAATCTATACCCAGAGTTGTCATTTATTATCCAGCAGCCACAGCCGTGGTCTAGTGGTTAGTACGCTGGACTTGTAACCCGGAGATCTGAGTTTGAATCACAGGGCCGGTCATACCATTCTATGAAAATTTGACGAAAATGTTGATTTTCCTCCGTATGTGGAGAAGTCGTCAGCTCCTTGTGGAAGGGTAAGTTATCACTGGTTAGTATACATTCCAGGAAAAATGGAACGTTGTTGAAAAACGGCATTAATACCCAGTGACAATAAGTCACATAAAAACAAACAAAAATTATCCATCACATACATCTCTGTCAATATCTGGAAAGTAGTTCAAAAACGTGTCCAAGTCTCCTTTAGTTTATATCTGATATACAAAATCATGCTTTTGTTTTCTCTAAATTTACATTTGTTGTCATAATTTTACACGATTACTGTTGATTTCTGCATTTCGTTTCCATTTAAACAATTTAACTTTGTGACCAAATTACCAAAAGTAAAACAAACACTCTCTACTGGGAATTAAAATAATTTCAATGACTTTCTTATAAATTTTTACATCTTTTGTCTCGAATGTATTGTGCGAAAGAAATTGCTTCACTAAGTTGTAAATTTGTACCATTTGTGGCTTTATTTCTTGTTTTCCAAGAATCTAGCAAAAAGCTGAGACGTTGACAGAAACGTGAGGGATAATGAACGACAACTTTGGATAGAGATAATGTTGTCGTATGTGAAGATATGGGAAGCTTTTGCAACATTATTCAAAACATCTTAATACAATCAGGTTGTTTTTGATGAAGGCGTGGTATCTGCATTTCTTGGTACTGGTTAGGATGTCCATTGCTATTTTCAGGGTGAATGTTATACAAATGAAGTGAGACAGTATTGATTTGGACACAAGTAGAGTGAGACATGTTTACGATTGATGAACAATTCATTTTCAATTAAGTGCTGTTGATAAAATATTTAGCCACAGAAATAAGTTAACAGACAAGACATGATTATATCATCACTATGAGACAGATGAAACCATTCATAGAGAAAATGCATGATATTAAAATGGTGACATACTAGAGCAATAGTTATACAAAGTCATGTGAAGTTTGTCCACCCCCAAAATAGGAAACTTGGTATGACTGAGACAAAATTATCAATGCCTATATAGAGTTTTTGTGCATTTTACATTAAATCTCGCCTGAGAAAAAAATATAAAACACAATCTTGTGGTCACACCAACTGTATATCTGTACTATGCTGACACAAAAAATGTAATGAAATATTCAGATGCCTTCCACAGTAGTAAGAACTATACACTGTATAATGCGTTTTTACATTCACAGATTTTATCTTAGAATCAGTACAGTACAATTTTTATCAGTTGAAAACTGTAGTTACAAAGTACAAGGACATAAAAGAGTTTAATTTGTTTTATATTTGTCCTCTTCTTTCTGTTCTATTCTAAGTACAAAAGTATGAAATTTTAATGACAGACTGTACCAGAATATGTGTCAAAGAACTAAACCTTTATTTGTTCCACTTTAATTTCATTATTTTGTAATTTAATTATACATACATATGCTCTTAAAAATCAGATTCACATTTGTGTACACAGGGCTTACCCCCAGCTGACAATAGTTTCATACAAAGCTGAGCAATTTTTAAAACTAAATTAGGGAGTGTAAATGGTGACATGCAATTATTGAATCAGAAATTATTTAGTATACTAATTCAACTGATGTCTGCATGGACAAAGCTGAAATAATAGAAGTTGTTGAATGAGTTCATAATGGGGTATAATTATAATGTCATACATGCAGCACTAATCTTTCAAAAAGCATATAAGATTAAATAATCATTTAGTGTTAATGTTGAAACTAGAAGCTTGAAGCATCATTTAACTTGATTGTATTGACAAGAAGTGACTGGAATATAAGCTAAAGCTTCCTGACACAGAGCATTAATTATGTATCAATGTAAGTTTGGAATTTAATTATCGCAAAGTCAATGTCACAAAACTGACAAAGAAAATATACTTGAGCAATACTGGATTTAAGGTGCTAGGATCTTTTACAATGCTGGAGAGAGATGGCGGGACCTCTTTTACGATGAAAGATGATGGGACCTTTTGCAATGTAAAATGTCTGACTTGCACCTCGAACCATTTTAACAGAGAGTACCACAAAGATTTGTCCATTGATTGAAAGGCAGTGTACCCTTCTAGGCAAATTGGTTAAACCAGCAGTGTATAATTGAATATCATGGTTGTCATATCAGTATAACAATAATATATTATTTTACTTGTTCTTTACATACACAGAGTTACAGCCTTGTTGCAATGGAGGAAGTAATTACAAGAAAATTTGAACCGTAACAAATCTGCAGACATTTACATGAGCAATTATTTACCTACAGTATCAGTGGTATCAGTAATTATCACAGAGTTACCTAAATATTCAACCGAGATCATACTTCATGTAATAGAACATCTGTTAATTCAACTATATACCTTCACTAAATCAATAGAAGAAATTAGGTGGATGATAACAGCATACTTTGCGGTATAAAATTCATTATTACCAGCATCAAATGAAAACTGACAAGGCCTGCTACTAGAAGCAAAATGACTTAATTAATCTAATTCTGTTACATTTTATATATCAATGAATGGGACAGAATAGCTATGGTAACTTTGCTGAGTTAATTCTGAATCATTCTTTTTGTCTCAATCAATTGCCAAGAAAACATCATAAAACTGGCTCATGCTTCAATACCGCTTTGAGTTCATCGGAGAATGGTAATTGTTAAACAGCTCATTGAAGACTAGTAATGAATAAACAGTGATTCAGATGCCAAGCACTTTGACTTAAGTCAATAAGTTATAAATTAGGTACATCATAGAAAAACAAAGAAACACAAAGCACAGTGATTTATTTATATATAAACTAAGTTGAACAGGTACAGGTGTAACACAATTGTTGTTTATGATATACATATAAAATGTTTTATTTTACTGTACCAGGGTAAATTAAAGTCCAGCACAAAGTGTCTCATTATAAAATAGAGAGTGCTCCTTTGCCATAATTGTCACATGGCATGGCCATGGTAAAACAATAGTGATAAACTCCTGATATGGTAAAGTGTAGAATAATGGATCTGATATGTTAGGCGTAGGAAAATTTGGTATAGAGTGTCGCTGCAGATCCAGGTTTGAATCCCGTTTGAAGCAGATCATACCCTATTATGAAAATTTAACAAAAAAATGTTAATTTTCCTTCATATGTGGAGAAGTTGTCACCTCCTTGTGGAAGGGTAAGTTAATACTGCTTGGTATACAGTCAGGAAAACTGGTTAGGTGAACCGGTCACCTATATAACTGAAAAATTGTTGAAAAAGGGGCATTAATCCCCAGTGACAATAAGTCACATAAAAACAAACAAATGGTAAAGAGTATATTAGGGTAATATACTGGCACAAGATACACTGAGGTGTTGTGCAATTGTGTTATGCACATGGGCATGTTGAAACAAACAGTAATGTGTTGTGTAACAGTGCAATGTGCATAGAACTATAAAAAAAATATGAAGTGTTTGTCATAGTGTGAGGTGTAAAGAACAATGACAAGATACAGTGAGGAGTTTGTGATTGTCTAAGGTGTACAAAACAATGACAATATACAGTGAGGAGTTTGTGATTGTCTAAGGTGTACAGAACAATGACAAGATACAGTATGGAGTTTGTGATTGTCTAAGGTGTACAGAACAATGACAAGATACAGTATGGAGTTTGTGATTGTCTAAGGTGTAAAGAACAATGACAAGATACAGTATGGAGTTTGTGATTGTCTAAGGTGTACAAAACAATGACAATATACAGTGAGGAGTTTGTGATTGTCTAAGGTGTACAGAACAATGACAAGATACAGTATGGAGTTTGTGATTGTCTAAGGTGTACAAAACAATGACAAGATACAGTGAGGAGTTTGTGATTGTCTAAGGTGTACAAAACAATGACAAGATACAGTGAGGAGTTTGTGATTGTCTAAGGTGTACAAAACAATGACAAGATACAGTGAGGAGTTTGTGATTGTCTAAGGTGTACAGAACAATGACAAGATACAGTGAGGAGTTTGTGATTATCTAAGGTGTACAGAACAATGACAAGATACAGTGAGGAGTTTGTGATTGTCTAAGGTGTACAGAACAATGACAAGATACAGTATGGAGTTTGTGATTGTTTAAGGTGTACCGAACAATGACAAGATACAGTATGGAGTTTGTGATTGTCTAAGGTGTACAGAACAATGACAAGATACAGTATGGAGTTTGTGATTGTTTAAGGTGTACAAAACAATGACAAGATACAGTGGAGAGTTTGTGATTGTTTAATGTGTACAAAACAATGACAAGATACAGCATGGAGTTTGTGATTGTTTAAGGTGTACAAAACAATGACAAGATACAGTGGAGAGTTTGTGATTGTTTAATGTGTACAAAACAATGACAAGATACAGCATGGAGTTTGTGATTGTTTAATGTGTACAAAACAATGACAAGATACAGCATGGAGTTTGTGATTGTTTAAGGTGTACAAAACAATGACAAGATATATCATGGAATTTGTTATTGTCTGAGATGTTTACAGCAGTGGCTTGAAATGGCATAATTGGAGTTGATTAAGCAACTTACTAGTTTTTAACTATAAAGGGATCTTTAATTGATGACAACAATGACAAAGAATTTTCTTCTCAACAATTCTTACAGTCATCACATCCTAATAGAAAAAGAAATATTAGATAATTACGGAGAGCCTATTAAATACATGATGAACATGGGACTTCAATGAATCGAGAGCAAAAATGGAAAATGAAAGAAGTAAATGTTTTGAGTGAATTTTTTTCTATATGAAATGAAAGGATAAAAATAATGCAAAACCTATGAGTGTGGTCTTTAAAACACATTAACCACAAAAAAACAAATGTGAAAAATCTGAAGCTTTCATGAAAGAGATCTGTTAAACTAGTCTTCAATTTACCAAAACATTCTTTATATAAATGAGAAATACTTTATGACAACAAACATTTATCAATATTATGAATAATTTGTTCAAAAAACTACATCTGAAATACAAATTCATTTGTGAAAGCATATTCCACAATAACAAACAAAACAAATACTAAATAATACATTTCACACACTGGAAAATATTTCTGTGGGTAATTTTCAGTAGAGAATTGGCAACACCAATCGTGATTATTTAGTTCAGCGATCATTTCCTCTTTTATTATTTCATTACATTACTTTGTGCCTTTAGTTCACTGACAGAAACGTTGCCTCATCCAGTCTAATACTGCTCCATCAAATACCTGATTTTATTAAACTCAAATATAGAACACATTAAAGTGAAATTAAAGGTCTAAGATAGGAAAGATTATCTCATACATAATATTCATCTTTAAGTATGCCCGGTGATATTCAACAAATGTTCTCTAACTAAATTTGTGAAAATAATCACACAGTTTGTATGTAGAGAATAATTTATGAAAATGCCAAATGCTGAGATTTTATGATGAGGACCTAGATCCAATACATATTTATTTCTCACACATCAGTGGCATTTTCGTGTGGATGTTTTGAAATTGTGAGTGATATGTGGAATATCTAAAAAAAACTCTCTAATAGCATTTTCAATGATCTGAACATTTTCTAATTGTAATAGGAGGCAGAAAATAAAGTCCCCAATGTGGGGTTCAAACCTGCGACCCTCCGCTTGCAAGTAAGCTGCTTTACCAACTGAGCTAATTGGGCCGAAGGGAACACAAATTACAATGTACTATAACACATACATTATACATACAGCACGGTTACATAATATTTAGCATTATAAATTTGTTCCAAATATGACATCAAAAGTTTAGAGATTGGTACGCTCTGAGGTTTAAAGACAAATGAACTCAAATCCATATCATTTTCAGCAATTGTTCAAATTTTCTGAGGTTTCAAGATATAAATTGATATTCTTACATGGTCAGCAATATCACCAATAAAACATGTCCAATTGTTCCATTTTACCCTTTTGATTGTAATCTTTGCAGTTATTACCACTAGCTAATGATGTCACAGTCTGTGGGTTCTTGTTTATTTATGGAGGAATTAAATCTGAGAGCAGATTGAAAATGTAGTTCTTGTGGTTTTCTTATAAAAAGGTGCAAAAATGCAAGTTTTTTTTAAATGTCACGATAAAAACATACTTGGACCATATTTGATGGTGAATCTCTAGACAACATTACTCATTAAATATCTCAGCTCTTGGCTATAAGCACATCTTGATCAGGTGAGCTAAAAATGGGAACATATGAACTATTTCTTAATTCATACCCAATTAGGATTTCAAAACATGTAACTGTAAAGTTTAGAGCATATGTTAAATTGGTTTAATGATGTACATTCAAATAAATGATTAGGCAGCACAGCAGTATACAGCAATGTTCAAATCATCAATAAAAGTATTTTTTGTTACTGATTCATAAATAAATCATGACAACCTGCACATATGCAACAAATTATTACATCTCAATTAAAATGATTTATGCATACAATAATCTAAATGTTTGTAAATATCGTGCAGCGTGGCAGGCATTTCTCTCAAAATTTATAATGAATTTATTTATCCTAATGATAAATGTACAATAAAAGTTTAAATTTTAAATTTCATCTGATGTATTACATCAACAATGATACTGATAAAATGGTAGCAATGAACTTAGGTTAAAATGTGTTTAGACATTTCGATTAAACAATATAACATTATGTGAATGTTCATGATGCCTGTAGTTTGTAATTGATAGATAAGTATGGTTCATGTTTTCTCAAGAAAATGTAAACATCACATTAATACAGTGAAGCATTTCAGTATGATAAGCCTATCTGGCTGAGTTTTTATGTAAACATAATCTAACCTTATCTTAAGTATTAGTTTTTACAAGCAGGATTGCTGCCATACTTTAAATCTTTCATGATTATTTAAGTAACAGACAAAGCTATCAATTTGAATTACAATTAAGTAGACATAGAATGTAAAATATCTTTGTTTATTTATAAAACACAGGAGTGACGTAAAATTAAGTGAATGATGAATTGATTATATTTGAATGTACAAAACAATGCTTATAGCATAAGTCTTAGCTAAAGAAATGCAGTTAGACAAAACTCATCTGAAACACAAGAATATATGGACAAACATGTCATTAGCAAAAATAAAAAAGCCACTTTCATTATGTTTTACACTGGCAGTACATGTAAGTCATGAAAAGAGGCCTATATAATAAATGGCAGTTCGACACTGCTGTACAATTATTATCCAATTATCAAAATGAACTTTAAGTTTAAATCAACAGAATATCAAACATAACTGACCAGTCAGACTACAAATAATACTCTTAACTTTGAAGAGCTGGAATGTAGTTGAACAGATAAAATGCATAATAAGCATGGGATGCAGCAGACGGCAGACAGTTAGGTTACAATATAACTTTAAATGAATCTGAATGAAAACAATCAGCTCACTGCTGTTTTCACTAAATTTTCAGTATATATCCAATAATATTAAAACTATAGCACATTTTTACCGTATAAAGGGATTTTGAGAATTCAGAATCAATAGCCTCAGCTGTTTACTGATAAGGTATAAAGATATAGAATGATAAATAAGTCAAGCATTCATCAGTAATACAAATGTTCAATTTCACTTTATATCTTTGTTTTTAAGACCTCTTTTCAGCAGACCTTCACCTTGCAAGACCTTTTTTGGTTGCCTTTCGTTTGACCATAAAGCTTTGTCTCATCGACACTTTTGTTTTGTAATGAACTATCTCTGATTTGCAATAGTCATAACAACATATTTTGAGGTCAATGTATTATGAATGAATCATTGAATCAACACAAACCAATGAATGTCAAGAATTGTTTATTACTGCTGTCTGAGAACAATCATAAAAATAGTTGTCTGCTACTTCAAACACATAAAATATTCACATTTAAATGATCACCATTGTTTTTTTATTGTCACACATGATGGTTTATTGCAGTGTTTTATTACTCAAAGTCCGTCATTCGCATTATGGAGATTTCGGATCACTTTTCCAGCATTTAACTATAATTGTTTTAACTTTTGTGTTTTTAATTATTTAATTGTGATATTTTTACTTCCTTGTTAATATGTAAAGTGAGTAAATATGGACAATGAGTAAATATGTACAATGATTAAATATGTACAGTGTGTAATTATTGACAATGAGTAAATATGTACAATGAGTAAATATGTACAGTGTGTAATTATTGACAATAAGTAAATATGTACAATGAGTAAATATGTACAATGAGTTAAAATGTGCACAATGAATAATTATGGACAATGAGTAAACATGTACAATGAGCAAATATGAACAATGAGTTAATATGTACAATAAGTTAAAATATGTACAATGCGTAATGAGTATGCACAATGAGTAAATATGTACAATAAGTAAATATGTGTAATGAGCAGTTATGTACACAGAGAAAATATGAATGACGAGAAAGTATGAATAAATACCGGGCTTTATTAGAGTTCTGTTGCCCAATTTTACAAGCTAAAGTGATTAAATAAAAGAGAAATCAGGAAACACACATATAAGAGGAGAATGACAATAAAATCACCCACCTTAGCTGACTAGCAGGAAGTTTTGCACTTTGATAACTTAGAGTTAATTATCAGTAGGTGTTGGCACATTGGCTGCCATTTGATCATGATTCCAAAATTATTAACTCAGTCAATTATATCAAAATTGTGGTAATTTTGACAAGCATGGTAATAAAAACAATTAATTACATATTGGATGTACCTGTATACTCATGGTAATAGATTGATGCTTCCCTATGAATTGATCAGTCATTTATTTACATTTTGTGGATGTTTTATTAAGATTGTTCAAGATTTATAACCTCAATCATAAGGTTATTCCTGGCAGATGAAGAACAAATGGTCTAAGATAAACTGTTAGAGGATAGTGCTGATAAAAAATGTCAAGAATGCATGAGACTTTGTGAATGCTTTTATTGTTATAAAATGAATATAGATCATGGTCTTTGTGAAGACCACTCACTCAAAGTTCATAGATTTGAGTCTCAAGCTGCATATTCTCATGATCTGCAAGGATTCTGATTTGAGGCAAGCACAGATTAGAAACCCTTGTAACAGGCCATCATGTGTTCAGTACATGGACATGTGAACAGTTTCCAGACATGTGTACAGTTCTCAGACATGTGGACGGTTTCCTAACATGTGGACGGTTCCCTGACAATTGAGTAAGGTTACCTGACATGTGTAAGGTTTCCTGACTTGTTGATGCTTCCCTGACATGTGTAAGGTTCCCTGACTTGTTGATGCTTCCCTGACATGTGTAAAGTTCCCTGACTTGTTGATGCTTCCCTGACATGTGCAAGGTTCCCTGACATGTTGATGGTTCCCTGACTTGTTGATGGTTCCCTGACATGTGGACAGATACCTGACAGTTCCTTTTTGCATTACCCTAAAGGTCCTTATTTCAATAATCAAAGTATGGAAATGTCTGAGAATGAAATGTATCTTGTATTCTCATTAAGGAATTTAAGAAGAAAATAGAAGAGAAAACCTATATTCCCCTATTTTCTTGGCCAAGTAAGCCTGAACTTGACTATCCTTTATCCAACCAGATCAGGAATTATTGATAAAAGGTGTCATATGAACATGTTTCACATCTATGTAACTTAAAAAAGCAAATCATGGCATAAGATAAAGAAAAATTTCCATTTTGATTCTGTTTTAATTCAGTGTCCTTTCTGTACTTTGATTCTTACCTTTTTTCTTAAATAACAGGTCTTGTACACGTGCTATGTGGACAGGTGTGGTACACACATATTGAATTTACACTCTCTTGACTTTATGTATGGTGCAATATGTCTAATATTCCCTTGTAATCAAAAGTCATCAAAGACATTACATTCAGTGCTTTGATATATTATCAAACACACTTTACTGGAATGTAACGGACTTCTGCAACCCTACTCATGCCATATGTGCTTGATTCTGGCATGCCAATCACTGTATCACAAAAACTCTTAATGCACCTTGTCAGCAAATATCTGTAGTTTCACTTCTCAAAGAAATATCAGTGATAATGCTTATAATGCCAGATTCAATCATACTTATCATAATTGGGGGTTATAGAAAATGTCTATGAGGAAGTGAATCTGCTGTGATGATGTTAGATATTATATGTTAAATACCTTACCTTTCTTCTTGCTGTATGAAGATAGAAATAAATGAGCAGTGTACACATAAAATCTGTCAAGAGTGGTAATTTTATTGCAAGTAAAATGTAGATTCTGATCATAATACCTGAATGATATTCAAGTAATTTTCACTGATAAGCCTGTAGGTTCAAACAGAGATAGTTGTGATTTCATTGTGATAGAAATGAGCATCAATTTGTAGAGTGTTATTGTTGCTACTAAAGTGGATTTCGATGATACTACTCATAAAACAACCCTGTCTTCCATTGGAAAGTTTGTCTTTAATAGATTCAGAATAAACTTTATGTGATTCAAAACAAGTTACAATGCAATTATTATTTTATTTTTAATTTCTATCATAGTTGATTTGGTAACAATGTTGTTTAATATCCAATGAACATGAAACCTAGCAACAAGAGCATTTTAAGAAGGAATAATAAACATACTAACAAAATAAACAAACATACACATATCAGCATAATAAACAAATGTACACATATTAGCACCATAAACAAATGAACACATATCCGCACCATAAACAAATGTACACATATCAGTGCAATAAACAAATGAACACAGTCAACACCATAAACAAATGAACACATATCAGCACCATAAAATGTACATATATCAGTACAGTAAACAATTGTATACATATCAGCACCATAAACAAATGAACACATATCAACACAATAAACAAATATACACATATCAGCATCATAAACAAATGAACACATATCAACACCTTATCATTATAAATAAATGAACACATATCAGCATTATTAACAAATATACACGTATCAGTATTATAATCAAACATGCACATATTAGTACCATGTCAATGACCATTCAGATTTTATCAGAGACTTGCTTGATGCTACAACATTACCTGATATTTATCTTCTAAATATAATATTCACAAAACACAGTATGTATATTAATATGAAAGCATATCTTTCAAAAGAGCAACTATTCTTTTGACCCTTGATGTTTTGAGAGATATGCTCCATGTAATGTCTGGTGATGTTCACGTACCACCTACGCAACTGACTGCAACTGATGTAGCACAAGGTGTATGAGAACAGCATTAGGAGTTAATCCTAGCACTGGATGAAGTGCTGTGTTACACCAAAAATAATCATTAACCAGATGTTTTAAAACTATGTTTTATTTACAGCATCATTTTAAACTCTCACAGACTTTGTTTATTGCCTTTTTGACCTGATCTGGTGCTGCAAGTTCTCTTTCACACTTACCAACACCTATAACAAAAATCTATTTAAGTACTGGCTAGAAGTAAAGTGTTGGTAAAATAACATCATATGGTGTGGAAATACAGCTTGTTCTACAGCTGTCTGGGAATTGAAAATGCTGTACAGCAAAGGAAGTAAAAATTAAATGTGATAATATATCATAAAATTACTAAATTAATGAGGAAAAGGTTTGACTGACACTAATTTTCCAAAAAGTTTTTTCTGCAATTGAGCTTGGTTTGTACGGAAGCAACAAAAATTCCTCATACTTCTAGATGACATTATTTCACATCTCTACCAAAGGAAAGATGTACATGTACAATGTTTTACAAAAAGATACTGAAAATACAAATAACTCTTGACTTTTCAGTCCATCTAAACTGTATACCTTACAGTATGAAACATGTACATTACTGTATCACATTCATAATTACATAAAAGACAAAAATTAAAGAAAATAAAATGAAAAACTGCTTAACCCAGGCATAAACCATACTTCACTGTATTTTAATTGCAAGTGTCAAAGTTACTTCCAGGAAGTAATTATCAGCAGACGGAACTCTTTATGTTTTAAGACAAATACTCTTCAAGTTTGAAGGTTTATGTTAGCTTACTGACATTGATTTAACCATCTTTATGACACCAGGAACAAATTATAAGCCAATATCATCAAAGAATAAATCAAATGCAAATTTATTCTTTTCCCTCTAAAATAACAAACCTTTTCATCTCTTTGAAAGCATGGCACTCCAAAGTTCTACATCTTCATCTCCGATACTTTTTAACCTGACAATATGTAATTCAAAACAGGTTTAAAAGACACTAGCAGCAATAAAAACATCATAACTAGAGTAATATATTGGCCATATAATTGTCTCTTTAAATACAAGTGAAAATTGCCATCAACCAGAAAGCAGTAAATCTATGAGCTTAATGTAATTGAATTCAAATTGCTTTTCATAGAAGAACTTTAAGTCAAGAGTATCTCAGTGCAACCATATGTGTTGTGACTTCTGCAGGTGTAAACATCACATGTGGACAGCAGAGCTTGTTCCAGGAGGGTTAATGTTAATTAATTTAAGCTCATGAGACTTGAAAGATTAAAGTGCAATAAGAGATTACACTTTCCGTTTGATGCCGACACCGAGCAGTCATGGGTTTGTAATTAATGTTACTGAGGCTGTAATCCCAGAGCGTTGGTTCGAACTAGAGACTTATGAGGAAAAAACCTAAAAGTTTTCCATCAGATCTCCAGCTTTATGTATAAATCCCTTTGAAACTTTATATTAATGGAAATCTGACCAATAAACCCCTTTAAATAAATAACTGATGAACAAATCTTAAAAACAACAATAAAATATTACTGATAATTTTCTATGAAATAATATTCCTATCACATTAATAGGGCTATATGACTCAAACATGAAAGAGCATTTTAAAATCTAGCTTATTCATAATTTTTTTTTTTCACTGGGATTAATGCCAACAATTTTTCAGCAATATACAGCAGCCGGTTTCCCCAAACTGTTTTCCTGGACTGAACACTAACCAGTACTAACTTACTCTTCTACAAGGAACTAGCAACTTCTCCACATATGGAGGAAAACTGACATTTTTGTCAACTTTTCATAGAGGGGTATGATCCGCTGCGACCGGGATTTGAACCCGGATCGCCAGGTTACAAGTCCAGCGCACTAACCACTGGACCATGGCCACTATTTACAACTTGGTATCTGCAACAAATATCTTGGTCATTAATGAGTATAAATTACAATGAGACACAAGGAGAGACATCTTATTGTGTTAAACTGGGGGAATTTAGAAACAAAATGAGCAGTGGCATAAGTTTATGAAAAGTAATTGAGATTGCATTGGAGTAAAATATTAAGAGAAGCTCATCAATACAGTCTATAAATAATGTAACTTGATGGTAAAGTTGCCATGTTCATTCTTACCTGAAGTTAGGGAGCATGTTATTTATATCAGGTAGCTGAAAACAAAACTAAAACAAAACTACACCAAGTCTGTATCAACAATAACCCCGAGATTAAGACTCAGAAACTGTTTAAAAAGCACTCAACATTCAAAAAATATACTCAAACATGACAAGCCATTAACACATCATTAATTGATACTGACCTGCTGTAATGTGGTACCTTGAATTTAGTTAAGAAGCAGATAAGCAGACTCTGAGATAAGATTAGGGAGTTAAGGGTCCTGCAATATTATAGCGGGATAATCTTTGTACATGATAGAACCAGATATATATGATGTTCACAGCTGGCTTTAGATAGCCAGTACCCATTCTCACTTGATAAAAAAGTGAAATCCAACCTTAGCACCACATTCCTTCAGGAAAACTTTCATTTCATAAAGATTATCAGATTTAAATTCAAGATATTGTATGATAGGTCTTAGAGTACATATTATGAAGGTTTCAGGACCCATGTACTTTGGTTTAGTTTGGTAATTTGATAGACTACAAGATTTATATACATATGTATGTGAGAATGAAATTTTCCTTTGTGTGCTTCATTTCATGACAGATGAATGGACTGCTCTTAATTAATAAAGGCTGTACATGTAACATAATTAAGCCTATCAACTTGATGGCAAGAATCTGCTGTAAGGTGTTTGGTCATCACACTACCATATATAAGTCCCTCATAGTATTTGATTCCTCATTTCTTAAATGGTTTTTTGATAATTATGTGAATTTTCATTCCATGGCTGGCCTTACATATATGAATTGTACTTTGTCATGTATAATATATAGACTTTTAGTAATGAAGTGAATTAAAGAAGAAGCAATTATCCACCCTCCTAATTCCTCCTCTATTCCGTCAGACACTTGGTTTGCAGGTGTGTTAGTCTATTGGTCCTAAGGTGGGTGTGTGGGAGTGTTTTGGGCGGGTTGGTCTGTCTGGCATTCAGTAAATTGTTCAGTCAGTAAGTTGTTCAGTCAGTTAGTCATTCAGTCAGTTAGTCGTTCAGTTAGTTAGTCGTTCAGTCAGTTAGTCGTTCAGTTAGTTAGTCGTTCAGTCAGTTAGTTGTTCAGTCAGTAAGTTGTTCAGTCAGTTAGTCATTCAGTCAGTTAGTCGTTCAGTTAGTTAGTCGTTCAGTCAGTTAGTTGTTCAGTCAGTAAGTTGTTCAGTCAGTTAGTCGTTCAGTCAGTAAGTTGTTCAGTCAGTTAGTCGTTCAGCAAGTCAGTCAATTAGTCTGTGAGGGTATATCTTAATGCCAAACAGACACCAAACATCTACCAGAGATCATATAATATTATCAGACCTAATGTTGCCTCAGTAGTCATTATCATGTGCTGTAAGACACGGACTATGATCATATAAAGATTCTTATTACATGTGCCGCATTTTGATGAAGTAACATTATCACAGAGTTTTTAATGAAAATTTGAACAGCGGGGAAATTTCAAGTGGATACTGGCTCTATCTGAATGAGTAATCAAAGAATACTATTATATAAATGAAGAAGCGCAGGATAAGAGGTAGACTAATAAATGACTAATTACTTGAAGAAATTAATTTTACGGATTGTCTACTAATATAATAAGGAGATAAGGGGTATCCACTGCCTATCACGAGATGCATCTGTCCTGCATTAAATATCAGCTTTATAGAGGTTTTACTGTCTGCCTTCATCAGCCTATCATTCAAAATTCTCAGATAACAACTGCTTCTATCAAAATTCACCAAGTCATTTGTCAATATTGAAACTAACATACAACATACTGAAAAATCTATTTTACGGGACATTGAAGTTTTCCTGCTTGTGCATTTCACAGCCAATCAATGCCATTGTACTTAAATTGGATTTTAAACACTTTCAAAAAGCTTATAGTGTTCCAACAAAGGTGTGTGTTTATGTCTTCAAAATGTCATTTCACTGATTGTTGTATCCAAAAGCACCATTCAACTTGTCTTAAATGTCTGAGGTATTATGTGGCTGTTAAAATATTTGACTATTTTAGGGATTGTAATAGAGTGCGAACAAGTCTACTAATATTTTGTACCCATTGTAAGTGCAACAAAATTATGCACACTTAAACTTGAGCTTTTTTTAAAAAAAATGCATGTTTTCAAAAGCCACCATTCAGCACAGTCATGTTAATCAGTGTAATAGACTAAAAACTGTCTGAATAAATCTAACTTTGCATAATTGTTTGTTCTATTTAGTTGCCTGTGTTCATTGTATAACTGTATATTCTGATTTTATTCCATTTTGTAGAGAATTGCCATCGCAACATAAAAAAGGTTCTGAAAGGCATCTGATTGGTTGTTAACAAAGGCCAATTTCAAAACTGACCAATAGCATGATCTTGTTTCTTAGATCCAGACTTGCTATTATTTTATCTCAAGTTTTCCACATAGCAGTGACAACAATGTAAAACATTCATACAACAGTCTGTTGTTAATATTTAGGGTTGACTAATGTAAATATAAAGTGTATATTACTGGAAAGAAACTGATAAATTTGAGACGAGGTGGGGAATGAAATTTGAGAACAAATTTTCTTTATTGAATACAGTGCCACCATAGAACATGCATTAAACTGCAACATGGGCTTTAATACAATTATGACTACTTCTGCTTCATATTAAAATTAAAGTTTTACAGTAAAATCTCACACAGCAACCGCCATTTTCAAACCTATTTTAAATGGTCCATCTATATTAAAGCTGATAATGAGACCTCATCATGATTAAGATCAACCTCTTTGATCCCAAAGGCATTCTTGATATCCAGGTTGTACAATATATCAATGTATAAGATGGTATTTTGTAATAAATCGTTAAACTTGGCAACTACATATTAATTATTGATTGGAATCCATTTTGTTTAATCAGTCTTAGTTTCCATGAAAGATTTTAACCGTATTTTTTACCTTCCACTCAATAACAAAAACTGCATTGTTATGAGATGACGGCAGGACCTCTCTACAGGGGTCAGAATGCTAAGAAAAAGGTTAGTTAAATAGGGTAACTAAAGAGCACGGGAAAACAATCTTCTGCTGGACAAGACTAGAATGCAGTCAATCAAATATGCTGCTTAGAACAAAAAGTTCTGTCGCCATTTTAGTAACAACTTAATACTGAAAAATACATTTACTTCAATT
The DNA here is from genome assembly GCA_008271625.1 of Lutraria rhynchaena. NCBI lineage: Eukaryota > Metazoa > Mollusca > Bivalvia > Venerida > Mactridae > Lutraria > Lutraria rhynchaena. The sequence continues at coordinate 4,829,761 of VIBL01000010.1, forward strand.
CATTTATTTTAATAATGAAATGAGTGTTTGTGATGGTTTATGTACATATGCAAGCAACAGATTTTTTAAAATTGTGTATGAGATGTAAAACAACCCGAGATCAGAAGACAGACAAAGTCTCTTTTTTTGAGGTTCAGCTATTTTATGTTTTCTCAGCAGATTTAAAACAGATTCTGCAGTTTTACAGTAACAAGAATTAATACACAGATATCAACATGAACAGTCCTTTGTCTGTGTCCTTAAAGCACATTAATATACTGTTTTAATATCTAAATTCTGTGCACAACTCCCTGGGAACACCCTTACATGTTCTTGTATAGATTAAATCTATCATACTTTCGTATTTTGTTTTAAATTTGAATAATAGCCAATTTTTAGATTAAGTCATGAATTATGTGAGATCATAAACAATTTATACAACCTTGAAGGAAATGTCAAATTGTTTTATAAGATGAATATTTAAGTGGTTCTTATGACTTAAAAGGTCACTGATAAATTATCAACATTCGTAAACGGGAAACACACAATAGTGCCAATAAACAGTAAATGTTGATTTTGAGCTTAAAAGCTTCTAAAATCTACTTACAGCATATAGATAGTATTAACATTCAACAATTTTTGTTTATTGTTCTAAAAATTTGATTGCCAAGCTTGCATATGATTACTGACCAAACATGTATGTATACATAATAAGGAAGGCATTCCTGGGTGGAGTGACAGGCTGATATGAATTACTGGATAATCCAAACTGTAACATTGTCAATTAATCTTTATTTGTTTTATCATTGTCCAGTTTCATAAACTATTTCATGTAAAAAGCACTGTAACCAGACTGTAGACTGGTTACTGACTAGGATTATTTTGTTTTATCATTGTCCAGTTTCATAAACTATTTCATGTAAAAAGCACTGTAACCAGACTGTAGACTGGTTACTGACTAGGATTATTTTGTTTTATCATTGTCCAGTTTCATAAACTATTTCATGTAAAAAGCACTGTAACCAGACTGTAGACTGGTTACTGACTAGGATTATTTTGCTTTATCATTGCCAAGTTTCATAAACTATTTCATGTAAAAAGCAATATAACCAGACTGTAGACTGGTTGTTGAATAGGATTATTTTGCTTTATCATTGTCCAGTTTCATAACTATGTCATGTAAAAAGCACTGTAACCAGACTGTAGACTGGTTGTTGACTAGGATTATTTTGCTTTATTATTGTCCAGTAATATAAAACTATTTCATGTTATAAAAACTCTAACCAGACTGTTTTAGTTGTTGGTCAGGATTAGTAGGAGATGAAATAAGAGGCAAATGACCAGAAGAAACCATGTGAGCATATTAGGTGGGCATTATGATAAGGAGCTTGTTAATAAAGATGACCATTGGTCAAAGGCTTCAATTACTACACGTTTCAGTTTGTGGAATCAAATCTAATATAAGAAACTGCATGGTTACTTATGAAGATGGTTATGTTCAGAGCCTGTAGCCATTACAGGTTCTGCTATGCTACAAAGACATTAAAGCAAAATTTATAATCATTTCATGCCTTACAAATACATGAAATGGATCTTGACAAAAGGAATAGAAATGATTTTAAATCAAAGGAGCCTACTTAATGTAAACGTGTTACTACCATACTTACAAAGCTCAGGTAAGTACATGTAAAGGTAGCAAAATAGAAAATTGAATTATTGTAGGTGCTTCATAATTTATCAGAGAGGAGATCTTGCAATGTTATGCAGATTTGATGATAACACTAACAGGAATACAGACAAACCAATATACTTCAAAGAATACAGTGTAATATAAGAAAGTTCCACTAAATCAAACTAAATGTATGCAGAACAACACAAGGAAAACCCAGAAAGCCTCGTAATGATCCCATTATTACTTAAACAATCAGAGTATTCTAACTAGGACCAATCTGCAAACATAGGAACCAAAGGGAGAGTGAACATTGACATAATGCTCAGTCAGCCTTTATTGCCTGCACCTCAGTGCAATGCATATTTGGGATGGGGTAATTTTTCTGGCATGGGAAGATAGAAATGAATGGTTCAATTGGCATGTTGAGATAGCAATGAATAGCTCAACAAGATGGTTGGTTTGATTAATGAGGATCATCTAAAAGTTAGCGAAACCGTGCAAAGTGTTCAAAATTGAAAGCTTTGTTTTAATTACAACTTGCTGTTGTAACGTATTTGGGTTTCCAGCTGATATCATGTTTGTTAAGAGCTGTGTTTGGGTAATACATTATACATAATAATATGTTGCTAGGTGATGGTCGTACATTTTGTCTCTTGTTAAATGACCAGCAACAGAATATCAAGTCATTTTATTGGAGTCTTGTGGAATTTGCTCCTACATGAATTTCATAAGCAGCTGCTTGTAAAACAAACATTTAAGTTACTGTTTGTGTTTGTTTGTTTATTTTCCTGCGTGTTGCTTGCTTGTTTGTCTAAAAGTAAAACACATTACAGATAATAATGACTGATTTGTAAAACAGAGGTGGTAAACCAATTACACTGAATGCAATGATTATCATCCATCTAAAATGTATACCAACAGCAAGATCTTTAAGTTTAAACTCTCTTAGCTTATTGATCATTGATATGTCAATGAAATAAGCTGCTGTTGCACTCTATTAACTTAGTTCATGGGACTTACCCTTATAGTTGCAATTAAACATCATAAGAGTTATGTGACATTAAATTGAACAAAACATGACCTAACAACTAAAGTAGGTTGTTAACTTAATTTTGATACCCTGGATGCTTGCTCAAGTTTTATTATTAAATCTCAATTGTTTTCAACTGATTGCACGCTTCTGACTAACATTGATCAGTTTGGTAGGAGGAACTTCCTACATCAAGTCTGTTAATTCATTGATTAGTAGCTACAACCAATTTTTAGAAGATTTTGATCAACGGATTTAACAATGCTGTTGTCAGCAAAACTGCACTAAGGGAATTCATTAATTGTTCATAAAAGAAACTGTATACTGCTACAGGAATAGCATTCTTACAAATTCTAATTCAACACATTTTTATCTATGTATTGGAAAAATCCTTAAAATCTTTAACCATTGGGCATAGGATAGCATTAATGAAACTCAAATAACTGTCAGATGCAGGGTTTTACTGCAACTTTTTTCAAACATTTGCATCAGTCTCAAATACCTTGACTTAAGAGCAAAGGGTACAGGTAATTAATAAAACCAATGGCAATCATCCAACAAGGATCGGTAACACTACTGTAGGCTAAAGCAAGTTAATTGCAAACACTGTTCAGCTAATATGGCTGACCAAAGTCAGAACATGTTAACTTAATACAAGCCACCTACTTAACTACAAGAGTTACAATAGGTAGAGTGTAAGGTCTAGGGATCTCAAGTTCATGAGCTCAAAACCTTGGTACAGAACATGTTCTCTGTGAATATTTGGTTGAAGACTTTTCATCTAAGGTCATTTGTCTTTAACCACGGATCATTCATGTTGAGAAGTTGGCAGTCACATGTGGAGATCAAGGTTAGCATGCAAGATAACTGTTAAGGATAGCACCTCATTTGTATACAACTGAAATATAGTTGTACAACTTGAAAAGTTCACAATAAAAATCATCTGTTTATTTAATTTCATGCAATCCCCATTAGGTTTTGTATCTTAATGGCTAGTAAGAATATAGATTTTATATATTCTGTTGTCAATCTACAACCACTATATCCATGTATTGGTAGCTAATGGTCGTAAGACATCTATACAAAAGTGTTTGTTCTATTCTATGGTTCATTTGTTTATTTGTGGCTGATCCTTGCCTCATGTTGCATCGTTCATCCATAGTTATTTTGCTGCATTGTATTTACCAAAATGATGAAATTATGATAAGGAATCTAACAAATCAATAATGTAAGTCAAATGTGTCAAGATCTGACAGGTCACGTGTTTTGAACAGTTTAATTTTCCTTTAATATCAATCAACTACAGCTCCAGATCAGCAGCCACCTATTCTATCTGAATCACACCATTGGACACTAAATGACAATGATCAAGTTACGGTCATCTGGTGCTTTCATGCAAGGACTTCCCACATACAGTCATATTCATTTAGTTTATTCCTTCACTTTATTTAACTGCATGTAATTAGAGCCTTAATTACGAACACAGCAGGACACATGATTGAGATTACCACGTACAATGCCATATGCCACGCAGTTATCCGATGATCCAGAGAAACATTTCAATCAAATTGCACCAACCTTTAACTGTGTTCAGCTTCATGGAAACAACTCATGTAGAGTTATTGACATTAAATTAGTTTTCAAACATTCTAACTAACATGCAATCATGCAGTTTAGTTTCAACATCAAAGGAAATTAACCAAATTTGGTGTTTATTGTACAGTAATTAGCATGCATGTTTTAATAACACATTTTTTTTGACTTATTGGAAAATGATCTTGTAATTTTTTGTTTTCAAAGAAAGTTAAACAAGAAAAGGTTCTTAGAATAATCCTGTTTCAAGAAAAAGCACTTTTGATATTTGTTTGTTTGGAAGATAAACCAACTATGCAAAATACCAAATGTGCTGTTTGTTGCTATCCCTAAAAATTAGTGGAGAAATTGGGATGGATGATTTTGAAATTGAGTCAGTTCTACTTTGAATGGGAGAGAAGGCTATAATAAATAATTTAACCTTCAACAAATGTGTTTAGGCAAGGTCAGTAATGACCAAGAATTTAAGATATCTTTCTGTGGCCTCATGTTGATTCAATATAGCCTAAATAAATAGTCAAGTAAGACCTCATAAATTGTCTAAAATATTCATGTATTGTGGTGTAATTAGAAAGATCATGGCTAAAACCAATGCATACAATCATGCAAAATTTAGTGGTTTGTTACCATTCCTTAAAACTGCAGACAATTTATGAACATTCAAATAAGGATCTTAAACTAAAGTAATTCCTTGTACAATGTTTGTTATACATATATTAAGCAGGTACTGTGCAAAAGCCATGATACTGAATAATTATCAAATTAAAATCTCCACCTGGCAAATTCAAAACATATAGTTGAAAAGCAACAGTATTGTGTTTTATGACTAGCAAAGCAGACTGATTTGAAGAAAGTATTCCAAGGCAAAACATCACTGGCTGAAGAAGAATACCCTTCCAAGTTGATAACAGAAATATTAATTGGTTGCTAGATAGTCAGACAGGAAAGAAAATTACCACCATACCAGTAAAGTAGGTATTACCTAACACCGGGGCACATTGCAGACATACTTAATCAAAGAGACCTAGGTAATTATTCCAACCATCATTCAAAATGGCCAAGCAAAAATATTGACTGGCAGCATATACCATTGACAGCAAAATCCTACAGAAAAAATAGAATATTACAGCCCTGAGTTAATTAATTTCATAAAGATTACCATATTATTGAGGTAATAATGAAATTCCTTGACATGATGTAGAAGTTCTGAATTTGTATACTTTGGACTATATTTTTCCACACCAAATTAGATAAAAGAAATTTCAGTCATAAACATAAAGTGGTTAGCATGAGGAGAGTGCAGAGTAGAGCTACCTGCATAAAATTAATTCTTTAGAAACAAAATCACATTTTGCCAGTAAACAATATAAGAGTCCTTGTTCAGGTGCTTCCATATTTTGTTCATCATGGCATATTAAGAGTAAAAAAATTACTTGTTTTTGATTACCCCAAACCAATCCTAATTTTCTCCCTATGTCCTTAGATTTTTTATTATGCCTAAAGAACATCTGCTGTTTCACTTTTTTACACTTCTGCACACCAATAAACTCAACGACAGATTTCAAGAAAAATGAAAGAAATAAAAATAATTGCATTCGACCCACCATATTTTTGAGCATATAACTAGAAAAAACATTTTTTATGCAAATATTTTTGAAATGAGGAAAGTGCTTATGAGTCAATCTTGAAAAGGACATTCCCTGAATAAGTCATGAATGTGGAAAAGGTCCAATCACTTTTAACATTACAAACATGTTGATTACTCCATTAACAGAACGGGTGACCACTCATTTATGTCCACAACACTTGGACAAAATACAAACCAGACATAACACTAAATTAATCAGGTACGTGAATGATTACTCTCTCTGTCAAGTTAACATTCTGTTAGTTAAATTTCTTCCCGTTTTAGTTGGAGCATTAAACATGCAAAACAACCATCAATTGTGATCATTCTAGCTATCATCTCATTAATTATCAATTAACTAATGCTACTATTTGAATATGTACAATTCAGACAATGTAACACTACATCAGTCACAGCTGAGCTGACATAGAAGGTTAAGCATTCCTAGTTGACTCTTGTAACTATTCAGATTTTATGAAACAATTACTGCTTTCAGGTAAGAAAGATGCAATATGCAACATATTTGTGTGTACTGTATCAAACAAAACATCAAAACACAACCATATTGTCATCATTTTCTAACACAATACCAAGCCAATGGTAATAAGCTGGGCGAGCACTTTATTCAAGAGCAAAGTCTTGTCATTGGTCAGTTCTAAGCCAGAGTTCCAGAAAGAACCAATCAGATGCTTGTGCAGAGAGAATGGCCTGACAGCCCAGTATTCAAACAAGTGACCACAACTTTTTATTTTCACTTTGAATTGTATTAACAAACACAATTATAGTAGACATTGATAGACATGTATATATTTCATTAGAAGCAAATATAGTTGGAATCAAAATTGCCAATACCGGCCATTTTGAATTGACAGACTTTAACCTTTGATACTCTGAGCTCTGCCTTTCTCAAGTTACTTGATAGGATTTATGCAGCTGGATTATTCATTTGACACAGTTCTGACTGTACAGTTGACATTCCTCTAATACCAGATTGTTAAGCGTTTGTTTCTAAATATTCAGAAAAATTAATTATTTGATATACTTTATGGTAGGATTTTTCACTCGGCACTGTACTTAAGGAATGGTTTAGGATGAAGTATTTAATGTGTGCAAGGAATTGTTCCTGACTCACTATATGCTTTTATACTTATCATGGATGAAACAGATACCACACTATGTAACTTCGTTGCAAAGTACACAACATATGGAACTATGGATTTCTTTAATTGGGAAATTATGTTTTATTATTTCATAAATCAAAACATTTAACATATTGACAAAATATATTTGTCGAGTCCTGAAAAAAATGGATACTTTATATGACCTTACGTCATGTATAATTCTGTGTTGTTTCGTGGAGACTGGATACAGACACAACAAGCACTTTCATGACACGTATTTTTGCACGCAATTTAGACTTAGCGACCTGTAGCATGACCACATAAAACTAGAAAACGTCATGGTTAAAGGCAATTGGTGCATGAGTTATTTTTATTGGTAGTAAAAATAAAACAAAAGATCATTCAAGAGTCAATTCACTAAACAAGCAAATAAACAAACATTTGATTTATAACACAGTAATGCACATGGCTAAGGAGTGACCAGACACATCACTTTGATCTGAAGGACAAAGACAACACAACAAACATTGTAAAATGTGTGTTTCTTCAGCTTCAACAACCAGACACAAGCAATTCAATTATGGTCTACTTAATCTAGGATTAATTGAATGCTCCCAGCTATATATGCCATCAATGCATATTTAATGAATCACCCTAGATGAAAGCGGCTTGCTAAGAGACAGTCACCCTTTAAGAGACATTCTGTGACTAAAACATTTCATCTTTCCAATAATACAACAGAGATATTTGGTGTGAAATTGTCACTCATTGACATTTGAACAAATTATTTGAATATAACATCTATACTGCAGATAATGCATTTATCTTGTACATCGTGTTATTTTATTTCACAGCAATTGATTTTTGGGTAATAAAGTGGAAAATAAATATTCAATGAAAGGTTTGAAGCAAATAGCTTTAGATCCAAGTCTTATGGTCTGTACGAACATCAATTACCACTCAGCATTATGGTAAATGCAGCAGCTGGTTTTTTTGTGTGCATTACAATGCTTGAAGATGAGAATTGCATTCATGTCATGAATGAACATAACAATTTTCGAAGTACTTAATCAGACTAAGGGATTGTATTTCATCAGGATCCTTGCATCTTCCTTTTCATTCTATTAAGAGTTGGAATATGAGATATTTTTATGAGACTGAAGAAAATGACTTCAGTCAACCCTAGCATTTCCTAAAAATGTTAAATGTATGACATTTTTATGACATGTTAGGGGTGATCATGAGCAAATAAATCTATATTGAAATCCACAACAAGCCAGTTACAGGCAAAAATGCATGCATAACTCAGTCAATGATTAATGAATCAAAATTATAGCTATTAGCCAAAGATCATGACTGAGAGAAGATAAAATCATGCCACAAAAAAACAAAAACGGAGAATAATGCTGCTTTAAACTGCCATGTCATCATTACATACAAGGCTGAATTCATTCATTAAAAAGCTTCGTAATTAGAAAAACAAAATGGAGTTTCAATGTTTCAGCCATTGATATTGATTTAAATCCACCAATACTCATCAATTTTTTTTCTTGTAAATATTTGTAACCTCATCAAATTGACATTCCGGTAAAAAGTAGTAACATAATACAAATATTGTTTTTAATCAGTATTAGCACATTTTTGATTAGTCATTATAAGTACATGTCTTTATCAGTCAATCCACATGATTTGATACAAGGCAATCAGTATCACATGACTACATAAATCTATTTAAATATACTTTGAAATGTTAGGGCTTTAGGACAGCTTTTCCTGAGACTGGGAGTCCCAGAACAAGTCAGGATTTCTTGTAGCGGAATCAGTCTCATTTTTCTGGATGAAATAAAACGCTGACCTTAACTGAAATAAAAATGTTCTTTTCTGAGACATTTTTCACACTGACAAGAGGATGTGAATTCAGAAATCAACAAAATTATCAGACCAGTTTTAATCAGTTTTATGGAGACGTTAACCTGCTCCTATTACTTTTTATATTTTTTCACTGAATTTTGGTGTCAGCAGAAGAATTTCGATTTCAATTAGATTTTTTTTTGTGATTCAACATGTTCGGAATAGGATTTTTGAGATGTCAATTTTAAGCACAAATCCCCTTAGATATTGCAACAATCGTAACCAACAACCAGAAAATATTTCATAATGATGTTACAAGTAATCTGTCATGCCTTGTGCCAGTACACAATATCTGTTATAAGGACAAACAGCGTGAGTGTCAAGCGTAGCTTGAGTGAATAATTACATTTAGCAATCAGAGATCTATTCAGATTGTAACGGATGTGATGAGTTATTTAACAATCTATCAATAGTTCAATCAACATAATCTGCTAAATAATATCTATGCTGGGTGATCGTAGAACTATTTAAATCAGATTTTCAGATAGGTAGGAAGCCACCTTTAATTGATATCCATGAACAGTGAGTTGTAACAAAATGTGAAATTAACCAATTAGAAGCATTTTATTAAGCACACTGTATGTCTAAACATGTATGTAATACAACATTATCAGACATGAGATACTTTTTTATCATGAATCTGGAACTGTAAAACAGTACAAATGTATTTCTGCATAGTAAATACATTTATATAACAATTGATGATTCCATCATACAGAATAATGAACACTGACATCATTATGTGGGTGACTGTATCAATGTTAGACATCTTGACTTGTTGTGTGTCACTACTCTCACATTTAGTACAATAATATAAAAAAATTTGTGCATCTTTATAATGAATGTCAATACAAAAAAATATACATAATAACTGAACTACCAGTAATACATAAGTTAATTACCAGTAATAAACAAATTAATAACCTGGTGCAGTAATACACATGTTAATTACAAGTAATACACAAGTTGATTACCAGTAATAAACGAGTTAATTACAAGTAATACACAAGTTGATTACTAGAAACATTAAACAAGTTGATTACAAGTAATACACTAATTAACTATCAGTAATACACAAGTTAATTACTAGTAATACACAAGTTGATTACAAGAAGTATTAAACAAGTTGATTACAAGTAATACACTAATTAACTATCAGTAATACACAAGTTAATTACAAGTAATACACAAGTTGATTACTAGAAACATTAAACAAGTTGATTACAAGTAATACACTTATTAACTATCAGTAATACACAAGTTAATTACTAGTAATACACAAGTTGATTACCAGTAATAAAAAAGAAAATTACTAGTAATACACAAGTTGACTTCCAGTAATACACAAATTAATTACAACTAATACACAAGTAAATTACCAGTTATACATGAGTACCTGTAATACACAAATTGATTATAAGTGATACACTACTTAACCATCAGTAATACACAAGTTGATCACAGGTAATACACAATTTCATCATATTAACATTTGATAACATGATCACCTGAAATACTGTAAGCTTTTATGCAAACTTCTATGACACAAACCTACGTGTTTATTTACAAGAAAATTACATGTTTGATTCTTATTGTGATGCAATACAATCATCAAGATATTACAGAGTAATTACTGGAACATTTTGAAGGAGCATTATGTTAGAATTCTAATTTTTCACTGCTAGCAATATTAAAAGTACTGAATAGTTTCTCTAACACTGTGTAATACAGTTATGGCACAGTTCACAGAAATCAGGCATTACAGAAAATGCACCGTTTACTTTAAATTTATTTCATGTTTAGGTACTTGGAGTGAATCAAAGAGGTGATGCAGGACACTGAGTGTCTATCAAGTGCAGAATATGAACAGAATTTTATTGGAGAGTAACTGTAAAGTTAATGACTGCAATAAACAGTTAAAACCAGACGAAGTTGAGTTTCTGGTCACTTGACCAAAAGAAATAGGGCAGGTAGGTCTCAAAACTTTTCCTCTTTATTTTTTTACGCATATCGTTCATACTTTTGAGGCTGAGTTCATCCCCAAATATTTTTGCAATACCAAGATTGGTTGCAATTCTTCTGACTGGAAACACAACTATTTTTCCTGGCCTAATCTAAAACTTGAAAGCAAAACAAATGCCTACTGCAACAATGCACCACTTGTAACTAGGGGTGTGCTATATAAATATCATACCTTGCATTAATTTTCAAAAATGAGGTAATATTGCGATATAAATTTCAAGTACTAGTTTTGGGAAGATACATATAGTTCAACTAAGTCATAAACAAATATTTATAAATTGTCACTTTATAAGACATATTTTTCTAAGATTTCCTGCTAGTCACATTGTAAACTTGTTTCTGATAAAACTATAGTCAGAAACTGAACTTTTACCTTAAAATCACAAATAGTAAAAAGTATAGTTCAAAGACAATTGAAACATTTATTGATGTATACATTTTAGCCTGATAATCATAAAATGCAATCAGCCATTCTGTTGTAACATTTAAATATTCACATTTAATAATTAATAATTTAATAAGAACTAGTGTCTTCAAGGGTTCAATATTTCCTGTCAGGTTCATCACTGACACTATCAGCAATGAATACAAAAACCACATCAGACTTATTGGCTCTGTCTCATTATTGTAGCGCTCTCCTTGCAGACAATTTGAGTTTTCATTAACCAAGTCACGTACATGACTTGTCCGCTCAGAGCCTTATATGACTGTCCACACAGAGAGGAATGAAACCTCAGGTTATATGATGTTAATTCAATCCTACAATAAAATAACATGTAGTATCAGTGTATAAACCTAATGAGATTTTGCTTGATTGCTATACCAGTACTGTTGATGAGTTCTGCTTCTGGTAAAATCGGAGAATAGATAATTAATTTACAGAAAATCTCCTTAAATAAAAGTGTGACAATATCAGAAGAGAGCCAGTTTCTAAGGAATGACCCCCACTAAGATGGATTTGAATTTGTTTTTGCTTAAGACAACATTTTAGTTGCTCTTAGCCTGGTGTTTTTGAAGTATTAGGTAACAATGGTTTAGTTTTAAAGGGTATTTTTATTGCTATCAGGGTGAGGAGGAGAGAGTCATTTTGTTGGTTCAGTAGCCATTTTTCATATTTTAATTAATGGGAGTATTTTTGTGGCGCAAGATGACAATTTGTGTACACTGTATACTTATAGCCTCAGAGTGCAGGTTATTTTTGTATTTTTATTTTCATTGGTGTTTGCGCCAATAGCCAGGGTCATTTGGCAACTTTTCAGCTGTGCCAGTTGAGGAAGATAAAACCACGGAATTTCTGTAAGCCAGCTGGACAGATTCCTCACATGTGAAATTTGATCCCAGATGGAACACAAACTGATAGCGGTGAGGGACTAGTGGTTACAAGTTAGAGACCAGAACCACTCCACCACAGAGGTCCACTCATTACTTTTGTAAATGTGAATGCTATTCTGAACGTTTTAACAAAGGCGAATTTTCCAGTGTGCTTCAAAATGAGCAAAAAAATAGGTATAAAACAGCGTTGATTATTGACTTTTAATTTGACAAACAATTACTAACATCAATATACAACATAACAAAAGAAAATTCATCAGTATTTTCACAGAAAGCAGAATGATAATTAAATTTGAAATTGATGTAATGAACTCACAAACAAACAATTATGTAGTCCTTCAACTGTACAAAGCACAGAAAAGCAAATATTCGGTAATTAGTTTATGTGCTTTAGTGTTTGGTCTTACCTTACCGGAAACTGTACAATTAACTTTGAAATTATCCAGCTCACGGTGGCACAACTAAGACCTGCATTTGATGTGAACCAGTCTCTTTTCTCTTTTCAATAGTTCGAATTCACTTTGATGACTTCAATATTGCTCTGGCTGTTGCAGAAAGAAAGGCATGTATAACATAAACATTGTCAAGCAATAAGCATAATGATATGAAAACCATTTTCAGAGAATTTGCTGTGTTTACTTTAATGTAGTCTGAATCATAAAATGGAGACTGGCCACCTTGACTAGCTTGATTCTTAGTATGTTCCAGGGAGGGTTGGTTTACCTAAAACCCTATTTCATTGGTCTTCAACCAGTGCTTAGATATTCATGTTCTTGCAAACTCTACAAGAAACTGACTATGCCCAAATTTGAAGTTACTTGTGGAATGTCAATGTATTATTTTTATCTGTGTACTATCCATATACAATATATTGTAATACATACATACTATATGTATCGGTATACTATCTGTTTAGCATCTATATACTATATGTATCAGTATACTATCTGTATAATATCTATATACTATATGTATCAGTATACTATCTGTTTATTATCTGTTTACTATATGTATCAATATACTATCTGTATAATATCCGTCTGCTCTATATATCAGTATACTATCTGTATAATATCTGTTTGCTATATGCATCATATACTATCTGTATATGGTATACTGCACATATACTATCTACATAATATCTACATATATACTATTTGTATAATATATGTATCTGTACAGCATCAGTAAAAAACCTGTATATATAATATGTGTGTAATCTGTATATAACCTGTTGAAAACCTGCATATTATTTGTATATAACCAGTGTATAATTTGTATATAATCTGTATATAACTTGTGTAACATCTTTATATGACCTGTAATATGTGGATCTATGTAATATCTGTATAATATCTGTCATTGAGTATTTTCTCATTTTCTACTTATCTTAGGTGTCCAAACACATAAAATTAAAATCTAGAATGCCTGGATGACAAAAGATCTCTTAAAAAAACTCTTACCAAAGTTTCTGCATTCTACTGCGGTTGTTTGACAGAAACCATTTTGAATTCTAAAAATTGTTTGTTTCTTTAGTAAACCAACAGCTTCACCTATCATATGCTTAGCTAGATATGCCACAATGTAAACAGTGTCAATTTATGTAATAGATATATAATTACTCTCACGGATATCAAAGACAGATTACCATTATCAAATGGAGTATTTTTAGCAGTCCGTGCCTATCAGTTTCTAAATCTAAAATATATCTCTTCATTATCATAAATAACTGTGCAGACATATTCTCAAACATTTTGTCATTTGAATGAGAAACACGAACGCCAAAATAATTATTTATTCCTTGACTATACTGTTCAATTATTAAGGAAGATAAATAAATAAAACAAATGTTGGTAACAACACTTTTCAAAAGCCACAATATGCCTTAAACCAAGAAAAGGAATTGCCATTCAGATGTTCCTTACAGAATAATGTACACACACACACAGAAGTAAGAAGTTGATGAGAGTGGAGTGAACATTGTGATACTATATATTATAGATTATGGATGGTTACATTGTATTAATTCATATCAAGTGCATGAATTACAAATAAACAGAAGCGTGCATGCATTATTTATGCTTAAACAGCGGCAAATTGCAAAAAAAAATAATCATAAGTGAATTAACATACAGTGAACAAAGCTTGGTCAACCTGCAGCCAGCAATAACCATCACTGAAACTTACTAATTGGAATATACTCAATAAGCTGCAGGTACTTTAATCAAAGCTTAATTGGAAATTTGTAATTATTTTTGTATTCATGTCAGTCAATCCTGACAACACAGTGAAGAAAGAAGCAATTAATCAGCAATAAGTAACGACTATCCTGGACTGATATCTTTAATCAAAACCCTGACAGGAGACAAGCAGGGTTACAAAGTATATAAAACCTGATATTCATCATCAGTAATCTTCTTGTACAGATTAATAATTAAGTCTGTCTTTGTCAAGAAAAGCAGATATTCAGGTATCTCTCCAGTAAGCTGTACTGCTATCAATGTGGGTATCAGCACTGTGTAATGAGTCTGCTGTGAAATGATGGACTGTTGGTGGTCCTCAAGGACTTAGTGTTCTATCTATGTAGGGATCAGGTAGCTGTGATCATTTTCTGTTAAATGAATGTAAATATAAGATCATTACCATCATTAATTTACTTTACTTGTAAAGTACAGCTGACCGTCAAAACGTTTTAAATATTGCTGAGTATTCATTCATGGACAAAATGAACACAGTTACCTTCCTTAGACAGCAGCACAATTTTTGAAACCAGTCACAGCAAAAGACAATTTTAACGAATTACAGCAATTCTGTACAAAGTTGTTTTATTTGGCTCGAGGCAATTTGCTAAACAATATGATTATGTCCCAAATGTTTCTCTTTCATGCATACACTCCTTTGTAAAACTAATAAGTCAAAAATACACTTCATGCATTTATGTAACTACCACATACAAGAACAAAGATGAAAATTACCCAATTATTTGCAAAATTGGAAAATATCTCAATGGTAAGCTTGTACATATTGAATATATTAGTTATCATGCACCACACAATGAATTAAAGCTTAATGAAGTCACAGGTTCAAATAAGCATTTATGTACAAAAGTACATCAGTGAATAACAAAGGTAATAATACAACCATCATAGCCAAACATACTATCACAGACAGCAGTATCAAGAAGAGAAGATAGCTGTTTAAGGTCTCTTCTGTCTGTCCAATGGATCAAAGTGAAAGGAAAATTAATACAAAACTCATAAAAGTTTTACTGTCTCGTAAGGAACAGCCAGCAGACAGTTTTGCCTGTATAACTAGAAGAAAACAGGCTAAGAACAAGCTCCTTTTAGTGTTCTCTGGAGTGTAGAGAAGCCGTAGAACATAAAAAATTAACACAATTCATCACGAGTTTTAATTAAACTGATAAGACTGTGGTGTAACATTAATTACTGATGGAATTAAAGGCTGTATAGTTGTGATTAAACATGCAACTTGCATGTTTTTCATCCAATTCTTACTACAAATTCATAATAATTGGTGATCTTGAAGATATTAAATACGCAAAGAGGTGATAGTGCAGCCCACTAATGCATGTTGTAATCATCATGTTACAAACTACACGCTTTATGCTTCATTTCATGCCTTTGGCTTCTTTTATGATGTTTACAAAAGTTCATCCTTAATGAAATTTGCTTAATGAATAATAAAAAATAAATGATTAAACCATACAGCAAGGGTTAAAAATAAAGCAGTAATTAAACGAGCACTATTTAGTATCATGATATAAAAAATGAAAGAAGCTTTGCCTCACCTGTCTTCATATAAAGCTAAAGTTGAAGAGCATAAGTTCAAAATGCTGCGGGAACATTGGAAAATTTAGAACTAACAAATCTAAGAACCTGCATTTCATTAAAAATTTTCGCATTTTTTTGAGTTTCGCATTTCAAACTTTTGAATTAAAACTATTTTGAAAATAAAAGGAAATTTACAAGGACTGATAAACGATTTAAAAAATTTGTAGCGGTTTGAACTTTCGCATTTCAAACTTTCGAAATTCAACTGTAACTGATGTATTGGCCAAAACTATTTAAATCACATCACTAATGAACTAATTGAACTAATGGACAAACTGATTGTTAAGTCCTAAATTGGCAAGATAAATGTAAGAAGCTATTCATTAAGTTTCAAACATTATTAACCAGTTTTTGAAGCTGAAGTTTCAATGTTCAGCTTTTAAGTTCACCTAACCAGCACTCCATGGTTTAAACTGCCTTCACAATTCTATGAATCAGACGTAGATTGCAGTAAGCTTGAATGTAATATTTAGTTAAATTCTTATAGAAAAAAAAACAACATTTGATTCTGTCAGTCTTAAAGCCAGGTCTGACAGAAGGTCCAATGCATGACCAACCCAGCTAATTCAAGAGTCTTCACAGTACATGTATCTGATAAAAAACAGGAAGTGAAGGCATTACAATAAGATGATGCACGCATTAAATCTGGAATGTAAAAACAATAGATGAAAAATGTTATATTAATTATCTAATGGCCCATAACCCTCAGAGTTATGCCACACAAGTTTCTCGGGGAAATGAGTTTCTAACATGTGTATTTAAAATGGCAGTGCCTTCATAGTTCTTAATTGATACAACAGATGTTTTATCCAAGAAAAACACAATTATACACCAGTTTCATGATGTAATTTAACATTCAAATAACAACAAAAACTGTAAATACAGGCTGTATCTGTAATAAAATTAAAATTTACCAGAAAATATTCAAAACGGAAACTAAGTTATTTTTAACATATTTTGAACCAATGCCAAGATGGTTAGCCACTAAAGCCAAGCACTGACAGAGTTGGCACTAAACAGAATAGGAATAGAAGACACAAATCTTTATATGAATCATATCTTTTACTTTTTCTGAATTTTATGCCTTAAAACAATGAGAAAGTAACTGACTAAAATCACTTCAAAGGTTCCATGAAGAAACACCATGAAACTATATAATACAGATTTCTTGAATTTGTTTCTAAATGTTAGGAATAATTACAAAGCCTAAAACCAACTTTCCATATTAATGGTAGTAATTATTACAAACATTTCGGAATTTTCTTTGTAGTGCAACACAATAAATATAGAGAATTCTACCCGTAGATTTTAAATACCTGATAATTTCCTTGGGGATTTGTTTTAGCTTATAAAACATTGTAGGGGGTATCCATTCACATGAGGAAACACTTAGTTATATAAACTGGTTTTTAATATCCTCTCTTTAATTTAAGTCCCCATAGGAATTTATACTAATTGGTAAATATGAAGGATGTTTTTTTGAGTTCAATTATTGTGTATGAGAAAGACTCAGAGGATACGCGGTATATGCACCCAATAGGAGAACATTAAGTGGCCCTGCTATTAAGAAAAACACCTTATACTTAATGAAAATTCCACAATGTGCAAAAATAGTGAAAGATGTTGTTGTTTCATGATTAATTTATGTTTGCTATAACTTATATTACATCATTGATACATTCCATCAGTAAGTATGTTGCACTTAATTTTTGATAGTACCTGTATCTGTAAAGATGAATAATTACACAACTTTTTACTGGCGCTATTATTACAACTTCTGCTTACTTAAAGACTTAACCGTTCCAAACCTTTCGGTGCAAATGTTCTGTGCGAAATTTCAAGGACATTATATGATGGTTTTATACATTCAATGCAATACATGCATCTATGAAATGTTTACATGGACAAATAATTGAATTATTTACTGACAAAAAGACTATCAACCCTGCATCACGAAACTTCCAAAATTTGAGATTTTCTGAAGGCAAATATATAATTACATTGTGCAAAATTGTGCAACAAACATACCCTCCACTGATTGTAGGAACAGTAAAAATGTAAGAAAAATTGTAAGTGACAACAAGTTTACAAAGGTGTCTGAAGATGATTAGGCAGGATTTAGCATTTTGGCAAAACCTAACCACATAAACACTAGCAGATGAAACCAGTACAAAGGTTGCCAAGGTTTTAATTAATGCAAACATTTTTCATAATCAGAATATTATTGTATGTAATGAGGAAATACTTACTAATAGATAACTGTTACTATGGATATCTGATATTAATTACAAGAAACATGGCCAAGTAATGATGATAATACTTTATTTACAAGAAACCTCATCAAAGTCGGGTGTTATAATACTATTGGCAGAATAGCCACTACATAATACAGTAAAACCTGAGTTTAAAGCCACCTGTTCATAAAGACTGACATGGAACAACTGACACTTCAGGTAAATGTCTCAGTCTTACAATAGCTAGTCCCAAACTAGATTCATTTTGAAAAATGATGAACAAATAACATCTGACAATAGGGTTTTCATACCTTCACAATTCAGCAAAGACACAAAATTCCTGCAGGTTATTTCTGGTATGGGGCAAATATCCTTCTAGTTACTTCTCACACAAGGCCAATGTTCTACTTGTAATTTCTCACATGAAGCAAACGTCCTACCTGTCCTTTCACACATGAGGCAAATGTCCTACCTGTCCTTTCACACATGAGGCAAATGTCCTACCTGTCCTTTCACACATGAGGCAAATGTGCTACCTGTCCTTTCACACATGAGGCAAATGTCCTACTTGTCCTTTCACACATGAGGCAAATGTCCTATCTATTATTTCACACATGAGGCAAATGTCCTATCTATTATTTAACACATGAGGCAAATGTTGCATCTATTATTTCACACATGAGGCAAATTTCCTACTTGTCCTTTCACACATGAGGCAAATGTCCTACCTATTATTTCTCACATGGGGCAAATGTCCTACCTATAATTTCTCACATGGGGCAAATGTCCTATCTATTATTTCACAAATGAGGCAAATGTCCTACCTATTATTTCACACATGAAGCAAATGTCCTATCTATTATTTCACACATGGGGCAAATGTCCTACCTATTATTTCTCACATGGGGCAAATGTCCTATCTATTATTTCACACATGAGGCAAATGTCCTACTTGTCCTTTCACACATGAAGCAAATGTCCTATCTATTATTTCTCACATGGGGCAAATGTCCTATCTATTATTTCACACATAAGGCAAATGTCCAACATATAATTTCACATATGAGGCAAATGTCCAACATATAATTTCACATATGAGGCAAATGTACAACATATAATTTCACACATAAGGCAAATGTCCAACATATAATTTTACACATGAGGCAAATGTACAACATATAATTTCACACATAAGGCAAATGTCCAACATATAATTTCACACATGGGGCAAATGTCCAACATATAATTTCACACACATTATGTATATATTCTTTGGACTATACTGAATATTGACTTCAAACCAGATATGTTATCTACACAAAAATGGTAAGTACTCTTAAACTTGTCCAAATCATCAAGATTTCTAAAAACACAGAAACTTAAAAAAACAGACTTTCCTATCAGAATCACTTTGTAACAACATGTCATATGAGTTTTCATTCATATAATTTACCAAGTGTATCCATTTTTATTTTTAAATGTTGTTCAAATCTTTTCAGCATATACCTGAATAAATTATAATAAAATTATCTGTAAAAGATATTACATATAAATATAACACACATGTATCATAGACTTATGTTTAAGCCAATGAGTATTACAGTAGACAAAATAATGTTATATCGACCAAGGAGCATGCTCTGTCTACTTAATCATTTACTTATTTAGTTTTTTTATCATTTAAATAAACACTGTAAAATATTGAAATGAACATCAGTTGAACAAATTCCTGTAAGTTTAAGTTTAGAGAAAAGAAGGATTTTCATAGAATAAATTGAGATGTTTGTACATTCATTTTCCATACAACAAAATACAAACATAAGGGTCCATAGCTCTAACATTAAAGATTAAACCTTGGTATAAAGAGAGCATTGACTATTGGACATACTGTATACTTGGCTTTTAATCACCTTAAAAGGCAAACAAATCACAGAACTAATTAAAAATTTAGACAATTCTTTTTTTGTACTAATATTTCAGGGTGTTTTAGTGAGAATGTAATAAATATGCTTTTGAAATGAATAACAATTAAGACATAATGAAGTCGGCCAATATGTATAATTCATCAAAAAGTACTCATTTACCTCAGACCCACCAATTACTAACTAATTACTTGTTTTCATACAACAAAGCTGAAAATGCATGGCTATAAAAGGCCAAAATCAACAATTCCATGTGACTTCTCAGTACAAGCGCTTCTGAAAAGATGCGATGTTGTTCTCAGGCAAAATCCAGCATGAATTATACATATGACCACACCACCAAATGTGAGATGTCATGATGTTTGCTTGCTGTCTTCAGCATTATTGGCGCCCAGCGATGATATTAGGAGCCCTTGATGTATCATTGGGGAACCAGAAAAGCCTTATTACCATCATCTTAATTGGTTGTATTGTTTTGGATTGTTGAATAATTTAGTTGTGATCTTCATGATAACAACATTCTATGATGTTTGACATGGTAATGAATAATAAAAAAATAGTGTGAGGTTTATTCAAGAACATTCCTATAACAGAGAGGCACATTTCATGACAATCTCTTCCCTTGTTGCTATTTTTATAAAAAGTGCAAGTCATTGTTTATTTTGTTGCAAGTATTTTTGTCAATTAATTTTGCATGCGTTACAGGTTTGCTCTTCAGGAACCCTTCTTGTTTAATTATTAAATCATGAAATGATTACCAAATGAATTAAACGGAATTATTCAATTATTTGCATCTCGTTCCAAATTTGCCATTTTTCCATTTTTTGCCACTCAGCACCCATTTCTCCTTTTGTCACCCAGTACCCATATTACATTTTGTTCCCAGTACCCATTCCTCCTTTTGTCACCCAGTACCCATTTTACACTTTGTCCCCAGTACCTATTTCTCCTTTTGTCACCCAGTAACCATTTTACACTTTGTCCCCAGTACCCATTTCTCCTTTTGTCACCCAGTACCCATTTTACACTTTGTCCCCAGTACCCATTTCTCCTTTTGTCACCCAGTACCCATTTTACACTTTGTCCCCAGTACCCATTTCTCCTTTTGTCACCCAGTACCCATTTTACACTTTGTCCCCAGTACCCATTTCTCCTTTTGTCACCCAGTAACCATTCCTCCTTTTGTCACCCAGTACCCATTTTACACTTTGTCCCCAGTACCCATTTCTCCTTTTGTCACCCAGTACCCATTTTACACTTTGTCCCCAGTACCCATTTCTCCTTTTGTCACCCAGTAACTATTCCTCCTTTTGTCACCCAGTACCCATTCCTCCTTTTGTCATCCAGTGCCCATTCCTCCTTTTGTCACCCAGTGCCCATTCTTCTTTTTTTCACCCCAGTACCCATTTCTCCTTTTGTCACCCAGTGCCCATTCTTCATCTTTTCACCCCAGTACCCATTTCTCCTTTTGTCACCCAATAACCATTTTACACTTTGTCCCCAGTAACCATTCCCCCTTTTGTCACCCAGTACCCATTTTACACTTTGTCCCCAGTACCCATTTCTCCTTTTGTCACCCAGTGCCCATTCTTCATCTTTTCACCCCAGTACCCATTTCTCCTTTTGTCACCCAATAACCATTTTACACTTTGTCCCCAGTAACCATTCCCCCTTTTGTCACCCAGTGCCCATTCCTCCTTTTGTCACCCAGTGCCCATTCCACCTTTTGTCACCCAGTGCCCATTCCTCCTTTTGTCACCCAGTGCCCATTCCACCTTTTGTCACCCAGTGCCCATTCCCCCTTTTGTCACCCAGTGCCCATTCCACCTTTTGTCACCCAGTGCCCATTCCTCCTTTTGTCACCCAGTGCCCATTCCCCCTTTTGTCACCCAGTGCCCATTCCCCCTTTTGTCACCCAGTGCCCATTCCTCCTTTTGTCACCCAGTGCCCATTCCTCCTTTTGTCACCCAGTGCCCATTCCACCTTTTGTCACCCAGTGCCCATTCCTCCTTTTGTCACACTAGTGCTCATTCTTCTTTTTCACCCCAGTACCCATTCCTCATTTTGTCCCCATTCTTTCTTTTGTCCCGCAATACTACATTCCATTTTTTGTCACTCTGTACCCATTCCTCCTTTTTGTGCCCCGGTACTAAATTCCTCCTTTTGTCTCCTAGTACTCATTCCACTTTTTTAAAATGTATATCACTTTGTCACAAACAAAGGTGATTGAGATGAATGTATGATTATCATGTAAATAGTTATCAAAAATGTCAGATGTTACATCTTTAAGATTATTTACCATAATTCTATGACAACTTTATTGGCTGATTTTTTAAAACTTGATCTATATTTGAACAAGTTGGCAGTTCTTACTACCACGATAGTGACTGAAAGCTTCAGTTTGCATGTCTGACTATATTAAAACATTAAACATGCCTTGATGAAACTTAGCACAAACATGCAATCTATGTAATACTTGTATCTGATGGTGCTTTGTTTGTTTTTATTCCCAACATAGAAATTATCTGAAGATTAGGATGACTGCATTATAGGCTTATGTTCAGTTAGATGCAGCACTTACAATGCACTTAATAAATTATGTATATGTTTGTACCATATCACACACTCCAGTGAGTATTATCTGTGGGTGTGGGGAGATGGCAGGAGACAGCAGTACAGATATCTGTCTAGTGAAGCTGACTATTTATGCAGGATTGGATGGAAAAGTCATTCTAGTCCCACTCCTGTCAGTAGTTAAGACAATTAATCCGAGTAAAGCTGGTTCTACAGCTTCTTTTAGTGATAAGTTCAGTTTGCACAGAATTTTTAAAAAAAATATTTCTGTTCTAATTTCAGAATAAGAAATCAGTTCATTCATGCTGAGAAGTTTGTTCTTTGTTCAAGTTTTTGGTCAGGTCTGGAATTCAGTGATTAAGAAAAACTCCAATATTTAATTCTTTTTACATAATTGACATTTACTTATAGTATAAATGGACACTGTAAACAAACTAAAGATGACATTACTATTATCTGTGGTATAATGTTGTTGTCAAGATTGTTTATGTAGATGGCTACACAAAATCTGGAGCTGCAAGGGAGGTAACTGATAATGTGTTCAGTCAACAAAGGATGACAACTTGTCTCAGCATCTCTGAAGTTGAGTGAAATTTTTGTGTTAGCTGCTTTTATAATCCCAGATGTGTCGTTCATGATAAATCTTGTTTATATTTTAAGTAAACATACATGGCATTTTAGACAAATATTGAAAATGTGAGAAAATTTTTCCTGAGCACCAATAAAAACAAACACATTTATATGTGAAAGAATGTCAAAGACTTAAAGTTTTGTTTACACTAAACCTCTTATTTCAATAGAAGGGTTAGAAAACAATACTTATAAAAACTTCATCATCATTTATGCTTTAAGTCTGAACCATTAACAGATGGCACATCTTCTTTTATTGTTTTCAGGATTCTTAAAAATTTATAGCACACTGTTAAATGCCATGCTGAGAGGCTGCCATCAGGGAGAATGCACTTCATCTTGCAACACTAATATTGACAAGGAAACTGTTGAAATGAGTAAGATTAATGCAGACATATAATTGCAACAGTTGAGTGAAGTTACATCAACTAAATCATGCCAGCTGCACAGATCAACTGTGATTAGAGAATGAGATGACAGAGGTTTTATACGAAAAAGTTCCAATGGGGCAAAATGACAAAAAGTAACAATGTATGCAACAAATGCTATGAATCAGCATGAGTCAGTAAAAAAAGCAAAATTTATGTATTTTTACCACTTTTTGGTGCAGTCTTCTTTTGGTCATATATTTCATCCAGGAATATTACTGAAATATGCGAAGAATGTAATAAACATTGCAAATCCTTTAAATAGGTACAGCCCCAAAAATTGATCATCAGACTACTAACTCATTAATGCAGCCATTATGCCAACATTCTGGTGAACAAGTTCACACCTTAAATCTATTGTTTAACTTCATTTCAGATCATATTCAGTCAGCATGGATGTTTTTCACGCCTCACTTAGACAAATAGTACTAATTACATGTGTTTTCACACATTTTAATTATTGATCATCATTACAATGCAATGAATGGGCATCCTGTAATACGATCTAAAAAATGACACCAAGCAATTCTATAAAGGACCCAGTATAAAATCTGAGGGGATAATCATACAGGTTATAAGGTTTTTGTTTCCTTTTGTTTATTCACACAATCAAGCACTTTTCTCATGAAACACAGAAATTTTCACCAATTGTTTTAGGTATGGGAAATTGGCCTCACAATATTTATGTCAAATTTTTGTAAACAAAAAGTATTTCAACAGTCCCCAAAACTTTATGCTGTGTATTTCAAATAATTTACATGAATATCCTTTTGGGATGCATGTATAAAAGGAATTAATTGTTTGATGGTATTTATTCCAATGTATTATGTCATTTCAGATTGTAAAACAATGAACACTTCAATAAATGTCTGGTGGAAACCTGTATACCAGTCATTTGAGTATTTAAATCTTGACCAGAGATACCCAGACTAGTTACAAATATAGCATTTCTAGAGTCAAAACATCTCTAAATACCCTTTAGATAAAGATAATGTTCCGAGTCTTTGACCTGAAACCAATCAACTGTGGGCTGTGGCCAAAACATCTTATCTCCACAAGCTTTAACCTTGTGTGTATTTCCCTATGCCTAATCAAAAGGCTGACGTAAAGCATCTTATTGAAATTAAGACCAGAATAATCAACATTAGAAGACGTTTCTGTTGAAAGAATTCTCACCTGTATATGTCCTCCCTTTGTGTCAGCGTTTACGTAGCTTTAAAGTTAATGAAAGATGGCTGTGTTTCCATACTCTGTTGAAGTATTGGAGATTATAAATGGCTATGTGAATCTTTAAAAGAATAGGAATATGATCATCCAGTTTCAGGTTCCAAGTGAAAACAAGGCTTTGTAGGAGTACAGAAAATTCCATTATGTTGGGCAAGAACAGTGGGGATTGCACATGCATTGCCTTGGTAGCAACACATAGCAATAACAAATCCAACCAGTCTACTAACAGAGCATTCGATACCACACAAAAATGCTGAAAAACTAACTCAGATAACTTAGAAGATGGTGTATCTTGAATAATACATAAATCAGTTGGTCAGTCAGTTGGTCAGAGTTACCCTAGGTTTTAGTGGCCTAGAGAAAGAGAATACTGTACAAGTGTATTACTTACAAAACAAAACATTAATTTCAAGTTGACCACATAAAGATGATAAAGGATTATTCTAGATATTGTGTTGAAGTGTAATGTGAGTGAAGAAAGCTTAACAATTAAGCTAGGGAGATTTATCCATGACAGATGGAAACCATCTGTGTCTGCAAGTATATACTATGTAAATACTAGACTTACTATAGCCTAGATCTTTTCCTTCGTGTATATTTCATTCAGTTTCCAAACAAACAATGTATTTGAAATTCTAGATGTAACCACAATATGTGTTTTTGGAAAAGAAAATATTCTGGTAAATAGTTTTGAAATTCTAGATTTCTCAACAAAATGCCTTTTGGAAAAGAAAACATTCTAGTATGTTCTAGTGATACTGTTGATCATTTCAGTAGGAACATGTGTCCTGTATGCTTTTGAAATTAATGAGATATTGTAGCTTCGAGATTCTACCACACACAAAGAAAAAAGTGCATGTAGTCCATGGATAGGAAGCAAGTAACTGATTCTAGATCTATTTGATTATTCATTCCAATTGAACAGAATTGATTTTCATGAACAGTTATCCTTATTCAATCCTCATGTCCTTTTTTCTAAACTATCTCCGATTTACCCCTAGTTAGTCAGTATGACTATTTACTGGTGAAATAAAATGTCTTGAAGAGAAGCCTTTTATAGTGACATAGAATGAGAGAGATTTGTTTACTCAATGGGCAAGGTGAAGGTCATTTGATTCAGATGTCATAGATATATACAGAAGCAATATCATATGAATTCAATTGAAAAGATTAATTTGAAATTGGTGATTTATGTAAGAGACTTAATGCACTCATTGTAAATAACAATATACATTCATTAAAACCACTGTATACCATAAAGAGAAACAGCAATAATCAGATAGGCATATTATGTCTGAATGTTCAATTAAATTAGAACATTTTTTAATGATCATTAATAACCAGTTGTTACATTAATTCTCAGAAAAACAGACTTATAAAATAGCCAATAAAATTAAAGTGATGTGTGTGTGTGCGCGCGTGCGTGCGTGCGTGTGTGTGTGTGTTGAGTTAGTAACTGTGTTGAGTTCTTAAATCATTCATGTATGAACACAACATAACACTAATAACACAACAGAAGATGATACATTGTATATTTACTAATTACTACAAATATAAGATCAGAATGGGGGATAGGACAGGACTATAAAGTGACCATATTAAATTCAGAAGGCAAAAAAGTCTATAGCAATGAGCAGCCAGAGCAAATAGTTCAGTGTAAATTATGAATGATCTGAGTAAGGTTCAAAATATTGTTTTCAGGATTCTTAAAAAATTTCAAAATTTTCAGATTTAACTTCATGTCAAACAATGAGATAGTAACAAATTTTAACAAACAATACAAAATGTACAGGTATTGTAAGTTTTATGAGTCATCACTCAAGTTACTTGTCTCCACTTAAATAGTAATAGGGTGAATGAATGATTTTCACGATCATTTCAATTCATCAACAAAGTTCTTTTTGATTTTGTATAAAGCTGTAAATTATATGGTCACAAGGGATGGTCAGATTATAGGAAAGTATACAGAATACTGGCAATTCAATCATTTGCAAAATAAAGAACAAGAAGTATAATGAATTATAATTTCAATCTCTTAACCCATAATTATATCTTACACTTGGTCATTATGTAATCATATACAATATACAAAATATTTTCTCAGATAAATGCCTTTGTGGATGTACATATCACAGATTTTTATTCAGTTGGTCATGTTATCTTTTGAAGATTTTTAAGTACATTAGATATGACTTAAAATTATATAAGAATTTATGGTGAATCACGATGTTTGATTTATAAACTAAGGTGGGGGCATTAATTAGGGAGGGGCATAAATTTGGGGATATTTGGTAGATTTATATAAACTCTGAAACTCTTCTATCTTACTTTCTCATAAGAACTTCATACTGTTGTGCTAAAACAAGTTTATCCTAAGAATCATCCAATAGGCTTAACAACACAGTCTGAAAAAGTGTCAAGAGGAGATGTTTATCCTAGCAGATTAAATAAAAGAAAACATTTTGAGTCTGTGATTATATTTTCTATGAATATTTAGAGTGTTTCCCACAAATGTGTTGTGAAATACATTTTATTTTTTGCGTGTTATTTTCAGCTCGCCATTCTTTCTTCCCCGTCACAATTGAATTATAAAACTGCTGCAGTGGTATTTTATTATCATTCAAAGAAAGTGCTTTAAGTGCTTTTGAAGTTGTATTCCATTGTTGTATCTTCAATGCATTTAAATTGAGTAAACAATACTTGGAGTGGGAAACAAAATGAATTATGTCTAGACTAGTAGCGAAATTCATTTGATAAATTGATAGAGATAAATCAAAATTGTAATTTCAGACAGGAATGCACAGTGCTGCTGCTTGGTCTTCGTAAAATGCCTTCTGTTACAAAAATAGATGTTGGTCATCGCATCTGTTTATCTTTTCTATTCAGTTATACAAAAGCAAATATATATTTTTCATAAATAGCCAAGACATTTTTTTACTGTAGTTATTTATCGATAACACAAAACCAAATTTTGTTTCAAACAGACTAGATGGTCATTAATGCAGCTTTAAAAAATCCCTGAACCGTTTTTGCATTATACAGAATAATCAAGAAAATACCCGGGACAAAGGTAGATTTCTCTTTACAAAACGTTTCTAAAATCCCCTGACAGCAGTAGATTTCTTCCATCTGAAATAATTATCTAACTGCACTCTTGAAAAACAGATGAACACGTTGCAATGTAAAGAAATATGAGCATTTTGTAAAGCCATCGGGCATGTTGACTGGCTGAGCTTACTGAGTGCAAAGTTTAGTTTCCAGCGTAGAGAAAGCAATATTTTCCATAAGAAAATTAGTTTTCTGTAAGGTACAAATCCATTCACAGACATGAAGGACCCTCAAGCCAATGTAATAGCTACAAATAGCCAAGTTAGAGAAATGGAATTAGTGCTTCATTAACAATCTTTATTAAATGCAAAATGACCCCTAAAGAGACAATCAATATGAGCTGATGGAAATTTGGCAGTAAGTCAATACAGATTCATGTGAAATCAGTAAATGAAAGAACTAACAACACGTAGCAAGCAGATATTGCTGTTGAAGTAGATGATGGAGAATCTGGAATGCACAATTCAGGACTAACCAGGTTTAAAAGTACAAAGTAATTAAACAATGAAGTTGATAAATTCTCCACATTTTGTTTTCCAATCAAACTGACACTAAAACAAATATTTTTTGGCATTTGTTTAAGATAACCAGCACTAAACTGAGGTGTAAAGTGACCAACTGTATTTTGTCAAGTTATATATTCGCATTGCCTCAACTACCTGTCAAATTAAGTAAACGTACTTCAGAATGCCAGCAAAAAACGTTTAAAATACAGTAAAACCTTGATATAAAGACAATCTTTGGGACCAAATACACATTCTTAATATTGAGTAGGCCTCATTATGCAATAGAAATATAGAATCTGGTCCAAAATAAATGGTTGTTATAATAAGATGGTCTCAACATTAAAATAGTCACTAAGTGAGGTTTTATTGTATATTAGGTTAAATATCCAAAATCCATAACATACTGTCAAAATTGGGAAAATTGCACATGAAATCTTGCTTCAAGTATATAAGGTTGTAACTATGACGCCAGTTGAATGATGAAAAATTATGAAGGTAGACAATGCTATTTGCTTACTTTATTTGGGTGTTCTGTAGTCAAGTGGTTATAGTCACTGACTTTTGTAACCACTAGCCCCTCTCCACTGTGAGTTTGAGTCCCAACTGGGACCAAATTTCACATGTGAGGAAGCTGTCTAGCTAGCCTACAGATGGTCACAGGTTCTACCCAGGTGCAAACCTTGGATTTTTCTCTACTATTAAAGTGTTGCCAAATGACCCTGGCTGTTGGTGCAACATAAATATGAAAAACAAACAGTTCTTACTTTATTTACTTACTGTTTTTGTGTAAATATTATGTCCAGCTTAATAAATAAGATTAGTATAACCCAAGGGTCTCCATGGTTTAGTGAGTATGGTCTTTGACTAGTAATCACTAGCCCCTCACTACTGTGAGTTTAAATCTGATCCAAGACCAGAAAAACTTCATATGTGAGCATGGAAAAGTCACCAAATGACCTTGGCCGTTGGTGCAACATTAAACCTAGAGAAAAAAACACTATGGCCAGACAGGAGCTTGCTGGTGTTTCTAATACCATCACGTAACAAATCAAAATGTCCAGAAATAAAAAATGTCAATTTTTCTAGGACAATTGGAACAAAATTTATAAAACATCAAAGTATGAAATACCCTTCGTAAGCAATTTTCTCTATCCCTCAAACAATATATTTCCTAAATTTTGACAACATTATGTTGTATTGCCATCAAATATCAATTCCCATCAGAATCAAAACAATTACCAAATATAGCTACAGTACTGAGAACATTTGAGAAACTAAGCTATTTGATTTATCTCGGAATGCTCCAGTTGTACATAAATTCTACAAACAAATAGTGAGATGCTTGTTTTAGAGAAAAAAAATAAGATCACAAAATATAAAAGTATTGTTTGGAAATAAATACAACTTTCTGTGTGTATATTAATCCATAGAAAATTCACTCAAGTGCCAGAATTTTGTTTAATACACCTATGGTAGCAACATAACAATTTTTCCAATGGCAAGAAAGTATCCTTATAGTGCTCAAGTGGTTAGGTAGGTGATACTAAATAGGCTTACAGCAAGCAATTGATAAAGCATTGTAACAAATCCATAAATTTAGGTACATGATTATTATGCATTACCATGTACTTATCATCTTGTCATTTTTACTTGCCATCTTCATCAAGCCTTCTATACACCATGACATATCATGCAATTTAAGCCACTATCATGTATTTCTGATGATTAAGCTAAAGCATAATGGCACTCACAAAACACCGCACATTGTAGTTAAACACAGACAATTGATACTTGTCAGAATAAACAATGATATCAGGCAGTCATTGAACTCTACTCATAACCTGACATCTCTTGAGGATTATTATTCTGTTTGGAAGTTACATTCCTTGATAATCTATTTGTATGTATACATAAGATTTTCTTTTTTTTCTGATCTTATTTGAGATGACCAAACCATGTATACAAAAAAATTATACATATGAATGATCCTGATCAATTAATGATAATTGAATGCAGTGATTATTTTGATAATGACTATGAAGTAACTTATGACCAACATCATTAGGATCAGACAGTTACAAGTGAGACAGATGTTGTTTAGAATTCATACACTGAGCTCATCATTAGGATCGGACAGTTACAAGTGAGACAGATGCTGTTTAGAATTCATACACTGAGCTCATCATTAGGATCGGACAGTTACAAGTGAGACAGATGCTGTTTAGAATTCAGACACTGAGTTCATCATTAGGATCAGACAGTTACAAGTGAGACAGATGTTGTTTAGAATTCATACACTGAGCTCATCATTAGGATGAGACAGTTACAAGTGGGACAGATGTTGTTTAGAATTCATACACTGAGCTCATCATTACGCAACACAATTCAGCTCAAACCAATAACAGTATTTAATACAATTCTTCAAACACTTACATATAACATGATAATACAAGTTATAACAATATTAAGTGGTTTAAATGAATACAAGACAAAATAATTTTCAAATTATTTTACTATCATCAAATTGAGAATTTGTATTTAACATCTAAATTTATATAAATAGGAGTTGACTCAGCAAAACTGAATTACTACCTAAACTAAATTTACCTGTGCAACAACCCTGTACTAAAATGCTATAAGAACAGTTATAAACTATGCACCAACTCTGTACAAACAAAATCAACTTGCCTCTTTCAATAAGCTTTTTCATATAATACTGTAGTTTCACTAACTTTCATTGGGGATTTGATGACGTGGATGGGCTGATCCACAAAATTAAATCCGCATGAATATAAATACAGAGATATCTGTCACCATCTGAAATTTGGCAATATTTGAAATTGTGCTGCAATACAACTTCCGGGATGTTCGGACATTAAAAAATAACAAGCTTCAAGGACCGGTTATTGTTTGAGTAATTGTCAGTTGGAAAATTATGTTTACCAAAATCAGTAACCAAACAGGTCTCAGTTTAAGTTCAGTGATACAATGGATATCTCTTGCATGTTGTATAACCTTTGATGGGGTCCTGTTTCCACTTCTTACTTGCAGGGTTATTTTGTGAGAAAAAGATAAGAGAACAAAAAGGATTTTTTTTTAAAAAAATCATAATGCATGAATTTAGCTATTTCAGTAAAAACCTTGAAAATTGAGCCTAATGAAAATAAATGATACCACAGCATTAGCATTTAGGAGTAATGTTACAAACAAATAGTTTTTAGATTTGCAAACGTATCTTAAAGATCAAACTATTGTGACACTAAACCCAGGAAAAAACAAAACAATGATGACCTGTCAATAACACATATCACATATCAGATGACAATAGAACTGGTCTTGAGAAAAATCAATAAGTGGTGAATTTTTTCATTGTTGCTGGACATGAAAATCCAATTAAACAATTCATTGTTGAATGTTACTTAATTTCAGTTTTGTATACATTAAATGGTATTATGTAAATTACCAATCGATCTTTTGCAGAGAAAAAAGAACACAAATAAAAATGCCAACTTGAAATATGAGAGAAAAAATACCACTCATTTAGTGGAATCTGTCTGTTAGCACAAGCAATTATTGAAGTTTGGTATCAAAGTCAATTGAAAGTCTGTTGTTTTCACTTACATCACAGTGATAGCCCAAGGCATGTTTTAACATAATGATGTTGTCATTTATCACCAATGAAGGTAAACATAATGAAGCTCAATGTATAAAACAGAGGCAGCTATCAAGCTGCGTGGTGGTCTTGCAGCGGGTGTCATATAATCTTGTAGTGGTTGTCATATAATCTTGTAGCAGTTGTCCTATACTCTAGCAGTGGTTGTCATATAATCTAGCAGTGGTTGTCATAATCTCATAGTGGTTGTCATATAATCTTGTAGCAGTTGTCATATACTCTTGTAGTGGTTGTCATATACTCTATCAGTGGTTGTCATATACTCTATCAGTGGTTGTCATATAATCTTGTAGTGGTTGTCATAATGTCATAGTGGTTGTCATATAATCTTGTAGCAGTTGTCATATACTCTATCAGTGGTTGTCATATAATCTTGTAGTGGTTGTCACATACTCTAGCACTGATTGTCATATACTCTATCAGTGGTTGTCATATATTCTAGCAGTGGTTGTCATATAATCTTGTAGTGGTTGTCATATACTCTTGTAGTGGCTGTCATATACTCTTGTAACAGTTGTCATATACTCTATCAGTGGTTGTCATATAATCTTGTAGCAGTTGTCATATACTCTATCAGTGGTTGTCATATAATCTTGTAGCAGTTGTCATATACTCTATCAGTGGTTGTCATGTAATCTTGTAGTGGTTGTCATATACTCTATCAGTGGTTGTCATGTAATCTTGCAGTGTTTAACGGGTCATATTTTCTTGGAATGGATGAACGACTACAATACATCAGAGTGGTAATGTGCCGCAACATCTTGGATCAGCTAAGGTGCCAATACTCTCTTCAAGTACTTAAGATGCCATACTTTTTAAGGGTGATTAAGGTGCCATATTCTCTTGGAGTGCTTTATGTGTCATACACTCATAGAGTGCTTAATATGTCATACAATCTTAGAGTGCTTCATGTGTCACACGCTCTAAGAGTGACTAAGATACATCATCTAGTTGTGGTAATGGGGCCATATACAGATTAAAGTAACTACAATGCTTATGACAGGCTCAAAAGCCACAACACTTTGGAGAGCTAGATTTCAATGCTGGGTACATTAAAGTGATTTGGTACCAGAATCCTTTTTTACTGAATATTTATATCGGTAATAAACAATTCCTGTCTTTATGAGTGACACTAAAATGATAATGAAACATCCTTAAGATGTCATATAACAATATCAGATAAGATGTACAGGTATACAGGAGTTATTGTATATTGAAATACTTGTAGATATCAACTGTTGATAAACAGTTTTATTACAGAGCAATTGAGAGCCACCTGTCCAATAAAGCATTATGCAGCTTCATTAGGAGACAATTAATAATTATTACATATCATTCTTAGCATCCGTATGTATACATCATGATGATAAAGGTTAGAATATAATTATTATGCACATTTGCATGGTATCCAAAATTTGGTTTAAATGCACCTATTCTAAAGTGATGTTCAGCTACCAGTCTTAACTAATTCAGTTACCAGTCTAACTACAGCAGGTTTTCCTTAAGTTTCAAGTTAGTTCTTAATTAGTCTTAGAATTGAATATTTTAAGTTACTTTACACATGAAACTCACCACCATAGGTTGTTAACACTGAAAGTGATTCATTTCATCTATAAGGTTATGGCAACAACGCAACCAATCATCTTGGCCACAAGTACAGGGTATATCCAATCAAATCACATGACAGTCAGATTGAGAAGATCTTATTCACAGATATATGTATACAGTTTAATACTGCAAGTATAACTTAGCAAGAAAATGTAAATTTCAATGGAGGCGATTACAAGTCCTTAAATAATACGCAGTACATAATAAAAATGGATCGCATTTTTTTATGGTTTTTGTATCCATTTTCGGATGAATTGATAAACATCAGAATCTAAGACTTGAACAACCAGATTTTTTCATCATGAAAACCAACCAAAACTGCTTTAAAACAGAAATAAAGGCACCACCCTGATTTTCTAATGCTAATGGGATAGAACTCCTACGGTTTATAAATTAAACCAAAGGACAAAAACATAAAAGAAATCAACCACAACTTTATTATGATCAAGTATAATGCCAACCATGTTTATTGGATTAATTCGAATATGTTTTCATTTCATGGCAGGATTTTATGGTTTACCCAATCCTGGCAAACTCACAACTTTTTAAAGCCCTGTAATGGGAACATGGTGAAACACAAACAAACATTACATTGCTCTTTTCTGTAATAGTTGCAATAAAAAGAGAAATTAAATTTAAATTAAGTAGTTTGTAAATGACCACATACTCAATGTTCTTGCTGTGAACCATATGAGAAACATTAATGCCGTGATTTTACAACATTTACTGTTTTTGTTAACAATAAAATAAATACATACAGACATAATAGACTTTGCCAGTTGTTAATTTTTTTTAAAAAAAATCCTTGGTTTTGATCGTAAAAACGAAACAAGCTGTTGCTAACAACTGTAAAATGTTCATCCACGAAAGGAGTAGAATGTTTGACATGACTCAACGTAATTAAACATTTAATAAGAATTCAAAGTCAAGGTTGAGTTGCATAGAAACAACTTTTATAATAGGTTTTCAACTGAGAAAATTGGAGATAAATAAACGTGTGTTTGATTAAAATATAGGAAAACTATCTGATGTCAGTGACTAATGGTTTCCATTGTTCCACACAAAGGTTAAAGGTCATCAGTTCATTTATCAAAGGTTAGAGTTCAGTTTGCTTTAACATTATTATATTTTCATCTCCTTTCCTTTGCAAGCCATGATCAGTCTAATCAGGAATGGAGACTTGGTCTTAACATCCATCTGTGCGAACAAGCAGCAAGACAAATATATGCTTACTAGCATGAATCTAACTCAAATGATGATTTGCATATCACAGTGTGTTAATCATTTAAAGCCTGCCAGATATTGATGACACTACATCAAATACCCATATAAAGTTCACAGCATGCTTTGTTGCATGTTCTGTCGCAATGTCACAGGGCTTTATGTTCTACTGTATAATGCATACCATCAAAGTGCTGTTTGGGGGGGAATTAGCTCCCATCATTTATGTTAAAGGTTGAACTCAAGATCCAATCTAACTTTTAACAAAAGCCTTGTATCGTAATTAAAACAAAATATATTTACAGTACATGAATTATTTAACAATTAATTTTGAAATCAAAATCAATGTTCATTTGAGATTCCCAGCATTTAAACTTTAACATAACATTTTATCCTGGTTATAATCTAAACTTCAGTTCCTGATTCGGAGAACAGAACACACATAATATATAGTACTGGTGACTCGTAACAACTTGTCATGGAAACAGTTTGAACAAACAAAAGGACAACATGATATAATTTTAACTAGAAATTACGGATAATGAGGAAAAAACATAAGAAAACTTACTATTGTCTTAATGTTCAGGTATTATCTCATTATAGGTTTAAAATACATAAGAAATAGAGAAGCAATACTGAAAATAAACTGATCTTCATAATGGTTTTAACATTGAAGTTATCTCTATGCAAGGTTTTACTGTAATCTGAAAAAGCCAACACAGGCCCAAAATGACTGAATATCAATCAAATTATATCAACTACCTTCCCACTCAGATTATTGAACTCTTCTAACTGACATGCATCACCAGTAGTCATTCCCTAGCAATAAATGTTGGAATAAAAATATTAATAATTGGTTAAATAAACAGATGTATGATCGAGATAGAACTATCTCAATGTTGCATTTAGTAATGTTGTGTAATTAATTCCTCCTATAAAACATCCACAATTAAATAAACTGAAGATTGTGCAAGATAATAAGGTTATAAATATCCATTGTTTTTAAATAAAAAGTTTATTTAGCATCAAGGTATGATAAAACCCGTGTTAACAACCACCTATGTTAAATCACATAATTCCCAAAGGCCACAGGTTCCTTATGTGGTTCCTGAATAAGTATATTTATCAATGCATGTATGATCAGCAATAACACAAATACATACATTTTATAAAATCATGATGTAAAAAATGAGGTCATCCATGCTACCTTGCTCAACTTACAGCATGTAGGCAGCGCTTTGACATTTTTGAAACATATCTGAATGTTTGCATCATAACCTGTAATCCACTGATCCATTCACGTATGCACTTTTTTACACTAATGTGTTTTTAATGGACAAATAAATTTTTGTTAACAATGATGCTGTCAAAATACAGGTAAGTCAAATCAAGTAATTCTATCCATTGATTAGCAGGTGAGAAAAACAGCATATAGTCATTTTGAACTTTTGCATCTGATAATAGTGTGAAAATGAATCTAATGGACTTAAATTTTGTTATGAATCTTCATATTTTTCAGTTTCACAATTTGAATTTCCACATCATAACTTCATTGAAAATAGAAGGAAATTTGTGGGGACTGACAAGCTTTCTTAGCATTTCAAACTTGAAATTTAACAGTTCAGAGAAAGGTCACCAATAAATATAGGTGATAATGTGCAGTAAGTTCATTATTGACCACAAAACCTCTGAATAAAGGCAAACTGCAATAAATAAAATACTGACATATCATTCTTCTAACTTCAGTGGCCTTCACATGTTTGACTGTAAATTTGTTCCATGGAATCCTGGTCAGTCTGAACTTACCTGAGTAAACCCAAACTATTACCAACTTCACTGTCAGATTTCAGTACATATAGAGAAAGTATACCACAATAACAGGTACTGAGATCACTATATCATGAATTAATAATAACACACTAAATATGAACAAATAATAGATGATTTTGAGGGAACAAAAGATTTAAAAAATGCAAATATTAATTTGTCTGAATTATTGAAAAATGAATTAAATTTGGCAGTTTACTACACAAACATTGAAACTATATATTGACTTTGTCAATCATTCACAAAAAATGAAGTTTCAGAAGTGGCACTTGCAATCATCAGCATAATTTATTTAATACATAAAATCAACAGACAATGTCTGAACTGACAGGTGCTTTAATTAAATTCAGATCAACAGTACAACAAACCATTACCTGATTACATAACTGTACATGAAGGGGAGCGTAAAAAGGAAACAGGAAGTTTACTGGTTTTCAATACTTCCTTATGGTAATCAAGAAATCTGGAATTCTTTTGATTTGTCATCTGTTTTGATAAAACAATCAGCACCCTCTAAATACTTCACCTAAATTGTTACTGGAGTTGATGATTGTTAGATTGAACATTCTTGTCCACCCACGGTTTATATACGAGTCAGTACCAGGAAGACACAAAAAGTCTGAAGCTGAAATGAAAAAAAAACCATCTAAATCAAGTGTTTGACAAAAAAAAGCAGACAAGAATTATCAATCAATTGAGCCTAAATCAATTAAAACATACTTGGCAAGACTGACATACACTTAGAAATAATTTTAATTGGAATTCTTTGGCATTTACTGCAATATGTCACAAGAACCAGCCACAAAACTGAATGAATACATTTGTTTACAGAAAAATGGTTTAATGGTGCATAGCCAGGAATCTGTAAGATTTCACCGGCTATGAAATATTCCTGCAAACCATCTGTATGACACTTCCTAGGAAATGGGTAGTACTAATTAATAGTCTCATGATA
This sequence comes from Lutraria rhynchaena, assembly GCA_008271625.1. Lineage (NCBI taxonomy): Eukaryota > Metazoa > Mollusca > Bivalvia > Venerida > Mactridae > Lutraria > Lutraria rhynchaena. The sequence goes on from VIBL01000010.1 coordinate 4,867,812, forward strand.
GCTCTCAAAGGAAACAGGTACCAACCATTCTCTAATAATTAATGGTGTTTTAAGTCAATCATAGAAGTATGGCATGATCAGGTGCTAAAAAAAGTACACACCCAGTAGAAATCATTAACCTAAGTGGTGCTGTTTGTTAGTGTTATTACTCATTATATAATTGAGTTTTAATTGAATTATGAAATAGAAAACATTGTTTCTTATAATATGACAAAATTGGTATCTAAGTATATTTACAATATGATTGGGTTATAAATACAACCAAATTTTGCCAAGCAATACTTTAATGATAAATGGACAGCTATAGAATTAACCATGCATAAATCAAAGATTTATGAAAACACAGAAGAATAATTTGATGGTAGCACAGAGAGCTGGGAGACATGCTTTGGCTCAGTTAAAACACAAAGTTTCATTATGCAGAATTTGTTTAATGCTTTTGATAACTTGTACCATATTATTCCAGACTTTCATTCTGAGAAAGGTGCAATGAACATGACAATTCCAAGACTCATAATTTGTTCATCAATAAACTGACTTCTGTCAATGACAGACCACAGTATCATGTGATGCTTAATTTATCAGGATATGTCACTCTAGGTTGTACAAGTTTTCAGATATTTTTATCCAAACAAACCTTTTATAGGTAGATATTGACAATGTATTTTATAAGGTTTTACATCTGTGTACAACAGCAATTCAGTTATATACAGCAAGTGTTGACCAAACCATTTTAGTTTATTTTGTACCAGTACTACCTCGTTTTGTACAAGTAACTGTAACCCACTTCTCCACATGTTCTGTACTTGAGGTTAAAACTCACAAACTCTAAATATGAAGACCAAACTGTTCCACCAATAGAGCTAAGCAGATGGGCTTGAATAAAGACAAGATAAATGTTTACAAGAGTTGCAATGGATATGTTAGGTGCAAAAAGGAAGACATTCCATACTAGGGAGAAGGTTAGTCATCAGAAATCTCTGACATGTTGATGATTGAGGCACTGTATACCTCCAAGTTCTGCTCACATCAAGTATGATGATAAATTCTTCATTTTAATGTGGTGCATACAGCTGGACTTAGTCAAGATAAAAATATTTCTGTGAGTAGAAAATACAAGATGCATAAAAAGCAACATCCGTAATACTCAAGTTTGAGTAAAGGCATATTGTTTTATCTAAATATAGCTAGGTGGAGAACATCCACCTGTTTAAAACTACTAAAAGTCTCAGATATAACGATATAAAACTAATAAACATAGCTTGTGAATGCCTACAAATTGTAACATAGAAAAATCTATGTCATAATTGCCTCAGTATAGTGATATATTATTTAGTATAATGTAATATTAATGAGTATTACTGTTCGAAGCTTTTATCACAAGAAACTGTCAAATTATGCTTTATAGTACAAAGACTTATTCTTTCTCTGTGAATATTTCTGACATTTTCATTGAATCTATTAAATTACTAATGTGGCCATACATTATAGAAGATCATTATGTATATAGTTTCAGTATAAACGCAACGATGATATTTAAATGACATTGTATAAAAAGGGAGCCATTTGTCATCCTACCCACCAGGGGAGAAAGATGATACCTAAAACAAGGGTCTGCCTGCATGGGGCCACTTTAATAATAAATGCTTGTTATGATGATTTCAGCACTACAGCAGCTCCACATATCCAAACAATAGTTTGAATAATACAAATTATCCAGACTAAAAACAGCCAGTCATTATAATTTCTGTGTTGATAATAAATTTAAAAAATGTTCAATGCATAAGTTCCTCACATGACATGTTTTAATTCTACACAAAGATATACATATGAATTTTTAATATTAAATACTACACAAAGATCTGCATATGAATTATTAAATATTCAATACTTCACAAATACATTTGTGACAGATATTTAACATTATGCAATATTTTCATTTAATTATGAACCAATGAAATTAAGCTGCTATGATAAATTTGACTTTTCTAGTATTTCAAGAGTTATGATGAGTAATCCACATCTCTGCTATAATCTGTACAAAGAGCTGTACAATATAGTTCAACATAAAATGGATAAAGTATAAGCAAGTTTATAAATGCAATGAAAAATAAGTGAAATTATTTTCTGTCTAATGTGGAATGACTCTAAACCATTTGATTGTTGACAAGTCAATTGAATTGATTATACTGCAGCATCTTTAAGTTTTATTTATATTTTTGACTCTCTGAGTGAGATACTAAATCAAGTCAATGAACACATACTTACTTATAGTTTTTATACCATGGTTTGCACAAAACCTTATAACAATAAAACTGTTGAGTCAATACTTAAAGACAGGCTTCAAGTCAAAGAGGATATTTTTTCTGCCCCTCTTTTTACAAAAGTAATTTGTTTCATGCAAAAAATCGTGTTTCTGGACTTTTTAAATTATTTTTTATGACAATTTGCTCAATTGTATTTTTGTCATTGGGGTTTAACAGCCAGGGTCATTTGGCAACTTCCCAGCTTTAACGGTGGAAGACGACCCCAGGCATGCACCTGGATAAAACCACTGACCTTCAGTGAACTAGCTGGCAACATCCTCTCATGTTAAATTTGGTATTAAGTTGGACACTTACTCACAGTGGTGAAGGGTTCAGCTATTGGAAATGATACAGCTCATTGATAAATAATTATTCCAGAGCCAGATTTCAGATATATACAACATTCAAGTACAAACCATAATAAATAAACTACACAGTAGATATATGCAGCTTGTCTGAAAACTTGGCCATTGACAATAGTACAAAATCTAGTAGATATAATTTACTAGCTTACTATAAAAGCAATTCATTCAATATATATATACATATATCAATAATGTTTTGTGTAGGATTTATCAAGTGTATTACTTGGTTTTATAACAAACATGCTATGTAGTAGTAATAATTTCATTAAATCATAAGTTACATACAGCATACTGATTCCAAACAAATAATTTGGAGCTATGAAACTTACCATATAATTTCCCCAGACAGGAGTTGAGTATAATCACTGACAAAACATATTCATAGACACGAATAATGTTTTATTAATTACGGATGCACAAATGTACAATAAAATGTGTATTGTCATATTATCAATTAAAAAAATGCAACTACATTCTGAATTTGAAAGCAAAATATATTTTCATTTCCCCCCCCACATTTGTTTATGTAAATGTTAAGTGAATCACCAACAAACAGTTAATATTCAATTAGAAACATAGAAGATGTAAGGTAGGCAACTCTACCAATATCATGTAAAATAAGATTCAAAGAGTTACTTACCTCAACAATGGTTATCACAATAGTGCTCACAATAATGATGATGTTAACTTGTCAACAAATGATGTCGCAGACCCACCATGTCACAGGCATCTAACAAAATTCAGCCAGTAACCACTTACCTGACATCGGACAAAAGCTACTGGTGACATTTTCAACCCATTTGTACATCTTGCTTAAAAATAGTATGCTTCAAAATTTTATTAAATGAAGTTTTCATTTTCAGCTATTCTTCAGTGGAATAATTCCCACTTTATGGCTAAAAATTTGTAAAATACATGAAACTGTGCTGTAATTATTATAAAACAAATACATCTGTTGTCAACTTTGTACAGGACTGAATGGGATGTTCTGGGTATAACAAAAAACAAGCTTGTTTTAGATGGCCTCCAAAATTTGTGTAAAATTATTTTCTGAAAATGGCCATAATCTGAATCAAGTGTACTTTTTATTAATCATGGCACAACAGATGACTGTATGTTACTTCTCAGGTTTTTCATAAACTGCTATATAATTTATCAAAACTTAAAAAAACATACCACCACTTAATTGTAAACTTTAACGCTTTGAATAATTTCAAGACTGTACGTGTTTCATGCAATTTATTGGTGTGAAATCTTTTTAAATCCTGTGTGGAAATGTACTCTTTGGTCAAATCATATTATCTGACAATACCGAAGTACAAAGTCAATGCATAATACCACTTGTACAATTTTATATACACCTCAAAATCAACCATGAAATGTTTAGATTTACTCTCTGACAGTGCTGTGTGTTCAGTATTTTCATCCCAGTCCATTTATTTAACCACACATTCCTGGATGTCAAAACCAGAACTACATGGTTGAGAATGTCAAACACTGTTTCAAGTTGGTTCCATGGAACAATGATATATCACTTGAGTAACTGAATAAAAACTTGTCATCACACAGAGGAACACAAAACAAGAATGATGTTTGGATATTCAAGGTCCAGCATAATACAACTGTTTGGGAGAAATAAAACAGCACAATACTAATTAATATTATTCAATATATGAAATCAATAAGCAAACAAAATATTATTATTAATATGTTTATTATCCAAATACATTAATAAGTTACAACAAAACACAATTATTGTACATGCTATGTAACAGTAACCATATCTTCAGATGGCAAAGACATTTTCTACCTTTTATATGTAATCATTACCGGTATTTGTATAAGTATCAAATATGAAAAAGTATAACAATATCAATAAAATCAACATAACGTATATATTTATCACATCTAACAATGCAAATGCTATAAAATATCAAATGCATCCCAATATGGCACAGATACATATCTAAATCACAAAAATATCACACTTCTCCACGGAAACAAACACATACAGTAAGATTAGTTTATTAGTTTATTAGTTTATTGGTGTTTTATACAAACTTCAGATGACAGTAATTGGTCAGTTAAACCATTAGCATTATACTACTGCATTTTCCTGCATCTGATGCAGATGACTTTTGAAAACATTGTGACATACAAAGCCATTGCTTGTAATGAGCAACAACTTGTTTCACTTACAAATGTGAACTAGAATTCAGAACAAATCCAGATATGGGTTTCTCAGTACTACAACTAAATGGACTAAGAGAACAATTAGGTAACACAGATCCATGGTTACGTGTAGCAGCATCAAAGCACAAACATGTATGGATAAACTCACGACTACACACTTACAAAGACATCGGTTTCAAATACACAGGACTAAATGGACGGAATCATAACTTAGACGACTCAGACAACAGCGTAGAACCACTACCAAGACGGGCTAATTACACAAACACATTAGACGCATACAGAAACTTCGTAGCATCAACACCACTATATAAATCAGCACAAAACACTGACCCTGCATTCCCAAATGAAAGCAACATTTTAAGAAACGTAACAGCATACGACAGCATACCGAACACATTTAGATCTGATGCATCACAAACATCAAAATCAGGAGAAACAGAAACAACAGACAAAGGTATACTAACAGCAACAAGACCAGTAACTCCATTAATGTTAAGTGTAAAACGTAAAGAAAACGGAGACCTAACATCGTCATTTGAATTATCCTCAGATATAGCATTCCCAGCACAAAAAAAAATACGATGAAGACAATTAAACGTTGCAGGACAAGTAGCAACATTAGACGAAATAAGAGACGAGTACAGCACAGACCCGTGGTCTATGAAAGACAATACAATAGACGACCCTAAGTACCTACCATAATGCCAACAATACATTGGGAATTCGGTACACACTTCGGTAAATTGTACAGTAACAATTGGGACACATTTCCAAATAAATATGAATTCATAGAACCATAGAACCATTCTTGTACAATAACTTAGCAAACAAATCAAACACAGACAAGACCGAACAATCATTACTATATCATTATTATATGGTCCAGGAATGTCAATGAAAGAACTGATGACATATGTAAATTACTTAAATTCTCATCCTAAAAAATTCGTATCATATGACTACGACCAAAGAAATAATGTCATACAACATCAATGGAAACCGATACGTGCAGAGATGATACTATTACAAAAATACAATGACAAAAAATGGTTACCAATAGACAAAACAAAAGACGACATACATGACTTCAACTTATGCGTTGGCCAGACAAATATATGGACGGAGTAGCAAAACAATACAACAAAACGGATGATCATCAAAACAAACAATACTGGAACAATAGATTCATGGACCCAGCTCTATCTAGAGGAAGTATCAGTTCATCAGACAATGACGACCCAACAATAGACTGGGACATATACAGACTAATGTATTCAATTTGGGACTTCGACTATCGTACAGATGAAAAATTGCCTAATTTTACAAATTGGTCACCAAAAAAAAACTCAATGGAGACTACAAAAAATAAACGGAATAAACGATACTAACGTAGACAGAGAATATGGCTAAGATGATTACATGACAGTAACGACAAACTTCACATGGAGTGACGAAAAACCAGCAAACAATGGAAAACAAAAATGGGCAACATGTGCACTGTTCGCAAGAAAACCAAGACCACAAATAAAAAAAAGTGCAACACAGACAGTTCCACCAAATATAGCTTCATCAATATTACAATTAAAAAATGATACAACAGCACACAAAAGAAAAATTACAGAAATAGAAAACAATTCAAACACAACAAAACACGACATAGACATACAAAAAAACAAAATGGCGAGAATAGAAACATCAGTCGCAAACATGACAACAAATTTGAGAAACAACACTGGACAATTATCAACAATAATACAAAGACAAAACGAGCTCTTAGAAAACTACGAACACTAGGACACAAACTTAATAGAGCCAATACAAGCACTGCAGCGTGACGTAGAAAACTTACATAACACATTAGGAGACAGAGAATGGTCAATCACATTCACACAATGGAGGACAAAAGTAAACAATAGACTGGACGAACTATGGGGAAAAAAATGGGAGGATCATCCTGGGGAGAAATATACCTACATTAGTATGGCCTATAAATAATAACTCTTAAGACATTAACTTAAATCAATCTAATATAGATTGTCGTGAAGTTTTAGTTTGATATACTTTTTTATCTAGGCTATTTTATTGCCCAATTTTCAAGAGGAAAATATAACACAAACTGAAGCCAACTCAATTAGGCTACAGAACAAAGTCAAGCAGTCACAACTCTCACAACACCAGTGGATTTCAGTCTTTCTAATTTTCATATCTGTATACTGAGAGAAATATCCATTGGAAAGCCTAAATCTGATTAATTATTGCCATCCAGTCAGAGAGATAGGCGTCCCTCATGGTGACACAACCTGGAGGTTTTCGGATGAAAATTTCGCAAGCTCAAGCAATCTGACTGTGTACCATGGCAGCTGAATACATGATTAAAGCTTGCACTGTCATCATACATTTTGTCCCCATTCAATCGCAAAAGCAAACAAATTTGTCCAAAACTTATACTTCAGCTACAATAATGGAACAAAGTGTAACAAATCTCCTTGTCCTTTAAAACATTCATGCCAAATCAGTAGAGAAAACCATCCTAAATCCAAATGTCCCAGAACTGGCAAGTGCAAGTCACTAAAATGATCTGCCAACAACAATTGATTTCAAAACACTTGCTGTAGAACTTCAAGGATACAATGATACATTTTTCCAATATTTAATCAATGAGTTTAAGTTTGGTTTCAGGTTAGATTGTAATTAGGAATTTCAAATATATCCGAATCCATTGCTTCGGATCTGAATACATTGCTAAATTTTCGCTTCAGTATGTCTAGGCATGGTCTAAAGTATGCCAGTGGATTTTATCCAATCAGCGCACATCATTTCTTTACTGCGGCGCTTGTAAACAAAAACAAAAATAGCTGACGAGAGACATCTTGTGGACCATCCGTTGTCGTTAAAGTCTAATGTTTAGCAACATTTCACTTTTGAAAAATGTTCAGGGGTGGTAGAAAATAGTGCTGGATCAATATACCGGTAAATCAGTATTTATCGGTTTTCCGATTTTCAATATGGTATGGTTATTGGGTTTTAGCTGTACAGATACAAAGGGAGACAACCTAATAAATACGTAACTAACAACTATGATGACTTTACATTAAAATTTTCATCTGTTTAAAATGTCAGCATGAAATTCGAAAGTCTGGGGATTTTTTTCTAAAGTGAACGATAAGAAGGCAAGTTCAGGTGGAACAAATATGTCCACACATCTAAGGAGGCATCATAAAATCGATCCGGTCAATCAATCACCGAAACCTATTTCTAACAAACTGGAGAAAAACTTTTGGTTTGTTGTTGTTTTTATACCAAACAGTTATTTGTGATTAAATCCAACACAAAAATTTTATATACAGTTTTTATAACATAAATCCTACAAATTTATTGATTTTTTTAGTTGAAGGTCGCTACATAAACGTGAAATAAAATGTTGCTATGATTGTGTTTACAGTCTTGCTGATTTGATAACATAATATATGTCATGCTCCTGACAAGTGTAAAAATGCATCAGACACCTGCTTACACATTATATAATATCATTAACAATGTCAATATCTTCAGAAATAAGAAAACAATAATAATATTTCTTCAAGTCATTTATGAAATAATAAATAATCCTTATAATGAGCTATTATTATGGTGTACTGTTACTACTGTATCGTAAATATGTATCGTATATTGTTGGTTCATATTGCAATACATATCTTATCGGAAACGCCAGAGCAATACCCAGCCCTAGCAGATAAGTCAAGCATTGTTTGTAGATTATGTAAAGAACGTTTCAGCTACCGCATAGGAACTACAACAAAAATGTTTCAGCATTTAAAACGGAAACATAGCATCGAGTTGGGAACTGAAACATCGTGTCAGCCAGTCAAATCTACAGGTCTGTTGCCTAAATCAACAACAAAACCATCAGCATTACCCGGTCAAATTGGAATCGCTGATGTTTTTCAACTAATGAATAAATACAGTAGAAATTCAGATAGACATAGACAACATGTAATGAATTTATTTTATCTGAAGTTCATCAGAATCACTCTTCAGTTTACTCCAATATGGTCATGTCATATTTTAATGGAGAACATTTCTGCATTTCTTGTGAGGATCCAGGAATGACTGTAAGACAAGGGAATGGGACTGTACGTTATCTCCCACCAGGGGACTCAGGTCTAGATTTTGCAGTAGAACTAATAGAAGTGTCATTTCAGATATACAAACAGGTACAATAAAAAAAGACACAAAGGTCTAAAAGGAATGTCTGGGTACTGTTCCTGATTATATGCATGGTGCACTCCTCATGGTTGCAAAGGTTCTTCTTACCAAATGGTTTTCTCCATCAAATTGTCAAGAAAATTATTTCATTGGCAGACATATTAACCCTTTCCTTGATGTAGCCTCATTATCCCGCATATGCCTCTACCGGTCACTACCGCTGTTTTACGCATATGCCTGTTCCTGTCATTAACACCTTTTTACGCGTATGCGGGTACCTCTCAATGCCGCATTATCCCGTGTGTGATTTTTAATCCGTAATAAATCCATTTTTCATAAATGCAACAGAAATATTTTTTTAACAATCTGAAACACTAATGCATTACGGTGACACAACACAGAAATAAACATGGAGTTTATGTTTGACTTTTTGTCGTAATTGTCGATTTAACACAAGCAGTCACACACTACAACGATTTTGCTACTTGTTGTAATTATGCAGTATTTTTTTACACGCGGCATATTTTTGACATAGGCATTTTGATTGAAGGTAGGTTAAGAATTATTTAATTTACAATTTACTAACAAATTGGGTGAGACAAAATTATAATTGGATTAAAATATCTGCCAGAATTTTCTTTGTAGATCATTGCGACAATTAAATCAAAGAAGTAGATGCTGCTACCCGTCGGTCGTCCAATCTTTGATGACAAAGACAACCTTTTTTGGAACCTCTTTACGTTACCCGGAGTTTTATGGCCCTGCAATGTTTTCAAAGCTGACACATGCGACATGCGGACCAATTATTATGCAACTATAGTGCAAAACATTATGATTCAACCAATGAAAGTAATTGATTACGCGATATGATTCAATTAATTACGACTAATTATCAGTTCGTTTGAGAACACCTGATTCATTAGATCATTTAATTGCAAAATCTTACATTGACTTATAATTGTAATAATGGCTGCATTTCTTGATAGCGATTCTGATCAGTCTGATTTTTCTGGTTTTGGTCCGTCAGATATAGATTTTAGTTCTCATGATGATTCATTTTCTGAGTCTGACATAGACAATCCTGATATGGAATGGACGAGCGATTTCACGAGGCCAACGGTGCGTGTTGTACTTATAATGCATCCGATTTTTTTACGTTGATATAATTAACTGGTGTTGCAAAAACTTGCACTTGGCTAATTTGGCATTAGTTCTATTTTATGTGCAGTACATTAAATGCAGCTACTTTTTTCAAATTTTCAATTGTTGCGCGTGCTTACTCTTTTTATCAACAATTAAAAATGGTAGAATTTTTAAAAGGAAAGTCAAAGATATGATTGATAGTTTGATTTTATTATTTGATTTGTTTATGCACTTTAAACTTTTTTCAGGACGATTAATTATAGATAGTAACAATTTTATTTATTGTTTTTTTTTCATCATTTCAGATTGGTCAATTTACTGCTGAGCCTGGACCAAATCTTCCAGACTGGGACCCGGCAACATCTACTCACCAGACTACTTCCTCTTGCTATTTCCTATGGAACTGATCAGGATCATAGTTATTCAGACGAATAACGATGCCACCTGGATCATGTCGCAGCCAGGAGAAGAGTTTGATGACAAGTAGTATGATGTTACAGTGGAGGAAATGAGAGCCTTCCTGGGTATAAACATATTGATGGGAATCAACCAACTACCAGAAGCTGAAATGTACTGGTCGACAATTCAACTTATTAGTAACTTATCTGTCGCTGCCACTATGACTTGTAAAAGATATCACAAGATTATGCGGTACCTACATGTTTCGGACAGGGAAGCCCAACCAGCATGTGCTGATCCAGCCTATGAACGTCTATACAAGATAAGACCAGTACTTCATCAACTGTCCGGCACCTTTGAGAGATGCTACACCCTGTCAAGAAAAGTGTCCATAGATAAGGCCATGATCGCATTCTCTGGTCGTCTGTCATTTCGTCAGTACATGCCTGCCAAGCCTCAGGACATGCCTGCCAAGTCGATCAAGCGAGGAATCAAGGTATGGATGCTGTGCGATGCCAACAACGTCTACCTCTCTCGCTTAGATGTGTACTTGGGACCACAGAATGGCCAGACGCATCATGGACTTGGACATGATGTAGTGATGAAGTTAGCCGACAATCTACATCATTCAAACCGATGTTTATACTTTGACAACTTCTTCACTGGTGTGCCACTGATGGAGCAACTACTGGACCTTGGTTTGTACACCTGTGGAACGGTCAGGGCCAACAGGAAAGGATTCCCATCTGACTTGAAGAAACCAGCTGGTGTGAGAGACTGTGGTGCCTTCAAGATTCTTCACAAGGGGAATTCCAACCTGACAGCGCTTGTGTGGCGGAATAAGAAGTTGGTGCATCACCTGTCAACATTGAATGATCCGAAAGATATTGCCGCAGCTCAACAAAGATCAGGCGCTTGTGTCCTTCATCTGAACCAGCCGCACAGCGTTAGTTCGTACAACCGTTGGGCGGAGTCGACCTGCACAACCAGTTCAGAGCGAAGTATGACGTCAGACAAAAAGGGAAGAAGGCCTGGAGGTATCTGTTTTGGTTCCTGGTGAACGCATTCCTTTTCTACAAGGCGGCTTCAACTAGACTGACGAAGAAGAAGAGGTTTGCGAACGTTGACTTCTGGCTTGAATTTATCAATAAGCTAGTTGGGGGCCACAGGAAGCGGAAGCAGGTTGCAGCAGAACCTATTCTGATGCCACTAGTTGAAGCAGAGAACATTCAAGGACACGTGAGCTGCAGAATGCCAGGAACCAGAAAGATGTTCAAGTACCACTCCAGAGTCCTGAAGGAACGGAAGGAAACTGTGTATGGCTGTTCAATTTGCTGTGTTCACTCGTGCCGGGATGGATGCCATGAACAATTTCACAACAGGGGATAGAACTTTAGACATTCTATGGAGTGAAATTATCTGCTATTAGTGGGACAATCTTTTATTCTATTCAGTGTGGACAATTTTTTATTCTAATCAGTGTGGACAATCAAAATTGGGGATGGGGGATGGGCCATGATAAGAGCGCCTCCTCATGGTGTGGCCTGGATGTGGCTGGATGATGAAAATAATTTTTTTTAAAAAATCTAAATCTATTTAAAAAATAAAATCATCCAGCCATAACTGAACACTCTTTATTTGTCTATGTATGTGTATATTTATACGAAATATAGAAAACAAGAAAAATATAGTCCATAGTCTCACTGCAGAACAAATATGCTTACATCTACCATCATAGCTGCAACATTCACACAAATCAAAACTAAATAAAATACATCAATAAAATTTGATGTTAGAAGTCCAATGATGAATATACCCAAATCCTAATCACATTTTGGAAAAAATGAAAAACATTAAGCCCCCTGATTCCATTAAGAGACTTCCACGTAACCTAGAGAAACATTACTCACATTTGTTGATTTTCATAAACAAATGAAGACTTGAAATAAGTACTGTTGAAGTGGCCTTTTTAAGAATTGTTGAAAAGTTCTTCATCTGTTCTTGAAAGACATATTTGATAATTTCAAGAACATATGAGGAATTCAAACCAGTTCTTGAAAAGTTTTTTAAATGTTCATATGATTCTCAGAACAAACATTTGCCCTTAAAAAATTCAAGAACAGTCACATACCTGTTTCAAGAACAGATCAAGGACTGACCAGTCAGAACTTCTATTTTGTTCCTGACAAGTTCTTATGCTGTTCAAGAACAGTTCTAGAACTGTAGTTTTTTTAGTTGATATAGATCAAATAATCGCTCAGTAAATCCCCATGAGTACGCTGGGGGTACGCTGTAAAAGTGTCTTAATGCATCTACAGGGGCACACCAAATAAGCGTCAAAAAGTATCACCAGGGAGAAAGGGCTAAGATGTAGTATTTTTTCAGGCCCAAAAATTTGACATAATAGTTTGCTGTATATGTAAAGTTACTATTGACAAGATTTCACCCTAATTCATGATGACCTTGTTTAATTTTACAAGTAATGTAAGGCCATCATGGCCATTTTGGAAGAAAGGGTAACTGTTAGTGTATTGGAAAAAAGACAGCAGCAGAGCCAGACAACTGATCCAGATGAAGAACATTTGAAACTTGAGGACCATTTGAATGAGGGAGATGTGCAGGAAATATTAAACATCAAACATTCCAGCAAGATCTGTTTCAAAGTATGAGTTACACCCTTATGTGTCAGGGTAAGTCTTGGAATCCATCCATCAAGGAAACTGGCCAAACATAATGCATCTAAAATCCATAAAACTGCTGTTAAGTAATCAGAGCAAGTCAGCTTGATGAACCTAAGGTTCCTGCACTATTACAGAAAATTTAAAAAAAAATCAGAAACAAGAAGAAATTCAAAGAAACAGAAAGTATGTCATGTGTTATTGAGACAGTGTTTTTGTTTTTGTTATTCAGAACTAAAGATCATAAGACAGTGTTTCCTCACTTATGGACCATGTGAATATGCTGAGCAGAATCAGGTTGACAGGGTGCACCCTAGATCTGTTGATAAGAGTGTGCATGCACTCCTATGCACTGAATGATGTACTGGTAGATGTTACTAACATCATAGACATCTTTAAACTGAAAGCGAGAGCTATTAATTCCTAAACCAGCAAAACTATTGAAAAAATGAGCTGATAAATAAAATTTTGAAATCAGATTTTCTCCTCATTTTCTCCTAGGACAAAGTGGGTTTATTGTCACTAGAAATGCAATCAGGATTAAGGCATAACACTTGGCCAAGGATTCTAAATGTTCATGAATGAAAGGTATGTTCAAAGCATCTACTGGTTGATGTTCTTGCTTCATGAACAGAAACTGTCAGAGAATGCATATAGTAAAGGAGCTACCTGTGAATATAGAGAATCAAATCACATCATTTGAGAATGAAAAAAGTTTTAAACTATTTCTCAGATGGGTAACATGGATAAAATCCCAATTTTTTATTCACCTGGCAACTCAACAGAATTCAATTGGAGAAAAACCTGTGAGTGTTAAAATGACTGGTCATGAAAAACCACACTTTACAGTTATTCTGCCATGCATTGTTGAAGGAACCATGTTAAAACAAGCAGCTGTTTTTCAGCAAAAAAACTTAACCTAAGGAGAAGTTACCGAATGGAATATTTGTTAGTGTGAGGTACGTTTCATGCTCATTTAAAGAGTTTGAAGTAACAAGAATAAACTGTAGAAATAAATTTTACCATTACAATGCATTGATAAAGTCGTTTTACCAGTAATCATGTTTTATGCATATTGATCATAAACAATAAAAACAGAAATTTTTCAAATATGCATTTATGTGAATAAAACTGATATACGAATGTTCCTACTTACTTTACCCATACATGTTCAATTTGATACAAGTCATTTGTTTCCAATAAACATCACCATCCACATCAGTTCTAAATAAACCCAATCCTCATACCAAGTAGAACAGAATTTATACTTTTTAACAGTTATTCCCTTTTGTTAAATTCTACTTCTATTTTGACAAGATTGCCATTAAATTTCTGCTTTGAACAACAGTACAACAGCAAAAATTTGCATTTGACTTAGGGACAGGCAAAGCTTAAATACCATTTTTTCCACAGTAGAATGTACCCCTGGACTTTTGGGTGAAGTTGACTTATGGCAGTGTATATATGATAGGCCCTTGTACCTAGTACCATAAGTGGATCACATGAAAAAATTAGATGTATTACATACTTACATGCAGTATATGAATTAAAGTATGGAAAACAAATTAGAAAACCATGTAAAATCTATGACAAAGCACAAATGCCAACAAGTGAAACACATGCAAAAATAAACATGAAACAAATATAAAGATGACAGTAAAAACTGCATGATTCTTAAAGAGTTCACATGTAGCCAACAGTTGATTAACTCACTACAAGATTTCACTGTCCTCATTATATCATAAAGAATAAAACAATCCTACCTTTCTACATGGATGATTACTAGCAACTTATTCTCTTTAGACTTTATAGCTAAGTCATATTCCAAATGAATGTCTTTTTCACACTTTTACTGTCTTTCAAAATTGAAGCCCCATAAAACACTCAAAACACAAGAAGTTTGAGTCAGTAAATATTCATTCCTGATATTTTAAACATAATTTGCTAATATGATATGTATATTCTAGAAACACATGATTTGTTCTGATTTAATTTGATTACAATCTGAATCAAACATGAAAAGTTTTAGCCTAATTCAAAATAGTAAACACCATCTACAATATCAGAATACCTCAGTTCAACAAACACACCTCATTTTGTCAAAAAAAAATCACATATCAACAGAATTGGTCCATGGTAAATTATGTAAAGATATCCTAAAGAAACTTGTCCATAGAATTGTTGCTATTCATCATCTTCATTATTTTCTTCATCTTCATCTTCATCATCGTAGTTATCCTCATTATCATCATCGCCATCATCTTCATCATTTCTGTTTTCAGACCATGAATTTTTCACTTAAACATAAAATATACATCAATGTATCAATTAGTGTAATAAACCTAAACTAACCAGGAACATTACATGGAGCACAATAAACTAACCAGGAACATTACATAATGCACAATAAACTAACCAGGAACATTACATAGTGCACAATACACTAACCAGGAACATTACATAGTGCACAATAAACTAACCAGGAACATTACATAGTGCACAATAAACTAACCAGGAACATTACATAGTGCACAATAAACTAACCAGGAACATTACATAGTGCACAATAAACTAACCAGGAACATTACATAGTGCACAATAAACTAACCAGGAACATTACATAGTGCACAATAAACTAACCAGGAACATTACATAGTGCACAATAAACTAACCAGGAACATTACATAGTGCACAATAAACTAACCAGGAACATTACATAGTGCACATTAAACTAACCAGGGACATTACATAGTGCACAATAAACCAAGTTCAACTAGCTGTATTTTACAGATATAGTCCAGAATTATTGATATAACAGACTGAATAAAACTCTGAATCAAGTTTAACTGTGTCTAAAAAACTGTGCATATTTCTTTTTGGAGACTTGTGTCCACAGGTATTACTGTATTTCTAAATTACATTTTAAGGCTATGGGTGTTAAGCCTTTTATAACCAGTACTTTAGTGTATAAATAACAAGGCAAAGAGTGTATGACTTCAGGTATAAAAATAGTATTTCATACATATCATCCTCACACCAACCATTTTATAAAACAAAACAATACATATTAACCAAACATTATCTCAGTTGCTGACAGTGTTACTGCAAATGGTGTAAGCATTAGAATTTTAGAAAAATTAGGTCTTGCTTGAACCTATCACAACATTCATAAATAGCAGGGTTAGAAATAAAAGCTGATATTTACATTCTTCGATCATTTCATCAATATTAAAGTCTGGTCCCGGGTCTTCATCAGGATGGTCTCGTAGATATTCATCCTTAGCCAATTTAGCAGCTTCAATCATCTCATTATCATGTAATATATTTACATCAGAGTATAACTTACAACTGTAACATAGGAAAAGAAGAAATGACAAAATACACAACATGGATTCACCAAATTACATCAAAACTCAGTTATCCAGTACAGTGCCCACACATGACAACAACACTCTTCAGGAATTGAAAATAATATCATCCACACCTCTATGATAATGTCTGAAAATCCAATTAACCCTACAATTGGAATTTTATCACAGTAAAAATGCTACATTTCAAAAGAAAAACCTTCTGAAACAATTAATATTGAATCATTTTCACTGACCCCAAACAAAATGTATGAATCCAGTAAGTTATATAAACAGTAACTCAACATCTTACAACCAATGAAAACAAGGCAATAGTTTAGTGAAGGTTTTCTTACTCATTAGAAGCATCATCAAAGTGATTGTAGTCGATATCTGGCGCTCTACAAACGTAACACATTGAGGCTCCACAGTTACAGGTCATCTTATTACAACCATAATCCTTATAAAATCTGAAATGTTATCAAAGAGATTGTCATATCAAATACTATGACGAGTAACAAAAGTATTCCTATCAAGGTTCACCCATTGTATAAAACTAATGTCAGTCATACATGGCTGTCAGCTTACTGAATTTTAATTCCTTAACACAATCAAGCACACAGCATAAGTTACTTAAAAGCCTAATACAAATGACAGTATATCTCATCAATCAAATTGCTCATGTGAAAGAGATGGCACTATAAGGTTTCAAACTGAAGACTTCTACTCTAATAGTGAAGTGCTCCACTGACAGAGGAAGTGAGACTTAAACCTATGAAACAAATCATACCATATAAATAGGTCTTCAAAGTAGGTTTGAATTATTTTTGATCAAATAAGAATTCAAATTCAGGCAAATTCTACTAATGAATGACAGATACAATGTATATTACCATATAAGAATAAGACACAGTATAAAAAGCAAAGCTTTAATATTTTGAGCATATTATTATTTTTTCTTCATCCAAATTGTAATTTAAAAAATTCAGTGAGTTACCTTTTTTTGCATTTTGGACATTCACGCAACATGGCCTCGGACACTTTCATTTCTATATATGTCCTCATATTTGTGGTACATTGTTTCTCAACCTCGCTGCATTTCAGTGGAACATGATTTGGTTCCTTGCATAATCTAGAATTGATTCAATATATGAAAGGGATAGCATCTTTCATGTGGTTCAACCTAAAGCATTTATTTAACTTTCAGGACTGGTTCACAAACATCATCCGTTTCCAATGAAAACATAATATTAATTTCCCAATTTCCACATGTTTACAGAAAGACTTTCACAATCTTCTTAATCATAGAGTGGCATTAGTTCTCATTCTGACTGAAAATAATTATCTACACTGTACTTAAAAAAGAAACTCATCATAAATATTACTAACATACTAATACTGAACTGTTAAGGAAATTAACATAGCAAATTTTGCATTCATAAAAAGCTAATAAACATCAAGATATCATTAGATTTCTTGACCATTTCTGTCAAGAGAATCAATTTAAAATTTTAACAGTTACAGTTAAATTTTACAGTTTTTAAAATAAATGATTTTAGTTTCCGATTGCATATGGTAGATACTTCATACAAGCAAAATACCTGCAAGATTCTTTAAGGCACTCAGGATTCATACATTTAAATACTTTATCATCAGGATCAGGCATGATTGTCGCAAAAGAACAATAAGGACAACTGACAAGGTCCGCAATATCTGCTAGTCTAAGCTCTTCTTCTTGCATCTTACGCAGAGCGAGTGAGAATGTAGTAGGTGACAAAAGTTCTTGAAGAACAGGTAATGGAAACTCTAACTCACAAACACCTGTTGGAAAATATACATAATCATTATACATAATGAAATAAATCTGCTGGCTTCTGGAAGGAAAATAAAAAAGTCACTGCATAATTAAATTATTAGGGTAATTTCAATCTTAAGTTTTACTTATCTACATTAGAAGTAAATAAATCCTAAATATACAGTAATCATAGTCAAATTATAATACCAGTCCATACTGATAGAAAATTATAGTTTTTTCTAAAATAAATTTAAGTCCTTCCTATCATTTTCCATCAATTTAGGCATGCACAGAAATCAGTCAGCTTTACTAGCATATCTGTGAAACAAATTGGTATAGATGTTTAACATCCAATATCACAGGTAAGTGATGACCTCACACTATTCTGTGAGAATCAGGAGGTGGCAGAATGTTTCCAATTAACCATTTCAGCCAATCACACATGCTATCATAACCATGAAATATACACTAACGCAAAACTTTTATTTTCTCTACCTGTCAAGCAAGGAAATTTAATTTTTCCTTCCCCAATGGCAGCTTCACAAGATCTTCGAATACATTCCTTACAGAAAATATGTCCATCAGCACAAGCAGCCATTTCCTCAAACAAGCATTCATCTTCATAGCAACAACCACATTCTATCAATTCTCCCATATCTCTGGCAATTTTAACCTTCAATTTTCTTAACTCTTCCTCACGTTTTATATGATCTGAAACATTTACTCAAAATGTAACTACTTTTTTTAGAAAAATAAATAATACTAACACAAGTTCCACACATTATTAAGGTCAAACACTGTCCTTAGGTTTCTAGGTTGGAGTTTTTTTCACAAGTGACTACACAGCGAACTTCAATTAATGGTGGAAATTGTCTAACCACAAGAGGTTAGACAACAATGAAAATTAGTTCAAAGGATTATTGTTTTATGAACAAATGGCAATTGCAGACATGAGTGGAACAAAAAACGCAAAGTAATAAAACTTATGCATACCAACAATGGACTCCTTGTTTTGTACAAAGATCACTTCTTGAAAGAAAGGTTCATCTGGATTTTCTGGATATGGCAAAGTCCCTTCACGTTCTACATCCCTCTTTTTCTTTGAGGGTCGATCTAATAAAAATATATCAGCAAACCATTATGAACTAAAATACTCCAAGTTTTAAATAAGCTTTAGACATAATGCAAACATGATATCATCATCAGTATCAGTATCATTGTCAACCTTTACAAATATATGGAACATTCATCAGCCATTACCTGCAAAAAAATCCAATGGCTACAATAAACATGAGCTGTTAGAAAAAGATACAAAAAGCAGAGCATGTTTACAAAATGATAGTATAAACTTACACTAGGTAACTAACTAACATTATTATCATTTTCTGATATACATCCTAATTTTTCTATTTTGCATACTATAAAAATACTGTTTGATTTCGAAAATTGAATTCAATTGAACATAATATATATATATATCATTCAGTGCTTTCATTTGACCCTTAACAGCATTTTGACTCTTGAAATCAGTAAAATAAAGCTTTTAGCTCTTGAGAATTTGTACCAAAGGGTCAAATTTACAATGAAATTAGAAGAAAATTTTGTTGACTCTTCAAATTATCATCAGCCAAAGGTCATTTTTTACCTTCAACTTTTGACGTCAAGTGAAAACCCTGTAATCAATACATTTAATTAAAAAAATGCACTATCACTGACCTTAGACAGTATGTATAATTTATTTAATTGTACATATACTACATTGCATTTCTTTAAAAAAAAATGCCACACTCTGCATTATGAAGATGTATCTTGTACACAATTAGCACGTATGGGCCTACTGCCTAAGATAAAAAAGTAAAATAAGGTCTTACCTAACAGTTCATTGGCCTCTTCTTTTTGTATCACTTCTACAGCAGGAGCCAAATGATGATTCTTATCTTCCAACACCTTTTTTATATAACCATGCTTTAAATATGGAAATTTGTTCTTCACGTAAACTAATGCATGATCCTTATAGTTATCACTAACGGGGCTATCAGTGCTCATAAAGTAGTCTACCGGAACAGGAAATTTCTTTAAGAAAGTATCTATGTCAAAGTCTAAACTGGTCACTTTCTTCTTCCATTCTTTTATCTTCTCTTTTTCAATAACATCTTTTAATTTTGGATAAGTTTTACTTTCAAACAGCTCAGCAGCAATTACTTGAACTCTATCTAGGCTCACGTTATCATTTAGTTTATTAAGAAGAAAGTTTGGATCACAATCCCTGAATATTTCTCTCAACTGTTTCAGATCAGCCATTTGTTTTTCTTCAGCAGACATAGGAGCCTTTCCACGATCAGTATCTTCAACTGAATCTATTTTGACCATTGGCAATGATTCTTGACTGTCTGAGGCTGTAAGCTCATCAATCACAACCTGTACTCTATTAGGTTTATCAAAATGGGCCTCTAAGAATGCATACACTTCATTAGGATCTTTATCTGGCAAAACTTTCATCAAAGTTTTCATATCTTTGTACAATGGATTATTTTTAAATTCAGGATCAGAAAATGGTCCATTTAAGGGTTTGTCAGTTGATGATGCGTTTTCTGATGTTTTTCCATTTTGGATGGATTGCACATCATGTGGATTTGAAACAATTTTTTTAATTCTATTAACTCTACCAGCTTCTTCTTTATCTGACAGTAGCATATCATAAACTTTACTAGGGTCAGCATCAGGACATATTGCTAGTATACTGGACAATTCTTTAAACAAATTATCATCAAGTTTGTTGTCAGCTGCACTGCCACTTTCAATGCCATCAATTATTTCATTTGAAACAATTTCAATACGATTTTTCTCTTTCCGATATTTCAATACTTTCTCATACACTTTCTCAAAATCAATACCACCAACAATATCAGACACTAATTTAGCATCTACCTGTACAGATTCAATAGGTTTTAAAGAAGGGTTAAGTTCATTACCCCCTTCACCTGTTGTTGACACAGCTACATCTTCAGTCCCTTGTTTTTGTGGCTGTTCTACTGGCTCATCATCTGTATCTGAGCTTTCAACCCTGTTTTGTTCACCATTATCTATGTTCCCTGCACTACTTGGACTGCCCATGTCATACTCTTGTGTATCATCATAATCTGTGTCATTTGCTCCATCAGATGTATCTTTTTCATTCTTTAGTTTCTTCTGATCAGTTTCTTCACCATCATTAAAATCAGAATCAACACTCTTCCTCTTCTGTGACATTTTCACTTTGTTGATCTCAATTTAAAACAAAAGCTGAAGTCTGAAGTAAAAGCAAACAACAAAAACATTAGATTTCTCATTTGACTCTCACAAATGTAAAACAACATAGTATGACTACATTCTTGTCCTTGCAGAAATATTTACATTTTATGACTTTCTATCATATTTCAGGGGTGTAGAAATGTTTCATGTAGCTGGTAAGCTACTAAAAGGACTTTTTACCTTCTATTACAGACTCCCATTACAGGCTCCTTCTCAATTGAAAAAAAAAACATAAATATTCCCAATAGTGGCACAAAAAATAAGTAAAAAGTTTGAATTTGTGATTTAAAAGGACCTCCAATGTGCTTTATTTGGGGTATTTCAATACATACATGAATTAAATGAATAAAAAAAGTTCAATCTACATTAAAAGCTGATCTTTTTTAAAAAGCAACATGACTATGTAGCTATAAAAATTAAGAATTTTATTATTTAATATCAAACAATGCTAAATATCCAATCCAACAATATGAAACTAGTAAATGAATGTATTAGACCATAATCCAGATATCTGGCTAAAATATCTGTTTCCTTAAACATAATATGTTCTATCAATGACTTTTATCTATGTCTAGGGCTAAAAATCTACTTCTGTAGTCTAAGAGATTGTGGATTGATAATTATGCTCGAGAGCTTTTGCTGCCAACAGGGGTCCTTTTGATCTGTAGCTACAAATTAACAAAGGTTGCCCATAATATCATAGTGATATAGCAACAGGCAATATGGATAATTTAGTGCACTGTCTATATAGAAAAGGGGACCATCTAGATAAAAGGGGTCCAATCATAATTAAAATAGGTCACACATAACCCAGGAATTTCACAAAAACATTTTGGCAAAAGAAACCACTGCTTGTAATATGTTCCAGAAAAGTATCTTAGGCTGTATCCAGCTCTTTTAACGATCAAAATGGTCCAGAAGGTGTTCACAACTACACATTTACTGTTTAACTGCTTTTTTGAGTTCACCACCTTGAGCAGTAGGAATAGTGAAATCAAGAACATTTAAGTGGATTTTATATCATCCTGCAGGATGAGTGACCCTCAAAGAATTTTTGCACCCTGTAACTTTTTTAAGGCCAGTTGTCCATTGCCAACCTCTGTGTATATTGATCCAAGATAGCACAAACTTTTATCAAATTTTCTCTTAAATATCAGAATATTAGAACAAGCTTAGTTAAAATTTCATCAACATAACACTGAAACAATCTGCACAGTCTGAACAAATTAAGATTGTAAAATTTCAAATTGAGCAAGCTCAACAAATGTTTATATTGGTATGAAATATGCAATAGGGTATAGTAATTATCTCCTTTTGTGTTTATATTTTATCTGTTAATCATGGATTATCTCACTTCTATACAGGTATTGTATCTGGGTCTTCTGTTGAAATTAATGAAAGCTTGAATGGTACCCCATGTAAAACAACCCAGCTATGGTGGCAACCATGGGACCCACTCAACCACATTAGTTTAGTTTATACAAATTTATTTTAGCTTGATTGTGAAACAAGCAATTTTGCTTATATTAATCAAGCTCGAGTCGACTTCCTGGACACTATACCAGTACTACGTCCGAAAAATGGGATTGTGAAGTTCATGAACGAAACCCATCGAAGCTGGGATTCAAACTCAGGACCTTCAGATCAGAGGTTGGACGCTCTACCTCTAGACCATGATGCCTCCCATCACATTAGAGACCCAACCCCTCCACAGTTGTCTCTAATAGTTCTAATTATCTAATTTATCTAAATTGAATTTTTGCTACATCTACATGATACTCCTGATCAATCAATACTGATTATAACTGGGAGGCGCTTGTCAGGAAAATTGTGTTACAAAGTATTAAGTCACAATAAGTGCTCAGTTAAAAGATAAAAGTTTACAGATTAACGAGTGCAAGGTTAAGATTAAAAAAACATACAGGGAGCTAGAAAGGAGCTGTCTCCAGCCTTTCCTTGAAGATATTTAGGCTGGGACTGGATTTGACCTGGTATGGGAGACTATTCCAATGCCTTATAGTTCTGGGGAAACAGGAGCTAAGGTGATACTGGGTACAGGACTGGGGGATCAGGAAGTTCAAATTTCTAGTTGGGATGAGGTGGTTATGATCAACATGAACAAGGTTGTTCTGGATTTTGTAGAGAAATAAATAAAATGAACGTATAATATGTTCAAAGTATTTGTTATTTCCATAATCATATCAACTATCACTGTTTAAATGATTAATTATAGTGACTGAATATATTATAACTTGAGCAACATGGCAAGCGGCGAAACAACTACTGAACTAGGGGGCAAAATAACGAGGGCATGCTAACACTAACTTGACTAAGAGTTACCCTTGAAATACAATACATTAAAAGACGGTCGGTGTTAGTAAGTTGACAAAATATCAATTATGCACCTGCACATTCGTTTAGCAAATGCCGTAAAAGATGATGCAAACTACATACTCTGTTTCATGAGACATTGATAGTGTTCGATTCTTCGTTTTTTTCGATACAGCAAAAATTTCTGTTTCCGGTTTCGATTGCAAACGAGGTGAAATCCGTCTTTAAACTGGTTCCCGTTGAGTTAGCCTTTGATGCACCGAACCGTGAAACAGGGACCAGTTCAACCTTTTCATTGCAAGAGTTATTGTTCTTTGCCCACATTGCAATTTGTATCAATCATACAAGTTATTATACATTTTCCAAAAATGCTTGGAATCGCCGTTCAGCCAAGAATAAGAGCTAACAAAAGAATAGTGAATAAAGATTTCCTAGAGAATTCATGTCTGGTTTCATTTCTTATTGAGAGTTTGCAACACATTCTATATTTATGACGATTTTAAACTGGTTCACGTTGACTCACGTTGTACAGAGACAACGTTCCTTTAGTGTACTGTAACATGGAACGGGGACCAGTTAACGACGATATGAAGTGCCCCAAAAGAGCATATGTAAAACCTGAGACCATTATACACATGTGTGTAATGGTCTCAGGTAAAACACATAACTAAAATGTCGAAGTATCGCATTCAGAGAAAACAAAGGATATCACGATGAAGCAAACTAGCATTCATGTCTAAATATTCATCACATAAAATCCTACTTTTTTGCAGAAATAGACTCGTTTCTGCGCAATAAAAGCTAATGTTTTGGGGTGAAATATTCGAAATATTATTTACCCAGCAGGAGCTTACAAACTGGTTTTGAGCTTCATACATTAAAAAAGCATGAAACCCATACAAAGAGATAACCAGATAAAAACATGGCGGATGATGAGCCCCGTATGAGACCCTTTTGAGGTCTTTTGGTCCGCCATGTTTTGTTCATGTGGTAATAAATTCTCCTTTCGATTGGCTTAGAGCAGGCGGTGTAAGGGAAAAAATGATTAAATCTGGTTAATTGTATATGTCGCCGTTCACGGACGGCGACAATTAGATCGGATACTTAATAATTTATTATGAGAATACAAACAAACAAACAAACAAACAAACAAACAAACAAACAAACAAACAAACAAACAAACAAACAAACAAACAAACAAACAAACAAACAACTTGTATCTGCATGTACGTGTTAGCCGAGACTGAAACTCCGCCTATCGTACATGTATGGGCTTATACGCGGACGATCAACTGCGCAATGACAGAGAGGTCAAATGAGGTCAAACTCTAAATTTATGAGTTAGCGTTTATTAGCAGAAATTTTAAGGATTAAAAAACCATGGTCGCTCGCTATCGCTCGCTCCCTTAGGTTTCTCAATTTTTAAAATTCCTCTTAATGAACACTGACATGTACATAAAAGTAAAAAGTACTATCCAGTCCCCAGACAAAATAAAAAATATTAAAAGACAAGTCAATCTGAATACAAACTAAATTGGTGTTCGGTGCAATGTATAAACCTTCCGCTAATATATAATCAATGTGCAAAACAATGGAAAAGGGTGGAATTCCGTAAATGAAGGCATTACAGTTTAATAAAGTAACAGCAATGCAGAATAAGATACTAATAAGTTCAATTTATATTTCATCAGGTTTATTACAAACTACATGTATAGTGTACAACGATATTTTAGCAGCTATATGTAACAATGCTGCAAATGAAAATAAAAATACACGACTCAAGGCGATAAACTATAGAGGTTTCGAATGCACTCTGAAATATTGGCTGGTGACTTAAGACACGTGACCAAAAAGTGACATTCATTTTCTTGGCAATTGATCTCAACAAATCTTGCTTCGTTCTTTGCTCCAATTCTATCTTCCACTCGAAGACCAGCCATCTTAATAGTTATCTGATCTTCTGCTTGTAAAACACACGAACACGCAATTCGATAATTAATGTGATTTTCTGTCGAATTATTAAAATGCAAGTTTAAACACAGTTGGCTGCCTGTGTTTGAATAATGCAAGACAAATTGATTCACAATTAGAAAATGTGTGTTTAATACTGCACAAGTTTAATTCATGTACAAAACGTGTGTCTCAGCATTAGTTCAAAATGTTTTGGTATCATGTATAGTTTGTTTGGTCTAATTTGGCAAGAGCAATTCCGCATGCATTGTGTTTCATTATTATTATCCGGATAGTTTTTAGCGAGTTATAGGTACAACTTTAGGGTATGAATATCGCTATGCTCATCTACTGAACCAAACGTATCTGTCTTCTCGTATGTGTCCCACAGGAAGGTTAAGGTCAATGTTAGAAACAGCTGATACAGTGAACGAAGTATCGCTAGCTTTGATAGACAATCTTACACAGTCAGCGGACATTATCTTCGGAGCAATGTGTAACTTTGTCAGGTCTTCAATAAACATACCATTCACAGACTTGTATTTCTGAAAATACATATTTATAAAGAAATAAAACACAAGAAATGAAATGTAAAAAACGGGTGAATAGGAAATGTCATGTGCTTTAAATTCGATCCACCTCTCAAACTAACAAAGATGGCTGAAACTGAATCTTAATAATTTCTCGTACGTTTCCGTTCCATTTCCGGAAAAATGATTTACGAATCAGATCACTCCAATGTAAGGGAAACGATGTGCACAACATAACGAAATAATCATGGAATATTGTTTGTACTCACGTGTTCGGCTTCAAACACTTCAAATAATGATGTGTATAAATGCCACTTGTCGAAGTAAAAAGTTTTGTCATTCATGTCACGTTTAAACTGAACCAAGCCAAACCTTAAATGCATAATCAAAATAAACAGCTGATTACAAATAATTTAGTTTATATGTACAAGTAAATATATGAGACAAATAAAAATTACGGAAGAGTATTAGGGCCATGTTTTATTTCCGTTTATTTGTCAACATTAAGTCAAAGATCTATACAACACATATGTAAAATTGTTAACAAAATATATCAGAATGATTTTAGATACCGTAACTTAACTTACAAAACTTGATATATTCTATAATGTTAATGTTTTTTTAAATAAGGGCATTTCCCGAGAGTAACTAATTAGTTGCATTGAAGTGTCCAACATGTTCAGGTTACCAGGCTATTTTTTCAATTACATTGCGTTAAACTAATGATTTTGTTGATTACATCATCCATGGACGAACTTAAAAATTTCAGAATGGAAGTTAATAGGTATATTGTTTAAAGAATTATATTTAAGCGTTCTTGTCATAGCAAAAAAATATTTAGTGAAAATATGTATACTTAAAACAGTACTTACACAGATTTTTTTACTAAAATCTAATGGGTTCGGAATGAATATGAAATTGTGTTATAATCTTTCATAGCTCTTATATAAGTTCAAACCTGCTTGGTAAGTGAAGATTAACTGTGTGCATTGGTTGCCATGACCACCATTCAGTTTCAGCATCTTCATTCTTTATAAAAAAATAGACAAGATGCTGATTATAACGATAGATGGTGCAGATCTGTTAACAGCAAGTATAACTAAATGAATGGTTTACTTATAACTATGTCATATTATTATATGTATGTAGCAAATCATGCTTATAAAAATGCTTGTGACACTTCGAAATCAATAAGTCTAGATGTATAACTTTAATATTCAAATATCGTCATATTGTTGAACATATTTACCTTCTGATATTCACCGTTGATTATTTTAAACTGATACTGAGGTCTAAAATGACAATAAACAGCATCATTACATTATGTTAGTGATCATTAGAGTAACATACACATAACTGGAGTGGAGCAGCACACATGTAATGTCAGCTGAATATTTGGTAAATATCATCATTGAATAATTTTCTGATTTAACAATAATATCATTGGTTGTTTAACACAGTATAAATACAGCAGAACATAGAATTCCAGTGGACCAGAATATTTCAATTATTATAACCCCATCTTACTCTATCCGTAAAAATGCAATCAAGAAAATAAATAATTCAGTGTGTCCTATTCTTCACTGTATCTCTGTTATAACCGTGTTGTTCTGTATAAATTTGTAGTTGTGTGTCTTCGTTACCTCAAATTAACATCACAACGCGAATACGGATGATTATATGACCTAATATATAAGGATTATGTCATACCTAGCGAATATAAAGAACCAAGCTTCATTAGTTTCCGGTGTAGGTTTATCAGCAGGTCGGTCAGTGTTTTCAGCGAGCTTCTCAAACGAAAACGACCACTCAGCAGTCCAAAATGTCCCTGAATTCCACGGAAAGGATAGAGATACACGTAAATATAGATAACAAACTACGACATGAGATCCTTATCAACGTATGTAATACATGAAATAAATACACCAACAAGGACTCAAACATAAAACTCTAGGTTAGACTCTGAATAAACGGGACGAATACTAGAATTATAAATACAAAATTAATGTGATTATCTTTCATCCAAGTTACGGGCGTCAGTAGCGCCAGCCAAAACCGTTCTTTCTATGAATAGATACCATTCAACTATTGATGTATTTTATATGGATAAATCGAGTTCGAATAACGCTCTCCTCACATGTGTGCGTATTACTACACGATGTATTCATGTAATTTGTAGGGTCAAAGAGTCCTTTAATCCATTATGCACTGGTACAGACATGGTTAAAACATGCGTGTCACGCCCCAAGATTTGTAAGTAGTATGCAGATAGTCTCTTGAATATAAGTATAGCATGCAAACGAACCTGTACGACTCGGATCGTTGACAACACCATCAGTGTATGTACCTTTCTCCATGCCACTGTCCCAATCAGAATCAAAAGCTGAACTGTTATCACACGGTGTCCCAAAGTCTAGATAGGCTTTCTTCAACATGAGATCCCAGGTAACATTTCGAACACTTATCTGCATTTCTTTGTAACTGTAAAATGAAATATTATTAGCCTACATATCATATTTAAAATAAACGATGTTCCTATAGAATTGAACAGAGTCACAAGTGCATACAAATAAAGAAACAAATGCACTTTTTTTAAAATACAGGTGCCGTTGAGTAATTTAAATTGTAACAAAATTTTTGGTGTAGGTACTACGACATGTAAAGAACATATAAGGACATTTATATACAAGTATGTTTTCTTACAGGCGTTGTTTTCTATAATGATTTATGTGACGTTGAACTGAATCCTATGCACTGCATCCGTTGTTGACAGAACTTAAAGAGATACAGGTTTGCTAATTGTCAGTATACTGCAGTACGTAAGCGGCGTTACGCCCAATAAAACTAAATGAAACTTGATGTAATGAAGCGATCAAAACAGGCTGCAACAGAATTGCCATTACAGCATCATACATACTTGTGAAGACTTCCATCTGGTACTGCATACACCTAAAATCATATGAGGTTAACATGTCGGCATCAAAGTAGTACTAATGTGTTCAAGTACGTCATTGATTTCATTACTTTATAATATGTAACAAACGGGAATGTTGCCAATGGAAATAAAATTATTTACCTGCTAGTTTTTAAACTAACCGTGCGTGTGTACAAATTAACCAAACACAAAAAATATTTTTGTTTCAAGAATAAAATACAAATTTACAAGCCTACCTCAAAAGCATTTTCCTTCCAAACTGAAAAAGTAATAGACTTATGATTAACTTCGGTTAGATAAAACACGCCATGTTTTATGGTTTAGAACCATTTATAAAATTCATTGTAGATAAGTGTTGTACTATGAGAAGAAAACACATGTAAATACAAACTCATTCTGATGTATTTCTTTGATTTTATTATTTATTACAATCACTATCGGGTTCAAGATGTCTTTACCTTTGACACAAACGTACATTGCTAAATATTTGGTTTTAACATGTTTATAACTTGTAAAATATGCATTTACAATAAAACCTCAAATAGCACCCCCCCCTCAAAGTTACGACCACTTTGTTATAACGACCACAGTTTCCGGCTTTCAATAACTCCCCTATAATTCAACTTGACAATGCGACCATCTTATTATTATGACTGATTTTTCGGGTCCCGATGATGTTCTTATTACCGAGGTTTTGCTGTATTTATCATCACGTATTTACCTAAAGATTCATCTTGGGTAAAAGTTCCCCAGAAATTGTTTTCTTCCATTCTTGCTCCAATATACAATCTTTGGTCATCCCATCTAACTTTAACCCTCGTTTCAAAATAGGGCTCTGGATAATCGGGACCTCTGATATCTTGAAATAAATGAATGAAGAAATTGATGAGAAAATGCAATGAAATTTAAATTGTTCTTTGCTGCAAATGTTGCAAAAGCAAAGGCACTGAATGAAAGCATCTAATATATATGTAGATCTACAATTTAATACACGTACATGAATGTAACAAGGTCAGCGATAGTCTAAACAACAACATACATTTTTTATACTAGTGTACATTATTTTGCTTAATGTCGCTAATTAACAATATAACATTTGTTTGTACGGCGATCAGTTCACTGTATAATACATGTCCTGAAGTTGAAAAATTTAAAATTACAGTTATTTAAAATATGTAAACGAAGTAATAATGCATGGTTGTTGATAAATTATTTATTTGTGAATGAATTAAGGGAGATTAGTTCTGGAATTACGTTTTCTTTTTAGAATTACCCATAAAACTTTGTGTCCAAGGTACTTCTTGCCAAGCAGGGTCGTCGAGTTTTCCATCAATTGTCACAGTTTGACCATTAAGGTGATAAGCGTTATAAGTTCTGGGTAGATCTTCAGTGTTACAGCTATCTGCACGGCATGATTCAGACACGGCTTTATCTAAATAGCTACAGAAACACAAACGTGACATGTCAGCTATTTCAAGGTACACTTTTGCTCGTACTGTCAGTATTGTCATTATTTTCTGCATACTTGGTCTACCTTGAAAATAATTGTCTTGCATTTAAGTATAAAAAAATCGCCTATTGTAATATTCATGTTTTCGTGTGTGTGTGTGTGTTTGTGAAAGATAGATCTGATTATCTACAATCACCTTATACATAGCAAAGACGTACAAAATACTGAAATTTAACGAATGGCTAAACAGCATAAATGGTTCATGTCGACAATTTCATGGTGACGGTTTAATTTTAGCACAGATTGCTACAAGGCCATTCAATTATGTAGACACACATGTACAGTATTTAAATAGTTTCACTCGACGTGAATTTTATGTGCAACTGCGTTAAAACCTTCAACAATAATTGTGTTAGAAAATTAATAGAGTTTATTTGAAATGTACACAATATATTTACACACTAAATTCATATGTACATATGAACAATGTACTGTGAATAAAAAAAACTGAACACATTTAATAACTCAGAGAATATGTTTACGCAAATTCATTACTATACAATCATGTTGGTAAAGTAAACAGACTCACCTTTTTCTGTATGTTTTCCATTTTTCAGCATATTTAGTTGTTGAACACTTTATATTTAGATGTTCTTCGTCTTCCTCGTTAACACAGTCATTGTACGATGTTTTGGGAATTCCATAATGCCCCATTATCAGTCCGATAGCGAAGCAAAGTATGCATGAAACAACAGATATAAATATAAACTTTCTGGCCTGCATCTTAAAACAATTCAGTAAAGTAAAACCTGGTTTTAAAGGTGTTTATTGATCAAAATGACCTTCAACTTGAATGTTTACTAACATTACCCATTTAGTTTATGCAAAATCCCTGCACGCCCGGCAATGCATACCCTTGCATGGTTTATCTTAATATACAAATTAAACACAAACAAGTTGACTTTGATTTTTTTGCCTGAATGTATTTGTGTATTTTTGTAAGTACAAGTCTGTTATCACCTCGGGTAGGCTCGCGTAACTTCAGAATTTGCAATTTTAACTCAATGTAAGTTTGTTACAGTTGAAGGTTTACAAGAGGGTGAGGTCTTAAATTCAGTTTTTCATAAATGTTATTTATGTTGACTATTTATGATTATGAAAATATGGTTCAGCTTGATTCAATCTTTCCAGTACCATTTATCTACTGTGCAGCTAATGCTATGTTTATATACATGTATTATATACATTTTGTTACTGTATTAATTTTATCATTGAGTGTGTATGAACTATAGTTATACAGAAGATGTTTTAATGCAGGCCTTCATTTGTATTTTGGTGTCGTTTCCAAGTAGTTTATTTTTCATGTATCTATAAATTCTGTGGTGAATATGCATGTATCAGGTTGATACCTGAATTATAAGTTTATTCACATATTTATACGAATATTTATATCGTATGTACCTTAATATCTATAACCAAATAGAAGCTCACGTGAATACTATATGGTTGTAGTTTTCATGAATATCTTTACTTGTCTACTTGTTTACTCACTATTTTCTGTTTCGATGATCCGAGCTGTTGTCATCACTCTCTTAAATATAGCGCAATATCAATATTTGCACTATTGCTCTTTTTTCGGTAAAGGCAGATAAAAGTAACGACTATTAATAAAATAAATAAATAAATAAAGTATTATATATAAATTCTGAGTTATGTTATA
Organism: Lutraria rhynchaena; assembly: GCA_008271625.1. Lineage (NCBI taxonomy): Eukaryota > Metazoa > Mollusca > Bivalvia > Venerida > Mactridae > Lutraria > Lutraria rhynchaena. Next base: position 4,900,454 of record VIBL01000010.1, read on the forward strand.
CACGAGTAACTTTGTTCTTCTACGACCTTCTGAGTCTTGTATTTCGCTTTCGCGCTATGTTGTTGTTGTGGTAGATTACGAAAGCAATTGAATTAGTCAGGCAATAAAACAATCGGTTTTAAAGTTGAACACTCATACATACACGTATATATGACATTATTTAAAAAAAAACAGTCACAACCTTTGATAAATTATGTTAATCATACAGCCCAAGGTACTATGATTGCATGATATGTTTAATTGTGTTATGTACTGGTATTATATGTATTATGTGCATGTATGTATCATATATGCATAGTTAATATATGACATTGTGTCCTGTTATTTGTTTCCAGTGATGTGCCCCTTTTCTTTATTTACATGATGTATCATGTAATGTTCCCAGAATTTTGGAGGAAATAAAGATATTATGCACTTACTGGTTTAATATATGCAAGAAGTTTATGCTGACAAAAGTGTATTTCTATCAAAATATAGTTTTGTTTTCGTGTACATGACTCAACATGGATTCATACAATTAGCAAACAGTGGCTATTATAGCGTAGTCAAAAACAACAACAAGTCCTTCGCGTTGTGTAATTGTTTAATTAAACTGTCTTTAGACGTAAGCAGTTTGACGCAAAAAGAAGAACTCTAATAATAATTCATGAAACAGCATATTATATACACAATACGTTAGTAAGAAACTGTTGGCAACAAATGAACAAATGGCACGTGACCAAAGAGGGTGTCATAATTGTATCCTTAACAAATGAAATAAATCAACAGAGGTGTCCATGAAAATCATGTGATTAAAACTGACCATTTAAGAATTGCGGTCAGCCAATCAAACTATAGGACACTTTCCGGAACGTTAGCTCCTAAATAATAAGCTTCAATTATGCACGGTGATTATTTTAATTTGAATCTTAATTAATAAATTCATGTGGATACTTATTAAAACGTATCATTAATGTATAGTAGTCAAATCAATTAGTACACGTTTCTTCATTATTGAAAGATTTTATGCGCAAATGTTGGTTTATTCGTGCAATATTGTAAATAATAAGAGTTCATTCAATTAGAAACGTGTCATAACATTGTTCTCAAATCTGGGAACATTATTATATATATTCAAAGAGGTGAAACTAATTATAATTATGTAGTTAATTTTAATAAACAATCAAACTTCATTAACTCACATACGTGATATGAATATTGTCTCTCTGTAGACAGTTTCGTATAATTTAAAGTTCATGGTTTCTACTAATCTGTTTAGAACGGCTAAATAATTTTACGATTACATCAAAACACAATGGCAGTACAAAATAATACTAAATAATAACATATACATCTTACGTATATCTCGCTTTGTTACACTATAAAACTTTTTTTTCAATTTAGAACTAATCTATCAAGTTTATGCTTGAAGTTTTGCGTGATTTTCCCACATAAATCACCTGTTCTATACTTAATACCATGGTGAGACAACAGGATCCTGTTTCATATAAATATATACGTGTAAAGAATGAACAATATATATTATTGTTACAAGAACTTTATTCTTTAAAGTTGTCAGTATAAAGCGTAGTAATACTGTAAATCATACAGATGCTAGCAAGAAACACATTGTCCAATTCCTGTTTTTATAAACCATAAACATTGTGCAATACATCAGGAAAGTAGTTAATACAGTAGAAGGTAACGTAGATATTGATTGCCACCTTTACATAATACAAAGCATATGTACACAGAACCTGGCGTAGAAAGATTGGGGAATTCTAAAGCAGGAAATCTAAACTGAGAAAACCAGAATAGTAATAGAAAATGTATGATATGAAGACCAAGTATAGATGATTAATCAGTAAACCAAACGTATCTATCTTGTTTTATATGTCCTGTTGGTAGAGTAGCATTTAGCACTGAAGTAACACTAGCCACGAATGTTGTTCCAGTATTTTCCTTTGAGATTGTGATATTTACACAGTCTAATGACAGGAGTTTTGGAGCCATGTTAAGACTCAGTATGTCGTCACTGAATTCTCCATTCGTTGCTTTGTATTTCTGTAAGAATGAAATGTACAGAACAATATTATTATACTGTAAAACACTACCTAGCCGCCACTTCAACATTATATATTACCTTTTTGATACTGAGACCACCTCCAATTTAGACACGATGATTGATATATTTTTATATTCTTTCCTTCTGATATGTATGATTTTACATTGAAATGCCAAATGAACATGAAACCAAATCGGACACAAACTTGTCAGTGGCGTTCCAACAACTTAGACAACGTTTAACGAGATCAATCGAGGGTGAGAAAATATTCTTTAAAAACATCTCGAGCTTCGTCAGTAATATAAACTAACTTTAGTAACAAATAAAGGGGAGTGAAAACATACCGTCATATCAAGCATTAGTTGTGTCGTGTTTTAAACTACAGAAATATAACTCACGTGTTCTGCGTCAAATATTTCAAACAATGTCCTGTAAATGTGCCATCTGTCAAAGGTGAACTGGGTCTCATTCGTATTGTGTATAAACTTTACCAGCCCATACCTGATCAAATGAACCAAAACGACTTTAATATGTTAAAATCTTCATTCACCACTTCCTGAGGGTTCACCCTGATTAGAACACAGCTATACATGACACGTTCTGAAAGATCAGCCGTAGAGTGGTTAACAGTGTTTTTTTGTCCAGTAGACCCGAAAAAGTAAAAAAGTTAACCTTTAATGCAGTTTTAAAAATACTCGGCCACTTCAGATGACAATTGTAGAGTTTTTTAAAATATATTTTGGTGGTGGTGAGGACTTAATCATTACGACACAAAATACAATATATCGATAATTATTGATACATGTACACAACTTGCATACTTTATAGTGAACATTCGTATTACATGTATTATAGGACGTGGTGAATTTTTTATTGACCTGTTAGGAATATGAAGGTTGACAGTGTACATTGGCTGCCACGACCACCATTCTGCAGGTATTGCTTCATCCTAGAAAATAACAGGATAATATGAAACAGCATTTGATACGAACCATCCAATATAATGGTCACTTGCGTATATAAATGTATCTAATTAGGTCATCGATAGATTCTTTTGTAATACATATTAAGGTCTAGATATTACCTCGATCAAGTTTGCAAAGAATTAATGCTGCAAAATTGTTCCTTTCTATTTCATTATATTTGTGTGACGTATAAAATTGTTTTCTGTATTTTATTTTTATAAGAAATTTTAATCGTTTAATCAACGTGACCACTTCCTATTAACCTATTTTTAGAGAAATGTAGTTTTTTGTTCAATTTTATTATTTAGAAATCTTTCAGACAATTTTGATGTTCCATCACATGTCTGAGACAAAATTTCCGGTTATTTATAATGATATTTTGGATGGGTTGGGTGTCAAAATAAAGCCATCTGTGTGTCGGAGAAATAAGTTCTGCAGCATTTTTCACTTTACCTTCTCGTACTTTCCATCAACAATTTTGAAACCATATTGTACTCTGAAATATACATGTAGGTACAACTGACCAGATTTGAAAAAGAACTTGATATAACCCTATCACCGAATTTCAAAGGCAGACATATATTAAAACATTGTTAATATGACTTAATATAACGATTACAACTGCGCTCAAAAACACACTTTCCACAAGATCTGTGATTGACCGACCGACCGACCGACCGACCTACCGACCGACCGTCTGGCTGACTGAGTGACTGACTGAGTATCTGATTTCAAAGGGGGGGGGAATTGCAAGTATACGCTAATGCAGATTACCATGACTTTCCAACTTGTAACATAGAACTAAAAACATTGACATTGAAACCGTATGAAAGAAGTCACAAGTTTGAATAGCTTTTACCTAGCAAAATTGAAGAACCAGACATCACCATCCTCCGGCACTGGACGAGAAGATAGTTTAGTGTGTTCACATAGGTTGACAAAGGAAAACGACCATTCGACAGACCAATACGTCCCTTAAATGAAAAATTAAATGCTTTGACAAGGTTAATGTTACCATAGCATCATACAATACATAAAGGACAGATCAAAATAAATACAAATATTATGGTCCACACATGACTTGTGTGAATATTTTTGAATATAGATATGAATCATTCTACACAAACATGCTGGTAGATTTGGGGACTTGGCTTTCTGACATACATAAAACATTATTACAGGAAATAAGAAAAACGTCCCTGATAGATAAAAGTCCTTCGAGTTCCGGAAAAGATAAGTATTGCGTTTTGAAATATTTTTATCCCAGATGACATATTAATTATTATAACATTTCATTCCAATTTATTATCTTCTTCAGATTTTGATTATTAGAACTGCAGTGTGTTTATCTTGAAATTGAATGTCGCAGCATTCACCTGTTCCATTTGGATCGTTGATGATGCCATCTGTATATGTTGCCTTCTCTTGACCACTGCTCCAAGAGATGTTGTATACTTCTGTATCAGTTATACTCCAGTCCATGTAGGCAGTTTTCATTAATAAATCCAATGTAGTATTCAAAACATTAATTTGTATTTCTTTATAACTGTATCAAATAAAGAAGAAATCAATATGTTTTATTTTTGAAGCCAATTACACTATGTAGCTAAATTTTGTGTTCACAACATTCTACTAACAACGTGGATTTTGTCATAAAAAATCGACATTCTTATCTATATAAAATTACTCGTATAGTGATTTTATAAAGGGCACATAAATGTTATTATTTAATTTAAAAAAAACACACTTTTTCCAAACGCTTATTAATTAGCGTAATTAAGTATTCATCGAAGTTCCTGTCAGGATTAGTTTATTTCTGATGCACATCAAAAGCTTCTATAAGATACATGAAGTACCAGATTTCCTTTCAAACGAAATTTAATGATATTCTTAGACAATAGATATGATGACTACATAAGACGATACTTACTTGTGAAAACTACCGTCGGGAACGATGAAAGCCTAGAAATGTGGAAACGATATCAGTAGTTAATGACTTAGATTTGTAAAGTACTTCAAATAGATACGAAAAGGGTTTCTAGACACAAACACGTATAAAAATCACCTTCAAACATTCGTATAGCAATAGAAATACCGATACTATACGAAGTAAAAAAATCACATGAAATAGGGAGAACAGGTTTCTCAAGGTAAATGAAATAAGGAAATATGAAAAAGAAAGCAAGTCATAAATAAATTTTACCCCAGTGTGGATACGAAATAAATTCACCAGCGGAGTAATATGTGATACTAGTGATGAGACGAAATTTTATTGGCTATACAATGCAAAGGTTGTAATTGTATGCAATAATTTTTAAAGGCAATGGTGGTTTGAAAAAGCCATAAATAGCCTAGAAATTCAACAAACATGATTGTTTTCTGTCTTATCAGTTAACTGCAAATAGGCGTTACTTCATGCAAATTATTCCTGATATAAATAGCTTGGTTTATTTACACAAACCGCTATGACTGACAGAGTAGGTAATAAATTTGCATCATTTACCCCCTTAAAAGCAATGAATAAGCAGACAAGATGGTAATGAGGACATGATTTATAATATACAAGCATGAACAACAAGGAACATCCGCTCGGGCCACGAGTTGGAGAAATTCGGTTATCAAAAAATACAAGCACATGTATAAGTTATAGGAAGCTCAATGATTCATTTTGCTGGAAGATGACAGATCACACAACTGACTTAATGACAAAAATCTGTATTAGTCTTGAGAAGGCCTCCTTGGTAGGGTAGTTAAGGTCTGACTAGTTATCACTAGCCCCTTTCCACTGCGAATTCGAATCCTATCCGAGACTAAATTTCAGATGTAAGGAAGTCGTCAAGTCAAGTTACGGAAGATCGGTAGTTCTACCAAGGTGTGCACCTAGGTTCACCGTTAAAGCTAGAAAAGTGGCTAAATTACCCACGGCTGTTGGTGAAAGTTTAAGCCCCAGGGAAAGAATGTGCCTTAAACAATCCTTATTATGCGCTTATTTATTAAGACAGTACACATATTATTACCTCAAATGCGTTTTGTGTCCAAACTGAAATACACAAAATTAGTACAGTGAGAGATGGTTAAGATATCATCCAATTTACACACAGTAAACATAAAAGCACTACAATTATGCATATATTCGTAGCTGAGGAATAATTGCACGTATAACTTTAGGTCCAATTCAAAGTATTTATGTTAACATCGTTTAAAATATCCAAAGCTTTACTATCCAGTGTTATGATTCCGAAATGTGAAACTTCTTTTATACTTAACCCTTAAAGTAACAGTTTTAGAAGACTTCATTATTACAATTTTCATCCATGTTATACTGGGGTTAAGTCCATTTAACAAGCTAGGTCAGGAAAACGTATTTGTACTGATATTCATGTAAACATATCCATACCACCAGTCTCATCCATGGTGATATTTCCCCATAAATGCGTCTCTTCCATTCTTGCACCAACATACAATCTTTGATCATTCCAGCGTACTTTGACTTTTGTATTAAAACGTGGTTCTGGATAATCAGTACCTCTAATATCTACATAGTAAAAAAATTTGTTTAACTATTATACATTCCCACCTTTTAGATACAGATAGTATTGTAAGTGTTGTATATGATACTTGTGCGGTGAAATTAGGGATATTGAACATAAAACAAACAAAATTGTTATTCAAAAATGTGAGGTAAGTGAATAATGAAATAAATGTAAAATAAAACTAGAATGGAGTATGAGGTAAAAAATATAAGGATTACCACAGATTGATAACACGATATAACACAACATTTAATTAAAGCTTAAATTAAAAAAATACGTCCTTCGCACGCGACCAGTCTAACAATCACATTCATTAGGTTTGTTTTAGATGTGCTCTCAGCCAGAAATAGGGCATGTGCTTTGACAATGATCAGAAAACTAGAAACACTTCAACGAACTTTTATATTAAAGGTCTTCATTTGTAAATTAATATATATATAGATCGAAATTTTCAAACATTTCGTTTTTCAGTAATGGTGTTTTGTTATAGAATTACCGAAAATAATTCTTACGAGCATAAACTGAAAGCATCTTTAACTAGATGAGAACTACAGTATCACTACATTATTAAATGTAGAACAATTACAAATTCGTCCAAAATTTTAGCACGAATATTGAAACAATAGAAAGTTACTGTGATGTCGTGTTGCCAGGAGTACATTGGGTTTTAGATAATAAAATCATAGAAAAAGCGTGTCCTACTCACCCAGAAAATTTTCAGTCCAAGGAATTTCGTCCCAGGCAGCATCATCTAGCTTTCCATCGATGTTGATTGTTTGTCCATTAAGGTGATAAGCCAAATATGTGCGTGGTAGATCTTCAGTATCACACGTGGCTTTACTGCAGGAATCTTCCACAGCTTTCTCTAAATATCTTTATCAAATCAAATAAATGTATACAGTGGTTTATAAAATATATGAACAATGGCAAAGAGAGGTTCAATACACTTGTTCTAACAATTTCTATATTATTGTGCTTCTATATTATCCCGATTTTTGTTATTTCAAACAACGATAAGTATAGTAAACAACATAAAGTTGTAACAATAGTTTTCGCATTTTTCGCGAACATTCGGGATATTTGATCGCATGTTGTATGTGATTCGTTAAGGTTTATTCGGTATGGGTACATGGCGCATTCGTTATAGTCGTCACTCAAACGGCAGGGGTTCGTTGGGGTATCGGAACTAAATTCGACATATTTCGGAGAAATAATGCTAGCTATTATCGGCGTAATTACATTATTACATATTATCGTTGTTATTACATAATCGGCGCAAGTTCGTTATGTGTTCGGTACATGGTTGGTGCAAAATTTTTTCAAACCAAATTTTACCGAATAAGTAGGCGACGAACGCTACGAATTTCATTCTGGACTTCCAGTATCAATTCGGGGCGAATTTCGGTAAGGTGGGACAGAGCAATTAGCGTATGTACATAGCACAAAATACGCGTCACGGAAATAGAGGCCGTTAAATAAATCTGGTAATCTGATAAAGGGTACATTGGTATCATTACCTGTCTCGGTATTTCTCAAACTTTTCACTGAAGTCAGTTGTTGTGCACGAAACATTCATTTGATGTTTGTCGTAAGCACCATCATTCAGAGGGTCCGTATTCGTGTCATCCGACTTATTTGGAATAACATAAAATCCCAGAAGTACACCAACTGCGAACAACACCACACTTACTACAATACTGACAACTATAATCCATCGTGTTTGTGACATTTTTAACAATTAATGTTATTAAATTATATTATAGAAGATATTTTTCTCAACTGCGCAGTTATAGACAATCCACCATAATCGACATATATAATCGGCGTTCATTCGCCTCAAAAAGAAACCACTTGGTTGATAATAAGCTCGGCGTCCTATGAATAATATCTTGAAAATCTAAAAACTCAAATTATTTTCCTGTCTCAATTTATCACTCACAAACTCTTACGAAATGTCTGTATAATTTATTGCTTAAATTAAGCACGTATTTTTTTTATTATTTATTGAACGCTTTAGATACAAAGTGTTCAGTGATATTTATTTAACGACATGCGAGTGGTTGTTGCCGACGAAACATTGCAAACTTGATGCAAGTAATAACCGAGTTTCGTAAAATAAGGCAACACATGTACATGTATAACATTGTTATGGATTAGCAAATTATGAACATGACAATACTGGTATTTAAACCTTTATTTGTTGTAATTGTTGTATTTGTGTGGATATAGAATTACAATGACGAATAAAATTCCACATTATACATACATTTACGTACATGTAGCTAGTTATCGCTGAATTCGAATTTGTAGGTTCATTAGCAAAATTCACCATAATCTTCAATATGTTAAAACATTCAAAACTTGTAAATGGTTTCTATAGATCGTTCTAGCTCTCGGAATTTTGGTGGCATTTTATGGCTTTTTCCTCAATCAAAATACAATAACACTTTTTAAGTATTCCCGCAAAATACAACAGACTGGGGCATAGATCAGGTTTAAGAGGTAATCAGAAGTCAGCGCGGATATTAAAAGATGCATGGAAGCACCTAACGCGACAGTTTATCAAAAGAATCCCCTTAATTTAGATGTTGAATAAAGCGACTTTGTGCGCCATGTTTTCATTTTTATTGACAACAATTACACAGCAATTCAATGACCTACAGATAGAAAATGTTTCTCAAACATACGTTAAAGAAATATAACAATATCTAACGGCTGCTTGTCATAATAAAAACGCATTTTGCACGGGAATCTACTGCCCTTGATAATACCATTACTTGATGAATTTTGTGTATTTCTGCTGAAACAAATTTTGTTACAAAAAATGTTCAAATGTTGTGATAATCTCAACTTTGGCATTTGTCATTTTTAGCTAACATTTCCTTATTGGTGTCTTTCTTCTGAAGTATACAAGTAATAGTTTAAACACAATAACGTCTTTAAGACTCAAGCCATCAACTCAGGTTTCGGCCACCTTGGACTAACTCACTTACTAAAAACACACACACTCTCTCTGTCAAAAAAACTCCCAGTGTCCCTAGCCCCCCCCGCGTATATCTGACAACCAAGGCCGGTGTTACATAAGTAATCGGTTTTCTATCATGTTATGATCGATCTTAATTGAAATTAATGATCATTTGATTGCAGTAACCATTTCTATTATCTAATATTCTATGCGAATGTTGTAGTATGAACATATACCAATTTCATTTTGTTTACATGTACTCATTGTTATGAATACATTGCTTTGATTATGTGATAATAAATTATATTTGTACATATTCATTTGAAACACGTTCTGATAATGACAAAAGTAGTTTTTTTGTTTTAACTACTATTGTAGACTATCTTCTGTCTTTTACTTAACATGCCTACGGCTGTATTGTGTACAATTTCCAATGATGATTTTATTTACATAAGTTGTGAATATATTGTTCAGACTCTGAACAATATACTTAACTATGCATTATATGAATGTCTACCCTTTTTATCAGTTTATGTCTGTACTATGGGCCGGAGGCCTATTATAACATTTAATTTACATTACATAAATAAACAATAAAAGGCAACCTGAAAATCGGGATTCTCTATGTAAGATACCCCATACCAATATGTCCTTGGTCATGCAGCCAGGCATGCTTACTATAAAAGTAAAATTCAAAACAAAGACTTTAAGTGGGCAGGAGAGATGGAAGTTGTATTAATACACGTCGCCGTTCAACACTGAACTGTAAAGAGATTATGGGTACGAAACTTGGATAAATGAAATGTTTCTCAATGACAGAAGATGTATATGTAGTACTGAATAGTGATATCTGTTTGGTTGTGGTCTATTTACGTCCTATGTCAGTTTTTATTCTGTAATACGCTACATTGCATATAACATGTGCCAAAGGACTCGTATTGTCGATATAACTCCTTACGCATTATATATCATTCCCTCCTGTATGTTTGTTTTAAGTAAAAATGACTTAAATAAGTCAGTAAATTACATTAAATAAACAAAAAATGTTCTAAAAATAAAACACTAAAGAAAATGAACTTGCGAAGAGCTGTCCGGTAGAATAATCAATTACCCATCATACTGTAGTATAAAAACATTATGCGCACGATATTTTTGTGCACTGTGATAGCTATAAAACACTCTTTATAATATGCTACGCGAAAAGACACTCATTTTATCGAACTTCGTGAATTTATTATCACCTATGGTCGTATTTGTAATGCTATTAGATTATAACTTGTCTTCCGACGCATTTGTTTTCAGTGTGTTTAATTCAACCAAAATTAGTGGTTGAAATACCATTTACGCATCAAAGTGCCGGCACACCGAACTAGCAACCCGTGAAATATGGGCGCAGACAAAATAATACTTTTATAATGCAAGAATATATAACAATAAGAAAGATTGTCTTGTATGCTTTATTGTTGAATACAAAGAGTCATCATTCATTTTACAGAAAAAAAATCATTTTGTTAAATATTCAATAAGCTATAGAATTTCTAATGGTAATAATTAATGAGAACATAATTGCAACCAGCCCCATTGAAGCATATTGACTTGCTCCAGTATTGCACAGATCTTTGTCACAGTAGCAGATTTCTGCTGTTACTCCATTGATATTTTCCTGTTTACATCCATTTGTCATAGACGTATGTAGGCAAGCACGGGCAGTGATGTCCGCTGTATGAACATAAATATAAAATTTAGTATTTTATCATCACATGCTAAAATCATAGACGTTGTTAAGGTACACTTGGATCAGTCATCCAATGTCCTTCTAAAATATGACAAAATCTATAAAATGGAAATCTTGCGACAACTTCTTCACTGTTTTATCGAAAAACACGTAATTATAATTACTCATATGACGTCATACAAGGAACATTACAAAGTAGTGTCAGTATGCTACCATCGTTTTGTCTACATTCTGACTGTACACATTTATACATCTCAATACATGTACATATATTTAATAGTTTCATTCGAATTTTATAAACGATGCAAAATCACAAATCTAAACAAATATAACATTGAGTGTATTATCATTTATGCTTACCTTTGCCGGTTGTTTTCGCCTTACTGCATGATCCGCTGCATGTCTCTTTTGTAACACCCTCTGCTTTAAATGGGTCATGACATCCGGAACATACATAACATTCTAGACTGTACACACCATGTACTATAAATAAATGAAAATGTGAAGTATGTCAATTAAATTTCACACAAATACATAGAAACAAACAGAAATAACTAAAAAAGACAAGAACTGCTGAACAAACATATCAAAAGAAAATTATTAGATACTCCAAATTAACGGTAAATGGGCAAAGTATTAAATAATACAATCTGGCGTCGTCTCAAAAGTATACTGATCATCTTCATTTCAAATTTGTTACATATATACAACTGACAAAGCATAATTCATATAATTTTTATTGCAGGGTAAAGTTTAAACAGTTAAATATTTAAGACACAATTAGATTTAAGTAAAAACATCGATACGGAGAGTCGAACAATAATTCAACGCGCTATAAGATTGTGATTCCGGCGTTTTCAAGTGGAGGAAATTGTCCATGGATTGAAATTGTAACGAGTGATTTCTTTATTATTTTTGTTCCGAAAATACAATTTTCTACATCTTAATTGGGAAATAAACATCGAGATCTGATCATATAAAGTATTAAGAATATGTGACAAAACTATGGACGGTATACATGAATATATATGCACGAAATACTTATAAAAATACGTACGGTTGTGTAATGTTATTACAATTATATTAAATTTAGATTAGTCATCAAGTAAATAAAACTTACCTAATTTACTCGCAACTATGGAAAATACGAGAAAAGTTGAAACTTTCATGTTGTTCCCGTGACTGCAGTTGTGGTCGCTTTGAAGTGGTCGAAGGAAAATTGAGAATTTGCATCATTTACACTTACATTGTCAATGATTTTTTTCGACTGGGGTGTAGCTAGTCTTACTGAAACCTAGTTCTATCTGCTGAATGAGTGGTTTTAATAATAACAAATACAGTCACAAAGATTTATAGAGTGTTATTTTTTAATCAATTTTCCGACGTATAAACACTGAAAATAAATTCAGTAGCTACATGTATATGAATTATCGATTACATATAAGAGAATATTTGAGAACAAGTTCTGTCGGACACTCTAAAATACATCATTGACCAGAAAACAAGAAATGACCAGACTTGCGCTTGATGGAACTATTTTCGAACACATTCCACGAAGCTACTATTTGAATGAGTCATTGTTTCAGACGCCCAGGAAAAGAGTCCGGGTTTTCTCAAATTTGTCTTAAATAACAAATTCCTTTAATACTTATATCAAAATATTAGTACTTACGTACTTATCAAGTCGATTTTAAAGGCATAAACGCAATTGTTCATAGTCAAATAAAGAAATTAGTGGCTTATTTAAACATAGCAAATACAAATAGCAAATTTTTGTTGAAACGTGCAGCTTATTCTGTTGTGATTTTCTTTACCAACGACAAGTTTATCGTTATGTCTTGTTTTAGTCAGCATGACTTCTTTTCAACTTTGTCCCACTCCACACATGTATGATTGTTATTTCCCGTTGAAGTGTGTACTCAACGGAATCATACACCTCTAATATATATATAATGTTATTCGTTTATAATCGTATATATTAGATACAGCAGAATCATTCATCTTAAAAGCACCATATAGTCGCATTGCAATTAAATATATTTGTAATGTGTAATACGCATATTATGCTAAATTATACTTTATTTCCTTTTCTTCTAGATGTGTAAAATTCCACATATACCTTTGTTATGGCTAAACTGGTCGATTGTATAGATATTGCAACATTGAACAGGAACCAGTTTATGTCACGGCATTTTCTGCCCTGCCTCACATTTTGTACTGTACAACCGGACTAAACTGGTTTTGAAATTTTGAACTACTTCGAGGTCTATCTAATTTTGACTTCAAAATTTGTTTTATACTGTACATAATGATACAGTTTAATATTTTAGGACTTTTCGCTGACCACGCTGGTTTATATAAACGTGTGTATTGATTTGTAAGTCTTTGTGTGAACTGATATTAAAACAATCTATCATTATTTACGTATTGACTTTCCTATACATAGCCAAATCCATTTTGATGAGTGTATATAAATGATCTTTTATTCCTAGCTGTTACAGCTTTACACCCAGAATCAATAGAATGGTACATATCGACTCAAATCCAGAACTCAAATCTTGCAAGTGAAACCGCATTAATTGTAAACTATATCATATATTTAATTGTACTTAATATTCAGACACAATTTCACAGTTCAAAATGACTCATTTCAGAATAATTCAACGTCAAATAATGTCCCTGCTTCTCCTCAGTAAAACAATAGATCATGAAAGTATAGCACTACAGAAAAAACTTGATCATCAATTCGTGTCAACTGTCTCTAATAAACAATTCATCAATTAGTAAATTTATAAAAATGACCCAGCATATTTACATGTTCGACAACAAGGACGAAAGTAATTGACCGAGAATATAAGTACTGTCTAAGTAGAGGCAACTTGTAAATGTGCTCAACGTGTCCCGTGTGGTATTCAGTCATTTTGTTTTTCTTCCCCTTAACAAAAAAGCTTAAAAATTGTATAGTAGTTAACATATATTATATTGAAGCTTTTTGATACACCAAGAATACCCAGAATGTGCGATTGGCACGCTTGATCATAGCATGTTATGGTGGTATTCATGGTAACACACCGTTCGGGCGTATTTTGCCCCCCTCTGCGGAGCTCTTGTTTACATTGTGGTGTATGTCTACCGTAAAAGAAATGAACGCTATGCTCGGACTGTTGCATTTTTGAACAAGATCGATATATACCCTACTTTCGCGTCACAAGCGTTCAACAGATAAGTTACTAATAGAAGGGAAAAAAACTTTGAACTTCTGTTATTCAAAAACTGTTTGACTAATATTCGCTGTGCAAACAATTGTTAGAAACCAATCTTTCTTCTTTACGATGATATAAATGGTGACTTTGTGAGATTTCTATTATACTGTCCCATTTTTTGAGAGCACTTTTTTACATTGAAATAAGAAGGAACCGAAACTTTACCCTCGATTTAAACAATTTCCTGTGATTGAAAAAAATCTCTATGCAAAGGTATATTTTAGTACATAATTTTTTCCATATTTTTCGTTTTATTCTGACATTGTTATTATGCTGCCCCATTTGGCGATTTACGTTTTATATCATCATTATTTCATTCCAAATTCAATACACTAACTAGATATCGAGGGGTCCAAATTGTATCCCGCTGCCCATCAAGCCACCCACTCATTGACAATTAAAACATCTAACTCGAAATATCAATATAATTGATATGAAAGGACGTTACAAATGACAATTTTTTAAATTATTTTATATGTGACATATTTTATCATCTCTATGAGGTAGATTTGTCACCATCAAGAAAATTCTGAAATTCGTCAAGTAGAGAACACATTTACTTTCTGCTACCAGATATTTACCAGACATTATGTCACAACGGTTTTAGATGTCGCGTTATCTCAGGAGCTTTTTCCAGATAAAATTTACTGTGTACATGTACTCCAGTCTTTCCTGATAAACACTTAAATAATGATATACATAATATACATTATCTTCATCCGAGCTAAAGAGTAGACAAATTTTAGAATGTACTTGACGTGAGTGCCAAATGATAACTAATCAGTAGACTTACAATACGACACATTTCAGTAAAATTGATGTAAAAATATTGAGAAATATTCATACACATTCTAATCCTCGATTTCAAGGAAGCTTCAAGTTTTTAGTCAGGCTATCCAATCGAAAACAAAATATTTGTACTTGTATCGAAATATTATTCAGTATTCAAGTATACAATGTAGTAATTGACTTCATTAGTACAAGTACTTTCAATTGACCTTATCATTATTCTCCATGATGTCGTTTATAAGGATCTCACTTAGAATTTGAAAAGTTTTATTTGTCCAGTTGGGGAAATCTCTACTTCACACGGATCTAAAATGGTGATAAAATCTTGGTCGTTGAACTTTACAAGTGTATTGTGTGTAAACAAATACACGAACACCATCCCGGTAAAAAGTCACGTACGTTAATCTCTTTCTATCATTCGGACTATCCACAAAAAACTTACAAATATGTCAGAAATTTGTCTGACTTTTTGTCATTATGTGCAGCGCTTTGACTCCACGACCATTCCGTGTACGTGTAATACATGATGGATACACAATGAATGATATGCAATGACGTTAGGAGACTGGTCCACCAAATCAAGTGAATGTAATTAATCTTTGACACTTGTTCATTAAAACCAATTATAATCTATCCTTACGGACACCCGTGAATGAACAACGAATGTCTGTCTACAACGGACACTGTGATTCCCCTTCCGACGGAAAACGCCCCTTAAATGGCTGTACATAGCAGTCACTTGCCAACCGCGGACTGCGGGCACCAAAAACGTTTATCGTGATTTTGACCATAAACAGCGGACACCCGACCCAACAAACGGACGCCATGATATTGATCATGGCACAACATAGTAATCTGGCCAAGAAATAGGGTTTAATTAGTTAATTACTTATGTATCTAGCACTGAATTACCGAGACTTTACAAAATATTCTGTAAATCGAATGGTTACTGTACTGATTAGCATACAAGGAAGCAGTGAACAATGTCGTATTTTAGTGAGAACTTGTGTTTTATACTCTATTTATTCGCACTTGCGAACGAAGGACACCTTTCTACAGAGAACACTTTTGGAATTTCTGCTGGTAGTCTTTATTATACAAATTTGACTTAAGTTCATTTTCCAATTAGTAGGTTTGATGTATGTCTGTGCCTTGTTTATCATCTGGTTTTGGACTTCCATTTGTATGTTTGAGGGCAGTTAATCTAAGGATAGAAAGCAACAGTCATGTTTGGAGATACTTGACCAAACAGATTAGGGTAGGTAGATCGAAAGACTTCTATTTTTCTTTTCTAAACATACATTTTTTTGGAAAATGATGTACTATGTACTAGTATCCCCAAATATTGTTGTACTTTGTATATTGTTGTACTTTGGATTTTGACGTTAGAAACTTTATAGTGTGCGACAAAAAGTGGGTCGTTCGGGTAAACGTGAGCACGAGTGGGTTTTCTAATGCTTCTGAGTTCTGTACCAGTACTTAACCATGCTCTCAGCGAGTAACTGCTAAATTCACCGCATGAATCATTAGTGGAGGAAGAATATCATTAGCCGCAGTGCCTTCAACCAAATCCTCACAGAGAACATGTACTCAACAATCCGAGGCACAAAGGTCTAACGCTTTCCCACTTTAAGTTTGCGGGCGGACTATCTGGTATTGCAGATGGTTCGGTTGATCACATTAATTGGATGAATAATAAACGTCGTTCATTAAATTCTTATCCTCTACCCGTCAACTAATAGAACAACTGTATGTATCTATTTATTACTGGCATGATTTTCATGAAGTTTATAAATAAAATGAAAAAAAAAACAGGTCGTGATGGGTTTTAGAAAAAATGGGAAACCTTAGCAGATAAGTACATGTACATTTTGTTGTCTGAATAGCTGTCCAGATAACTCATATTGTATACAATATAATTATTTGATAGATAAGCGACTAACTGGTGCGGATGTATGACTCCGCGGTTACTGTTACTACATTTTATATCCATTGTCTTTGGCATTCATCTAATTGTGAATAGTAATATCTGTTTGGTTGAGGTATAATTATTAAATGTCAGTTTCTACTCTGTAATATAACATGTTTAAGATAACATGTGTCACAGAACTATTTTCAATATAATTCCTTACGCATTATATACCATTCCCTTCCGTAGTTTGTTGTATCCCTTTAAATATAGAAATGAAATAAATCAGTAAATTATATTAAAATCATTAAATGCAAGAATAATTGTTTAAATACATTTTCTTAAATAAGTTCATTTCATGTGAATTCTTTACGAATAAAATGTTCATTCTATAAAAGCGTCTAACCTTTTTCCTAGGTCTAATCTAACGATTTATATTCATCAATCTGCGACAAACCACGTGACGGTCACTTTTGACGGTATACTTCACACTTGTTTCTATCATGCTTTTCTACGGATGCATTTTTATGCTACTAAAGTGTAAATTGTCTACGACTTATTTGTTTTCAATTTAATTCAATCAAATTAGTGATGGAAACACCAGTTGTGTGTTAAAGTGCCCACACACCGAACCGAATGCAACCCGTGACTCATAGGTGTAAACAATTAAAAAGATAATTTCATGATGCTGTAATATATAACAATAAGAAAGATTGTCTTTTATGCTTTATTGTTGAATACAAAGAGTCCCCATTCTGGTGTCTTATTGGGAAAAGATCATTTAGTCAAATATTCAATAAATAATAGAATTTCTAATGGTAACAATTAATGTAAACATAAATGCAGCCAGTCCCATTGAAGCATATTGACTTGTTCCAGTATTGCACAGATCTTTGTCACAGTAGCAGATTTCTGCTGTTACTCCACCGGCAGTTGCCTTTTCACATCCATTTGTCATAGAAGTATCATGGCAAGCACGTGCAATGACGTCCGCTGTAAGAACATATATATAAAATTTAGTATTTTATCAAACATGTTGAAAATAGTGACATGGTTAAGGTACACTTGGATCATCCACGGTCCCTCTAAATATTACCGAGCCAACAAAATGGAAAATTTGTGATAAATAGGCCTATACAAAAATGTGTTACCGAAAAATACCTAATTATAATTACAGTCATAACGTCATAGAAAGGAATATTACAAAGTTGTGTCAGTATGTGCACTCTTCACTGTCCTCAAATCGTTTTATTTACCCTCTGGCAGATCATACCCTTCTATGAAAATTTGACAAAAATGTTGAATTTCATCCATGTAAAGAGAAGTTGCCAGCTCCTTGTGGGAAGGTAAATCAATACTTGTTAAAATAGAGTCCAGGAATACTGGTTACGTGAACCGGCCGCCGTATATAATTGAAAAATTGTTGAAAACGGCGTTAAACCCAGTGAAAAAAAACTCTGACTGTAGAGATCTATACATCTCAATATATGTACAAATATTTCATAGTTCCATTCGAAGTTTATAATCGAAATCAAAAAATGGAAACAAATATAACGATGAGTGTATTATTATTCATGCATACTTTTGCCGGTTGTTTTCCCTTTACTGCATGATCCGTTGCATTTCATTTTTGTAACACCCTCTGCTTTGAATGGATCATCACATCCGGAGCATACATAACACTCTAGACTGTACACACCATGTACTGTAAATAAATGAATGGGCAAAGTATTTTACTCTAAAATATGGCATTTTCAAATGAAAGAAAAGAAAGATGTAGATGTCGATATTAATGAAATATTTGCTGCTGTAAAAGAGCTGAAAACTAGGAAGTGTGCTGGACAAGAAAACATGTTAAATGATTTTATATACGGTAAATTTCAACTCATTGATTCAATTTTTAACGAAGTATTCAATACTGGTTTCTTCCCAAATGAATGGTCAGAAGGTTCGACTATGTAGTTGGGCCAAATTTATAGAAAAATGTAATTGCATGTGGAGTACGGGATAAAATGTTAGATATTGTTAAAAATATGTATAAATCAATAAAATCAAGAGCAAAATTAAATAATATCTTTAGTAATGATTTCACGTGCTTATTAAATACAATTTATCACATTTAACTGAGATATAGACATCAAGATCAGATCATAAGTATTAAGAACATGTCACAAAGCTCATAAACACGAATATATATGCTCAAAAGACTTGCATAAAAATAAGTATGGTTGCGGAATGTTATTATAATTATACAACAACTCAATTAATCATTAATTAAATAAAACTTACCTAATGTACAGGCAACTATGGAAAATACGAGAAAAGTTGAAACTCTCATATTGCTCCTGTGACTACAGTTGTGGTCGCTCTGAAGTGGTCGAATGAAACTTTGGAAATGATTGCGGATTTGTATTATTTATACTTCATTGTCAATGAGTTTTTGTCAACAGGGGTGTAGCTAGTCTTGCTGAAACCTAGTTCTATCTGCTGAATGAGTGGTTGTTAATAATTACAAATATAATAACAATAAATTTATAGAGTGTGATTTTTTAAAAACATCATTCCGAATGATAAAAGCTGAAAATAACTCCAGTTGCTACATGTATGTGGATTATTGATTTCCATATCAGAGTGGTTCTGTCGGACACTCTAAACCGTGTCATTGACAAGAAAACAACAAATGAACAGATTTACACGTGAGGGAACTATTTTCGTACACATTCCACGAAGTTACTATTTGAATGAAACATTGTTTCAGACGCCCGTGAAAGTGTCTAGATTTTCTCAAATTTGTCTGAAAGAACAAATTCCTAGCACTTTGTAACATGTCTTCTTTCCAACTTTGTCCCACCCCTCCACACGTGTATTATTATTATTTCTCGTTGAAGTGTGTGTGACTCAACGAAACCACCCTTACGCGTCAACGATCAAGATATCCAAACATATACTGTTATCTATTAGTATGATGATATTTGTACATTTACATATAAAATTCTCGGAAAAAATACATGATGAACACCTTGCATGTATATGCAATATTATTTATTAATGTTAGATACAGAAGTATCTTTCAGTTTTAAAGCATCATATTATAGTGTCATAGTAATCAAATATATTGGTAATGTGTGATATGTAAATTATGCTGAATTACATCTTATTTACTTGTCTTAAAGAAATTCCGAATACGCCTTTGGTGTGACTAAACTGATTCCTGTCGATTGCATAGATACTGAAGCATGGAACGGGAACCAGTTCATGTCACGGCATTTTCTGTCCTGTATCACATTTTGTACTGTATAACAGGAC
Organism: Lutraria rhynchaena; assembly: GCA_008271625.1. Classification (NCBI taxonomy): domain Eukaryota; kingdom Metazoa; phylum Mollusca; class Bivalvia; order Venerida; family Mactridae; genus Lutraria; species Lutraria rhynchaena. The sequence continues at coordinate 4,920,963 of VIBL01000010.1, forward strand.
TAAACAGGTTTTGAAATTTTGAACTATTTTGGTATTTTACCTGCCAACAATGGATAAAATGAACTGATGTAGGAGTGAGATAAATATCTTACTGATATACATTTAATATCTGGATATAATTGATTAATCATAATAAAATGAACTTCATCTCCGATCAATTCTCACCATAATGACATGTACGTGGTTGCCACATTCAACTGTAAGATTATAGCAAGAATTTCTAGAGTCAGCAAAACACGATCTAAACTTTTTAACATAAATATTTAGCATCCAATTTTGGACTTCAAAAGTTTTTTAATGTACATAATGATACAATTAAATATTTTAGGACGTTTCGCAGACCACGCTGGTTTATATATACGTGTGTATTGATTTGTAAGTCTTTGTGTGAACTGATATAAAAACAATTTATCATTATTTACGTATTGACTTTCCCATACATAGCCAAATCCATTTTGATGAGTGTATATAAATGATCTATTATTCCTAGCTGTTACAGCTTTTCACCCAGAATCAAGAGAATGGTACATATCGACTCAAATCCAGAACTCAAATCTTGCAAGTGAAACCGCATTAATTGTAAACTTCATCATATACATGTATTTGTATTTAATATACAGACACAATTTCAACTGTTCAAAATGCCTCATTTTAGAATAATTTAATGTCAAACAATGCCTCTTCTTCTACTCAGTTAATCAATAGATCATGAAAGTATACAACAGGAAGAAACTTGAACATCAATTCGTGTCAATTGTCTCCATTAAACAACATTTCAATTAGTCAATTATTAAAGGGACGCAAAATATTTACGTATTCTACAACAAGGACGGAAGTAATTAACTGATAATATACTGTCTACGTAGATACAATGTATTATCTATTGCAAAACTTGTAAGTTTTGAAATAACATGGTCTGATAGCAAGATCTCTATCCTAAACATGATCAACTGGTATGATATTGATATTTACGGACTTGTAAATATGTTCAATGTGTCCCGTGTGGTATTCAGTCAATTTGGATTTCTTGTCTTACTGACATTATTGTCAAGTGAACGAAAACGCACCAGAAATTGAAAAGTTAACATATTTTAAGTACACCAAGAATACCCAGAATATGCGATTGGCATGCTTGATCCCGGTGTGTCGACAGAAGACGTTGCAAGGCATATTAGGAACTCGTGACGACTTATACAAAATATTTGCGCACCGAGGACATGCCACGTCATGGACATATTTGCGAGTTACAACACTGGTATTTGACTCTTGGTGAAAAAAAATCCATAATATAATAACTGCAAGCCTGAAATTAGAGGTCAAATTTCAACTAAATGTGACCTTGACATTTAAGGCAGAATTTGCTCATTGTCATCACATTGACAACAGGTCAGCTGCCAGTCGACATTAAGGGACCTTTGCCTAGCAGACATCATAACATAAGGTCTCTAAGATGGCAAAATGATAAAGACATGACAAGGTAATGTGCAATATGTGTAACTGTACATGATTTTGGACAGTTACATGTGCGAGTTACAACAAACTTTTGCTCAAATGATTACAAACTGCCAAACAGCATGTAATCTTCTGCCGGAGACCGGTTTACAAGGCTTCCTTTCTTCGGACGCTTTTTAATGCAATGCCATCGTGTGAATCGTTTAAATTGGATGCATCTACACACTTGTTGGACACGACGTCGCTGGAATACCGTTCAGTCTTTTTCCACATGAATCCAGATTGTTTTTACATCGTGGTGATTGCAAGGTGTGCGTCTACCGTTGGAGAAATGGACGCTATGTGCTGACTTTTGCATTTTTGAACAAGATCCTTATAGGGATGGGAGTTCAGTCGTAGTACATGTATATGGTTTGGACAATAACTGCCCATTGTTATCGTTCAAAACTTCAAATTAAATAATCTACGTTAGCGCGATGACATTTTTGCTAATCACATCGTCCCTCTGTTAGCTACATCAACATTTCTGTTTTTCATGATAATGTTCACATGATATCGCGATTTTATCAAATTGATATGGGTAATCGTCTATTAACATACAGTGTGAGAAGCACAGCCATTGTGGCTTTCCTGCGAATCGCCAATGCACAGGCAGCAATGTCAAGTGCTTTTATACACATGTACCATGGAAGTTAATTAATGCATAAATACCTTGTAATACATATTTATATCTAATTTATTGGCATTGTCATACAATGACCAATCAACGCAGTGCTCATATCATTTCGCTCAGCACTCATTGAAGAGATACGAATCAAAAATAAATCATTGTAATATATTCTGACGTTATTCTATCAGGGACCAATATTATTCCAAGTCAGTATTAAAATCATAAAGGCCTACGACATCGGTAACATGTCACACATACTCTGATGTTATTATTGTGCATTGTACACATACGAATTTCACGTAAATGTGGTAGATTTATAAATTTGTACGTACCATACGTCTTTGTTACATTTGAATGAAGTGGAAAAAATCAGGTGGATGAATACAACAATAGCATATAGAATCTACCGTATTTTTATTTTATACGTCTATTTTCAGTGTTGGATTTATCCCAGTCTGGTAAACATCAGTTTATCTTAACGGATACTGTCTATTAGTATCTATCAAGAATTGGTGATAATTATAAAGTAGTTCTGCAAAGTAGTCTCCCTTTATTGAAAAAAAAACTTGATGTCAGCATTGCTCAGAAGTCCGCATATGTACGTATTATTTTTAAAGATATTTTGATGAAGAAGTCAACCTCATGCTTAACTTATTAACTGTTCTCTAGATTGTTAGACTGTTTGTGAGATAAAAATAAACATGTTTTACTACATTTGCAGCCAACATGTCCGACTCAGATGAAACGCTTGGTCCAGATTCAGATGAAACTCTACCTCCTAGTCCTAGTAATGATGGTTGTCATTCACCTGATTTGTTTGATGACTCGCCAGGTATATTAAATATTATTTGTAGTCTCTGTCTACATGTTATTTGCATGGTTATTTTTCTCAATTTATGAAAGCTTAGAAATAAAGTATATCTTTGTTTTTAATGGTACTTAAAGAATTGTTTTTGTACATAAACCTGGAATGATGATATCATAGTCATAGTAAGCATAGAATAATTTTGAGGTCATTTTTGAGTATATTTTCTGTGATTCAGTATGTGTATAGTCGAACTTATGTACAGTTGGATTGGGAAAGTTCTAAATGCCATGGGAACTAACAAAAAAATTGTACTTATGCACTTTTTGAACTTAAGCATCTTTGTTTATTTGAAAAAGTCATGAATATAAAATATTGGGAAGACTGTCACCAGTGTCAATGAGTGATTTCTGTGTGTTTGTAACGTTTGTGAAATTATAGATATTTTTATACAAGTTTAAATAAAACTGCTAGTGTTGTAAAAAAATACCGAATTTCTATAATTATTAATGCACATACAATTAACAGTAACAGAGATATTAATTTGATATAAAAACGGCATTACCCTGACATTTTTGGGAGTTTCACATTTTGAACTTTCACATGATATCTATGTTGAAAATGTGACGCTATTCATTGAGACTAACAAACAATTTCAAACTTTCATAGCATTTCAAACTTGTTCATTTCCAACTTTCATAATTCAACTGTTATCATTTATATAAACAAACTATTGAATTCCAGGCTCTTATGGTTTCTTTTACATTACTGAACTGATGTATAGATGTTTAGTTAAAAGCAATATATGTTCAAACACCTTAAATTTTACACTCATAGATTGCTTACTGGTGTGGATTCCTTTTTGTTTATGAACCTACTAAGTTTTCATGTAACTGTACAGCCTATCAGTACATTTAAACTAATTACTAGAGATACAATGATTCAGTATTGGTGCATTTATCTTAGTAAAGGCAGGTAGCAAGGTGAACCAGCAGCAGTTAAATACCAAAGTTATGAAAAAACCTTATATTCAGAGAAAACTGTTTGATTGTTCATGGTCTTGTTAATCATTGATGTGATTAAGTTAGGTAACATGTTGTGTCAGTATGTTCTACTATGTTATCTCTGAACAAATAAAAAATTGTTGATGAATCACAAAGTAATGATAAAATATTTTTCTTTCAGTTCACAGTAAAAATGATAGGAGTCAATTTCTTATAAAAACAAGCCGCAGTAAAGCTCATGAATTGTCTGACAGCGAATCAGATAGTAATTTGCACACAGAAAGGTATAATGATACAGAAAGAAGTTCTAAAGTAGCATACAAATCATTAAAACATGACAGTCCTGGTTTTGAAAGAAAGGGAAATAACTCTTCACCAAACCATAACCACATGAAGGTGAAAACAAATGAACAATCAGAAGAAAGGAATGGATCTAAGAAGAAAAGATTTATAAATGAATTTTTGAATATGACGGACAGTGACAATGAATCCGATTCAGAATATGAACAAAATCAGAAAAAACTAAAAGCATATAAAGAAAAATATAGAGCAAAGAAAGGTGTGGTGAATGATGAAACATCTTACAAGGAGACATTTAATATGAAAAATAACTCAACTGAAAGCAAATCGTCAGACAAAGATCAGCTTTATTTTTTACAAAAACCTCATAAAAAGGACTACAGCAAACCACTTGAACAAAGCAAGACAGAATTGAAGGAATCAAGCAAATTAGGGCCATATTTGAAGGAGACTGATGGAAAAGATTTGAGTTCTTTATCTCCTACAAGCATGAAAAGAAAACGTTCTCCTGTACCTCAAGAACTACGTAAAGTTGTGACGCAGATCTTGAATGAAAACAGGAATGATAGTGCCATAAGGAAAAAACCACCTTGCCAGTATGGACAAAAGTGTTACAGGAAAAATCCAACTCATTTTGAAGAGTTTAGTCATCCTGGTGGTAAGTTGATTATCTGTTTGTATTATTTGTATGAGACCTAGTGTTTATTTTATGTTGAAAATATATGTGTTAACCCTTTACATCAAAGATTGTACTTTAGTACTTTTATTCTATAGCCTCATATAATGGCTGTGTTTAGAGAAAGGGCCAATAGAGACAGTGGAGTGTAGTGAGTTGTTAGAGACAAGAGAAAGAGATTACAAAGTTTACCACTTGGGAGTTTTCATGCTATCTTTTTCAATTTTTCAGACGAAGATATATCACCTTCTCATAAAAAGATGAAGTTGGAGCCCGGTACATCCTCTCCTTTGGGCTCCAGCCAGTCTCTTGGAAACAAGACTAAATCAAAGTCACTCTCTGTTTCTAAGGTTGGATCAAATTCACCTTCAATTGCCAGATCAATATCATCATCAACATCTCAAATCAGTACAAAATCAGCATCAACATCCAATGTCAGGCCAAATTCACCATCAACATCCAAGGTTAGGTCAAGCTCACCATCAACATCCAAGGTCAAAACTTCCACATCAAAAGTGAAAACATATTCACCCTCATCTGACTGCAAGGTTACCAGGCGACCAGAATCAAATCCACAGACACTGAAAGAAAAGTTTCTTGTGGCACAACCTTATAGTCTGTTTCTTACAAAAGTGGCTGGAATTTCTGATAGATACAACAACACATATTCTATGGATATAAAAGGTAGTTAATGGGTTTTGACTAACTATTAGATACATCCATTTTTCAAATAGCATGTATGTTTTAATTGTCTTTTATATTGCAAAAACTGGAAAAAATAAGCTTTTAATTTTTACAGAATAAATTCTCAGTAAATTTTCTTGTATTTTGCTATCTTTTCTGTTATGATTATTTCTTATGTATCATTATAGATTTATTAGATATATATATACAGAATGGTACAGGGAATGTTTTAATTTCAGATTTGTTGTCTCCAAGTATGGGAAATCTTGAAGCCTCTTGTCAGGTATTTTAATTAAGTATTCTTCTATAGTTATGTTTGGTCCATATGTTTCAATTTCGCTAAACTAAGTAGGAACAGCATCTATCTCACCCTTTATACTGTTCTCTTTTCCAATATCTTGTTCACAGTCTGTACTGAGGAACAGCCGGGTGAAATAAAATAAGAAATGATGCATTCAACAATGAAGGGATTTATTATTTTCATTGATGGAATAATGGGATGTATTTTACTACATAAAAACTTCCATTTATATTCATATAGTTATATATTTGTTGATATTTCACTACCTGACATGACTTATTACTAGTATCATTAGTTTTGCTAATATTTTATATAATACATAAGGAACGTATTGCTGTATGTACTGATTTTATTACTAAGTGAATATTTTTATTTTCAGTTCAATTTTATGTTTGACATTGGATGGCTGATGAAACAGTATCCTGCACAGTTCAGGTATTGTACAAGGAAGCAATTTGCTAGGATATTGTTGACTCCATTGGCAACTACAGATGCCAATGAATCTGTCATTTTTTAGGCCTTCATGAGTAGAGTGTTACACAGACAAGACACTACAAATTTAAAACTCTGGTATATTGTATATTAGTGATGTGAGATTGTTCTATGGTACATTTTTGTGATCCTGATTATGGGACTGTTCCGTTCTGTTTACTCCAAGTATGAGTTTTAATGATTGAGATAGACCGGCATCCACTCAAATTGATTGCTTGTTTAAGCTTTACATGTATACATTTCAGAACCAAACCGTTACTGATTGTGCATGGTGAGCAGGGAGCCAGTAAAAATGCATTACAAGGACAAGGAATGGCTTATGATAACATAAAATTTTGTCAGGTAATATACAAAAAATTAAAGGATAAAAACAAAAGAGTTTCTGATCTGAGGAAATTGTCCGTACCTGGAGGTTATCCCTATTACTGGGTGATCCTTTTATAATGGGGTTTGGTTTTATATTATCTATTTAATATATTCTTTCAGGCTTGTTACTTACATGTCTGCCTATGATATGGTTTTAGATGATTATTTTTATTGTTTTTATTCAGATATATTTATTTACATTACATTGACATAGAGTTAAAGAATACAATCATTGTATATGATTGAAGATTGGTACATAAATACCTTCAGGTAATCATAATTGTTTATGTCACTTGGAATATTCATGTATCATATAACAATGCATTAAAAAGTAAACATGGTACTCTCCTGGCATTAGAAATAAATTCTATCTGTTTTTTTTTTTTGCTCACCAAATTAAGCAGGGGTTTATCAAAGGCTAGTTTGAAACCTCAGACAAGATACATTTGCCGTCTTGATAATTTGACTTGAGATATTATATCCATGGTTAGTTTTCTCCCCATTGAGAGAAGATTGATTAATATCACAAGGTAACCGAGGAACACTGATCAATTTAACTGAAGTACTGCTAATATACAAAGTTAAATCCAACATAAAGAACATATCTATGTTTAATGTTTTATGTTATACACCTGTAAATTAGTACTGTCCATTTTGGCTTGTATGTAAATCATGCCATTGAAACAGCATATTGCACAGGGATTGTTTAGTCCATCCTTTGCACATAACACGACACCAGCATTCTCACCCGTGGATGTGATATGATGAACTGTATCAGTTTCGTATTCAATTACATAAATATTATCATTATCATCACTGGTAATGTTTCTAGGATCCCGCATCTTTCTTCCATCTTTGTAAATGAATTTAATACCCCCATCTACATCAATACAACTGATGGTTCCTGCACTGGCATCAGATATAAGCAGTTCTTTGCCATTCTTAATAGAAGCTAGGTACCATGGAGATAATATTTTTAAACGCCTTTCAAATCTATGATCAATATTTCTGTGAATATTTCCAAATTGATCTAATAGTTTGATATTGAAGTCACCTTTGTTTTTAACACTGACTGCTACCCCTCCCTTCCAACTTGTTATTCCAAAGCACTCACCTTCTACTTTGACAGTAAAAACATACTGTATATCCTTTGTAACTTTGAACTGATGAATTCCTCGAACACTTGTCTCTGTAACGAATAAATCTTCATCTTTATTGATGGCTCTGCACATATCCCAGGGTTCATGTTTCATATGGAAGATGAATAAAAAATCAAAATGTTTTGAAAACAGTTTCAGACATCTATTGTTGGCATCAGCGAGAACAATTTTACCGTCATTATAAATTGTGCATGCACAAATAAAGCATTTCCTCACATCTGTTCCAAGACGAACCTTAGGTTGTTTTATTAGTTCTGCATTTTGTGTGGGATAATTATTCTTGTTTGAGGATGTTCTGTCATCTATGTATTGAAATGTTGCCCGTCCATCTGCTATCATGTCAACATAGTTCTTGCTTATACTTCGACCTTCTTTTTTATCTTTTCGCATCGCATTATGGTACTTTTCCATCATTTCATTTCCTGTGATGATTCCATGGTTTAAAGTTAGAAGTGTGCTTTCGTGTTTATCAACACATCTCCTACACAGAAAATCCATGCAAACTTTACAGAAACCATAAGCTTCATTTACCTGCCCTTGTGCTATGCATTTAGAGCAGAAGAGATCTGTCGTTGGTTTGAATTGTTCTTCTGCATTTTTGTAGTACGATGCCACTGAAGCAATATTCCTTCTGATTCCCTTCCCTGGGACTGGTGTCGGCACATAAAATGCCATCACTGCTTTATGATTTGAATGAGCTACTGATCTTAAAAATATTTAAAAAATAGTCTTATTAGTCTGAAAGTACACAATACGTGTTTCACAATTATTTGTTATAATTTACCAAACAAATGTTTTTACCTTGCTTTAAGTTACCTACTACTTTTCCCATATAAAAACAAACTTCAAATAATTTGCCAATATTTCAACCCTCACGTAAATTTTTACACTTGTATTATATTTATGTCATTACATTTGAATGAGGTCCAAAATTTTAAGGACTTCTTCCATACACCTGTATTGGATTTTAATGAGAGAAATTATCTCAACTGAAATCATCTTAATAGAGTAATTGAAGCGTAAGCTCTGCTTGTGTTCCGCATTAAAGTGTGGTATGTATTGGTATAATAATATTTTGGCAAGGCTTTAAGTAAGTGACACATATCAGTAATCCTGAACTATGACCTAAACATTGTGTGAGGACATTTCTATTAAATTCGTGTTAAATCTATTGTATTCAATTGTTCCGCTTGATTGATATTAAATGATAGAAGTCATTGAAATCTTCAAGGTTTATTTTCCTCGTTATCACATGTGTTGTATTACAATATTTCCATTGCCTTTTCAAGTCACTGCATTTGTCTTTGATGTTGTTTTGAATGCTTATGATGATGATATTAGAGAAATTGGTTGTGATAATGGCTGTGGTACTGATGCTCATGATGGTGGTAGTGAAAATGATAATGATGACATCATTTGTTGTTCTAGTTTGATGGTGATGATGATGTTGGCATTTGTAGTTATAATGATAATGTTGGTCATGATGATGATGATGATGATATCTGTGGCCGGTGTAATGGTGATGCTGATGTAATAATGTTTGGCAGATTTTGTTATAATGATAATTGTAATGACAATGATGATGTTGGCACTTAAAATGATAATTGTTATGACTATGATGATGTTGGCACTTGTAGTTATAATGATAATTGCGTAATGATAATGATGTTGGCAGTTACAATGGTGGTGTAGATATAATGATGTGTTGGTGGTACTGGTGTTGGTAGTGGTGTTCTAGGTGGTGTTGATAAGGTTGGTGTTGTTGATGATGACGTTGTTGCTGCCAATGAATTTGTTGGTGTTATTGTTTGTTGTTACTATTGCTAATGATGTTAGTGATGTTGTTTGTGGTGATGGTGATGATCTTTGCCAAGATGATATTGTTGTTATTGTTGTTATTGTTGTTGTTGATGCTGCTGCTGTTGCTGCTTACCTTGTTGGTTGTTTTTGGCATTGCTGCTGCTACTGATGATGATGATAAAGATGATAGTGGTGTTCTTGTTGGTGAAGATGATGGTTGTTATAATGATCTTGGTGTTGCTAAAGATGATGTTGAGGGTGACAATTTTACTAATTATGCTGTTGTTCCTCGCATGAAATTTAATTAGAATTCTTTTCACTGTTAGTAAGGAAGGGTATTTTATATGCTTTCTCACTTATTCTCTATGTAGTATACAGAAGTACATTTTGTCTTTTTCAGGCAAAATTAGAAATGATGTATGGAACCCATCACACGTATGAAAATTAAGAATTTTTATAGTACATTTATCCTAGGAATAGATAAATTACTTAATGTGAGAATGAGCAGTGATATCATTGACAAAATTTCACAGAAATTATCCAAACTATAAACTTGAGTGTTTATGGCATATTATCTGTATCTTATCTTAGTGCAAAATACAGTTGAATTGATTAAAATCTTCAGAAGTATTTTACTAGCCAAATTATTAAATTCAAAATGTCTATATGTGGTATAAGCCCAAAATTTTAGGCCTTAAATAGCTTTGTTCATTTCAGTTTATGGACATAATGTATTATGTGTTAGACTGACACAGATTTTTTTTTCAGTAAAATGATGTTACTTCTTTATGATGAGGGACTCCGTGTTATCATTCACACCTCAAACTTGATACAACAAGATTGGCATCAGAAAACTCAAGGGTAAGGAGTAACAGTTTTATATATTAGTGACATATATGTAGTTATATCTGAATGGTAAATATTTCATAAAATCCATTATATAGTGATATTTACAGGACAAAATTTTCAGTGTGCGTAGTAAAGATTAACAATTTGTTTTGGAATCAACAATATATACTTGGCAAATATGTATTGAGTAAGTTTTCTTTTGTGGTGTCATATCCAATACATGTAGCACGATCATTTATGTAAGTCAAAGGAAGATTTGTTTCTAGTTCTGTTTTTCTGTTCTGTACATAAAATATCAGGGTTTTTTAATTGGTGTTTTTTATATTTTACCTTATGTATTTTACCTGTAGTATTCAATTGTAGTATTTACCTTTGGGTCTAAAATTGCTTGTTTTGCTATGTCCATATAGGTAAATCGAATATGTGTATTTCAATGAAAAATTGCATACTTGCGTTTGCACAAATATTCAGAATTGTTTGTATTTTGAACCAGTATGTGGATAAGTCCAGTCTTTCCAAAGTTATCTGAAGCCAGTAAAAACAGAGGAGACAGCGTGACGAATTTTAAGAGAGATTTGTTGGAGTACTTACAGTCATATAAGGCTTATCAACTCAAAGACTGGATTGATCATGTTACAAAACATGACATGTCATCTGCAAAGTAGGCTTATTATTTTTTGTACTTGATTAAAAGTTTGGTTGGGTCCATTGCTTGGCATCTCAATTCTTGAGCTGAGTGATGATAGCTTTGCCGAATAAAGCGGTCACTGTCACAGGAGCTTGACAGTTTTATTCTGTATTATATTCATAGAATTAGTCAAGCTCCTGTAGTCAGTGTTTCAGTTTGAAATTAGTAAACAGTGAGATTTTAAAGTCTTTTACTATCCTGTGTCTGTTTTATGAACTATTTTACACAAACATCATGAGTTCAATAATTCATCAGGGTGCTCACTAGACGCTAAAAGTTGATGATCAAAAATGACCCTTGGCTGATAACAATTTGTTGTCAACTAATCTTCTACTATTGTAACAGTAAATTTGACCCTTTTGTACAAATTCTCAAAATTCCATTCTAAGATACAAATGAGAGCCCTGGTTCATAAAGTCTGCAGTTACAAAATAATGAAATAACTTTTTTTTAACTCTATTCTTACTGATTTGATTTAATGTTAATGGAAGACTCTTGGTTCACAACTTTTATTGTGCTGAATGATAATCCTGTATATTATTGTTGAGTCTTCTAATGTGACATCACCATCTTGTTGTTTTGTTTTACCCCTGCTTAGATATAATACATGAAACATGATCAAATTCATTAAGCTATTTTAGAATGCAGTATACAGTAAAACCTACATTATGAGACCACCTTTGGAACCCAAAAAATTGGTTGTATTAATGAGATGGTCTCATTATCAAGTCGAATTATAGGGGAATTATTGAAAGCTGGTCTGAAAATAGGTGGTCGTTATAATAAAGTGGTTGTAATATTGAGATGATTGCAATGAGAGGTTTTGCTGTATTTGATTAGGTAATATGTGTATGTTCATTTGTTGTACAGCATAAATACCTAAACAACTTATGCATTAAAGGGTTGTAATCATTGGTTCCGTTCCTGGAAGACACGTGGACAGAGCTAAGTCATTATGGGGTCATATGAAGTTGAGGAAAGTGTTACAAGAGAATGGACCATCTCATGATGTAGTTAAATCCTGGCCTGTGATTGGTCAGTTTTCTAGCATAGGTTCTATGGGGCCAAACAAGGAGAACTGGTTGTGTGGTGAATGGAAGCAATCGTTGTCCACAACTAAGTCTAGTAGTGGACTATCTAGTAATACAAGATTGTTATTGGTAAATAAAGGATGATGATTTAGTTTTCTATGGTTAATACCCAAAAAAGTAGTTTAGATAGTATGAATAACAAGTGAAAGTATGTAAATACTTGATGTACACGTAAATACCTTTCTTTACACAGTATACATCACATCAAATTATCAGTGTTTCAGCTCTTTTTGATGTGTATATTTGCCTTTTTGTACAAGTGTTTTTACTACACAAAAGAACAATTGGAGAAGTTTTGAGTTAGTAAGACTAACAAATAAATTGTTGAAATTGAAGGGTATGTAAACTGAATGTTGTTTTATGTTCAGATATTCCCGAGCAGACATAACGTACGACTTAGTCTGGAAGGTTATCCAGCCGGAGGTAGTATACCATACACTGCAAAAACAGCCCAGAAACAGTTATTTCTTAACGACTTCTTTCAGTAAGTACTTACAATATAGCTAACCTTGCTACATTCTGAGTTACTGATTTGTTTTGCTTAGTCATGATAATTTAGAAATGACCTTGTTAAAATCGAGTAATCATGATGGTTTTAAAGTAAATTTATTTTGTAATTCTGATTGGTCGCTAAAGTTCATCTCCTGTTGATGATACATCTATACAGAATTGATTGCTAAGATTGTAATCAATGATTCTTAGGTATAATTTAACCTAACAATTAGCATTATCCTGAATTCAAACCTTTTGGTAATATTAAAGCTGCCCAGTGTATGTATGACCACTTGTTATGATTACGGTATTTTTGGACATTTTTTTAACATTCTGGTGACATTAAATAATATTTTGTAATTTGATCCATTCTCATTTAATTGCATGTTATTCTCATATTGGAGGAAGAAGATATAGATAGATAAGTTTTATGTACATACTAACTGGATGTGTGTAAACTATTAACATATACAGTATAACCCCTGAAAACTGGACCCCTTCCAGACTTGGCCTAAAATCCAGTTTTCTGAGAATTCTAGTTTTCAGAAAACTATTAATTATAGAAGAGAAAAAAATGGGACTTGAATAATTGTCTGATTTTCAGAGAATTCTGGTTTTCAGGGAGTCTGGTTTTGAGGGGTTATAAGGTACATGTATGTGATTATTGTATTATACAGTGTATGGAAATCAGAAGGAAGAGGGAGAAGTAGGGCCATGCCTCATATAAAATCTTACTGTAGACCAATGCAAGATGGGTCAAAAGCTGCCTGGTTTATGGTGACAAGGTAATTATTATTGTATAGTAACAGCACAATAAGGCTATGATCTGTCTGTTACCATTTACAGCTTGTGATACCAGAGTGTATAATTCACCCACATAATCATTGTTTGCTTAGTAATGAAAACATCAGAACAACCAGAATAAGACCAGTGAACTGATAATTACTAAATTATTTGCAATTTTTTACACCAATATTTTGGTAATGTTTATTGTTATACATATTTATATGAGAACATTGTATTGTGGTTACTCTGTAATATTACTGATTCTGATTGCATGGACCAGGTATCCGTAATTAATGCCTCTAAAAATCCTGAATTGAACATTATAAAATTTATCAAAATCAAACTGTACATTGTTTGCATGGATGAAAGATGAAAATTTTCCGAAAAAAAACGGAAATCTCAACCTGGGTGCCACTGAAACAATAAAAACCAGTAAGGTTCGGACCTGGGAAAAAACAGAGGTTCCTGAAAATTCCAGAAAACTTTTATCCATGTGTTTGTAACTTTTTAGTGCCAATTTGTCAAAAGCAGCTTGGGGAGCATTGGAGAAGAAAGGGGCACAACTCATGATCAGATCTTACGAGATTGGAGTTTTGTTTTTACCTAAATTTTTTGTAAGTACAATTATTTTGATTTTTGAGGGATGATCCATAATGAACCTGACTACTGCATAAACATGGTTTAATAAAAACAACAGAAAATTAAATCATCATACCAGTAATGCAGGCGTTTAGTATAAATTAAGATGTACAACAACCGAAAAATATACTGATATATTCATACATATATACTATATATTCATACATATATACTATATATTCATACATATAAACTATATATTCATACATATATACTGATATATTCATACATATATACTATATATTCATACATATATACTGATATATTCATACATATATACTATATATTCATACATATATACTGATATATTCATACATATATACTATATATTCATACATATATACTGATATATTCATACATATATACTATATATTCATACATATATACTGATATATTCATACATATATACTGATATATTCATACATATATACTATATATTCATACATATATACTATATATTCATACATATATACTATATATTCATACATATATACTATATATTCGTACATATATACTATGGTAATTTTCTAGGATGAAGGTGAAATATTTCCTGTGACATCAGATCCTGACCTTGCCGCTACATCTAACAGATTTCTCTTGCCTTATGATCTTCCTCCATCTATTTATGATAAAAAAGGTAAAAGTGCGAGTTGTTTGTTACGTTATAAAATCCACTGGTCTGTGTTCATATGTTGTAAACATTTATATGAAGTTATTCACTCTTGTGTGTACTAACATTTTGGTCCCCAATAACATCTGTGTAAGAAGTACTCATATTTGTTAGCAGACTGTATAAATTGTCCAGTTGACTGTAATATATAAATATATATATGAGAACATTACAGAACATAGATTTTGTCTAATTTTCAAAGGATTCCAGTTCTCATAAGTTTTACTGTGGTGTCAACTAAATTTGAAATAAATGGACACTGTGACTTTTTTGTCACTAATGACATGTGATATACCTATTAATGATCTTTGGTAAAACAATTGTTGTATTACTTCTGTGACTTTAATATGTTATTTATAATATAATTATACTATACACATTAACAGATCGACCTTGGATGTGGGATATACCTTACATGGATCTACCTGATACAAATGGCAATGTTTGGTGTCCATTTTCAAAGTGAGGGTGCTGTGCTCTTTGTGAGCTCATCAGTAAGCTGGTTTTATAAGATTATAATTGGAACTTCTTAGAACAGTGTGATTGTGTCTGTAAGAAATACAATCATCTCATTTTGCCGTGGAATGTTCATTGTTTGTTTCCATTGCGAAACCAGTGATGATTTTGAAGAATAGCCAAAGTTTGTTTTGAATTTCTACATACATGTGCAATAATTCATGGAAACTGTATGAATACATCGCTATGTGTAGTGACATCAGAGTATAAGTAAAACTGTGGTAGATACTCTGTGATCTGTATTGTTATAACACACACGGACAGAAAGAGTACTTTGAGCTCAACCTGGCTGTACATCATGAGAAACATCCAGGGATGATTCATTCATTATTTAGAGTCAAGGACACAAATGTACCGGATTAGTATGAGTATAAACATACTTTATAATCCAATGTAAAACCTGTGTGTTCTTTCAATTACTTTTTTACTACATTAAGTATTCTTTCTTATATTTCTTGTCTTCGTTTTTTAGACCAGCTTTTGACAAGTTTTGTTCTTCATATTCAAAACACTTGATTTGTTAAGAAGTCTTAATGAGTTTTACTATGTATTACTGATCGTTTCCATTGCTATTAGAACATGTATTGTTAAATTACAACAAAATTGATTGTATACGAGCTTGGTGTGGGATGTGCAGACATATGTTTGCGTATGAATTTTAAATAAAATACTAATGAAACGCAACATATAAATACTTTAGTGTTTTATTAGTGTACATCAGGTATATACAGAAGGTGTTCATCGTTAGGATAGGAAAGTGGTGTATACAATTACCCGATCAACCCTATTTTATGGCACTGACCCTGAAGTTACTGACAGCGAAATTCAAATATTTGGGGAATCATCCTGTGCCATCAAATCTAGATTTAACATAATGTTCTTATATCTAAACAAAATCCAGATTAAAATGTGTATTAATTCCAAATATTTGAACATAAAAGTTAAAAACAACACAAATTATCAACATTGCACACAGTTATACATGTAATATATTAGTATCATTAGATAACAAATTTGAAACAAGAGGCCCATGATGGCTCTTTTTGCTCACCAGAGTAAAGATTGCAACTTCTGCAGTTTTCTTGTTATTTGACCATGTCACCAAGTCTTTAACCCGGATTGACCCATTTCAAACCTGTTCACCATATCATTATTACAAACATCCTAACAAAGATTTGGTAAGATCCAATAAAAACTGTGATTTCTATAGTGTTAACAAGGATTTCCAATGATTTGACCTGGTGACCTAGTTTGTGATCCCGTATGACCCATGTTCAAACTTGTCCAAAATATCATACATACAATATACAAACATTCAGACAAGGTTTGGTGAAGATTCAATCAAAACTGTGTTCCCTAGAGTGTGCACAAGGTTTTTCTTCCATTTGACCTAAGAAACAGACCAATTTTCAAGGCCCTTTGATGAAAAATGTGGCCTTTAAAAGTTCACAAGGTTTTTCTTCCATTTGACCCAGTGACCTAGTTGTTGATCCCACATAGTCTATTTTTCGAAATGGTTGGAGATATCATCAAGACTAAGCAAGTGACTAATTTCATAACCCTTTGACCAAAAATATGACCTCTAGAGTGTTCACAAAGTGAATGCCAATGCCACACAACGCCAGACACAGACCCATCAATATTGATCACTCTAAGCACTCGTGCTCAAGTGAGCTAAAAAACCATATCCTTATAAAAACAGGTAACACAATACAATACCTACCAGATTATGTCTAGATATATACAAATACATACAATGGTACAGTATTATAATGAAAACAACCTTTAATGATTACACAAAATTTGACTCCCACATTTGTGCATTCTGACTGAGCAGGCCCACCCAGGCACCACAAAACATGTACTACTCTTAGAATGCACAGCAGTATACCAGTATACACAACCGCCATGATTAATCACAATCACCGCTGAACATGTCACTTTTCATCTGATAATAATGCAATGAAAAAAAGGCACAGTGTTTTATTTTGCATATAAAGGCATAAACAATAAACCTATGAAAATGGCACTGTAACTCTTGCGCAATTGTCCAGCATTGACTTTGTGACATAACTGTTCCTGCTATAATAACTTGGTGAGACACCTAAAGTATGTTATAGAGTAATTATTTTGTATGTGTGTTTACGATTTAATATGGTTATTAATAATATGGTTATATACAAATTTAATGAACAAAGCATCAGGAGTGAGGTTTGTGGATTTCATATGATTCAGAGTTAAAACTGCGAGTTAAATGATGCTAGACAAGCTTAGACACTAGACAGGCTTAGACACAAGACAGGCTTAGTAAAGCATTGTCAAACAGGGATAATGGGTAATAATCTAAACAAGTGTAAATTATATGGTATATCTTTACAGAGTATGACTAATTATAATACCCAACCAAACGTTGACATGTAAGATGGTCAGAAACTTGAAATCAAACACAAGTTTATTGCGAGCATTAAATAATGAATTAAGAGACATAACACACAGTTCCGGATTGACATCAATATTTAAAGCGTAATACATGTATACCTTTCAAAAAATTTCTAAAAATTTTAGTATCTATGTTAAATCTGTCACCTGACTAACATGAACATTCAAATAGATTATACCACATTCATATTATAGTACAGTACAGTGCAACCTCTCCAGGGCGGTCCTCTCTTAAGCCTCTACCTCCTTTCAACAACAGCATGCTTTTCCCCCACTGTATGATTTGACTATTTATTTAACCTCTCTAGAGTGGCAACCTCTCAAAAACGACATAATTTTGCGTCTCCCAAAGGGTGTTGCTTTGGAGAGGTTACACTGCTAAAATACTTTTCTTCATACTACAAGATATAACCAAGTCTTTATGTGAGTGAGCAAAGCATAACAATTATTGATCCACTTTGAGTGTATTTTATAATACATTGTAGTTAATGTCACATGAAGAAAAATCCTAGAATTACAAAAAAAAATGAACTATGAGTCGTACACTGATGACTGAAAACATGTATAAAGTTACATAATACATGTAACTCCTAATATATATAAATCTCATATAATCTCAAAAATAATCTCTGATTGTCATGTTTTGCTGATACTATAACTTAATTATACATTTACAAAGTAATGTTTTCAGTCAGATCATTATGATGAAACAAACAGTCTATATGTGGCCTTGGCAAGTAGGTCTTACATGATAAAATTCAGCATCTATTTCTGATTCAGTCCCACCATTTGTTCAGATAAAGTCCACAACTTGGCTGCAGCTTCATCATCCTGGGCTGCTGATGATTCTTGTGTTACTGCACAATCACTGAAATATATTCAATCACAGACAATAGATTCAATAAAAATACTTATACAGAAAGAAGTCATCAGTACCTTGCGGAGGAGCAAGTTGGTAAAGGTAAGTAACCAGGCAGCAATAGTAATGTCAACTTGCTGCCATTAATAAGTGAATTACTTTTGAGAAAAAGGTCAAATATCAAAGAGTTTGATTTCAACAGGTCTAATCTATCTTTGAATAAATTCATCATGTATGTAGCAACAAATTTATTCTCAGCAGTACAATTGTTTCCTGTAAAATAATATTGATGTACTTACACTATAGGGAACCATAAATCAAACTAAGACACAGTTTATTTGACATATGTTTACCTCCCATTTTGTTAAATGCTACATGAAAGATTCATCAATTTACTTTATTAACAGACTGTAATATGAAATTAGCAAAATTTATGTAGCTACAATCAAGACAAATGAATGATCAAAAGTCAATCATGTGAATTCAAAAAGTCATATTTTGGACTAATCATTAAGAGATTCAAATTGTTCTGCAGCCTGACTCATAAAATAATGTTTTATGCTTTTACTACAACGTACTGGTTCACAGGTGTTTTTGACACATTGTCCTCTACAAATAATGGCACACATAAGCAATAAATTGGAAACTTTTGATTCAAACATAAACCTATGACATACAATCCATACCATGAAGTGCATGCACAAATGATCAATCTTAAAAATTAGTAATTTTAAATAATCAATATATACCTGAAGTATTTTCCAGAAAATTTTACAACATCAGGATCCACAGCACAAAAGATTGATGTCTGAGCTCCCTGGGCAGCCGATTTAATCATGTATTTCACAATACAGTGATACAAGGCAAGCATTAAATACCTGTATGAAAAATGCATGGTTTCAAAGTGGCGAACGAGTTCAGTTCTCACAGCCCCCGGGTGTAGAGAGTACACAGTAACATTAGTACCTGAAAATTCAATTACAACTTATTATTTGTACAGTATTTTTATCCATTTTTGAGCTGGTTATGATCAGTATTTTAGTTAATCCAACCAGTGTTCCTGGACTCAGTAAAAGTACTAATCATATTCTCTACAAGTAACTACCAACTACACCACATCATCTCAGTGGTAGAGGACAAAGGGTTTACAACATAGTGTCTTCAACCAAATTATCACAGAGATACTGTGTGGTACCCAATATTCAAAATCACAAAAATGACAATTTCAGACCTAAAGCTTTCCTACTGGGCTAAGTGGATGAGCTCATTTGAATCATTACATTACGTATTACATTATGTATTACATTACGTATTACATTACGTATTACATTACGTATTACATTACATATTACATTACATATTACATTACATATAACATTATGTATTACATCATGTATTACATTATGTATTACATTACATATTACATTATGTATTACATTATTTATTACGTTACATATTACATCATTTATTACATTATGTATTACATTATTTATTACATTACATATTACATTACATATTACATTACTTATTACATGTGAAGTAAAAGTGTACATCCATCAAAACAAATCTGATTAAATCTTTGTACAATAATATCATAATAACCTGGTAGTATCCAACATTTGAAAACTGATGCTAAAGTAGTCATATCTTAATATCTTGTCATCAATATACTAATTAATTTCAAGATGTATCAAAATGAGTAAGAGAGAATCTTGAAGTAACTGGGCTCAGGAAAATTCTACCTGCAGTCTGTTGTCAAACTAAAACTAATAACTAACATACCATGAAGACGTTTCTCCAACTCACGTGTGAACAGTATGTTAGCCAGCTTGCTTTGTGAATATGCAAACACGCGATTATAACTCTTCTCACTCTGGAGGTCGTCAAACTGCATCGCTTTTACAACTTTGTATGAAACAAAAATAGAATAAAAAGTAAAAACTGTATTCTCAGGAAATGTCCTCCTTTATCACACAAACTGAAACAAAGCCATCGAGACAAATTATGTCACAACTCAAACACACATGTTGTATGCCCCTTATATTTTCACAATACAATCTCTCCATTCATGACCATAGTGAATAAATATACTATTTATATCATCACAATAAAATAAAGGAAGCTAAGAATCAGCGGTATAAAAATATGTCACAGGCAACAAATAGATGGCAATCATCCTTAAAATGAAATAAGTTTTTTTATATATAGCCTGACATTAATTCAGACAATTATTATTAACATGTCATATTGACATAAAATTTGTCCAACCATATCTGACTTTGTAAAGATCTGACTTATACAACAGTCAGACGACTTTCACATCACAATAATTAATATCATCTTTTAACCCTTTACCTCATAAGCAAAATTTGAACTTTTCCAAATACTGAGCTAATATACAAAACATCAATTTATTTAAGAAAATTGGGTTATTTCTCACTGACAGAGTGGAAAACATTGTGATAAAAGAAGCCATTACTCATTACAAACAATGGCTTCTTTTGCCCTATTATTTTCAAAAGTTGTCAGCTTCAGATGTGGGGAAATGTGGTATTATGAGGGAAAAGGTTAAGGGAGAACACCATAATTCTGATTATATATGTAGCTGACAGTAAGTGAGCATTGCTTTAATTTGCAGATGTGTCTTAATGAGAAACAAAAAGATGACAGTATCCTAAAGCATATTTAAATGACTTACATGTATGTCCAACAGATGATACAGTCACAATTCTACTGGGTGCTGATTGTTTTATCTTATCTAAAAGAAGGTTTGTAAACAAGAAATGTCCAAGATGATTTGTACCAAACTGCAACTCAAATCCATCTTCAGTTTTGAAATGCTCACACCACATAATTCCTGTACAGATAAGACATATTTGTTACTATCTTTCAAAATGGATGTAACAAAAATCCCTACATGGTTGCATGCTCATGTTTTCACACACATCAAATAACCAGTGTGATGAAAATTTTAACCTATAACAGATGGACACTACATAACATCAATATGAATGACATACTGATTACATCTTTTTGAAAACATCAATGTTTAAATGAAGACAAGTTTCTTTAAGCAGAAAACAAATGTATTTCTTGAAAAAGTTTGTGTTAAATTATTACAATACATAGATCCACAAAAAGTTACACCTCTTCTACGTTTAAATGTCACTCCTTGCAAAAACTATGCCCTTTTAAATAGTTAGGTACACAATGGCTGCCATTTTTCATTCTTATGTTCATAAACAGCCTTGTTACTAAAAGGTTTCTAGTTCTACAAGTGCAATATAATGATGGTGGTGCACATAACTGATAAGTAGTCAGTACTCTTTTGAGATCTTAATTGGTTCTAGATTTTGAGTGATGATCTTTTCATACTTTCAACACTCTCTTCAATTTGTCAATTCCTCTTTAACAACTTGTTCTAAATTGATCAATGTTTCATACAGACGTCAGGAAATATTTGGTGGAACCCTTTTATATCATGCAAGCATAATTTGAAAATCCTATGCTAGTCATAACATATAGGATTAATTATATTTAGAGTAAAAATACTTCTTAAATGTCAACTAATGGATCTACCTAGTGCCTAGTGTTGTATCTCCATAGCCCCTGATAATGAAAATAAGTCAGTTTCAGACACCTTCTTTGTTTAATGCTCAAGTTTATCTCTCTAGCTGTCTACAATTCCATGAAATTCATCAGAATGTAAATCAGGAGTACCATCAAAGTATCAGATAGCAGAAAATACAACTTACCAGCATTATTGATGAGAATATCTAGACGGGATTCGTTGGAGAGAACGTTTTTAGCACATTCCCTGACAGACGTGAGTGAAGCTAAATCTAGAATGTAAACTACCACGTTTGTATTTCCTGTCACAGTTTTGATTTCTTCTGCAGCTGTCTCAGCTCTTTTTTTGTCTCTACATGCTATCAGAACTCTTGCTCCTGAGAATATATTTAAAAAAAACCTCAGTGTTTCTATCATGACAAATAAAGTCTCAAGAATGATAATGTTTAATGCCACAATGATAATGATTATATTTATTACTTTAATAAAGTCAATCATCATACAGTCGTGGACGTGGTCCAGTGGTTAGTGCCCTGGACTTGGAACTCGGAGATCTGGGTTTGAATTCCGGCTGTGGCAGTTCATACCCTTCTAAGAAAATTTGACAAAAAATGTTGATTTTCCTCCATATGTGGAGAAGTTGTCAGTTCCTTGTGGAAGGGTAAGTTAGTATTGGTTATTATACAGTCCAGGAAAACATGGTTAGGTGAACCTGTCACTGTATATAACTGAAAAATTGTTGAAAAACGGTGCTAAACCCCCGTGACAATATGTCACATAAAAACAAAATAAACAATCATCATATATGTATGTAGATATCAATAACAAATAATGTCAAATTAACATAACACTGAGAATATCAATGTAATAAAAAGTTTGTACAATCATTATATGTCAGGGCGATTAAAGTTTACTAGTATATCACAGAATATTCATGAAGAGATACACGATCATATTATATGGGTCTATATTGGCAGTCAGCAAATTGGTCAATCATGTAAAAGACAGTCACATTTATGATTACGAGCCAAAAAGAAATGGGGTGGGTAGATGGCAAAACTTTCCAATTCTATTTTTTCTAAACATACCTTTCATACTTTGAAGGTACAATTCATCACAAAATATTTTCATACTTGGATTTTGCAGTAAGAAACTTAAGGGCCGGCTCCAAAAAATTAAGTCTGTCAGGAAACTGGAAACATAACTATTTTTTTCTGGCCTTAACAGAAGCATTAACTAAACACATTTATAAACAAGCTTTAGGGCACATTTCTTTTGGAACTGTGTATATTGTGTACTGGCCAACTCACTTATTGACATGTATCATATTGTGAGTGTCTTGTGTAAAAGTGTTGTATATATATGTGCTTATAGTAGTTTGTTTGTCTGTCTGCCTGATTAGCTCAGTTGGTAGAGTAGCTGACTTGCAAGCAGAAGGTCACAGGTTCGAGCCCCGCATCAGGAACTTTATTTCTGCCTCCTATTACATTGGTGCCATAAGTGTGTGGCTAGCCTTGGAATCATAGAGCTAGGGTGAAGCAAAGGCTGGGTTAGCTTAAAGAACATGTGAGGTTGTCTCTTAATTAATTAAAGGAAGGAGGAGTGTAACAGTGTTGTATATATATATATATATATATATATATATATATATGTTTATAGTAGTTTGTATGCCAGTCTGCCCTATTAGCTCAGTTGGTAGAGCAGCTGACTTGCAAGCAGAAGGTCATGGGTTCGAGCCCCGCATCAGGAACTTTATTTTCTGTCTCCTATTACACTTTGGTAACACACAGCCATATTTCTTATTTCAAACAAGTCTATTATATACCTCGCCTGGCCAAATCTATTGCAGTCTCCTTTCCTATGCCAGTATTTCCACCAGTTATCAGCACAGTTTTGTTGTCTAAACGTGCCTTACTGTAACATACACCACCACCTAGGTAGTACTTCAAAGCTACTATACCACAGGCTGAAAATACAAATAGATATCTACTAGTCAAGTGCTTACTATTTCATCATATCTTAGCATACTACTACAGTTGTATTTATATTAGTTGAACAAGGTATTATTTTTTTACAATTATTTTTATGAATCGAGGTGTTTTTATTCATTTTGATTATAAATTTGGGATCACAGACCCAGTACTACTGCTTGAGAAGTAAGCATAGTTTGTGATACAAAGAGTAAACTTTAAATTTACCCATGAAAATATTTATAAAAATGTACAAATCCATTTTTATCACATGACTCATGAGCCTAAACTGCACTATTTTATCAATCTGTGCCAAAAAACTTGATGTAGATCTATTTTGGATTACAATTCTACTATGAATTATTATTATACATATAGTATACATATAATATGTGTATATTATGCTAATTATCATCATGGTGAACATCCAAACAGTGCAGGTAAGGTGTTTTAAACAAACTTTGAAACAATAGGACAACCAGATGGACTGATAGATTGTACCAATAACTCATTTTACAATTTTGATCATACACAAAAAAGTACAGTACAGTACTATAAATAACCTAAACAATAACATTATTTCTAATACAGATACTGGACAGTTTTTTTCAAGCAATATGAAAACATAAAAATGAATATCAATATGCATATATTACCACAGGGCTGGGACCAACTTTTGTATATACCATTTGTACATACATACATAAATTATAGTAGAGATAAAAATGGGTCACTCACCTGGGTCTATCACAGGGGCCTATTTTGCCGGTAAAATAGAAGGAAATCAATTAGCATTGTTGATTATGAAAATATTAAATTAAGAAGAAGCTTTAAAAAATCATGAGAGAATTTGATAGACAATAGTGATAAAAAACATACCCAATTTAAATTCACCAAACAAAGCAGTAATTAGCAGCAATTAGTGAAGGACTGATTGGTCAGGTTTTATAAATTATATAATTAATAAATAATTGAATGTGTAAATTAGATTAAAGTAACAATTAGTTAATGCAACATCAATATATAATGTTTTTGTTTAATTGATAATTAAATTTCTGCTTTCAATTGTTTGATAAATAATTTTATTTCAAAATATGGTTGATTTATCGATAAATAAATATGAATGCATTAATTAGGTTTAATCAACAATTAAATTAATCTATCACTATTTTCTATTAAACAAACATATGATACTTCGAAAGTTATCCTAACCATGATTTTTCGAATAATTTCATTACAAACAAAGCAAATTATATTCTACATTCCTATGCAAACTAATTTTACACTGCTTGCAAAAATTATTTCTTGCATATCGTCTGCTGAATATTTCCTGTCTGCATTTTCCCTCTAAGTACATCTATGTATATTGACTGTGTAAACTTTACGGTAATGTATGTTCATTTTGAAAAGAATGTTTTTTGCACATTGTAAAAGAGTGTGTAAAAACTGAGGCCATTATACACATATAATGGTCTTAGGTAAAAAGGAATTTTCATAATTAAGAAATACAAAATATGCATGCAAACATAATTGACAGTGAAAGTAATCCCATTTACATAACACACCAGAATGCATTTATGCAGGAAATTTAGTATGTTCTGTATTCTGACCTGATTCTTCATTCAGCCTCAACAAAAATTACTAAACTTGTTTTACTGTAAACGCAGAGACATTAACATTTTAATAGCAAAATATACTGACCGAAAGTAACAGCATAAGCGAGAAGGTGACTGTGTTCCAGAATCACGTCTAAGAGTTGAGTAACTGACATTTTGACGTTCAAATGCTAAGATAAGAATAAAAGGTGGTACCACAAGTTAAGTTCGTACTACAACTAGTCTCGTAATCGTGGCTGGCGATCAATAACCTTGCTGCACCATAACAGAGTTACATCCCCTTGAATAATCAAAGCACTGAGAGAACAAGGAATCATTTCCGCAATTATCATTTCGGCCAAATGTTCTTATTTTCTTTAATGAAAACTGAGTAAAATGGAATATGGGATCTCAATTTAAAGACAGATTCACAGACAAATAGTTTTCCCTTTTAAAATCGCTCGCTAGTTGCCATGATAAATGATAAATATGATTTTTCTCACCTGATTTAGAATAAATTTAAATTGATACGATGAAATTAGTGTTGTCTCAGACATACAGGCAGCAAAATGTAGATTGGAGTTTGTACGCGGGAGACCAATGTATATTATTAATGTCAGACAGTAAACTCAGGATACTGTTTGGGTCCACTGACCATTGAACTTGATTATTGATTACTGGTCACTGACTTATGAAATGCTTTGTTATTTGCATCCTATAAGAACATATATGTAATTACTGGTGTCGGCGCATAATGACAAATGATAGAAAATTTCATGATTTTTTATACATTAATAAACGTGATTTGAACGACGAACCACTAACTTAAAACGACAACCATTACTAAATTCTTGATTTTACGGGTTTAGAGATAAAACGATAATACAATTGGTGTTTTGTCTTCGCACGTGGTCTATGTGGGCGTGGCCATTCTTTATATTTTCAGATATTGTGAATTATTTGTTTTGCAATGAACCGCATTTCTATGGAATTTTGATCTAAAGCAATGTCTTTATTTTAGCTGAAATAAAAAACTCTCAGAAATTATATTACGCATTTGATATTGAAAAGCGGTTTATGAACGAACGGATCTGAAAATTCTAACATCAATTGGACGGGCATACGAAAATGATTACATTATTTCAAACAGACCTATGCTCTGTGCGAGCACATTTATTGTAAGATAAATCGATTTACTAATTCGAGTTTATACACATCTCCCAAATCATAAGTTTAATTCAATGTCACAACACCTCCTTATTTGCAGTTCACTTAAATATACCCTAACATACACTTTTAACTATATTGAGACGCGTATCAGGTTTCGTTCATAAACCAATGTTGACAATTCTTCTTTAAGATTGAAGTTAACAATCGATAAAGGTTTGGAGGATCGATCGTGATTTCGTGTACACTTGACAATAATACATATATGATGAATCGATAGATACGAAGAAACTTGTTAGGACGTTTTGGTGTTGAATTTGATGTTTATAAACAGTGAGTTTTTTTGCTATTGTTTCATGTACATGTTTGAGTAATTTTGTAATTATTTACCGGGTGCATAAATTATGTGTCGCTGTTTTGTTCAATTTGTAACTATAGTAATTTTAATATTGTTCAACGATTTATGCCTTATTTTTGTATTTGTGGAGGAAAAATACACGTACGAAAGTACGGTAATCTGCCAGAAATACCAGGAAAAATTAACTGATTTAATGTCACTAATGGATATCTTGTTCTAATATGCTCATAGTTTTGTACCATTATGCTAGTCTCATGAAAGACAATATAACAGATTTTCACTCACTCACTCACTCGCTCTCTCACTCACTCATTTATTTATTTATTTTATTTATTTATTTATTTATTTATTTATTTATTTACGCTGACATAGATTTCGATGATACAACGGCGACAAACTAACGAACCTGATGGATCAGTGTTGTTGGAAAGCCAAGAGCTGCAACTGCCGAGACAGGAGGACCATAAGAAAGAAAGCTTCTTCACTCGGTTAAGGAAAAATACAGAGGCCAGACAGCTGAACACAACGACGAGAATACGTACTATTCTGGTATACGAACACTTATGAACAATTCAATTACATCATGGTTTCGTTCAGACCACTATCAGTTTAAAATAGACAAAAAACTCAGCTTGAAGCCTTCATTATAAAATTTTGGTTATGTTTGGTAATTTACAATATAAAATAGTAGATGTCACTCTGTTCATATCAACTCGTTGCATATTTCGTTTCTACTATTATATTTCTGTTATGTATTTATTTAATATAACTGGTCATTATACGAATACACATGTATTATTATTTGAGTTTTTAGCGAAGAAAACAAGAGTATTTAATCAAATTAATACTTACAGTGCAAACGATTGACACCGATAATATATTCTGGTCATATTGTGTGAACAACGCAATTTGCAAGTATGCTTTCCTTAGAAAATAAACAAGGTAAATTAAAACGTTGAAGTTAAATACCTAATTGAATGATAAACATATGTTTTTTTTTCTTTAGAATGCGTAAATCATAATTATTATTTTGGTTTATTTTTCAGTTCTTTAGAGGACTGATGTTGTTTCAAGGATGCACCGAGTTGTATGCTTTGTGTTGTTACATTATACCATATGTATACCAGGATTATACTCCAATGGGTATTTATTATGTCAAAGTTGTGGCCTGGTTTGCTGTCACCAATATGATAGCTAATTGGGCGTGTGTTATACTCTACGACCCTTCTTATCCAAAAACTAAAGACAATCCGGACCTTTTGTCAAGTCAGAAGTTCGACACGCCCCCTGAACATTTTGTTTACCGGATACAAGATCAGTCAAATGGTCACAGCGTGTATAACATGGGAACCAGCGAGGAGTTACCATGGAGATATTGTGATAAATGTAAAATGAACGCGCCATTCCGTGCTCACCATTGCACTGTCTGTCGGAAATGTATTCTCAAGAAAGATCACCACTGTTATCTCGTTGGTAACTGCATAGGATTTAAAAATCAACGTTATTTTGTAATGATGCTGTTTTACGTCGGTATTGTGGGTCTTGGTGGAGGTCATATAACATTACAATACGTTAAAGCTATGGTGTCACCCGGATTCGACAGATGGACTGATGCCGTGCTTCCATTAACAATATGGAGGTCTATATTCGGCAACATAAAAGGATGGCATTGTTTACTCATATTTCACCTTTATATTGAATTCATATTCGGGTTCTTAGCTTGCATTTATTTTGCTTTGCAAATGACGATGATTTCAGATGGGAAAACGTTATATGAAGCCCAAAAGAAGGTCCCAGTGAAAATATCAAACAGTATTAATAAAAATATCAAGTCTGTATTTGGCAATTTTTGGGGACTGAACTTCTTATTTCCAATGACACTTATCTTCAGACAATGCGATGATGGTATACACTGGACAGGCGTGAAACTATTGCACAAAAGTAAGGGAAAAGTATGAATTCATGTGAGATGTAAAATAAATGTAAGTGCATCACGTAATCCTGGGCGTGGCATTGACTTAACTAATTGATACATATATGTACATTGTAATTAATATTTATTGAACTATTCATTCAATTTCATTGAAATCAAATAAAATTCTACTTCAACTTGGTGTTGTTGGGCTGCCTGGTATGCTCAATAAGTGATACTTTAAGTCCATAGATTTCTGATAAGCACTAGTACAGAACCCTAAAAGACTGTTTAGGTTAACTGCCTGCTTGTATATAACTTAAACATTGTTAAAAAAACAGTAATAAAACCCAAAACAAAGTAAAAATACAGAGGTGATAAGGTTCTTTCTGTAATAAATATACAGTAAAACCTTGATAATCACACCACATTCGGGACCAAAAAAATCAGTCAAAATAACGAGTTTTTCTCCCCAAGTTGAATAAGTGGGGAGTAATTAAAACAAAGTGGTCGTAATCACTGAGGTGATCGCTATGTGAGGTTTTACTGCATGTGTATTTGTTTAGTTTCATGTACACTGGTGCCCTGTTTATTCAATGTATTTTTCTCTACCCTTCTTTCACAAGCAAAGAAATCTGATATTTCATAAACATAGATTTGATGATTGTTTGGTTTAATAATTTTATATTAATCAAACAGTATGTAAATCATTTATCATTATACATAACAATAAATACAATATCACCTGATACAGAATACTATAGGTGTAGAGAGCATCTATATTATAACATACATGTATATGTAATAAGAATCAGCAGCTGTCTTATTTATACAGAAAGTGAAAAAATACAATCCTGATAAAAGTTGAAATATGCAACATGTCAGATGAGATGGCACTCCATCTATTGATTGTCAGCAGTTATGTGAATGTAGTCTAACAACAGTAAATCATTAATATATTAGTAATACAAGTTAAGTAAAAAAGGGAAAAAAATTCTTCCATGCTGCTGATTCAACATTTAGTTGTGTAATATCAGAATATACAGTAGATCTATGATCCCAAATTGTCATACACAATTATATATATGGAAAACAAAACAATAAAACTAAATATACAAATACTAATACATTAAAAAACTTGTATAATGGACAACCAGTATGGAAAAAACAAATGATAAATAGCAGCTACAATTATGTACATGGCAAATACTCTTCTTACATGTTTAATAATCAGTAAAGAAATTGAGATATAAAAATGTGATAATAATAAAATCACAAAACTGAATATCAAAATAAGTATCCTCAATGATGCAATTATATAATTTATGTTTTCATAAAAGTACATATATAAACAAAATCTGGACCTGAAATATATATTAATAACAGCAGAGTTTGAATGATAGATTAACAAATAACTGAACAAGCATCAAAAACTAAGTCAACCATGACAACAATCTTTCAGTCAAATAGCTCTGACAATAAGGTACCTGTATAAATGCTGCATATATTGATACTACAGCAATCACTGACAAGGCCACATGAACTGCTTAAGGTTTTATATTTATAATTTCCTAAATTATTGTCTTATTATTAATAAAACAATTTCAATCATTTGAGTTATTGCCCCTTTAAATTTAAATTGAAGTCTATGGGAGAAGCCAATTTTCAAAAAATTACAGAAAAAGATCTATTTCAACGAAAACTCACAGCAAAATGGTGCAAAAACACACTATTAATTTAATATGATAAAGAAACGTGCAGATCACATTGCAAGATCTGCAGAAATTAATATTTTTCCATTTTCAACAATGGCAATATCTCAAACATATTTTTCAAAATGAGTCGTTGAATAAATTAAAGTATCTAGATAAATATCAAATAATGATAATTAGGAAAAATCAATTTTATAACATTAACATCTGCATGGGGCAGATACATAAAAAGTACAGTATTGTAGATATAATACCTTAAACTATGAGAGTTCTGTTTTCTCCTATTTACCATCTATTATAAACTGCTAAATACAATGTATGTGATAGTACAAAAGTCTTTGTTGAAAATTATCAATTCAGCAAAGACTACATTCGGATATTTGAGTGAATACTGCATAGTTTTAAAAAACTGAAATAACATTGCATAATATCTTTTGATGAGATTCTATGTAAATAACTTATTTTTATACATGTACATTTGTATATACAATTATACTATCACATTAAATCTACTAAAATTCCAGTCACTTAACACCAGATTTGTGATAATCTGTGTAATCATCATCACATCCAAAAGCTTGGAACAAGTAAGAATGGAATCAGAAAATTGCAAAATAATTCATTAAAACATGCACAAACATATCCATTTACCACAACCTGTTTAAAACTTACTTCCCAGTTTATTAGCGTTAAAGGTAACTGGAAATCTCTGTAAGTATAGAATACATGCAATATTTATGATTTCTGATTCAGTCCCACCATTTGTTCAGATAAAGTCCACAACTTGGCTGCTGTTTCATCATCCTGGGCTGCTGATGATTCTTGTTTTACTGCACAATCACTGAAATATTCAATCACAGACAATTTAGATTAAACCCCCTTGATAAAATTTGATAACAATAGTTGTACTGAGAACAACAGTCTCCCAAGTCAGCAGCAGCAGCAGCAGCTTAGAACAGGTAAGTAACCAAGCAACAGTGGTAATGTCAACTAACTTCCACTAATAAGTCAACTACTTTGAACAACAGGTAAAAGCTGAATATAATATTATGTACTAACAAACCTATGTTATTCAACAAAACAAGCCTGCAAGGTGAATGTTGACCATGAGCAATATATAGAATCTGATGTTAGTTGATATTTCTTGTAAACCTAAAATACGCCATACAACTGAAAATGTCGTGGGCAAGACAACTGCTCTGTTGTGAAGTGATATTTTTAAAAATTGACATTTTCATCTCATTCCAATGGTCAGTTAATTAAGGAATCCCTGTGTAGTTAAGAATATATAAAATATTTACATATATTTTACAAGACAACCACTTAGTTAAACATCTAAAATATTGCCTCTACCAAACATTTTATGTCAAAAAAATTAAATTACCTGAAATATTTCCCTGATACAGAATTCAATTCCTCAGCTACTGCACAGTATATCGTCGTCTGTGCCCCTTGAACTGGTGTTTTAAACACCAGTTTTATTATAGGATAAATTGTAATTGATTTCCACCATTTCTTTTCAATATGTCGCGAGAGTTCCGTCAGAACTACGCCTGGGTGAAGTGAGTTGGCTGTGACATTGGTGCCTTGACAAGCAAATGATAAATGAGGAAGTTTGAATATGAATACAGAGCTACATATAAGCTTTTGTGTTATTGGGTAATACTTCAAATTTTCTGGAGGAATGGAGTACTGAAAAAAACGACAACTAGGTATCCAATATCTTGTTGCCCTCAAGAAATAAAATCAATGGAGGTATTCTTATTATAGAAAGATTGTGAAAGATTTTCTTCAAGAACACCTGTACAAATATCGCCGTTAGACAAAATAGACAGCTAGAGGAATCTATGTTAGAAATCAGCAATACCTTCAAGTCGCTTTGAAAGCTCCCTTGTGAACAACACATTCGCAAGTTTACTTTGAGCATATGCTTTGGTTGATGAATACTCCTTTTCACTGTTTATGTCATCAAAATTAATTTGTCCACCTGAAATATAAAGTTTCATGAAAAAGTTGAATGTTGAATTTTCCACTAGTGTACAAGCCTAATCATTGAAATTTATTAATAACATGAACTAACAAACACCTCGATATTTTGCATAAATAGCTTTATACCTTGATGGCCATGTTGATATCATTGCTTGAATACATTTCAACCTTGGACCTGGAGTTGGTACTAGATGATGATGACACACATCCAAATAGGGAAAAAAGATCCTCCTAAAACTGTCATATTTTAATCAACTACATGGTTAATAGCTTGAACAATCCTTAAAATGGGTCATGCAACTTACATTTGTACATGTATGAAGTCATTGGTAATGAAATAATACTCACTTCGGGAAAAATACTTAAGGATACAATCATGTAACCCCACATTAATGACATCAAAGAGCACAACTTTAAAAGATAGGGGACAGTACAGTAAATTTTATTTGAAAATGTTTAAATAGTCTAAGAGCAGATGTTGACAGAACAAAGGCAAATAGATGTACATTAACACAAATTTGGTGATAATAACTTACTTTGCTCATTGGATTCAGCATACCTAAAGACACAACTTAGTATTACATGTATTTTTATAATGAGAGAATTTTTACATCAGTCAGGAAATTATTTATGTAAAATACCACATAGATATACATTAAGTGTTATACTACATATTGTAAGGTCTAACTTCATGTTTTTGAAAACTTCTATGGACAAAAACTACTCAAAGTAATGGCTTTATTCAACCTAATTTCATAAGACCAAATAAAGACCAACCAACAAGAGACATAACAGTATTACATAATCAGCATGTACGTAACAAGTCATTCAAATATTACATACACTAGATAAGACATGAAAAATGAACACATATATTTAGCTACTATCATTAAAATGAATAAATTTTACTAATCAATTTCTAGATTTCAATAGATCGAATGAGTTAATCAGCTTACGTTCATGAGCAAGTGAAGACACATTGATAATTCTACTTGGAGCTGACTGCTTTATCTTATCCAGGAGAAGATTTGTAAACAAGAAATGCCCAAGATGATTTGTCCCAAACTGCATCTCAAATCCATCCTCAGTTTTCCAATGTGGACACCACATAATTCCTGCATGGATGAGTATTTAAACAATAAGTCACGCTTAGCACTATGACAATCACCAATTTACATGTACTCATGATTGTATATGTATTACAGTAAAAGTAAACCGATAGGAGTACACATGACAGATAACTTTATCAATAAAATCCACCTTTATCAGAATTATGAAAATTCTTTAAAACGCAATTCAATTAAGGAAGTTCTGTTTTTGAGACCAGGAACTTACAAAAAAGGCTAGTAGAGCATTTCTTATATAATATGAAAATGTATTAGATAACTGACCCGATTTATTGTATTGTAAATTTGATGTTTTTGTTTAGAAGAAAGATTACTTTAAAACTTTGGGCTAGTGTTAAGTTGTTTATTTTCATGTCATTTCTTTGAATAAATTATGCTAACAGTACTTTACCTAGTCATGAATAGAAAATTGAAGTCAATCTTCATCCTGCAAAATACTTATAACACTTTCTGTGTAACTCTTGATCATTGGTAAGAATTTTATTGCAAACAAAACTTTGATGAAATATGAAGGATATTAATCTTCGTATTGATTGACACAGTATATTATCAGTAGTACTGTGTTATAGGGTTCAGAGAAAATTAAAATATATTACCAGCATTATTGATAAGAACATCAAGTTGTTTCTCTCTGGAAATAATTTTGGCAGCACATTCTCTAACAGATTTCAGGGAGGCAAGATCAAGTATATAAACCTCTATATCGCTATTCCCTGATATCTCCTTGACAACAGCAGCAGCTCTTTCAGCCTTAGTTATATCTCGGCAGGCTAGTAATACTCTTGCTCCTGAAGAGTACAAAATAATTTTATGACAAACTATCTTAAGTACATGAAGTACACATGTTTTCTACTAAAACTTTGTAAGGAATCATACAATGTAATATTGACTTTCTTATTCGGTAGGAACTGACTAAGTAAAGTGTTCACAAAAAAGCATATCTATGGCATCTACTGTGACACATACAGAACATGTTAAAAAAGTTCAAGAAGTCAAAGCATATACTAGTATACAGATTGTAAGGGTTTTGACATGCATGCATATGTAATGCACTCTTTCAGAATCTGTGCAATTCTAGCATTGTCAACAAGAATTGCCATCAACACTTGCAAGAACTTCTCATATCATGTATGCAAATAGGAAGCTTTTTCTGGCCCATGCATGAGTAAATGTATACATATTTACCTCTCTTTGCAAGATCTATAGCTGTTTCTTTTCCAATGCCAGTATTTGCTCCAGTAATCAACACTGTTTTTCCGTGAAGTAAAGCCTTACTACGACACACCCCACCAGACACATATTTTCTGAAAGCCAAAATCCCAACACCTGCAATAAAAAAATAGTGTAAGATCAATGGATGCTTATTGAATAAGTAATAACATCAACATCCTTCATTAATTCTAGCTGGGACCAATATGATCATCTATCAGTTAAGATGGGTACCAAGGTTTTTGCCACAATTTAAAAAACAGATTTTGTAAAGTAAATGGCCAAATGTACTGTTGAAAATTGGTGATATTTGGAGTAAAATGTGTAATTATTGAACAATATTGCGATAATTTCACTTTTTTTCTTAACATCACCATGTTTCAACTGAGAATTTGACACTTCACAAAATATGAATTTTTAAGTCTAACAATAATCCATAGCCACACCTTAGCTATAAGATGAACAGATTATTTTAGCATATTTGTGTTCATTTCTATAAGTGAATTTTAAAGTCACCTACATGAGAATTACACACTTTCTCTAATTTATAAGCATCAATACATCAACTTTTACAGCCTTTTTTAAGCATCAAATGATACAAGTAAAATAAAACTAAAACATATAATTCAGGTTTATATGTGCTTTAAAGTCATTATGTCACTATTCCAGCATCACATTATTGATTGTAAGCAATAATTGCATGTTATTTTACTAAAAGTGCATTGGATTTGAAGTCAGTGCGCATGCACAGCAAAGCATATTTTGGCCATTAATGATCTTATCACTGCTGTTCCAATCCCTGTGTATATTGGTCCCAGATTTGAGCTTAAAATGCTTTTGAATGAATTTTCATAAACTAAGTGTAGCTGGTATCATCACAGATATCATGCTAATTATACTCAGTACTGTACATATAGAAGCAGAGTATGGAGGGCTTGAACCCGCAACCTTCTGCTTGCAAGTTAGCTGCCCTATCAACTGAGCTAATTGGGTAGATGGACATACAAACTACTATAAAAACATATATTTTACACAACACTGTTACAAAAGAATGGGCATGACACATGTGGGAACTTCTAGTAAATATATACATATACAGTATATTGTTACATGTTAAATAAGTAGTTCATGACAGCAACATGGTTATATTATAATTGAATACAGTTTTCCTCAGAGAGCAACCAAATCAATCAGCGTAAATCTGACTGGTGACTAATAATGTGTCATATACAAAAGTACTGTTGAGCTGAAGTTTCCTGACTTTCCCTGATTTCAGTCAATTTGAAGTTTACAATCATAACAATGATATATCATGAGTGATAGAATTTTTCAAAAATTGAACTATCAAATAAGAAATTTCTACACTCCATCTAAATAATCTCTGGAGCAAAATTAATACTTACCAGCTGTAACCAAACAAGCAGCGGCAAATCTGTGGTCACCCAAAAATTTGACAGCAGAATTGTTTGAAAGGTTGGCAAAGAACTTAGACATATTGTCCTGTTAAAGATTAATTTCCTTTTTATTAGAGTGACTTCCCTTTAATTCGTACCGGCGATTAAATGTTTTAAACAACAAATGAATGAGTTTTCTGGTCTGATTTGAATAATTTCATGGCTTTGTTTTGATTAAAACAATATTTTCTAAGCATCAGGTTTTTTTCTGGCTTGGTTTGATTTCTAGAATTTCTTAATTCCACTACTTTCAGCATCCAGAATGGCAATTAAACTGGTCCCCGTTCCAGTTGCATTGCATCAATAGTCTCTGTACAAAAAACAGAATCAACGGGAACCAGTTTATGTTGGTGCACTGCAACATATAACGGGGACCAGTTTACCTACGTGAGGGATAACAACAAACTAAGAACAACTCTGGACAGTGATTGCCTAAACTGGTACCCGCTGACTTTGTTGTACAGCAACATGGAACGGGGACCAGTAAATGTGGGGGGGGGGAGGGTAAACTGGTCCCCGTTCCATGTAGCAGCTTACCAAAGGTCACGAGAGCTAACGGGTACCAGTTTAAATGGGGGTATGACTACATGTACAAATACCGGAATGGGTACCTTTTCGCGGAAAGGGCTTAACGTGATCGGAAAGTACCAGTAAAATCTCAACTACATTCTCAATCGGTATAGGTCCAGAAAAGGCCTAACCAAAAAGGCCCTACCAAACAGTCCCCCTACTTCCTGAATTGTTAAAATGCGTTTTATGTTTTATTTTATACTAGCTCTTAGGCAGTGAACTGACTAATCAGTCGGTAATATTTATATAAGTATACATGTATATATACTGAACCAATAAATAGACTTTCGCAAGACTATAGTGAGACTGTTTCAACATGCGTGTATATTAAAAGTTTCTGCACAATATTACAGTTTACAGTCTGAAAATTATCAATTTCATTGCATTTTTCAATTCCATTTAAGGCAGGTGTCGATTCATTTTTTATCTATGCTTTAGTAACGAGTATGCCAACTGCGAACATTGCTAACAGCTTGGCAGCGACAACGCATTGAGTGGATGAGATTATTATTTAGAGCCTAAGGTTTATTATTTCACTCTTCTAGCAAAGCTTCACAGAGCTCATTGACATTATCAGGGGATTTTGACGTTGCTGTCAAGATTATCCCAAAGGTGCTCGATGGGATTTAGATCCGGGCTTTTTGAGGGCCAGTTGTCTGTGATATCAATAAATATTGTTGTTTCGCAAGAACTGGATATTGTCACGGGCGACGTGAGGTCTGGCGTCGTCTTGCTGAAACAAAGAAATAACGCCATGATTTTGTAAGAGAAAAAACAACGTGCGGGGCAAGGACATGGTCTCTATACTTTTGAGCGTTCAAATTGCCACCAATGACCACTAATTGGGTACGATACCCATACCCAATTCCGGCCCAGACCATCAAGGAACCCCCCCCCACCGCCGGAACGTCCCCGCTGAAGAACACAACAGTCAGAGTAACGTTCATTCCTACGTCGGTAGATCCAGATCCGACCATCACTATTTTAAAGGACAATGCAAACCTGGATTCATCTGAAAAAAAGAACCTTCCGCTAGTTTTGCCTTGTCCAGTTGATGTGCCTATCAGCCGATTGAAGCCTGTCACGGCGATGACGATCCATTAATACGGTTCCGACGTAGGGACGACATACAGGTAAATTGTTCTCAGCCAAATGATTGTGTACTGTTTGAGCGGAAATCCTGGAGTTATGAGTATCTGGGATGACAGACACTGTAGTTGTCGCAGTTAAAAACGATTTCGTAAATGTTGGCTTAAAATATAGTGGTCTTAGATCTTCTGTGCTTCCAGTCTGCACAAACCGCTATCTCAGACTTCTGACTGCACAGATTATCTAACGTGCACAGCAACCTCTTCCATTGAAGCTCCTTACCTCCAGCATCCCAATGGCGCGCTCTCTCTCTAAAATGTTTCGCAACTCGAGGCATCGAAATTTTGCCCAAATTATATCGATATAAAGTTGTTTAGGTATTTTTATGACTGTAGTCTCAAGTGCAATTATTTGCATTGAAAAAGTTTACACATGTAAGCCAGATATGTCCTTCCCGTGCATGCACATGGAAAAGGATATCGTTCGACACGAGGCGATTATGTTTCCCAAACTAGGACGTCAGTGTTAACTACTACATATACACATTTTCTACATTTTCTACATTATGTGTTTAACCCTATAAGTTTAAGACCTACTTAGCGAAAGTTTCTTTTTATACGCACGAAGGGTCGTATTATGATATCGCGCTGCTCGTCCGTCCGTCTGTCCGTCCGTTTTCCTTGAGCGGACAACTCCTCCTACATTACTTGACCTATTTTCTTCAAACTTTCACAGATGATAGCTATTGATGTCTAGTTGTGCGTAAAGGGGAGATGATTCTAATTGCTGTTTTTTACTGAGTTATTGGCCCTTATTATATTTTTACAGCTAATTCTTGTGCAGACAACTCCTCCTAAATTATTTGACCTATTTTCTTCAAACTCTCACCGATGACAAGTATTGATGTCTCGTTGTGCGTAAACGGGAGATAATTCACATTGCTGTTTTTTTTACTGAGTTATCGGCCCTTATTATATTTTTACAGCAAATTTTTGTGCAGACAACTCCTCCTACATTACTTGACCTATTTTCTTCAAACTTTCACAGATGATAGCTATTGATGTCTAGTTGTGCATAAAGGGGAGATAATTCACGTTGCTGTTTTTTACCGAGTTATTTGCCCTTATTATATTTTACAGCAAATTCTTGTGCAGACAACTCCTCCTCCACTATTTGACCTATTGTCGTAAAACTATCACAGATGATAGCTATTGATGTCTAGTTGTGCAGGGGATAATTCATATATTGTACTGACTTATTTGCCCTTATTATATTTTTGCAGCAAATTCACCGTCAATTACACTTTCATAAATCAATTATAAGGTGTTTATCTTAAAGTTTCACAAGGTCACAAGTGTCTCAGTTGTGCAAGAGGGAGCTTAACTTATCATCATAGCATGTTATTGTAGTACTCATAGTAACACAGCCTTCCGGCGTATTTTGCCCCGCTCTGCGGAGCTCTTGTTTGGTTCAGAGTATATTGATCATACAGTCTTAATTATAAGTTTCATAGACAGCTGAAAAAAGTTCAACGATGTACAATACTATTAATCTATTATGAAGATATCTCTTTGAATGTCTACCGCTGAATAATTAACTGAACTCGTACAGTCCGCATTCTGTTGACCAATTCTGACACTTAGATGCTAGTTCACAACAATTAATTTTCTTTTAATTCATTTCATTCGAACTCAGAAATATACAATTGTTTTTATAGTATTTGTGCATGTTTTTATGGCTTTTGAACAAGTTAAGATTGCCATCATATTAAACATTTCTGACTTACAAATGTATGGCACTTGTATACGTAATAATTTGCAATTAAGAGGCATTATTCATAAGAGAATATCATCAAAATTCATACATGTTATACTAAGATGTGATACAGTTATATGTGAACTTTACTTCATTAATTTATTTTTTGACATCTCTCAGACAATATATAGAGGAGCAAATCGGCGGAGCAATTGTACTTTCGTATGCAAACCATGTTCAGAGTTGTAGGAATGTATTACAACAGAGATGGCACCACCTGATGAAGGAATGCCAACGTTGGAAATGAGTGTTAGTATATATAAGACCCTTCTTTAGGTATGAAGACAATGATTTATTTTTAAAGAGCATATTAAAGAGTCCATAAATATTCAGACTACGTAAGTTTCTTAATATTAGATTGATATTGACCTTTTTTTTATAAAAAAAAAAACGCTTTAATAGCGTTAGCATTGAGTTGAAGAGGTTTATTCTGTTTTAAACATACATGTATACAGGGAGGAATGTTAGTTTCATTTGTACACATCTACATTGATGTCCTGTTTATTCAATGTGTTGGTCTATACCCTTCTAACACAAACAAATCAATCTGATACTTCATAAACAAATAGACCTAACACATTTTTGGTTTAATGATTTTATAACAATCAAATAGTAAATAAATCATTTATCATAATACATAACAGTAAATACAATATCACCTGATACAGAATGCTGTAGGTGTAGCAGTTTTCATATATCTGGTAAGCTGCTAACAGTAAAAGGGGGTCTGGGGTTTCTCCAGTAGGTGGAAGACGGAAGAGGCAAGTCCCGAGGGAAAAAGTAGCCGGCAAAAATGCTCAAATAGCCAGTTAATTTTTCCGACTTCCATCTCATTTTCACACCCTGGTATAAGGAGCATCTATTTTATACCATGTGTAGACAGAATCAGCAGCTGTCTTATTTATAAAGAAAGTGAAAAAATACAATCCTGATTTAAGCTGAAATATGGACTATGAAATATGAAATATGGACAATTAAACAGGTCCAAACGAAACATATATATATATATACACTATTCTATCTATCACACATTTTACAAATTAATTGAAATACTACAACATTTCTTTCATGTTTATTATAATTTGTAGTCAAACAACATTTGCAAAAAATCCACTCATTAATCAGTAGGTTTGTGATAGTCCATGTAATTATCACTGCATCCAGAAGCTTGGAACAAGTAACAATGGAATCAGACAAATGTAAAATATTTTATTAAAACATGCACAAACGTATATTGACCACAACCTGTGTAAAATTTACTTCCCAGATTATTATCGTTAACGATAACTGGAAATCTCTTTAAAAACATGCTATATTACTATAAATATACATTATTGTACTATACATTTACCAAGTAATATTTTCCATCAGATTTATCACATCTACATCTATTCAGTCCCACCATTTGTTCAGATAAAGTCCACAATTTGGCTGCTGTTTCATCATCCTGGGCTGCTGATGATTCTTGTTTTACTGCACAATCACTGAAATATTCAATCACAGACAATTTAGATCAAACTCCCCAACTTGATAACAATATTTGTATGGGGGAGACCAGTCTCCAAGTCATCAGTTCCTTGGAGAGGTGCAGTTTAGTACAGGTATGTAACCAGGCAGCAGAGGTAATGTTGACTAACTGCCATTAATAAGAGAATAACTTTTGAGAAACAGGTCAAAACACAACATATGTACTAACAAAGAAATGTTATTCAACAAAACAAGCCTGCAAGGTGAATGTTGACCATGAGCAATATACATGTATAGAATCTGATGTTAGTTGATATTTCCTGTAAACCTAAAATACGCCATATAACTGGCAATGTCATGGGCAGGACAACTACTCTGTTGTGCAATGACATTTTTAAAATTGACATTTTCATCTCACTCCAATGGTCTGTTAATTAAGGAATCCCTGTGTAGTTAAGAATATATAAAATATGTTATTTGACATGACAACCACATAGTTAAATATCTGATATGTTTGCCTACACCAAACATTATGTGCCTAAGAGATTAAATTACCTGAAATATTTCCCTGATACAGAATTCAATTCCTCAGCTACTGCACAGTATATCGTCGTCTGTGCCCCTTGGACTGGTGTTTTAAACACTAGTTTTATTATAGGGTCCGTAATAATTGATTTCCACCAATACACATCGAGATGTCGCGCGAGTTCTGTCATAATAAGGCCTGGGTGAAGCGAGTTGGCTGTGACATTGGTGCCTTGATAAGCAAATGATAAATGAGGAAAATTAAGTTTGAATAATAAGAAGAAATAGGGTGAATGGGATAGGAGATCAATTATTGTACTGGGCTTTATACAGTTTTTCAAAAGACTTAACTAGTTTTCCTGGACTGTA
The DNA here is from genome assembly GCA_008271625.1 of Lutraria rhynchaena. Lineage (NCBI taxonomy): Eukaryota > Metazoa > Mollusca > Bivalvia > Venerida > Mactridae > Lutraria > Lutraria rhynchaena. Next base: position 4,963,600 of record VIBL01000010.1, read on the forward strand.
TATACAAACCAGTACTAACTTACCCTTTCGCAAACAGCTGACAACTTCTTCACATATGGAGGAAAATTAATATTTTTGTCAAATTTTCATGGAAGGATGTATATTGCCGCAAACAGGATTAGAAGATCAATTATACTGTGAAAGTTTGTTTTCTTGGTTACAATGCAAATTCACTCAAATAAATTCATAAATACATGGACCTTAAATGATCAGATAAAGCATAATTATGAAAATTATTCAGTAGCGCAGCATCAAATAATGTTTACACAAAGTTGAAATAAATTGTCCTGGCACACATTCAAGGAATCTATAATTACCTTCAAGTCGCTTTGAAAGCTCCCTTGTGAACAACACATTCGCAAGTTTACTTTGAGCATATGCTTTTGTTGATGAATACTCCTTTTCACTGTTTATGTCATCAAAATTAATTTGTCCTTCTGAAATATAAAATTTCATGAAAAAGTGCCTAAGCATGTTGAATTCTCCATGAGTGTACAAGTCTAATCATTGAAATTTATCAACAATATGAAGTAAGAAAATCATCAATGTTTTGCATAAATGGCTTTATACCTTGATGGCCATGTTGATATCATTGCTTGAATATATTTCAACCTTGGACCTGGCATTTGTACGGGAAGATGATGACACACATCCAAATAGGGAAAAAAGATCCTTCTAAAACTGCCACATTATTAATCAACTACATGGATAAAAGCTTGAAAAATACCAAAAAAGGTCATGTTATTGCAGTTATTGGTCATAAAATAATAATCACTTCGGGAAAAATAATTCAGATGCAACCACATGAATGACATAAAAAACACGACTTTAAAAGATGCGAGGGACAATAAACTTTTATTGAAAATGTTAAAATAGTGTAAGAGCAGATGTTGACAGAACAAAGGCAAATAGATGTACATCACTCAAAATTTGGTGATAATAACTTACATTGCTCATTGGATTTGGTATACCTAAAGACACAACTTGGAATTACATGCATTTTTATCACAAGAGAATTCTTACATAAGTCAGGAAATCATTTATATAAAATACCACATAAACATACATTAATTGGTATACTGCATATTGTAAGGTCTAACTTCATGTTTTAACAACTTCTGTAGACAAAAACTACCCAAAGTAAGAGCTTATTCAACTTAATTTCATAACAAGTCCAGCCAACAAGAGTCATAACAGTGTAATATAATCAGCTTATAAGTAACAAGCCGATAAGCCATGAGAGGTGAACTCATTCATTTACCCATTATCATTAAACCTAATAAGTTTGAATAATCAATTAAAAATTTTCAATAGATCTAATGATATAATCAGCTTACGCCCATGAACAAGTGAAGACACATTGATAATTCTACTTGGAGCTGACTGCTTTATCTTATCCAGGAGGAGATTTGTAAACAAGAAATGCCCAAGATGATTTGTCCCAAACTGCATCTCAAATCCATCTTCAGTTTTCCAATATGGACACCACATAATTCCTGTATGGATGAGCATTTAAACAATAAGTCACACTTAGCACTACAGCAATCATCAACTTACATGTACTCATGATTGTATATGTATTACAGTACAAGTAAACCCATATGAGTACACATGACAGATAACTTTATCAGAATTATGAAATTATTTATTAATGCAATGCAATTAAGCAACAGTTTTTTTGAGAAAAAAATAAAGTTACAAATAAAACAACAATAGGCTAGTTGAGAATTTCCTGTGAAACATGCAGATGTATTGAATATGTGACCTGTTTTATTGTATTGATGCTTTTGTTAAGAAGAAAGATAACTTTAAGACACCTTTGACTGGAGCATGGACTGCTGATACAAACTCAAGTGACATGATACACATACCACTCCAGGAATTTTCAAGCAATATACTATGTACTGAAATACTGGTACACTGTTATACAGTATATTGTCATACTGGTTTACTGTTATACCAATAGTGTCATATTGTTATACAGTTATACTGAAATACTGATACACTGGTATACTCTGGCTAGAGAGCATTCCTAAAAAATTGTGTGTTTGGACTAGTGTTAAATTGTTTATTTGTAATAATTCACTTTTAGTTTGGGCTAGTGCATTAAAAATGGTTCAAACACCTAAAGAAATGTGCTTAATAATCAAAATTAAACGCTCAGGTTTACTTCCTTTAATCATGTCATGTCTTTGAATAAACAATGCTAACAGTACTTTGCCTAGTCATGAACAGGAAATAGAAGTTTTACATAAAAATTCGTGACAATCTTCGTCCAGCAAAATATCAACTTATAACACTTTCTGAGCAGTATCCAGGAACTCTTGAATGGTAAGAATTTTATTGCAAACAAAACTTTGATGAAATATGAAGGATATTAATCTTAGTATTGAATGACACAGTATATCAGCAGTACTGTATTATAGAGTTCAGAGAAAATCAAAAGATATTACCAGCATTATTGATAAGAACATCAAGTTGTTTCTCCATTGAAATTATTTTGGCAGCGCATTCTCTAACAGATTTCAGGGAGGCAAGATCAAGTATATAAACCCCTACATCGTTGTTCCCTGATATCTCCTTGACAACAGCAGCAGCTCTTTCAGCCTTATTTATATCTCGGCAAGCTAGTAATACTCTTGCTCCTGGTGGGTACATGATAAGTCATTTGAAAATTATGTTATAACAAAGTGTGTTTAATACATGATGTGCACATGTTTTCTTCTAAAAATCTGTAAGGAATCATACACACATATGACTTTCTTATTCATCTGAGACATTGCCATTCTGTAGGAACTGATACATAAGGTGTTCACAAAAAACGTATCTATAGCATCTACTGTGACATGTTCAGAACATGTTAAAAAAGTCCATGGAATCAAAGCATATATTCAGATTGTAAGGGCTTTGAGTTACACATTCGAAATCTGTGCCATTCTAGAATGTCAACAACACTTGAAACACCTACCATGTATACAAATAGGAAGTTTTTTTGGTCTGTGTATGAGTACATATATACACACTATTTACCTCTCTTTGCAAGATCTATAGCTGTTTCTTTTCCAATGCCAGTATTCGCCCCAGTAATCAACACTGTTTTTCCATGAAGTAAAGCCTTACTCCGACACACCCCACCAGACAAATATTTTCTGAAAGCCAAAATCCCAAGAACTGCAATAAATAATAGTGTAAGATAAATGGATACACACTGAATGTATAATACTATCAACACACTTCATTAATTCTAGTTTAAAAATGTTTTTGAATGCTTCTTCATAAACTAAGTGTAGCTGGTATCGTCACAAGAATCAGGCCAATTTTACTCCATACTGTACATGAGTAAGTTCAGAGTGGAAAGAATGGGTCCGACACCTGTGCGTACAACTAGTTACATAATAGTATGTCACATACAGTATATTGTCTATATGATAATAGGTAGATCATGACAAAGCATGGTTATAATCATTAAATTAAATACAGTTTTCCTCAGAGTCAGAGAGCAACCAAATCAATAAGCATAAATCTGTCTGGTGACTAATCAAATGAGAAATTTCTACACTGTACAGTACTGAGTACATAACCATTGGAGATAAATTAATACTTACCAGCTGTAACTAAACAAGCAATGACAACTCTGTACTCGTCCAACAGCATAATTGTTTAATTAGTTGGCAAAGAACTTTGACATATTGACCTACTACTTCACTTTTTCAGTAGTTTTTTTTAGAGTGACGTCCCCTTAATTCATGCCAGTGATTATCTCGATAAATGTTTTAAACATAAGTGAGTGTTATGGTCTGATTTGAATAATTTCATCGTTTTCTTTTGATTATAACTATATTTATCTAAGTATCAGTTTCTCCTGGCTTTGTATTAGTGATTAAGATTCTATAAGTTTTACATTTACTGTATTGTCAGAAACCTACAAGTACAACTCTGTTCTAACTCCTGAATACTTGATAATATATAACTGTTTCATTATACTAGCACAGTACCTACAGTATTATTTTTGGAATTTCTAAATTCCACCATTTTCTGCGAAATTCTTCAGCATCCAAAATGGTAAACTGGTCCCCGTTCTATGATGTGATGTTTCAATCAAAGCATTTTAGACATTGTTTGATGGAAAATGCAAAGTAAGAGTTTATGTGTCATTAATTGTTAGATACACCGATAATTTTCAATTATGACCGTAGTGATGGATTTGAGTTGGTGTTTAACACCGCCGACGACAATTTTTATGACTGAAAAAGTGTCGCCATTGGCGTTAAACACCAACTCAAAAACAGTAAATGAGATAATGAACATAATAGTATTTTTCTCCACTTATTAAAGCAATAAACAAGTTATACGTAAATCATTCGTCAGTAATGAAATGATTATATTAAAAATGAAGGAGTCAACACAAAAAGACGAGGTTTTAACAATTCACGTATTTCATATACAGTGCATGTCGTGATTACAAAAAAGAGAATAATTAATTATATTCATGTATTACAGTACTATATATACAACTGTTAATCATCCAAATTGATGAAGAGTTACTAGTACATAGATAATGAGTACAATTAAAAATGAAAGTAGCGTACAACACAATACAATACAGGCAAATATACATAATATTTGGTTCATGAGAATAAATTGTACAAAAAACATATATACTCACGAGTGAGAGACTGATTAAAATGTACCATTCATAGGTATTGTTATCTTTGCCAAGGATCCGGATATTCATTATTGTCTTAATGTATCTAAGCTAATTAAGTATGTATTTGTATTACTATTAATCACCAAAGCGCAGTAACACAATATACGTATATCACAAATGTTCAGTGTTTAGAGTGGGACAGGGCCGTAGATCATGGCTCAATTGTCCAGAAGAAGGCACAATAGTCCAGAAGAACACTGTGGTAATATCCCGATGTTGATATCTTTCCCAGACAGCCCAGATCCGTCTTTGGGTGTTATACTAAAATGACGTATGTTTATTTTGGCGCCATTTTTCTCTTCAGAGGGAGTAAGACATTATGCGTCATTTGCGAATGGTTCTGTTCCTCTAACCAATAAGAAAATGCAGTTATGCATTGTGATTTTTTGTTGTATAATTACTGGTCATTTTGTTATTATGTTGAGCCGCAGCAGTCCGAGAATTTTAATTATCTCAAGGAAATAAACTAAATGACATCTAAAGTCACAAGTAATTAAAGGTGCGTATTGTATTTTCTATTAAATGTTATGGTCCCTGCTGCATATTGAGAAATCAGGATGTTTCTATATAGAACTTAACATGTCAGAACTTATACGATGTTTTAGAATTACATTTGTATATAAAATGAGACCACATCACACTTCATTTGTTCAGTTATATATCTCGCTAGGTGTATGTATTATGTTGTTTTGAAGTATAAATTAGTGTTTAGTATCAGATAAATGAAGAATAGGCCAATTTACGCATACTCTACTACTAAAAAAAAACAATAACTATTATATAATTTTTACATTTCTTGCCTGCCCAGAATGAGATTGTGCCAGATATTTCAATTTGACCTGCCTACTATTACTCAACCTAATTACAAATAATAAACACCGCTTCCATGACGCCGCTGCACAAGTTTCTAACCGATCAATTAAATTGTGTAAATTTGATGCGACAGTTAATCGTATAAAAGCATACCCACTTTGATGTTTTACTTCAAATGATAGTGCCGAATCAAAATCAAATTCAAAGACATTTTTTTCAAAGACAATCTTTTAATATTTTTTATGATGCAGAATAACTCTCACATATGTAAAAATGATAAAAAATGCAGCAGGAAGCAGTTCTTTAAATCGGATTAAGTAAAAATTATCATTACTATACTTAATTATTATTATACTTTATTATCAATGTCACCATACATGTCCTTGTCTACTAAAAGCTTGTCCGATCAATAAATCGAGAACCCTGGGCATACGACCAGGGATTTGGTATGGAGGTCGGTTGTGCCTTGTAGATGACCTCTGTAGATTTTATGGTCAGTTGGTCAAAATTCAAGGTCACCGTCTCCTTGACCACAAAAAGCTTGTCCGACCAATTACTACAGAACACTTTGCCCTACAGCCCATATAATTGGTAGGGAGGTTGGTTGTGACCTGTAGACGACCCCTTATTGATTTTGTAGTCAGTTGGTCAATGTTCAAAGTCACCATGTCTTTGACCACTAAAAGCTTGTCCGATCAATACCTAGAGAACACTTCGGCCTACAGCCCGCAGAATCGGTGGTGAGGTTGGTTGTGGCCTGTAGATGACCCTAATTGATTTTGTGGTCGGTTGTTCAAAGGTCAAGGTCACTATGTTACTATATTCTTGATCACTAAAAGCTTGTCCAATCAATAACTAGAGAACGCTTTGGCCTACAGCCCACAGAATTGGTGGGGAGGTTGGTTGTGGCCTGCAGATGACCCCTATTGTGTGCTCTGTAGAGATGACAAGACAGAAATGCTCAGGCTCTTGTATTATCTCAAGGAGGTGGTGCTGGCTGAGCAAAGGATTCACTTGCATTGTTTCAGTGGCAATGCAAATACAAGGGAAGTGGATTGCCGTCTAACTGTGGATCTACGGGGCTGGTGAACAGTATCAACCATGGACAGCAGGAGACCTTGCACACTATAGAGCCAGGGCGCCTTCTGCTAGAAACAGTTGCCCCATATTTCCATATAGAAAGGAAGAGCATCGTTACACCTGCCACTCTGGACACAACTGCTCGGTGGGTGGCCAAGGTTAGGGTTGAGACCCAGGGGGAGTGTCTCATACGAAAATGCCCCAAGTCTCTACATGTCACATGTTAGTAGGGGGAGTGTAGTGAATGGCATAAGTGGATAATTCACGCAACCGGAAGTTGATGCAAGATCTGGGTAGATCTCGGATGAACAGACGCATTATGGGATCAGGTGCAAATGTTCTTTCAGATGCCCTGCGCGAGAGAATAAACATAAACTAACAATGAATACTGCAAATATACACTTAGGTAAATATTACCACGCAGAAGCCCAAGTAAGCCTAAACAGTAATTATTTTAGTATCTTCCTGTACTAAGGTACCATCACAGGTTTATGGTCAATTTTATTCAGTACTGTACATATATAAATAGAGTATCTATGAAATGAATGGGTTTGACACCTGAGGGTACAACTAGTACATATATATAAATATACAGTATATTGTCTATATGTTAAGTAAATGGAACTTTCATAACAACAACATGGTTACAATATTATTCACTTCAGTAACCAAATCAATAAGCGTAAATCTGACTGGTGACTAATAATATGTCATACAAAGATGCTGTTGAGCTGAAATTTCTTGATTTTTCCTGATTTCAGTAAATTTGAAGTTTACAATATTACATTATACATAGTCAGAAGTCTTAGTAAGTACAATTAAAAACAATTAAATAGGAAATTTCTACACTACAGCTCCTTACATTTTCAAGAGCAAAATTTGTACTTGACCAAATCGTGTAACCAAACAAGCAACGCAACTCTGATCAGCCAAAAATATGACAGCATAATTGTTTGGACAGTTTGTAAATAAGTTTGACATAATGACCTGTTATTTACAGTTTTTATTTACAGTATTTATTTACTGACTAATTTGGTCTCCATTCCATGTTACAGTGCACAGCCAGAGTCAACGGCAAACTGGTACCTTTGGCGCACAGCAACATGGAACGGGGACCATTTTAAGTCAACGGGTACCAGTTTATTGTCGCCGTCCGTTTTAGAGTGACTTCCCTTTAATTCGTGCCGGTGATTAAATGTTTTAAACAATAAGTGACTGAGTTTTCTGGTCTGATTTGAATAATTTCATCATTTCCTTTTAATTATAACTATATTTATCTAAGTATCAGTTACTTCTGGCTTTGTTTTATTTTTGGAATTTCTTAATTCCACAATTTTCTGCGGAACTCTTCAGCATCCAAAATGGCGTCTTTGAAAGATTACCTACAACAGGAGGGATACAAAAAGTTGGAAGAAGCGAAGAAATACGTCGAAGAATCCTCGTTAGATGATCCAGATGATGAACCATATAGGTCTCTCTATAAGGGGCGCGATATCTTTAAAGATGTCAGAAAAATGATGAAGAAATTTTCTGATAAACGCAATTTAGACGAAGATTTACCATTTTTGATTGCAGCTCTTGAGTTGAAAATTGGTGAGATGTTACTCCAATTCATTTTGTCCTTTTTGCATTTCGTCACTTGTTATAAAATAACAACCACGCCTGTTGAAATATGTAAATCTTAATTGAAATTTACTTGACGTTAAAACTGGAAGTGGTTGAACCCTAACCGATTAGTTATGCCTTTGATTGGCATACAAAATTGAATGGGATCCATTAATTAATTGGATAATTGTTGATTACATCAGATGATAATCAGGGTTTTTTATTAAGAAATTGAGGAACTGATTTTTTCCAAAGCAACAGATAAATCTGACGAAATTGTTCATGTTTTTCGAAAATTTTAAAAATCTTGGAAAATCAACTGATTCAGACACATTTTTAACTGATAAGTCCATCGGCAATTGGTTCTTAATGAAAACCCGGAAAATTATTTGACAATTTTTATATGTCAATTGGTTGCTTTACTTTAGAAAGTATGAATTGTCTTTTAATGAAGATAGCTATTTTGATGATGGCAGTTTTCAGTATAAAAGAAATACCTACTGGAGAAAAACCCATGAGTCTAACCTGGCATTGAACCCAGAAATTCTAGCACTGTAGGCAAACACTTAAATACGTCAATTAAGTGTTAACTGTGCAGCATAGTAGTTGAAACTGGCCCATATTCATACAATGTATAGTTAAAACACTTCTCCCTTTTATTTATCCGTTATTAGAGCTGACCAGCCCTTCTGGTTGATGCTCTTTTACTCTCTGCATGAGTTTATTAAACAGTGTTGCCACCATTAAAGTAAACTTAGAGGAGAATATTCATGGTTCTAATCGGGCATTGAACCCAGGACCCCTATCACTGTAGGCAGATACTCAACCACATTGCTAAAGAATTAACCCAACTGCATGACTGTTGAAAGTGGCCCATAATACTACAGTCACTAGAGTAGTTTTAGCAGAAATACTTATAGATCAGGAAAAGCTTCTGAACTTTGGTGTTTATTTCATACTTAATTTATGGCTTAATACATAATTGTTGAATTCTAATGAATGATGTTGCAAAAATAATAATATGTAAGTTGTGTGCAGACCAACCAAATATCATATTTGTTTCAAATCACTTGCTATGGACTCTGTTGATGGGCTTTTAAGCCACTTTTATGAGAAATTAATATTTAGATGCATGAAAGTAACTAAATGTTTACTAATGTCTCAAGTAGTGCTGTCAGTTTATTATTCTCAAAAACTTCAATTTTGAACTAGCTTTTTAGTCAAAAACATGCCATTAACTATTTGATTTAATCATTAAAGTCATGTTTCTTATACTCAAGTCTTAGAAAATAATCAATTATATATTTTCAGGTGAGAATTATGTATCAACCGATGAGAAATCTTCTGGTGAGGAACACCTCCAAAAATGTCTGGAAAAAATGGAAGATTATAAGCTTACATTGAATGGAATGGGAATCTATCAAGATGCCTTAAACCAGATGGGAATATTGATGACTGGAAGACATAGGCCTGAGGAAGCTTTAGAATACTTTAAACAATCTGAACAATTATATGTAGACTTTAAGAATTTAATCGGTGGAGCACCTTGCACAGTGAATGAATTTCTGTCAGTTCCTATTGAAAACAAAGACCAACTTGAACATGAGAGAGCCAAGCAGTTAGAGAGTACTTACACTCATACTTTGTTCTATTTTGCTCAAGTTTATCAACAATTAGGTAAGGCAGATATTTCAGCGCAATATGTTCATCATACGCTTCAAAGACAATTGGATGCTCAAGACCTTGACCCTTTAGACTGGAGTCTTCATGCTGCCACCCTGTCACAATACTACATGACAGAGAGAAACTTCAATATGTCTCGTCATTGCTTGGCAAGTGCAGAGGTGGTTTTTCAGCAAGCAGAAGCCAATAACGTTAACTGTCCTGATGAAATGAAAGAAAAAATAAATCAAGCTAGAGCAGATATACAAAGATGCTGGGTAAAATATGGACTTGGATTGCTTGAATACTCCAAAGATAAACTTTTACGTGGAGATACTAATGAGACATCTGAAGAGTCTCTTGATGAAGGGAGTAATAAGAGTGCTTATGGTAGTGCTCAAAGTGATAGATCTAGCTCTGAAAAACCCACATCTGCTTCCTCTGGTTCACAGAGTCAGGAAACTATCCCTGATCAGAGTAAGTTAGAAGAGGAAGCGTCTGCTGACACTGAGCAAACTGGTGATGCAAATGATCAACCAGAAAAGGAAAATGTACAAACTGAGAATGATGATCAAGGTTGTGAAAACTCACAAGACAAAGAAGATATGGTTGCAAAGGAAGAAGCTGAGGAAGCAGAAAGAAAGAAAATTGAAGCAGAAAAGCAAAGGGCCATTGAAAGAGCTAAGCAAATAAATGAAAGGTTTAACTTAGAAGTCACATCACATGAAGAAAAGATTACTGATCAATCTCTCATGAATTTTGAAGAAGCTAGAGTTATCTTTCTTTTGATAAAGAAGTGGATAGAAGAAGCCAAGCAATTTTATAAGTTTGATCTACATTGCAATGATTATGTCTCTGTTGTTCAGGATCAGAGTCTTTCTTTCAAATTTTTGTCTTTCTTTGAATTAGATTTAGAAAGGCAATGCAAGATGCACAAGCGTAGAATAGATATGCTTACTGAAGTCTTAAAAGAATTAAGTTTGCAACATTATTTGTTAGTATGTCGTCAGTTAATGTTTGAGATAGCTGACACATACAGTACTATGATGGACCTTAAGCTAGCTATTATGGAATCATCAGGGGAGGGTGTTAGACCAACTCCACACCATGTTAGGAAAATGAATAGTCTGATTAATGATAGTATTAAGTATTATCAGGAATACCTAAATACATTAAAAGGAGGTAAGCCTGTCTATCCTGATCAATTTCCAGAAAATGATGTTAGAGCTGGTTTGGTTGCTATGTTCTGTATCGGTAGACTGTTCTCTAAATTCCTAGCTGGGGATGTCCAGACAAGATTGTTAAACATCAAGAAAAGTAAAGATTGTTATCAGTTTGTTGTTGATTATTGTAAGAGAAATCATTCAGCAGTTACACTGGTACGAAATGAATTGGAAATCTGTCAAGAGATGGTTCAGCTTCTTCCAGCAAAGATGGAGAGGATTAGAATGCAATCTGAGATGTAACTGTTGGTGAACAAACATTTTTAAAAGACTTAAATGAAGTTAATGACTTGTATTTATTTATTAAGTAATCTGTAGTGTCTTTAAGAAATTCAATGATTTAGAGTTTTCGAATGTACATGATATATTTTTGCCAAAATTAACTGTAGTTTACCAGCCATATAATCCAACAAAAGTCTCAGGCTGAAATTAAAAAATTCTTTGTTTGCCCTTTACTGCCCCTAGATTTTAAGAGAGGGTCGGTCAGAAAAATGTTTTATTTTATTCAGAGAATATTCCTTATAATACTCATTTGTAATGACTTAAGTAGATCTAGATACCACTGGACACATTTATGCACAAAGTTATCGTCTTTTCAGACGCCATTGCTTACATCTGTCGGGCGTGTTTGTCTTAAGCATTGGAATGATCACGAACATTTCTTTCAAACTTAGATAAAGCACAGCAATATCTTATTGGCGAAAATATGAATTTAAAAAATATATGTTTTAGATTTCGGCTATAAAATGTTTTGAGTCAATGGGTTTTTACGGTCAAACAAAACTAAATAAAAGGCAAACAAACTTAATTTTAATTCAAGCCTCATCAGCAGGACTTGTTAGGAAGTCTACATAAAAAACTATCAATAGATAATTTTGATGTTTTGCTGCATGTATAACCTGGGGTGTAGAAATGTTTTCATGTATACTAAAATTAGAAGGGGGGTCCAAGAAGGGGGCAAAGCCCCTTTGGAGAAAAAATAGCTAGGTAGAATGCTCAAATAGCTAGTTGATTTTTCTGGCTTCTGGCTCATTTCTACACCTATGTATAATGTATACTTTTCATGGAATAGTTTTCACCAAATACCTTGACATGTACTTGAAAATGGTAGCTTATTATCACCAAATGTTTTAAGTTGTCTACTTATAAAAATGACATAAAATGAATGGCAAGTTTTTCGAAATTCTCTGTAAAAAAATCATCTGTTATCATGTGGACAGTTTTCTCTGTAGGTCTTTGTAAAAACTAATTGTGTTAGTGCAGACTGACGAAAAATGATTCAATTTTTGTCTTGTATCATCATCATCTACATGTGACTGAACCATTTATAGACTTCTACAAAGGCTACACTGTTAGACATTGGCATGTTTTATTCATTCATTTAATGACTTTTGGTTTAAGGTTCATTGTATAGCATGAAAAGCTTGGTCGGTTACTTGTTTATGTACATTATCCATCATAAAGACACCTGTTTAATAATGGAATAAGTCTGTTATAACCATTTGGCAAGTCCGGATATTTTTCAGTATTTGGTTCTCTGAGAGCAGGTGGCAGACCTAAATTATTGGACTATACCTTCATGGTGACATTTTGAATTCCTTGTTTTTTGTTTGGTTAGGTCATTGGGATATGGTTTTTTAGGGATGGCATCAATAGATTAATTTACTAACTTGTTAATTGCAGCCATTCACCTATTTGTGATAATCGTTTTTGTGCAGTCATTGTTTGCATTTCACAGGTTAGTGACTGGTGACAGACGAGAAGCTCACAATGAGACTCAGTTCATTCTTTGTTAGTTCAACAAATGTAGCAAAGTATGTCTAATTACATTATTTTAAATAATGTTATTATGGATAATGGTTAATAAGTATGAATTATGATTATAAGACTTGCTACACTTGTCAAAGTCTTTTTTTTTCTTGGTATCAACTTGTGATTTTTGCATTATCAACCTGTCAATTCAATTTTATAAATATACATGTATCTAGATTAGCCAGGATCCAACTTGTAATTGATTGATGAATGATCCTATTATTGTTGAGGATCTAAAGCAATGATTTTCTCATGTACACTTTAGTACGTTTTTATAAACCCATCAAGCAGAAATATCCATAACTGGGAGAAAAATGAAAAAAATGCAATTGTAATGTTGTAATAGTTGATCAAGTGGAATATGTCTTTGAATAATGTTCAGTGTGTTAACTGTTGCTAAACAAATTGTGATACTTGAAAACTAGATAGAAAAAACATTTAAGAAAGCTATTGAACTCTGTACTTTTTGTGAAAGCCTATTTTACTTTTGTATTTCATATTTTGAATACCGTTAAGTGTTAACAATGTGTTGTTGTTTTTGGTATTTTATTCTAATTACCAGAATGTGTATGCTTAGGATTGTTTACAAATGAGGATTTTACATGAATTGTTTACTGTTGCATTAAGTTTGCTCTTGTTTTTTTTTTACTGTGTATGTTGTGGAATGTTGGGATACTATTATGTGGAGGATATCTAGTATTGTTCCTCTAATGTTTAGTCAATTAAACTTCTGTCTCTTGTATACATTGTGTGCCACAAGTTTCTTTATATACTTCTAAAAGATGTAATGATGAGAAATTCAGATCAATATAAATCCAGGGCTTCATTAATTGCAGCTGAGAAAGTAGACATGTTTTAAAGAATAAATGTCCTAATTGTGCACATGAGATTACAAGATGTGAGGACATTACTTAGATTTGTCATATATTCAATTATTTGTTATTCAATCAAACTTTGTACTGATTCAGTTGAAAGAGATGAATTTTTTAAATCATTCATCACATTGTTGAGAGAAAGGTTGTTTTTTATCAGTACAGTTTATATTACAAGCACAGTAAGATTTTATTTTGAGGAGCCATGAACACACAAATATAAAATTGATGCTTGTGACATGAGGTTTTTATCTATTAATTGAAAATTGAATTTTTCTTGCATAATGTTTTATCAAATATATTTATGTTAGTGATACAAAGTGCGTATGTAAAATATATTCTCCAATGTCTGAAATGAATACATGATGATTTTTATAAATTAAATAATTGATCCAAACAGGAGTGTTTTCAGGCAAATTTGTCATTCTATTAGGTGCAAGCATAATACAATATGACAGACCTTGAGATAATCTCAGAAATCAACTCTTAGAACTAAATCAAGGGTTCTGCATTTTTGCTTATGATACCAAGATAATGATGCTTTTAGTAGAATCTATATACACCCAAGAGGGAAATGGACTGGACTCCTAAAACTCCTTGAGATAGGATTGGTGATTGTGATATCAATGCTCGTGATTATGAAGTTTTACTGTAGTCTGTTTTGAATCATTTTATTACATCTAAGATTTGTATTTTTTTTGTATTTTCTTCTTGTTGGTTGGGATGTTTTGTTTTACTGTATCATTCTTGTTCATTCCAATGTTATTTGTTGTATTTTCCAAAGATTGTTTTTATAATTGATGTAGCAAATTATCTAATTACCATATAGAATTTATGTTTGTTTGCCAGACCTATATTTGGTTGGTTTTATAAATTGGCTTAATTTGTTTCATGTTCTTTTTTGTGAAACGATTTTGATGCAATATATCTTGAAATAAATGTGCAAGCTAAATGTACACTGTGTTTCAATCTAAGTCTGTTTTATATTGTTGCTTCCATGGTGAACTCAGATAGTAGAGCCTGGAAAGGTAGCACCTGGATGTCATTGCATTGACATTGATTTGCTATGATAGAACGTCTTAAACCTAAAGATGATGCCTGTGGTACAGAATCTTACATTAACTGATGATATTATAATATGAGAGCAAATGATATGAAACGATATGAATTTTTTCCTAACAATAGTTGGCAAAAACATCTGAATTTCAAAATGGCTATCTTAGCTTACATTTGTCTATGAATCGACACCCGAACATCACTCATGCCTCTGATGACGTTTTTCCTGGTCTTAAACATTATATTATGACAGAATAAAAACCCAGGTTTGTCATGATCAAGCCTTTTTTAAGTACTGCAAGTGATAGACTGGAATAGTAAATATGTTTATAATATCACTAATTGCTCTGCAACAAGTCTCTCATTTTCAAGTTTGGCATTTATTTCTGATTTATCATTTTATAACAACAATAAATGTTCACAACATTCAATTATATCTTGAAGTAATGGCAGTTTAACGATCACTTCCACAAAAAGAATAAAGTTTCTCAGACTTAAAGAGGAGTTAAAACGTAATTAAATGGTATGCTTATACTGGCCTAATGTTATGTATCTGAAATACATAGTCATAATTCTTTGTAAAACGGGTTGTTACACAATTTTCTGTGAGTTTAACAATATTAATGGTATGTAGATTATATGTTGATTGACATAATATTATGTACAATTAAGCATTTATACAGTTTACAATAACATGATTGTGTTCTGAGCCCATATGATGAACAATACTTGACAGGTTCAGTCTTGGTTCTCATTGTATTCATTGAACCTATAAAATGCTGACAGCACATAATAAACTAAATAATAAATATACAATATTACACAAGTTATCTTTACTGTACAAGAAAGAACAGATCAGCTAGCTATTAATACATCTGCAGTATCACTCCTGAAAATGCATTGTCCATTTAACAACACCCAGGCTTATCAGTTAGCAATAGAAATATTGGCTTTAATTGTTTTAAAGCCATGCATGTATTGCCAAAACAAGTAAATGATAAAGCCATAAAATATATTTCAGACCCTCTTCCCTGTTCTAAAATTATTGCAAAAAATATTTTAATTAGTTGGATATTAATTTTGTGGAATAAAAGCGACTACTGGTACTTCACAAAGGTGACTAAAACATCTGGTATTATGTGATTCAATGAAAAGCTCATTCACTACATTTCAAAAGTTAGGATCATAATCAAGCATTTATTTACCAACTCCTAATATGAACATCACCTAATCTACATTTCTCATGCTTTTCTTGCAACAAAAAATCTCTGTTAGCATTTCTGCAAATTTCTCTCTGAGTTGTTGAACTCGAAATGCATACACAAATGGACTTAGTGCACTGTTGGTTTGCAGAAACAGAAATGATACAACCCAAAATAAGGATGGATATCTGTGTGGATCAGAACTTCTTGATTGTAAAGACAGGAGTATCAAATATGGTGCTAAAGCAATGTTGTTTAGCACTAAAATACATCCAATTGTTATTATTGCTTTTCTTGAGTATCTCTGGAACTGAGGGTTTGCACCACCCACCCTGCCTATTTGTCCATCTCGTGTTCTAATTTGACCAATATTGTCTTGGGCAACATTCGTTTCTGTCCTTGGAAATATTCTTCCTTTTGATTTCAGTAAATATATAACACAGCAATAGATCAAAGTGGTACAAGTATTTGGAATAGTGAAAACAAGGATCAAGTATAGGCATACTGTGTTCATGTTGTCTCCAAAAAGAGTGGATAAATTGCATGGAGTATATTCTGCCTTCCATTGAACCCAAATAAACTGTATAGATACACAACTTATACAGATGAAGTTTAAAACAATAAATCGTAGTGTGGCTGATTTCAAACTTTCAGTTGTACATCTCCGTTTTGAAAGAACTGCCACAAGACGTTGCAGACATATGTGTAGAATCTGAAATGACATCATTACCTGAGTGGACAGGTAACTCCCAGACACTACTATACAACTGTAAACTTTGACAGAAGTGAATAATTGCATAGAAAGAAAGATAACACAATTCACTCCTGATAAGAAATCAGTGAATATTAAACTAGATATTCCTTTTGTCTTCTGCATCCACAATACTTTTCTGTTTCTATAGATACAAATAAGAAGCATTCCATTAACAAACATTGTCCAACAGCTAATTATGTAACACACAAATATTGAAATAACAGTAGTTGTTTTTTGCATTGAATTTTTCATATATTCCTCATTGAAGCTTGAGTTATCCATCCTTGCGTTTAACAATTAATATTAGCATTTAGGTCCAATATCTGATATAGCATGCACATTTAAACCAAATGTGTGTTTGAGTCTCTAGATGAAAGTTTTATATCAGTGATCCTTCTTATTGGGAGTGATACACAGTTCTGTATTTATATATTATAGAAAGCTGCTACTCTCGTAGACTTTCCAATAATTGTGATTCAACTTAACAAGCACCAAGAAGACTCCTCAGGAGCATTCTACAATTCAACATAATGTCAGGTATTAACTGGGATGAAATTAATTTGACAAATTATAGATTATTGTCAGATGCACACTTCTCAGTTTGAAGAAACACGAACTATAGATGCCATCTTACTCAATCACAATATTACCAATTAAATTTAAATTTGGACAAATTACGTCAGTAAAAAGAAAAAAAATCAACTTTTTGGCAATTTTTTGGTATCATCTATTAATCACTGGTGTACCATAAAGTATGTTTTATTAATAGGAAAATATGTACAGGCACTAATTTGTGTAAAGAGCATATTGTGGTTAATAGGCCTGTTATATAATTATGATTGCATTTAGTACTTAATATCATGGCTGTGCTGAAGATGATAAGTTAACCCATTAAACTCGATTTTCTTGTGTATTCACAGATTAGTATAATCCATACTTATAAAATCAAACCTTTCAGTCTGATTTTATACACTTTGTTGTCAATAAAAGACATTGAAAAAAGAATTTTAGAAAGAAGTTTTCTGTTTGATATGCCTAGAATTGCACCAAATTTACATGAACGTGCCATTGGAATGCTTAATGCTGGTATGGCGACGAATAAGGCTGCTAGGGATGTTGGCAGTTCTATTCGAAACCGTTGGCAATGTTGCCAAGCAACAGGGCGTATGGAAGATTTACCACGTAGTGGACGTCTGTGAGTCACGATGCCTGGTCAAGACCATTATATCATGAATACACACCTATGCAATTGCTTTCAAACTGCCACTGCTGCTAACACCCGTGGTACTCATAACAACCGAATATCTGCCCAAACTGTACACAATCATCTACGCGAGGGTGGTCTACATGGACGACGTCCTTACGTTGGCTGTGTATTGACATGACATCACTGCATAAATTGTGTTAATTGGGCATGTGCACACATTCAGTGGATGAATAATATTGCATTCATTAAGGATTGGCCCTCCAAAAGTCCAGATCTGAATCCCATCGAACACCTACACCTTAGGGATAATTGGACCAGCTTGCTAGACGTTGCCCTTTCCACCATCCAACTTCAATGAACTAACATGAGCCTTAATCCAGGAGTGGAACAACATTCCACAGGAAGAAATCAACACACTTGTCCGTTCTATGCGCTAATGATACCAAGCAGTTCTCGATGCTCAAGGTGGCCATACCTGGTATTAATGTGCAATTTTGGTCTACGACCCCTTCCACATTTAATCAACCATTTGATCAGTTTTGCATGAGCATCAAGCAATGGAATTTTACACACAAATTCACATTGAAATACTGTTGGAATACAAGTAAAAGTAATTTAACCCTGTTCTCCATATTTACATATATCTGCACTTAAACACAGCGGAAGTTTCTTTTTTTGTTCAGTATATATTGTTTTATATTGGCCTCTTAACATTGACCACTTATTGCTGTCCAATCATCAATGATAACAGTTGACTCTTGATGACATGACTAGATTTTTTTGCTACCATGAAGTTTTTGGTTGTTTCGCATGTTTTTGTCTGTGTGAAATTCTGATGGTTAACATCAATTTTGCCTTGACTACTAAATCAACAAGTTTACACTTACAAATCTGTTGCTTTACTTGATTTTGCATTGTATACGGTTAGTGATGGATGTTTCAACACCTTGATTAGACATAAACTTCTTTTTCAACTATTTTCAAACATTTTAATTATCGATCATTATTACAGTGGAATTATTTGTTTGTGTAAGTAAATTGTCCAAGTAATAGCCAAGAAGAACCATGTTTGTGAAACATGCCACAATAAGTGATTTCATAATCACATAAGCGATTTCTGTAAATAAACTGTAAACTGTATAATATTTAAAGTTAATGAACATATGTAATCTTTAACTAAAGTTTTAACAAATTAATACCTAACAACCCAGATTAGTAAAATATGTCAAATTGAGTGATTTTATGAAACTGTATAAATATTCAGCACTCTCAAACCCCAAGACAATTATTACAAAAAAAATGTCGAGCAATTTAGCAAAGGTTCCAGTGTAAATTCTGTGGGATAGCCGAATAAACACGAGATATAACAACTATAGCAAGTATAGGCATATTATTCTTATGAAACTCACAACAATTTTCATGAAAATGTCAATCTCTCACAAAATATTGCAAAATCGGCCTTTGAATATTTACTTTGAATTTTCCATAATGAGAGTCGAAAGAGAGTCAACTGCAAGACTACTTATAATGCAACCAAGGTTAAAATATACACAGATACTGGTAAGTAGGATCCACTCAATATTTTCTGATGCCATTCTAGCTACAATATTATACCAATAGCTACTGTGATACGAAGACAAACACAATGTACTTATATAAATATTTTAATTTGTTTTATCATTTCTTAATAGATATAATCTGTAGTTTAAAAGAATAGAGTATTTTTCTACAACATTAAGGAAGGGCATTACTGACTATTGCCACTAATACAGTATTTACATGATAAATTTGTAACCGACTACAAATATGCTTTGTAACTTCATACAGTAGTTCAAAATTGTACTAATAACACCCTTGGTTAATATTTGTGACAACAAATAAATGGCAAAAACATATTTATGAATAAAATGGATAACAGATTACTATTTTACATTATTGTCTTACTACAAAACATGTTATTCCATGCAAATAGACTGACTGAAATCATGTAATGGCTGAAAGAAGACTTTTAATTGGCCATTAATTAATGCTTCAATATGATTGGTCATCAGTGAATGGTTCTAAGATGACTTTTAATTGGCTGATAATTTATGGTTCAAAAATTAATTTTGATTGCTCATCAACTATTTTTTGAAAACTACTGACCAACAATCAAATTAATTCAAACAAGCCATTAAATGTGTGTACTGATATTTATAAAAATTCTAAGAGTCCCAATAAACAAATATCTGACAGCCATTTCTCCTCAGATGAATTGAAATACATTACATTTGTTTGACAGTTTTGGTGAATCATTAATTTGAAGATAATCATAAAAATCCAGGTAAACATAATGATAAACTGACTACAGACAATGGCTAGTTTAATACAAAATATGCCAGAATACATTCATATTGGCTGAAATCATGTGAATTCTGTGTGACATTAGTAGAATGAACAACAAATCTGTATACTACAGTCATATAAATACTGCGAAATATTTCAATTCACTAGAAAAATGTGGATATAAATTATAAGCAAGTAATATACAAAGCTTTATATTTCAATCGTACACAAATGAACAAATACAGACAAACTGCAATCAAAACATGAAGAATCTATGACAACAGTACAAACAAAACAGCAGGAGTATTTCTTAAATGTGAATATTTTGTTATACGTAAAAGTCATAACAATTAAGACAATGATTAGAAAAAAATACTCACAACTAGGAGCTGTTTTATTCAATGTACTTGTGTGAAATTATATCCTGTATAAATTATCACAAAGCTAATAACAAACACATTACATGAAAATGTTCAATTAATTCAACCCATGATGTTCAAAGAAAAAAAACTTTAAAAAGAAATCAACATCTTTTAATCTTGACCAAAAGAGTCACATTTTAAAATGAAGAAACAGTCAATTAAAATCTGAACATTTGAAAGAGTGAGAAAATGGTAAAACAAGAGTGTCTCTATAACAACACATATATGTATACAGTAAAACTATAAAAATGATACATGACACTAGTCTTAATGGTAAAGATACACAACAATTAATAACCAATTAAGAGCTTAAAAAGTGCTAGAATGATAAAAATATGAGCAATTTGACTAGTAAACTGAATTCAATACTTATATAGCCAAGTTCAACCTGATTATACAAAAATGGTGATTGGATTAATTGGTGAAATAATTATAATGAAATAATGAACTTATTGCAAAACAAGAATTTCTACAACAGCTTAACAATACCATGTTTGAACTAGTGCAAAATTAAAACATAATGGATAGATCTGCCAGCACTTAAAATAGTCAGAAATACAGAGTAAAAAGTGTAGTTAAACATGAAAACGAACAACCTTTTATCTACAACGACTATCTAAAATATGCTGCATTAAGTGTTTATTATCAGTTCTTATCATGAGATTTGTCATCTTGGAGCTGCCCTCAGTAAACAGTAGACATAAACTGTGTATCATCTCTTTCATAGTTCTCCTATCAGCATGTTAGTATTGATGATATATAACTGAAAATGTTTCCATTTAACCGATTTAAATACCGATTAAAAAATCTCAACTAAATGAATACAAAATTTAAATGTTATCAACAACTTGTGTTATAGTGACAACTTAGGTTTTAACTTTACAACACACTAATGTTGAAGCTAATTAAAATGGTAAGACTTTAGTGAAACAAACATAAAACAGTCAGATTTATCACAATATTGGCACCAAATCATGTCATTGTCTATCTATTGTAGTGAAGAACCATTCAGTAAATCTCCGTAGCTGAGCAGCGGCATTTTGTGATTCCTCCTGTAATCTAGCATTTTCAGTTCTTAATCTCTGTACTTCGCTGTCCAGTGCAGCACTTTCCTGTCTCTCTTGTGCTAGCTCTTCTTCTAACTGTTCAACTTTAGCTTCAAGTTCTTGTATTCTCTGTTGAGGGTTAGCCACAACAGATCTCCATACAGGTGGATTATTTCCAGTTGGAGGATCAGGTGGACGTTCATGCTTTGGTCTATATAATGATTCTACTTTCACTTCTTTTTGTTTACAGGTTGAAGTAGTTGATGATGTAGTTGAATTAACTGGTGATGATATTCTGTCTTTTGTATCGTCTGATCCTTCAATGGCTTTTGTTGCCACGTCAACCAGACTGCTCCAGTCCAGGGAGGCAGTCGATTCTGGCATTGGAACACGAGGTGCAGATTCACCAGTTGCTCGTGGAGATAACCTGGAAGAAAGAAATTATATTGAATACATACCTGCAGATTAACACACCAGATTAAACAAAAAAAGTAATTACGGTTTGTATAGTAATGCTTTTCATATGGTGGGTCATAGAATAAAACCCCAAATGTGAGTGTACTCTACACTTTACAATAAGCACCTTAGACTGCCTAAGAGAATAGTACAAGATAAGGCAGATACATTTTTAACATAGTCAACATGATCATTAGGGAAGTGAGATAATAAATTATCTCACCTCTAATACAACAGAAAAGAGCAAAGGTCATTCAATAATAAAAATATTCCAGAAGTTTTCTCTGGGCAATGCAAACATTTTTTTCCATATCTTTGATGTATTTAGAAACAAATACACAAGAAATATAAACAAACGAATTATTAAGTAATAAAGGTAAGATTTTCACAATTCTAACCATAAATGCAGTTTACATTGCAAATGCTAAAGAATCTGAATTTAAAGACAGCAATTAGCATCCTTTAAAGATTTCCTATCTAAAGTACTGGTCTAAAATATAACTGATATGCATACATACAGCAGAGTTTGAAAAAATACAGGTTTTAAAGATCAATTAATCAGCTAAACATTGCTGTAGAGTTTACATTATGAACTTAGTTGAGAAGAACAGATGAAATTTACCTCTGTTGTCTAATGTTTTCTTGACTTTCTCTAAAAACTTGTTTTTTCTCAGGAAAGAAGGATTCTCTGATATCAGATTCATAGAGAAGTCCACCTTTACCACTATGTAAACTCTCATCTGACATGGTTCTAACAAGTCGTCCCGACAACCTTCTATTGGATGATCGACTTGCCTGAATAAGAGAAAGGTACAAATGTTGGTCATTAGATTTAAACAAAGCAAACTATATCAATAGCATTATCTGAACAATTATTCAGTGAATTAAATTAATTTTTCTCTTGGACCAATCAACAGCATCAGCTATTAGGAGCACCATAACCAAATTAGTAAAACATGACAACCGAAACATCAATATCAACAATTAAGGTCAAACCTTTATAGTGAGTGTAATTGGATTCACTGAATTAAGAACACAGGACTAAAATAATTTATTGTTTAAACCTAGTTTTACACCCAAAATCAATCAACTAAAACAAGTACAATACACAGATTTGTTTATGAGCCATGTATGCAACTGCCAAGAAATACTAACCAGTAATCCAGCCAGGTCACTCTCAGCAATATCTGGATCTATTAATCGCATCAAATCATCTTGTAGATTTTTCGTAGCTTTGGCCTTGGTGAGCTTTGTAGTCACTCCGGGACGTAATCTTGTGCTAAGTGACTCTTCTGACGACATACCAGATAAATTCCTTTTAACAGAAAAAAATCAGGATATTATATAGAATTGTATGAGTTTAATCAACTTCAAATAAGGATTGTATATAGCTTGTTGTAATAGCTATCATCTTAATATTATACACAGGTAAATTTATACAGTCTATTAGTGTAAATATTATTTACAAAAAACATTTCATAATCTCTAATTGCCTGCAGACTAAACTTGGCAACCAGAGCATGTCACCAATTTAGGACTTAACTGACATGAACAATGAATAAGTTACCTAATTAATGATATCTTCCAAAACCAGTTACTGTCATAAAAGGACGAAGTCAACTTATGGACTACATCTGCAGAACTAAAATATTTTAAACCTCTCACATTTTGTATTTAATTTCATATTGATTATTATCACATATAGCTAGATCTAGTTAATCCAACCATACACCATAACTGAATTGAGATATTTACTACTCACTTATTAGAAGATCTTGGACTACTCTGTTCACTGCTAAGTGGTGAGACACTGAGTTCTGCTCTCCTGGCGACTCCTGATGTATGGGTTTTAGGTTGGGTATTAGAGGCAGTGTTTGCACGTCTACGACCTGATGGATCATCTAAAACACAACATAACAATTCTAATTAATCTCAATATATTTAAACACAATTGAAATGGGACTTTCTCAAGCTGACAAAGGTCATACTCCTATGAATTCGAAGAACCTTTCTAGAAACGGTTTCAATTGTAATACATTTGAGCAATGAATAAGTATACTGTTAGTAATTTCTCTATGATAATTTACCATTTTTGTCACAACTTGTATTCAACACATCATAACAAATATAACCTACATATGGTAAGCATACAGGTATACTGCTCAATCAAATCAATAGCATTGTTGATACTTTTTAGAAAGTATTTAGATCCTGAACGCGATATTGTTGGAAAGTACAAACCAGGCCTTACCTCTGCTTCTATCCCTGTGATGATATATACTAAGGTCACCTTGAGATCCTGGTTGTGGCATATTTAACGCAGTATGTCCGGATCCTCCACTAGAAAATGATGTATCACTTAAATTAACAGAACTAGAGTTAGCGGAATTAAGTCCTTCTTTACGACTCGGATCATTCCCTTGACTTAACAGATACTTTGTATTCTGGGACTGTTTGAGTAATTCCTGTGCGTAATTTCCATGCTGGACGGATGAATAATCAACTACTTGTGTCTGTGGTTTGCGAGTAACTACAGCAGACGATGATGAAGATGATGCTGTGGAGCTGCTGAAGATGTTTTCTGTACTGCTTGTAAGATAAGTGGTGTGGGATGAAGAGGTACTCTCTGCCCACTTTGAACTCTGAAATAAAGATGATGATATTAAATACATATCCTATTATAACATACATCAAGTGAATCTCTAAAAAAAATCCCTAATAAATACCACCAGTGACTATTTTACACATTTTTTTCATCAATATGTCACGTAATTGTTTCAGTAATTTTCAGATGAAATGAGCAAAATTTAAATGTCAATCAAAGAAGAGTTCTGACTAGTCATTATTCTGTAAAGAATGGAGGTGACTATAAGCAGATAGACATGTATAGGGGAATATTTTGATGAGTTCTGTTCCATGCTAAAATAATGTTTAAAATAATAAAGCGAATAGTCACATTGATCTTTCTACAATACATACATGTACATGTTATGTTTTCAAGCACAAAAAAGCTAAGATCAGAACCATGTTACTTACAACATATTAAAACAACTTAAACTTAAAAAAAACATAATGTATTTATATAGAATTATCCCCAATTTAAGATATACAATACATAGAGATTAGACATATGTATCTACTTACTTCTTTAGGTGGGGGTGGTCTTCGAGGTTGACTACTTTCACTCCAGTCTCGTGAGCCTCCTGAAAATATACAGAGGGAAGACTCTTAGAACATAGTAAGATGTTGACCAGGATTATTTAACGTATAAGAGATAATCAATCTATCTTCACTGACATTTAAACATCATTCTTCAATTCCCTCAAAGTGAATATGTTCACAAACATAAAGATGCGTGAACAGGTATGTACTTAGCCTTACAAAAAAAAAATGATCACAAAATGTACAATAACACAACAATGCAAAATCTACAAGATGTACTTTATAGTATTAGTATATATAATAGCAAGACATAAAGAAGTACATTTATGAAGAACAAAGACCTTACAATTTCTCATTAATCAACATCCAGACCAATAGAACATACAGTTTGTCTCTATAATAAACCCTCCACTGTTTGTAAACACCATTTGACTACTGTACCTCACAACAAATATTTGTGTATAAAAATATATAAATAATTCCATTAATTAATACTAAACATGATGGTATTAAAGATTTTAGAGCAAAACAAAGCAGTCCATGTGACATAAATACTATACACAATGTTCTATGATAGCATGCCTATCAAAATGAGAAAACAGCCAGATTGAACATCACAATCTAATGCCATTAAATGGATCCAAGCATTTGTAATAGTAAGTTATTTTCTCAATGTTAGGTAACAATAAAACAGCACAGATCTACATAAACATCTGTCACCATTTTACTGTCATATGTAAGTTAAACATTCAGCTACTATTACAACTGATAGTATCTTCAGGCATATCAAGTTTTAAATATTTACAAATTTATACACAAAACAAAATACTTCAAGTTATAACATCCCACAAAAATATCCTAGCAGTTGCTAACGTGAGTAGAAAAAAATCTAACATGTCATTCAGACATAGCATACATCTTACATATAATAAAGATAGAGTAAAACTGTCTGTACATTTTAACGAGTAATTAATTATCTGCATGTTGAATAAGGTGATTTGTTTTACTTTTTATTGCGTCTTACAAAACAAATTGATCTATTAGATGAATTAAATGATCAAGGACAATAAATGTTTGTTATAACATGTATATGTATCACAATATTGCGGACTTAAATCAGTTTACCTGCTAACAAAATGTTGTGGTGTATTCAGAACAAATAATTAATGCATACCTGTAACCTGCATTTTGTTATGACAAATTTATTGTATAAATCCATCAGCTATATACTATAATATGAATTGTACACCAGCAGAGAGCTGTATATGTTATATATGCATGTTTGCAACAATTAATAATTGCGCAACAAATAAGCTCTTAAAATCAACATCAATCATGGATATCAACTTCAGATATGTAATGTTGTTACAAGACATTTGATCACACAAAATATCTGCAATTTGTCAAAAGGAAAAAAAATGAATCACAGATATACACTTAAATATTTCCTTATTACAAACAGAACAAGAACAACTGAAGGTTTATCTTATGATGGTGTTAGATATCAGATACAAACATGAAATTTTTACCTTGTTTTACAGAAGTAAGATTGTACAGATATACTCAATCAAAGTCTTAAGATACCCTAAAATTCTGCAGCAAAATTAACCTTCTACATATAGAATAACTTCCAGAACTCAATTTTCTTCTAACAAGAGATAACCACTGCTATAATCCTGGTTTTAAATGATATTTTTACATAACATGTACTGTAATTACTACATTAAGTTAATTAGTTAATTAAAACATGCATTCATTGCGTCTTTGTGCCCTCAGATAATTCTTCTTAGGACTACAAAACTCATTTACATAAAGGCAAGAATAGCAATCAGCATATTTTCTGAATAAATTCCCACACTGCATGTAGTTGGGTTCAGTATTATCCCAGAGACAGATCTATCAGATTACATCACAATTTTAATTCCTGTACAACTTAACATCTGCTTTACACATTAACTTTTCTGAATGTTGGTTGTGTAAGATCTGTAGGCAGTCTAGATTAGATAAAATGTACAAAATGAAGTGTTTTTATCAAGATCAACATATTCACAGAGCAGACAGCAAAAAAAAACTAAATAAAAAACTGGCAGTCAATAAAATCAACTCCACATCAATTCAGTCATACATTCATTCAAATGAATTAATTAAGATTGTATAAACCTAAAATCTTAAGGAAACATCATCACATCTTTATCCCAAAAATGAGCTACCCCATGACTACAGATCTTGTCTATTCAAAATTACAAATTTGTTGTGTATTAATACTTTCTAACTATCACAATGAATAACATAAAATGATGAACAGTATTACCTCTTAAGTATATCAGCAAAAGCTTATGAAATGATAAATGATCATATTATGAAACTGTATTTTAATAGAACTAAGATTGTGTTAGATCTCTCAGAACATAGAAAAATGAATGTTAATTTGCTGCCTGAATATACAATATAATACACGGTCCTCACTATCTATATGTCTTTACATACCAATTATAAAAAGTTATAAAAAATACTACTGCAATACACTTATTATTGTTACAAAATAATTAACATTGAAAGACAACAATTAACATCAACAACACCAGAGAAATATCTATGTGCAAAGCAACTTACAAAAAAGTTGAATTCATCCAAACAAGAACACCAGAACAGTAATATCTTAATTCATACCAATTATCAAAATAAACTCACTAAATCCATAAACATGAGCACAGACATAACTTATCAACAAACAGTTAACTGAACTCTGCAACAGAATGTTATACCTAACCAAAGTTTACTTTCTATCACTTGATTATCACTAAAACAGAAACAAGAAGATACATAAATCACAGCATGGAACATTAACTCAATAATGTGAGAAATGTGGTAAGTTACCCAACTTCACAGCAGTTAATCGAGATACCACGAAGATATACTATACATATGGTACATAAATATGTCCCACTCAAATGATTTAACATTTATTTTTAGTGAGATGTTGTATATAAAATAAACATTTGAATGCATGGTTGAACACCCTGTAGGTGATTATGGCATTCAACCATTTCATTGTTTTATTGAGGTAGGCATACTTCACATGTTTGAATATTAACATAAATTCATAGCTTAAGCTCTAATCAACTGGAAACAACATGAAATAGTTGAGATTCTAACAGCATAAATTTATATCAGGAAAAGTCATCCTGATTACCATTTGTTCAAGATTATTTGTAGCACAAACTTGTTATACTATTACTGCAATGCTAGATTACAGTAGATAAAATATTTAACCTGAAGTTGAATCAAAACCTAGTAATTAGTAAATAAAATCATATATCAATGTGGCAAACTGAAATTCATAATACCAATTAATATGCAATAAATATGCAAATTCATTAATTCTATAACAACAACCATTAAAAGGATTACATACATGTTCTATAGGTAGATTTACTCCATCCAATGAATATAATCAACTATTTAAGTTATCACACATTTTTGTCAGCTGAAATTTCCTATCCTACTTTGAACACAATCATTGTTATTCATTCAATCAAACACATTTGGATCTCTACCATAAAATTTTGGCACAATATCATGACAATTTTTTAAACTAAAACATTATATCAATTACTCCCCAATTTCAACATACTTTAAAGTATAATATGTCTGGATAAACAGTTTTAACTATAGAAGCTCAAGTGAATTATTGTCAAATGTACAAAATTGCCCAAAATGAAGACACACTATTAGACAATCTAATTGTTACAGGAAATACAGCATTCCATAACCATCCTGATCTACTATCATGTTACATCTCAGGTATATATATCTTTATAGAGATCACTTACAGTGAATACATGGAAGATTTTTAATCACACTAAAACAGTATTTTCTATTGTATTTAACATTTGATTTAATGGATTATTTCACTTCATTGCATTTAATTCCCACAAATGGTTACAGTTTTTTATGAACAGTACAAAAAGAAGATTTCAAGCAGATTACAAATGAAACTTTGAAACACTCAATAAAGAACCTTCTCTTAATGACAGCAATAACTGGTAACTACTTAGAGCAAACAAATACAAGAATACAGTGTGAAGAAAATTACTAACACAAAAATGTGATTAAAATCTTTCAAAACATAAAAAACACACAATGCATAGCAAAGAATAATCATGTTAAGTGATAAACAAACACACTGCAGTATGTATGTTGATAGATGACTGCATGATTTAAGTATACATAAGCCATTCAAGACTTCTTTTTCAAAGAGCAAAGTGTGGTTGACTATACAGAGGTTAACAAGATGCCAGCTTTTAAACTGGAAAATAAATGTAGCTCTATATCCTTTGACTACCTCAAAAACTCAGTCGATTATTTTATCATAGATTTAACTCACCTAAACTTTGATCTAGACTGTCTCGAGACCCGGTACGTTTATGGCGCTCTTCAAGCGTACCATAGCTACTGTCATCTAAACCACGAGAACTTGATCCATACATGTCTCCTATCTCCCTACCATCAAACATAGAACCTCGCCCTGATGACGCTGTAGAGTCCTGGTAGCCATGGTAACTTGATGATTGCACATTAGTGGTGGTACCACGAGGAAGACTGGTTGATGCCCAGTTAGAGTCAGTGAGGTAGAATGTTCTACTGGGTGGGGATTTCATTTCTCCTCTAAACACAAGAGATAAGGTAATATTATACAATAAAACACTTTTGACATTACAATGAGTTGAAATTAAAAGAGAGAAATTTAGGTATCTTTATATTTAAATTAAATAATAAAATCAAGACATATTTTCTATTTGAAGTAAACAGACCTGTCTTACTAAATCCTGAGACAAAATCAGCACAAATAATGACATTCAAAAACAAAATCAAATGTAAGAATTGGTGCAAATATAGTGTCAAATAACATAATGATGACAAATCATAGTTGGTGCATATGGAACAAAATCTTTAGAGTATACAGGGTGTCAAAAAGTGTTAACAAGAATACAAGGAAATATTAGTCACTTATTTTTCAACACTGTTATTAGAGGTACATGTAAATGCAGGATGGATATAATTTTAGTGAATTTAATTATCAGTTCTATATTCTCCCTCAGTCATCCTTAGGTCGCTGAATGATGAAAACTTTACACATATAAATGATGACCAATACAATTATGTATAAATAGTAGATCACTAGCAACTATCTAGCATATGATTTCATATAGCTACCGTATAAGGTTAATGACAGTTTAATGATAAAAGTGCGCTGATATAGATGTAACATTATTTTCATACAGCTCACACAGTTGTGACTAGAAAAAGAGGTAGAAAAGTTGTAGTCAGAAAAACTAAATCAAAGCTAATGTATTAATCTGTATAGATCATGCAGACAAACAGACATGCTAACTGTAATTATATTTTAACTACATGTTATCCGATTACAAATTAGATAATTGATGTTTGATAAGAACTCCACGTCATGCAAGATACAAATAATTAATAAAACAAGAAATTGAGACATCATGCAACTGTGCAACAGAATTATTTAAGTATTTGGTGTGACTGTACTTATTAAAATTTTCTTTAACATTGTAATACATTAATCAATTAATTTACTAATATTCCTATTTTTCAAGACTAGTTTTTATTGAATGATCCTTTTAAGATAAAAACAAACCCTATTTATGTACCTATGATCAGATGATGATGAAGAGGACTGTTTTTTCTGATGTGGGAGAGTATTGGAACTTCTTTGACTTGACTGACTAATAGATGAGGATATGGATGACTCCCTCTCATGGATAAACTCGATCTCTTCATGATCAGAACTGTCCCTTATGTCTCTACTATCCTTCCTGATTATCTCCCTTAGTTCCCATCTTTCCTCCATATCTCGTGGAGTAGTCTCCCTTGAATGCCGATCCAACTCTCTATTTTGGAAGTTTGAATCAATTGAGTCTTTGGATGCTTGACGTAATATTTCAGGGTGGTGATAATGGTGTGAGGAATGATGTTCCCTTTGTTCCCTGTGATAATTTGAGTTTGAATCTTTCTTTTTATTACTTCTAGGGGACACACCTTGTGACAGAATATCCTTAGGGGACATAGGTGAGGCCGGGGACAGCACTGATTCACTTGAACTACTTGATGATCTAGCTTGTCTCTGATGATGCGTGTATTCAGCTTGTATCACAGCATTCAATGCAGGAAATGAGGAATAGTGATGATTAGCGTGTAAGTTAACCACACCCCTGCCAATGCAATTATACACTGTTATATCTACACAATGTCTTGGATAAAAAACTGGACAGGTTATGAATATAAACAACATTTTTGTTCCATAGCATTGGTCAGAATCACATTTCAATTAGGAAAGTAAAAATTTAAGTGATTGTCAAACAAGCACAAAATACCTCAAAAAGTAATTGTTCATTTCAATATTAAACACCAGATGATTGCCCAACATAAATTTCTAAATAGGGTGAAGCTGACAATGAAATGGAACAAATTTATGAATATTCCATGCTGATGATCCCAGTTACTCTACATCAGGAGCACTAGGTAACCAGAGTAACGTGGTCATTGTGTATCCTGTACAAATGTTACTTTGTTCTAACAAGATTTTCATATACTGAATATATTGGAAGCCAATATAAAGGCATTTGTGCATAGCAGCTCACACCAGAGTATTCAGTGAATTTAAATAAAACTAGCAGAAGTAATGATTCTATAATGCTCTGATGTCTGTTATGAGTAAATTTTGGTAAAAATTAATCTGAGAAAATACTGCATAAGGTGGAGAGGATTGAATGAATATATGTCTGGGTTGATACAGAAATGATGATGATTAGTGAGAGAAATATGTGC
Source organism: Lutraria rhynchaena (assembly GCA_008271625.1). NCBI lineage: Eukaryota > Metazoa > Mollusca > Bivalvia > Venerida > Mactridae > Lutraria > Lutraria rhynchaena. The sequence goes on from VIBL01000010.1 coordinate 4,995,860, forward strand.
AGGTACTGAATGAACATCAAACAGAACTAGACACAATACCATGGTAAAAGATTTTAAAATCACAGGGTAGTGCAAAGTTCATTCATAAGATAGATTGCAGTGTAGCAACAATGCAGAAAATATTTCTACAAGAGGTCGTAGATCTCAAAAGCATTCTAACAGAATCATCAATATTGCTTTGGTATATAATTAATTACTTGATGGAATATGAATTTCATTATTCTATACGATAACCATGTTAAACATCCATGATGAAAATGTACAACATCTTGTTATTTTGTACTTCATTATACATTCTTCAACAATCATGCACAAAAGATGTTTGAAACATCCAATTAATTCCAAACAATTTTACTATTATCAAATGTTTCATTTTACAACATAGACATATATCTTAAACCTTGTAGTATAACAACTTTGACCAATTCAACATGCCAACCTTATTCATTTAGTGTAATGAGTTCACTAAATACTGGGTCAAGATTTACTGTCATGGAATTCTAACTGTAGATTGTGTATTACAATGATAATTTTATGTTGTAACTAGCAATTTCTTACAGGTTGTAATTCTTGCAATCTGTTGCTTGTATTTTAAACTGATCAAATGAGACATTCAGATAAAAAATGAATTATCTCGTATATAAATACACAATCTACCGTATTATTAGATTAGGAAATATTAAATGAGAGATTATATAGCTATATCTATCATTAAATCATTAATAAAAAAGTAAACAACTTTATTACAAGGTTCCACAAAATGATTCAAAGTTAATTTATACCTAGTGATGAGAAGAGACCATGAAATTATCATAAAGGTAAATATTGCTGTCAAACAATGCAAACAGAACCTTGGAATAAAATTGTAAACTGGAAGTTTGCGTGTCATATTATACATTAAAACTTTATAGTAAGGTTAGTATTAACTGGAATGGTATAAAATTTTGTACCTAGGACCACCGCCATCTTTAAGTGGTGGAATAACAACAACTTTCACAGTAGCAGATGTGCGAAGTAAATCTACCATCTGGTCATGTGACAGAGTCACCGTGGCAACTTTACATATTTCAACCAATCGGCTGCCTTTTCGAAGTCCAGCTTCATAAGCAAAGCCATAATTTTCTACATCTGTAACAATACCCTCTGCTTGTATATGAAAGCCAAGCTGACCTAAACCATTCCTCTTCAAGCTAAGCTCTTCAGTCTGAAGGTGACAATATAGAGGATTTAGGTAATTGCAGCAAAGATAATGCATCGTGTACATAGTTGGTTAACTGACAGCAGCACTAAGATTTTATAAAAAAAACTGTTTCTTTCTTGTTTTTTAACATAATGAATCATTTTTAACCTATATTATTAATGTTAAGATAAAACACAGGAGTTGGATATTTTTAACTCTAAATTTCAACAAATTACGAGAAAGGGCAGGATAATCCACAAGCAGTATTATTTCAGTATAGAGTGAAATATAACAGGAACGTTTTGCTAAATTGCAGATAAGCACTAGTATAATAGCCTTGTGTAATTAATCTAATTCCTCAACAAACATTCTATACCTCACATCCAAATGTGACAGCTTCCAGTCTGGTAACAATCTCACGTAATTCTTCCATGTCTCCACTGATAGGTTGTAATATAACACATTCGCCTTGTTGGTAGTATAACTTTAAACTACAATATAAAATATTTATAAAAATTACATAAAATATTACAAAAATATAAACAATACAGAATAATATTAAATATAGTGGACAATAAAGCATTTTGTCACTGTGTTATCAATTTATGTTTTGAAAAATTCTGTTTCATTATTTCAAAGCTTTTATCACAGATTAATTTTTTTAGCATTAAAAGATGCTGAGGCACAAAAAAGTGGTTTTCTTTAAAATAACCTCAGTCCTGTTATTATTCAATGAGAATACCTCAAAGCTTGAGATGTCCAACCAATGATAGATCCACAATGTGTGGTAAATATCACATCTCTAGAGGTCTGTTCTACAATAACAAGCGTTTCAGCAGCTATACCCAGATAACATACAACAGGTGAAGCCTTGCCTACATCATCCACCTATAAATAATAAACATAGTGTTACAATTAAATGTATACAGAGTAATGCACAACTATTCATTTTTTTGGGGGCCAGGATTGAAGAGCAGCAACATAAGGAGGTAAAACTTTGCCCATAATCACATTCCCCTAACCCAAAAGTCTCTAAGTGACCCAGGAACTGGCTTAATAAAAACCACACAAAGTACAAGTAATACAATATGCAAGAAAACTACATGAAGGACATATAGGGGAATACAACACATACCTGAACCTGCCATACAACAGCACCAAGAGCAAAATTATCTGGTATCAACTTTCCTTTATTCTTTTCTTTCTTTTTACCACTCACAAATTTACCTGCAATAGATATATTCAAACATCACTGAAACATTCATCACATAACGGACTTGAAACAAGACAGGAAGGAATGCTAAAAATATTAAAAACAACTATTATTTGGGACAACATAAAAAATCAAATATGAAGAACTTTAATAATTTCATAATTAATTAAATGAAACAAATTTAATGCACTTTTGTAGAAATTTTCAAAAACAATCCTGTTTTGTAAATATAAATATACAGGGAAAATGTTTTATTAAAAACGTTACTGCCCCCTTCATTATCAGAGAGATGATAGATAATCCTACATATCTCAGAGAATCATAAAGACTTACTCAGTTTTGACGCAGATTCTAATGAGTTGCTCGTCACATAATTCACAGCAAGATCTTTGAGGTATTCTTGTCGAGTTCTTATTGCCATGGCAGAAAATTTCTCAGAATGATGAGCAGCATTCTCTGCATTAATCACTGAAGAATTATAAGAAACATTATAGTCAATTATTTGTCAATTAAATGAAAACAGAGGGATATTTTCTAATTTTCATAATGAAGTAAGGCAATTCTAATAATTTATAAAAACGATATTGAACTACATTATGCTATATGTCATAGTAACATAACAAAATCTTTTTAATATCTCTCTCTTCCAAAAGAAAAAGATGCATGTCTCAAGGAAAGTCAAGGTCAATATTGATGTAAGACATAGAGAAATGTCTAAGTTGTAATAATTTTTCATGCATTTAAAGGAAATGCTTAGATAAAAAAGAAACATTCAAAGGTGAAATTTAATGTTCAGAAAAATTGTGAATTTTGTGTACCATACCTTTGGCAAGTAAAAATTCAGCAAAATCTCTGGATTTATAGAACTTGGCTTTTTCAGGTATAGATGGACCAAAAGGTGGAACATCTTTAGATCTACTTACAGCAATACTGAAATTATAGTAACGATTGCCCATTTATGCAATATCTCTGATGTTATATTCTAAGTCATATGATATCATTTTCAAGAGTTTAATGCAACAGGAAAACATTACACAGAACCCAAGGAGGAATCTGTTCATCATATCATAATACTGCAGAACAGGCATTCATGAGGAGACGTACAACGTATAAACATGTGAAGAGATCATTGTTTAGAACTGAACAATAATATAAAGTAAACCTGCTGTTCTAAAGCAACATAAAAGATATAACACTGTCAATCTTCAGTAACCAAATATATCAAAAAATATATTTCTATGTATATTTTACTCAGTAAGTCTAGGGTCTTACTTCTGGTATACTTAAACAAATGTCTCATAAGATAAGAAATGTCACCTGAGTCAATACATACCTGTATGATGTTTTATCTGTACATGGATGATGAACTCTTACAATGATGAACACATGTTGGAATTGTGATCTTACACATTTAGGTGTAAAAGGGGGAGCTCCTGGTTCTTGGAACACAATGGTTACAATATCATTTCCTATATGACGCTTGCGTAATAACTGAAATATAAAAATATTCAAAATTTAAAATAATGTAAGGACTTCATATACATGAAATAAGACATTAATTAGAAAAATCTATCTATGAAAAGGAGAATGTTATACTCAGTAAGATTTTGATACTGTTCAAATAATAAGTATTGAACTATGACACTTTAACCAATGAATGGCAGAGTAAATGTTCTTTTCTTCTTAGAATTCTTTCCATCTAATTATTAATTATGAATCAATAACAGCAAAAACCGTAACATGGATCAGCATTTATTTGCAAGCAGCATTTATACATTCAACAATTTGCATACAAATCACAAACAAATTCTAACTAAAATATTGTTAGAGATGAAACTTTTGAAAATACAAGAACCACAAACCACAAGCCAAATCCATGATGTTGAGAATGACATAATTTATATGTATTTTAGCCCTAAATCACTAACATCTCTGGTGTATAGCTGAAATAGCTGAAAAAAGCATAATAACCAAAAATTGAATTAATTACATAGGCACCCACCTGTTGATTGTTTTTTGGTGTAAATGGTAACATGGTAGACACATGAAACATGATTTCACAATTGTTGAATGTTGTATATACAGAATGAGTACCCGTAGAATCACCTGAAAATAAATGATAAATAAAATTAAGAAAAATAAACAAAATGTGAACAGTATTCCAAATTGTTTTGAGAACTGAAAAATTTGATCTCACTGCAATTGATACATAATTAGAAGTATAGACTGTAACACTTAGCCAGGGATCTGTATGATTAATTGATTAAGGCTTTGACTTGTAATCACTAACACTTCACTGCTATGAGTTCAAATCCCAGCCGGGACCAAATTTCAAATGTTAGGAAGCTGTCTAGCCAGCTTACCTAACATTGGTGGTTCTACCCAGGTGTAAGTCTGGGGTCTTCCTCCAGTGTTAAAGCTGGAAAGTCACCATACGATTGTAGCTGTTTAGCTGGTACGACATTAAACCCCAGTGAAAAAAAGGAAATAAAGTTTTAGACTTTTTGCTTAGCTTTGGTATAAAATAAATCTCAAAAAAATATTCCGACAACTGTATATCTTTGGACATGAGGCACAAATTCATTATCATGTGTAAATTTATTTCACATCTCTTTGCAGAAAAGATGAGAATACTTTAACATAAGACATGGTTAATCATTTGGTGATTATTTTTTTATTATTATTTCTGACTATTAAATCCTTCTGATTCAGACACAACATACTCACTTCTATTATCTAACTGTGCTCTATATTTCTCAAATCCCTTCAATCTTACTTTATCACCGATACATTGCAAAAATTCTTCAAAAGCTGGACCAGCATGCTCTGTAAAACAACAAAATTTCAACGTAAGATGTAATAAAAAAATCTAAACCATCAATGGAATATTTAATTTTCAAGCATAAGACACTCAAATTATGTAACCTGATTCTAAATATACAATCTGTCATTACGATCAAATTACTAATATATGTTTTTAAATTAATACTGTTATACTGAAAAAGATTTTCATTTGTATCTCCTGTCATGCAAATACAAAAACAGATTATTAAAAGAAGCTGCACTGTAAGCATCAAGTGACCACAATAAGTACCAGAGAGTTAAAGTAGAATGCTTTTAAAGATTGAATAAAAATGACAAATGAACAAAGTAACTCCTTCATACCATTATTATACATTTCCTCTTCAGTTGTTTGACCTGACTTGCAGTACATAATGCCAATCTTATAAGTATTGAAGATCTGAAAAAAAGTCAGTTATCTTCATATTATATTCAAAGGGAGGCAACTCGTACAGCCATAACAATAGTTTGAAAAGATTGGGGAATGTCTCAAAGTTATTTAAACCCCACTCACAACAGCTCTGTAGGACACCAACTTCAATAATAATCAAAACAAAAATGTAGCTGCATTAAAATTTGTAGATATTTATTTTGATATGCATATCAATGTTCTAATTCATTCTTTTTTCTTAAACAGTGTATAACTAGCCTTTATAAAAGTAGATCATGAAATCAGTATGAGACAATTTTGAAGATTGATTATGATTAAATGAAGATAATTAATAACAGAGGACAGAGATAGCCACAAAATATTCATACAGAGTTTACTTAATTCTATAAATCTAGGCTTACCCTCTGTTCATCAACTTTCATCAACTGATCATTAGTTTTCTGACCAGCAGTGGCCTGGCGTAGACATGAGGCTTGTACTTCAGGTACCAGAAACTCCAACAAATCTTTGACTGGCACCCCTCTCGAGCTGCTGAGACGACCAGAAGCTGGGACAGCATCTTCTAAAACTGCACCTCTTAACGCACAAAGCTGTAAAAGAAAGATGTATTTACACATAAACGTAAATGAAACTCAAATAATAAGAAGTTATCTAGCTTAAAATTTCTTGTCTTGATTACATATAATACATAAATGGATCCTAACTATCATTTGACAAACCAGTACAAATGAGTGACTTTGAATACTTATGTACAGAATGTGTTTTCTTGCTGTATGTTGTCATAGTTCCCAAACATTTAAAACTTATTTGTACCTTTATATATACAAATGACCGAGGCACTTAAATGGAATGAAATGGTCACTTTATAATTTATGAATAGTAACCACATAGAACACACCTTAACATAGCAACCCTGTGGGTGGTCCATAACATGTTTGACATAAAGTCATTTTTCTATCATATAGTATATCATTACAAAGAGAAATAAAGTGACCTGAATGTTTTACAAATTCTTCCATTCTTCAATTTTATACAAAATGTTTGCCATATTTGGGTAGTTATAAACTTGAACATCAAAAGGGTTGATTGAGGTCAAACACAAGGTCAAGTGTTTTAAGATAGGTACTTAAGGAATAGCTTACATGTTACACTTCACTAAATAATATCATAATACTCCATTATACTTCTCTTTAAAACTAACACATGAAGAAAAATATAGTACAGTAAAACCTCAGTATTCCATGTCACCATGGGGACCAAAGAAATGGTCTTCTATTAGAAGAAGTATTGAAAAACAGTCCAAAAAAAATTATAATGAGGTATTGTTACAATGATTTGGTCACTGATTGGGTTTTACTGTACAAACAAGCCATTTTGTGTGGGAAGGAGTACAATAATTTGGTAGCTGAATACATTTTAAATATACATCAAGGAACAAGATATATTTATAAAAGTCTAGTTTTACAAATACTAACATTCACAATTCACAAGGATATATTCTCTCTCTTATGATTTACATCACACAATGAATTTAAATTTTATACAAGGGTAGGATACAGCATACCATACATATCAATTGTTAGATAAGCAATCAAAAGTTTGTTCAAATAAAAAATAAACAAAAAATGGTATGACAACTCACACAAAACTATGTATAAATAAGAATTACATAAGATTAATAAATGAAAAACAATGTCATCATTGCTTAAAATATTTTTAACCATTAGTCTGACAAATGGGGATATTCTACAATGACATCAGAAAGTTTTCATGTATTAGGAAGTTGATATCTTCATGAAAGGATATAAGTGAGACTAAACATAGTCAGCTGCTTTCAATTCTGGAATCCCAGCATCATTATTCTTAGTTTGATCAACTCAGATCTATATAAGTTCGCTGACATCATACACAATAAGAATAACTGGACTTAAAACTGAAGGATCTGATTGTGGTACATACTTGTGAAAACAAGAAGATGATGCTACAGTCACATCATGTGACTTTATGTCATCTAACAAAAGTTCATGACATTTCATAGAAAGAAAACTTACATCATCTCACATGATTCCAGTAACATGCCCCCAAAAAATATGGGTTGGTAGATAGTGATTTTTTTTCTTTCTTTTTTTTTTTTTTTACAAAAATCGGCAACACTGTTGTGAAAATTACAATATAGCACTAATATTTGGACGTCGTAAAACTTATGAGTCGGCAGGTAAAAAATGGGTTGGTCGGGTAACCAAAAACAAACGGGTAACCAGAAACAAACCTTTTTTTCAGGCCTAACTTTTCTTAATATACAGACAATGTGACTTACACTATAGTCTGTGTGACAAGTTGTATTCAATCTAACATCAATATACAAGTATAAAATACAAATACTGACATAGAAAGTCAATTAATGACCTGTATTGTCTGATGACTTAAAAACAACAGAATATGACAGTTATGTATACAAACAATGACTGAGTTAAGGGAGATACATGCAAACATCAGAAACTTAAGTATAATACTATAACCAAAGCTGACACACATACAAAATATTGCTAACCAAATACAAATACAGTTAAATTGAAGTTTATTGTATCAATTCATTATCTGTATTTCATTGGATGAGGAAGATTATGAAATATGTCATTTGAATTCATAACTAAAATGTTTATAATTCAAAACAAACAAAAGAAATATTGCAATATCTACACCATGCATCATTTTGATTATAGACACTTGTCAAGTGTCCAAACGATGCAGGTGGTTTTATTAAATTTGATACAAGAAATGAAACTAAATTCCAATTACATGAATTGGCAATAACTGGCACACTATTCAAGATGACGTTCAGGACAATAAACCAATTGCATAGGAACACATTTTTCATTAAATTGTTGTGAATCATAAAACAAGCCTGTAACGGTAAACATGGGAATATGTCACATGCAAGTCCTACCTAAATATTCCTACACAAGAAATAAATTAGATCAACAAGCATGGGGCTCCATCCAATAACACCAAGTATGGAATACTTTATTAATGAACATCACTGATAGCCAGGGCTACACTACCCTCTGGTGAGCAATAAATATGGCACATTCCTTTAATGGTCAGGCCATTTTATCATGGCTAGATAATTAAGACAGAAGTTATGGCAGGAGACTTTGTTCTGTTTCAGTCCATACCACTGTATGAGCATGACACACCAGGCATTAATCTTTATAAACTCAGTCAGTTATCAGACCGCATAAACATGTAACCTGTAATCTTTGTAATGTTGCTTTGTAAATGGCAGAACAAAGCTCCTTTTACCATAAAATCATTTATAACAAATGAAGATAATAACAGAGGTATTGCTTATAGTTCAATCTCCAGTCTACACATACTGCTACAAAATTTAAGTTATTGAAATCCAATAAGCTGTTAGGAAGAGAAAAAACTTGCAACTAGTAATTGTAGAGAATTTTATAAGAGTCAATAAATCAAAAATTCACTTTCAAATGAAAGATTGAACTATGATTTATTCTATAATAATCTCAGAACAACTTGTAACACAATATTCTCCCCAGCTCCAGCGACACAAAACTAGACTTTCATTCTAAAGCATTGATTTCCATTTCTCCGACATTCTGGACATTTGACACCTACAACTTGGCTGCATTCTTCAGATTACTTGCATTGAAAAACCAGCGAATATTGACTTATTGTGCATTTCTTAGAGAGCAGGAATAACACATTACCAGCAGAAAGCAATATCTCAGTGCAAATAGTTAACACTGACGGCTCTAGAGCTTTTAATAACTCTTACAAAAATGAATCAGATGATCTAATACAAACATTCAACACAAATTAAATCTGAACAGTCCACATTCTTTCACTTGGACAAAAAGTAATTTTGGAATTAGAAGTACTTTAAAACCATCCTCTCTCACCATGTACCTGGGCATGAAACTGTGGGAAATTCCAAGACTTGCCAATAAAATATCTGAACTTCTAATAGGTAATACATTCACCATTATTTTTATAGTAATTGCCTCAAGACTTTCTGTGTGTGCTTTAGTAATTACATGCACATTTTCATCATTAATTGACGTGTGCATATGCCTTCAAGTGTTAAAATAAACCTCATGTGGTATTTCCATTTTAACAGTCCTCATACTGTACATCAAGACCCAACCCTATGTAACAAGTGTAGCCAACAGGGGTAACATAGAACATTGATGTATCAAAACAAACAGCTACAGCTGACTAACATTATAAAACAACCAGTGAATGACTGTCAAGTACATGTACTTGTACATAGACAATTTACAAGTGGGTAAATCATTGTACTTCCACAAATGAAGTTCCTGGATTTACTCACGGCTTGAAAGTGTATGATCTCCTTATTAGACAATAACACATTTTTTAACACAACGAACATATACATTAGTACAGTCATTGTAAAGTTCTACAATGAACATGTATATAAATACCATCACTGTGAATTATTCATACGTATATAGACTATAGTTTAAAGAGATAAGAGACACCAGACTGATGTTTTGCTATAAAACCTAGAAAATCTTTTCATTTGACAGTAATCAGTTATCAATTATTAAAGATATTCAAAAATGATATAGTATTTTAGTGCCCTGCATCAATTTATACTCATAAAGCATTCAGGTTTTTATAAGAATTCATGCCAAAATTCAGTCACTCAGTTTACCTCTTAAAATAAGATGATTTTATCATTCATCTCAGAGAAGAACAAAAATTTAAAGACATTAGCAATTAGAAATTTGAACTGAAATTGTTGCATCTCATGAACACAGAACAGTTGAGCACAGAACAGCTGCTAGCCATGAAAAATGGCATAAAAACAAGACTTCAGTTTTTAGGTTTCCACTTTAGATCAATTGCCAAATAACTGATCATGGGTTTGGATGGCAAGCAATCTCAACTGTACTCACAACTTACACCATCATATATATATGATTGTTTTATAACGATGATGATAAAGATAATGTAATACCAATGGGCTCTAACATGCCAAGTGAATTGCAGATTCTTCACAGATTACTGCAACAATGGAATACATTAATCATAGCACAGGAATACTAGCTTGTCATTCCAGGTAAAAGATATCGAAGACTTAATATTTGCTGATATCAGTAATAAGAGAACACCCACCTCACTAGTTCTAAGAATAATCCTGTATTGATAGAGCCCAGCCTCACACTTTCCTAGATGATTTTCTCTTTCATCCAGTTTCTCCCTTTTAATGCTGACAGCAACTGGTCCGAGATTGTCATCAATACCAAAATAATTCTGGTGCTCTGAAAAAGAAACATTCACATATTTTATCTTATGCATAATGAAAGTTAATTTCTCAAACAACCCCATGAAATATTTTTTTTTACTTGAGTTTAATGTCCAATAGCCACGGTCATTTGGGGACTTTCCAGCTTTAACAGTGCAGGAAGACCCCATGCTTACACCTGGTTAGAAGAACCACAGACCTTCCATAACCTAGCTGTAAAGCTTCCTCACATGACATTGTGAAATTTGGTCCTCGAAGGAATTTGAACTGACAGCGGTGAGGGGCAAGTGATTAAATTTCAAAGACAACAACCACTTGACCTAAGAGGTCCCTAATCTATATCTCAGACAATGAACTAGTAACACTGAGTTCAACATATCCTTCACCTTCCAACTTGGCCGAGAATTATCTACTGGGACACAAGACTGGTTCTTAACAAGAAGGTCTGCATTATATTACAATACATGGGGATAAATATAGATTTATATACCAGCTTGCAATGATAAGAATGGAATTTAGTGTCAAGTGATAGACAATTAGTGCAGAGTTGTACTGCGAAAGTTAAAGACTTCCTTATCACAGTATCAACATACTGATATATAACTGATACTTAGAAATTTCCTGGCAAAAAGATTCTATTTTGACAACTGGTATCCTCCGTTTGTTACTGTAGAAAGTATCAGAATTTGTGTATCAAGTTACCCAGATTATCGCTGACTGTGATGGCTATTATCATGTATCCTTGGTGGTCTCTTGTTATAAACAACAGGGAGTCAGTACTCAACTATTTAACCAAGTGAAGAAAAGCAGCTGTTTCCCTATGCATACTTCAGCTGACAAAAGTTAACAGGTGGGAGATTTTACCGAATGTATCCTTAGTTTTCATTTGTTGTCCTAACATCTGATTCACAATGAAACCCATCTTAATCAAATCCAATTGGGAATTGAAAGAAAACTAACATCTACAGAAAAAACAGGGACACAATACAAAGAAGACAAAAAGTAGATCCACACATGGTCTGAACAATGGCTGGCTTGCAAAAACTGTGTTCAGCATGGCATACCAGCAGTTACTTCAGGGACAGCACAGACCACGGCGAATACAAATAAACAGAAAAAAAAAATGACATACAGAGATACAAAAAACAGAACGCAAGAGTAGTAACATGGTTGTGTTGATGACACGCTAGCTTTTATTGTCAATTCTGATTTATAGCTGTTCAGAACAAAGCTACACAGATAGGGACATACTCCTTTGACCTTGGTGCATGTTGTGCAGCCATTATGGCAAATAGCCTGCCTCCATTTTCAGCTTGAGTAGATAAATAACAGGCCTTATGATGGAAGGACAGTCACTGATGGTTAATTATCATCAACAAAGATCAATGATGGTAAATGAACTGAAAAAATTCCATTTCATCATGCCATTATCATCAGCAATCAACAATAAGTTAAGCTGTAGAGCAAACAGCCATTGGCATAAATAAATGTCCAACAATGGGCGGGTGATCAGTGAGAGATAACTGTATTACAGTGGTTAGTCAGTATTATATCATAATAATGAACCCATGGATAGAATCATCAACTATCTACTGATTTATAGCACTTGTTAATAGTCACAATCAATAATACAAATCATAACATCAAAGAGCACGAAGTCATCAGTCTATGAACATACTGCCAGAGATCAGTCATTATTTTTAAAGAAAATAAGGTGACTTGGTGTGTTTTACAGTTGACTTAACTGTTCCTTGCATGAGTAATCTGTAAACTTGATTTTATAGCACTAAAATTACATTCCACACTGTTGACTATCAAGATTGACTAATTTTGAAGTGTTATATTTTGTGCTTTATTCTCTTTTAATTAAATGTGATTTTAACAGGAGTTTGAACTTGAACAATTATTCAATTACTGTCGAAACCACACTTAAAACATTTGATAAGCATATAACTGGTTTTAATGTTATTTTACCAGTAATGGATTACAAATGGTTTAGCAAATGGTTTAGTATGTTACACAGGTTCAGAAAGCCAATAAAAAATAAATAATTAAATAAGGTTCAGAAAAATATTATGTAAATTAGTGTGAATAGAATTTAACACCCAACTGTAACTGCAGGATAAGAGAGCTCAAAGACTTTAAAACATAAAAGACTTTACCTCATTTACAATTATTATAAATTACTTAGATGATTTAGAACTTAATATCTACATAGCACAGCATATCATAGCATTGTATTTCTAGGACTTGTAACATAACGTTCAAGGTCACCAAACATTGGCTTGGACTACAAATCCATAAGTTAAACCATATTAATAAAGAAGTAGGGAGATAAATTCTGAGCAAACCATGTAGATATATTTTGATAAGCAACATATTTCAACTAATTAATTTAATCATACGGCTTATAATAATATTGATAAAGTGAATGTCAAATTAGACAAATCTTGGAACCTTGGTCTTATCTATGGAAACAAGGTGTTTTCCTTGCCTATGCCAACTATTTATTTCACAATTACTTTGATAAGCAGGAAACCCTTGGTTCATATTGTAATTATGATGTATTCAACATGCTGCTATAATTCTACACAAAATCCTCAGCTTAACAAGGATTACATACACAATGTTTATTTCATGTATAAATGTTGGAAATGAAACAGTCCCCAGAGGCTCATATTTTGAAAGTTAGCTGATACATAAAGTGTGTAAAACCAAGGCTAAAACAAAAGAATAATAATCAGCTAACATAAAAAAACATACAATTTTATTTCAGACAAATTTCTGATTAACAGAAAGTGATATACATCCATCAGACATTGAATTCAAAACTGCAAATGTAACATTTTTATGGGTCACCAAAAGTATGCCATTGAATTACAAACTAACTGGCCATAACTGCAACAGCTTAACATGTGTTAGTCTGCAGATAAACTCCAAGATTAAAGGAGAACTAAACAGTTAAGTATATAAATGAGTGTTCACCATGACAGCTGAGATATACAAGATGCTGAACCAGTATGAAACACAGATGTGCAACAAGACAATAAGACAGATAGATTAGGTTTATCATACAGTCTTAACAAGCTTAAAATGCCAGATAAACAGTTTTATGGGAATTTCTCAACCATTACAATCAAAGACAACAATAACACTGGAACTTTGTATACCAGATGAATGCAAGCAGTAACAGATAAATGCAAGCAATAACAGAGTTTTCACAGACCAAAGACAAATCAAAAGTGATACTGGTCTCCATAGCAGACTAAATAAATGATTACACCAAACATTTGGAACACTAAAAATTCTGCGATTTCAATAAAAATGAAATGAAAGCAGGTGCATTACATTAAGCTTTTGTTAACATATGACAATTGGACAAGTCTCCTGCAGACTGGCAGCATTGAGTTCAGAAAATAAAAAAAACAAAACTTCAAGGCAATTTCAACAAATAATAAACATACAGGTTTGTGTTATTTTAACATTAATTAATCAGTTCATAACAATTATGTGTAGGATTTAAAATACACTGAAGTTTTCATGCCATATGCTTAGAAAATAATCTGACAGCAGACAACCCTAAAATTGAGGTGCATTCATTCAAAACACAATAGCTGTAAGGCAATACATACTTGTCAAGATAATTACAGCTTTTCATTCACTCTTTCAGCCAGTCAATTAAAATTTCAATTTTTTACATTATCATCTACAGATATCTATGATCCTTTGGGGGATACTTGAAAGTTTTAGTACAATGCATTTATCTAACCACTTCATTTTTTCTGACACAAAAAACTAAGGCCCAAGATATCCAAGATAGTTTTTAGGGATCTGGGGACATGCCCCATCATTTTTTGACCAGCTCAGAGTTTCATAGGTAGGGGACATTCAGAACTATGAACTTTAGCACAAACTTTAAGAATTGTTCAGGCCTGGGTGTATTGGTGTAAACACAGTTTATATGACAGTAAGCAAGTATTATGCAGATAAAAATTCAATACTAATCTGGGATCAACACAACATGAACTATTGAATCTTAGGATCAGTTGTCACAGAGCAGAAATATGATATAATAAATCTATTATAATCAGATTAACAATGTAAGTAAATTACTTATACCTGAGCTAAGGATAAGATTACCCACTGATACAGTAAACAATCATTATACATTGAATTCATACCAATGAGAATACAGCTGAGATTTACGAGTTAAAACAAGACTTATATAATAATTGCACAGAACATGCAGAAATGATAGACAAGATGTCACACTCAAGTTGTAATGGGCTTGATTGCACGCAACATATGGAACAAAATTCACTAGTCAAGGTCACACTGTAGAAATCTAAAAATACAGTCAGGGTGCTCACCATTAAAAGTTGAAGAACAAAAATGACACCTGGTTGATAATAATTTGAGGTGTCAAGAGCATTTCTTACTAATGTGATAGGATTCTTTGGTACAAAGGGTCAAATAAGTGCCCAGATAATCAGTCAGTGAAGGGGGAAGACTATTTGGTATATTCTACCAGACAGAATGAAGTTCATGTAAACAATACCATCAGCAGATTAGAAATGGAGGACTTCATACAAGCATGGGAAGCACAGACTTGCAAACATTTTGGACTATGATAATACAATTTCTACTGTCCCTTAAGTCTACTTATCATATATCATATTCATGAGTCACTTTGTCTACAATACTCGGAACAAATTCAATTAATTCATACACTTCACAAATCATAACAAAAACAAGGTGAGACAGTCATAAAACCAAAGAGGAAACATTATTCTGCATTCAAACACTTAAATGCTTAACTCAACATAAATATATTCATGTACACCAATACTATTGGGTTCAAAGTCAAAAGTAATTGAACCTAACAGGTGGTAATTAGAATGCATTAATTGCTTACAAAGCCCACTGAACAAAATGCATGTTTTATTACATTCAGTAGATTCTATACACTTAACATGTGTAACACAAACAGACTGTTCATTCAAATCTCAGTAACTAATACAAATGTTGTAACTTCTTAAGTTCTTTAACTTTATACCATCAATTACACTGTAAGTTAAGTTGCCAGGTAAACAGTTTTTCCTCCCAACAAAAACAACCAGACTGAACAAGGGAAACACACAAATGACAATGTTAAATATGATCTCAGAGTGTAGTTCAGAGGTAAAAAAACTGTAAAACTTTAATGGTAAATAATACCATGTAGACAAAACATGCAGCTGCATTATAAATATTAGACAGCGTAAGTTTTGTGATGTCTGTAACATGTTTTATTCACAGTATGAATATCCTAATGATCACAGTTATATTTTTTTGTCATAAAACAGTACAAACTTTATAAAACATGAACTAAACATGAGTCAACAAGTCATCTAAGGTTGCCTTATGATTAGAAATAATGCAATTTCACCATTTAAAAGAGAACTTTGAACACTTTTTGATCTTTAAATAACAGATGAGTAAAGTATGATATCTAAACGTACAATAAATTAATCTCAATTTGATATCAATGAATCACAACCACACAACTGTTTTTTCATCGGCCACAATCCTACACACCATATCAACTCAACATTACCCTTAGAGTACGACATATTGGACAGATAAGACCACATAAAGTATACTGTCATAACCCACAAACAAGGAAAAAGGAAAACATCATAAAACAATATAATTTCCTGATAAGGATGATCAATATTGGGGACCATATCTCAACATAAAACCAGGGAATGTCATCAAAATTCACACTCATTTTATCAGTTTGATACATGCCATATTCCTAAAGATGGGTTTAATCTTTTTTGAGGAGTATTATATCACATGTGACCCTTAACCATGCAACACAAAAAACACTCCAGGGCACAAGAATTAAATTAGTGAAGGCATTGTTTGATGAAGAATGATAAATAATATATTTTAAATTCTACACATTTAACCAGAAGATGAAAAGTATTTTAACAGAAAGAAAACCTCATAAAAGTTTAGTTTAGTTTAGTAAGAATTTGAGACCTAATAAGAATACCAATAAATGCAGAAGCTATCATACAGACAGGCAGGTCAACCAGATGACAATTGGGGAAGTAGGAGTGTACAAATTATTGTAGAATTGTACACAATAGGGTAACAAGATGGGAAACCAGACATTGTAACTCATCTAATACAACAGTATTCAACATCTGTGGTGTCACAACTGTCCAAACAAATGCTTCAATAATGTAACTGTTAAGATAAAATCTGATTTATAAACACAGTATGTGCCTACATGCAAGCAAAGAATTTCAAATATGCAGGTGTGCCCTTGAAACATATGTATGACTAACTAGCATCTATTATAAATTAATCAAATTCTGAAATATAAAAAATATTTTTTTCCACAAGCAATATGATTCATGGTGAAAATGATGTGCTAAGAATTAAGAATCTTTATTTGTCTACAACTCACCTTGACCATTGAAGAAATGTCTATAATACATGGCACCCGAGTCTGTATATTCTAACACATAACCTTTTAATTTCATATGAGGGGGAAGGATATGTCCAACAGATGTTGGTGAACAGTCTAGTATTGTAACTCCACAACACTCGGATGAACGATATAATGTTATTGCACTTCTATCAGGAGTCTTCTCTCTCCCAATTTGCACATGTTTAGTGGCGGTACTCTGAGTCAACCCTATCACACGTTCCTCTTCACCACCTATCTCATTTCTAAAAAATGAACAAGACTGAAGAAGGTCATTGCTTCTTCCATCACCATCATCTGCATTAGCAATGATATCTGGATCATCAGCTTCTCCTGCATAACTTTCACGAGTGCCAGATGCAGCAGAAGCACCAGTAGATATGTTAGAAAATAGTTTTGAGGGAGTTTTGGTTTTCAATACTTGATTAATATCAAAGCCAATACTTTGACTATCATAATGCACAAATGCTTTCCGTCTAAATCTGTCATCACCTTTAACCTCAATGTCCGGACCTGCATCACTAGATTTGGCACCAGTTTCAGTCTCATTTTTACCTCGAAATCTCTTCCATACACCAGGACCTACATCTGGTGTGATTGATTTAGATCTTAATTTTCGATCCTTCTGTTTGAACTTCGCACGAGTTCTTGGACTCTGGCTTCCATCATCAACCTCATCGGACAATGGACGGTTATTTATAACAGAACCATTAGCTATTTTTTCTAAATTTCTTAAAAATGTTTCTTTCTCAGTCTTTTCATCCACTTTTGATCCCCTCAGTAACACCTCCTGTAATTTTGAAGGAGCTGGGCTCCTCTGATCAGTATTTACAGGCTTTAAATTTTCCAACATTTGGAAGAAACTATCACTACTAGTGTTTGCATTCAACATATCAAGCGATGAAGTACTTCCATACTCCCTACGAGAGTTTAAAGAAGCATCTAAGTTTTCAATATTTATATATTCCATACTTTCTTCTAAATTACTATTGCTTCTATGTAATCCACGACTATATCTCTTTTTAGATCCAGATCTATGTTCATAATTAATATCCTGATTTGAATTTATCGTTTGATTGTTTGGTACAACATTTTCTCGATTTTGCATCCAATTTCTTCCAGAATTTGTACCATGTACAGTTGCACGTTGCCCACCACGCACAAATCTTTCTGGAGGTGGATCATACTGATCGTAATTCACACTTTGAGCACTCTGCCGACCATCAACATTCATCCGTTTCTGATCATATTGTTGTCCCCGGTATCCATTAACCTTGTCCCGATGATCATAGCCATTGTCGTCTCTGTCTCGATTTGCTCTCTTTGGCAGTTCTGTTTTATTCTGTACTTTCAACTGTTTATGGTAATATTCGACAGCTTGTTTTGCCCTAAACTGGGCAGTTTCTGTAGACATAGGGCCGGTAAATGGTGGAATAAGTTCCTCCGACATAATAAAATGGAAATTCAGTCATTTGACACGCCACAAAACTCATAAATGGGAATTAGCTTTCTCACAATGCAAAGAATGGGAAATAAACCAATATCCACCTAGCAGTAATAAAAAGTTTGGAATTAATTTTCACACTGTTGTAAAATTTGAGCTTAATTACCAATAGCTCTTCTAACAGTTGGAATTTCACTTGCACTATAACTATATATAATGCTTCCAACTGCTCTAAAATCTCTCAAGAATCACTGAAGCTCAAGGATCTGTAAAGAAATAGCAGGCATACACTTCAAAGTTTCAGCTGCTCCATAACACCCATAAAACTCTTACTTCCTTTCCATTAAGTTCCACACATCTTCATAATAATGCAGGTAAAAAGCATTAAACTCATCATAAAATTTTTCACTACTCATCATATATCATTGAAAGATTCTCATGTTCCTGCCCAGCACATTTTTCTCCAATTAAAAACACAAGAGTCTGGCACACGCCTGCTGCCAGTCACTCACTCCACAAACAGGAAGTCCTAAAATTGAAACAATACACTAAAATATGATGTAGTTCACCATAGGTTTAAAATCCAGAATAGAATGAAAATATTTCCAATTCTTATCACAGCTGTAAATTGTCTGAGAGTTATCTTATAGATGCTTGCAAACTCATGCACACCACATGTGATTCTGTATGGACTTCATCAGATCAGATTCTAGAAAGGCTTTAGGCGTGATCTGCTTCATCTCAAAAGCTTTGTTACTTACTATTGTACTAGCAGAAGTGTAAAAAAACAACATTAAATTCATCTGGTTCTCATTGGGTAATATGTTTTTCCTTCGTTTAACACCCAAACATCATCCAGTGCAATCACTGAAATCCAGCTCTACTGAAGTGATGGATTGCTCTCCCTGGTAAATTAATGGAGGTAGGTCGGGTTTTCAAAAAAATCTTCCAAGTCAAATTTAACACCGTAGTTAATAACCTGGAAATGAACAAAGAAAAACAATTACTCTACCACCAAGACAATCATTGCAAACAGAGGTAAATTAATGTCACTAGCTTAAATTTGTGAATTTAAAAATGTGCAAATTTTAAGTTGATAATAGCTACACTTGAAGTCAATATTGCACAAATAGTTTGTATATTACCTTGTAAAAACTAAAACATCTACTGTTTAGACTTCACATAGTACAGTTTTACCAGTCCTAGTATAAAGTTACAAATGAAATACAAACATATTGTTGAATTAATACAACCTGTATCTATAACAGTATTAAAATCTGATAGAGAAAAACACAATAAAATCTTTATCAAAATCTAGCTAACTTTATCTATCAATGTAATTCATTGGCTAATGAGGCCAAAGCAAATTCCTATGGATTTATTTTTCGCTTACACATGTTAGGAAAATGTTGGTATTAGACACTAGATCTAGTTTTTGAGAAAAACTGGGGAATATAAAAGAATAGCTGAAATATTTTGGAAACATTTTTTCAAAGTTTTGTTTAGTCATGGATAAATATATTTCATAAAAAACAACCAAATTTTGTGCCAATATATACAACATACAATAATTTGGCTTCTCCATATTGTCTTCTATTTATTTACCAATGATGTTATCTACAAACATAACTATGAGCCCCGGGCATTGTACTGTACACTACATAATATAATATGTCCACAGTCAATATGATCAAAAAATGTGTTTACAAACTCATCAAAAACTTGTGCCTAGAGCTACATGAGGGAAAAAGATCCACAATTTTACAATCACTGATAAATACTGTAAGACAAGGAGATTCTGACATAAACATCATACTCTATTGGGATCTATAAAAATTATCTGTAAAGTAATACAATTTGTATGATTTCATTCATTTCATCAGAAGACAACTGCTGGATCTGAACATGGATCAAAAGATTCAGAATCCAGATCCTTTACACCACGGATATTTTTATATCACACTTAATTTAAATAGCATGTACTTCAATTATTAACCCATTTTAGGATATACCTTTATCTAATTTAAGAATGTTTACAACACCGTCAAATCGAATATGAGGAACAGTAGATAGATGGCAATAACAAGGTAATATACACAGGGACAAGTTACAACAAAAATAAATAATTTCATCACCCAGTTGGTATACGAGCTTAAATTAGGATCAGATATATAAACAAAAGCTCATTGAAGTTTTACAGATGGTAAATGGACAAACAAGAGGTAAGATAATGATAGACCACAATTTCTAAGCATGATGGCAACATAAGAATAATTAACCAACTCCCAGTGAAATGTCTGTGGAAGGAATATATGTAAGGAGCAATTGAAATTTTAAGTGCTTAATAAAAATGACATGTAACTCAACCCAACTCTTCATGACTCAGAAAATGTAGGAATTCACAGTATTCATTATCAAAACAACAATGCAATATTCAAAAAAGTTTAAATATAATGCTTAGGCTTTCTGCATCTTTTTGGTTCAGTTAATTGTAAGAGAAATCAGTAAATATTCAGACAATTTGAGATTCAAGTCCTGTATTAGTGGAGAGGAGGGAATATGACTACATAATGTATAAACCTGACCACATAAACAATAAAATATGTAGTTTACTGTGAAACAAATATAGTAGTAAAGCTTGGTGTATGTACATTACCATGTCCTATCATGATAAGAAACTCATTAACCTGCACAAATATGCCAAGAATATCATATCCACAGAATAGCATGCCAACTCAAACTCGAACAATGAAGAAACATAATCTAAAAAGGTTGCACTATTTTAATGTGGCACTATAACCATGTGATATCTGGATCAAGAAAAGCATACTTAGATGCTGTAATCCCTGATATGATCAGATCCTTAAAACTTACACAATTTCAACTTCAAACTTTGATGATTTTCTGGACAGATAAACTAATGCACAGCAAGGCTCCCTGCTTTTATCAACTATAAAAAAAACTTGTATCATGCAGTATCTCATATAATCTCAACATGTAAATAAAGGTGAAGAAGCATACATGAGATTGGGGAGAATGATACAAAATGATATCTTACACTAAATCATCCAACACGATGAATACAAGATACAACATTTCACACTAACATCGGATAAAAGTATTTCAATATAAGCTCCATTGCAGGGCCTAGAAACAAAGCATACAATTGGCTGCCGTGGTTCTGTTTTCAAATTGACCAATGAGTGAATGACATGTATTCTGAGACTGGTCTCCAAAATCAATTTGATTTCTTTTTGTTCTAACAGTTGCCAAAAACAGTATCTCAATCAATTGCCAAACAAAAACAAACACAGTAACTTTAAGTTCAAAATTTCAGCACAAAAATGCAGACAGCATATTTTTATTCCAATTAGATTATTAAGTGTATTTCTGATATGACAAGAATGTAATTTGAAATTCTTCATAAAGCCGAGCAGTTCTAAGAAAAAAACTTGATCGTTAATAAAATCAGTCGATTATTGTCACAGGCTGACTTGATTAAAATTGAACATGTTCTATTCAGAGAGCCAGCATTCAGAACATTAGTACCATCAATGAGTTGTTGCTTTCATCAAGAACTACATTAAACACACTCATCCATAGAGACAGTTTCTAATTCTGTGTTCTCCATGGAGATATCAAACTTTGCAACCTTAACCTAAACTGTCATTCTTGACAAAAGCATCAATCAAGTATGAGATTGGTTGAAATTTCTCCCACACTGTCTTAAACTACAGCATTTGAACTTTGTGAGGTGTGACAAATCAATGGAGGAAACATCATAGAGATACAGAACAATGTGAACTGACAAGTTCTAGAACTGAGTTCTCCACATCTACACATGTGCAACCTTCCCTCTGAACTCAGTCTAACTTCTTTAATATAGCTATCTCTTTTATAGACAACAAGAAGGATTAACTTAATTCCACAACAGGTATTTGGCATGCACAGCAAGAGAGTAAGAAGGATTTATCAGACAGAGATACCAAGATAATATGCCCTAGACTCAAGCTATCATGGACATTAGCCAATTTATCACTTAAAATTTCTCCACTATTGAAGTCAGTATTCCCATGGTAATCTTAATTATTCTATCAGAGACGTCCATGATGTCATTAACAATCTGCTGCGGTAACATGGCCTAAGAGTATTCTACAGACTTAAAAGTTATCTCTCGATGTTATAAAGAATATCATCAAATCTTCTGTTTTATTTAACTTGCAGCTATCTGGAAATCTGAAATGCTACAATGCTAAGGGAATAACTTTGAAGTTATGAAAATTGTCAACAGTCCTTTATTTCATTGTACCATGTTTATGTTCCAAATTTGGGCACTTGATAATCTAAATTTTTCCCAAAGGCTTCAAAAGGTTAAGAGAACTTTCTATCCTACAAAATACAGATATATTGAAGCAAAATAAAAAAAATGTGACTTACTTATATATTTGAAGCAGGTTGGTTGGCCATGAGATCAAATTAAGAATTTCATTATTACCAAATGATGATTGTGATACTTTTGCACATGCCAAATTTCACACAATAAGCTTTACTATGAAGACTAAATGTATAAATGATTTATTACAATGATAAATAATATGACATACAAAGAGATGAAACTGTGCCCCTCCCCCCCCTCCAAAAGTAAGCATGAATACCAGTCAACTTATTTACAGGTATTGTAATATTCAAAAAAGATCTGAATGATATAGGAATGTAGAACATTCAGAATATTTATTAAAGTAATATCATTCATGAAATAACAGATCTGCATGTATCTGTTTCTACCTACATAATCATCTTAAAAACTCGGCCGCCAGAATAACAAGGAGTTTAATAGTCCTTAAGTAGCTGTAAGCCTGGTACTGTAAATAGAACACACCAAAACACCAAATCATCAGGTCAATGATACACAAGAAAACACGAAGCAATGGATCAATCTAATAAATCATAACATTGAACCACAACTTTCACCAGTTAGTTATCCACAGAATTTAAAATAACAATTTAACTTTAAATTAATCATTCTTAGAATGAATCTACATATTGAAATCCATCAACTTTCAGCCCAGCCAGTGCATAAATGGTTTTATGAAGGAATGTTGGCAGCACTGTTTGAACTAAGTAAGTCCATGTACAAACAAATCTGACATGTTTGTAAATGTTGTTAAAACACCATACACAGTTTTACATACCAAGTCTGTGCACACATGACAACAGTAACACTTTGACAAACATGTGAATAACTTCATTACTAAACCACCAGCTAGTTAAAACATAAAGATTAATTAAGTACTACGATATACCTGGTTAAATGATTCCATATACAAGGCAAAGTAAACAATGTAACAACTTCACCATTTTAAATAATAACAGGAAATTAATGAAAAATACGTTTTTATTAAAATACTTCAAATTGTTATGATTTGGTCTAATGCCCACACTTCATTGTAACATACTTGAGGACTTTATAGTGTTAACTGACTGTAGAATAAACTATTTAAAAAAAGGTGCAAAAATAGTCTCCCTGCACAAATCTATGGAGCAGGATTTTGCTAAATTTGAAACTGCAATAACCAAATACAGCTTAAAATATATACAACAGAGCTTAAGTTACAACAGTAAACATAATCACACATTCAAGTTCAAATAAAGAAATCTGAAATTCTAGAATCATCAAGTAAATTACATGAAATTATCTCAAAATTCGTTTGCACTGAAAAATATTTACAGCTTGTAGAATTCATTTAATCCATAATACTCGAATTTCATGTTCAAACCTTTCATATTAAATAGCATTATTCCATATCTTAACAATTGTATGATATCACTTCCTATCTCTTCAAGTGTTAGAAATTAAGGCCTGGGTCACACCTCACTATCAACGCCGTCTGATTAAAATGTCTTGACTCAAAATATTTCATTCAAACTATACCCAAGTCTCAATCAATGTTTATTAGCTGGTTTTACGCTGTATTAAGTTGAAATTATCTGAATTCCATTGCAATGTAAAATCCAATATGACAATATAAATCCATTGATCGATCTATGTCCCGATATTGTAGTAAATTTCAGCTTTATATCCATATACTATTTATTGATGGGCTTACAGTATGGATATAAATAGACTACAACCTGTATGACTCACAATTTTTATAATATCAAACATTTGACAGTTGAGTTTAGTCCTAACAAATACCTGATCAAATTTAAATACAACATAAACATACCAATCAAGACACACAGGTGAAAAAGATGAAAGAAAACAATAATGTTGATTTAAACAAGATAAAACTATTTCAGTCATGTTACATTTAAATCAGGTAAAACAAAATGTAACAATACATAAATTTAAAAAAAATAATATGATTTAATACAGATATGTCAAAACTATAAAAATAATGGTAATTACATACCATATGTTAGTTATCAGTACATGAAAAGAACAAAATTACATATGAAGATGGTGAAATTTTTACTTTAAATTACTTCAAATTTGGTTATTTTCATTTGACAACAATTCATGTAATGGTGAGGTTACAATAATAAAGTAAGCCACATTAAATCCTTTACTACATGTATATTCATACAACAGTTTAATATTTCACTTCATTATTTTACTGCAGTAAATTGTCGATTAGTATCAGTCAGCCACCAATATAAAGTAACAGTCATTTCTGGCTAAATCTAACCTTGTTTACACACACTTATTATACAACCCAGCAATCAGTCCTCATTATACAATGACTAGTAACAAATACCATAATAAAATAATGGGGAAAAAATGAAATTTGAGACCAAATCGGAAACAGTTTTCCATCAATTAGCAATATCCTGCTTTTTGTAACCTTAGCGGTTGTCTGTTATTGGACCAAGTTTCAAATTAATTCATGTATTATAATGTCAATTCATTGTTACAGTCACTTTGTGTGAATAATTAAAACCAATACAATCACAATCAGTAAACTGAAGGTAGAACTAAGTGACCCCGGTCTATTCGAAGTACACATGTGAATGCAGGCCTCTTTTTAACCAATGTTACATAAAACGCAGTCCAATGTATATACAAGAAGTAATGAAGTATTAATTATACTGTAAATGCAACACCAAGAAATATAACTTATCTGAGACAGCCAATAAAAGACCATACTTTCTATATGTGACTGTGTGTATTACTAAATGATACAAAATGATCGGCAAAACTATGTTATATTATGAGCAGTAAAACTGTGTTATGTTACAACCATAATCAATATTTTGTGTCCTAGTTTTCAGCATAATTTCATTATTGAAGGAAATCAGCATAAAACTTGCTAATGACTTATCATATAGGACAGAGATGATAGATTGACCCTGTCTGGTTGACACATATAGACACCCCGAGTGACCACAAGATCTGATGACCAATCAACATACATGACAACTACACTTAATTAGCTGCAAGGCTAATAATTACATGTACCAATACACAATAAATTAACAGCACAGAATACAGAGGTCCACAAAACTGTTTCCTGGCCCTTAAATAAGGCTGAAAACTAATTAGTTAATGGAGCCATGCTAAAGCTTGAAGCTAGTGGCAATCTCCCTAGGGAGAGTTAGGTTTCAATTAAGACTGTAACATTGCCTATTCTAGGCAAAAAAGGAACATAGATGATAAAATTTCCCATGCATCTGGGCAGACAAGCAATCATTTATTAAAGCAGGGAGGTAGTAATTAAGTGGGAAATTTCCAAGATGTCACATGATCACCCGCCTTGGAGACCATGTCTGATTCATTATGCACATTCTTGACTCATGTTTAAATTGCATTACCATAAACTCAAGTGCACATGCAGCCAACATGCACTGAATTCATTTGTAGACAAAGCTAGAATTTAGAGAAAGAAAATTGTAGCATTGTTAATAGCAACTTCATACCCTTCAATTTGTATTAATATTGTTGATTCAATAAATCTTAAAGTCAGTTTATACACACTAATTGTAAGTCTCATTTTTTATGGTTTATTCATGACTAAAATACACACTTCAATGCTCCTCTGAACTTTTTCTAAATATGTTTAACCCAATCTTATAAAGCATAAATCATGACGTGACCTAGAATTTCAAATGTTTTGTATCAGTTTACACCAAGTTCATTTGATACACTAACAAAAGTAACATTACAACATTTACATTACAATTTAGTTGGCAATTACAGGAAAATCATTCTGGTATATAGTCAGTATACTTCTGGTATATTGAACAGTCTGAAAAAAAAACAACATAAGAACTTCTTTTAAGCTGAATAATTATATAAGAAAGAAATCTTGTGGAACATCAATGACTTAATTCAGGGAGTCATTCAATATTCTCACAAAATAGTGGATTCTCTAGCAATTTTATAAGACAATTATAATTCAGAGCTGAATTTAAGTCATACAAGTAATTTTGTTTATCATCATAATGCAATTATGTCTGGTGAGTGAATACAAGCAATGGAGCCTCTGTGGATGAGTGGTTACCATCTTTGACTAGTAATCACTAGCCCTCACTACTGTGAGTTCAAATCCCATCAGAGACAAAATTTCACAGGTGAGGAAGCTGTCCAGCTTATGGCATTGTCATTGGGGTTTAATACTATTTTTCAACAATGTTTCAGTAATATACGACAACCAGTTCATAAGCTAGTTCTACCCAGGTGTAAGCCTGGGATCATCCTCCATTGTTAAAACTGGAAAGTCACCATATGACCCAGACTGCTGGAGCAATGTTAAACTCCAGTGAAAAAAAGAATGCAAGCAAAACCCCATTATAACACAGTCCTACAATATAAGACAACTTCTAACAAACAGAACAAACACAGACCTTGCTATCTTACAGTACACAATTATACTTTATACATGATTGAAATCTAAGAAACAGATAAGCTAACAAATGGTATAAAAATCTATGATTGAGACACAGATGTTCTTTTGTGACATGAGTTATATTGCATACACTCACATTGACTATAATTTGACCTATGCTGACTGAAGGTGACATGTGTTATATCTAGTATTAATAACTCAACATCTTGTCACATCATGTCTCAGGGTACCAATAAGACCATATTCAAAAGAGTAAAACAGTCACATACATCTGATACTCACTAAGTCCTAGCCATTATTCTGGGGTATGGGAATGGCAGGATTATTTTATCCACCATTAGCAAACTTAGATGGCCTTCTGTTACAACTCCCTTATGTTCTATTAACTGAATCAAGATTTGAATCTAAAGTGATGAGTCTGGTGATTTAAAACCAGCAGCCCAATGACTACAGCCATAAAAGATAAAAGCTTCCATGATATGTGTTAGACATGACAGTCTAATCAAATTCTAATTAAAGAATGTTGTGTATAAGTAGGCATTCTTTACATACTGTAATCACAATGTTTATGCCCTAAGGATGAATCTATTATTAGACATGTTGAAATATAACTTTCAGCATATCAAATGGTGTCAACTGCAGGTTTATGACATAATGACGAACCAACTCCAGAATCTGAAATGAATTTTGTCATTTTTTACTTCCCTCAATAGTATATAATAAACATATAACCCACTTATTAAAAAACAAGACATTCTATAAGTCACAGAGAGTAGCCTTGCCCAATGGATTCTATAACATATTTATCACACACTAATCAAGGTTCCTAGCTGCAACTTCACTATTGAATTCTATTGCATCATACCACATATGGCTATTAAAATAAGCTATCAATCTTTGTAATGTCAAATACCAAATTTTTTTTTTTCAATCAGACATTTTTGTCTATTTAAGGGATAAATGTCCTATAGCATGCATATAGTGGCTGGCATTGAATCTGTTTAGTTGTAATGATAAAAACTAACCATAACTGATAAACTAAAAACAAAGGTCCACACACATGAACTGTTGAACTTAATATTATTTACCTAAATATTCAAAGCCTATTATTAAAGACTGAGCACCTTTACGAGCCAATTATTTTTAGCTAATGACAAATGATGATTTAACAATTTAGATTTATTTTACAAAGGCTTATTTCTATTTAAATCAATGCAGATACAATGAACAATACTTAACAACCACCACTTATTCTATTTAAAAAACAGAGACATTTATGATTATAACTGAATATGAGTGTTACCATTTACATCATCCAAGTGCATTACTTATTATCCAATCTAAACTACTGACACTATTTCAAATTAGCAAACATTAAATCCACTATCAGCAAACAGCACCTGTTCCGAACAGCCACAATTTACGATTAATCCTTACAAGAATGTAGGAAAAAAACACTTAACTTCCTCGGCTCATAATGTATAAACTTTATGTGGAACACATACAGGCTAGAAATAAGAAAACAACTTCAGCAGATTAATTTAAAACCGTATCCAGGGTGATAAAAAGGTAAATCACCGATAGGAAATTTGAAACAAACCAAGAAAAATACCTGTTGATACTCAAAGCAGTATTTTACAATGTTTAAATATTTTGGAAAAACCTCTGATGACTAATTATACAGCTGATTTAATTGACTGATTTAGGTTTCTGATTTGAGTATGAGATATGATTGTCAGGGTGATAAAACTGACTATTTTGTACAGGTTTATATCAGACCTGTTATCATAAAAATACATCATTTACACCAAGCATACACTGTTTCACAATTCACATTTTATTGAATGACACTATCAAAAACACTATCAAAGGCTAAATTCCACAAAGAAAAGAACATTAGATTTAGAATATTACCAGTAACAAGAAAAAATATGTATGAACATACAATATATGAACTTTGTAAAACATTACACTGCCACCAAAATTACACATCACTGTACAAAGGAATATCTAAAAAAAAAACATTCATAAGAAGTATACATGAAATACCAATGAACATAAAATTCTTACAAGAAAAACACACCATACTATACAATCTCAACCACAAATGCGCTACTACAATTTATAGTACAGCATAAAATTATTAGTAATAATACAGAATGTACAATACTTAATAATTATGCTATATATATGTAGATTTCCTCCAAGAGAATCAGTCATTATAAATCAAAGTATTAAGAAATTGGATACAAAATAGATACTAATACAAAATGAAAATTTTCCCCAATATTATTGCGTATTAGAAACCCTATTAACTGCATTGATTTCATTAACAATGGTTTCAACACACAGCTACAAACAGGATATTCCATGGATGGTGTTTTAGTCTGTCCCAAATTTCAATCCACTTGAACATACAACATCAACAACACAGCAGCAAGGTTCATGTAAAAACCAAAGCCAACATGGTACAATATTCACCAGACAAACCTAAATCGAACAGAGTATTTCATACCTAATTTGCATCAATCAATAATATTAATTATTTATCATCATTTATAACAAATGTGTGTAAACAGAATACAAAGGCTTTAAAGGGAGATTTTTCTAGTTTTGTTTGTTAAAAGTTTATACAACAAAACATTTTTGAACTTTAAATGGTATATACAGTACAAAGCCAAATCAATATGGTAAAATTTCACCCAATATAAGATACCTGGTCAAGCATGAATAGCTGACATATAAGTAATAACCTTGATAAATGCAAAGGTATTTATATTAATTTATGTCATATACATGTCAAGTAGTGAAGGTGATAAAATTACATACCCATAAATGGTCAATTGACTTTTCACAACTATCTACAAAAATGTACTATACAGTCATTTTTAAAAGCTTCACCTGATTATTAAGGAATGTTGAAAATATAAAGTCAGTTTTAACATCATTGTATTAACCCA
This sequence comes from Lutraria rhynchaena, assembly GCA_008271625.1. Lineage (NCBI taxonomy): Eukaryota > Metazoa > Mollusca > Bivalvia > Venerida > Mactridae > Lutraria > Lutraria rhynchaena. The sequence continues at coordinate 5,026,509 of VIBL01000010.1, forward strand.
CAAACCTTTCATAAACAAAGACTCTCTGAAGAAATGTAAATAACTGAACAAAATGCAGCATTCCAGTTAATAGCAGTGATTATTAATGGACAATAGTGACCCACCACACAAAAGACATCATTACTAAGGGCATGATCTTTTACATACAATGTTTAGCACAAAAATGTCATTTCCTATTTTGAAAATGATAATTAATCATTTGTGATACATATGTTTCTTGAATGATCTGATGGCTGTTTCTCATCAGATGCAATGACAAATTAAACCTTGTCCATTTTTTTCTCAACCATGTACCAGATCAACTTTTTTTCATTTACTTCAGCATACAGAGAGAGCTAAAGACACATACAATTAAAGGAACACAAATTCACACACTTTCCCAATGGACATCAAAGGAGCAGCTGTCACTTAACAACAGAAGGAACAAACAAGTCAAGTACCCTCATTTATTACAATGTAATAAAACCATCTTATAAAACTAGGAAGTTTAGAGCATTTTTAGCATATCTCTCATTAAATAGCCAAATAACAAAAATATTAATTCTTCATTAAAACATTAAAGAGTAAATGAAAAAGGGTCAAGCTGGTATGGTATTTCATCTTAGATAAATTATTGATAACATCTTCCATTTCAAAATCCATTGATAACATCTCATATTTCATTTGGACAAATTTTTCACCAGGGTTCCAAGGACAAAGCAATAATTTCAGTTTCAATGGGCCATAACTCAACAAATGAGTAGAAATATCAGCTCTCAGACTACTGAACTATTATAATATAATCAAATAAAGTAATAATAGAGGGAGGGTCTAGGCTACAGTGCAACTTGCTAAATATTAACTTAGTCTGGGACTACTTGAGAATATTTATGTTGATGTTTAGTGTATCAAAAAAGAATTAATCCTTGTTCAGGAAATGTATTTTGTATATCTAAATAAGATTATGTTGAAACTTTAAAAAAATAGTTAGGCCAAGAAAAAAATAAGTTGAAAAATAATATAGCTAAAGCAACATACAGCAACAAATTGATGAATACTGAGTGAAGTTGATACATGATCAATAAATCGTACTATAACTGGCCATTCAAGAGGTAAAATTGCAGATTTTGTCCGATCAGAACTGCAGCAGAATAAGCTCACTAAAATCTTAGGTCTCTAACTAGTAGTAGTAAGAACATGAAGGAGCAGGAAGACAAGGTAAGGTAAGTGTACCAACCTAACATAGACAGTAGCACCATCAGTCATATAATCAGGTGTAAAAACATAATAAAAGGGAAGATGCTAGACAAGTTAGGATATTTGGTATCATAAACTCTCTAACATCTCTCTGAAACCTGCACCCTAAATCATAAATGACTGGAACATTGCACAACATGTTATGAATTTTCATCAACTTTCAAAAAACTTTCAAGGACTTAAACTGTTAAATAATGCTCACATTTTTCTGACACTTTTTTGTACTAATTAATGTAGCCTTACTAATTCGGCTTTCCGATTGGCTGATTTCATAAATGAATTCGGAAGGGGTATCCTTAAAGCCTTACAAAGAACTGCATATTTATGTGTGGAAACACAAACAAAATACATCAGCAACTGGTATAGCTTACTCAAATTGATGGAAATAACAATAATTCTTAACAATGGGCCATATATTCTCAGCATCTAACACTAAAATTGAAATATTTGACTTAAAATTTTTCATAGCATGTCACATTCAAGGGGCCATGCCACGCCAAATATTTTACCATATCATGATGTTTCCAATTTTTCATTCGGTACTACTGCAGCGTCTGATGCGTGCACCACATACAAAATTTAAATTAGCTGTGTAAATACCTCTTCCAGAATTTGCCCGTAATGGGTTGAATACAGTGGATAGGAAGTTTTTACCATGACACTGCTAAATTATAGATATCTACCTTGACACTGCCAGTTGTCTGCTACTACACTGGTTTCGTTCTCCAAGGAGAAATAGTGGAGAGAAACAAAACATTAGTGCACCTTTCAGAAAAGGTGTGTTGGAATATTTTTTGTTTGTATGAGTTTATTAACGCATTTCCTATCTACCGAATGGTTCAAATTGTTCATAGGTATTGTAGTTATTGTGCCCAACGGGTTTTAATTGGGAATTTTCCGCACACAAATATGTAGTTCTTTGTTGACTGAGAAGGACGGGGCCAATTCAAAAAATGCCTTCCCATCACAAACGGTCTAATTAGTTGGACTATAATTAATTTAATGTATCTTACTTTATAACCACAGAATTTGCACCAACCTAACCAAAATAGTGACTAAAACTTGTTGAATTCAAATGAAATACAAGAAGATAATTAAAAAATAAGTCTGCAATTTATCGTAGACATTTTTATTGAAAATAGCAAATGAAAACTTTACAGCGCATCTACACATAAGGCAGACAGCAGATTCTTTTTTAAATATGTTTATAGTAGTGACTTCCTAATAAGGAAGCAATGACATTTTAGATACAATAACTTTTTTTTGATACTCACTCTCTATGACAGAATCTTCAACCCGTTCAAAGTGGTCATTATAAACTAGAATTATGAAATGGATACATACTCTTGACACCTGTCTCATCTTAGTAGACAAAAACGATATGACAGAATTAACGGAAAGTCAATAGTAATATTCAACCAATTCTTATATAGTTTGTAGCTATTTTACACAATACAAAATATCAACATTAAATTTCGCAACCACAACACGAATGACCACAGCACACCTGTCCACGAGTAGGTAAATTTACGTTACCCCACCCACCCTTCAGCCAGGTATAACAACTTAAGTGTGCCGACTGAATCGACAGCTAGAAATAGTTTTACAAAGAGAGTCGTGCATACAGCAAATTCACGATGCAAATAAAAACTGAAATGACAAAAAGATACACCAACAACAAACCTGAATTATATGCTCCGCGGCTGAATGTGTTTGTTTTCACTTGACAGGAAGCGTTTACCACGTGACCATTAAGATGACCATACTGCCATCTATTGGGAAATTTCTTAAAAATGTTGGGGACCATTTCAAAAATTATTTGTCGTGAACTCTTCAGTTGGAGTACCAAAAGTGCTGAACCGATGTTATGAGGATAAGAAGTAAGCAATATTAACCTGTATTATGGATGACCAGGGTTGTCCGAGATGCAAAACAACTAAATACAGAAACCCCCAATTGAAGCTTCTCGTCAATGTCTGTGGACATTCGCTGTAAGTATTTTATTTATTTTAATGAAGTGTAGAGTATTTCGGACATTCTACGCACAAGTATATTTCGGATATAATTATAAAGATATTGTTTTTTTATCTGTTTGGCTTAAAATCTGTTTGTTTGGAATGCTATGTCATATGACTATGATAGTAGTTGACTTTTTTCCAAAATAACTTGTGAAAACTATGTTGCTTGTATAGTAATTTTGGGGAGAAAATTTTCTGGTCTGAATTTGTGATTGAACTCAGAACCCTAAGACACACACAATAGGTGGACTCTCAATCACGTTGCTAAAGAGTTTACCCAAAAGGAGGGATGTTAGGAGTGACCATTATCCTTATAATCACTGCATTTATTTATGTAATCTATTTGTGCATTTCTCTGTTTTAAACTTTTTATTAACTGTTATATAGTTATTAACTGTATTATAGATGTGAAAGTTGTGTAGATCTACTGTTCATAAAAGGATCTGGGATATGTCCTGAATGTGGAACATCTCTGCGAAGAAACAACTTTCGGTTACAATTGTTTGAAGATGCCTATGTTGAAAAGGAAGTGGATATCAGAAGAAGAATTCTCAAAGAGTAATAAAAAATTCTGAAGCTCATGGCTTTCTTCATACTCTACTGTTTGAAAACAGTTCTATTTTTTTTGTTTTGTTATTAAAAGTTTTGTTTATGAAACTACTTGAGCACTCACACATGTATATCATTTTCTCCTCTGTTTGTGACTTTAATTATGTTAATGATAATCTCGCATGGTTTGACTTTTAGAAGCTCAAGAAATTTGTTGAAGTTCTAGTACTATGACAAAGTTGAAGATAAGAATGAGGGTGAAATTAGAGATATTTCTTGGATTAAAGTTGGATTTCATAATTATCTGATGTTTTCATTTCCTTTGATATTGAAATTAGGAATTTTCATGTAGTGCATCATTTCTTAATTTGACTGACCTTTGTAATTAAGGTCACGCTAATCATTATGTAGGACACATGTATATTCTATGTTTTCCTTAATGCATTTGCTTCTGAGTTTGATTCCAGTTATTTCAAATTGATCTTCTGAGCATTGCTAAATTTTCTGTATGGTCTGTTTATTTCAGTTTCAATAAAAAAGAGGAAGATTTCCCAACTCTTAGAGAGTACAATGATTACCTTGAACATCTTGAAAATATAAGTATGTCATTACCTGTAAGATATAATCACTGTACAAAGTTTGCTGTCAGAGTTTATTGGTTTCAAGCACAAAAGTGTTTCTGTTATTGTATGTTTTTTAGATGATATATTTTGAAAAGAATATTTTGTCATCAGTTTGATTGTCTTCTTCATCCACAGAATTTTCATGCCAAATCTTAATGTTTGAGATCAGCTCAGTCTTTTAGAACTAAAACTTTACTTTAATATTCAACTCGAATACCATCAACCTTGTAGAGCATGAAGTTTTTTCCATTCAAATGTTGAATCGGTGAGTGGTACCCTTGTTTGTTCTGGTTACCAGACCCACTCTAATTTTCCCTACTTTTACTGGTACATCCCTTTTTTACTTCTCAGAACAAAAAATAGTCTTAACATAAGGTTTTAAGAATATTAAAAAAAATGCCCTGAAAACAAATTTCTTACCTACTCTGTTTTTAATGAGTATGTGACCAGAATCAAATATTTATGCCTCATAAATCTTTCTCCGAGTTCATTATAGTTCCTTGTAAGATTTTGATGTTTGACTTACACTAAATATTGCTGTAAGGAAATAAATATGTACATGTACAAAGTGTATATATGCTGTAAAACCTCACTTTACGACCACCTGAGTATTGAGACCACCTCATCAAAATGACTACTTATCTGTGGACAGGTTTTGAATATTCCCTTTACCAAGGAACTTGATTATAGCACCACCTAAATATTATGACCAGTTTTGTTTGGTCCCAAAGGTGGTCTTAATATGGAGGTTTTACAACTTGTATTATATATATTTATTCATTTGTATATATATTTTGTATATGTATTAAAAATTAGTGGAAAGATGGAAACTAAAAATATGTGAATACATTTTTAATTTTTATCATTACATAAAACAGCAATGCAATTGTTAACTAGCTCATTAATAATTTATTACAGTTTTTAATCTGGCTAACAATGTTGATGTTGAAAACACAAAGAAAATGGTTGACCAATATCGGAAAGAAAATAAAGAATTCATCCAGAAAAATCGTTCCAAATTGGTAAGCGTGATGAGACAGAATTCCACATCTAAACATGTACAATAATCTGTATTTTACTATTGCATATTTCATTATGATGGTTATTAGTAGCACCTTTCGAACAGTTTTTTCGCTCTATTAAAGGGAAAATGTAAGCTAGAATGCAGAATTTGATGTGCACATGTATCAGTATGATAATCAAGTTGTTATAGTTGGACATACATGTGTATCAGTAAAACGTTATGAAACGTTTTATAATAACGTCATTAATAATCACACTGCACCAGACATTGCTGGCATTAGTAGACATGCGCTCTATGCATTTTTGTGTATTTTTACGAAGAATTTCTCCTGTCTCTTTTATTGAATTTTACATGACATGGGAGAGATAATTATTTAAAATATTTGGGGGAATGAATGTGTTTAAATCTACCTTCAGAGTAAAGATGAAGAATATTTAGAAATGTTAATTGCGGAAGAGGAGAAAGGAGCTAAAACAAGAAGAGAACTTGATCTGATATCAGAGATGAATGAGAAAAACAAGAAGAAGAAAAACAAAGAAGCTCTTATTGATGAACTGGTAATAATTTGTATTATAAAAGAGTTCATAAGTTCATTTGTGCTGTGTCATACAGCTTTAACCTCCACTCAGTAATTATCTCCATCTAAACGATGTTAAGATGACAGTAGAATTGGAAAATAACAGAAAAAATGTGCAATGAATTTAACATATAACTTTATGTTAATAGGTAAACGTTTTAAAGATGTCATTGAGAATTCATATCATCAGTTTCTAAATATATAGAATATTTGAAGAAATGCGGAATTACTGGTAACTGCCTTATTGTAATCAGCAAATTTAGTTGTTTCTGTGTTTACCTTGGTCAGACAGTGGAGGTAGGTTTCTGCCTCATGTTGTAAATCTCCAGCCAAGGGATGGATATTACAAGTCGATGATATCAATATTTTTTGCCAAAAGGAAAGTTATTTGGCTATAGAATACATTTCATTTTGTTTGCTACAGATGTTTTCTGATCTACCTGCTTCTGCTATTGTTGCTGGTCACAATATGGAAGTCTCTCAGGAAAAATTGGCAGAAAACTCAGGACCTAGCACTATGTTCTCATCTGGAGCTAGTTTTGTAAGTTACATCCTCGTTTTGTCTGGGAAAAAGCTCAGTTAATTAGATGTTTATTTGTCTAGGTGTCTTTTTATTGACCTTACACTACTAATCTTTTTGCAGATTTTTTTATTATGTATGTACATGTGTATGTCACACTTAATCACTCTTGTTATATGTGCAATTTTCTTACATGACACCATCACTTGGTGCATTACTGGATAAAGTGTGAAATTCATGTTTGCTCATTTATAAAGACTGTCATTAAAATGAATTTAAAGAAATTAATGACGATGCATTGTGCTAGTGAAATGACTGAAATAAGACAGCCAGCATGTATACATCAACAATTGTCATGTTTCAGGGTTTCAGTAAAGTTGATGGGAAGGTTCCTACACAATCTGATCAGGGAGAAGAATTTGTGTATACACCTTTGATATTGGACATACTTGGTCCACAAGCACCTACTGAGATAGATGTTATACATAATGGGTGTGTAGAACATTACTTTGTCATTTTAATTTTGCAAGCAAGACTGGTCTAGTTACAAACACTTGAATTGCTTTTGTTTATTGTTTTAATAGCAGTTAAATAAAACCAGTCAAATATCAGTTCTGTTATACTAGTTAGGTTTATTCTCAATCATTTATTTATTGAGGATATTCAGACTGGAGTATGAGATTTTGTTATACTGTTGTAACCTAAAGGTGTACAGTTTTATGCCAGTTTCTTTATATATCTTAATATATTTTGAGCCTGTGTCTTCAGATGATTGTGATGTTATGTTTGACATATGTAATCGAATTGCTGGTAAGATGATATGTTTTACTACTGGTATCTTATGTGTTTATAGCTCACCAGAACCAAAGGTCCAGGGTGAGCTGTTAAGATGGGTAGGTGGATGCTCCGGCATCGGTTGTCCATCATCAGGAGTCAACTATGGTCTTCTCCTCAAAAACTACTAGTCAGATTTACTTCAAATTTGCTGTGCAGAAGCTTTTTGACGTTCTAACTGCAATTTGCTCATAGTGTTCCGGTTGACCGCTTTTCGGGGTCACTAGAGCTAAAAGTAGAAAAACCTTAAATCATCTTCTTCTCATGAAGCAATGGATGGATCATCACCAAACTTGGTCTGTAGCATCCTTATATGGACTTTTATCATATTTGCTATAAAAAATTGGGTCGGCCCCTTTTAGGGGCCGCTAGAGCTAAAAATAGAAAAACCTTTATTAGTCTTCTCATGAACCAACGGATGGATCATCACCAAACTTGGTCTGTAGCATCCTTAGATGGTCCTTTCCCAAGGTTGCTCATATAAATTTGGTTGGCCCATTTAAGGGGCCACTAGAGCTAAAAATAGAAATACCTTAAAATGACTTTTTCTCAAGTTTCTATAGATGGATTATTACCAAACTTGGTTTTTAACATCTTTAGATAGTGTTCTATCAGATTTACTCAAATAAAAATGGTTGGCCCCAATTAGGGGCCGCTATAGCTAAACATAGAAATACCTTAAAATGACTTGTTTTCATGAACCAGTGGTTGGATCATCACCAAATTGGTCTGTGGCATCCTTCAGTCATCACAAATATTCTTTTGTAGTATCCTTTGATGGTCCTTTATCAAGTTTATTATTGTTCCCCATTATTTGCCCACAAGTGTACCTTTATCACCTTTTTAGTAACAATTTAATTAATATTTATTCTGGTGAGGGATGCAGGGCCATCATGGCCCTCTTGTTTTTGTGTCTGATGCGGCAAATTACATCATTCTTTGAATTTGCTTAAGGTTGTCTTCAGACATATCTGTTGTCTTCCTTTGGTGGCTTTTGTTCACTTGTTTGACTTTTTTCACATTGACAAGTTTTATGAACAACCACTGTGCTGGAATTTACTCTTATTTATTTTCTTCTTATCTATTATTTTAGATACTTGCAGAATATTCGAGAAGCCAGTGATTCTGATAGAGGAGGAGGATATGCATCTAAGATGGCTTGTCAGCGTGCCTTGACTGAAGCTATGTGTGGACTTTTCCTTAATTCAGAAGATCTGAGCTGATTGTTACAATTGTCTATAATACTTGTTAGTAAAGTCTGGGGTTCAGTTATGCTCAGAGGGACCACACTTCTCTGGTTTTGAAACAAGAGAAATTCTGTGGAAGTTAGTTGAAAGTTATTGAAAGTTGAATAACTTGTGTTTATGTTTGCACATATGTTCACATAATACAAGTGAATCAGAACTGCCATATTAAAGACTTTAAAGGGTGAAATGAGTAAACATTCAACATAGACCCTCTTGTTGCCATATTAATGACATACATCTGTATATTGTAACCTCGAAATATGTTTGCCTGGGAACTATTTATATGTAACAGTCATGTGATCTCTGCTGTTGATTTTGTCAATGTTCACTGCTTTTACAAAAGTACTGTACATCCCACATATCAGAAGCCCAATTGTTGCACAGGGAAATCTGTTTGGTCTACATTTTGAATGAACATGAATAATGTTGAAATTCATCATATTGAGGACTGTATGTGCTAACCATGATTAGTTTATTTGAATCTTTTTTGTTGCATTTGATAATGTTCGTCAATAAATGATATCACTGTTTGTTCCTTTTTTCTACTCATTTTATTTGCGAATATGTATGTAAATAATACCTTGGACTCTACATAAAGTCCCTGACAATATGGAACATGCATTTGCTAGAATGAATTTGAACTTGAAATTCTCGTTTTTAATTAAGGACGTACATTTAGATCTATGTTCGAAAGAGACTTTAAAAAATATATAGCTAACTTTAATTTTAAAAAAAGCTTTCATCAAATACATAATTTGTTTGTTTGTGTTTGGTCAAAGCCAGATATCAAAAGTATTTAATTTCCCAGTACTGGTTTATCACTCAGCATGTAAATCACAGCCTTCTTCAACATGATGTAGGAATCAGAAGTGGGAGATTAATGCAGAAACCCTTATTTTGGGCTGCATGCATTCTAGATTATTCATGAACGTGTCAACACTCAACAATTACAGTGCATTTTCTTATTGTATCATGTATATGGAAATCTGGGATCAATATACCTGTGTACATGTTTTGTTTTGTTTTAATGTGACTTATTGTCACTGGGGCTTAACGCCGTTTTTCAACCGGGATCCGAACTAACCGCTGTGTACATTATTGTCAAATTTTCATTGAAGGGTATAACCTGCCGCGACCGGGATCCGAACCCGCTGTGTACATGTACAAATGGAAATATATCAGCATTATTCATGGTATAACAATCTTAAAGATATATTAATGGTCAAAATGATTTTTTTGTTTTTCCAAAAAAGCTTTATAACACTATTCCTTACATAATAATATGAGTATTCGCCAATTTCTGCAACTTGAAATCATAATTTTGTGCATTTAATTGCATATCGAAAAATCGTTTTTCTTATTTGACTAGGTCAGTCATTCCGATTGTTTCCGTAAATATTCGGAAATAGTCACGTGATTAGCGTCTCTCCATATAAGGAAAATCAAAACAATGGCGGATCAAGCGGGAGGAATCAAAAGAACAAGAAAGAAAATGTCCGATTCTGAAAGAAAAAGGAGGAAATTAGAAAGAGACAAGGGTATTGCTAAAACAAGAATATACTTAGGCAGCGAAGCAAGTCGTTGGAAAACTTTGAAGGAAGAAATTCGTGCGAAAACCGACCGTGAAGTCGCAACGTTTTTGATCGACAGGTAGTCTCCGTATGCAAATGAGATGAATTCCAAACGTAACCGATCTCTTCCGAGCGGTTTGAAAATGGCGGCTTGTTTGAAAATAAGTAGAATCGTATCGGTTTGCATCGAGTTTATTAGAAGAAAATATACAGAAAAAATATTGTCAAACATTTTTATAATCATTGAACTTATGATTTACAGTGAAATTTCGTGAATGTAAGATATACGATAAAATGATAATATTGACCATTAATATACCTTTAAGTAGCGAAAATAAAGCTTTAGTGAACTTAAGTAATATATCATGTATACCTCTCACTTTTCATTTTAAAACAATCATATATTTTAGGGGTTCTAATATCATCTTTAATTTTATTTGGTGTGAGGGCATATAGTTTACACACTGAACACCGAGGCTCGTTCGAACGGTGTAAATTTTAAACAATCCAGGTCAGTGTTCCGAGTTAACTCCCCTTAAGAAATTACGCCATTTGTAGTTATTTTTGATAATGCTTGATTGAACAAGTAGCACTTTCCTTAGTGAATTTATGTCCTTACTGCAAAATGAAACAACTTAATTCAGTTCATAAATCTAAAGCGTTCCATCTTCTATTACCAATAAGATCGAAACAGCTGGTGACAAGAAGCAAAAGGAATGTTCTTCATCATCATAGAGTAGTTCTTATCTACAACGACATTTGGGAACGTTGGATTGAACTTAAGAAGAGTCTGAATTTAGATAGCAATAGCAAACTTGCTGAAGTACTCATTGACACTTGGTATGTGATATCATAATTTTCATGTTTTATTTACATGTTTGTATGATTGCAGAGCTGAAGTTTTTCAAGCATTTCAATATGGAATCTGCACCTTAACATGCAATGGATCATGCTGCCAGAATTGATGATTAAGTTTGCTCTGTCACCATAGCTTTATTGTGAAAGTTGAAAACGTTTTATGACTTAAGTTGAATTTTGAAATGGAACCAAGTAACAAAATAGCGTCAGTTGCTCAACAATAAGTCATCAGTGACATTATTATTGACCTTCATTAATCAATAATGGTCTTCATATTCGGCAGGTGCAAACCATTTAATTAAATTAACCTGCCCATTTTTAAGTTGGTGTTTCACTTTGACCACAAACTGACCATGACTAGAGGAAGAAGTGACAAATTTCTTATTAGGATGGTATTTGCTTGGTTAGAACAGATGAAACAGCTGAGCTTTGGTATTTAGCTTGCTCATATCATAGACGATGCCCTGTACAGTCATACTAAGAATCTGAATTAATTCAAGATTATCAGTAATATGTCAATGCTTTCAACGTTATCATTAATAGGTATGGTAGAGCAGAGAGTTTTACACATCTTGATGTGGATATTAAAGATAATCTGAGTTACTTAAATTTTTACAATCATTGTCAGGACACAACAGCTAGGTAAGTCTGATATGTAATGTTTTTTTTTTTGTTTTTTTTTTTATGTTGGAGCAGGGAGATCATACTTACTAGACAGTTGTGTGTTTAGTTTCTGTTGCACCTAAATTAGCAGCAGACCAGAAAGAGAGCAAAAAGTAAAGAAGTATCAAAGCTAGTTTTTAAAAAGGTTGCTTCATACCTTACCTTTAGTCAAATTGCAATTCAGCACTTGTATCTACACTATTCTTATGTTTTTATTATAAGTTCAATTTGTAGAAACAAAACTGCTATTTGTGTGTGAATTGTTATTCAGGTAATTGGGAAAAAATAAAATAATAAGTTTTGTTGTTTAAGTAGCAATGTACCAATAATGTTTACCCATGATATTTACCACATTTTTTTTCAGTCAAGAAACTCTAACACAGAAAGCAATAGAAACAGAAAGTGTATCTGTAACTGAGTCAAATCAGTCAAGACCAGTAGAACACAATAACCATGAGATTAATGATTTTACAGAATTTGCTTACAAAAATGATGAATTGGTTGCAGTATCCCAAGATAAAATCAATTGCAAAGTGAGTGAAGAAAGAGTTGGTAAAAGGGTTCAGACAAGAGGTTTAAGACCTAACTATGCATCAGTGGCATGGAATGAAACTAGACAAGACTCTTGCAATGAGAAGGAAGAATTGTTTGATCAATGCGCAAAAGTTAAGTCTGAAATACCTGGTATTGATAATGAGGAAAGATTTGAGGAAAAATTAGAAGAGGAAACTGATGCCTCAGACAGTTCTGACCCCGATTTTCAGGTTACAGATACTGAAATTAAAGGATTTAGTGACAATGAAATAAGCAGTTCTGAATTAAAGGAATTTGTTCATAAGAAAAGCAAAACGAGGAAGAATCAAGGTAGAAAACGCAAATCAGAAAATAATGCTGAATCAGGGTTTTCAAAAACTAAGAAGCCAAGAGAAAAGAAAAACAAGAAGGAGAAAAAGACAAGATTTGAGAAAGTTGAATCAAAACCTTGGATTCATATTAAACTAGAGGACCATTCTGAAAAATACCGCATGGAATGCGTAGGCTCGTTTGAAAGAAAAAATCGCAATAGTAATGTAGTTGAAGAATTATATACATGTTTATTATGTGGACGTTTTAAATCGACTGCAAAGGAAATATTTGAAGAACATATTGAAAAACATGTAAATCAAGTGCTTGAATGTAGTCAGTGTAGTTATGTTGGTCGCTCTGAAATAGAGGTAATGCGACATAAAATGAGTCATGGGCATATGAATAAGGGACAAGAATACATGTGTGATATATGTGGTGTTGTTTTATATTCCTGGGATTCAAGACTTTCTCACATGGGCAAGGTACATAATGATCCAAGATTTAAATGTAGATTTTGTGGTAATAAGTTTATTACAAGGTTGAAGAGACAACAACATATTCGAAGTGTTCATGCTGATGTATCACAATATTGCAACATTTGTAAAGCAGGTAAATCATACTTCTCTGAAATTTACATGTACTGGAAACAAATAAAAGGTTTGCAACATTTGCAGTAATGCTTTAAATGGTTCATTTGTTTCCATCTTAAGTATTTTTCATTTACACTCTTATCTTGCTCATGCGACCACATGTATTAAGTGACCTTTTCTTAAATGGCCGCTCCAAAATCCCCCAGAGTGTTTTATCACTATGTTTTTAAGTGACCTTTGCTCAATGCAACCAGTGACTGCTAATTTGTCAGAAAAATGAAACTGATCTTTTCATTAAGCAACCATGTTACATGTCGAACTGTTAGGTCCCATAGAATGTGATATGTAAACACACGTGTCCACGATTAACACAAGTCAAATGTATGAAAAAACATTATGAACTGCACACGGTCGCTAATTGACTGTTTGTGTAAATGATGTACAAGGTGTATCGTCCAATCAAATCATCCAAAACAAAACAATGCTCTGCCTTTATGCATAAACACAGGAAGTAAACCTAATATAACCAGCTGTTTATTCTTAGTTGTTTCACATAATCAAATTGAATTCAATCATGATTGTGAATGTATTTTGTAATTTTTGGTGTGTTCATTTTAGCATAAAATATCCTTGTTGGAAGTAGCATTTCCTGAGCATAGGGCTCTCTCTTTTGGGGGACTGGGGCCGGGGCTCTTGGAGGGGGGAAAATTTCGCATCATTTTCAGTTCAAGGTGGGATTTCAAAAGCCTTATTAATATAATAGGTGGGGAAAATTTTACCAAAAATTGGGGAAAAAGTATATTCCAGGGGTGGAGGAATGGGGCAAAATTTCGGCTCCAAATGTGAGAGATCAAGAGCCCTGGAGCATGTAATCTGAACGGACTATTAAATCTTGGAATCATAAAAAATCATGCAAAGGTGTAAGGGAATAATAATAGTCATGTGACAAAAAACATGTCATTAAATAAATGTACATGTGGTACATCATCACTGATGAGTTTTATGTCTATTTTGTAAATCATGAACTAATTGTGCCTGTTAATACTCATTTGAATGACACATGGGGATGACATCACATAATTACACACGGAATGAAACAATGCAACTTTTGCCTAAATATATGCCACAGTTAAATTATCTGCGACTTCAGGTTTTGTATTAAGAGAAAATTTTGTTAAGAGACCACTTTTGGTCTTGCCTTTGGACAGTCTCTAATATAAGATTGACTGTATTTTGCATTCTATGTGAAAAATTTCATAATGACCAATTTTACTTTTTTTGTATTTGAATGATATTTTTCTTTAACTATTCAATATGAATTTGATTTAAATATTGAAAAGATACCTAATAAAGATGCCACTCAATTGGTGTCATGAAACAAACATTTCAATTTAATTTGTTTTGATATTTTAGATTTTCAAACATCAACTGCAGAGGAATTTAAGGAGCACCAGGCTAAATGTAAACCTGGTCATCCCTGTCAAGTATGTGGTGTTGTCCTTGCTTCCAAAAATGGTCTCAACAATCATTTAAAAGCGACACACATGGGTGTTAGGAAATATCAGTGCCATATGTGTCAGTATGCTGGTAAAAGTGCTCAAAGATTGCGAGAACACATAATGACACACACAAGTGAGTAGGAAAATTTTGATAATGTAATTTGTGTACTATCATTTGCCTACATTGATACACATATTCTAAACTACATAAGTACTAATTTTCATTGAATATTCTAAAAAATAAGGAAATTAATCTGTAGATATATACTACAATTACATTGTATTCTAAAAATGCAATTTAAACTGTTCTAAATTATAGAATAATTTGGCAATTAATAATGCATAAATGAAAAAGTTTTGCTATTGGAAGTAGAATGTCATATTTAAGTCACTATTTGTGCTTGTAAATTCCATGCTTTTTTTGTATAATTTGTCATTTCAGGTGACCATCCATACAGTTGTGATAAATGCACATTTACATGTGTGCAAGCTTGCCAGCTAAAATCCCACCAGCGCACACATACTGGTGATAAACCGTATAAATGTACTCAATGCAATTTTGCTGCAGCATGGAACGTTCAGCTTAAAGACCATCTAAAAGTTCACTATATGGATTCAGCAGTGATCTGTGAGCAATGTAATATATTGTTTAAAAATGATAAAGCTAAGAAAATGCATGAGAAGAAGGATCACTATTATACATAATTCTCTGATATAAAATATTCTAGTCTTCAGTGTCTTCTTTACAAATGGAGCTTGGACAACACTGGACAATTTCATTTAGTTTATTGTGTAAGACAGCTGTCTACCTATTCTATCATTCACATGGTATTGCCTTGATTGAAGGATGAACATTACTGGTGTAAAAATAATCAAAGTTGGCTTTCTTTGTGATATTTTTGTTATTTAATGTTTCATGCTGATTTTTTGTTTGTAAAAATAGTTTACTTTATGCTGTGTAACAATTCTTTTATTTTTTGTTACAAATGAACTGTGTGCTGTAATTGTCACTGATTGTGATGTTTAACAGTATAATCGCATCATTAGACTTTACATGTTATTTATTTTATTTGGACCATATTCATTATAATTATTCACTTAATGTAATAATAATACTTACTTCAGTAAATGCATGCTGCTTGTACTGATTGCTTTTTTGAATGTCATTTAATGATTATTTATGAATTTATTATACCAGTTTGTGTTGGTTCCATTTTTCATATTCAAGTCTTTATGTAACCAATTAATTTATATCTATGATTCTTCCATATACTGTAATATATTAATCCTGGTGATTATGTACAGTGTGTCGTTCTTATTATTTTTTATGTATTTCCTTTTTCTATTTTCATGGTATTATAAATAGTTTGTGTTTATGAATTTTATCAGATTAGAATTCAGCTGTTTTGTTTGTTGATAAGAATATTTATAGTTGAATTGTAGTTATTTCTTGAAATAAAATTTTGCGATGGTGCTAGACTGTTGTGTGATAAAAGTTTTGTACTTGTAATTTTGCCTACTAATAATTTCTACCTATATTTCTTGGCATGAAGTATTAATGATGCAGTGGAAATTCCTCATTCTATTGGATTTCAATAGCACTGAAAATGATGTGTTGATTATTTCAGTGGAAATCCTTCCTTCTAATAGCAATTGTCGAGTTTTAAGAATATTTTAGTGAATTAACCATTCAATACTGATGCATTATTTATTATACAGTATGCGGTCAGGATATACAAGAAAGAAATGATGCAACTATTTGCAAAACAACTTTTCGTGTAGTATTTTTAAAGATACTTTGTTCACTCACAGAGGTCATTTTTACACAACTATGGCCTAGTTATACACATTGTCAGGAATTTCCTAAAGATAAGAACTTAGAACAACATTGATCAACAATGTAACTAGCATCAAAGAACAAAATTTCTTTTTAGCTCATTTGAGCACGTAGTGCTCAGTCAGCTATAGTGATCAGTCAGTCTTCGTCGTTCGTTTTGTACACCTGGGGGTTGTTAACACGCTAGAGGTCAAAATTTTGATTGAATCTTCATTAAACTGTGTGGAAATGCTTGTCTTAATGATGGAAAAGTTCGAATATGGGTCATCTGGGGCAACAAACCAGGTCACTAGGTCAAATCACTGGAAAACCTTCTTAAAACTAGAGGTCAGTTTTGATTGACTCTTCCCCAAACTTTGTCAGAATGTTGGTATTAATGATATCATTAACAGGTTTAAACATGGATCAACTTGGGTCGAAAACTAGGTCACCAGGTCAAATCATAAAAAAAACTTATTATTTGCAATTTTTACTCAGGTGAGCATAAAGGGGCCATCTTGACCCTCTTGTTTCATTTCTGTGCCTTTGTCTTTTATAAAAAACATTTCTTGCTATAGTTCTCCTTTATCTGCCCAGAAGTGTAAGTTAATTATTTTTTAGTAACAAGTTAACTTACTTTTATTCTGGTAAGTGGTGCACAGCTATCATGGCTTTGCCATGCATTGTCAGGAAAAACTTACTGCTAATACATAGTACATGTATTTGGATTTAGTTTCTGTATGTTTTATTACTCTAGTTTAATTATTATAATCATCATTGCTGAATTTACGTTTTTGCCGGGCATTCTCTGACTAAAATATGTTTGCCCAACATTGAAAATGTTTCATTTAGAGACTTTACATTATGGATTGTAAGTGGGTATGTGATTAATAATTAAAATAAAGATGTATAGAAACAGTAGAACTTATCTAGAAGCTATTAATTGATTATCACTGATGTGTTTATTTATCAATTATATTGCCTTTGTTTATCAGCTAGTGACAATTTGTTTTATAATTTACATTTTGCAATTTAATTCATGAATGAGTATAATTATCATTGATATAGATTTAATTTATTTTTATAATTGCAATTAATGTATAGGAACCTTTGGAACTGTTGTAAGATGTCCAGAGTTTATTTCAGTCTTAATCTTTTATTATACAAAGGAAGGTTTAAAATACTAAAAAATAGCAAAAATTGTGTTACACCAGTCCTACAGGTTAAATGATAAAAATACAAAGTACTTTTTCTCTGATGATTTGAGGTATCAGATCAGTGTCTGATAAAACTTGAGTACAATAACTGTGTTCAGATCTCAACTTCAGTCTTATATGCATTACTTGTAAACAAGCACAATTACAGAACACAACATGTTGACATTAAAAGAGCAAGGGCGCATCTGATGAAATCTCAAAATCCCGACAAGTGCATGATCGTGGTTAAATTCACAAAGTCTAATGACAGAGACTGTGTACTTAACCAAGCCAGAGAATTTTTGAATGAGTTCTCCATACAACCAGATTACACGGATAAAGTTAAACAGCACAGACAAGTTTTGGGCAAGCGTATATTACTTGAGCATGAGAAGGGTCACTATTTGTCTGTTCCATATGACAAATCTATAATTGTTGTAAGCAATAACAACCAAATTGAGAATCAATTGGACAGGAGAAATCATGTGGACCAGAGTGCATTGGCCAATGCAGAAGACGAAGAGTGCGGAACCAGTGATGCAGATTAGGGAGGTGGCTAAGGCATTTGCAGTTATGAACAGTCTATTAGTTTCATTATGCGGAATATACTAGGTTTGAATAACTACACTAATAATTTAAATTTAAAAAGCAGTCATAAACAATTTGATGTTAATAATGTCACCATGTATTTTACTTCTGTATTGCATGAAAAATCATGTATCTATAACGGAAGGTCAAATAAATGTTTAATAAATGTGGAATTAGTATTATGCGCATGGAGTAAGCACGTTGAAGGGATGTATATATATATATATACACATGTTTTTGGTCAATGTGGCCATTTTAGGCTTAATACACCATTATACTCCATCCCTTCAATGTGCTAGCCCCCTGTGGTATTATGCAAAATAATTTCAACTAAATTATGATAGACTATCCAAATGCATTATGTCTCTCTATCTCGAGATTTAAATGCTAGAACTAAGGATTTATGGTAAGGTGAATCGCATTCCATCAGTACTTAAGTAGGCCAAGGATGATATATTATAGACTGGTCCTCGTTCCATGTTGCAGCGCACTAGAGGAACGTTGTCTGTAGAGTCAGCGGGTTCAGCTACATTACAATCACTGGCGCTCGTAAACTGGTACCCGTGCACTGCAACATGGAACGGGGACCAGTGCAAGGCGCTCTGTGACAAAATCCGAGTGATCTGAATGTTCTTTTAACTGGTTCCTGTTGACTCTGGTTGTACGGTGACTTCGTTGGTGCACTGTAACATGGAACGGGGACCAGTTTATATAGACCGACCATTGAAAGAACATTCGGATCGTTCCAACTTAGTCACCGAGCGCCTATGACAATCATGTAGATTCTCTGTGAAGGCGAAACGCTGAAGCCACTTTCACGAATACGCTTATACGGTATAGTACTTATCTTCTCATTTGTGTTGTTTTATATGTTATAAGTTAGATGGTATGAAATGTTTATGACCACGATTTGTAATGGCGATTTTGGTGAATTCGTACCCAAATATAAACGTACCAAGCCGTGTCAGCATAATTATATAGTCGGCCTGTTAGCAAAACTGTATCGTGAACTTGTCAACCAACCAAGAACAATTTGAAGTTATTTTTCGTAATTACATTCAATTTCCATGCGGAATTCGTTTACTTCAATGTTTTTTATTTACAATTTAAATCATTTAAATTTTCATGATTTTTAATCATTTTATCTTGGAACCACATTTTTTTATTATTGTACTAAATCTACATTTGTTGAAATATTTAGCTGAATCTTGAGTAAAATGCAATTTCAATCACACCACTTTGAAAAAACTGTACTTCTAAGATCCATCCATCCCATCCATCCCATCCCATCCCATCCCATCCCATCCCATCCCATCCATCCATCCATCCATCCATCCATCCATCCATCCATCCATCCATCCATCCATCCATCCATCCATCCATCCATCCATCCATCCATCGGAAAGTTAAAATCAGGGGGCTGGTAATCAAGGATGAGACATATTCAGTGCTAGATACGGCTGCGCTGAACTGCTCTGGGGTTGGTAGATGGGCAACAATGAGTTGTCAGCCTGTTACACTTTGTTTTACAAAACATTTACATTTACAGTGTATGAAGAATGGGACCAGTTCCACAACCTGAGGATTTAGATAGGGATAGACCAGGTTTTCAAAATGGTAGTGATATTGAAGATACAGGTTGGTCAATATTTATTATTATTACCTCTTTCTTGAATAGTAGTTCTCTAAGGGCTTTTGGTGAGACAATTATCACGAATATCATTCAATGAGTATCATTATAGTCACCTTTAAAGATACTCTGAGTTGAAATAGGTTTGCATACTTATCATTTATCTCAAGTATATAGGTGTTCCCTCTTACTTTTGAAATTGGGGGTAAGCTTACCTCCTAGGTGTGAAATCTGGGGGTAAGAGAAGTATTTTGGGGTGGGGTATGAACATTTAAAAAAAACATTTGTTAAAAAGAATTCAGACTGTTAACAAAATATCTTGTTTCCATTACTTCTGGTGTAGAACATCCTGATGTTATAATTAATGCTGCTTCGGACAGTGAGAGTGATGGTGGTGAAGAGGATTTTGATCCAATTGGAGGATATGTTGGTTATCAAGCACTTCCACAGAATTTTGATGGACCTGACTCAGAGTCAGACTCAGATGAGGAACCACAAGTAAGTCATCTATAGAAACTTAGTTCCAAAGTTCATAATATCACTTTTCTACTTCATTTTAAGATACATTTTTCTGGTCATTTTATTAAAACTCTCTAACTTGCGTGGATGTCGGCATTTTTACTAGACATCAAAAGTTGAGGGAAAAGACCCTTGACTGATGATAATTTGAAGAGTAAACAAGATTTCCTTTTAATTTTATTGTAAATTTGACCCTTTGGTACAAATTCTCAAGTGTCAAAAGCTTTATTTCAATGATTTCAAGAATCTGAATGCTGTTTTAAGGGTCAAATGAAAGCTGGGTGGGTATTATTTGTAAGAACGAATAATTCTCTTTACTAGGAAACAAACTTTTATTAAATTATTTTATTTTCTGGTTCTGTGTTTAATTGAAAGGGTTTTGTTTGCCATGATTTATTTTGCTGATATTTTTTGCACGATCTAAGGAGCCTGATAGAAAAGGTTCATTGACAATGTTAAAGCACTGTGTGTAAATTTCAGTTTGAAGCATTCCAACAATATGAAAACAGTCAGAACTCAGATGAGGCTCTTTCTGACTCTGTAGTGACAGGTGCCAGTGGTGTACATGTACCTGATGGGTTATTACATCAAGTTAGACATCCTAATTATCCAAATGTAGAAAACCTACCTGGTTATATGCAGGTTTGTACATCTTTGTTACACTTCTGTTTAGCACCAGTGGTGAGCTATCGTGGCAATTGGTAGTAAGTTTGTGCATCCACATTTTTTGGCCAGACTATGACATTGTCTGTTTTTGGGAAATTTGTCATACAAAAGAGTTGTATCCTTAGTTTAAAGTCAGATGTAAAAATTTGATACTTTTGACATCTTGTCTGGACTGAAACCTTGTTGATTCATGGGTGATTTAGAAATAACTGAACACCAATTTTCACCATGATAAGATTGTTTGTTTATTCAAGACTTGGACGCTACAGTAGTCATTGGTGTGTGCGTGAGTGTGCATCCCTTTTTGATTTTTTCTGAACAATAACTTTGTCAGGTTTCAGTTTAGCTTTACTCAAATCTCTGTCAAGATGTAACGGTATGTTATTTCCTTATGTCCTAAGCCCAAAATTCAATTTCACAATAGGAGAACAATAATAAATGTCATTTGTGTTGATATAGAATCTACAGTCAAACCAGTGTTTGCAGCAACTTCCGTATAAAGACCAACCTGTAAATAAGGACCATTCTTTGAAAACATGTCAATAATTATTTAGAACAAACTAACCTCTGAATAAAGGCCATCTGTCAATAAAGGTCATGTTTTGCCTTTCTCAGGGGTGGCTGTTGTTTACAGGTTTGACTGCACATCAAAATCAGTATCAGTTTATCATTGGAAGTGCTTTAAATGTTTTGTTAGGCAAAGACATGTATATTTGCTGAATGGAGTTTTTATTATGTTTTTTATGAATTTATGAAGGTACCAGAGTTGCCTCGACCTGAGAAAAAAGATTTACTTTGGAATCAACCCAGAAATTTGGACCAGTCATTGGATGTTGGTGGGTTCTTAATAATGTTTTTGGATTCCTCTTATTTAATGAGACCTTAGAATGTTGAACTTTAGTTCCCATATAAAACATTTATTTGAATTACATGCAAAATTAAAGTATAATATAAGTAAATATATTTATATTAAGTTTTATCTGAATGATTAATATTTAAATATAAAATCCATGACAACTATTGGTATATTTACACAAATGGTTTCAATTTCAAATATATTGTAATTTGAATATTAAATAGATTAGATTAGATTATGCTGATGATAACAGTTATCACCTCCTGTTTGATGTAATGATCAGAGAATTAAATATGTACTTTTTATATTATTTATTTGGTACTTCTCCAGGTCATGCTGATAAAATCAAGTCTGTGATGTCAAGTATACAGATACCTTCTACAAACATTCCAGAATGGGCAAGAAATCTATCTGAAGATCAGTGGCAATCACAAGTAGTGAATAAACTTGTAATTGGAGGAACCAGGCAAAATCAAGAAGTCAGTGATAAACAAAATGATACAAATACTCAACAACCAGTGGAGGATGATCATAGTGAATCAATAAAAAGTGACCAGTCTTGTAGTGATTGCTCATAGCAGTTCTAAGTTTCAAGGTTAATGTATACATTTTTTTTTGGAAATATGTCACCATCGTTTTAGTTCAACCTAGCTTGGAGTGTCCCTGATGAGCTTAAAAGGATAGCTGTACTCATTAATTTTAATCCTCACATTCATTCCTCAGTAATAATTCAGGTGAGCTGTATCTAGCCAGTGTGGCTGCCTTGTTAGTAGGTACTGCTGGAATATTCACCAAATCACAAATTTTATATTTGATGTGCAGCTTTTTAGCATTTTTTTTTATTTGAACCAAAGCTATGATTGTTCCCTGTAACCAATTATGGCAAATTTGGTTTGAAAATAATTTGTTTTCTGTAATCAATGTCAGATATTAGATTAAAAAAAACAAAACAAGTGCACTGTTTTTATCACTGTGCTTAATTTTGTTTTTCCAGCATGTTCAAAGGGCATAACTTAACATAATGATGACTCTGCTCTTTTTAAAATATCATAATTGTGTGGAATATTTAAGAAATCTGGATCACTAATTTTCCTCTTAAGTCCATTGACATTCCACAAACAGTTTTACATGTTCTTCCTGGTTTTCCTAGTGTCTGATAGGTAATGTATGTGCTGGTGGATTGATGATGTTTCTGTCCATGTAAACTTAAAACACAGAGTTAACATCCCTGTTGACAACAGGTTTTACATTCACTTTCATAGTGTTTGATAGTGCCATTGAAAGCTTTGAATGCATCTTGTGCAATAAGGGAACACTGTATACCAACATCCCCTTCTGTTGTCCTTTAGCTTCCTCTGGGCATCATCTTCAAATGACCAGTTCACAGTCTTTGTAGTCGTCAAATTTTACCACTATCCCTCATGTTTTTGTTGAGTGTGCACCAAGACAATGTGACCTCCCGAACTTCGTGGCTGATGTATCCAGGTCTAATTTTGGAGTGATTAGGTCTTTGACCAAATGCTCACAGTCCTGTGTCCTTTGATCCTGAGTTATCGGGATGCCAGAAAAGATAAGGTTATCTCTCAGTGAGTGTGTTTGTAAGTTGATGATGATCTGTCTAATTCAGAGTTCATTTTTTCGAGCTCAGAATTGCGTAGCTGGAATTTTTTCTGAGATTCCTTAAGGCCTTCCCTGGTGCTTTTTAAAGTAGCAGCCTGTATCTCAGATTCATGATGACCCCACTTCATTAACTCGGATTGATAAAAGTTTAAAGTTTGTGCTCAATTCCAACATTTTTGCTGTTAATGTATTTAAAGATTTCTTAACATTTTAAGATGATGTTTTTAATGACTTAATTTCCTCTATGATTGGTGTAGCTCATACTGGGGTTTGTATGACCGGTGGGGAGCCATACATTTACGGTTGAATAGATTGGACTCCACAACCTTGTTGAGTATTTTCATTGAGAAGATTGTTAGACAAAATTTCACCAGATGTGAAGATGTAAACTGTGTCTTCATGTTGAGGTTCTCTTTGCTTTTTCTTTTTTGATTGGTGTTCATTTTTACTTTAGTTCATCTCTTTGAGTAATTTCATGTCAATTTATACACAATAATCTAATCAGTATTATATCCTAAATAGGTTCTCTTTCATCGTATGGTAGCATACAAAACACATAGGAAAACACTGGGGTTTTGCACCTGGTTTGCCTTCATATGCAGTTTGTTTTTGCTTGGAACCCTGTCATTGTGGTTTGGTACATTGCAAATAATACAATCTTGCGTTGGCTTGTTATTTTCATGCCCTCCTTCTGTTGCATGTGTCCTACTATCAGGCAATCCAAGCTGTCCATGTTTTTTCTTCCAGTTTGTCCCAGTTTAAGTGAATTTGGTGCCACTGATATGAAAGATATTTTTTCATGTCAATCCCTGACCACTCTCCCTGTCTATTTATATCCTTATCTGCTCTAAAATGATGTTCTTTTTGTACTTGCCTGTTGACAAGTAAATGTTTTTACATACTCCCTAAACAGAGTGTACAGTATAACCTCTGCAGAGCAACATCGGGCGGATACAACAATTTTTGGTTGCTCTAGGGAGGTATTGCTTGTCGGAGGTTATGGACCAACTCAACATGTGCAAAGCAATATACCTCTGCTTCTTTGAAGGAGGGTATAATATGTGGAAGAAATTAAGTTTAAACTGGTTTCAAATTTTGATACACATATCAGTAATATCATATCATATCATATCAAATACAATGCGTATGTATGAACAATATAATAAAGAACAGTAATAGCAAAGGACTGAATGAGATAATTAAACATAATGAATGCATAAATTGCTATCAATTGCAAGAACTGAAAATTTTGTAAGTCATTACAAGTCTCTACCTGACAACACAAAACAAATATATTTTCACTTCAGTCCCTGTCAATTTAAAGTGGAGTCAGTTCACTGCTTAAAAAAGTCTGTTATCTTCGTTTGCTTATTTTCAAAATGCATTTCTGAGATAAGTGCGGAGGCCTCCATCATCACATTTAACAGTTTTGTATGTCCCTTTTCACATGCAAAGTCCTAATCCTTTTTACAAAGTCACTTGCTTCTAGCAACTTAATTGCAGCCAAACACTGCTCAAGCGTAAGAAAAACATTAGGTTTCTTAACAGACATTGTGTAGGAATAAAATATTCTTAATCAAAACTTATGTGTTGTTTACTGAACGCAATATGAAAGAAGAGTGACTAAAGAAAAACAAGTTCTTGGAGTGAAACAACTAAAAAATGAGCAATAACAATTTCAGTTAACTCTTTCAGCTGGCCGTTTGCCGCTCTACAGAGTTGTCTCTTTTTAGAGGTTAAATGTATAAGAAATTCACGCGGGGTGATTTTGAGTGCCGCTCTCAGAGGTAGCCGCTCGTTAGAGGTGCCGCTCGCAGAGGTTTTCCTGTACATCTTATCATCTGATAATGTAAAGAACTTAAGTTTCAATGGTGGATGAATTTTGGATGAATTCTAAACCCAATATGTTATGTTACTTGACCTATGTGCACAGAATTGCAAAGGTGTTCCTAAAGAGTTTCAGCTTCGAAGTTCAAAGTTGATACTCTTAAAACTTCGTTAAAATTAACTTATCTTATATTTATAATGAATATGTAATAATATTCTTTATAATTCTTTTTAAATACGCAAATTGTAAATTATCTTCTGTGCAAAGAATTGCAAAGGTGTTCCTAGAGAGTTTCAGTCTGTTTCGTAGTTCAGACTTTTTAAACATTTGGAAAAAAAATCTTATTTTATATTTATGACAAATATGTAATAAGATTCTTTATAATTCTTTTAAATAAACTAATTGTACACTATATTTTTAAAGCACAGAAATGCAAAGGTGTTCCTAGAGAGTTTCAGCTTGTTTTCAAAGTTGATACTCTTAATGTATTCTGAAAAAATTAATTAATTCTTATTTGTGACAAACATGTAATAAGATTCCTTTATAATTCTTTGTAAATAAACAAATTGCTGAAATAACATTTTCCTGTCTACATTTGATGTTGTTGCATTATTCATCCCTATATGTAATGGTGTTTTATTAGGACTAAAGATGAATGTTAAGTGTTCATCATCCATCATGCTGATGTGATATTCCTGTTGCTTATTCTCATATTTTACATTTTCTGTTCAATTTCAAATGCAGATTCTGTTATTAAGTGGTTATTCATATGATATTATCCTGCTTGAAGCAAAAAAGTCTGCTTGTCAAAATGTATTTTTAAGATGTGCAACTGAGTAGAAATGTTTTCAAGATAATAACTTAAACAAATGCAAACAGTTTTGCTAAACATTTTAATAAAACATTTATCTGTACCAGCATGGCACACAAAGCAGTGCAAATTTTTATAAAAACTTGATTTTTCAAAATTTTGTTTGACCATATACGAACAGCATGTATACCATTAACTTTCAGTATCCACTTTTTATATCTATATTGATTGAAGATGGGTCCCAGGACTTAAAAAAATTTAATATTCCCTCTAGTATTTCTTGAAGGTTTCTAATTATACCAATATCTGATAAGTGGATGCCATCATGCCTATAAAAAATTGGCTTTTTGATGTCGATGTCCATGTTGATTACATTATCATGGTTGCCAATAATTTGATGACCCCCAACTATTTATTCTTTTTCTTTTATCTTCCATACTGGCTGTATGTTTGTGTTCTCTCCCCAGAATTCATTGCAAAATATTAGTCCAAGTAATTTTTGCTTGTGGAAAGGCACTTCTCAGATATTGGATTCCTGCCTTGATTAGCTCTTGTATTTGTATTTTTTGATGTTTTAGATTCTTGTCGTTTTGTTGGCTGATATTACGGCCCAGTATGGTATGCTGTCTCCCTTTGCCTAGATATCTAAATCATAATGCAGATAAAGTGAATAAAATTAGCATATGATTTGTTGCATATATGTAGCACCATGCTTTAACTCTAGCCATAATATTATAAAATAGAATTTATTTGCGGATATATAATTTACATGCATCTTAGCATCATCTGCCTGATTTCTCTTGTTCCGCTCTCGTTGGGTCATTTCTTCGTTGACAAGTCACACGTCCTGCCACCTGCCCTTCAGCTCTTCTCTTTGCCCCTCTTCCTCTGGCATGTTTTTTTGTTTTGTGCTAAAGATGTCTGAAGACGTCTTTTCGCCTTGCAAGCACGTTTAAAAGACAGCTGACCCATGTGGTCACTCCTTTTATACTCCGGAAATAACTGTCCAAATGTGGTTCTGTTACTACGATAACATTTCCGTTGGCCATTCAACAAAGCTTCTAAAATAACAGCAATTATTTTTTAGGTAATAATTGATATTATATTCTCATAAGGAACCCCACTTTTTGATGAGATAAATGGTTGATTAACCTAAATTTGTTAGTTTCTTTTTAAGGAACTAAACCAGTTGAAGAAACAATAAGATGGTGGATTTGTGAATGGTCCTGCTACTCTGCCAACTGTTATTTCTTTATTTTTTGTTTTAATATCTCTGGGTTTTATTTTGCTGATTTTAGATTTTTATCTTCTTGCTCTTTTGGGTTACTGGAATTATTTTCCTTTCCATTAATAATTTTTATTAGCGCCTCTGCCCCTTCCATCAAATTTCAAACATGGTTTGGGCACAAAATTATCATTCTATTGTGACGGTTCTGAGTCACAATGTTTTATCCTTTTGATTTGAGGCTTTATTAGTTTATTATTAGCTCTTGTTTAGCCAATACTTACTAGCACTACAGGGTGTCAGGAAAGTAAGGTAACACTTTTGTAGCATTAGAATTTCTATTTAACATAGGATAAATTGAACAACAATAACCATGCATGTAAAACAAAGATGTAAGTTTTCTTCTGTGAAAAAAATGAAGTAATTCTATTGAATGGAACTGATTTTATATAATTTTTATTGAAAAGTACCTTTTGTGTGATTTGATAATTTATGATGTTCTCAAGTTGACGTCCCTCCTGCAACTTGCCTTGCCCAACTCACACTATGAAATTGTTAATGACATTTTTGCACATCTCTACACTGATCTTCTTCACTTCTCGTCTGATGTTTGCCAGTAGTATTTCCGTGTCAGCAGGCCTTTAGGTAGCCCCAGAGGAAGTAGTCACACGGATTCAAGTCAGGACTATGTGCTGGCCCTGTTCTTCCACAATCTTTTGCCCCTGGGTATTGATGTGAAATAATCTTGTCAACGAATGTTTCATGAAGATAATCTAAAACAATATTAGACGTATGTGCTGTTGCCCCATCCTGTATGAACCAAGCATTTTGAAAGTTGCGTGTTTTCTTTCGAAGGGCTGGAACAAACTTGTTTTTCAGCATGGACAGGTACCGTTCAGAATTCACCTTGTCTGAAAACAAATAAGGGCCTATCACTCCGTGTGATGACATAGCGCACCAAACAGTTACTTTCTCACTGTGTAATGGTCTCTCAGTATGACAGTGAGGCTGTTCATGGGCCCAGAATCTCATGTTCTGCTTACACACGTGACCAGAGAGCAGGAAATGTGATTCGTCGGAAAACCATACGTCCTGAAAAGCATCAGAATAATTTTCTGCTACATCAACAGCCCAGTTACAGAAGTCCAGTCTTTCCACCTGATCCGTAATATTTAGGCTCTGCATGATTTGGATTTTGTAAGGAAAGAGTTTGAGATCTTTCTTAACTATTTCATGCGCACAAGTTTTGGAAATTCCAGTTTCTGAAGAAAAATGCCGAACTGGCTATTCGCTATCATTTCTTGAATCAAACTCACGTTTTCTTTGCTACTGCTTGACGTCGGCCATCCTGTTTTCCATTGGCAGGAACTGTTGACAGTAATTGGTTGTAAAAAAGTCCCTAACTAGCAATTTTTTTCACCTGTTTTGAAACAACTTCGCTGAGAAGTGTCAGCATTAGATGCAGTTTCTTACTGGTATCATAAATTTATTTTCCTTTGTATTACTGTAAATTTTCAGTCTTTTTCTCTGAGTTCCTTGTTGGGGCTTCTTGCCTATGAATCTTACGGGGTGAAAGTCCTAACTTTTCAATCAATATGTTTATGTTAGTAATCACACTGTCTGTTAAACATTTGTGTTTTTGTTGTAATTTGATCAAGCCAATAGTTAGATGTTTGAATGTGTGATTGTTTATCACTCCATTTTGTAATTGAATGATTTAATTCTTTCTTTATTTTGTCCATAGTATTTGTATCATCATCCTCCGTAATTATACAATTTACATTTACTTCTTGCTTTTCAACAGATTATATCAAGTCAATGCCTATTTCTGACTCTATAGGTGCAATATTTTCAAGGTTTCCTTTCAGCTGAGCATTATATAACACATTCTACAATCAGATATCCTTCCACCATACTCGCACATACTATCAGTGTTGTTACCCATCAGAGTTCCAACTCCTGACTTGCTATCATAAGCTGTACTGCCTCTTTTCTGTCGTTAGATTGCATGTTTCACATCTTCATTACCTTGTTCAATGAAGTGGAGCTTCAGAATGGAAAATAGAACCATACTTAATTAGAAATGTAATTCAATTAGAACAAGAATTCAATTGAAACAATAATTCAGTTAGAACAATAATTCAATTTACAACCCAAGAAATACAGAAATACAGTACTTATTAGACACTTTATTAGATCCTTTTTTGCAGAATATAAGTACATGTAGACATAGAATATGTGATAAATGCATACATATCTTGGTATATCATATATCTGAATCCCCTCTAAGTCAAAAAACAGAATGTGCACTCATTGTCTGAAGACACTTGAAACAAAAAAAATCAATATTTTTTTCAAGCTTGAAACATCATCAGTTGCATCCTGAACATATTAGTTTCCTTCAACTAATTTACAAATAAGTATCTGCATTTAATTTTCCTAGTCCAGATCAATTCCTTTTGAAATTGGAGAATTGATACTTCCAAATTCATAAACTCAAACTGTCTGTCTTTAAATTGACTGTATGAAATGCCATGAGAAGTTCTTCGAAGTCCAAACCTGTAAGTTATATCCTATAAACACTATAGGTGAAATTGCTTGAAACCGACTATTGTAAAAGTGTTTGAGCTCCTTTTAGGGAGATCCATGAAAGAAAATATTGACCTGCTTTAGCTTGCACATCAATAATAAGTATTTATTTGGTGATTATATTCCAGTTAGTGCTAGAAGTTGTCTTTACTTGATATAACATATAGCTTAATGGACTAGAATTGTGTCCTAAGGTCTTATTCATATATTGTGGGCCATGTATGTCTTATAGGCTCAGTTTCATCTGTATGTTAAAGTATGCGTGCTTAAGCCAATTAAGGCATTTGTTTGTTTGTTTGTTTGTTTGTTTACTCGCTCGCTCGCTTGCTGTTCAAAATGTACAATAATTATTCATGTTTATATGTTGATGAAAACTCCATGCAGTTAATGTTTCTTATATTAATCAAGGTTTGACAAATCCACTCATCCACTTGAAATTGACTCAGGACGAGTTGAAATTGCTGTAGAACTAGTTAAAATTCTTAGCTGGTTGTCGTGGAGGACTAGTAGCCAGAGAAAAATTTGTTGAGTCCTGTTAATGATGCATTTTTGTGATTTGTTTGTTTATGCCATATATGTATTGTTAATTATGATCATTATAAAAAACTAAATAAAATATTAAACACATACATGAAGTCTGCATTAGTGTTTTGCTGATTAAACTGTGGCATTAATGTTATTAGTATAAATGTTCGTATTAACAAGAACATTAACTGTGCTGGTGTATTAGATGGTTACCAAGACAAGGTTGTAAGAGTTGTTTCCCAGGCTATGACATAGATCTACATTTATGTAAGTTATCTAACTAATTAGTCAGTAAAGAGTGATTGGCCTAAAATGCAAATTTTATAGGAAATAAAGTATTAATTAGTTGGGGGTCTTGGCCTATAAAAGTCAGGATATTTTATTATTGACTGCTTGTAATTCACAGACCACACATTGATTATATTTACATGGTCATCCAGTACTGTAATTTATGTAGACCTTTTGTACTCTGTAAGATTTATGACATCATTAGTTTCATATACATGCCAAGAAATACTTATGTACCCTTACATAAAAACATGATAATTAAGGATGATCACATATAATTGCTGTGATTTTTCGAAAACAACGACTGGTCTAAATTCAAAAGTTCTGCAACAAGGTCATAGAAAATATCCTTCATAGTCATGAAACAACTTGATCATGATGGAATTCTTGCTGACCAGTAGCAGGGGTTCCAGGGGAGGAGGTCCACTGAAAGTCTGCTTATACTCATCGTCAATGACCTTGCAAAGGGCCGCAATGAAGGAGAGCAAATTGATTGTGATTTGCTCAAATTTAGTAAGGCATTTGACTAGGTGCCTCACCAAGACTAGTCACCTAACTCCACTACTATGGCATCCAAAGAAACTTGCTGCAATGGTTAACGAGCTTCCTTGAAAATTGATCTCAGCGAGTCCTTACAGATGGAAAGGTGTCCCAGCAGATCACCAGTGTCTTCTAGTTTTCCCCAAGGCTCTGTCATTGGGCTTCTCCCTTCCTGCTGTGCATTTATGACATTAATAAATGATGCATTAATAAAGTCAAGTAAACAAAAAAAAATGCAAAAGAACACCATGACTTTTCACACTCTTCACATCATTGACATACCAAAATTCAACTTCTTCCAAGCAACTACAATCAACATCAGAGGAAACCATGTTCCCACTCAGACATCTACCTGCACTTCTTCCCATCAGCTATCAGACTGTGGAACCAGCTACCAGTACTACTGGCTACCCTGAACAAAGCCCCAGAGTGGGATCATGTACAACGTAGGAATAAGTTGTTTTGTATGTTTTACATACAAAGAATGAATAAATCTGACAGCCAGGACATAACAGTTATATTGATTATATCCCCGGGGCTGTGTGTTGTTAATTGATAGTTTATTCAGACATTTTACACACAACTGTTTTGTGACAATTTGTTTAACAACCTCCATGTCAACTTGAATTTTAAGAGATTTTAACAAGTTAGATCAATGGCCTATGATTGATGAGGTGATAATATAATAGAGAAAATGGCAAATTTACTGACTACAGTTAAGTCACTGGATTAAAGACAGCATAACTAAATTAAGCCTTGTAATGTATGAATGTTTCCATTAGAAAATACAGGAATCATCAATGTCTGACAGTGTCCATTTTTACGTGATATCTCACTGATAGTTCAAAATCATGATATAATGAAATTATTTGCTACCTACTGAATTATTGAGAGTATTGAATTACACTACTGGAGAAGGTTATTAACATTATATCAATGTAGATATAAGATCACAGGCTGCAGCCATCTGAAGGATAGATCAAGAAAAATCACATAACTGACAATAAGTGATACAGTCAAACCTGTGAACAAAGGCCACCCATGGGAAAGACAAAATGTGGCCTTTTATTGACAGGTGGCCTTTATTCAGAGCTCCATTGTTCTAAATAATCAATGATAGTTTTTCAAGAATGGCTTTTATTCGCAATTTATTACCTGTAGAAGTTCCAACATTTATAGTGTACCTATTGTCACATGACTGAGATAGACCTATACACACATCAGTGCACTGTTGCTTTTTTATATTTGTATAAGGATGAATACTTGTCAACAATTTTTCACCTATGCAAAGTGTTCTTGTTTAACTTCCATACAAACCTGAGGCTTATTTCTAGGACATATCCAAGCTAATATTGCAATTTTTAATCTTGAATGTCTTGATACACCAGTCCTTCATGTTAGGAAAATATTGTTTAGAATGGTTTGAAGATTGTTACTGACTGGAATAAATAGTACAAGTCGGAAATGAATATAATTAGAAAGATTTTTAAGTTTAATATGTGCTTACATTGATAAGATATGTCATTGAAACATACATGTTCCGCGCTCACTCTGATGATAACTGCCTTCTTTCTTCATCATGTAAAATTTTCCTATTCGCTCAGTCAACAATATAGCCATATTTTATGGTGAGAGCTTTGTGGATTAATGATAATTCAACTGAAGATGTTTTTTAAGTCATTTACTCCACACTTGTTGGTTCTGGTTAGCAACTTGTGTCCACTGACTATGTAAAGTGACTGCTGGACAGTCCACCACTACAACAGTGTTGTGTCAAATGACTTAATTAGTATATTTGTAACAAATGCTTTTGCTAAAAAGTAAAAAGAATGACACCAGAAGGTCACATACATTAAACTGAACAACCCACATAGATTCTTCGGGCTCAGTTTTGAACCTGAATAGGGATTTATGGAAAAAATAAAAAGAATAATTTGCATCAAACTGAAATTTGAAATTCGCATAATCCTTCAATAGCATTTGCTAGCTTTTATATTGATCACCAATTCATTTATAGCTTTATAAACGCTGTGTCTTAATAGTTCATTAACAAATGTTTCACATATTGTATGATTGTTGAATAAAAAGCTCACTCTTAACTCTTGATTATTTCATGTCATGCTGGCTTAATGTACAGCTCTATGAAGTACAACACGCATATTGATCATCACAATTTGCCTTCTATTATACACAGTACTCAGTACTGTGGTTACCTGTTAATGCTGGGAAACTCTATAATTTAGCTTTAAGTATATATTATACCAGTACTTGTTAAAGGTATGATATTGATGAAAATTCCCTGACATCAGTCTGAGTGCTGAGATTTAATTTTGTTCCTGTTGTGATGTTGTCACACTTAGCAGCCTTCAGCAATGATAAATGAACCTTGGGACTTAATTAATCGGTGGAAATGTATTTGATGCAAATTATACATTCAAACAGCCATGGATAAAATACTGCCGAACCTAGCTATCAAATAGTTGCGTAATGACACAGTAAAGTGAAAAGTTGAACCTATTTTATCTTGATATGTTTACATTTGAGATTGAGGACACAAAGATTACTTTCTATAACATTGACTTTTATTGTTGTGATATTGCCTATTAAACTGTGTTAAACTTTGATAACAAATTGATTGTGTTTGTGATTCAGCTTTACTAATTGGAATTTTAAGAATGTTTTCCATTTTATTGACAATGGATTAAATAATTGTTTTGTTTCGTCTTTTAAGTTTTTTTTTTTTGTTGTTAAAGGAGCTTTGTTCAAGGTAAGTATCCTACTGAAAATCTACTACTAGATAAATGCATTCATAAACTTGCCTTGTTTATGAAGTGTCATATTCCATTGAGACAACATTTGTCAGAAAAGGTAAAATACACATGTTCAGGAAGTCATTTAAAACACTGTCATATATTTCTATAATCTGTGATATGATTTCATGTCCTCATACAATTTAGTCCATTAATGGCATTATTCCTGCCAGTTTTGGAATATTACATAATTGTTTTTTAATGATTGTATAACCTAAGTTAATAAGCGTCTGTGTTTAATAATCCTTATATGAACAACTGCCACTCCTGAGGACATGTTTATATATGGATCCAACCAACTAGCTGCACTCTGGCTACATTTCCTCTGTCTCAATTATTGTAGCATTTGTTCACCGTTCTGACGATTATCTACAGAAAAATATATCCCAGGTCCATAATGATTTGGAGTAGTGCATATATTTGTGATTCTGTTCTTTTACAAAAATACTAAACTATGTGAAATTAACTAATTCAGAGATGTCTACCTTTACAATTTTGTATTACAGAGTTACAAAACTTGTTTACATTGTTTTAATTTATTTATGGTAAACACATGTCATATTAATTGAATGCTAACACTAACAGATGTTCAACTAAAAATATTTGAACATTATTGTGTGTTCATCATGATAAATCAGTCAGATCCATACTGGTTTTTTTCCCTATGTTTTACTTTTTGTTGTTATTGTAACTGTGTATCCTTTGATCAATGAAATAATGAGGGAACTAAATAAGATTTTAAACCATTTATTTTGTTAAATGAACCACAAATTGGTAAATAAACCTTGTGAACAGTTATGACCGGCTTCATTTCAGTAGGTTATTACCAAAAAAGCGTGAATAACCTCAAGTTTGGGAGAATTCAGGATCCTTGTTTTGCAATTTTATCTGTAAGGATTGATATCAAGCAGTGATGCTGTCAAATCTGAGTAACTGACCTTCAATAAAAAACTGTCATGGGAAAGACCATAATTCTTTAACCCTTTCAGTGCCAGCCACATATTGCCTACATGGTACACTACATGGTACACTTCATGGTACACTACCTGGTACACTACATGATACAGTGTTACATTGCCCAGGAATTTTTAAGACATGTTGGCTTTTACCAATTTCCCCAAAACAGGTACATCCATCATGCAAGCAAATATGTAGAGGTTTGTGCAGGCAGGTATACTTGTCTTATTGGCACTGAACGGATTAACAAACCATCATTGATATAATAATAAACTGAGTAAACTTTCCATTAAAGCAACTTCTGTCTCCATGGCCTTTCTTCACAGGGAGTAAAACCATGAAACTGTTGCATACTTTGGTGTTTTAAGTCAAGGAGGTAAGAAATCAGGAACTTGCTTGTATGGATGAGTATATACTGTGTTCATAATCTTTCTTGTAGTTGTTGAAGAAAAATGTGTTATTTAATTTCAATTATTTACATGTATGGTTGTGCATTGTTTTGGCTTTCCCTTGGTTTATTTTCCTGTAAACTTGGTTTAACTTAACATGATATAAACACCTTAATTGAAATCCCAGTATCTAGAACAATGTTTCATTTTGTTGTAATTAATGTTTTACCTTGTTTTAATTGCTGTTTAGTTTGTTTGCATGACTAAATAAAGAACTGTCTTTGTACCTGCTCGTATAATTTGACAGAATTTATGACAATTAATTTGTACTTTGTGAAGCATTATATTTTATCAACATTTTGTTTGGTCCACAATTAATGGTTTGTTCTGAGTACTATCATGATTCTTCTTACTGTATAAATAAAAGCAAATGTAACAATTTGACTGTGGATATCATACCTAAGATCATTCTTCTCTTATCTCTTGTATGTGAATGTTTTGTTTACAAAATGTATTATGCTCGCATCAGCTTGACCAAGGCATACTGGATTATAATATCACATTTATTTCATGACTTAGATTTGTCCTCTGTTTGCTAAGTTACTTTTTTAATTTGTCAATATTCAACCATGACTTTACACTTTTGGGTTTCACTATGTTGATCTATCATGAGATCCTTTCACAAGTACAGCAAGAGGTCTGAAATGGTCTGAACCATCAAGAAAACAAACTAATATGAAAATAATATGAAAGATAAAGTTTGTATAAATTGTTAGATTTGATGTATGATGTATAAATCATAATATGAATGAAGTTACATATATCAGAGAACATATTAATTATTAATAACATATTGATTCCGTAGTTTGCAATCTTACAATTTACTTGTACAGTGTGCACAATATATACATGAGTCCCGCTATCTGACAAAAGGTTGATTGGTTTGAAACATGTTGATTTACAAACTGTCCCTAGCCACATTTGACACTTGTTGCTTGTATATATCTTTCTATCATCTTAGGAATAACAATGTTTGAGAGCATCAAATGTTTGCTCAGTGAATAATCTTCCATTATGTATGTGTTCTATATGCATGTATGTATCTAGATCATAATGAATAAATGAATTTATTTCTAGTCTGTGTCTACTAATTGCATGTTAATGTCTTAGTATTCTTGAAGAATCTCAACACTATTGCCCAGCCATATCAGTGGAGATATACACTGTATTTATACATATATATATATTTGTTTGAGGAAGGGAATGTTTCCAATATATATAAATACAGTGTATATCTCCACTGATATGGATGGGCAATAGTGTTGAGATTCTACAACAATACTAAGATTTTAACATGCAATTAGTATATATGGATGTTTGAGGAAGGGGATGTTTCAATCCCTTGCAAAAGTTGGAGGAACAGGTATGCACTGTTAGGTACTTTCTTAACTGGAAAACATTTCAGTCATTATTTTAATGAAGATATCACTTGTTTAGTATTCCTAGATTTACTTATAAAACCAAGCATTATTTTGTTGAACAGAAGGTATATTGACTAGGGGACTATGAAGTAAAGGGTAAAGCAGTTTTTACTGTACAGTTTGTGCATGTAGAAGACTATGACATGGTATGGATTGTTGATAACGTTGAGTCACATCTTTATGTTGACAGTTGGTGTAGAAATATATATACCATAAATAACTGGTCAGACAGTCGTATCACCAAATTACACACAAGAATTCATATGTTTTCTCTAAATATTTGACAAGCCATTACCTCAATATGAATGTTTTTGACTCATTATATAACCATCTATATGAATTCATTCAATGTAAACCTTTTAGAATGATGTATTGAAATGAATTATCCTTAAATCTAGTCTGTTTGAACATCATAATTATTTTAAGCATTCAAATTAATGGATAATGGAGATTATGGCCTCATTTTCCCATTTATTTTGATAAATTGGTTTATAGAATCTTCCCATGATCAGATAAACTGGAGTTATTCAACAATGTCAATAGAGTTGGTGTTTAGTTTCTACAATAGATCCAATTAGGTTAATGATATATTGATATACATGTACATGTAGGTACAAGCTTTATCTTTTCTGTATGTTATCTGTTATACTTATCCTAATAAATCCACCATCCATGTCTTTTTTTTCACTGGATTTAACATCATTTTTCAACAATTTTTCAGTAATATACGGAGGACAGTTCACCTAACCAGTTTTTCTGGACTGTATACCAGCCAGTACTAACTTACTC
Organism: Lutraria rhynchaena; assembly: GCA_008271625.1. Lineage (NCBI taxonomy): Eukaryota > Metazoa > Mollusca > Bivalvia > Venerida > Mactridae > Lutraria > Lutraria rhynchaena. The sequence goes on from VIBL01000010.1 coordinate 5,064,287, forward strand.
TTCCACAAGGAGCTGGCAACTTCTCCACAGATGGAGGAAAATGGACATTTTTGACAAGTTTTCATAAAAGGGTATGAACTGCTGCAACTGGGGTTTGTACCAGATCACTAGGTTACAAGTCCAGCGCACTAACCACTGGACCATGGTCCTGCCCAGTCACATCTTTACACTGATACTCAGATTCAAATCTATTTGTAATGAACAATCTTTGATGATGATGACAGTACATGTTGTTTGTGCAGTAAACAATACAGTGAAATGTGCTGAGATCTTTTTGAGGAGTTGTTGCAAATCAAAGACCAACTGGTTGAATTCTAAGGATGTTCACAGCATCACATAGGAAAGGAATACTGTTCATCTTTGTGTAGTATTACCAAACAAGCTTTCTCAATTCTTTTATCATATTAATAGCTTTATCAATTTACATTCCTGAATGATCAGATTGATTGATTGAATGCAATATAATCATTTCTAGTTGATGCTGCTCGTCAGACTGTTTTGAATTAGGTACATGTACTTATTTTCTATGAGTTACTTTAGCTTTCTTTTAGTAATCTTTGCAATATTTTGCCCATTTAATTTTCTTTTGCTTATTTTGAACATCTTCTGTATCATTCATTTGTTTTCTTCATTAAGTTCTGTAAAGTTTCTTGATTATGGTTCTTGTTTCATTTTGTCTTCCTATTCCAGAACAAGAACTTTAGCAAGTTGGTTACATAACCAGTTCAGTGTACAAGTCTGCTGCTGTAGGCTGCACATTGTTTTCATCGTAACAAAAGAAAAGTACAACAAGATTTATATTAATCATTATCAGTGTGTTGTCAATTGTGTCTTACTTTTTATGTCAGTGTATGATAAAGTTTTGTGACAAAATTGTTATTAACTCCATATTGTCACGGAGTACAATAAACCACAGTCATGTAACTCATTGGTATTTGGTTACCACCTGTATGAGATGTCAACTATTAGTAGATACTAATCAATCACTGGTTGTATTTTGTTGATGGGAAATCTCAGTACACAGATTGTCAAGACTTTACACCACTTAATGATCTTATACATAACGTTTTCTGAGTCTTGAATGTGATGTTTATTGGTCAACAAAGTGGACATCACAATATATTTACATTTGAAATTGAATGACTTGGTATTCAGTCAACTATGTATGAAAACCATTAGTGAAGGAATATATATAATTGAAAAGTTTACAGTCATTCTGTAGGAATGGGTTTATTACAGGAATACGTTGATGTGTGGGATGGATTTATGCTTAATGGAGGTATAGTAAACTGAAAAATTAATATTGTCAGATAAATACTTTGTCAGATATTGTTGATATAAATAACTACAATGTAGCTTTATTTGATAAATTGATAAAACATCTGATATTGTTATTGTTAAGTTTTACTGTCCAAATATACCTTGACTCATCCAAGTGTTAGAAATCATTTTTACCGGGAAATAGACAATAATACGTAAAAACAAGAGGTGTGTGGCAAAATTTGATGTTAAATGTTTTCGAGCTATAGGTCATTTGGATAACATTTTGAATGATTGTTCATCCAAGTCAAATGTAACAATTGAAGTATGTGTTTAATTAGTTCTATACATTGAGTCACTTTAGTTCATTCTTGTCTTGAAATAGAAGTCTCCATGGTCCACTTGTCCAAATTTCTCAGGTGAGGAAGCTGTCAAGCTAGCTTACAGAAGGTCAATGGTTCTACCAAGGTATATGCCTGGGGACTTCTTAAGCTGGAAAGTCACCAAATGATCCTGCCTGTTGGTGCGATGTGATACCCCAGTGAAAAGAAAAATTGCTTTGAAATATTTGGTTATGGTCCTTGAAAAGAAGGGTCTCCTATTCTATATAATGGCTTACCTACCTGTTATTAGCCCCAACTTTAATTTAAACGGTTAAAACCCTTTTAAAAAAAAATACATACATAGATCACATCAACTGATAGGGTTTTAAGCAAAGATGCAACTCAAAATTATTAAATCTTTTAACCTGTCAATACTATAATGATTCGTAAGAACAGAATTCATGGTTCTAATACTGGTAATACCATTCAAAATGTGTAGACATTATTTAATTTCTTTAGTGTATGGGTGACCATACTTGTAATGTTGAAGATATTCATGAATTCTAGTTATTTCTTTGTATGACAGGCAACAGTCACTACAAAGAGTCACCTCTTATTTCAACAAACTCCATATCCTCTATAAGTTCTTGTGTTACGGTTCAAGGTTTTTGACAATTGGCAGTCATATGATAAAAAAATAGCGTCTCTATTAAAGCCAATTACAGGGTCTTTTTTGTAAGATTTCAATCTGAAATATTTGATATGATCGTTTATTGATACCATGTAAAGATAGACCTGAATGTGGTAAATATTTGGACCTACTGAATTATTATTTTTCCCCTCAAACACAGAGTTGAGTAAATATTTGTCATAGAACATGTTGTAAATGACTGTGCGCTCTTCAAAAATGGAGGAAGTAAAAGTATCTATCTATGTTTAATTTAGTGTGATAGTGAAACATCTCCTATTGTATTTAATGGATTATGATTATTCTTAATGTATAAAATGGCTAGAAAAAGTATGTTTTTTTGTTATAGAATAAAACAAGATCTACTGACATGTTCATTTTTTTCTTTGATAGAAAATCAAATGGAAGAAGATATTATAGAAATGTTGACATTGATATAGTTCAAAGATAAGAAACATAATGCAATAAGTTTCTACACCAATTCTTATAAGTTAACATGAAAGTTGGTGTAATCGTCTCTGAAATGACATTTGTTAAATAAAAATATTTCATCTACTGAAACTAAAAATAATTTCATTTGGTTATTTTTTATTTTAAGAAAAAAACTCCTTAGTTGTTTTGATAACAGTTTTTGTAGGTATTGTAAGTTGTGTTTATGTATAAAAACAGGACAGAAGACTGCAGTGTCAGCATTTTTTTCTTTCATTCCTACACTTTATAAAGAATTACAAAATTTCTAGTGTTAATTGGCTTTTCTTTTTTCTCAATCAATTCAGGCTGACTTGTTCATACAGCAGTTACAATTTTACTCTAATGTAATATTACAAACAGGTGCCTATGTTATACATTTGATCCAATCAATGAAAGAAAAATCTCATATAAGTCAATGTAAGACATCAGAGTAAATTGTTGATGTAATTGTTTTATTTCCTTGTACATATTTTATTAGTATAGGATTGTTCTTGTCATTGATTTACTTTCATCTCTGTATTTCATACTAGAACTTGAATGTAATTTTTATAAATATGAAACAATTGTGCTCTTTAAAGCACAACTTTAAGAGAATTTGTTTCTTTTTAAAGTTTTAAAATTATTGGTAAACATCTAGATCGTGTAAAACACTGTGTATATCATTTTAATAATGATAGTGTGGTTATTTTCAGGTTTTATGTGTTGAAATATTGTTGAATCAAACGTGTTTAAGAAACTAGTTATTTGTACAGCATCAGCTACACAAAAGAACTTTTGATTTTAACCAGATAACACTCTAGTTTAAATTTGTTGCAACAAAAATCTATTTATTTCCTCCCTAAATTTACATTCACACCTGTCCTTTTGTTCAATTTTGATGGAGATTGAAATGAGTGAACATACTGCTTGATGGGTAACTTAAACTTTGGAGAAAGGATAGAAAATCATTAGTTTAACTTAAAACACAGTTAAGCTTGCATGTTTTAAGCTTATGATAAAGGGAGCTCCCTAAATGAATTAATGTAGATCACAAGAACCATCTTATTAGAGATTATCATGATGCTTCTAACATACTACAATTATTACCTATCATAATTAAGGGACACTCAAGCCAGATCAGCACCATGTTGTATTTGATGTACATACATTCTCAGCCCATTTAAGGTATTCCATTTGAAGTCACTTGAAAGGGATGATAACAAAAATGCCTTATCTACTTAATGACTCATGAAAATGCATTTATGAATTGTTGCAAAGGTATTTTTGGATGTAATCAGATGCACAACATGTTTGTGTAACTTAACAACGTTATAATGAATAGTGTCTCAGCCATGGTTCATAATGTCTTAACTTGATGTCAAATATGTATGAGACACTATCACATCCTCCCCCACTCTAGGGTATAGCTACCAGTACGCATGCTACATATGTGCGTATTGTAAAAAATCGAAATATTGGTCAGAGTTGCAATTAGGTCTTCAGAAGACTAAAAAACGGGCAGAAATGGCTTCTGTATGGGCTCAGAATGCATCGACAGAAGTCTTGAATTTCAAAATTCAAACTTACAAGAAGAGAGGAATCCATCTCTTGTCCACTCCCCCACCTTTGATGGCACCCTCGATGCTTGTGCTGGCCCTTGGTTTGCATGATATTTTATTTTTGCCTCAGGTTACGCCCCTGTACTTGGCGTCAGACATTTGTTATACACGTAACATTATGATACAAGACATGCTATTTATATTATACAGTTAAAAACAAGTTTGTGTCGTTCTTACTTTATCATGTAATCTTCTTCACTGTCAATTAAAAGAATAAGTAGTCAAAGGTGTTAAAAATCAAAACTGAATATCACCATGGTAACTGATAATTATAGAGAGCTAGATGTCAATGAATAAAGAGAAAAAACAGGTTCATGAGATCAGAAAATTCTAATGTGATTAATGTGAGCTTGACATTTGTATTGAATGTATTATTGACAATACATGTACAATGTCATATTGTTATAACAGTATTGATGTATTTCTATATATTTGTGAATTATCTTGAATATTGTAGGCTTACACATTTTTTTCAGGTTGATATTCATGATCCAGTTTTACAATGACAGAATTTTTTGTTGTATGTGTTCTGTTTGTTTTATCCTTAGAAAGTAATTTTCTTTCTTTTAGGGTCTTACTAATTGAGTTGATGTGACTTTTATTTGAATTCCATACATTTAATTGAATGTTATAATACCCTGGCTGTGTAAAAGTGATATTCAGTATTGAAATTTATTATTCATTATGTTTGATATGCGTTGATGTATTGTTGCATGACTTACCATTCTGTCTATATTTGATTGACAAAAACAATGTATGATTTTTCCATCTCTATGAACATACTGTTGTCACATATGGTTTTACAAAACATCAGGTATATTATCTTCTTACATATATCACATTGAAATATAGTTTCATTATCGTTAAATAGTGCATAGGAATTGATTGTTTTCATTATTATTGTAATATAAAACAGTTATGCTGTATTACAATTATTGATTCTCAATGCAATTAGATACAAATAGTCTATAGAATGATTGTTACCAGTAAATCATGTTTTGAATACATGCAGTCATAACAGAACAACAATGTCTTATCAGAAAATAGCATGAAAAATACCTGAGTTTGTATCATTGATAAAGTAATCTTAAAATAATTTTTTATCTTGAAATAACATTTCAAGGGAGATCACTATTTACTACAGTATGAGAATCATTTTTGAGTTACTCCCCTTGTTCATGAAAAAAAGGCTTAGTAGTTGGCGAACAAAATGAAATTAGCAGAAGTAAAATTATATTTCTATGACCTTAAGTTTGTTTATAAATCATTAATATACTGTAAAATAAACCAATAATAGGAAAATACCGATTTGATGTTTATATTTTATCATATTTATTTGACTGATAAAAACTTGACTCTGAACTCATGTTTCTATGCAATTTTATCAGAATTCTTCCAAATCATGGTAAAAATGCACTCTCTTTTTAATCATAACTTGACAAACAGAGAGTTGAATAAAAAACACTGTAATAAAGAGTCTAAGCTTTTTTGAAGCTATTAAAACTGCTGGTTGAAAATGCAGTTGGTTTTGTGTTAGTTGACATTTGTAGGAGTGATAAGTTCATGTGTATAAATACAGTTTGATTATAGATTAATTGATATTGTAGATCCATGCTTTATGAGGTTTAAAAAAGTTTGTTCTGGGATTTTTTTATTTCATCAATACTTGGTCAATAATCTTGCAAAATATTTTTCTACTTAAATATCAAGTACTTAAAATATAATGCAAATTAATTACCTCATAACATGTAATTACAAAAAATCAGTTTGAGTGTGAGAGCTTTTACAATAGAGAGTGTTTTATATTCTGTGGATGTTTTCAAGCAACCCTTGCTTCGAGGCAGATTCTCTGAATAAATTCCCATGTTAAAAATATTAATTCATTTAACTCTTCATTCTCTCACTGACTTTCATACCTTCGGAGAGAAGAGTGATAATTATGCAAAGTTACATCCTGTGCTCCAAGAAGGGTCACATTGACTTTCTTGTACCATTAAATAAAGATACTACTTTGTTTTTATGAACTTTGGGTATTATGATTCTTAATTTTTCATATGTTCATTTTTCAAGAAGTTGACATTTGTAATAAAATAGATGACGATTATTGATTGCTCGTAAAAGTTAAGCCAGTCTTAATCAAACAGATAGAGAAGCCATAGGACTTTAGCCTGCTGAACTTTTTGTATCAAAGATCAATGTATAAGTATCTAAGTGATAAAAGAAAATTTGAAAACCTCTGCTTTCAAGTTTGTTCAATATGATCTCAGAAGTCAATATTGAAGTAAATTTAAAAGATACTGTTTAATCATTTAGATTATCTGAAATTTATGAATGTATTATTGAAGCAAAATGAAATAAAATATATGAGTATGATCTTAAACATTCTTTTCAATAAAGTGTTCTGTTTTTGCCCTGTCATGTATTTTATGCTGTTAAAATGAAGCAGTAACTGATAATTTCTTTGGTGCAAGGCTATAAAATTAGTCTATTTTTAACTGTGTCTTATAACATTAAACCTGGGCCATTTCATCTTCAAGGCCAATCATAAGCATCTAGTTGAGATTGCATGTTGCAGACACAAGTGTCCAACTGTTCATAACTACAGCCTTTATTGTTGGCTTTTAAAGTGATACTCTTCTATTTATTGTTTACGATAATTGTCTGTCAATATTTCAATAAAATGTCATACCTCATAACTATGTAACTATAACAACCTGACCTTCTTTCTAACGTAAGCTTTAACTAAATATGAAAGATATGCCGACAGAGTTATTTGTCCTGGTTAAAATGAGGGTATTTAGGAAATGAGTTATTTTATCTTTGCTGGTTGGAAGAGTGTATTAAAATATTCCTATTGATAATCTCTACAAAGGATTATGTACTTGGTATATAAATACAGGATTGCATGGTGTCCCAATAATTATTTGTTAAATGGGGTTTGGCCATATAAAAACTGGAATCCTAAAATATGGCATAAAATACATGGTTAGTGCAGTAATTATTATACATACAGTGCAAATCAGATCCTTTTACATGTATATATTGGATTAATTAACACAAATGTAATTTCAGGTAATATGAACATTTACTTTTATAAACATATTATCCTAGACCTTATATTTCATGCAGTTGACTATTTTATTTCTTGTTAATTTTACTCATTTTTACTGACACAATGCTTGGTATACTGGCCTATAAATGCACTTATTGTATTGTAAGCCTGATGTAAATTTTCATTAACCGGTATCTACACGAGGAATGTGTCCTCTTGTCAAGAGAATTCGAACCAGTTTTAATGGTGTTCAAACTTTATAGACTGTAAAACTATCAGTCAGATGATATTTCTTGACTCTTATGTATGAAAAGTTGATTGATACTTTTAATTCATGACCGTATGTATGACCAAAAAATCCATCTTAACCATGAGATGGTATCTAAAATGGTAAATAAAAACATAGAAAATGGTCAAGAAAAAAGTAATTGTTGTGTAGGAGTTGGTCTTAATAATGAGGTTGTTGCTAAAGGAGATTTTATTGTATGAATTATTGTCAAAATCAGTAATCATTTAAATATAATTTTGCACTGTAAAATTTGACAGTGCAATACTGTACTTTAAATGAATGTTTATAATATCCCATATAGAAGTTATCAATTACATCCAAACTTGCTTTAAAGACCTCCTGTAAATAGAGGCCATTAAGGACTGTAAAAATCTGATCTTTGATTTTCAATGAAATAGTTGCAGTTTATTTTAATCTCAAAAGATCACTTCCAATAAAAAAACCTTATTATACTCACCTAAAGATCACCTCCAATGAAGACCATTTTATACTCACCTAACTGAAGATCACCTCTAATGAAGACCATTTTATATTTACCTAACTAAAGATCACCCGAAGATGGTCTTTACTGACAGGTTAAGCTGTGTTTTTTTCTCCTTTTATTAAGACCTTCTGAATACAGCATCAATCACTAATACAGCAAAACTAGACTTGTACCTAATAACTTACTACAGATCCTAAAATAAATCTGTTTTATTTGTCTGAGATGCAAGCTGCAGACATTTAATTCAGCTAAAAATAGACTTACATAATTTTCTTGCAATGGCTTCTGTATAATGTTCCCAAATAATTGTTGGAAAATAAAGAGAGTTTGCAATCATGTAAATTGAATATATGACAAGGAGTGCTTTGAAAACAGAATTTTATCAGTCAGGCAAGTTATCTACCTTGAGAAAAGCACTGAAATCTCCCTACTAAAAGCCTAAGTGGTGACTGTATCTCATAGATGTTTATAAAATGTTATAGGATGCACTGAAGATAATGAAAAGACTCTGAAAGCATCTATTGTATGTCAAGATTTTCCTTTTTCTTAGTCTATGTTGATTTTATTTTTCTCTTTGTTGATTTTATTTCTTTTTGGGGTTATCAGCACTAACAACCAGCAGCATTTGGCAACTTTTCCAGCTTTAAAAGGAGATGAAGACCCCAGGAATACACCAATGTAGAACACCGATCTTCCATAAGCTATCTCAGGACAGCTTCCTCACACTTGAAGTTTGTCTGTTACTAGTCAGAGACCATAACCACTCGAACATGGAGGTCCCTTCAGTCTAGATTAATGGTCGTCAATTTGGGCAAAGGCTTTTATTAGTGAACATTCAGTAGCATACTGCTATTGTACTAAAATCATATTATTTTGGAATGACGCAAGAGTCTCACATAATGATTATAAATTGGAACCACAGAACATAAAATTGTTTGTCTGAATTTGGAAGTTCAGTACTTTAGTTATTTACAGTCAGATGACTCAGATATACCAAAACATTCATGATTGTCAGAATTTTTAAGCAACTGACCACAATGCCTAGTTATTTTGTGATTCAGATAAAACAGACAAATAACTGAAGGTGCAATATTCTGTTGTCAACTTCCTTTCAGAACACTTGTGCATCTCTAGAATCTCAACATGGGCACTTTGATATTATTGTATTGTATGTATACTGTCTGAGCAAACACATTGAGAATGTAAACGAAAATAAGACCTCGACGACCATATGTGCTACTTAAGTTGTAGTAACAGCTAAATGTGGCTATCATGAAGACAACTTTGAAACAGTAGAATGAATAGAGTTGGAACAAATTTTAATTCTTTTGTATTTTCATGGTTTCTTGTGTCTTTATTGTATACAACATATCATACAGTAGGTTTGTTGAGGTATGCCTTTAAAGTTTGGATTTCCAAATGTTCATCCTACTGAAATAAAGTCTATATTATTATCATAATTATTTTATTATGTCTTTTTATTGAGTCAATTTATTGCTGGAGTTGGGAAAAGGTTGACAATATTGTAATACACAGACAGTTCTAACTGACTTCATAACTTATAAAATGAACTAGAAAGTACATGCGGTATTATCATAACAAGATGACATAATCTCCTGACACTACTAGCTGAAGATACTCCTTTATTTGTTTATTATCTATTTCACATACTTGCAGGTGGGACAGTTTGTCAAAACAGGTGAAATCAAACATTGTTTGTTATGTTATGCAAATATTTCCCAGAAGATTCTAGATCTGTTTTTTTTAAAGAATTTAATGATTTGGAATTCAAAAACAATGCTCTGTGTTCTCAGGTGTATGCAAAGTTGCCAGCTATAACCTACTTGAAATCTTGTGTTGGAATATAAATGAAAATATACTAAGTTTCACTTTTGGTCAATTTATAAGTGTTTGTTTCAGATCTAGGTTGACTGATGACTTTAATTATACATCAATTAGCCTTATAGACTCGAAATTCTACAAGTAATGAAATCTTTATTTGCACAATGAGATGATTTTTTTTATTTTTAGGATTTGATAAACATACAAATAACACAACATGGTGTCGGGGTTAACTCCGTACTCCACTTTTATGGACTTGAGTGCTGTGACTGAATTTCAAGAGGATAATATTGAAACCAACAAAGAACCATTGCATAGCAACCATATTCTAAGAAGCCAGAGTCTGAATATGAATGAAATGTCTAGCAAAAACCATACAAGCAGAGACTACAGTGATTTTGGACCTGTTGGAAGTCTAGAAGATTTCCAAAAGTTTACAAATGGTTATGATTGCACTTCATCACAATTTGGGAGTTTGGAGGGCATGGAAATGTTTACAAAAAAATCAAAAGACCCAAAGGCTGATACCAAACGGTTGCCTGTGGTAACCGCTGTTGACACTGAAACTGAAAGTAGTTTGTTTGACGAGATTCAAAGTGCTTTGAAAAATGAACAGGATTCTACCTCTACTATGGATAATCAGGGATATTTGTGCTTCCATATTGAAATGTTGCCTAGTGACAAAAGATTTGGATTTTCAGTTTCTGGCGGTATTGATGAAGGAAAGCGACCCAAAATTGACAAAATTTCAAAAGGTATGTATGATCAAATGTTTGTTTACAAATAATAATAACAACAGCTTTATGTAGGTGTTTAAACTGCTTGTTTATTTAAAGTCAATAAGTCTGATATCAAATTTTGACAAATTCCTTCTCTGAGACCTCTGTTTGTTATACAGGATTAGTCTGCATTTATCACCAAAGGAAATCTAAGTCTTGTTCTAAACATGATTTAACTCTCTTTGAAAGATTCTTAGCACACGATGCTATGGTTGCCATAAAAACTGAATATTTTCACTCAGCAAATCTAGCTTATAGCTATCAATTTTGTGTTATTCTGTGTGGCTTCTCCCATGAGTTTCTTTCATTAAAGTAGTTGACAATTGACCCATCTGTAAAAACAATAAAAACTACTCATACAGCATGGAATGTCATTCTTATTAATCTTGAGTAATTATTCTCCAATATCCTAAATCCATGCAGTATGAATGCTGGTACTAAACCCAGATTTGTTATAACTGCCTGTCCTTACTTTCTTTATGAGTGAATGTTAACAATTACAGACTTCCAGGAATGTAAAACCAACTGAATACTACCACACTCAGCTGATCTCATTTGTGAAGAAACAATTTTTTTTCAGCAGAATGTTCCAAACATTATTTTGTATTAAAATTTGGTATAGCTCTGCATGAAGTTTGTCTGACTTCTTTTTACCTAAGATATTACGAAATAAATTTAAATATATGTAAACAAGTTTGATTTTTATATTCAGTTAAATTATTACAATATATGTGTCAAGCAATTATATTCCTTGAGATTTATTTTCTAATATACCTTATTCAGAGAATATTGGACTGTCCTGATTTTTCCTTACAATATCGCTCTGTTGATATTAGACTGTTCTTACTAACCCTGACAGTATCACTCTGTTGATACTGTACTATTTTTACTACTTCTAAAACCATCAATCTGTCAATATTCGACTGTCCTAACTACATTTACCCCTGACTGTATCAATCTGTTGATTTTGGACTGTCCTAACTACTGGTACCCCTGACTGTATCAATCTGTTGATTTTGGACTGTTCTAACTACCGGTACCCCTGACGGTATCAATCAGTCAATATTGGACTGTCCTAACTACATTTATCCCTGACTGTATCAATCTGTTGATTTTGGACTGTCCTAACTACCGGTACCTCTGATTGTATCAATCTGTTGATTTTAGACTGTCCTAACTACCGGTACCCCTGACTGTATCAATCTGTTGATTTTGGACTGTCCTAACTACGGGTACCCCTGACGGTATAAATCTGTTGATTTTGGACTGTCCTAAAGTTCTACTGGTACCCCTGACTGTATCAATCAGTTGATTTTGGACTGTCCTAAATACCGGTACCTCTGACGGTATCCATCTGTTGATTTTGGACTGTTCTAACTACCTCTGATACTCTCAGCCAGATTAAGTATTTTGGGTTGATGAGTTTTTGGGAGGGTAATATTTTGAGGAAGATGAAGTATTTCATGAGTTTTTTTTCTTTGGATCCTTTTCTTATGTATAGTATGTACATGATGACAATATAATGATGGTTCTCATAGAAGACCAGCACACACAGAACAGTTGCCATGAGCGGTTTCTTTGTTTGTGCTGAAATTATATGAAGATGACACCATGAAAACATTAGAGGGATAATATTGTAGGAATTGTGTTTATCTATCACATCAAAGTAGATTGATTAGTTTCTCAATTCAATTATCCATCTTGATAAGATAATGATGGTTTGTGTAGAATTACTTCCTGCCACAGTTTTCTGGAGAGAACTATTTTTATTTTTTCTGTGATGTATAAATAATTCAATCATTAAAATAGCAGCAGTACACAGAATGTTTGATTAAAAAATTGTGGATTGATAAAAATGTCAAACAAATATATCTGCAATACAGTGCTGCAATATACGCTTGTAAATACTGTACCCTTGTGTCTTTAAATCCTGCATGAGATCGCACTCAGGAAAAACTGTATATCCCCCTGCTGCTGTATATTGTCACAATTTTCGTTTCAGATATGTTTCAGTTGTGATGCTTGGGAAACATGTTAAAGTTTCTATTAATGAAATTAGACATCTATTTTATCAATGACATCATTTCCTGTTGTTTTTTTTTTATTATTATTTATTTACTAAAAATAACCTGATGAAAGCCAACATGGCAAAATGTTGTTAAAATTAATAAAATAAACAAAATTACTTTGTGAAATTAGGACTTCTCTGTTTTTATAGATATAATGCTGTTGTCGTTGAAATACTCCAGTTTCTGTGAAATCTGACAACTAGTGAATTATGTCAATTTCTGATCAAAACATGGAATTATATTTATGAGTATTCTCCTTTCTTTGTCGTGTTATTTCGTCTGATAATCCGGTAGAGTGTAAATATTTCTTCCCCCAATGTGACATTTACATCAGAGGAAGGAGAAAAAAACTAGATCAACTTATTCTTGCTTGATTCAAATCAAATTACTAGTCCTAACTTCACATTTTTTTCTGGGTAGATTGCAAATGAAACATTGATGATAAAAAGCTAGAAATGTGTAATTTCACAGTATACCAGAAATGTCTTTAATGGAAGTCACTGATTGATGTCATCTTATTATATTTACTGGCCCAAGGCAAGGTCAGGAGGTCAATATTTCCCTATTTGATTACTTTTCATCTTAGTGTAAGGACAAATCACTGTCAGAATGTTCTCAAAATTAATGACGCACCGCAATTTAAATACAGTGAAATCTCACTGAGCAACCACCTCCACAATATGATCACCTCATTACAATGACCACTTTCTTAAATACTGTTAAATGTTTCCTCTTTATTTCAACTTGATAGTAAGACCACCTTTATATAAAGATTTTTTCAGCCAAAGGTGGTCTTAATTTCAAGGTTTTACTGTAGTATTTAAACTGTAATTTTAAGGCTTACTCTGAAGACTTGCTTTTAACAATATTTTATTGATATACCAATGTCATTTAAGTAAACCAGTGTTTCTGAATTAGCCAACAAATGGTTTTAGGCATATTGTCTGTAATTAAATTGTCCCTGAGAATCTAAGCTACGTCTAGGGTTTCAACCCATTAATCCAAGGTCCACAAGACTTAACTGCTCTTCCTATATTGAGTTCAGTGGTGGGTTGAGGACAGTAAAGACTCAGGATCATGCTAGTCATAGTAAGTGACTCTCCATAATATAAACATCAAATCTTGAAATTGTATTATTCAATATGAGCGACTCTTTACAAAGAAGAACAGTAAAGCCTTGAAATCATGCTAGTCAATATAAGTGACTCTTCTCCAAGAAGACAGTGAAGGTTAAAATCATGCAATTATACCAAGGTTGTCTGCTGAGAATTGTTCTCACCTCACTTGAGAACAACATAATTATTGAAAATACCAGAAAATGAGAGAGTAATATCAGCTCTGCTTGTGAGGTGATGATTAACATAAAAATAATAAAAAAAAATCAAAGTTCAATGCAACTGTGAACTGTTGACATTCTGCGAGACATTTCTGAGAGCAAACTTTCAGTATAAGAGATTCTGTATCAAAATTGTTCTTTATTTTGATGACCAAATATTACAAATAATACACACAACAATGAATTATTCATTAATAGAAGAATCTTATGTAGTATAATACTGATGCTGAATGTGATTTGCATTTATAATTCTCCTGCACATTGAGAGATAAGACTGTTGAACACAAAATCACTTGATGCATCTCAGAACATCATTTGAACTATAAAATATCTTATTTGAGGCTGATCTAAAGCTCATATTTTCAAGCACTTCTATTTTTTTTGTTTTGGAATTTGTTTAATGAAAATTAAGGTAACAAAACATTGCTAATAATTGTGAGGATTAGTTGTATATTATTCATATGCCTCGACATCAAATATTGGACTGACAGATATTTGGTTACTGGATTTCATGAAAAATGCACCAAAGGGCACGTATCAAAGAATCCTGTAATCTTCATGATAATTCCACTCTTTAAATAAGATATTAGATTGTTCAGACTAAACTTTGCTGTTTACATTACCATCAGCACTCATAAATTACTCCATAAAAATAGATAACCACCTGACTTACCTCCCTTATAATGATATTCCAAATCATGATTATTTATCCATTCAGACAAGTTTGTCATTCTGGCAATGTTGTTGTTATATGTTATGATACATAAAAGTGATTTGCTGAATTATATCAGATATAAAATCATAATTCAATGTTCAACCATCTTTGTTTGTTTATTCTAGGCAATGATTTGTTGTACTTTATTTATTGAAGGCAATTTTCCCAACTTAACATTTTATAGATTTTACTTGTATATATTTTTATTCATCTTAAATTTACAAGTATAGCAGAGATGTAGGAATATTTGATGTTAATATCTTGTAATTTTATTCTTGTTTTATTGTTTGTGGCTGTCTTGACATTTTTGGTAACGTTCATGCAAGCTGATAATTTTCCTGTGGTCATAACTTGTGGGCTGGATTTATTCCCCTTTATTGCTATTGTGTTTATGTCAATTGGATGTGATTGTCATATGGACAAATTGTCTGTTTTAATTCTGTATTGATATGCTTCATGACTTTTACAAGTTTGTTTATCTTCAGTAAAATATAATAGCATGTATGCTGTCTCCAAACCAACAATCTGGATGCAAATTGTATGACTTCTTTAAAATTACCGCCCTTAGAAGAAATTTTGAAACCAATATATTATTGCACTTGTTTTGCCCCTTATAAAGCTCATAGTAAATAGTATCATTCATGGGATAAGTGCCTATCTTAAGGCACTAATAAAGATATATTTCAAGGCAGCAATTACCTTCATTTAACCAGAAAATATTTTGCTCAAAATACCATCTGGATTTGATCAATTTACCTACTGGCTTTTCCTTTGGGGTTTGACATTGTACCAACAGCCAGGGTCATATGGCAATTTTTCCAGCTTTAAGTTAGCAGGACAGCTTCCTCATATGTGAAATTTGTCAGGTCCGTGATGGGATTCAAACATACAGGCCCCTGTGGTATGATACAAAGCAAAGTCAAGGTACTTGTTCCTCAATTTGTCCACTGTATGTTTTTTTTATTGAAACCAAACTAAAAATTCAGGCATTTTTATTGTCGGTAAAATAATTTCTGTAGACATGAATAATTCATTAACCACCATCTAATAGGACCGGGTTGTATTTTGTCTTGACAATTAATTTCCATACATGTCAATCCATTTGTACAAGATATAAATCATATGCTGAGAACTCATCATTTTCCGTCAAAATTTGTCATTAATTTTCCGGCGAGCGTATCAATTCATCGATCTTGTTTCATTGTTAGGCCTCTCATTGTTTGAAAGTCTATTACAGGGCTAAGATCAGACATAACTGTGAACTAATTGGAACAAAATGTAACCAGTCTGGATTTTGAAGAAAATACTTCAGAATCAGTCTGTTGATGCTGATGATGTATAAAGCTGCATTAGGCATCTAGGTTATTGACTCTCTATGGATAAAATGAAAGCAAAATTCAGAACAAACTTACAGAATGTTTGATATAAACAAACTTGTCTATAAAGACCTCATTTGGTAGAGTTTTTAAGCTGATATTAAAAGGAAAATTCTAAACTGTCAAATAGGAAGCCATTCAATTTTAAAAACTACAGACAGAAAAATGCAAAAAAAGTCAATGTACCGTAAAACTTTGATATAACAACCACCTTTTGGACCAGTAAGTGCTTGTCTTAATATTGAGGTAGTCCCATGATGCAGTTGAGATACAAATGAATACAACTTAATAGGTTGTTCATGTTACAATAATAAGGATGTCTTAATATTGAGGTGGTTGCTATGTGAGATTTTTCTTTATGACATTATGGTTGTGAGGAATTATGGGTACTGCAAAGAAAGTAACATCTTTCCTGTCATACTTAAAACTTTACTGAAATTAGGAATCAACCAAAGAATGTAATGAAATGAAAGGGTTTTTTTTTTAATTTTTCCTAAACATTTCTCTAGTTTTAACAGATTTCATAAAAAACTATTTGTCACTCTATTCTCAGTTCATCTAAACAAGAAAAACAAATGAAAATCAGAGTCAGTTGTCTCTCTACTTAAGAAAAGAGACCAGCTCATTTTTGTTTGAAATTTTTTACTGAAATGTAGAATTTTGCAAAATACTAGTATTTAGTGATCATATCACAATATAATATAACCTGTAACAATATTGCAATAACTAGTGTATTGTTGTATATTATACTCATCCAGATATAATGTTTCTGGATTTATGCCATAAATTACTGGAACTAGGATATCTATTAGTACATACCAACTTTGCTGATGACACAAGAGTTATTGCGCAGTATAGTATATATTGCAGTATGAGCTACTTCCTAAAGCCTTAATTGCTATTGGGTTAATTCTATAGTGACATGTTTGACCATCCACATACAGTGCTAGGGGGTCCTGGGTGACCAGTAATTTTCCTCCTATAAATTTGCTGTAACAAAATGTTAGCATTTCATTGAATTTGTTCAGATTTATATTTCTACTGGTTGATTATGTTACGTAACCCGCAATCAACTCAATGATCATTGTGATATTGTTAGATTATACTTCATAATGACACCATTGGGGATATATTCAGACGTGCCATTAATATTTATAGGATAGTCAGACATATTTTCTACTATGTAGGACTCCAGAGATATTGTAGTGAATAGCCAGGACAAAGTTCCAAAGCTTTAAGTCCACGTTAGTGAGTGGCATGAAAATTTATCAAAACCATCAAAAGGAAGAAAATTCCATTTAGTATTGTACGCATGTCTATTCACTGGTATCTGTTTAATTACATAGCTTTCTTCTGAAATTACCAAATATCGTGTAATAAATTCTCCTGGGCTTTACATTTTAGTCTTTTTAACATTTTCACTTACTGTTTGAACAATTTTTATATGCACTGGTTTATTAAACCATTTATATTGAGTAACAGTTATTGTGCTTTTTTTCTCCTTAAAATGGGTTTGGACAATAATAAAGAGTAGGGGCATCTTTTAAAGAATATTCGGTAACACAATTGTTCATTGATTTGAGAGAAAATTCAGCTTTATTTGTTTATTCAGTGGAAGTTAATGATTCCTTACTGAATAAAAATGAATTCACATGGTAAATTGTTGAGCATCCGCTTTTATTTTGTTATTTTTACTGTCTACAAAAGTCATGTAGAATCTTATATTGATTCTAATGAGAATTTATCCTCTACTGTGATGATATCCAGAAAAAAATCAAGGAACCAGCGTCATGTAATGTGGAGTGCCATGAAATGTCGTGACAATTGTTAGGATTTAGCCAAATTAGGATTAGAAGTCGGCATAAAATGGTGTACACTGGCAACTTATACAAAAATATATGCAGTGGAATGTCCTTGACCCTGACTACTAATTGCTCAAAGCAAAAACAAGCAACAACATCAAACCAAATATTAAAAAAAGTCAGATTAAAGCAGTAATGCTATAAGTGGAAGTGGATGGGTGTTTCTTTTTGTTCCCCTTCTTTCCTGATAAAGTCCCTAATAAAGTCTAGAGTTATCTCCCTGTACAGTTCCTCCCTATACAATAGGGTCTAGGGTTTTTCCCTATACAATAGGGTCTAGGTTTTTTTCCTATACAATAGGGTCTAGGATTTTTCCCTATGGAATAGGGTCTAGGGTTTTCTCCCTACACAATAGGATCTAGGATTTTCCCCTATACAATAGGGTCTAGGGGTTCATTTCTATCCAAAAAGTCCAGTTTTCTCCCTTTGTAACAGGGTCTAGGGTTTTATCAAAGGAACAATTTGAAAGTCATCTGCTGTATAACTGACTCATTTAGTGTTTATATATTACTTAGAAATATGTCAACATATTGTTGATCAGAAATACTGTGTTACTGTATCAGCTTTTTAAAGAATTGTTTTTTTTAATAAATCTATTCTGTTGATTATTTCTACATATAATTCATTTTATGAATCCAACTGAAGGTGTGATGTTATTATCTATTTCATCAGTTTAACATGCTAATTCAATGAATTCTTAATCCCAATCTCACCATGCAGCAGCACAATAGGATGTTGCCATTTTTAGAAACTCCTCAAGTACTACATCATTACGAGATTTTTTTTCATTTAATTTTCTGTTGGCTATTTTGTTAGTTCTTAGATATAGCTTATTAGCTTCAAGCTGAATGACATTTTCTGGGAAAAATGCATCATATTTAATTGAACACCAAAGGTTTTCTGCGAAATTTGATTGAACCAATACAGAAAGGATTGCTTCCCAGACTGTAAAAGTCATTTGTAACATTTGTAGGCAACTCAATGTCCTTCTGTTGTTTGATCTGAGATATTCTGTATGACTGCTTGACCTACAATGAAAGAAAGAAGTTTATTCAATATATTCTGTTGATGAGGATATTTTCATTGACTGCTCACTTTGAGCTCACTGTCACAAGTATTAGGATGAGTATTGACAGTAACATGATTTAGTTCTATACAAT
The DNA here is from genome assembly GCA_008271625.1 of Lutraria rhynchaena. NCBI lineage: Eukaryota > Metazoa > Mollusca > Bivalvia > Venerida > Mactridae > Lutraria > Lutraria rhynchaena. The sequence goes on from VIBL01000010.1 coordinate 5,083,591, forward strand.
AATCAAGCCTTGCTAATGTTACTGTTTACCATATTTGGAGATACATGTTGATCTTGACATGGAGTTGGACGGATATATGATCATGATTGTGCAGACTAAGGATAATAAAATCAAACTGTTTGGTAGGATTTTTTTGTAATCAAATTTTATGTGATTTTTATGTTTTATTGTATTGAGTGTTATTATCTATTTTGATTGTTTGTCAACTGAATATTACAGAAAATATACTTTTAGAATGATTGTACATATTGCCATATTTTTCTAGAATAGTATTCATAAGGATAGAGACCACTATTGTATCATACAAAATAATGAGGATCAATAATATCCAATTAGTTACATATTATTTCTTTGACCCTTTAATTCACTTATTGAATAACTTGCATGCTGTTGATTTGATGAACAATTCATTAATATAGTTATCTAGCATTTTCACAAAATATATAGTGTATTCTTACCACTATTCAAACTAAATACATGTACATGTATATAATATGTGTATTTTAAATATAATATTATTATTATCACATCACTTGAAGTAGATATGTGACTATGGATGTAAGTAGATAAGACTTGTATACATTATAGTACACTGTATGTATATTTTTACTCTTTCAGAAATGTTAGTTTATTCATACTGTTAGCATTATGTTCATCTGACTTTTTTGTAATTTGTGATTTTAGACGACATTCACACATTCCCAAAATAGTGTTAATCAACTTTGACAAATCCTTGATGACTGTATTTTTTTCAGAGGGTAATCAGCATCATCTTAGTGTTGTTTTTTCATTTCAGTCATACAAATGATATGATATGGGATTATATTCAGTAAACTGAATTCTCAACTACATGTACTTATTTTAATAAACTGTTTGGTGATTTTACTAACTGATAATAACAGTTTGAATAGATGACAGGCTAAGCATTCAACAGTTGGTATGCTTAAAATTGACATCCAATTACCTGTATATGCTTTTATACACATACTTTGTCATGAAATATCGGAGTATTCATGCAATTGGTTATGATTCTGATTAAATATTGTCCTAGACATGAAAAAAAATTAAAATGAATGCTTTATTTCTATTAAATTCTAAGAAAACATCTTAACTTTCTGAAGAATTTTATTTTCTCCACATGAAAAACTTCGCCCTACTTTTGTATGCTTATAATGAGCTGCCGTACTCTTGTCTCTAAAAAATGAGCTTGTTTCAATTCTGTTCACAAGACACAGCCTTTGAAAATCTTCTCTATTTTGTTTTATTCTGATTTGCATTGCTTAATCTTCTCTATTTTGTTTTATTCTGATTTGCATTGCTTAATCTTCTCTATCGCTTTGAGCTGTTCTTTTAGCTTTGACTACTTTGCTCTACTTTGTTTTGACCTAATTCTGGTCTACAATTTTTTTCTCTGTCTTGCACTGATTTTGATCTGCGATAATTTTCCTCTGCCTTGCTCTAATTTAAATCTACAATAATAGTCTCCCCTGTCTTGTTCTAATTTGACATACAATATACTTATCCACTTTGCTCTAATTTTGAATGTAATTATCTCTTGTCATGCTCCAACTTTGATCTGCAATATTCTCTTCTGTCTTGCCTTAATTCTGATCTTCAGTATTCTACTCTGTCATTCCCTTATTACTTTCTACTATATCATGATGTGTTTTGCTCCCTCTGCCCGAAAATTATCCTGGAATACCCTGTTTTATCTCAGGAGTTTTACAATCTTTGTCCATCAATGTCTTAATAAGTTTTATGAAAAAATCCCATAATTCCATGTAATTGAAATATCTTTCTTGTTGTTTTACACATTAGATGTCATTAATTTGATTTATGGAGGATGCAAGCAGACCTCTATAACTGGTGTTTGAAATCACAGAAGTAATTATGTTTAGAAAATTTATGACTATTTTGAGCATTACAATTATTTATCCTACTTTGTGGAACAAAGTCAGTAATGAAAATTCCATGAACACTACTCTACCTTTGATGGCAATACAAAGCAAAACATTTTTACTTTGATCATATTTTTTATCTAATACAATTGTAAATAGGTATGTATAACCTTGTGTGTATGTCATAAATCCATAAATTACTAAGATAATAAGATGTGGCCACACATTCAGATAGGAAGTCACATGAATTTTATATTTTTCAGGCATTCGTCGGGAGACAAAGTTATTACAAAGCTTCTATACTATTTTTAAACCTATTTTCTTACAAATCTACTGTCAAATTCTTGCACTGCATTTTAAACACAATCTTATACCCTTTATACATTAGATCAGTATTCCTTTGAAATATCTCTTACATTTTAAGATTGTCTCTTTAATGTGCATCAAAAGCAATTAATTTTGACACTCAATTCTTGTCATATTTGAAAGGGGTATTTACCTTGGCATCAATATCTGTCTGCTGTATTATGCATACTGATGATTTCTGTTCTCAGATTTTTCCAAAATTATGAAAATGAGATTTTTTAAATGTTTTTGATAGTTCTGCAATGCTTTCAATGATTGTGTTAAACTGTAAGACTTGAGCTTGTTGTTTAGTGATTATAATGTTATGTAATAGATTACTGATTGTTAGACATTTATCACTAATATATGGCTCATCTTCAACCTTGAAATTGACATTCAACAGACTGGCTTATCTTCTACCTTGAAATTGACCCATTACTGACTGCCTCATCTTCGACCTTGAAATCGGTTTACTGTAGAAAGGCTCATCAGATTGGCTTTCATTTTCTCCTTTCTCAAATATTTCACAGTTCTAATCATTCTTTCCATCATATTATGTTTTATTCAGCAAATCTTTTTTTTTAATATAAAACACTGCATTTTTTAATTGACCTCACATACTGAATTTAATATAGCATAAAAACTTTTGATGATAATGTGGTAAAGTATCATTTGTTATGTCCACTGATCCCTAAAATCAATCTTTTGATGTTTATAGATGATTTTGTTTGCTTTCATATGTTTAAATGTCTCCAACTTGCTGTTGTCATGGCTACCAAAGTACAATTATATTGTCGGTCTTTTATTTTTTAAGTATATTTGCCTGTAAGGAAATGATTGATGTTCTTTATTCTGCAAATCTGATATTGAGACTGAGTGATATGAGACTTAGTGACGTGTCTAAAGGAAAGTTTGGATTCTTACAAATGTCTTTGGTCAGGTCATTTCAATTGCACAGATTAAATATTAAGTATCTATTCAAATAATCACTGGAAAATGAATGATTTTGTCAATGTGTTGAAGCCGCGGCCGTGGTCTAGTGGTTAGTGTGCTGGACTTGCAGCCTGGAGATCCGGGATCGAATCCCGGTCGCGACAAAAATTTCGATTTTCCTCCATATGTGGAGAAGTTACCGGCTCCTTGTGGAAGGGTAAGTTAGTACTGGTTAGTATACAGTCCAGGAAAACTGGTTAGGTGAACCGGTCGCCGTATATAACTAAAAAATTGTTGAAAAACGGCGTTAAACCCCAATACAACCAACCAACCAATGTGTTGAAATGTGGCTAAAAGATACATTGGCATTGAGGGCTTGCAATATTCCAATGAATTTTACAAAACATATAAGCTGCTATGTAGATATGCATTTAACAGTAGCGCTGGATTGGTATTCTGTTCCATCTTGGTTCATTTGTTGAGTGTTTACCTATCATACCAAAGTCTGTATTTGCAGATAATGATTTGGCCACATGTGTTTATATTTAATTTCAATTAAAGTAAAAATGGCAGAAAAGCTTTGTATCCAGCACAAATAACACAAATTCATCAATATATTACCTATTACACTTAGAATAATGTTTGAGTTCTGGATACACTTGGAATATTCAGGGACGTAGCTAGCAATATACATTAATTATTAGTACACTATAAGTGATATATGAATTATCAGTATACTATAAAGAGATGTATGAATTATCAGTACACTATGAGTGGTATATGAATTATCAGTACACTATGAGTGATGTATTAATTATTAGTTCTCTATAAGTGATGTATTAATTATTAGTACACTATAAGTGATACATGAATTATCAGTATACTATAAAGAGATGTATGAATTATCAGTACACTATGAGTGGTATATGAATTATCAGTACACTGTAAGTGATGCTTGAATTTTAGTAAGGAAGGGAATGCCTGTTTGTCTAGTCAAAAGAGCACAGGAGTGGTTAGGTACTGGTTAAAGGTACAGATATAACTCAGTGTGCTTTCTCTGAATGAGTTTGACATAACATATTATTTCTATGGTCACTTATTTCACGAACTACTGGGACATATAAACAGGTGCATCATGATGGTCTGGGATCACTTTATTGAAAATTTATTACCTTAAAGTGTTAAGAATTACCACTAACCATGAAAGTTGTTATAATGAGTTGTTGTCTACAAATGCTCTTGTATTGCAAGCATTCTTATTTAATATATCCATCCTATGTATGATGTCTGTACAGAATAGAAATGTAGACAGTTCTATAATTTTTCATCAGTTGAATATTACAATAAGACGAAAAACCATAGAAATAATTTTATCATAAATAACAGAACAGATCATCATACAGATATGACATTATTGAGTTTTGCCATTTCACATTGACTGGATATTTTGAGGTTCAGAGGTTAACAATGCTATCAGAATATAATGAAGTAATACATATATATTTACTTCATATAATCTTTTCTCAGCTTATGTTTGTTTCCTTTTCAAAATGACTGGATTGTTAAGTAGCTACAATTGCTTTTGTAGCCGAAATAATGCTCCTTTCAATAATCATATTTGAATATGACTGTCCTCACCATTTGTCTGTAATAGTGGGCAATGGTTTCTATATATATGTAATATGAACCTTTTGTTTAAGCATATGATTTAACACAACATATTTGCTTCCCCGTATTTTATGCTTTTCCTCTGTGAGGCTTCCTTTACTCTTTCCCCACCAATTAGAAGGTAGGAATACCCCTCCCACTCTGTTGTATGGACCCCTTCCACACCATTTTAGTTTTCACTTGAGGGATGCCCTAATATGACTCTAATATTTTTTTGATTTTGATGAATTAAGGTCAACACACTCTATGTCTGGGTTATTTATATCTAATTTTGGGATTATTCCCAACAGAAAAACATAGAGATTACCATTTGAAAATTTTCCAAATTAAGTCCTAACAAAAACTCATAAATTTGTATTATTGAATTCTCAGATTCCTCGGTCTGTAATATCTTTTAGTATTTGTTTTCCAAACTGGATGAAAACAGATTTCCAATTTAATGACAGGCTGTTAGGAAATGACTAATAACATTATGTTGGTAAACAAATATTGCTAAAAAATCTTTTTATCCCTATCCCTCCAAAGGATACAATTATAGGCCTGGCTTGCAGTAAATATGTATGATTTGTTTATATACTCACATTGGATTTCACAATACTTTTATATGCAGTTCTAAAAACACTTTATTATCTTATAGTAATTATGAATTACAAAGCACCACTAAAAATAAAATATGCCATTTGCTTGGTGAAGGGAGGTTACTGTGAGATATAAATCTTAACAATGTTTGCAGTTGCCTCCCTTTATTTTGTATAGTGTATCGAGTCACCTTTCAAAATACAAGAATTTCATTTATACCCAAAATAATTATGTACAATATTCTATGGTGAACTGTATTCAAACAAGTTTTTATTGGTAGATGGCCACATAAAGGTGTTATTTTATGGATATATATAAAATAAATTTTAAGGTAACACTTATTTATACTTAATTTTAAAATTTTGCAATTGGTATATATGTATACATGTTAACCATCTATGTTGAACAACTGACAATAAAACTTCAATACAATACATAGAATATGACACTTCGCTCTTTCTGAGGAGGGGGGTACAATTTGTAAGTTTAAACATTCCTGTCTTATCAAAGATATGCTTATGGAATAGACTCCAGGTGAAATGTATGTTTTGTTAGATGACAGAAGTTGTCCTTACCGCACCTTACTGTCTTTATCTTGCTAGTCACTACTAATACTAAACACTCACTTACTGTATATAGTATAAGATAAAGATGTCTACAGTAAGTAGAATTAAGCTCTTGGGTGATGAATGTTGGGTCTGATGAAAATTTCATCTCTTGGCCCTAACCTTATGTTGAAGATTTCAAAGTTTGGGGATACCAGTCGTATTTATTGTGTGTTTTGTGTTACACACAAAGTAACATACAACATGAATACTTACTTCCAGATTGACACAAAAAAAATCATAAAAGTGAAAACATAAAAAAAGATTTTATGGTTGATTATTATTCATATGGCAAAAATATAGTCATGTTTACAGTTACCTGAACAATTTGTTTTGTGCCAGCCCTAAATTGTCTGATGGCAAAATCCAAAGTAGAAAATAAGTAATATTTTGGGAAGAATTGAAGCTTGTATTTTCACAAAGGATGTGTAGAAAAGAAATATTGCATGGATTACTAACTCCAATTGTTTTAGTCAAGTAACAGTAAACTTGACTAATGTTTTTCTGACCTAAATGTTGATATTTTATTACTACAAAAACACAGCTTAATTCAAACTAATTAGTTGATTATATCCCATTTTTACTGTGTGACTAATGCTGAGGACACTTTTGTACACATCTGAAGACTTCAGCAAGGACTACACATGTTGTAAATAGACAAAACTTTAAAATCAGTGCAGCATCTGGATTTTGCATTATATCAAATTCACAGCAATGAATAGAGTTTCCAGATTGTCACTATATGTAAATCTAGAGTCTAGTCCCTTTAAAACTTGCACTTCTAAAAGAGCATCCGAGACACTTGTGAAAAATATTTACTTTTGTATCTTTCATGATCATCTGATTTTCGTGTTTTACTGACATTGATATATCTACAGGTTCACCAGCTGAGAGAGCTAATTTATTGGTTGGAGATGAGATTGTCGAAGTAAATGGTAAATCATTGGAAGATGCTTCACATGGTGAAGTTATTGCTTACATACATAAGGTAACTGATCTATTGAAGTTTTAATACATTGTATTATATTATATACTGTGTAGAATTGGTTTCCAATAATTAATTTCTCATTGAATTAGTTACAGTTTAAACTCATTTGTTGAGATATAACAAATATTTTACTAAAACAAATACAAGAATTACATAATGTATTTCTCATTGTAAAATAAAACAAAGCTGTCTTCAGTTTTGTCAAATTTCTATATCAACAGAAATTGAACATTTCTCACCTGATTGCTCAGTATTTTCTTCAGGCATGAAATCTAGTCCACTGTGACTGATATTATTAAGTACAAAATTGAATAAATCTCATAATATGAAATTTAGTGAACGATGCTGCTTAATTTTTTTGTTTGATATGTTCCATCATTGAAACATTTACAAACATTTTCACCGTATCTTACAAGCATGCAACATTTTGATGAATTGATTCACTCCATAATTATCTTCATCTAATATCTGAGCATGCAGGGACTCCATTGTTGTGTTTTTCATGTGGATTTCAATATCTTCCATGATAGGAAATCAATGTTGGTCTAAATGTTCTAGAAATTTGAAACTTTATCTAGAATCGGCTTATTCTCAAAATGTTTGGGGATATTTTAACATGAAATCAGCTACCCCAGGGACTATCTAATACAGTATAGCTTAACCGTATACTAAACAAATGTCCCAGAATTTATCAATATTTAAACATAGATCAGTCCCATCATTTTCTTTAAAACCTTCCTAAATGATGGGAAAAATAAGTTTAAATGAAGCAATTAACATACCACTTATTTAGAAATATCAAAGAGTAAAACGGAGAATTGCTAGTTGTATGACAAAACACTTATTTAACCTGTTATATTTTTCTGGAAAACTTTGTTACAGCTGAAATTCTGTAAGCATTTGTAAATATTTGTATTCATTATAACATGGTCGAAATTATCGTTATTACTGTTTTCTTTCTCCGGGGTTAATGTCACACCAACAACCAGGGTCATTTGGCTTTCCAGTTTTAACAGTAGAGGAAGACCTCAGGTATACACCAGGATAGAACCACTGACCTTCCCCGAGCTAGCATGTGAAATTTGATTAAAGGGGATACATATTTTATTGTATTTTTTGTTCATTTTGTTCCCCTTTGTATAAGATTATGGTAGTATAATTCTGTTCATTATATTTCAAACTAGTATATTATTGATCAGCTTTAATAAAATGCCTCTCTGCAGGCCTTGCACTGTTTTTGTTTTCCTTATTCATTAATGTTAATGCTGCAAAGATTATTTTCGCAATGTTTGTAGTACTATTCTAAGATTATTCACAAATTAACAGACAAAAGAAAAATTTCCTGTAGCTAACTTAAGTTGCACTCTTACCACAGTAGTCCTACAAATGGTTCTGGCTAAAGTCATTAAAATATGTCCCATGATTAGAACGAAAAGATAAATATTTTTAATATTACTATCATTCTGTAAATTACCAAATAGTTATGAATATAGGCTTATGGATATTGTTTTATGAAATATATATTTTTAAAGTTTTAGCTCACCAGAACACAAGGTTCAAGGTGAGCTGTTAGGATGGGTAGGGGTATACTTCGGTGTCTGACATCAACCATGGTCTTCTCCTCTGAAACTACTGGTCAGATTAACTTTAAATTTGATGTGTAGAATCCTTTTGATATTCTAACTGCAATTTGCTCATATTATACCAGTTGACCCCTTTTAGGAACTGCCAGAGCTAAAAAAAGAAATACATACCATAAAACAACTTTTTCTCATGAATCAATGGATGGATTATTACCAATCTTGGTTTGTAGCATCCTCTATCAAGTTTACTGAAATAAAAATGATTAGCCCCTTTTAAGGGTTGCTAGAGGAAAAAATAGATATACACATACTTTAAAATGACTTCTTTTCCTGAACCAATGGTTGGATCATCTCCAAATTTGGTCTGTAGCATCCTCTGGCCATTACCAATATTCAGTTGTAATACATTTTGACTGTTCTTTATCAAGTTTATTATTTATCTGTCCAAAAGTGTACCATTATTATCTTTTTGGTAACATACATTTATTCTGGTGAGCGATGCAGAGCCATCATTGCCCTCTTGTTAATCTTAAAAATCAAAAATATATATGAACAACTTATGTGTAATTATTTTAAATGACATGTGATTTTCATACAATATTAAGAAAATTATTTATGGTTTTATATTGTAGGGACCTCAATTTCCCTCAATATGTGTATTCTTATTACCAATGCGTTCTAAAATGTCAATAAAATTGTTTGATCCAATTGAACAAAATAAGCCCTTTCAGTGCTTAGATTCAAGGCACATTTAATACTTTTCATATACATAAGCGACATCCAAAAATGACCTATATTTTGCGGCCATATTGAATAGTTGGCATAACTTCGAATCGCCTTCGAAGTAAACATATCGGCTCTGGACATAATTGATATCGATTTATCTTACGAAGATGTAAGAGAATATTGAATTATATGTGTAGTGGAACTTTTACAATTGGAATATATTTGCATCGAAATTTAAGTGCCGTGAAACTCACTTCCTAGGTGGGACTACTTTCTCAGGTAAATTTGAAAGTCAATTAGCGATATACAGGTGAATCACTATTTTTGTGAACAGAAATATATTTACTTCATGGATTGGATTTTTGTTAAGAAATGTGTTTTGTTTTTATTTAGCGAGTGTTAGATTTTATAATAGATTTTTTATATTAGGCTGTCTTGTAAACATTAATGAACGTCTGATTAAGGTTAGTCACCTTTTCAGTTTATTTACTCCCCCATGACATTCATGAAACATTGTCGGAGGTTACAATCCTGCTAGAAATTTTGTGCCCATCAGACTGGAATTTATTTCACAGGAAGTCTCGCTGTCTGTTACTTCTATATGTTAAATTTTACTGTATTAGTTGTTAATGGTAGAAAATAGTCAACCTGTATTTTCTAATTTAACTTCACCAGTGTATTTCCGCCGTCCGGTCGGTCTAATTGCCGCAGGACACCGCAGGATACCGCAGGACACGTGAAAACTACCGCAGGACACCTCAGAACGGCTTAAAATGGCATCAAACACACATATCAACCTATAAAATGTGTCATTTTTTAAATATATTATTGATAATATTTATGTAAATACGTTTGAAGCCATTCATATATGCAGAGTTTTCGTTCGTTAGCATTCATTTATATATGCAGAGTTTTCGTTCGTTCACATTAACATACTTATTGATAGAGTCTAGACCCCTATCCAAATCCTATCCAAATCCAATGTGATAACGCTTTTTTATTATGTTTAATGCATCCCAAGTTTATATAACATTTTATGTGAATTATATATATTATATAATCTTCTTAATAAAATCGTGTACACTTGTACATATAATGGTCTCAGACTTACTGAATTGATTTGGATAAGAACAGTTAATAAGAAATAAATTAATTTCAAATTGTAGTATCATTATATAATTTGCATAGATTTCGCATATAGATATATGTCTCTGATTACGTTTGTATTGATTTTTTTGTCTTTGTTTTATTCACGTACTATTCATTTTTTATCATGTGCAATTTTGTTGTTAAGTTTGTTGTTGTTATAAAGAGACATCTCCCTGTTACACAAATAAACGTTGAAATTGTTTTATTTGTTTGAGTTAATCAATTATATTTGATAATTGCATATTGTCACATATAAATCTAACTGTTATGTCGTCCATTTGATCATATAGACCCCATTCAATTAATTTTCACACCCGACCACCCGACTATGACAATAAGCGGGATTCGCCTTTAATCATTGCAAACTGATCAATAAAATTTGCACTTTAATTTGAGCACGAAACGTCAATAAGCAGGATTCGCCTTCAATCATTGCAAACTGGTACAGTTTGCACTTTAATTTGAGCACGAAATGTCAAAACATAACACCATAACCAATTAATTAAGGCATACCCATATATATGCACTGTACATGTAATTCAAAAATCATACTTTCTTAAGTAAACAATTGCAAAATGGCTAGACATCAGTATAGGTGATAAATGTGTACAAAGCTAAAATGAATCAACATTCCTTTGACCGTCACATCAATATCCAACCCCGATTAAACTGATTTGTAGAACGCCCTCTGTTTATCTTAAATAATAATAATAATAATTATATTATTGATAATGTTTTCAGAAATAATTTTATCATATTGTTTTATAATGCCTTTTTAATATTTGCCATCCTTCCACAATTAAGAACAACTCGTTACTATATAACGAACGACAACTCTGTATATATAAATGGCTTCAAACGTATTTACAGAAACTTTATCAATAACATTAAAAAAATGACACATTTTATAGGTTGATATGTGTGTTTGATGCCGTTTTAAGCCGTTCTGAGGTGTCCTGCGGTAGTTTACATGTGTCCTGCGGTATCCTGCGGTGTTCTGCGGTATCCTGCGGTAATTAGACCGACCCTCCGCCGTCTTGTTCACCCACATTGCTGTTTACAAAAGCTAGGCAATCACAAGGTTGATTTTATGTTGTATGCCTGCTGATAGACTATATAGAGAGGCCAGACTTCCCTTCCTTAGGTTATGAGTCCAAATCCTATTGTTAAAATGATTCCTTCATACCTTTAATGTCCTTATTTATCTGATAGCAGTGGTTAGAATTCCAGGAAGTCATCATTCATAAGTAAAATTTTGATGGAACAAGGGTGTAGTGCCCATTACGCACAATACACATGCGTATAAAAATTCCACAACTTGAGTTGTAAAACCCCTCCCACACCCTCCCCCCATTGGTACTTCATGCCTCACTGTGTGTATAAACATTTCATTCCTGCCTGTGCCTATGGAGAGAAGATTTGTTCAAACGACTGTGCCATTTATGCATGTTTGTAGTATACTGCAGCCTAGGGCTTGCAGTACAATGTTGTCAAGAATCTGGAAAGTTAAAATTAAATTGCACCATTGATATCTGTACTTTGGTACTGTATTGGATTCAATGTTCATATTTTGTATTTTTAGTGTATCAGATCTAAGTCAATAAACTTACGGGTAAAAAGAAAAAAAGATACAGGTAAGCTGTTTATTCATTGTATTTTATATCATGCATCATATTTTTCCTCATTTTCAATAATTTATCTTTCACTTTAGTGGGATACTGTGAAAGAAGTTTTTTGTTGTTGTGGATTTATACTTGTATATAATGTATAAATAACATAATAACAGATTTTATGGTGTATCGCAAAATTATAAGCTGTGACCATGGTCCAGTCGTTAGTGCATTGGACTTGTAGCCTGGCGATCCAGGTTCAAATCTCATTTGTGGCAGGTTGTACATTTCTACGAAAATTTTACAAAAATGTTGATTTTCCTCCATATGTGGAGAAGCTGCTGGCTCCTTGTAGAAGGGTAAGTTAGTTCTCGTTATTGTACAGTTCAGGAAAACTTGTTAGGTGAACAAACTGCTGTATATAACTGAAAAATTGTTGAAAAACGACATTAAACCGAGGGAAAAAAATACATCTCAAAGTTATAATTATTCTCTCCTGACAGTCTGTGACATACCATAGTTAAATCTGATGCTAATTTACTTGCTTAATGTTTTCTGACATTGTAAATCCTCTTTTCTATATACACAATTTCAAGGATTTCACTAGAAATAAAAAATTGGGGGTCAAAAATGACCTTTTACTGATGATAATTTTAAGTGTCAACAAGATTTCCTTTTAATTTTATTGTAAATTTGACCATTCGGTGCAAATTCTCAGGAGTCAAAAGCTTTATTGTACTGATTTTTGAGTCAAAATGCTATTTTTAAAGGTCAAATGAAGCCCTTAGCTTACTTTGCTATTAACCACTTATGCTAAAAAGTGCTACCTCACTGGTGCTTTTTTAATCAGAATGATTTATTTGCAATTTATATACATTTGATTTATAATGTTTTTATACTGTATCATTGTCTTACCCATTAAATATGGTAATTAATGTATGCAGATTGTTGAAATACATTTATACAGAATGTACTGTGTTTGTGTTATGTTAATTTATTACTTGACGTTATGTTTTATATGTTCTACACATGTTTAAAGATGTCAATTATAAGTGTATGTTATGGTCCAATTGATGTGAAAGATTCATTTACAGGCAGTAAAATATCATGTTTAACATTCAGATACAAAATTTATTATGTTTTCACATTTTTATTGACTTACTTGTATGTTAATTGTTCTGCTGCCTGTTAGATTACTTTGTATGTAAATATTACAGTCTTTAAATGCAGTTATAGCCTACTTAATTATGAGGACAATTTTACCTAGAGAAAGTTGCCAATATGCTGATATTTTATTTAACTCATGACATTCTTTGTTCAACTTTTGATACACTATGGCTGTCTTAGATTACCCCTTATTATACTCATAAACTAAGTGGTTACAAGGGGTTTCATTGATTGATGATTACAAATCTTAATAAATATAATTCATATTTCATTTATCGGTCAGTACATATTTATTTTATCTTAAAATTACATTCCCCAGTGTCCATAGAAATATATGTATATATGTTAAAACAATACACCATATTTTTATAGTATTAAACATCCATTATTGCAAAATAGGGAAGTTTTAAATTTACTATGAAATTTGATGGAAATTAGTTTGTCTCTTCAAATTATCATCAGTCACAGGTCATTTTTTTGACGTCTTGTGAAAAACCCTGAATGTTTTAATGATTGTGTTTTGTGTTATGGAACTAAAATGTACTTAAACACCTGATCATATGTACAGTTGCTTTACATTGTTTTCTCAGTCAAAACTTCTGCTGTTTTTCAATGATGACAGTTACATGTATTGTCCTAAATATGACAGTATTGTGAATCCTATTAAAACAATAATTGAACAGGTGCTGTGTACCCCTGCGAAACACAGTTCTTATGATTAAGAACTGTTCATGAATTGTTCTAGAACATTAAGAACAGTTCAAGATCTGCTCTTGATGGTTGTTCAAGAACATTTGTACCTGAACTGCTCAAGAACACAGTTTAAGGACAGTTCTTGAATTTTCTAAGAACTCATAAAGTTCTTAATTTATCCTTGAAGTGTTCCTTGAACATTTTAGGAATCGTTCATGAAAATTGATGTTCCTAAAATATCCCACAACTGTTCTTAAATTATATTTAGAACAATTTAAGAGAAGTTCAAGAACATTTCAATTCCTTAAATGTTCTGCTGTTGGTCTTGAATTCATTTTAGAACAATTTATGAACAGTACAGGATTTCTGATGTTCTAGAAATGTTCTACAGTGTTCTAAAATTTATCTAAGTTATTAATAAAAAGACAAATATACCAGTAAATAATAATACAGGTTCAATATCAGTTAAAACATTAATTGATATTTTTTACGATTATCCTTAGGCCAAAAGGTCTTATGGTTTACAGAGATTCCCCCTGTGAAATGTGGCCATGGTCAGCCATGGTCAAACCTGGAAAAGACTCAAAATGTACATGGTTGACCATGGCTTACCATGGTTCATCATGCTTTTATGTAACAGGCCATGGTAAAAAAATCATCAGCCTAGGTTTAGATTTAAACCATGGTCAACCATGATTGATCTGTAATGACCATGCATGGTCAAAAGAAACAAACCATGGTCAGAAATCAGTAAAGTTCCACATGACAAATTAAACTATAGCTGATCATGGTCTGACCTATTTTATATTATGTATAAAAATTCAGCATTTAGGTCATAACTTAATATTGATAAGAACTTATTGTACTTAAATTTCTACATTTGTTGTCATAATAGACCCACAAATTTCATTTGAAAACTTATATTAAGAGACTTTTATTAATTAATTCGCACCGATTCTAATTTAATAAGATAAATGTATTGTAAAAGTAAAGAAAACACGGAATCAACAGCTAAAACTTGCTTAGAAAACTCATGTGTTTACTTCGTAGTGAGATGCGAAAATGTTTGAGTACGAAAACGAGGTGCGAAAATGCTCGAGTACGAAAACCACAACGCTATCGGCAAACTTTTGTTTACATCGTGGTGTAGTACAAAAATGCTTGATTACGAAATCGCTACTGATATTACTTCATTATGTACTGTATTCAAACATTCTGGGAATAGATTAGACTAGTTTTATGTTACTTCAGTAATTAAATGATTTAGACTGCCTATTCAAATGTTGGGGTTCGATTGGGAACATAAAGGCAAACGTCTGGATGATGCAGACTTTTCAAATACAAAATGGGGATGCCGTGATCAACGGAATTTACAGTGAGTGAATTTTCCATTATAAATTCATTTTTCTCTTTTGAATTAGACCTTTGCGTACTACTTTTAGTAATATTTCTTGAATAAACGTTTACACTGTACGATTTTAACTGTACAACGCAATATTGCCAACTTGTTGAACTGTTTTAAAGTCGCGAATACAGGTGACATTAATTGTACGTTGCAGTTGACATAAAAGCGCAAAATGTTACTACCGTACTATTTGATTACAATTTCTTATAGATAATCTAACTGTGTTACAAGTCCTTAAGTGAAAATTCACTTGAACACATTTGTCAATTTCAGAGGAGAAATGTCCTAAGAACTGAAATGTTCATAGATTAGACGGTAACAGTGGCCCTAAGAGTTCAAAATTATTCGAACAATATAGAAA
Organism: Lutraria rhynchaena; assembly: GCA_008271625.1. Taxonomy (NCBI): domain Eukaryota; kingdom Metazoa; phylum Mollusca; class Bivalvia; order Venerida; family Mactridae; genus Lutraria; species Lutraria rhynchaena. The sequence goes on from VIBL01000010.1 coordinate 5,099,301, forward strand.
ATGGATAAGAACCAGTCAGACTTACTATGTGGTAGATTGTTGGAATGCACCAAATGAAACTAAATGAAAGGAATAAATGAGTGCTCACCAAGAGTGAACTTCTTAACTAAACTGGGGATGAGAAAATTCCTGTCTTCTGGCGAAGTTGGTAGCTATATTCAGCTAGAGTCAACCCGTAACTGCTGACATATTCAGGAAGTGTGACACAAATAAGAAACTGACCAGGAATATTTCTTGTTTATTGGAACTGCTCTAAAGATCTTTGATTAGCTAATAGTTTCCATTTATAGTCAATGCTTTTTTCTTGTTGTTGTTGTTTGATAATGGTAAATCAATGTCAACCTAAACTTGGTTACAATTATGTTGTTTAAATAAGTTTTTAGATCACATTCTTAAATACATTAGTGTTGTATCTAGCATGGAATAGTGGGGCGGGCTGCCATGCGCTTTTTTAACAATCCTATGTTGCCCTTATCACTGCCACCTAAGTCTGAATATGCAAATGGATTTTCTACTAATAAATCTGTGCAGTAATTCAGTTAATTTTCCACTTTTTTAGATTACTTAACCTGCATTATAAGCTTTAATAAAACCATTTACCTAGCTGCATGTACATTATTTATGATGAGAAACAAAACCAGACTTTATAGATTTTATCAAACTTTGATTCAAAGCACACACTGCCCACATCAGCATTTAGTGCCCTGCCCAGTATCTTGTGTGCCCTGCCCTTTTTTCAGCCTAGATACAACACTATACATGTGAAATTTGTGCATATCAATGTATACTTAGCATTATAATTCTCTTTAGAGGCAATTTGTTAACAGTAAAGTCTATTTTGTTGACAGCAATTTTGTTTTGATGCTTTCATTAGGAAGACAATACATTCTGAGGACTTACTCGGCTATTACTAGTATGGAAGATCTTTCTTGTTTTCATTGTATTGTGTAAATATGCTATCCATAATTGTTATGTAAATATTTTTAATACATGATTTATACATCATTTATGTACCAAATATGCTTTTAAAGTTCATATTTATGTATATTAATATCCTCAATAGTCCAAAGATAGATGTTCACATTAAAAAGAATTTTTGAACTTTTATTTATTGTTCTTGAAATTTTCATTGGGGAAGTATATATGGCGATTTTTTTATGATTTTTCATTTAAAAAAATGTTAAATGATACAGAACTTTCCTTTGAGTGTAAGAACCACATGTATTGTTCTGGAATAGTTCCTGAGTAGTTCCTGAACTTGTGTTCAATAAATGATGTTGAATTGTACAAGAACATTTTAAGAAATGTTAAATGAAACAGAACCTTTCTTGAACTGTTTAAGAATTACTGTACTGGAACAGTTCCTGAGTAGTTCTTGAACTTGTGTTCAAGAAATGTTCTTAAATTGTACAAGAACATTTTAAGAAATGTTAAATGAAACAGAACTTTTTCTGAACTGTTTAAGAATTACTGTACTGGAACAGTTCCTGAGGAGTTCTTGAGCTTTTTAAGAACACTTGTTCCAGAACTGTTCTTGAAATAAAGTTCAAGAACATTTCTTGAACTTCCTTCAAGAACAGTTAAAGAACATTATGTTCTTAAAGATTTGTTTCACTTAACATTTCTTAAAATGTACCTGAACTGTTCTGGTAATGTTCAGGGGCAGTTCATGTGCTTTTGTACCTGAACAATCCTAGAATATTTCTTGAACTGTTCATGAAAATTTCGCAGGGGTATGCTTTGTATTCATTTAATATCTTATTCAGTAAAGACCCAAATAGTTCTTTTATCTGGCATTGATAAAATAAGTATAAGATTGTTGAACTGTTGGCTTGTAATTATATTTTTGGCTGTGAATACCTGATAGATTATTTGAAGTTTTCTGATGGTTTGAAACCAATAGTTTGGCCTAAAAGGTTTGTTTCCAGTTACATGCATAAAGAAATATGGATCGGTGGATTATGATTTTTTTATTATATTATATTGAAACAAACCTCTTTTTTAGGCTTTATATAATACAAATACCTTGTTTTGTCATGTTTATTGTGAGCTTTCTGAAAAGTGTATGTAATTGTTATCATTTCTATTTTGTATGTAAAGTTCATGATATACTATTATATGGAAAATAATAAATTTATTGATGTTGTCTCAAGCTGTTTTGCAAATTTTCTTTGACAATCTCTCCTGACACTATCTTGAAAGCTATTGCATGGATTTAATGTTTTTAATCAGCAGCATTTGCGTCCTGATTCTGGTGTGAATTTGAGAACTGTTGTACTTTAATAGGACAAAATTTTGTGTTAAATATAGTGGAGGTACAGACTTGCTGCCTGACTGTATCAATAACTTCTATCTAGAATTTCTTTTTATTGTGTGCCTGTTTTCATACATGTGACATTAAGTATGAAACACATTCATTGTAGTTTACTTTTTTAGGTTGCAGTTTGTTAAATGCGCATGTTATTGAATTGACTGGAGGTTTGCCAATGTAAATCATTTCTTGTTTACAAGTTTAATGGTGTTCCAAATTCCACATCAAGGTTTTCTGTGTCAGATGTATGTGTAACGTTTGTGGGTTGATGCTGTTTTGATTAGCTATAAAAGTCAATATTCTATTTGAGTTGCCTTTTTGTATCTCATTTGATTTTTATGCATTCATAAAATTCTGTGTACAGTGACAGGTCTTAGAGAATCTGTGTCAAGCTCGGTTGCATTAACTTACATTGTTCACAAATTGGAGATTTCTAGTGTTTATGAATCTCGATGATTCATTAATCTGAAATTCTTATCTATATCTGTAGCTCTTCTGAGAACAGGAAAATTAATGAGCCTGAATCTATGGTGTTCTAATTAATTATGTTTTATGGAATTTAATCATCAGATTTCAGTGTTTTTTCCACCTTCATGGGAAATGTGGCAGAGCCCCTAAAAGGGGAGATTAATAGCATCTTGATGGGAAATTAGGGGCGAAAGTAATATGACAAATATTTCATCATTTTACCACATTTTTATAGCAGTCTTTTATATTTGTTTACTGTTAGGTTATAGCCTTGATGGTTGCATACAAAACAGCTTTTCTACTAGCCTTGCTTTCCTGTGACAAATATCATCAAGAAAAATAAGATTTAACTGAAAGGGAATTTTTCATGGTTATTGGAAAAAAACATACATATCGGACAAGGGACTGAAATTTGACTTTCAGCCCCGAAGCACTGAGCCCCAAAACTGGATTTCACGAGTGTACAGCCTAGAAGAACTATCAAGTTTGATCATCAGCTAATTGCTCTAATTACCCAGGAATTATGATCTATGAATAATACTTGAATGTATTAAAAAATGACTTGTTATAACTTTTTAAAATATTGACTTTTAAAATGATCACATTACTTGGATTTATGAAATCCAACAAACCTCACTAAGTTTTTTTTTATAGCTGCCTGATCTCTGTCAATTTATTTCCATTTAAATGGTAAGTTTGATGCTTTATAATCAGTATTCTTTATAAAATAAAATTTGAGGTAAATTCTTAAGGAAATGATACATATGTTTGCCAGGAAAAGATAAGCCAAAGTTCCCAAATAAATGCCCTTCTCTAATCATAATGGCCCATACTCTTTCTTGACTCATCATAAATGTTTTAGTAATCCTTCAGTTTATTTCCAATGTGTCCCAATACATTTTTTTTAAAGAATGATTGGAGGTAATGAAAATAAAATGTAAACTTTTAAACAACATGTGAGTATTTATTAGAAAATATTTGGTAGTTAAATTCTTGTGTCTCATGAAAATACAAGTTTTCTCATGAGCTCAGTGAGTCATACTTGGTTCATAATGACCCACTAGTTCTGTTTTTACTACATTGATGTGCATTTATTGTCAAAGATGCATGTATTTAGAATGTAATTTTGTGTTGCATAACATGGAAATATTGTCTGTAATGCGTAACATAATTTTTCATTGTGGTTAGTTTCCATAGAGATAATTGAACAAAACTTGACTTGTTTATACCGAGTTGTTTTTCTTAATGCATTTGTTGCCCTGTAATGTGAATGTATTGGAAAAAACAAATAAAACCTCATGCCATGTAAATTGTCACACTTTCTAACAATGACAAATTTATTTGATAAATTGCTTTATGATTATTGTAGGGTCAAGGTTGAAAGTTAAGTGATCTTATTGCAATTTCAGTTGCAAGCAACCTGATTCCTGGAAATCTTTGGAAGAAATATTTTGCTCAATATGGCATCTCTTGACCAAATCTCACAGGTTGAAGTCACTTTTAGGAATCAAAGGTCAAGTCATGCCTGATCAAATTAGTGAACTTCTCACCGTTTGGAACTACTTTGTGGATATGATTACCAAAATAAAGATGTTAAATCAATATTACATTTACATGTCAAAATTCATGTACAGTTACACATATTGCACATTACCTTGTCATGTCTTTATTATTTTGCCATCTTAGAGACCTTATGTTATGATGTCTGATAGGCAAAGGTCCCTTAAGGTCAACTGGCAGCTGAACTGTTGTCAATGTGATGACAATGAACAACCTCTGTCTTAAATGTCAAGGTCACATTTAGTTAAAATTTGACCTCTAAATTCAGGCTTGCAGTTATTATATTGATAGAAATTTTTTCATCAAGAGCCAAACTACCAGTACGCAATTGATTAAGATTAGGCTATGCTAGTCAATCTGTGTGGATTTTTTCCTATTTCTTAGAAAGTTCAAGATAACACTAGAGATCCTTGTTGTCAATTATTGTCTAATTTCTAATGGACTGGAAGTATATGCATCATACTGACCTCAGGATGTATAATCTTACTCCTAAGACTGCTTATTATTGAAGTGACCAATACAGGGTATGTATGCAATCCTTCCAATTTCCCTCCTGTCATGCTTACAGCAGTACAGTGCAGTGCTGGAAGTCTCCTGATGTAGATAGATCAATTCTTGGAAATGTCAGTTGCAGGCAGGAAGCCTTGGTGTCTTGGGAGAATTTCTAGATATAAAGTATTGTTCCTGTCAGGTGTATTTTATGTCTTTTAGATGTGTTAGAAATCTTTTGACTTCCAAAATTGAGTTTCAGAATTAATGTGGCTTCCAAGAAATGTTCTAGGCAGTGACAATATTGATTATATAATTTTGAATGTTGGAAGCCATTTTATCATACAATCCCTATTGCAGTGGGAGTCTGGTTTATTTCAGAATTCCTGAGACAGTTATATCAAGCCCAACCACTGTCATTTACAATTTAACTCTAACTTTAAGACAAGCATTATGAAAACTCTTATCATGGCCAGATAAAGTTAGTTTTTGAAGGACTGTACAAGGATTTTTGATAATTTTAAAGTGTACTTTCAGTATTTATATGGTAATATGTCAGCAAATTTTTGCTGTAGTTAAGATCCCTTAACAAGTTATAATTATGCATATTTGGTTCCAAGTCTGGTGCAGTAAAAGTTTCTTGTTTGGTCTCAACACACTACTCAAAACAATATTTGTGCAGATGAGTTGCATTTATTCATACAATATCTATGATAGCAAATTAACATAAAATCACAAAATCGAAAATTTATAAATATAGTTTAGTAGAATAGTGAAAGCGTCAACACACAATGTAATGAAAGTACAAAATTACAACTTACATATACATGTGTACTTGTATCAAGTATTTAGCAACAGCACAAATAACTATCATCTACCCATCAACTAATTGCAATAATTTTCTGGGGAGAAATGACAGCATTTTCATTATCATCATGTGTTATTATTAAGTGATAAGTATTGTAACTAATGTTTTTGAAATCAGAAGCAACTTTTTGCAAAACCTTTTCAAAAATTGAGGTTGTATGTACGAAATGTGAGCTTGCAATCATTAGATTGATTCACACTACTATTAACTGGTCTTTTCATACTTATATGCTGGATGGACCAAACCAGTTTTGGTCACATGTGTTGAGAGGCTGGTTCTTGGCTATACCAAGTAACATAGAGAACAGAATATATTTTGTCATCATGATTAGTCTGCTGTGGTCATCACTGGTCAAGTAATCTCACAGTCATCAACTTACTGATTATGTTGTATTTTGGGAGTGTTCCCTTGAGATATTGACCAAAATTGTATTTTTGCTTTGATGAATTACTTCATTGATTCATCACTTTACTTTGTCTAGAAAAGTACCTTTAGTATTACTTGTATGGAGGACTTTAAGTTTATTATGTTCCTACCATTGAAAATGGTGGAGCATGTAGTATTAACCATGTCCATGCATGTGTGTGCATTACTTGATCATCAATTATTGGATTTTGAATAAATTTGGCTCAAATGATACCATAATGAGATGGTGTGTTGCAACGAAGAACCATATGGCACTTTGTGCATAAGCAGACATGGTTATTAGGTGTTTTTGACTCATAACTTGACCATCAATAATTGGATTAAAAAAGTATTAGGCTCAGATGATCACAATAATGAGGTAATGTGTTTTGTCTAAGAACCATGTCACTAGGTCCTTTGAACTATTTGCATAATCACTATTTGAGTCAAGGCATGGTATTAAATCATGTCTGGCTCATAACTTCACCAAGAATAATGGGATTCTAAAATATTCATGTCATATGACAGATTTCTTGTTTAAGTATGGTCAAAAGGTTTACATTCATCGTAATTGGTATCAGGAATTTATAATGTACTTCCAGTTTTGAATTTGAACTGAAATCATTGTTTATTATCTTGCAGACCCCATTTTACTGGTGGTCTTTAGTGCCGATCTGAGTTTTAGGCAATGATAACATACTTTTTATTTTGTGATTATGATTATGAAAATATCAATGAATACACGATTTCATTATAAACTAATTACCATTGTCATGCAAGTGGCTGAATTATTGGAAATGCACTCATGAAAATTCATGTTGTGATGATGCACTTCCAAGAAATCAGTTGTCATGTTTTTTAGGATCACTTGTTCTCTAAGTCGTCAATTTATTAGGTTATTTAGGTGAGTGATGTGCCTTCATGGCCCCCTTGTTAAAGTGTTTTTAGTGTCTTCCAAAACTTTCTTGTCAAATGTCATGGTCATTGTGAAAAGTGTCAAACACTGAATATGATGAAAAATTTTCAAATACCACCAAATGGGCCTCCAATTAGTCAAGTGGTTATGGTCTCTGACCCATAATTACTAGCCCCTTAGCTCTGTGAGTTTGAATCTCACATGGGGCCATATTTCAGATGTGAAGAAGCTGTCCAGCTAGCTTACGGGAGGTTGGTGGTTTTACTCAGGGGTGTTTGGGGTCTTCCTCCACCACTAAAGCTGAAAATCTCCAAATGACTCTGAGAAAAAGGAACAACCAGCAAGCACCAAAGGTTTCTGTCATTTAGTCGTTAATCACTAATTTGTGTGTCATGTTAATTTTCTTGGATATAACATGGTAAAAGTTTTCTATGTCATTTTGAAACTGCACATTTATGGTTCAAGTAGCAAGTTTAGCTTTATGAAACTAATTGTACATTTAATGTAAGTATTAGTTTGTTCCATTTGGGTTTATTTGTGCGTTTTAGGGAAGGAATATTGTCATCTAAAACTTCGGTGAACATTGCAGCTAAATACTGAGAAACTTGTGTTCCCATCCATCTAATTTCCTGGAGCCATTTATATGTCTTTGCATTTAATTGAAACTAAGAGGTTTTGAAATTGTCACTAATGCATAATTTATATCTATCCATCATATAGGATAAATGACACAGATGGGAATATGTTCTAAATGTTTATTTCATGACCCACTATGACTTCATGTCTGTTGTTTGGAGAATTATAGTACTAATTGCATGTCATCATGTCTTGTTTTAGATCTATTTTAACTAATACAGTCTGAGAAGTATGTTTGTGTCTCAGTTACTTAAATAATGCATTATTCCATCAGCTATCTGTAATACACTGTGTACAAATCAGTCATTAGTAATGTATTATGGTGGCTTAAAAGCTTGATGCTGTAGGTCTTAGTTGTCATCAAATATTGATGTGGTTCATATGTGGATACATTTATTGTTGACTTTCATATATGTCAAATAATGAATACATGTCCCTCAGGGTTGAGACACTACAACTAAAAGAGTGATTTTCTATAGTTGTTGATAATCAAAGTATTTGGTATGAATTCTTATCTCTCCTTGTCACATTTCTTGGTTATTGATAATTATGAGACATTGTTCCATTTGTAAAGGGATATTTCCTCTATTTGGAAGAACTGATGCTGTGGTGAATGAATGATAAAGGAGACTTTGACTGTCCATGTAGTCTCATCTTGTAATCAATAGGTGCAAATTACCAAATATTCCCAAATAAATGCCCTCTGTGGCTTCATTTGTTACTGATTCTTTTTTCATTTTGTGAGTTATTGTTTGTACAAATTTTTAAGGGAATGGGTGTTACTTGAAAAAATATTTAAGTATTTATGCAGAGTTTCAATTTTTTTATTTTTCTCCTAAAGGGTTGTGGTGTGCTTATTAGACCGTATTTGATACTCTTTTACAGCAGTCGGTGAAGTGATGGCAAACACTGGACAGTTCTTTGATTGATTAAATCTTTTATTACTTGGTATCACCAGATTCCTGTATAAGTATTGGTCAGTGGTGTTTTCAGGGCGATATTCGTGTAGGTAGTAATTGGATTTTTTGCTTTGTTGATAACATTGAAAGCACGCTTGTTATTGACTGCCATTCCTCTCATCTCAGTTTTGTTCCTCTTGTTTTTCCTGCTGATTAATCTGTTTCCACATGAATGACTTTGGTGCTGATTGATTTAGTGTTATGTTTTTAGGTATGCCTGGTTTCTGTATTTTGATAATCTAACTTTGCTTTTATTTCACAGCATAAAACGTTTTCCGTGAGTATAATTACTGGTATGTATTCTTGGGAAGATTATAGGACTTGTATATTTCAGTATAAAACATTTTGTTCTGAATTTTAAAATTTGCTACACAATTATGAAGATGATTGTCTGATAAATGTTTATTTTTCATTTAATTTAAGGTTTTTATTTGAATCTTCTTACTTTTATTTACCAAGAGAATTGTTTCCTTGTAAATGGAAATTTTATTCAAATCAATGATATTTCCATAGCAATAAAAGAAGCATTTAGAACTGTTCTTGTTAATTTTCTGCCAGTTTAGAACATCTAATATTCTTAAGGTATGAATTAGTGAATGTTTTGTTTCTAATTATTTCAGAAAATAAATGAATGCATTGATCTTTACTGCTGAAATTCAAACATAAATTTCTGTTTTTGTCTCTGTTAAGTTTGTTTTTTGTTTGTGAAATTAATTTTGTCAAACGGAATGGAAAATTCAGGAAATGTGGCCTCACTTTGGTACATTTAAATTGAAATTTTGATTAAATTTTCTAACTTGAAGTTTTTCTGAAAAGACATTTTGGTGAAAGAATAGGGTTGGATGTGTTCCTGTCATATTACTTCAGTACCTTGTAAGTCAGTAAAAGAAATTGACACTTAGGATTGTCCATAATAGTTTTGTCAATTTGAAGTTCTTGTTACAAATTCGACACTGAGGGTATTCTGAAGTATTACATAAAGTCAGCTGAACATAGATGTGGTAAAAGATTGATGATGGATTGGTTGTGTTTAATGTATACACTCCTGATGTTGTTTTAGTTTGTCATATGTAATATTATAATCATACATCTAAGGTTAAATTACAAGATATAGTGTACATCATTATCTTAATTGTGTACATCTTAATTGATATCTACAATGTATGGAAATTTACATATTAATCACAATCTGACTGTTACCTGGAAAAACCACAGTATGTCAAATGCTGCGCAGGCAGTGTTTTTGTACAGTGTATATGGATATGTTTAGTCTCTGAAATACCATCTTCTATTGAATATTCATAAATGCCCCTCCCCCGATTAGTGCAGTCATCCATTTTTAGAAAACAAAAAAATCAGGACTCACAAAAAATTCTTTAAAACTCCTTCAAATGCATTCATTGTATCCCAAAATTGCTCAAAAATAAGTTTGTGAGTTTAGAAAAATCAATGTCCTCTGGAGCTTTTATTGGGGTTTATTTGGTGAATTGTGCATGTTTGTGAGATCTTATAGGTACAAATTGTTGTTTAATGTAGTTGTTACCTTTTACATGTAAAATATGGTTCATTAACCGTTGTGACATTTGTAATAAGATATGTAGAAATAATTGATATTTGCTTGTACAATTGATTATTGTTTGGCCAAACTTTGTAAAGGTCACTTACCTACAAGTTTACTGATGTAAACATTTTATAGACCTCATGTATATTGTTACTGATTATTTTTTATTGCTATTAAGTTTTCTCTAGCGTTGATTTATCACATGAGTAGGCTCTCTAGAATAACATACCAGTAACATTCTTATAGAATTGATTTAACAAAGCCTTTTAGTATTTTAAGATCATTGATGTACTTAAAGCAGATTCTGGACACTACTCAAAACATCCCATTAAAATCCTGCCAAAATGTCCTTGATCAAAACTGTGTAGAATTCATGAAACTTGAAAATGTCTTGCACATGAATAATGCATTTACTTGTATTTTGATGTAATCTAAATATGAACTTGTAAGTATTTATGTACTTGAAACAAACCAACATTTATGGTTTGAGTGTTGGAATCAAGTTGTTATATCCCTGGAAGTTATATTGCTGTGTGATATCTTAGCATGATGTTGTAGCACTAATTAATCCGTATTTATTTATGGGACTTTAAACCAATACTGGGTGTGTTTGTTGTGTTATCTATTCTTGTTGCAGTCATTAGTGGACTGTTATCATTGTAATTCTATCTAGGGTTATCTACTCTTGTCACATCCACTATCTTAGTCATTAAACAGGTGGAGATAATGTAATAGTTATGATGTATGTGAGCTGTCAGCTTGTTTGTATACAGTGTTTCTATACATGCACTAGTTATGTGTGCGTATTGTATCATGAGCTGTCTGAGTGCCAGCTGATACATTACCGGCATCACTGACCACACTGACCAGGCATGATATCTTCTTTTATGTAAACTATTGAATATGGCTTCTTACTTGTCATCTATGTGTATGAAGGGATTGGTGTCTGATTAGTAACCTTTCCTTTCCCACCTGGGCAAAACAAAAATCACTGGAAGCTGTCCATCTAGCTTACAGAAGGTCATTAGTTCTATCCAGGGGAATACTATTAGGTTCCTCCAGTGTTTAAACTGAAAAAATCACCAAATGACCCTGGCTACTAGAGCAACATTAATCCCCAGCAAATAAACCACAGTGATGTTTTATGATTTAAAACAACATAATGCTAAACAGAACACTCAAGAAAATCTCTGTTGTCAAAATTCCACAAATTGTGACTCTTATGATTCAAATGTTGGGTGGCTGCTTCATGCAATCTGTATGTTCTCTGAACAGTTTGAACCACCAACAAGTTGTGTATATTGAGATAAATCTGTGTTGAAAGTTATGCCTTCAGGGGACTTCCCCTGTTGTTGAACTTTACCAAATTAAGTTTTTTTGTGAGGTTGTGTGAAGGGGTTATTAAATGACAAGGTTAATTAAATCAACTCATACCATGTAATTTTCTGCTTGATGTACAAGTAGGTTTACGATTTCAGACACTTCATTTTTATTGTGATTTTGTGTTCTTAATTCATTGCATGGTTTTATTGTGAAAGTTGATATCATTGGCCAAATATGTGGTTGTGATTCATTTCAGTGTGCACATTTTGTTAATGTTTTATAATATTGGTATAAAAATAGCTACAAAATAAAACTAAATTCAGTGTTGTAACAAAATATCTTGAGGAATCGATGTTTGGAATTCCAAGCCTGATTGATCGTATTGGTTGTTTGAATGCATTTGATTGAGTACCAAATAACCCTGTATGATGACAAGATAGTCCTGATAACAATCTACAATTAACTATTTTTCTTACTTGATAGCTTGCTTGAGCAGGACATGTCTGAAATTTCAACAAGTTGTGTCTAAAATGTGAAAGACGGGCTTTGAGAATTGTATTGTTTGTGCCATTCATTGAAGATAAATCTTTTCTCTGTGTTGATATGAAGTATGGTCACTTATCTAAGTCTTCATCTCTATAAGAGAAATACAACTGAAATGGTTTAGTTGGATTGTTGTGATTTTTCAATGGATGTTAATTATTTTTATCAAAAAGAATATCAATGTATGATAATATAAAATAGATTAAATGAAGTGGTTGTCGATAATTAATTATACTACTTCTTTCTATGTACTGTGTATTAAATCTATCTCAATTGTGTTATAGTGTGTGTGTGTGTTTACTATAAGAGTACTATAAGTGAAGTATTCAGGTTTGGTTAATTTCAAGCCAAGGAATGTGTCATATTTACTATTACAGTTAACATTGAAAAAGATAGAGCATTCCTGTAGATAAGTTTCTGAGATTTTTGCCTGTTTATCAATTTTTCAGTCATATTGACATATTCTTACTTCTTGATTTCTTCACTAGGTTATGAATCATATAAATAAGTAATATTGAATTGACTTTGAAAGCTGAGGAAAATTTAGAATATTCTATGGTAGACCTGGGAATAGAAATAGGCAGTGATGCTATAGAAACTGGATGCTTTATGTTTTTATTGTCTATATGATATGTGATTATGTATATTAGTTTGGAACTCTATTGCATACTTATTGGTATATTGGTTCAAGGCAGTTCAATACAAAGATTAATATTATATTACTTGTAGTCGAGAGTGATGTTAAAGTGTCTGATGATAATTTGCTGGAATGATTTTTTTGCACATATCTGTTAGCTTGTACTTAATATATTTGTAAGCATCTATTTTTTAAATGGTTTATGGTATATCATGATGTATTATGTTCTTGTATAAAATGTAAGAAGTGTCCTTCAAGGCCTCTTTACTCCTAAAACGAACAACTATGATGAGACTGTTATTTCAATTTACAAGAAGGCTAAATGCTCTTATTTGATTATTTCAGTGAGTGTTCCTAGCGATGATGTACAGAATGCTTACATAGTTGCTGTGGAAGAAGATGCTAAAAGACGACTAGAGGAACTTTTATACAATCACAGTCTAACTCCGGTTGATATGACCCAACATGTAGTTGGGGAGAGTCAAAGTGTTAGCAGTGAGCACCCGAGTTCCACTACGAATATACCTGATAATTCTGTACAAAAAACTGTGTTACACTCCTCAATGCCTTACATGACTCAGTCTGGTCACATGACCAATGGGCATGTGGAAATGTCTGAGATTAATGGATACAAGGAGAATGATGGGAAAAAAGGAAAAGGGAAAAAAGGAAAAAGGGCCAGTACCACAAGCAATGAAACCCCTATGATTGACAATTTACTTACTGAAAGGATGAATAATAGTCAGAATTCAATAAATAAATTTGGAATGGATGATAGTTATGATGATATGCATAGTTCGATAGAATTCGATACTGGACCTCATCGTGAAATGGCCATAGATGTGCCAAAGAACTTTCATGGGGCTGCTAAGACCCCTCCTAGATTCCCATCTTCACATTCATCTCCGCGTTCTACTCCAACAAAAGAAAGTGCTAAAAATGGAAAAATGAATTCTAATATGCCTCATAGTGAGGAACAAATGGAGAGAATTCGAAAGCATCAAGAAGAGATAAGGAAACGCAATGAACGTGAGGAAAAGCGATTAAAAGAGCAGGAATTCTTACGTGCTTCCTTAAGACGTTCTGATAAAATGAAAGCATTACAAAAAGAACGAAAGCAAACTGGAATAGACAATACCGCGTATATGGATAACGATGATGATGATTCGGGTGGATTTGAAGAAGGTTATGTCAGTGGAAGACATACACAAAACAGTCGAGATTACATGAAAAGGAACATGAGTAAGTGTACTCTGATGGTTTATGTCATTTTAGTGTTATATAATCATTACAATTCTACACTGACTAAATTTAATTATGCTTGATCAAAAATCAAAAGCTTATTGGCATCACCCTGAAGCCTTCTGTCCGAAAAATGATCACTGACCACTTATGAAGATATTTGACCATGAAGTTTGCTTGGTTAGTATTTTCACAATCCCAAGTTAAATTAAAGATGTCTGATCATCTGACCTGTTGCTTTCCTATCATCAACTATATGACCTTACAACAGATGTTAATGTAATGTCTGACCTGGTTGCCTACTGTTTCCACATATTTGTTACAAAATGTGCCTTCTTGGGAAATTAAAATGATATTGGTTAAGTGCCTGTGACTTCAATTATCCAATGTTTTCATCTTATTGTCTGGGCTTCAATTCTTTTAAATTAGATTTTCTTGAAATTTTCTTCTTGATACAAATATACCATACCCAAAGACATCTTCCCAATACTTTGTCGAGGTTTTTTATCTTCTAAATTTGATAAATTCATTTTCTTCAATGGATAAAGAAATATGATGCTAAAGTGAAAGGAATATCTTAAATTTCTTGGGAAGTTTTTATTTAAATGGCTTCCCTTTTGTGTGATATATTTCAGTCTGTCACACTCTGTCGGGGAGCTTGTGTTTTCAAACTATGCATACAAATCACAGTTTTATGCAAATTTTGAAGATTTTTTCCCTTTGTTCTAAAATTTTGTAATCTTTGAATTAGTTAGGATTTATTTATTAGTTTGTCAAATACTGTCTGGGGTGTATAACATTTCAAGGAGATTAAATTAGGCATGAAGTTCAAACTTGCAAATTTTGAAGTTGAAAACCAGTCAATTTAATTACACCTGAGAGAGATGGTATTTTCTACATTTTTTTATAATGTTTTTCAACTTGATGTGGAACTCTTGAAAGAGAGTTTATAATTTAGTACCATACCATACATTTTTTCACTTGGATTTAACATGGTGACTTTTCCTGCTTCCATGATGGAGGATAACCTCAGGCATACACTTGGGTAGAACCACCTATCTTCTGTAAGCTCGCTGTACAGCTTCCTCACATACAAACTTTGATTTGTTCATGATGGAATTTGAACTCACAGTGGTGAAAGGTTGTGATTACTAGTCAGAGACCATAACCACCCTACCACAGAGGCCCTTTACTAAACATTTACATCCTCTGTGCTGGTAGTATGGATGGCTGATTAACTTCTTCTTTGGTCAACTTTTTTCTTATTTTGGTCAACTTGTACCTTCTTTGGTCAACTTGTACCTTCTTTGGTCAACTTGTACCTTATTTTGGTCAACCTATTCTTTATTTTGGTAAACTCGTACCTTATTTTGGTATAAAGTTTTTACTTATTTGGTCAACTTGTACCTTATTTTGGTCAACTTGTACCTTATTTTGGTCAACTTATTCTTTATTTTGGTCAACTTATTCTTTATTTTGGTTAACTTGTACCTTATTTTGGTCAACTTGTACCTTATTTTGGTCAGCTTGTACCAGTTGATAGGTATACAGTGGATGCACTCATCATTGTGTTACTGAGCTAAAAACCTCAGAATTTATGAGCAATGCCTTATAAACTAAGGCACTTTTATTTTTTTTCTTTGTGACATGTCCACATTGATATTATAAAGTATAAAACTACAAAATTCTTTCATCTTTAATAAACTGTATAAAAGCTATAACTTAACACTTTGTGTATAGATAAATGCTAACCTCTCTTTATTGCAATATGCATATTTAATGAATGAACTAATGGAATATGCAATCATATCTTGAGGCTAAATGTGTAATGAGTAGAGTGATTGTTTTACATGTGAACAACAATCTAGTCACTGAGGTAAATCATTGAATAAATGTTCCCAATCTGTATCTTGTATTATTCATTGGACTGGTACAGTCAGTATAGTATGTGTAACAATAACTGGCCTGGATTGCTGTTGTACTGAAATTGGATATAATTTAATGGGAACCTCCCATATCTTTGATAATGTATACACTGCCCACAGCCCTTGGTTAAGCAAAGTACATCAATAAATTATTCTACATTAAAATCCTTTCACATTTGTATTGTACTCCTAGGGTTTGACCTTTTTGAAGTAATGGCCTGAAGGAGTTTCTTCTTAGGCTTTGGAATCCCTCTTGATTTTTTTGCTGGGGATGTTGAAGCACCTGTCTTATTCTGCAACCCTATCTGCAAGTTTTCTAGATTGACCACACAAACAAATTGGGAAATTTATGACTTTTGTTATCACCTAGAGGCTTGAGTCACACTAACTTGACTAAGCTAATGTTGGCACAATCATTCGCTCTGAATTGAATGGTTCTGTTCATTCAAGAAATTTATAATTGAGTATTTACTTTCTTTTTTTCTTTGAATTGGTATTAATTTAATTTTCATTTCTCTCTGGGTATGAAAATCAAGTATCCACACTGAATATCCAGCTTTTAAAACAGGTATTCCTCCTGAAATTTTAGGATCCTTGCCCCCCCCCCTCCGGGACGCCATTAATGTTGAACCCTGACTCTGTATAAAATCCAAGATAATGAAGCATGGACGTCGGCATATGATGATATCACAGAATGGACGTCATTCTGAAGATATTGCAGCACATTAGTTTGATATCAGTAGTTATCTAATTAAAAGTACATGAATTTACATTAATTAAGTGATTCTTTAAAATATGTTGGATATCTAATTTTGGCCTAACTTTATTTAAAAGTTCTGTAGCAAAAAAAGTTTTCGTTCACCATCTTTTCTTACAAAGTGAATATATTATGATTTGAATTATTCACCTTATGAATGTATAAGTAAATCTCTTGTCACCTAAGATGCTCTAGCTGCAATTGTGACATTAGTTTACTGTTCTCTGAATTACAATAATAACGATGTAGAAAATGAGAATGAAGTCTTTATGGTTTAATCTGATTCTTGCCTTGTAAAAAAGTAATTTACTGACAGTTCATCTTGTCTACATACTCTCAGCTGTATTCTGAAGATTGTCATTTTGTTATCTGATTCATTACTTCAGATGATTGTTCTAGTTGATACTGCAGTAATTATAGTGAATCATTACTCTATATGGTAAATTAGATGTGATATAATCAGCTTCAATGCTTTACTGAGTAGTTAAAAGATTGAAGCTATATGTAAGCAATAGCTTGGAAATGTGCTGCTTGTCAACAGTGCTGAAGATTTCATTTACAAGTGTTTCTCACATTCAACTCTGATGCATGCATTATAACTTCTAAATCGGATCATTTAAAATCATCAATTTTATCAACACCCAAACATTCTGGCTGCCATGATTGTAGTCAGTTTTACATATTTTTGTGAAGTATTTCAACTTCTTACACTCTTTTTTGGCCTTTTTTCATTTCTTTCTTGATATCCTAGCCAGCTTTCAAATTAAAGAATAATTTGATTGTGTGGTTCCTGTATTGTGTACAACATTTGTTGATTGAT
Organism: Lutraria rhynchaena; assembly: GCA_008271625.1. Taxonomy (NCBI): domain Eukaryota; kingdom Metazoa; phylum Mollusca; class Bivalvia; order Venerida; family Mactridae; genus Lutraria; species Lutraria rhynchaena. The sequence continues at coordinate 5,116,721 of VIBL01000010.1, forward strand.
CAATTTCCTATCTTGAAATAGAAGACAATGGGGTGATGTTATTGTGTCTGTTTTGTCACTTTAATTTACCAAGTCAGACATTCCCTCGATAATTCAAACAAACCATTATTGACACTTGTGGGATTTTTTTCAGAATTTTTTGTACTTTCTTTACTTGTTGATAGGATGAACATTCCAATTTCAGCGAGAAGACGAGCATTCATGTTACTTGATCAGTTTATTTGTCTCTCACACATGATCCAGTTAGAATAGATGTACTCCTGAATGTCTTGTATTCATTGTCTTACATTGTTTTTGTGTGTAGTTTTGTGTCTGTTGCCATTGATTACAGAGTGTGACATGCTTGCATTAACAATTCTGTGACCTGATGGCCTGAAATTGTTGTTCAAGAAACTCAGATTGACTGTAACATTCTCAAATCAAGATGCTATTGTACAGCTTCTGTGTTAATGTTACATTTGATTGTCAGTTAATTAAGAAACAGTGAGAAAACTGATCCTTCTAAGGTCCAAATGGTTCATCACTTAAAGGATTTCTATTATCGATAATGTACTTGTTGAGATACTGAGGTAGAAAGCACTGTCTGTATTCAGCAGAACATACTTGGTATTCTTTCAGTGTGATTCATTAAGTATCACAGGAAGTTAGGAAATGGCAAAAATAAATTCTTTGAGGTTAGAGAATGGCTTTGCCCTGACTCTGAGACAATATATAAGACATAAATAACCTTTGAGTAGAAATGTCTGCGTGACTTGGAGACAATAGACCTTAGCTTTGACCTTTTAGTTTATGTAGGAGGTGATCAGTAAAGTGAACTACATTTCTTGATGAGAAAATAAGGAAATTGATTCTGCTAGCAGGGTAAATGGTTTAGACAGGTTGTCAAAATCATACTGTTTAGCTGTATGTTTAGTGCTAACTATGACAATTTTGTTTTTGTCTGAATCAATGTTCTGTTTTCTGTAGCATCAGACAAGTGGGTGTTGCCAAGTACTGTTGGTCAAACATACTGCACTGTAATATGATGCATTGTATCTTTGTAAACACTGTTTTTGTTTTACCTTACAGGTTATGATAACGTTCTTGCAACCTTACAGCATATCAGTAATAAAGTTCATTCACATGATGGCAAGGAAAAAATCAAATTTCTCACAAACTTTTTTGAGCAGAGACAATTCCAAAATGCTGTGTGTGTTCATCATAAAGTTTTAGATGTGAAAACTCGGAATCCTCCGGTGCAATGTACATGCTCAACCTCACAAGACTTGAATGATGAGTGTGCTGATGTGCTGTGTTCTGTTCAGAGTTTGGAATCAGCTGAATTGCTCACTATTTTAACCAAACCTCATATGAAGGTGAGTATGACCATCCTTAAAAATATAGCCCAAACCTTTACAGTGGGTAGATAGGTAGGCATTTTTATTTACATTATATGCTTGTATTGGAATGAAAAACTGGACTAAAGGGGAGTTTTGAATGAGTCAGTCGCACAACTGCAAACCAAAGGATTTTTAAGGATGGCTGAACTTGTAGTTTTAAATTCTTGTATTCGTGTTCAGCTTTTCTGTCTTGACGTCATTACTTTGGCAGTATCTGTCTGATACCTTTGTGTTCTCTTGTCATTTCTTTAAATTTTACTTATCTCTCTATCTGAAGTTATTTCCCTAAGCTGTCTACATTTACATGTACTTGGGTGTAATATATCAGCACTTCTCTTCTTGTCAGCTCAGTTACCTATTTTGGACAAAAGCCTCAAAGAAAACATCAATGTATATTGAATGCTTTATAATGTGAATAATTTCTGAAAAGTCCTGATGGTATTAATTGTATGTACATTTGATAGGCTTGTATCTCTGTCAGTTTGATTGCATCTCTTACAGTATACAGTTACCTTTACCATGGTTTGATTTAATTACAATATCATGCCTTAGCTATTATAAAAGTATGGAAGACAATTACAGGTGCTTGTCTGAGAAATTTTATTTGTGTGACAACTGAATGCTGTTGTAAGTGTTAAAGTTTCAAGTGAAGACATGAGACATTGTAAACTGGTGACATAATGAGTGGTTATATTATCTGTTTAGGAAGTTAAGTACTGGTATTTAGTTCCTACTTGGTTCAATTTGTTTACATCATTATAACAGGCATTTACCAAAGTAAAATGTAGTTCTGACTATCATCATTTGTTTTGTATTTTTGAATTTATTCAATCAAGAGAATTGTTTTTTAGACCACTTGAGTGTTTGTAAAAAATACTAATACTCCTGATAATGATCTTAGTTCTATTTGCTTATAAAATTTATCAACTATGTACATAGTGTAATTGTCATTTAATGAATTAAAGTAATGGTTTGATTTATATTCTAATTTATAGTATGCTTTACTACAATATTTTTAGTATTGTTTCAAAATTCCTGCTGGCAAAAAGATTCACTATATGTGCAAATACCTTAAATATGGAAGGTTTTACATACATACTTGTAATTGAAATCTTTTACTCTATAGCTCAGATTTATTCTCTAAGGTTTAGGCAGTTATGCACAAAGAAATGAAAAAAACCACCATTGTCAGAGCTGTATGCTTTCTTTGATTGTCTGCAGAGCATGTATTTGTTTCACCTTGTCAATAGATGGATATTTGTCTGCAATATTCGCTTTTAGCTTTGATAAAACACCCCTTATCTGTCAATATTCCACTGAAATTTGTTGATATGAGACTCCTTTAATCCAATAAATGTTGATATGAATTGCCTTTTTGTCTGCATTAGAAGGCAGGAATCAGTTTTTATAAGACCACAATCTGGAGTTTAATTAAATATCCGTCTAAATTTCCTGCTAAAAGATTCTGTGATCAAAATGTGAGTGTTTCCATTCCAGTAATGTTACTGAACTAGTCCAATGTTCATTTGTTTGTTCCAGGCTTGTATTTTGAGTTGTGTCCTTTCATTATGTTATATTTTAGGTTAGCGTAATATCATTCCATTACTTCAGCCACTTTTTTTTTTTTTTTTTACATGTTTAATATAGTATACAGTATTTCGGATCTTTAATGAACGAGTTCAAAAACTTTTGTAATACACTGGAATATTCCAAACATTAAGCTTATTTCTTACTGTCCTGTGTGCATGAATTGTCAGATTTAATTTAAAGTATGCTTGGAGGTCCATAAAAGTATTTTTCTAAAATGTTTGCAGTATCCTGGTGCTGAGAGATTTAGGGAAAAAATAAGTGACCCAAATGTTGCAACTTCATCTCTGTGTCAGGTTCATATCGAATGTGTGAATTGTAAACATAACCCTTTTATTGTGAAAATCTATTGACTAAAGAATTTTCTATCATACAGTATATAGTAGATACTTACACATTTTTTCTCTCATATAAAAATATTATCACACACAGGTAAACATAATGTTACAGGTATTTAGGTCATATTTATTTGCACAATCCAGCTAGATAAATAAGTGTTATATGTTTGTGAGGTCAACTACATGTCATATACACTGAAAAGGTACGAAAAAGTACAATATCATAACAATTAATGCATTGTATACAAAATGATAGAATATTTCTCCTACAATGTTAATTACTCAATTCATGATCCTGTCCTTAGACAAAATTATGTTTTCGTTTTATCTACAAATTGACTATGTGCGTGTCTTTATGTAAAATCTTGTGACTAGTAATTATGATGTATCTGTTCAGAAATATTCCTGTCTATCAGCAGATATCTGGTAATCATATGAAAATCTGTCCACCAAATTATTAGGAATGTGTTTAAAATTGTGTTAAATTTAGAAAGATATGATTTAGAATTGCAAAAGAAAGAATGAACAAAAAATGCTACCGCCACTGAAGTATGATTCATTGTCACTTGTTTTATCCATTTTAAGATTCAAGGAGTGTCTTTTATGATTCATTCACATTTTAAGTCATTTCTTTTCTACACATTCCTCTGTGTTGATTATGTATCTTTTTAACTACCTTATGTTGAATAAATGTTGACATAAACCCTAATTTGAATGCCATTTCAAATGATAAAATGTAGATTTTGCTTGGAGCAAGGAGCATGAAAAATGTTAATTTTAGTCACAATAAGTATGTCCCTGCAAAATACAGTTGACACAGAATATAATATAGTTCACTTGTAGATATGTCCCCCTTGACTTTGCCTTATCAGTGTTATTCCTTGAGAATCTGATGTGGCTTTGATCCACATAAATTATATTTTGCTCTAACCCACATACTTGTTACTTGTAGCTCTGTTCCACAAAGTATGTTGCTCTGATCCACATATATGTTGCTGTAACCCCCATACTTGTAGCTTTGGTCAACTTTGCACCAAGTCATCATTTTTATTCTGATACATTTTTTTCTCATTTCAGAGTTTATTATTTACTCATGATTATGTTGCTAGTAATGAAATCAAGTCAGCAGCCAATGATGAAGATCCACCAGATGAATTTAACAATATCAACATTCCTGATGGTACTGCTAGTGTGAAAATTGTACACTTAGATAAAACTACTGAGCCTCTGGTTAGTATAGTTAATCAATTAGTTTTGAAATGCCATTGTTGAATTTTGTTAAATTTATGGTTTCTGACTGGTAACCATTAGACCTTCACATCTGTGAGTTCAAATCCCACAAGGGACCAGAAAAAAATCACTTGTGTGGAAGCTGTCAAGCTGGCTAACTGAAACTACCATTAAAGCAGGAAAAACTTCAAATGATCCCGACTGCTGGTACGAATTTAAACCCCAGAGAAAAAAAATGTTGGAAATTGTTATGAAATTCATGTGAAATCTTTGTAGTATTTGTGTAATGGATGAAGTGTCATCCTCTTAATATCTAGGTTGAAGATTTTAAACCCAGATCATGCATCTACTTATGATGCCAGTTATGAGTTATGTCTGTAGCAGCCATATCCTGACTGATAAGGAAATTCATTGTTGATAATATTGATGTAACACCAGAAGTTAAATAATACTAAACTTGTAATTTTGGACTTAATTATTTCCTTTTATTGAAAACAATTACATTTGTGTGTAAAATAATCTTCTGTTTCTACATTTTCTGCTAAAATTTGATAAAAAATCATCCGATTACATTGATGTAACATTGGAAGGTGAAGAATGTCATACATGTAATTTCCAACTTAATTATTTTTTTTATGCAAAACAGTTGCATTTGTCTGTGAAAAAACTATGAAGTCTTTCGTGGCTACCTTTCAATGCTAGAAAACTCTGAAACACATTGGAAATTCTTCACGTTTTGTCCCAAAACACATGTTTGATAATTTAAAATATTCCAATTAAAAAGTTATTGAACATTTTAGAGTTCAATAATAATTGTCCACTTCTGAAGATGTAATGTTATAATCTGTTAAATTATGTATTGAATCAATGGATTTAATTTATATAATGGACAGTACAGACTTCAACAATGAATAGATTATTAGTATCAGCATTTAGTTTTGAATTATGAATGAATTATCCCCTAGGTGGAATGAACCAATAAAATTTAGGAATATGAAATATTCTGAAACATCAGATTGAGTTACTGCATGTTCACAATTTTAATTTTAAGTCCTTAACTCAAACAATTTTAATACTGCATTGATTATTAGTCTGTCTTATCAAGATCTGATTCTTCTTTGAAGTGACATTGATGTATGAGAAGAGTACAAATCCTTATTTGGTCAAAATATTCCTTTTATGGTTGCTTTAATAAAGGTTGCTTTTAAGAAAATGTTGGATTTGTTACATACAGCTGATAATATACTATTTTGGAACCATTTTGATATGATTTTAGGGTGCTACAGTGAGAAATGAAGGAGAATCTGTGATAATCAGTCGTATTGTGAAGGGTGGAACAGCTGAAAAAAGTGGATTACTACATGAAGGTGATGAAATACTCGACATTAATGGTATTGATATGAAAGGCAAAGATATCAACGATGTCTCAGAAATGCTTGTAAGTATTTATTACATGGAGCTTGCTGAAGCTGCTTAGAAATAAAACTTATTTTACCTTTGGTTGAAGCATTTTTTTACCCTTTTTATGATTGATATGCTGAGCTGTTAAGATAGGTCGCAAATACAGGCAAATTAGGAAAATTTGTGGTTGTGAAATTTTACTGAAAAAAGGCTAATCAAGATTAAACAGCAGAAATTTCTGAAAACTTTCACAATAATGTGAATTTTTAGAGTTATATGATATGAATATATTACAGAAGTTTTGTGTAGCTTTAGTAGTGATTGATTGATATTGATCAAACCCCAAAGCATTTTAAATTATTGTCCTTGTCAAAGCAAGAACCTTGTTATCTATCGGCTTCATGTTCATATTCTGAAAAACATTATGTCATTGGGGAAAATATGTTCATTATTTAATGTAGCAGACTTTGAATGATAAAATGATTCAGTGTTTTCATTTCTGCTTCAGTGTTTTGTATACTTTTGAAAATAAAATATTGTAATTGGTTGATTAGTATACCATCTAACTCTGAGCTGAGGTTGGTTCCCCTTATGTACTTCATCTATCTGCTCAGTCTCATGGAATGTCAAATAAAACAAATGTATGCTCCCAGGCTTCCACTGTACCAGTATATTTACAACATGCAGACACTGTATCAGGAGAGACCTATAACAATACAGTCTGTATGAGACAATATAACTTGATTACTACATTTCAGCTGTGATCAATTGTTATACATTAAATACATTGTGATACTCATAAAGTATACACTGATAATAAAAACTAATGGGGACATTTCTCCTCGCTGAAGTTTAGAAGTTATTCAGAAAACTGTGTTTTCATTAAAACTCTTGAATATTACAGTCCCTGAAATAACAAATTGTGATTTGATTTTTAAATCTTTTAAATATTAAAATAAAGCATGATATGTGTAAAATTCTGCTGATTTTCATTAAATACTATGGGCTTCAGAGAAAAATATCAGTTAACCAGTTTGGTACCCTATTTAGATATAGTAGTTCATACACCAGTACCCTACATAAATTTTAGCTCATATACTGGTACCCTTCTGAAGTAATTAGCTGATACAATGATACCCCGCTTTAAAGTAAGCTCATATACTTGTACCCTTCTTAAGTATTAGCTCATACACTGGTACCCTGCTTAAATGTTAGCTCATTCACTGGTATTGGAAGCTTGGATGGATTTGAAGCTACAATGTTGCATATTAGATAAAGTTAGATTATCTCACTCAGCTCTCAGAGGACTTCCTGGAATTTTACCATACACTGTTTTTATGCAAAGCATGTTTTCTTTCTATTATCTTTGCATTAATATTCACACATTGTAAGAAATGTTGGTTTTAGATGGTTTTTGGCTTTGTATCTTTTGTTGTCTTTGTATCTTTGTTCATATGATATTTGTTATTATGTTTCTGATGCAATTTAAGCTTAAAATTGTTTTACTTCAAATAATAATTACAGAAAATCCTGAGTTAACAGTCACTTGTGAACAAAGACCACTCTAAGCACACATTTAGTGATTAAGTTGACCAAATAAACATGAATTAACACCTACTGTACATAAAGGTCTCATTTTTCTCCCTCTTCGATTAGCTCACAAGTTCGACTGTGCTTATAGTCTCTTTATTTGTTGTCATTACAAGATGACAAGAAAGCTTTAAAAACATACTGTGCATCCAACTTGCATTCTTAATTAATTCTTGAAAATCAAAGTCATGTACATCTTTACTTGTAGGAATTACTGTGTCATTCTTTGCATAGACTGGTTCACGAAATGTTGGCATTGAATAAAAGTTCTTTGGTTCAATAATTTGTGCTGTATTTGCAGACAAGAATTGTCTGTAGTCTGATGATTTGCATATCTGTTGTATAAATCTTAATCCAGTAGTTCTAGATGTATTTTGACTTCCATTATATTCCCGTATGATGGATTGATTATGGTGTCTAAGAATCTGTTGTAAGTGATAATTGCCTTTTCCTTGTTTCCACCAATTGTCTTAGAAGTGATGTACAATGTGTGAAATGTTTATACTGAACAATTGTAAGTTTAAGGAGAACTCCTCTGAGGGTTATATTTATCAAACTCTGGATTCAATCATTGCTGTATGAAATGCAATTTGATGACATTAACATGCAATCAATTTTCTCTTGTGCCTTGAATTGTATATACTAGTGAAATTAATTGTTATGATCAAAACAAATAATGTGATAACCTCAGTGAACATAGACAAACATTAATTTAGTGTGTTCATTTGTTATCTACTTAATATAATCATCACATAGATAATTATTAATACTGGTATCAGTTAAATAATTGAGTGACTAGTTTACATGGCAGTATATAAGGGTTGTTGTATAAAAAAAGACATGGTTTTGTTGTTTGTTGCCAGAGACAAGAGCTCTTCTGTCCAGTGTTTAAGTTTTATATACAATAACTCAGTGACCTTCAAGTATTTGTGTACCTGTATGTATTGTATAGTTAATTATTTGCCAAGGTTATTTCATTTAGAATGTTTAAGCTGTTGTTTCATCAGCACAACAAGTGGGAAGTATTCGGGGTTTTTTTTTGTTAGCGTGTGTTATTGCTCTGGTGTATAAACAAAGTAGCTTGCAGTTATATTTGTAGATTTATTCAATCTGTATGTTAATGTTCTCATCTCCCAGCTGCACATTTCACTTTGTTCAATATACAACAAGTGTTTGTACACTCAAAAACTGATGTGTTATCTCTCTTCCTTCATGATTTATACATTCCTTATTAACAGGAAATTATTGTATTTGAATGCACTTGTATCATACTGACAAGGTGAACAATAAATCTATGCATAGATTGATATTACCTTTGTATATCTGTTTTTTCAGTATGATATAAAGATTTATCTGTGTGCCCACAAGTCTAGCATCAATCAGTCAATAATAAGTCTAGCTTCAATCAGTCAATAATAAGTCTAGCTTCAATCAGTCAATAATAAGTCTAGCTTCAATCAGTCAATAATAAGTCTAGCTTCAATCAGTCTATAATAAGTCTAGCTTCAATCAGTCAATAATAAGTCTAGCTTCAATCAGTCAATAATAAGTCTAGCTTCAATCAGTCAATAATAAGTATAACTTCAATCAGTCAATAATAAGTCTAGCTTCAATCAGTCTATAATAAGTATAACTTCAATCAGTCAATAATAAGTCTAGCTTCAATCAGTCAATAATAAGTATAACTTCAATCAGTCAATAATAAGTATAACTTCAATCAGTCAATAATAAGTCCAGCTTCAATCAGTCAATAATAAGTCCAGCTTCAATCAGTCAATAATAAGTCTAGCTTCAATCAGTCAATAATAAGTATAACTTCAATCAGTCAATAATAAGTATAACTTCAATCAGTCAATAATAAGTATAACTTCAATCAGACAATAATAAGTCTAGCATCAATCAGTCAATAATAAGTACAACTTCAATCAGACAATAATAAGTTAATCAGACAATAATAAGTCTAGCATCAATCAGACAATAATAAGTCTAACTTCAATCCTTCAATAATAAGTCCAGCTTCAAAGAGGAATCTCTGATAGTTTTTATACTTAATTCACTTGTTTCTGTTAATTAAGATTGAGTTTCATTCGTCATATGATAAAATATTTAATTGTTTAGTGATGTGTTTCAATATTTCATTTCAGGCCAATATGAGTGGAAGGATCACATTTACAATTTATCCCAGTAATGAGTACACTCCACCATCTGCTGCTGCTGGTAGTATTGTAAGTATTATAGAATCCTAGTCCACATTTTATGACTTATTTTGTAAGATTTTTGATGTTTTGTTCTTGCCAGATATTGTTAAATTTTGACTGTAAATATTACAACATTGGTCGTTTATTGCCTTACTATGGTTCATACTCACATTGGGAAAGTTGATTGAGGGTATGGAGGAACAGGTTAGTGCCAGTACATAATCTGATAATACTAAGTCCTAAATTTCAATTAATACTTTCAACAATCAAATCTCAGCCTTGAGTTTGAATACTGAGGAAACAAATTACTTTCAGCCTTTGTCATAACAGGTCCTCTGAGTTTCATTTATTGCATGGATAGAAGTTGTCCAAAAGTGTGGAGAAGGGCATATCATTTTGTTTTAAGAAATGAAGACATGAATATTTGACATATATTTTTCTGTTTCAGATGCACGTGAAAGCATTATTTAACTATGATCCTGAGGATGATTTGTATATACCATGTCGAGAGTTAGGTGTGTCGTTCATGAAAGGTGATATATTACATGTTATTGCTCAGGATGATGCAAATTGGTGGCAAGCTTATAGAGAAGGGGAGGAAGATTTTCATTCACTCGCTGGTCTGATCCCCAGTAAATCTTTTCATGAGCAGTAAGTCATCTTAATTAAACAATCTCATTCACTGTGTTGTCTAGTAAGTCTTTGAATAGTCAGTAAGTCAACTTTATTACATAAATATCATTCAATCTGTAGTCTACTAAACATTTACTGGAGCAGTAAATCAACTGTCATTCAGGTTTTGGGTCTATAATGAGTGCTTCTACCTCATACACAGTGATAATTCATGCATCTTTTTATCTCACTGTACTATCTATTCTTATTAGGATAAAGATTGACTCTGTATTACTTTGTATATTTCAATGTAAAGATGCAATCCTGGTTAAATGAATTCATTTTCTCATTTAAATTTTATCCCAGCACTAATGAAGGTTTGTTTCTGATGTGGAATGTTAAATGGCTTTGTAAGCATTTCTGAAAACAGTTTCTCACAGATTTGTTTGTTGTTCTCTGAATTAAAACATTTCTTTAACATTTTTGAAGAATGTTTTTTTTGCTTTAAACTTTAATTGGTGTGAAATAATTTCTGTGAGTAACATTTGTGTGCTGAAGAAATGTAAAAAATTAAAAAGTTGTTTTACTGCTGAGAATGTCAACTGCATATTCAGGCTGAGTTGAATCTGTTCGGATTACTTTGAAACGTGTCTTTACAAATTAAGAAGTTTTTGCCTGGAATTAAATCTGATCATATTTCAAGTTTGAATTTTCTGCATTTTTTAGGCGAGAGTCTATGAGACTTCAATTAGGTGCTGAAAACAAAGAAAATCAAAAGAAAGGACGATCATGTTCCTGTGGTAGAGCTAACAAGAAGAAAAGGAAGAAGGCAATGATGAAAAATGATGGTGAGTTGTGTAACATGACATCAATCAACGCTGTAAACAACAGGAGAGAAGAGATGTGGCCTTCATTCTCTGATTACTTTAATTCAGTTAATTTTTAGCTTGTCTGTTTAGAAGAAAAAGTCAAGCTATTTTGATCATTGTCGTTGTCATCGTTGTTGATGTACAAAAATTTTAATGTAGCCCATTACTGTTTTAAAAATATCAACATGACACTTGGAATACTTGATTATCATGACAAGGCACAGTTGCAAAACTAGGGGCATTATTCTGAAGGCTATATTTTTGGAGTTATGTCCCTTTTTAACTTAGAATTTAGTCGAAGTTGCTTTTTGAATAGAATGATGTAAAACAGACAAGCATTGGCGCCCTAGTTCGTGGAGCTCTTGTTTTTAATGTAATTTTGTTTTTAATTTTATCAGTGAATGAATTTAGAATAACCCATATTGACAGGTAGTCACTAATCAAGTTTGACTAATACTATCATCTGAATTCATTACATTCTTTATTTCTGTTCTTGTCTGCTATACTATTGTATGATTCGTTTTATAATCTTTTATAATTTGCTTCACTTTTCTTTGCTCAATCCTGAGCTTATACGGTCAGTTTAAAACTTTATTGATATAAGAGCTTGGATTAAGGGAATAAACCATTAAAAGTTCATCTTAGATGGTATAATGTGAGTGGAAAGATTTTGTTTATGAAAGTTATGATCATCTTGTGTTATTTATTTTTTATAGAAAATGAAGAAATTCTATCTTATGAAGAAGTAGCCCAGTATTACCCTGAACCTAATCGTCGCAGGCCTATTTTATTGACTGGACCCCGCAATGTAGGTCGTCATGAATTGCGTCAACGATTGATGGAGTCGGATTATGACAGATTCGCTGCTGCTATTCCACGTAAATTTTAATTATAAAGTTAATGATTTTGGACTATATCTGATAAAGTTAATCATTTTAGACAATATCTTATAATAATTGCACCGGAAGTAGAATTCATTTATTAACTATAGGATGCTGTAGTCATGATGCAACATTTTTACTCAGATCAGTATGGTTATGCCTAAGGTTCTTATTTTGGATTTTGTATGAAAACAATATTTGGATTAGAACTGATAAACAGGTGTTACATTGGAGTTGTCTGAGCTACTGTTTATTGCGGATAATGTATACTTACTGGTACATTATCTGTGGTACTTTCAGATACTAGTCGTCCAAGAAATGAGAATGATAATGAGGTGGATGGTCGAGATTATCACTTTGTATCCCTGGCAACGTTCCAGAATGATATAGCTGGCAATAAGTTCATTGAGCAAGGAGAGTATAAAAAGAACTTGTACGGTACTAGTGTTGATGCTGTCCGACAAGTTATCAGCAGTGGAAAGATATGTGTACTGAATACTGACCCTGAAGTAAGTTTGTATATCTTTATGGAGTCTCCTTGAATAAAAATAACCAAGTATGACCTTGAATTATTTCATTAAATCCTATGTTTAAAAATGGTTTTGGGTAACTAGTCTGTTCTGTTTACTATTTGTTATTAGACTGAGTCACTGATAACAATTTCAAAAAACTGTTTTTAAGTCTTCCTCTTTTACAGACTTAAACCAATAAATAATGTTTTTTATGCAGGTAGTGAATTATTTAAGTGTACATTTATCACATGCTGATTGAGAATACAAAACAATAGTAGAAGTTAGTTGTAAGCTTTGGTGTAAAAAAATATTGTAAAATAAGTAAGATAAGTATTTTACCTCTAAGTACAACAGGTGCTTTTATGTTGTCGTATTTGTATTTTGTAGGCATTGTATATGTTACATGGGACTGACTTGAAGCCGTATGTCATATTTGTGTACCCTCCAAATATAGAAAAGTTAAGACAGATACAACAGAGACTAAATGTGGAAAATATTAAGGTATGTTACTCATGTTTTGGGCAGTCATGTAGGAGCCTAGTTTTGTTACATTTAGATTTTAGATTAAAGGGATTTTTGATGAAGAACAACAATTTTTTTCTACGGTAGTTTTTTTCAAGTAATTGTCATTGTGATATTCTTGTTTAACTTTTTTTCCTATCATTTTACACTGTATTGTTAAACAGACATCAAACTATGTTACAAAGCTCTTTCCTGTCAGTTAAATTGTGATATTTGTCAAAATATGGCTACTGTCAGTCAACATACAGTAAAATGTATGATATATACACATGTATTTGTACCATGAGGTATGAATGAGTTTGGTGGTCACTGTATGATGGTGGTTTTTATGTTTCCAGGATGATGATCTACGTGATACTATAGAAAAGGCAAGAGAAATGGAAGATAAATTTGGACATTTCTTTGATCATGTATTGGTAAATACTGATATGGACAAGGCGTTTGATGAAATGATGGTAGTGATTAATAAAATAGAAGTAGAGCCACAGTGGGTACCCATAGCTTGGACGCGTTAAGTGACATATTGCTTCAAATGAAGAAAAAATCAAACATGGGGGGGGAGTTCATTTTTCTCTTCGATTCAGATATAGTACTTGCAAGGAATAAGACTGTCCAAGATGAAGAAGGGTCTTTAATTCAATCATGGTATTTGAAAATTATGAATTGTAAAACCTGCTAAGGTTGAATGATCCCTAATATGATGAAACAGGTATCTCTACATGGTTTGATTAACATAGGGTTTATTTGTTACAATCATTTCTGGAGAGAATGAATATTACTTCCTATAACAAACAAGGAGGTTCTTGGCATTTAAATACATGAATACACATGTTTTAAATTAATTATATGAAATCTTATCTTTATTGTTGATCTTCTCTTTTAGAGAAAGAAAGATACTTGAAAAAAAGCATCCTGCAGGTATAATAATATATTTTTGGGTGTACATAAGTCAGTTAGATTTATTCAAATTTCTTCTCTATTAAGAAATTATTGACTATTATAACCACCATAATCTTGATTCTTTAAGTTGTATGAAGCATGACAAGGATAATCATCTAGTGCCTTAATTTTCTAATGGTCAGTAATATCCTGGTCAAACTTACCCTAAATTCTCATATTGGTACAAATCTAACAATTCATTAGGCCAGAAAAATTGTTGTTTTTGGTTACTTGGCAGACTCTATTTTTTGGTTTCTATCCACACAATCCAGTGTACATATGGGAATGAATTGTAATTCATAAGTACAGGTGTATTTAGAAAAAAAAACAGGAAGGGAAGGTTTTGCAACCTACTGCTCTATTTATTTTGGTCAAATAACTGTAAACATGGCTATTTCTTCTATATATTATTCATATAAATGCCAGATCCAATAAATTTCAATGATTAAGTTATGACTTTATTGTGTGATGAAAATTGTTATAATTTATTGAAAAGTTCAGTCTTCCTGGGGTAAGGGAATGGTATATTGTATAGATTGTACAATATTGTGGTGTGAAACTTTTATGTATTCTTTAATTTAAGTAATACACTTAGAAAAATATTCCTTTTTTCTGAGGTTATAGAACCATTGATTTGATAAAACAAAAAGAAAGCCATTATTTTGTGAGATGAAGCTTTTATTCTAAAATAACTGTGCTTCACGAAGGCTTTTTACCCCGTTAATTGTAGATCAGACTTGTTGTACCAAAGTCCTGGTGTGTTGTGATAACACTGTTATATATTCATATTTTTCAAGCTTGGTGCAATGCTTCGATATTATTGTTATAAATTGAATTGTATATCATTTCTAAATGTTATCTGTCATGATATTAATGTATTGTGTTTTTATTCAGCCTTTTTATATCATGGTAGATTAAATGGGAAGAATACCAGTTGTCATTTTTCTACGCAGCATTGATTAAGCACTTGTTATGCCTATTACAAACACTTTTTTCATACCGAACATGAAAGAGGTATTAATCTTTGTCAGAAACAATCACTGTTGTGTGAAATATTTGTCTGCATTCTTAGATTACATTGTAAGCTGTACTGAATAATTCTCATGTGTTGTCAAATAGATTACCTAGTTCATTTTTGATGCATTTAACATTTAGATAATGTCCTACAAACAAACATTTAGGAATAATCTTATGTTTGCTGCTTGTTTGAATGTGTATAGAGATAGGTACATTAAGTTTTCTATATTTTACATCAAGGGTTAAATTGTTTCATATGAAAACTTCTTGGTTGTGATAAGACCTCAGTTTGACTCTTAGCTCAAAATATGTTTTATTTTTCCTGTATTACAGTCAAGTTTTATGTTTGCTTGTAAAATATTGGTGCAGCATATGTTTGCATTTCTTATAAATACTTCATGTTTATCATATCATTTTTAGTTCTTAAATCGTGTATTCATATTTTCTTCCATTTTTTTACCTTCTGTTTACATTATGTTATCCAAGTTTCGTTTAAATTTAATTATAGGAATTTTGGCACAAGTGTTTGGAAAGTTTTTCTGAACAACTATTAACAAATTATATTACCGTAGTGATTAAAGTAAACAGTTGATTATGATTCCAAATAGTTCCTTCCTGGTCTAGAATTTTATATCTACAATGTATTACTCAGACATAATTGGTATACTTTATCATAATCTTAATCATATTCTCCCAGGTTTGTACTTTGTATTACTTACACTATTGTTCTGCTTTAATTATGATGTCATGTTGTTTATCATAAATTATAGCAAATTCTGTTTGATAAAGATGGTCAGTTATTTCATCATATTCATTGCATATAGCAATTTATTTTGATGGCAGGTTATTGTACAATGTACTTGTACATTGTTAATAACGCATGATGGTGGTCAGTCAATATTTAACTTGAATGATAATAATATATAAATTATTTTATGATTCTTATTACTAAATTCTGGCCTAATTTGATTATTTAATCAAAAAGCTGTTTTTTTCTGATAATGAATGATTATTTTGAATTTATTTTATACTAAATACTTTAAACAATATAGCATTTTATTGTGTATACTTAAACAAATGCCATTTTACATATCATTATTCATGTTTTATATCATGTAACATAGCTTCATTGTTCATCTTTGTACAAATATCAGGAACATGTAGATTATATAAGAGAGTATAAGATTTTAGTATCAGAAAATTGAGCATGTTTATAAATGATATATATATAATAATGGAACAAAATAAATGCAATATTATCTATTAAATCATCTTGTTGTTTGCTTTGTATTTTATCTTTGCTTATCATATGATTCTGAGGTTTGATGTCCAATTAAACAATGGTTTAATTTAACTTTACAATACAGCTTAAATCTTCAATTGATTTTATGTGAATGTGGTCAGTACTGAAACCTCATGCTCTTATCTATCAGGTCTGTAAACTGTTCTGGATGTAATTGTATATGTTCTTAAACTGCTGTGGAAACAAGTGGAACTTATTCTACTGATTGGGCAAAAAGCAGAATAAGTTATTTGGAGTTCAATCGGTTTATTATTTGTTCTCATGACAACAAAATTTCAATTACAGATGGGAAAGAAAGGAGCTAAAATGTTTTGAAGAAATTAGTTGCTGAAGAATTGCATGTATACCGGTATTCATTTCGGGATGTTCAATGCACCAGACAAATGTTTTGTATTCAAACAACAACAATAAAAAACAACTGCAAGTTATCAGAAAATGTAAATAAATTTAATGAGCAATGGCTTTAACAAAATTGAGTGATTTTGACACGACATGACATTTCATAATATATTTCTATAATACTCAACAAATATTAGTACTGACAACAATGTAATGAGTTGGAAACACACTAAAGATAAACTACTGTGTCAAAAACACAAGGAAGATAAATGTATTTTCATTAATGACAGATGTACAATTAAGATTTTTTTTTTCCTACTTTAAAAGAATTCCTTAGCCTTTTATACATAATTTCAAACAGACATATCCAATGTATCCAACTCAGTACCAACAAATAAATAAAATTTTGATTAAAAGTAATCTGTAGATACAAAATGTACATGTAGAGCATAAATTTTAAATGTATTGTACAAATTATACATGTATAGTGTAAATTATTCATGTATAGTTTGAATTAAATTGCAATTTGTATAAAATGAGTGTACATAATTATAAAAAGAAAACGAATATCTCTAAATGTTGTAAATGTAATACTGTGTGGTAAGGTTAGTAAGACTTCCTATATTAAAGTGGTGTACAATAAATATTCTCCATATTTAACTATGTTCATCACAATGTCACACAAAGAAGTGACATTTAGTTATACATAATTTCAATGTAATTTATCAGATTTTACACTAGTAATGTAAACAATTCACAATAAACAGTAAACATTTAGTACCAAAACAATAACAATAAGTGTTATTGGTATTTGACTTATATACAGTTAAATGGCAGACATGATACAGCATTTGATTGACCTTTGGAGAAATGGTAACTGCTTTTCAATCTAGCTTTGCTGAAATAAATAAAAATCTAGTGTACCCCGCAGTGTTACCATGTTTTGATTTGTTCAATAATTACAAAAAAGTATTCATGTTGTGGTTTATAAATCAGGTTTTATGATATGAAAAAACTTGATACATTCCTCATGTAATTGTAACAAACAAACATATTTTTGTCTCCTGTTTAGCTTGTAGCTTCAAGTTTACTGTATTATAAGATGATCTTGCTAAATGTATTCTAATATTTCCAAATCATTTACACAGAATCCTTTCAATCTTTCCTCTCAACAATAAGTGCATGTTGAAAATAACTGCAAAACCTTTTTCTCACAACTAAATTTAAACAAAACTCAACACATTGGGTGACATTACAACATAAATATAACAATAAGGCAGTTACTAAAAAAAACATTAAATAGTCCAACATATTAACAAGTATCTGTTTCAAATATTTTGGATTTATATCAAGGCACAAAAATGTTAAAACTTGAGTGACAATATAACAAAATGGTTAATCTTTTTTATCAGATAATATTTGTATTTTGATTTTTCTGTCTCATTTCCACATAGAATTCTCTTCTCTCATTCCTTGTTATATGTTGATTTGACTGGTGACTGAAAAAAAGATACATATGTTTTATATGTATTTAAGAGAGGAAGGAATCATTACTGAAATAAGCAACTGCTTATCCTGATTAGTGAATTTTTCTCCAGGTTTCGAATTTATAGTTGGCAGATATTTACCAGTATATTAAACATATACAAGATTACGTCTCTGTCAAATATCAGTAATCTTTTTTGTAGAAAAAATATCAAAGGCTCAAAGAAAAGGACTGCAAGAAGACAGTACATAAATATATGACTTCTAGTCTACACTGATTATGAAGAAAGCATTCAATGTTTATAAAGATCAAAATTTTGGAGATTGCATCTTGTAGAATAGGACTGGTACCATAAGAAGAGGTGAGCAGTGACCTATGCAGAATTTGAGATCTTATATCAGGATACAGCTTCTAAAATCACGAAAATTCTGTTCCCAATTTGAGTAATCTACATTTTACATTTATGACCAGTACTTATCTACATCAACAGGCAACAGCAACATTTTCATTACAGACTAAAATAGAGCATGCAGACCTATAACTTACTTTAATTAAATAATTTAAAGCAATAGAACAGAAGTTTTCAGAGAAGTTAGTAAAAAAGTCTTAGAATAAAAATTGAGACTAACCTTAGCAAGCAAAGGTAAGCTACATTAATTTTTCACCTTTTTATATATGCATATTAGTGTTTGTTTTCTTAGTAAATATTATAAAAACAAGTTGAAAACATGCATAAAATGATGTTAAAGTTTAAATTTTTTCAACCATCCAAAGATACATGATATGAAATGATTTAATTAAGAATGTACTATAATTTAGCTAACATGTAAAACTAATATACTGTACATGTATATAACAAATGCACTCTTTATTGTTGGTTTATATTTGCAAACCTGCTGCCTTTGAACAAATATTGTGCAGCAATAATGTCCTGATATTCATATAGAAACTTAACTTTGTAGATGTCAAATTACGTTCAGTGTTTTACCATGTCAACAAATTATCACATACATTATATTACTATTGTTAATTCTTAATACCTACTTATACTTACTCTATGCAAGAGTAGCTGGAAGAAATATAACATTGGTACAAAAAACATAAAAATATAAAGAAATAACATCTATTAGACTTAAACGTAGTAGACTATTATTACTGCAAACATGGCAAATATTATTGCATTGTTAAGTTTGGAAAATGTAGCCTTACATTTGAAGGTGCATTGAGCTAATAATCTGTTCGATAATAGAATAATTAAGAGTAACAATCTTATACAAGTAAACATATTTTCTTAAACTTTTTATTAGGTGGATATTAAGCTGTGTAGCCTGTAGGTTCCAAAACAGTGACAAATAAATATTTGAGCTTAGCAGAATATGTTTTATCAAATTTAGGCAACCTACATTGTTGATCAAAATGTCTCCTCTCTCTATGAGTGGGTGTATTTGGTTGGAAGGTACATCTTGGTTCAAATTCTGGTCTGTGAACATCGAACACGGTGCTTTTCAGTATTTCATCTGAATGTTGTCTTTCCTTTCGGCACCAACTTTGTTCTTTTTGTAACTCAACAGCACACCATGACTCTCTTTGCTCACCTAGTTCTCTAGCTTCAGCTGGTGACAAAGGTTGACGACCGCCAGACATTTTTGTATCAACTACTTACTTCAGTAAGTCTGAAAATGTGTTGTTAACATCCACTTCCGTTATATTTCAACCACCTAACAACACACCAATGACGCCGTGTTCATCCGCTGTTGCTATGTAATTTGTTTCATTAAATTGAAATATATTTACGTTTTTAGTTCGCCTATGGTAAACCATTAATATAAAAATCACTTTTCGTAACTTTTCTGACACATCCATACATTATTTGATATTAAATGTACAAATAATCATTTCGAAAATAGTGCGCGCATTGATATATTCATAAAGGGACAAAACTCTTGTTTATCGTACTGTGTCAATTTCGTTCCAATTCATGAAGTATTTTATTGTAAATTTAGTTGCATCGACGTAATGCAAATTGAAATAATATTAAATTTTGTTATATATCATAATCATTTCTTTTAAGAAATTATTCAATAAACCTTAAATTGCCTGTAATGATACTTAGTGAATATGCATAATCTAGTTGAATTGTATTAAAGTTCAGTACATGTTGTACTTGTAAAATTGTTCAAAAGGTATTAGTGTACAGTAATGTATATTCAAACAGTTGGAAGTTCACTGAGTTCATCATTTATCTCAGCAAATACCAATAACTAAATATTTCTAGAGAAGTTAAATGAAATCATTTTACAGACCTTTTATATCTTATATATAGAGGGGCATCAAGTTGTATAGCACTAAACCTCTGAGTGTTGCAGTTTCTTATCATGAATAGTGTCTTCAAGGAAGTAACAGTCTATTATAACAATCTAATGTTTTGAATAGACTCATAATGCAGACAGGAAAGAACAAGAGGATGCAAGCTGTGACTCTTCACTTGCAGTCTGTAGTAACTGGCAATGACAAATTAATCTATATAGGTATACATATATAATGCATCATTTTTTGATCAGGTAAAAGATGATCAGTCAGAGATCACAAACACATGAAATTACCACAGATAGATTTTATTATTTTCATTCTTGGTATCAATGCATGATTCTATATAAAGCCAATTACACAAACAGAACAGTATTGTTCTAGTATATACACAGTAATAAGCAGAATATACACAATTAAGAAGCTTCTATATACAAACACATACAATAAATATGCATACATTAATCAACATTCAAGTACTGTACAATTCATCTCCTTTGTATAATAAAATAATGTTATTAAAATTAAAGATTATCAAACACTTGCCAGTAGTTAAATTGTTGAAAAAAATTAATACCATACATCTATTTTAAAATCAAAATTTACAATACTGCAAACCTACCATTAAATAAATTGGTTAACAAAAGTTGATGTTTAACAACAAAAATAGAGCATTAGTATTATATACTATAGAAGAGGAATACCCCATACCTTATTCTGTTCATTACTTTCATCCTGTGTACATGCAAAAGATTTACAAGATCAGTTCTAAATCAGAGAAGTGAGTGAAATAAAATTTATTCACAATTATTCATGGAAGCATTAAATGTAAAACTCAACCATGTATAACAAATGTAACATGAGACCTAACAAGCTTTAGAGTACATGTATATTATGCTGAAAATACCCTTTCCAAAATACAGTATGACATATCTATTAACTAATTCTATCGAAAATATCTGTAACTCATAGCAAAAATTGTATACAGCTACACAATAATTATTTAAGAAGTACACAAAGTTTACACTTAAAAATACTGAAACTGATCATTTACATACAAGGGTGAAAATGGCAACATAAATTTGTATAACACTAAGCTTAAGCATGATATATCATCTTTTAAATGTGAAATCAAGATTAATGGCATCATGAAATAAGAGTAACATGATTCATATAGCACCAAAATTTCAACATATTGATCAAAACTGTACATGATCTTAGATTCCAATTATCACTTGAAAATAAAGCATGAGTATAATAACCATGAATAATTGGTCAGTTGCAAATAAAAATTTAAGATGACATACAATTGACTACTAAATACAAATACTCTTGTATCTGTAACTGTTGATAAATTCATAATCAGTACTCGGAAATACAAATACTTGGAAATGTAAATGTAACAAATTTAATAATGGAGTTGAATTCAGAAAACAAGTTGCTAAAATCGAATGGAAAAAGTAGAAAACAAACACATGCATACTGTCAATACATACTGTTAAAAATTCATTACGTAGTAAACATCCAATTTCATTATAAATATACATTTTTTAAACTTACATTGTCAAATGAAAACTTAATTTTGGTCATAAGTGATAAGTACATAGTTTTATGGTAGGACCAATACATGGTGAACATGTATAAGACTGCAGGTTAGATTACCAGGAAACCTCACAAAAATTAAAACACACAGAATTAAATCATCCACATAAATATCTGATTAATCCAAAAATACTGATCAATACATAAATAAAATGCATATTTAGTTAAAAATATCTCATGAAAATCTTATTTAATTAGTGATGTTTCTGTAACCCTCAACTAGAAGGTGTTTTATTGAACACATTCAGATATAATAAGAGTATAATATTACATTTTCTGCACCAAATTAGAACATCAAACCACACAACTGAAAATGATTTTTGTCAAAGAACTTTTCTAAAAACATGTAAAACCATGCTAAACAGGAAATTTTCTGAGAATTTAATCCAGATTAAATTTTTATTACTGTATTAGAACCAATATGATTAAAAAAATCTCCAAAATCAGTTACCATCAGACAACTAATAAACAAAATATAAAAATTACTTCAAGCAAAACTTCCAAAATTTGTTTTCAAGGTAATGGTTGGTTTAGCAGGCATTGCTGCAATCTTTGCCTTCTCTTGGGCTTTGATCATTGCACTTTTTGTCTCTTGGTTCAGTTTTATGGCAGACTCCAGTCTGGCCTTCAATTCTGTCTGATTTGTCATTATAACACGGAATTGTGCTGGATACTGGGGCCCAATCTTCATCAAATGAGATAAACTTTCATCATGTATTTTACGAGATATTTTATTTGCTGTCTGTAAAGATTTCTCATCCAGTAGATATGATACTAGAATAGGTAGGAACACAGTCAATAGAGTGATTCCTGAAATAACAAAATAATGCACTTCATAAAACAGCATGGTATGATGAAAATATGGTAAGATAATAGTATGTTAAAATCACAATAAATTCTTCTATTATTCCATGCAAATAATACAGTACATACAAATCCTTAAAAGGGTTGAAACCTGTTTTATAAAAGGCTAAGTTTATATCCTACAAGCAGTACATGAAGATATCTCTTTTAAAATATGCCTGACAAATGCTAATACGTAAAAAATGCTATTAAATTAACAGTCCCAATCCATTATAAATGTAACACCAACACCATAAAGCATTTACACTAGCACACACCATCATTAGTATTACAGGTCTTTATTTACAATTCTTCAATGCAAAACATGCATACAGTTTACATAATTAACACTATAACATGATTTCAATTAACTTCAGTTACTTGTTTTACACTTGAATAACAATGTTTATATATTGTACATGGAATGAGCACACCAGAACAGATCGTATTATGCCAGGCAACAAAAGCAGAAACTTCTCAAAATTTTTGAGTTGTTTAATTTGTCTTATCAGTAAAATGAAAAACAAAAATGCGCAACCAAATGTTTAATGTAAAATACAAAATCCACTTACTTTTGCTTTCCTCTGCAATGCCTATAAGCATTTCAAATGTATTAATGGCAGCAAGGAGAAGATCCTTTTCACATTCTGAGTTAGGTGGTGATGTACTGCATGTATATAGATAGTCAATGATTTTAGGAGCCATGACATGTATATATGACATTGAGTCCTCTGAACTAATCTGTGAGATGAGTGTAGTGAAAAGCTGACAGCATTTTAGTCTCACCTGTACAATTGAAATTAATGAATGATAATTTAATATAATAAAAAATACAATACTTTTATATAAAAAATGGAAAATAGAATTAGTTTTAACAAGCAAGGAGGATACAATAAGAACCATTTTTTTCTCAAATTAGAGGGCAACTATGAGAGAATAATGGGAATATTTGCTAAACTAACAAAACAATATTCAAATATGGCACAATTTCAAATTCAGAAGGAAATATTCTGATACAACAAAATTATCAGTGTATTGGAGCAATGCAGTCTTGTGTATATTAATGATTAGTTAAGATTTCACGATAACTTACTTGTGTGACATCAGACTGCCAGCAGTCTAGGTATGCTTTCATACAGGGTTTAACTAGTACAGGAACTTTATTGATTACATGAGATGCACATATAATGAATACAGTGATGGTATATAGATATGTGGTCTCATCCATACCAGGATAATCTGTATCTGAAATATCAAACATGAAATTATTCAACTTAAACCTATGATATATTTGTTTTATATTATATGTTTTAAGTTTTTGTTTACTATATATGACAACACATTGTGCAATAAAACATACTGAAAGGATTTCAAAGAAATACTTCATCAAAAAGTGTAAAAATGACAGGTATTTCTCAATATTAAACAGTTGAACATACTGACCAGATATTGAACTTTGTATCACAGTAGCGAGGGAACTTTGTATCAGCCTATGCCAATCAGCCAATCTTTTATCTCCATCATAGCGCTTCGAGCTGAGAAGTGTTTTTATACAGTTTATACAAACTGTCACAACAGAACTATTCTGTTTATCTATCGTCTTAGGAGACATTTCTTTCAGCAGTCCACAAATGAGATGAAATATGGTAGGAAGAACAGCGAGACTCCCTGAAATACAAATAAAACTGTGAGACATGTTGAATATAAGGATATTTTTTCAGTATTATAAGTCAAGGGGATGTAAATTAAAACAAAGATAGCACTCAAATAATATAAACTACTTTTAAAAGTGTTTGCACTTCAAATGCATTGAACTTAAACTGCGACATTTATCTTTTCAGAATTCATTCAAGATACAAGATATTTTCTACAAGCATAATCCATATACATGGTATCTGTTTACCTACCAGAAAAAGATGACCCTCTCTTCCATAATTAATACAATATATTATTACAAGTAATTAATTACCTGGGACAGAACAAAGATTTGGGAGATCTGTTAGCACCATAACAACATTAGATAAAAGTTGCGCAACATCTTCTGTCATCTGTGTATGTCTTGATGGTACCTGGAATCCGGTATTTTGTGCGGCTGGGTTTAAAGCTGGCACACGACGAGATAATACACCTAGACAAACTTCTAGAGTAGCAAATACTATAGATTGCCCAGGAATTATCTCCCCTGATTCACCACCTTCACCACCACGGGGCAGCAGTATCTTATTATCTTTGGTTTCGTTGTCAGATTTTGATTCTGAAATAATGCAATATTTTGACTATATCTACAACACATGCTCTAATGGTATGTATTATAGAACTACACTTAGCAGTATTTGAAGAGGAACTTTCACATTATCTTATCACATTAGATTATTTACTGGTACAAATGAGTACGTAGTAAGAAGTATATCAAGACACATAAGGTTTAAATTAGTCACTGGAAACAAAAACCAAACCTGCTGTGAATAATTTACAACACTAACCTTCAGTTTGTTTGAGAAATTCTAAATGTTCTTGTGCAGCTATGACGACACATCGGACAACATCCATTACTGCTAGATGTACTTTGACTCCAGAATGTGTCAAGAATACCCTATAAAACAAGCAGTTACAGTAAAATACACACATAGGTGGTCAGCTTCAATATCTATCAATGAATTTACAGTACAATGTTACGTATTATATACTGTATGAAAAGCTTCACATTGAGTGGATAATTAAAAAAGAATCATAACATTGATAGTGCAATAAAACCTCACTCAGTGACCACCCAATATTACAACTACCTCATTATAATGGCCATTTAATTCTGTATAGGTTTTCAGTATTTCCTCTATACTTCATCTTGATAATGAGACCTATTCAATATTGAGACCAATTAATTTGGTCCCGAATGTGGCTATAATGTTGAGGTTTTACTGTAAATTATAATGATACAAGCTGACATGGTATTGTCTTATATTTATCTTTAATGTGTCATGTTCTCCTGCACAAAATGACAGCACAGACAAATAGATAGATTTATTCAGCCATATAATGCCCGTAACAAATATAAACCATACGACTATAATCAGATTCCTGAACTATATGTCCACAAAAAACTGATTTCAGGTAATGCTATATAATACCGCATATATCTAATACTCTAATACCTGTGCATGACATTGAGGACTTCTCTGTAGAGTACAGGATCTTTAGCAACTTGTGCCCGAGCCCAAGGTGATTCTAACAATGCATGTATGGCATGTAAACATGTCTCAGCTGTTTGTTCAGGTAACTGTATAGTTGTATTACACATAGCTTCAACACAAATACCTACAAAAAACAACCACTACTAATTATGTCCACTCAGTCCCACAACAGTTTCACTTTGTGTACACAACTTATATACAAAGAATTAAATCAGAATTTTGCAGATGAATGAGACTCACACACAGAAATATCTTACAATAATTTCTTACTATTAAACTACTTATTCTAAAACAAATATTTAAAAGCTTGTTTCTACCACACATTTCATAACAGACAAATTTTACATGAAGTACGAAATTGTGGTTGTACCAATTATTAAGTAGAGTCGTTCAGCATTGGCTTCCTCAGAATACAAGTTAGCTGGAGCATTTGTAGGTTGTGATTCTCCATCAGGTTGTACCATATCTTTATTTAACTTTGCAAATCCAGCTTCCTTCAGCCATATAGCTAATGCATGTAATATTGATGGCCATGATTTTCTATAATGTGGTCGTGCTGAATCAATAGTATCTACGTGATAGAAGGCACCACCGTCAGATGGCAGTTGACCTGAATATTCTGAAATACGATGCATATTGTGAACAGAAAATTTCTGCTTATTCAAAAACTGGCATTCAATGAAATTACGGATGATTTGCTTTTATGTCAAAATAATAGATTAAGGACATGAGGTAATGAAGTCCATTTTATGAATAAATAATAATACTAATTATATTTGATTACATACAGAACTTTCTTTTCATGAATAAATGTTAGAACTTACAAAATACAAAATAACTTAAAAAACGCATGCTTCCAACCAGTGTACATGCACTCACAATTAACTATTAATGAAATGTAGTAAGTTATCTGTCACTTACCAACAGGTAATGAAAGTAAAGCATGATCTTTCAAAGCATGAAACCAGTTTTGACTCAGGGTAGGTAACTCTGATTGTACAAGAGTTAACAAACTTTCTCCAGAATTATCAAAGTCATCTTCATCTGATGATTTCAGTAATGTATCAGGATTTCCATGTTCACGACTCACAGCAACAATATATACCTGTAATATAATCATGTACACTAACAGTAGAGCTTACATTTGATCTTAAAAACAAACTTTGTGTGGAACGTAATTTCAGATAAAAAGTATAAATTCATGTATGCTAATTTGGAAGTTTGATTAATTTAAGGATTCTTCAAACAGTATAATACTTACATCAAACCTAACATCAAATTTTACAAAGCAATATTTTAACAATCAAGGAAAATTTTGCAATTCTACACAACATATTTAACAATCCGTACCTCGGCCCAGGCTCTGAGAACTGCCAGTTTCTCCATTGTTGAAGCAGATTCATTGTATAATGCGCATTGAGATTTCCCAGCATTTAGTTTGCCCAGTGATGAGACAAGAAGTTGATGTACACGTCTCAAATCATTCAGATCTCGAGCTACCCCACTTCCTATCCAAGTACTACATACCTGTACGTAAATAGACACAATACAAAATACAATGTACTGCAAACAAAAACATTTATATGACTTAATATAATATAAGAGTTTCCAAACATGAGTACATGTATACATACCTTGAACAACATCATATGCAAGTGTTAAAGACATTTACAAAAACAACATACATAATTAACATAGAAATAATTGTGCCTTATACTAAAAGAAATATATTTTTATATCTAATTAATCTAATACAGAAAATACATCAGAGGTACAAAGTAAAACATCAGCATCATACTTACATCACAAGCAGCAGCAGTAACATCTGATGGAGTCTCTGGTGAGAAAGCTGGTCGTAATGCAGCACTCACCTGAATTATACAAATAACATAACATACATATCATTACTAGATATTAATTATTCTGCTTCATTCTTTAAGCTCACCCATTATGTTGTTGATTTATCTTTCATGACTGCCTTATCACAAGTTTTATACTACTAACAGCTTTTCACCATTTATCTAAATTATCAATCAATCATGTTCAAACTCAGAACTCACTTATTCTGTGGGATGAAAAAAAATATCTTTTTGAAATTATTCAGAGCTTGAGGGTACAAGACTTCAATTATACATTCTTTCTCATCACATCTACAAAGAGTAATTAGCTCTGAGTTCAGTCCTAACACACAGCATCCAAATAGATGATTTTTCTAGTTGAACCAAGAAGGCAGATTTTATACCAGAGTAAATAAAAACATACCTGTGCCTGAAACTGTTCCAGAATCACATGACCTGGAAACTCTGGTTCAGGGACACTACAGAACTTTGTAATGATATCTTGTAGAGCTGAGAGACCAGCTAGACGTAACTGATTACTGTCTGATGTGGCAGCAATGAAAGACATTCTCACTAACTCTGATAAATGTAGGACCAAGAAATCACCTGAAATTAACATTGAAATACATGTCATATTTCATACAATATATTTATACAACAATCACTGTATACCTTTGTACAAGCTAGTTAAATATGAAGCTATCATTCCATTTCAAGTTGTATATTACACAGATATGTATGTTATAATTACCTTTCCCATCTTTTTTAGCTTCTCTAGCATCTTCCAGATCAAAATGTGTGTTATCTTCCTCACAACATTGTATAATTTTCTTCAAACAATCAGTAGCAAATACACGAGTAGGCCATCTATAAAATACACAAATAAGTTTGAAGTTTAATACATTTAGTGCTTACACCAGAATACAAACCAAATAATTGATAAAGAAACATTTATAATGTCAGTAAACATCTGTACATATATGTGTGTGAAAAAAATGGCAGTAATCTTAAATATTTACAGCTAGGTCCATGTATGTATATAATATATAAGTACACACTCACCTTGGAGCTACTGTAGGGTGAGTAACATCAGTTTCAGGCGCTGTGAATTCTGCAGCATCATTTTCATTGCCTTCATCATCATCATCGTCATCATCACCAGGTTTATCACCTTGTGTGTCATCTTGTTGATTACTTGATGAATCTGTACAACATAGAAATCATTCACACAATCATACTACCTGAACTTTAAGATAACAACACATCATTATCAGCAGTATCAATGAATTATTCAACTGCATTAGCAACAATTTGTGTCCTGCACATTTAAGGAATATGTATGCTTCTGGAATTGTCATGCATATTTTAGGAATTCCAATAATGCCAGTGGACTTTAGAAATTGGAATTCCTAAAACATGCAGGGCATTCCTGGAATCAGGCATATTCATAAAAAGCACAGAATCTACAGATGATGCTCTAACAAGAAAATGAATATTACTCAAATATTAAATTATTTAAGTTAGATGAATTTAGATATAGACACAAAACAAGTGATATAATGGAAGTGTTATATTCAAACAGAACTTCCACTATTTAAACCATATTTTCGCAGAACGCTGTACTTCATTCCTTACCTGTAGATGAGGATAAGATTTCTCTCAGTAAGTTCAACCATCGTGTTAGATTTTTGGTAGCCAGGGTCTGTAGTAGACTGTCTAATGTATCTTGTATATCAGATATGAGTTTACCATCAACCTCAGTATCACACATACCAAACAACTTTCCTTCCATTCCAGTATCAGTGATACCAAACCTCTCCATCTTCTCAGCGTCATCTGAGGCCAGTGTGAGTGCATGTGCACTGACTTCTTGCGCTTCACGAGTCACTAACTGACGCAAACAAGCAACCACTGCTCGACGTAACAACAAATGAGAGCTTACTAACTTCTCCTAAAAAGCAACAGAATATGACAATAAGTGATTTTGTCATCAAAAATAAGTAGACGAAAATTAAATTTTAAAATAATATTATACTGTTAACCATTTCAGTGATTTTTATCAGCCTTTCATCAAACTTTCTCCAATAATGCATTCAAAAAGTGTAATACAAATCATGAATAATAGTAAATATTGTTTCTGTTTATACTTCACAGAACAAACCATACACTTACACATAGATGAGGTACTAATGTACCCAGATTGACATGCCTAGGAGCAAACATATGTAACTGTTGTAAACAAGCCACAGCCTCAGCTTGAACCAGAGAATCAGAATGATCCTGCATTATTGCACAACACACCAAACACGATAATCTAGCTGTTGCTATGGAACCAGAATTTCCTAAAATAACACAAACAAAATGCAGACATTAACATAAATGAATACAAAAACCTGAATCACTGCTAAAAAATTCAAGATAACAAAATAGTTTTTGATAACTTCGCACAATTTAGGAGTATACATCACACAGTTAAAAAATAATGTAGACATGACAGTGAAGTCAGAAAGGTAACATAAGTCAAATTAAGGTTCTTATTGATAGATTAATTGATAATTAAAAATGATATCTTAGATTCATTTAGTAACACATTCATTATTAAAAAATGCTTATGCTAAATCTTTGCATGAATATATTACAATAAACCAGTTTGGTTAGAATTAATGTTAAATCTAACAATGGTTGTACTATTCTACTCAGAAATACGAACATAAACTACTTTACCTTGAAGTTCAGGTCCAATAGATGTGATGAGGGCTGACAGACATTTACCCAGGCATTGATGAACATCTATAGTGGTAGGAGGTACAGACAGCAGTAACTGTAACACTAACGACAATGTCGGTTCTACATAACCACGGAACATTGGACCACCACTGTCAGCTATGAGAGCTAATGCATGCAATGCCCACACCTATATATATAGTATTAAATGAATTAGAGTTTATATCCTACCACATTCCTAACAATGTAAAATACAAATTTTAAAACATATTTCACATAAAGATGACACATATTTTAAATGCTTTCATTATGTTTGTTAGAGATTTCAATTTCTAAGATCAACAATTTAACAGACTTTACTTTTTTCTTTTTGTATACAACATGCATACACAAAAGATATATAACTTAATAAAAGTTAAAAAAATAACATTTGTGAAACATGACTTGAAAAAGAAACAAAAGTCTAATTAACAGACCTGTACTACTGGAGAGTTAAAGTCTTGTGCTAAAGCCAGTAGAATAGAGACACTGGTGTTGAGATGTTGTCCTGATCCCATACCTCCAACATATCTGTGTAAACATCCTAATGCCAGAGAGTTACCTGTACGACTTACAACATCTCGTGCCGATTTCAACCTGATGTGTGAACAAATATACTAGATCATTTATTATTATTTTTGATTGATTAATACATTTAAAAACATTTTGTTTTTATATAGGGCAATGATATCAAGTTCAATACTGACAGCTTGTCTAAATGAATTTAACCCTTTGCCTCATAATACTGCATTTCCCCACACCTGAAGCAGACGACTTTAGAAAACGTGGCAAAAGAAGCCATTGCTTGTAATGAGAAATGGCTTCTTTTGCCACAATGTTTTCCACTTGTCAGAGAGAAATAACCCAATTATCTTAAATAAATTGACGCTTTGAATATTTGCTTTGAATTTGAAAGAGTCCAAAATATGCTTATGAGGCAAAGGGTTAAATAATAGTGTTTATTGCAACAGTCTTATTCAGGTAACAGGTTGTTCAATGTTTAATCAAAACTCAGCATTATCTTACAACACCTGCAAGCAGTAATGACAACATGCGTGCCTATATGACTTACTTATCAAAGCTGTATTGTGCCATCTCAGCTATAAATTTACTATCACCAACAACTTGTGCCATTCTACCTAAAGCTTCACCGGCGGCACATCTCAATATAGGATTTGTACTGCTTAATGCTCCCTGAAATAAAACAATACCATCAGATTACTTTATAATCAAACAAGTATCAATCGTGTAACATGTGGCAATATTATCTCTACTATCTCAGCATAGTTTTGTACTTAGGTGTGAAATACATTAAAAACAAAGCATCACATTTCATATGAATCACATGACTGTTAAGTCTTGATAGACTAATTGTTATGAACAAAAATAACTGTGACTTACCAGAATGAGATTAAATGCCGCCTTTTTAACTTCATCTGGACCCATTTTTGTTTTGGTATCAGCCAGGCTCTGTATAAAACAATGATACTCTTATATACAATTAATTATATAAGAAGTAATGACACAAACCTTGAGCTATGTTTTAAAATAAAGCTGATTGTTGCATTCAATGTAACATTGAATGAATTAACAGCAGACAGAGAAAACAACAGTCTTAATCATCCAAGGAAATCTACTTTAAGTGAGTAAAGCATGGACTGATTGTGTCAGTAATCTTATCATAAAACACTGTACATAATTTGTGCTAGATTGTGACAGATGCATTGCTTATTTGTTACATTTTTGGTCTATTAGTGTCCACAGATAGCCATATATAACTGAAAAATTGTTGAAAAATGGCGTTATACCCCAGTGACAATTAGTCACATAAAAACAAAACAAACAAACAAACAAACAAACAGTGTCCACAGAGAGATAATTGGTCAGCACTCATTATCTTCAAATTATGCAGCAGACACTACATCTATAAAATTATCACTCTACTTAATGATAACCTTTAGAGCACAAAGTACTGCAGTGAATATATTCATCTGTACAGCTTGTTGTCTGGTAGATTTTGCATGTTTTATACAATCATTAAAATGTTGTAACATTTGATATCGATGTTTGTGGGCAACACGTGGAAATATCAACCCATACAATCGGACTGAACTATCTATCACAGCTACACCAAGGGGTAATGGTCCTGGTATTGGGTCACTCTGAAATAAACCAATACAAATCAAATGTAACAAAAGTATAAGATTGCTCTAAATTAATGAAATCATTGTAAAACTAAAATTATATAGGGGACCTCCGTGATTAAGTGGTTATGGTTGCTGACTTGTAATCAATAGCCCCTCACCACTGTGAGTTCAAATCCCAGCCTGGACCAGACAAATTTCACATATGAAGAAGCTGTCCAGCTAGCTTAAGGAAGGTTGGTGGTTCAACTCAGGTATTTCTCTACCATTAAAGCTGGAAAAATTAATGAATGACCCTTGATGTTGGTGCAGTGTTAAAAACCCAGTGAAAAAAAACATATCATCATTTAGATTTTATAGTAATCAAAATAACATAAAAACAACAGAAAAACGACAGAGATGCAGGAGAAAATTCCAAATTTTCTACTAAATAGTTTAAAGTTTAATTATCATAAAGCAATGCTTTTTTGAATCACTATCTAGAACACCTCTATAGTGCTGATGTCTTTGAGAAAATGTAAATGTAACCTTTCTAAGATTACCAGTACTCCTGTTCTACTGGTTAGAAGATCAAAACCTTATTCACAAAACAAGTGTGTACAATGAATAACAAAACAGATGTAAACATGGGTACTTACAGGTGGACACCTACAGAACAAGGAGTGAGCATCATGTTCTAACGCACCAGATCCAGAAGCACTGTTTGGTTGTAACTGTAAGTATAACATAGACAGTTAATTATATGTCTATAAGATGATATAGAGGACATATTTCAGGAATTAGCACCACTTAATTAATATATATATACATTTAAATGAATTGGTGTAACTCAACTTTCAACTTGAAAAAATACTGCTGACAACACTTACTGAAGTATTATATAGTATATGAACTAGACATAAAATTGTTCAAATTACAAAGAAAACAAGATGAATAATTCCTATACTAGCTGCAATGATAGACAAATACATAAATTACTAAACCACATAAATATAGATACAGTACATGATAAATAATTGATGCCTAATACACAGTAGATATCAGAACATCTCAGACAGTATTTAAGGCACATTGGTATGATTCATAACATGAAATCTACATAGTGCACGAATAACCACCCAGTACACCACAAATCACTCAAACGTATCATACATACATAAACCTAATACATCACCATCAGCAGTATCAATATAAACATGCTTGAATTAATTATTCCCAATATATCATAAATACATGGCTCAAAATATACTTGGTACTATGAAAAATATTACAGTTCTAA
Organism: Lutraria rhynchaena; assembly: GCA_008271625.1. Lineage (NCBI taxonomy): Eukaryota > Metazoa > Mollusca > Bivalvia > Venerida > Mactridae > Lutraria > Lutraria rhynchaena. Next base: position 5,150,891 of record VIBL01000010.1, read on the forward strand.
AAATATGTTTTGTATGCAAATAAATATTGCCATAAATAAGAAATGTAATAGTATCTGAACAAAAAGTATGTACAAGCTCAGCAAAGATGTTCTTAGCATCATTTTTACACCAAGCTTACTCTCATTACAGCAAATGTCTGGAAGAATTACCTGACTATACAAATTCAAACATCTAACAATATCACTAACCAAGATATTAAATTATCCAGTTGTTAACACATCAAACTAAAACCAAGTCACTTCCACATTTCATGGACAACTATTACGTGTGGGAAACCAAAAAAGTGAGACAACGAAAACATGAAACACATGCTTGACATGTCTACACATTGATTTAACACAAAAATGAAAATAATAATTATAATAAATACAAAGAATAAATAACAACACTTAACTATAGTTCAGATATGTGTGGAAAAAAGTAAACCTATGTTTTTGTACACACTCAAAGTTAGACACAGTTTATTTTTATTTCAGAATGGAAAACAACTCCTTTGCAATTAAAATGAAATGCAAGACTAATTTAATGAGAAATCTGTGTTTGGTCACACAGGAAATAAATATGTATATTCTTCTTCTAGTCCTCTGACCAATCTATAAAAGTTCAGTGTCCACATTTTGTTAACTTTGTACTAATTGAGCTTCTGTGTTTACAATAAACTTTGATGTAATACATCACTTAAATAGAACAGAAATAATTCTGAAAAACTTTCCATCAAATCCATCACAGCATTTAGTTTATGTACTTAAAATTCATCAAAAACTGATTAAGAGAACAATTAAGCCAAAAAGCACATATCCTGATAAGCCTTCAATAAGCAGTATAACTAGTTACACATGCACTGATATCGACATCAATTTAATGAGTTAAAGCAAAGCTAATACAACATCAATATTTTCAGTACCCCAAAATAGTTACAGTATAACTTACAGTCTCACATAGTAACAGAGAATAGTAAGAACTTGTAAACCAGAGGTTAAATACTATACTGCATTACTGTATAAATAATGCGAAAACATTGCATCATTTCAATGAAACAATTTACTTGTTCTATTATAACACAATAACTCACTCAGCTGTTGCACTGACTAGTGAGTTCTACAAGGACAGTACTTTATAATTACATGTACTGATAGTAACACTATAGTAGCATTTCTGTTGAAAAGTAAGAATTCGTTAGCTTCATGATGAGTAGTGAAAAGGGATGTACAAGCAATAACTACTGGTACCTCCATATTGAAGTATAGTTTTGATATTGATAAAATCAAAAGATCAACTTCCTGAAGATTGATTTAATTAAACATTTCCTTCAAAAACTTTGTCAACAATTATCAATTCAGAAAAAATCAAAATACAAATATCTAATCATGTATCTCTGAGAAGATTCTAGCTTAGAAGCCATGTACTACCTGTTTGAATATTATAGACAATACATACATCAATTAAACAGAATAGTAAGAAACATGCAGACAATATTGAGAGGATTTGACACTTGCTACAACTAGTTCAGGGAGGATAGTTACTTACATTTTCCATGGCCATGCACTAAAGTCAAAATAATACATTGCAACTCAAGAAATAAACAGAATCTGTAGCACATTTACCGATAAAATATACACACACATAAAATACACAATGCTGCATGATGAGAGGCAAGGTAAACATGTTAATATACAACATCATTAGATCTTTCAAGAGGAGCAATAACAGTCTAGAGTCTAAACTTGCAAGTCAAAATTGCATATTCGTTCCAATAGTAAATGCTTGTACTCACAATATCTGTGTTGACTCTACGATTTGGTTCATACTACAACAAATGGGTCAAAGGTCAAGGTATACTTTAAAGAAAGGCCAAAGTTCAAACATAGCAAGTCATGTGAGACTGTAAGTGTTTTGTAAACTGTTTGGAAGAACCTTTATTAAGATTTACAATATAAAAACATTTATATACAAAACAGAATATGTAATTTTTCAAAAGCAAAAATTGCACAATTGCCAATAGCTTCAAAGCAACTAATGGTAAATACTGGGAAATAACGTAAACATTAAATCCACACCATCTTAAAGGTGTCAAGTAACACCAGTTTCCAGAATGAGTCATATGAAATAAATTACCCACTGCTAGAAGATGTTTCACATTAAGGTAAGTAGATCTACCTATAATCTGTAACAACTGTGTTGTTTTATACCCTAACTTTCAACATGACAAATGAAAACTGCTAGTTAAATGCATATGCAGTATCCTAAATAAAGTAAGTAGCAATCATCATGTGAAGTTGATTAACTATACAAGTAGTCTCAAGTCATCATGTGGCTTTTAACTTAAAGGTACTGATCCCTGCTTGTGTTAACCTTTCATAAGTGATATGTGTGTGTGTGTGGCATTGTCTGATCACTTGCAAAAATCACCTTACATTCAGCAACATGGGGATCAAGTATTCTATAGCAAGTAGTAAAAGCCTTGATATAAAGGTCATCGTGACCTTGACATACTGTGGTCTGTTCCATCAATAAAATGAGTTCAAAGGGTGTTGATAAGTACCAACATTGTACACACCAGATTCCAACATGGTTATATATGGATCATTTATGTGGGGATATAATGAATGAATAAAACAATAAATGTTTCACTGTAAAACAAAAAAAATAAATTGACCCATATTACAATACACTATTACATCAGAATATGCCATAACTATGTGACATCTCTACAGCAAAACAATACAGAAATTTACATACAAAACTAAACATCAACAATACTGATGTAAGAATGTCTAACCATTCCTTCCCCCATTTGGGACAATTTTAGGATTAAAATAAATCTACATGAGATTTATAAGTAACCCCATTACAATCATACAACTAGATTTTGGCCGGATTAAAACACATGCAGAGAAAAGGAATTTAATAGAAAGTAAACATTCTTAAATGAAATCATCCTTGTAACAGAGATGTTAACACAGCACACCCTGTACACATAATGATGTAAGCGTCTAAATGACACAGACTACAGGTCACCACATCAAGCTTCTACCAACACTGACCTGATCCTCAACAGCTTTATGATCTGTTTCCTGTAACCATGAGCCCAGTATGACACTATCATCAACATGACACATGGCACGTAGAAGTGATGTTGTAGTGTTGGCAGGATTATCCGTCAATGTGAACTCAGCAACTAATTCTCGTAATAAACTTGTGTATGTACCTGAAATATTGGTTAGAATATATTACAAGTCATGATAGCACATAACTACATTAACACAAACATAGTTGAAATATACTCAGCAAGTATTAGCAAATTGATTACAAACCAGTAACATGTTGCTACAAATTAAGTGAAGCACTGAGCACGAATACACATGGCGAAATAATTATAATATAAATCCTTGCCATACAAAGAATTCTTTTCCAATTTTACATAAATTATATTAAATGCAAAAATAATTTCGTAGGTATTTTTCTGAAAATGCTTCAACAGCATTCTGACATGATGTATACTAATGGGTAAGAGTTGATAAATCATATTTTAGATGTAGTTACAAGATAAAAAGATAAAGCTAATACCTTCATATGATTGTGGAGGTAGCATGGAGAGTACGTCATACAGTCGTAGTCTCACCATGGCAGCACTCGCTTTTAAATGAGTACCATACATCTTTATAACACCAGTCATACTGAAATAGTTTATAGCACATCTTTTATTTCAGTTATTAAGTAATTCAGCAATTAAGGAATATTCAGCATAAATCATTGATTTAACTACCCCTAAATGTTCTCTATCCCTAGTGCAAACACAACTGATGTTACTGTATTAATCATATGGCAAATGTCATTTTAAATTTTCAACACTAAGTAATCAGAGAGAATATGTTTACATTTCAAATTGATTCTAATTGTATTAATACAATATGGTATGTAGGCAATTAATTCTTAGACTCAACAAACACACACAGTACATGATTTTAATGTTCCAAATATAGTACAGTATAAACAAGATGACAAGAACTCTCACAAAACCAGGTTTTCATGAGAAATTCCCTGCTCGCCCATGTGCTGATACTCGTCAATCTTATAACCTGATTTTTTCCTTTGGAAAACCTGGTTAAAAATAATAGTCAGACACTGGAACACAGAGAATCTCAACAAGCTCTTCAGGGCTTCATACTTTTCGATGTTATAAATAAACAATAAAATACCACCATTACTTACTGAGCTAACATAGTCAGAGTACATTCTAATGGGGCTAACAGTCTACGAATAACATCTTCAGTAATCAACTCTCTACAATGTTGCAGGAAACTTAGCATCGCTGAAATGGTTACAAAACATTAGGAGTCTCCATATTTTACAAAACAAAATCATAGAACTAATGGTACAAATGGAAATTGTTGAGTAATTATTAACACGTTTCTCAGGATAAAGCTACATAAACAATCATTTATTATCTCCATGAAGGAAACTTAAAACATCTTGGTCTTCAAAAAATTTTACAATCAATGATACAAAATCCTGGTAATATGGGAAACTTTGGTTTTTATAAGATTTCTATGTTTGTAGTGAAAATACCAACTGAAGGCTAACATGCTTGATGCCTTCAGAATATAGCAAATTATTGTAGAAATGAAGAGATAACACACAATACTAACCACCCAGAGCGCCAGCACGACCTTCAAGAGTCACCTGCCAGGTGAATGAATCACCTCTCGCCTTCTCTGATTCCAACTCCTTTGTTGATCTAGGGAATGCGTTTCTCCATAGTAACAACATTCTGGGTAGATGACCTTTTATCACAGGGGAGCCTAGAAATATTTTCATATAATCTAAACTATGTTCAGATAAAACAGAAAACTACAATTAATGGAGATAGATGATAGCATAAATAACTACAGGAATTGGATAATTTCATAGCATGAAGTTCCAGTTTTATCTCATTTAAAGTTATTAAGATAACAGCCGTAAAAATGATTCCATTTTCAAAAAAAAATTTCCTTCAATCTTTCTGAAGAAATGGGAAGGTTTGTATTTTAGCACATAATGATACCCTGAAACAACCAGTTAGTTTCTATATAATCGCACGCACGCACAGTCATACCATATTGCAGCAGAGAATCAGAGAGTTATACAGGACTTACCAAGAGTCATAAGAGCACCAAGCAGTAACCACCCAGACTGTGTCCTCTGGAGAGATAATCTGCTATTCTGTGAAGCAGTCCGCAGTAACTCCTCAGCGATGTTAAATATTTGCTGCACAAAGGAGATATTCATTTTATGTGCTTAAGATTAAAGCTAGTTAACATTCAGAATAAAAGGGAAAACTGGAAATTGAAATGTAATAAAACAGGAAGAACATCATAAAACAGAAAGCAAATACTTCAGTGACGTCACATCAATGTTTGCAGTAAACGGAATCCTATATATTTATTTACAGGAAAAAACATAACTGAACAAAACTTATAACCAGATAGAGATAAAATTTGAAAACAAACAGAACATTGATTCATAAATTCCTATCTAACTGCAGTAGAACAAAACACAGACAAAGTAAGTCAGAACATTAATATCTAATATCTGATCTTGTATGACAAATCGTATAGCAACGGAAGGAGTTTTAATCATTCAAGTGGAATTAATAACAACATTACAAAATCTTATACATACTTTTCCTTTAGCATGAGGAATACCAAGTGGACACTGATAGACTCGACCAAGTAAAGCAGTAAGTGCACTGCTGTATCCTGACACAGCTTCAGGCGAAGATTTTAACTTGTTCATTCTTTCTATACATCTGTCAACTAGGGGTGTAAGTTGTGACGGTAAGGCTACAGATATACTCCCCAGGCACCATGATGCGGACAACCTGGCTGCAGCACTAGGGTGTATCAATACAGACACAACTGGTTCAATGATACCTGTAAAATAAGACACAGTTTCAAGTAACAATTGAAATATATGTATATGTAAAAACAATGAGCAAAAATAAATTAAGGTATAGAAATAGAGTCATGGGTGTGATTGCGTATATACTTAACAGTAGGAAAATACCTATCTAATAAATAAATTTTTAGTAAATAAGAAAGCCCTAATGTTTATAATACATTAGGTCTGAAGGAAGATCCTCAGAATGGAGAATAAATCACAGCTCCATACATGGAAATAATCTAATCTGTATAAAAGTGTAGAATAAATCACAGCTCCATACATGGAAATAATCTAATCTGTATAAAAGTGTAGAATAAATCACAGCTCCATACATGGAAATAATCTAATCTGTATAAAAGTGTAGAATAGATCACTCTAAATAAAAGTGTGTAATAAGCCGCTGCTATTTAGTTCAAAATATAACAAAACAATAACAAGATTAATTTTTCAGCCTGAGAATATAACCCCCCAAAAATTTGTAAATGTAAACACATTTAACTATGCCCAGTTATATCTTTCCAGAATACCAAATATCCTTCATACTATAAAACTCTCTCCATTATACTATTTCTGTCTAGTATATGTGATTTACTTGTATTTAAATGAACAAAAAGAGAAATCAACCATTGGAGTATTTCAATTCACCATATATATTTAATATTCTTTTTATCAGACTGACTTTGATAGGTAAGTGATATGAAAAATTAAGTACATCTGTGTATATCATACACTATAAACGACATGTTGAGTCTACAGATACAGTCATATTATCCAAAAGTTACAATGATTTACTTCAACAAGTATGTAGAGACAACAGTATTAAGTACATAAAGTGAATTTTAATACAACTTCACTCTCTTTGCTTTCACTTCAAATGAAATGGTTAAATATTGATTATCATGGGTGCACATACATACAGTGTGCAAAGACAAGTAATTTCAACATTGCCAGCAGCCCTATCATAAATTACTAGTAAAACAATTAGAGCAGTAACTGAGACACACTGATACAGGAAGTCTAGAATTCAGACAAAGAAACAATCAAATTGACTTTCAACAAATAGTATGAGTTATAACTAGCCTGTAGCTACACTGAGACAAATGCATGCATCAGCCTCTAGAAAATTTCCACAATTTTAAAAATTACATGCTTTATTGTATGCATAGATGTGACTTTCCGCAATATGTTAACATTTAATGATAGGAAATCACACCCAAAATGATTAAAAAACACAGCTAGGATGCTTACTTAAATTCAATTTTTGATCATTGGCATTTAATGTCACCCCAACAGTCAGGGTCATTTGGTAACTTTTCCAACTTGTGCAGTGGAGGAAGACCCCAGGTGTACTTTTAGGTAGAACCACCAACCTTCTGTAAGCTAATTGGACTGTGAAATTTGTCTGTTTCTAGGTGGGTATCATACTTAGTGGTGAGGGGCTAGTAATTATTGGTCAAGACATACCACACATAAGCACAAAGGCTCCCACAATTTTTGTTTAGGTCATTGGTATGTATAATATTATCAGCTATAGAGAGAACTACCTGTGGCTGGTTCTGCTACAAGAGGACTCGCTGATGTACCCAAACTAAGTACCAGGCATCCTAATTCATGTAGCGCACATACAAGTACATGCTGACTGCCAGCTATATCTGCTGTGGTAGATTTACTGTCCATATTGTCTGCACTAGCTTCACCTAAAATATACAACCAACCGTATTATGAACATATAATGTAACAATAACAGTATTATGTGAATTCATTAGAGGCACTTACACACGACAGCAGAAAACAGTCCATCTTTAACACATAAATTCAGATTAGAATGTGGGCTGCTGAATTTCAACTTCATTAATGATTCAATTTATAGTAGGCTCTGTAGAAATGTGATTAAACACACAGATAACAACACAGTATTTAAAATTCCTAACAAATTCCAAACAACAAAACAACAGCATATATGGCCAATGGTGTCCAAACAAGCTTATTCATCAAGGTTACCCCAAAACCAGACGTAACAATACACTGTGAAGGCTACGGAAGTGCTGACATCTGGTCTTGAACAATACTTACCTATGACATTCATTTGTTTGATAATAATCTGACATATTTCCTTGGCAGCAGATATCTGAGCCTTCTCTCCCAGTAGACCACCAATGACAGATCTCATTATAAACGATACACACTTCCTTGCATACACAGCATCTACATGAGTAGGTGTAGCTCGTGGATTGGCCACCATCTCAAGTATATGATTCAGGAAGGTGGAAATATTACGTTCTAACCACAATCCTCCCATACACTTGATAAACTCAACATAAGTCTGAAATTTAAAAGCAAGTATTACACCAGCAACAATTCTTACATATTTTAGTAAATCTTTGAAAAATCAGCACTTAACCATTAGAAAACTATGAAGAAATTAATGTTAATGTTAGTGAAATTACTTTTTATAATTCTTGCCTAGACAGACAACATTAGGCTACAAAATAATTCAAACAAAAGACAAAGCTGGACTTAATGTGATATAATTATCTACATAGATCAAAAGGTACATAACAATAACAAGATTATTGACTTTTAATGATGTAACATAAAGAAAACTCTCAAATTTCAGGTACATTAATTAGGCAGGGTAATTCTAAAGACATTACAATACATGTCAGTACAGATTACATGAGAAACGTGGAAATATTGGATCATTCCCAATCCACAAGATATTTGTTTATATTATAGAATGCTTGAGTACAAAAGTGGACATGATACACATATAAAATGTAATGTAATACAGGACATCATGATAAAGTATTGTGCAAGCTAAGAGTTAACTCTCTGAGTGAAAATTAGAAGCTTAAACCCACATAAAATAACATGGTGACTATAAAATGCACATTTGAGGATTTCTTGAGAAATAGAGGACAAACAATATGGTGGAGCGGTGAACAGGGCTTGTAGACCTTACAATGGTCCTGGTTATATTGTTCCAGTGGAGACTTAAACTTCAGATGACAATAACTAACAATAATGAATATTTAGACGATTTTAGAAACAAAAAGATATCATACACAAAAAAATGAACAATTTAATACATTGCCATTAAAGATTGTGTAACACATTCTCAACACATGGCCTTCTATACTGTATATTCAGGTCTTGAGTGTATGACCAAGTCTTACACTGCTGACAGAAAATACTTACATGAGTGACACCAACTCTGATTTCTCTGTTCACTCCGGCTCCACTACTGGATGTGCTACTCTTCAGGAAACCAAATCCTCCACGCAGGAAACCAGCTGATAACAATCCTAATACATCCTCTAACTTAACAGGCTTGCTACGAGCTGAAATGAGAAGATAATGAATAACTTACAGTAATAGAATTATTCAACCAAAACCTTATATCATCATAAGCCATCCATTACAGTAAACTGTCCACATTACTATTATGTTACTGTTGCTAGTTTTATCATAAACTGCTTATAATAAAATAATAAACGTAAAACATTTCTTGTATACCAAATACAAGGTAATGAATATTCAAAAACTTTTTACTAAAGATTTAGAACTTGGCATATTTCTCAACTTAATTAAGAGACAATACAACAATTCAGCTACAAACCAGGTGCAGGTCCAGGCTTTGGATTAAGAGCAGTAGCACATAGGTTTCCAAGTAATTCAGCAACAGCATATCTTGCATCATAGTTAGATCCGTCTAACGCTCTATAACATAATGACACAACAGTCTCTAACTCTGTAGCTGACATAAATGGTGCTTCATTCACTAGTTGATACATCACCTGTCAAATATACATGCAAAATAACAATAGTCAGCTGTGAAATAAACACACCATGATGAGGAAGGACTTAGTCACAATTGCATCTTTTACTTGGGCGTAAAAAATGTTTGTTTCTGGTAACATGCCCATTAATAGGGATTTTTTTCATTTTATTTATTGTTCTTGAAAGCCACTGCTGAGATAATTTTCATGCCAAAAGGTAAAAAAAGTGAGATAAAAGATGTACTGTTCCTCTGGCCTAAAACCAAGAAACAAACAATTTTTTGCGCCTTAAGTCCCAAGCCTGACAAACAAGGCAAGTAAAAATCATTTGTGTAAGTACTATTTTCTATGTCACATATCACAAATTTCTGAAATGGGAAATGGAATAAAGAGAAATACAATGGAAACAAAAGATAATTTCACTGAAGACTTTTTAACAAAAAAATGTTTTTTTTTTTTTATTTTACTCATGATTCATCAAGCCATTAACAAGAATGTCTGCCAAATAAAAAGGTAACAAGACCCAGCTGATTGACTAAATTGTATTTAATTGTACAAATAATTCACCAGAACCCTGTGAGTTCAGCTGGACTGGTATTTGATACTTGAAGTCTAACATTTGGACTGTTTTCACTGATGTAAGAGAACTTTATCATGAATCACACAGTCATAACTGTACGTAATTATCTGGCAGAGAAACAATTGCTATGAAGTGTGGTTGTTCAAATAACTCAATAATTGAACTATCAACCAAGACAATGTCCTTTATCAGCACATTAGTATTGTTAATTTACGCCATTAGGGAAAATGTTCAGATCCAATATGTAAGGTCAATGATTAAGTCATACACATAATCAATGTTACAAACAGTACATGAATGTTAAGAATAACTAGGATTTTGTTATTGTTATGATTCTAAAATATTTTTTAGAGACATAGACAAAAGATCTGCCATTAAAAGATAAGATACTACAATAATTATCTTACTGTTTCCTCACATTAAACTTGACATGAACAGAACTTAACTATTTTCATGCACATTGGTCTATGAAGGCACGAAACAATACAAAATAACAGTCAGTGGAAATGGTTATTTATAGACTAACTTTCAATGGAGATTTTGTGCATGAAAACATAGATAGATTCTTAAATTATTTGAAACTTGATTTTGATGTGTATAGATCTTATCAATCAAAGCAAAACTAGCTATAGAGTACAAGAAATCTACTTCAAACACTGAATTTAGAGATTTCTAATTACTCAGCACCCATGAATTTATTCAGTACCATTACTATGCCACTTAGTGAGATACATGTAGAACAATTATACCCCATAAAGTGATTAATCGGTATGAGTTAGATATTCAATTGTTTATGAAACAAAATAAGGAAACATAATACCACATATTAGTAATAAACATTACATCATATAACATCATCAGATGAATCAGTAAGTTACACTAACACTGAGAATAATACTTGAAGCCCAGACTTAAATCTTGTTTCGATTTTATGTGACTTATTGTCACTAGATTTTAATGCCATTTTTCTATAATTTTTCAGTTATAGACGGCGACCGGTTCACCTAACCAGTTTTCCTGGACTATATACCAAACAGTACCAACTTACCCTACCACAAGGAGCCGGCAATTTCTCCACATATGGAGGAAAATCAACATTTTTGTCAAATTTTCATAGAAGGGTATGACCTGCTGTGACCGGGATTCAAACCCGGATCTCCGGGTTACAAGTCCAGCATATTAACCACTGGTCCATGGACTTAAACCCAACACCTTATTATATAAGAAGTACTTGAAGAGTCTCTAAACAGTACAGATACTCTTATATTCTCCTTATTCAATGTTGAACAATTATTCCCATCAATGTCACTTAGGTAGAAAATTCAATGTCATGATAAGAAAAAATATCAACCACTAGTTATGATAGAAGGCTGGATTTTCATGTTATTGAAACTTTACACTTGCTGTGGAGATGTGTACTCGCTGCAGATTACAAATACCTGTTACTGAAGACAAGACATTATGAAGTGCATTTTAAATCCACAGAGAACAGAATGAAAAAAAAACAGTGATTTAATGTAATGTAATAAAGGTTGATGTACGTTTAATTACTGCAGCTGTAAGACAATTGGTGCCAACAACCTGGGTGGTGTAAATTATTCAATGCAGGAAATCACGGGAGGTATAAACTCACAGACTGGTAATTATATGAATGATAGTATGCATGCATCTGTCTTAATTACATGCATCTTCTGGTTGTATGAAAACAGTTCTAACGAAACTTACCACACTGTAAGATTAATTTTACAAATGGCAATTTCAACTTTATTGATTTATACATTAATTTAAATCCAGTTCCACAAATATCAATTAAATGTTCATCTTTCTAAGAAACTTTACAACAAATTGGTGAAGTTAATTTCTTGCACAAAAATATAACACATCAGAGAGTGACAACAAATTTGTACAAATCTCAAGCACAAAGATAAAATATGAGAAATCAATAATTTCAGTAGAACTGTAGACAGAAGCTATATATCAGCCATAATCCACAAAATAATGATTAATTTTTACATAGTACACACTCCAGGGATTCTGTAAGACAAATCATATTATACCAGGGTCTAACTTATCAAGAATTTATCACTTTTGTAGATATAAATCCGCAGTAAAATAACATTTGTGGACAGTATAAGTGCTCAAGGGTCATAAAGAAAAGACAAGATATGTTTTACGCAAGATGTCGCAGACAAATAATGACAACCGTGCACAGGCTTTTTAAACATTTTTGTTAGTAACTCTATGCAATAAAGCAATATTGAATCTGATATAAAAAAAACAAAACAGAAATGATGCATGCATAGAATGAGTGCAATTGAAACAGTTATTTTAATAAATTAAAATTAATCTATCATATCTAAGTCATATCATATTTGTCTAAATTGCTTAATAAAATAAATTTTCTCAAAACTGTAATGATGTTTGATATATGTTTTGAATTATAGAGTTTGAAGTAACCTCACATGGAGTAAACTCACTTATGATGTATAAAATGATAGTAATATAATAAAATAACATAATCATAAAGGTATAACAATTTAATATCAAACCCTCTAGTTTAAGAATTTTCACTTAATAAATCATAAAATGCTTTATCAGAGATCACATACACAGGTACACCAAACATGCATAATTAGTAATATAATATATGTTACTATAATCACCTTGGCCGCAGCTGTTCTTACAGCCATTGTTCTGTCTGTCATGGCTGCCTTAGCTGCCTTATAAACATCTTTATATGAATGTGACCCTGCTGACCCCAGCCCCTTTACTATTTTCTCCAGGGTCATCATAATCTCACCTCTGTACTGCGACTGAAGTGTAGAAACATATCATTTAAACACAACTATATCTCTCCTTTATTCACAAAATCAACTGATTTCAACCAAACAATTATCTTATACAGGTAAACCAAGTACATGAAAGCATTAAGGACACAAAATTCTCACAAATTCCTTCTTGCATCAAATTTGCTTGAAGTCATACACCATTTCAATACATGATAATAACTCAAGCAAATGAATCAGTCAGACAAAAGATTTTACCAAATTATCCTCTAATGAAAATATCAATTACATCATTACAGCAATCTTCATGATTTAGAAAGGAAAAATAGGAAAATTTCACATACAAAAAATAGCTATATTCAACAAATTTTATGACTGATAAAATTCACGACTGTATGGAATCAACATATAATCCTAATTTTTATTTCCACATAACATTCTCATAAAGTTTGAACCACTAATACAGACACATTGATTTGTTGCATGTGTCAGTGATATTTCTGTTCAGACAAATATCCTTCCAGGAAACATATCCAGAAAAAACAATCTATCAATTAACGTCATGCACTGTGTTACAAATCAAATTTAATTTGACGCAAAGAAAGAAATACACAGCTACAGAGGGCAAGAAACATCCAGTACACACTATACAATATGTGCACATAATGTGTAGACAAAGATGTTTGTCGGGATATTTCAGCATTTAAACATATCGTGGATTAACAACCTACACATCTTTTTCAAATATTATTGTCCACAAACTAAAATGGTTTCAATTAAAATAATGCTTACCTCAGCATATTTTAGAGCTTTGATCAAGGATTGAACAGTGTCCTCATATGACCTGCCTGTCATTCTACCCATCTTTTCATAAATACCACCAAGACATGCCACAGCAGCCCTGAAATATTACAAGATACGTAACATCAAGTTAAACAATTTCTATGCTAAACACTGTTTATGAGAGTCTGAAAAATGTAAATTACCATACAAATAATCTTTTCTGACTCTGTATTTATTCAGCAAGTCCTTGTCTCAAGATTTATATTATGTTTTAGGAACATACTCACTTTGTGCTTCAGTCAGGTCAACTGACGATTAAGAGTTGTAAGCTATTACCATCTATTACTATTGACAGAACATAACTAGACTTTGTATGTCATCACCAAAGACATTTATCTGAATTCCTTCAAGCATGGAAATTGGTGAACATTCCTTAGATACTGTAGGTAAGAATTGACTGTTGTCTGGGAAAGTAAACCATGATAAATTGATTTATCATATTAATGCCCAGGTGACAGAATGTGACAGAATAATCAAGTAATTCTAAGCATGTTTACCACCAGTCTCACAAGAATAAAATGGAATGTCCACCATTTATACATAAATATCAAGCATCGATAGATTTCTGAATGGATAATGGACCATGCTATTCATCAATATTATGAATTCCCTCGATCACAAACATTCCTGGGGCAATTGAATAGAATTATTAAGTTTACATCTATTTCCATAACTGGACTGACATATTAATCGGCACAATTAATGTCCACTACGTTGTCTAAGAGAATCTTTAGAAAATTTCCCCATAATCTGATTGCAAAATTGATTTCTAACTAAGACTGTATAACACCTAATAATATTTTACTCTTTAGGCATTTCTATGGCAATTTCAGACAAATGCTAAATCATACAAAGGTTAGTTATGTATACAAAAGTCTGGAGAATATATTAAGCCAACTTCATCATTTATTATATAATTTCCGTAACAGCTGTTCAATAAATGATTTCACCATTGAATTACTTGAAGATTTAAATACTTCAATTCCATTATAGCATTTTAGAAGTTTTTGTGGCTGAGAAGAACATAGCCTCAGACGATATCAAATAAGCCTCAAGATTTCAGGAGAAATTACAGTCTACTAATAGTTATTAATCAGATCCTTTATTTACAATCTGTCTGGTATAGGAAATTATTCAGTTAAAACATCAATGAAACAAGAATTATTGTATATTGTAACCCAAAGTACATGATAAAGGATAAGCTGACACAAAAAGTAGAAGAGGTTCCACAAAAAGTGTTCATTCTTTTAAATCTGACAAGGGTCCTCCCCCTCTTACCTCTGAACTCATTTTACTTCTCCATGACTCAAAATTTCAGAAATACCAATACATAACCGACCAGAAAATATACAGAGTTCAAGAACAGTCTAGTCAATTCCTAAACTTAAGCCCATTGCAAAAAAAGTTAGGTCTGAAAACCAGCCTACAATACAGTAAGAATTAAAGTATTGTCTAGCCTACATCTGAGAAATACCATATAAACATCGTAGACTGATGGAAAGCACATCAAAAACTTTCATAAGAATTATATACAAGGTTAAAGACTTGATAACAGTTCAAACACATTAAGATTTTTTTCAAAACAACCTGTGAAAACTGTGAGCAGCTTCTTATCTACTTTAACTGATAATAAAATGATACCGGTAAATGAATAGATTCAACAGACAAAAAACACAAAGTTTGATTGTTAACAAAATGAAAAGCTCAGTAGTTACAGGATACCCAAAGACAGTAACAAAATTTGTAGCACTTTTATATGTTGTTTTCTTTCCTGCTGTTCCTGACTCAATGATCAAGATAGATTTTATCAATTCACCATTTTCACTTAGATTCATGAACTGCAACATTTTACTGATAGCATCTTCATGATAGTGAAAACATTTGCAAGATGTTTAAGTCAACTGCCAAAGTACCAGGCATACCTAGTTTATTCATCAAATAAATGAGAGATAGAACTTATACACATATTCTATAACCAGAACTATGCCAGGAATGTTTGATAAACAGCAAATATTATCAAATATGAAGTAACCCAGAGAATTTCGCAACAATTCTTTATTAATTCAATTACTGCATAATGTGAATGGATATTTCCCTGGACATTACAGCACAATTATTTGTCTAGGAAATTTACTTCTGCAACAAAATCAGACACATTTTTGTAACTTATTTACTTTAAAATAATCATTATTAAAATCAAAACAGACTCACGTCCAAGTTTCTGAGTAATAATATGGTAATAACATCATTCAGAAATAGAAATGTCTGTTTATAATTACAATAATTACTACTGATAATACAATTTGATAATCCTTCAAGAATATAACAAAAATGACAAAAAACTAGATTCTTGAAAATAAGAGGAACACAAACTGGGCAGTTCTGAGAGATATAAGACATTTCCCTAGATTTGCTGCCTACCATGAATTCCACAAGCCAACAACTTATCACACAAAGAACTCCCCAAAATTTCTTCAAACTAACCACGACCCATGATTTGTCAAACAATTTTATGCTTGGAGTGTCGAGGACACCATACTTACAATCGGGTAGGTAGGTAACTTGGAGAATCGTCTTTACTTCGAGCAATTTCATTACATTTGCTGATTGCATCAAACATAGCAAATGAATCTCCAACACTGAAGAGCATCGCCAGACATCTTGCCAGTAACTTGCGTGTCGGAGGGCCCGGAGATTCACTGATCTGATTGATTAGTTGTTCAACAAGTTGTTTCTGTTTCTCTTTGATATCAGACTGAAAGTAAATCAAGTAAACTCATTTAAATTCACAGACAATATAATGTAAGTTTTAGAAGAAAACAAATTTTCATAAAATTGTTCAGAATGACGCCTGTAAAATTAGTCATCCCAACACACATTCTCCCTTCAGATAAAGTCAAACCAAATTACTCACACTAACAAAAAGTAATGGCTGAATGAATGGCCAGTAAACTTTAGAGCCACCAGAAAAAACACAAGGAGGTTGAAATAACAATTTGCATGTGAGTGTAATAATATCACAATGATTGGTTTTGATGAATTTATATGAATCATGCAACTGTAACAAATGAGAATGAGAACATTCAAATGCTGTTGATATAAAACTGACAGGTTTATTGGTGTTTGTTTTTAACTGAGACAAAGCTGAATGAAAGTAGAGAACAGACAGATGAAAGAACTGACCAGGCATATTAGGACACTGTACATAACCCTAACACAAATATATTAACTAGTAACATGATCATCAGAATCCTGAAACCTAAATTTAGCGAGAAAAAAAAACAAACACAATCAATATATTACTAAGTTGGAAGGAAAAAAAAATCTGTTTGAACAGTTTAATGTTATTAACCTATTTACAGTTCAAACAAATGAATGGATGTGTCTGGCCATTAAAACCAGACAAGAAGACAACTGTTATAACATAAGTCAGACAGAGTGATGTAAATAACATCTCATCCATCCGGTAAATAATCTACTGTACTTCCAACATCATAAATCAAGCACAGCCAAACATTTGCCAGAACATGTTCTTTGGAAATATAAATTATTCCAACCACTACCACTCATTCATACATAAAATGGGAGATATACTTGAGCATTTTCATCATATACATAATTGGAGCAACATGCAAAGGCATCATAAAGCAATTATTTTGTAACCACTATGTATTTTATATTTCCAAGCCTTTTGGCCAATAAACATTACATAAACAGTACATTGATGCAAATATTTGGCACAGACATCACTAAATATCTAAAATAAAACCAGAAATATCAAATTCAGACAGTAATTGTTCAAATGCAAGGATTCATTCAGCAATTAAGCAGAACTATTAAAGTAAAATACTGACTTCCAATTATCAGTGTATGGAGTAGAACATATGTTCTCATGAATAAGAGCTGAAATTATACTGGTAATATCAGTATGGTTTACCTTTTGAGCTGCAGAGAGCACTTTGTCCAGAAATCTGAGCCATTCAAACACAAATACTGGCTTCTTATTGTCTGGAATTTTAGATAAAGCCTCTTCATTGAGAAGAAGGCTATGAGCTAATTCCATCATCTATGATCTTGTAAGTGTGAATACTCCTCAATAACAATAATAATACATCTTTTATTCTTGTTTTATCTGAAAATATATTGGAAATAATGCCTTAAATCAAGAGATAAACAAACAATAGTGAAGAATCTAAATAATGTAAAATTAAATGCATCAAAAATGGGGGCCTCCAAGGTCGAGTGGTTATGGTCTCTAACATGCAATCACTAACCCCTCACCACTGTGAGTTTGAATCTCACCCAGGACCAAATTTCACAAGTGAGGAAGCCTTCTGGCTTAAGAAAGGTAGGTGCCAGGGTCTTCCTTCACTGTTAAAGCTGCAAAGTTGCCAACTGACGACAGTTGTTTGTGTGACATTAGACCCCAGTGAAAAAAAGCATAAGAAATATTTTCATACTTTTAACATGCTTTAATAAATAAACCAAATAAGTTGAATTGATATTTCACAAAACTATCTCATAGATTTTTACCATAACCATGTGCATGGATTTTGTTCAACCTTTGTAAAGGTCAACTAAACAGAAGTCCCAATTTATTTAAGTTATTTTCGTTTATCTTCAGCAGAGCAAAACTGATGAGACAGCATAAAACTTGATGTGAGTCATGTTGTAGTCATGTAAATTAATGTACATATATAAAACAAATATGAAAGGTGTGTTCCACATGAGATGTATAAATTTAGGCCAAAAACACCCCCAGATATATCATCAATTCAATATATATAGATGCATTTCTATCATATTGTAATACAGTTACAGGTTACGTAATTATTATCAATAGTCAAGTAAATTAGATTTAAAAAATAAATGATTCACAAATATTACAATTCACATTAAGAAAAAAGTTTGGAAATTCTATAAAAGAATATAATGTTGACAGTTTCTGTTTCAATTTAAGGTATTTTTCCATACAGAATATTACACATTCTTTCTTTAATAGATAATTTTCCCCAACATGATACAATGTTCTCATTCATTCAAACAACAATTATACTGAAGTGTTTCAGGTCACCAGTTTATGTTGTGTCTACAATCATTTAACTCAATCTAAAACTTCCTTCTCGCATTACTTACCATCAACCATTTGTATATAAAAATTCATTACAACAAACCAAATATTACAAACATATAATGATATACCCAGGTATTTAAAGTACCAAAGACTACATATAAATCAGTATCAGATTTCACCAGTTGATCTTGTGTTACATCTGTGATTATGAAAACAAGTAAGATAACTCAGCTTGACTGTATAATAACTTACGTTATAGCAATTTTCAAATATACTGACATAAAACATTCTGAGTATACAAATCTTATGCATATCCATCTGGAGTGGATACAAACATGTTAATTAAATGCAGATTGGATTTTAGTTGTGTAAATATATAGTATACAATATGTATCACAATTTCTCACTCATATGTTTTCAAGTAAAATAGAGAAACTGAAACATACATTATAAATTCACAGTGGACTCTCAATAGTCTAATATAAAACTATTCCTATCACACACTATCTTTCAGACTGGCACTGAAAATACTACACCCAGTACAATACAGTAATATAGATACACCAGAGGTATTGGTATGAATCAGTAGATTTACTTATATCTAATTTATATCAAGATAAGTTGAAACTTAACCATGGAAACATCTCATACAAGAACTGGGTATTCAGAAGTCAACATCTTAGATCTGTAAGATCACAACTTGTATTAATTCCATCAAATAAGAAACACATTGCAGCAATCCACTCACTTGTTTCAGTAATCACATTCCACAACAGATTGTTGAATTACATTATCAAATAATCAGACCTTTTGTCTAAGCTCAGAGCAGCAGCATGAAGCATTTGTATAAACATCGAAGCTAAGATCCGTATGTTCCAAAATATCAGAGAGAATGTACAAGCTGATGTTTACTTTAACTGCATCTGTACATGGAATATGGCAGCTAAATATAATGTTACAAGGAACATGAGAGACTATGATCCTAGCTGAACAAATAATCATGAAATTGAGCATTACATCATTAAGTACACAGCCAGTCACCCAGTGTGCAACAAGTACAGTACAAGTTGAGTTAAAGTTGTTTCATCCCACAAACTATAAGGAGGATAAAATACGTGTTGTGTATATAAGTTTGGAATGAATCCAACAAGTATAATGAGTGACTTCAATATAAGGATATTTATTATCATATACTGCATCTTGAAAAAATAAACATTGTAACACAGATAGCATCACTGAACAACAATGTGACTATTATGTAACAGAAACAAGTATCACAGTAGACTGTCACAATAATCACAGATATGATGTCAAATGTAAACAATGTCACATAAACATTGTACAGATTCTTGTTGATATTTTGAAATATGAAAACAATGCTGACTGAAGGCTTAAATTAGATGACTGGGAATCAAATAAACATTTCATTGTGTAACTGCAGTTCTGGCACATCTATTGACAGTTAAGAATGATGTATGGAAAAGTTAACACAGACCAGGCAGATGCCAGGAATGTTTCCATTCACACATTTAGAGCTTCCTGCAGACAATAGAGAATGTGAACACTAGTCTCAAATACTAAAATACATAGTTGTACTGCTATCATGCTACACTAACGCATGTGCCACCCTTGACACTGTAGGAGAGTATGCAGCCTTAATTCAAACATTCTCCTATTCCAACATTGTCAATAAATGAAATACAAACCAAATCTAAACATGATACAAGGTGGTCACTGAACTTTTATGCTCCAAAATCTAATTTCTACGGTGCCAATAAACTGATAAGCCACAAATTATCCTTCACCTTTCCAATGTCCAAAACACCTGTAGAAAACAAGTTCATGCTTCCCTCACTAATCATAACACAAATACAATAACCTTCACAATGATCAACAACAAACAATTTACACATGGGTACTGTGATCCTATAAACAACTACTGAATGGTCGTGTATATCAAGCTATATTCATGATTTATAACAAGTAGAAGCCTGAAAGAAGACCTGTCAAATAGTCTTATCAGTGAATGACATGTTTGGCATACAGCAAGACAAAAAAAAAAAGAAACTGTCAAGTCCTGTAAGTACCACTGACAGGAGATAGAGGTACATCAGTTAACAGGGTAATTGTTAAACACAGACAATATATACCAACATGCAAGATGTCATCTTACTTACTTTTCAACCATTCTTATGATGAGCTGGGCATGATTTAATAGGTCAATTAAAGCTAAAAATTCAACATATTTAATGTAAACACTGACCACTTCATCTTGGTTTAAATCTAAACAAGGATTTTTGAGAACTACTGTGATTCATTATTTTATCAACTATTCTAAAACACTCAAACATCAGGATGAATATCAAATCAATGGTGAAGTTGCTAAAGCAGCCAAAGATGGATCTGAGCATAAAGCTCATTTCATAATGTACAACATCAGAATTTCTGACAAAACAATTTCAACAGAAGCCAAAGAGGTCTTATGGCAACGTAACAGAGGGCTTCAGGTAAACAATTCTCATTAATACATCTGGGTTTAAAGCATTAATCTGTACCAGGTGAGTTTCAAAGTAATTTTCTTACATTAAACACCTCAATCCAGTTAATGAATCCAATCAACAAGTTTATCTCTGCATTTCATCATATTAACACCAAATCCTGAACCACTTTTAATGTAAACATTCTGGATAAATATAAGACATCTTAATGTTTATTAACAGGTGGGGACGATTAGGCTTAGGCATGGACTTAGAGACTTATATAAAAATCCACATTTTATATTTGGTACAGCCTCACAGGAAGGAAATTAAGTGTGGCAAGAAAATGTAAAAATTTAATGAGAACAACATCTGATGGTGAAATTACAGAACATAATGCAACTTTAAAGCTAAGAGCAAGGGGCGACCGTAGTCGAGTGGTTAAAGTCTCTGGCTTGTATTCACCTGCTCGTCACTGCTGTGAGTTTGAATCAAGTACGGGACCAAATTGAAATGTGCGGAAGCTGTCCAGCTAGTTCACTGAGTATGCCTAGGGTCTTTTTCTATCATTAAAGCTGAGAAAATCACCTGGTTGTTGGTGTGACGTTAAACTCCAGTGAAAAAAGAAGCTAAGAGCTTCTTTTGATTAATTCAAAAAGGTTACTATCCACAAAGATTACTGATATGAGATTTTTCAGATTTTTCATGATCCCTATTTTCAATGGTGTATTATCATTTTAGTTCAACATGGAATTTCATAAGATTTGTATCTTGCTTTCAACAAAGTAGGATTATTACTCCATTCAAAACACACATTCCACTAAATTCCACACTCAAACACTGCAAACACCAGACTTTATTGTTTTGGCAACCATACAAAATATGCATAAGTTGATGTCAGTCCTGTCTCCATTTCTTGTGGATATACTAAACAGCTGCACAATGTGAAGTGGTGCAATCACTGAGAAATTAAGCTGAAATTTTAAGATTTCATGATACAGTCTACGATTTAATGTTTGAAATAAAAGCATTTTGCACAAAAACACACACTTTCTCAGCAAATATACCGGTAATACCACGCAAACACAAATATTGTAATATCGCAATATGGGAACCAGATTGTTATGATACTGGAAAAGTTGACTCAAGACATATCTCAAAGAAGAAATTGAAGACCAGATTCTAATCAGCCTATAAACAGCTTGGGTTTGGATTCAAGTCAATCAATGATAAAATTTGGTTAACAATGTCTACCACTTCTAATATTTGGCAAAAATTGACAACAGCTCAGAATTGATCATAACCACTACTAAACTATGGTGACAATCGCTGGTCACCATCACAATTATATTTATTACCCAGTAGAACTGGCCTGAATAGGTAATCAGTTAATAAATGGACATCATTAGTTATTATTCAGTTATTTCCAGGTTTATGTAAGAAATTAAATAAATTTTACATGTGTAATAAATGAAAACATTAACAGAATAATTTACATGATCATAACTTATGAAGTTTAGACTATCCAATTAATTGAGTTAACGTCTGGACATTACATGGATTTTTTCACATCAATAGAGTAATTAATTTTTCAGTTCTTCAGAGGGAAAATTTACCAACATGAAATAACGTAATTATCTTCACATTGCATATATTTAAGCAGACTAAAAAATGTGGGCATGCATTTGTTTGTTTTATGTGATGTTGTCACTGGAGTTTAACATCCTTTTTCTACAATTTTTTCAATTATATAGTGCAACTGGTACACCTTACCAGTTTTCCTAGACTATATACTAACCAGTACTAACTTACTCTTCCACAAGAAGCTGGCAACTTCACCATATTACGAGGAAAATCAACATTTTTGTCAAATTTTCGTAGAAGGGTATGACCTGCTGCGACTGGGATTTGAACCCGGACCTTCAGGTTACAAGTCTAGTGCACTAACCACTGGACCACAGTCACTGCTTGTGGCATACATAAAACAAAATTCACAAGCAATAAACAAGACAATTTGTCTACAATGAAAATTACTTTCTTCACAATCAATCTGAGGGCATGTGGTAAAACTATTGAATGATTAAACAGTTCATTTCACTCAGCCGAAAAGATACCGATCAGACTGGTTCTCCAGATTGAGAACTTATGAAGCAAGCTTGAGACAATAACCAGTCAATTATCACCATGAACCAATAATCCCTCAGGTAAATTATGTCTAAATCTGTCTGAACTTATTTACAATTACCATTCATTGATTTAGTATGTCTGGAACAAATTATCTCACCGAGTCAGCTTGTTGTAGACTCATTGTACAAGAGATTTCCATGATCAGTCCAAATTTTTGGTCACTTAATCCATGACAAAATCAATTATTCTGTCATTCAGTAATATCTGTCACTATAAAATGATAACATTTTTAAGCCATGGGACAAGATTTGGAATCTCTTAGATGGCCATCACTGATAAATAATCAACATTGGTTACATTATTAAGGATATTTGATACTTAATATGTCACTGACACACCAAATAATCTTAAAGCCTTGTCCAGGTATTTAACTATACACCAGGTCTTGCAGTACATCCCCAATCATCAAAGGCTACCAGGTAGACTGCAGTATTCACATTAAGGTGAGAGAGAAAAACTGTCAGATAAGACTTGATCCATCAAACAATCTATTAATTACTGCAGTTAATTAAGTAAAACTTGGATGAACAATGTGCACCAAACACAAGACAAATGAACAATTTACAGGTAGTAACAATTGTTATATATTTCATATAATTACTACAACATTTATTTGTTTTTTAAATCAAGTAATTCACCCTTAACAAGCAGCTATTTTCTTTCAAAACAATACCATTATTTTGACAGAATAGTTTCAGGAGATAAATTTAGAAACATGACAATTTTCTCCAGCAATCATCCTTCTAAAAGAAATTATTAGCTGATGGAAGCAGTTTTCTCCAAATCTGTCAAGTTCTGTTAAAATCAATGAGAAAGAAGAGTCCCTCATTTTACACACAAATGCGATGGTTTGACAGTTTCGTTTTCTTTGAATGTAGCCCTGATAGTTTATTAAGAGTAGTTTACTTCAAGTAAGTGTTGACATGAAGAATTTGGCCAGATGCTGGGCCTACAAGTATAAACAGACAAACTAGGCATTTTAGCAGGCTTTAGGATAATTTGAAAACCTGAAGTATTGGATTTTGTTAAAACTTTTGTTGAAATTAACAGCACCGAACAACTGATTGTGGCTAGTTTAAACACTCAACTGATACTAGTATCTTTCAAAATTACAAATTGATTGATGCAGTTTACTGACATCTTTTATTTCTAGCCATCAAACTGAAATTTTAAGATACATCACGTCAGATTATTTGATTACGTTAATAATAAAAATGTTGACAATACAATGTATAACAATGCAGTTCATAAATAAACTCACCACACTGATTAAACAAAGTTAAATAATTTCCTGATTATAAAAAACAACAACAACAACAACAAAATCCGCTAAATTCAAGTCCATCAATATCCAAATCCCCATATAATATTCAATACACTTTCATCAATATGTAACACTATAGGAACCAATATGGCTAACAACACAATAGAGATGTTTATCTTGTAAAGCCTCACCAGTCTATGTAACAATCCCAGGTGAGATATGACTTCCATCCAATGAACAACAACTACCGACCATTTCCAAATAAAAGTGAATCACATACAATAACTGACTGCAGAAACTTCTCCACACCAAGTCAGTGATGTATAATCAACGCTGAATAAAACATCTCACTTTGTTCTTACAGTAAGAATGAAGCCTTGCCAATTTTGTATTAATAAATGAACCAAATGTTTAACCATTACATCAAGCCCCTCATTACTTTCTACATGGCTTCAAGTACTATATTTTTGATGATGCCTTTTAGTCAGAACATACAGACGTAATAATACAACACACAATACTAATTCTAAGTCATGCTAAACACAGGACAAGTAATTAGAGAAATAAACAACACAAGGGTAATATTAAATTTTACTGGACTAACAACATTAATTTGAATAGCATCAGATATTTGTATAATTAAGTTTAATAAGCTGGCAACAGGAATACAGAATCAATATTTCATCTTTCTGCTATGCGCCACAAATTCGAACATCAATGTCAGGCCATCAATTGCCGCTAAACATATTCAGTATTCTATTTAATAATCTTTCAACATGCAAACTTCAGAGACAAAGAGAACTGAGACAACAGTTTGTTAACAAGAAAACAAGAGAACCAAGATGACCTAATATCACTCACCTGCATTGATTAAGTTTTTGAAAAGTACAAAAACAAATTATCCTATCTCATCAGATCTGTTGTCCGCAGGGCGTTGTACTGTAAGGGTACTTGGGATAAATTACTTCTCATCATATGGGTATGACAGTACACAGTATACCGGTATATCATATTACGTTATTTCAATAAATTTGGAACATGATAGAGCATGATACAGTATAATGCATGTACTAAAAGATATAACTGATACAACAGTACCTCAGAATAACCCTAGAAGCCTATGGATGGACCATTTGACAGAAGCAGTCTCAGCATAAAAAAATTCATCAAGTCTGAGACTGGTAGATATTCAACAAAATAAAAGCTTTAACATTCTTGATGGAATGTCTCTCAAGAATACATGCTCAAGTGACTGCATTGTTGAATGTAGATAAGAAAAGGAAGAATAGTATAAAAGGGACAGTATAAAAATAGAGCATGCCAGTACTACAGGATTGCAAAGGTAGATTTTTTCCTATTTATATACATTAAAATAAGAAGTTAGTGCAATTTCAGCGATTTATTAAATCAATCTCAAGAACTGCTTCTAGACTACAATATAGGATGTCACAGGGCGTGATCATCTCTCCACAGCAAGAATGGCGCCATAAATTAGACAAAGTACACCATACAACACAATCCCATTTTACAACTTACCAGGAAAATCTTTCTTCATAATGGCTGGTAATAAATCTGGTTAGAAGGACAGTTTTGTTGTAATGTAGGTAGTCACTTTTTACATACATATCCCACTCAAAGGATTACTTTCATTAAATTTTATGCTTGGAAGTATTACCGTACTGTATAGATTTGTGATACAAATGTACAATAAGAACATCTCTGAGGGACACACTAAAAAATTTAACCCTTTTTCTGGAGTAGAAACAAAGTTCAGAAGGAATAAACTAGATGAGAAACTTCTTCTCCAGTAAGATAGAACAATTCTTAAGCATAAGTTATCGTACAGAATACATGGATTTAAGAGAGTCACACCAATACAACTGTAAGCATTACAAACACTTGAGATAATGATTATCCTCTCATCTCATGTATAACCTACACTGTTAGCTCATTTTATAATGATTCAGCATTTAGAGCTGTCAGAGCAGGAGCTAACAGCTAGGAGTAGACACATACATACTTATATATACTGCAGTAGACACACAACTATGACAGTAGTTTATGCACAAGTAAAGAATACAATAATAAATGTACACACTGTTATCGTTGCTGACATTAATAATGAGAACAATTAACATGTGCAAATAATATGTGACATATTGATAAAACAATACATCCAACATACTGAATTTCTTAGACTTAATAAAACATGTCCTGAATGATGATAATATGAAACAAATTGAATTCTCATAAACTTTGAATATCTCAAAAAGACATAACGACTACATGGCAACTGCCAAAACAAATTATTCTACAGTTTCTATTGTGATATTTTGTATCAATGGATGACTGACAAAAAGCAATCAATACCGGTAGTTGATTTCTTCCATCAATTAAGTTAATGGTAACCTTTAGTACAGCCAATCAACTGATTAAAGAATGAATAATTTGAAAGAAATTCTAGAAATTGTTGAATATGTCATACTTTCCTTGGACTCGAACCTAAGAACTTGAAAACTGAGCTTACTTCACATAACTTTCAAATATTTCATAATTCCAATATTATTGTACATAGAACAGACTGTGCCTTTGTTTTTTACAAGCAAACTTCCTCATTTAATATCATAAGAATCAGAAAATTGAACTAAATGACTTTGAATGTAAGGTACATCTGGTCATATTGACACAGAGTGATAAGCGCCTACCCCAAGATTCGAACCATAGAACTTGACAACTGAGCTTACTTCACAACTTTCAAGCATTTCATAATTCCAATATTATTGCACATAGAACTCTGAGCAGGAGTAATTTGAAATATTCATTCTTAACATATATCTTCTATCAACATAAAATATCATCCTATGAACATTATAAAAGAAGTGAGCATATATAATTATAAGGTACACTGAAACCAGACAAGTATAATTAGTTGAACATGATGCAGAAGGCAGATGTACTCCATGTATTTTTGAAACAGACTTAACCGAATTAATCATGCCAAGATTTTGTAAATAGCTTTAATCATTTTCAGGAAGTGTCTTAGGAAATTCTTCAAACCACTTTTAATTTAATATGTTGAATGATATCACTGAAATTTCAAAGCTGATCAAGAAAAACAAATCCAAAATGCCACCAATTAACAGAACAATAAATCATTTCCTTGCAAAATGTACCTGCGTAATTACAAAACAAACAGAATCAATGAATTAAATTATCTGTAATATGGTAGCCTGCAGCAAGGTGTAACAAAAACAGTAAAATAAGTTTAGACATGTTTTAATATTGAGTGGTGAAACAATGAGAGATGGTAATAATGAATTAATGGTACAATTTTAAAGCATTTATACTTGGATAGGAGAATATGAAAAGGTTTGTTAAAGAATAAGCCTACAAATGTACAATAATACTAAAATGCAAACTGAACATATCACAGTATTACCTATCCTATAAATAGAGTATTTAGGAATTTTCTTGTACCTCAGTGCAAATATCCATGCCTGTTTCTTCCAGACAGACAAATTAAGATACTTATAGTATCTTCAAATCAGGTTCATTAAATTTATGCGTAAAAACAACTTAAAAATACAAAGTCAGAACTTTACACTTACAATCTTTAGATCCAAAATAGACTTTGGCACAAACACAAGATTCTTTCCTGTACAACCCGACACAAGTAGCAAACATGTAATATAAGATTATGTGAGATCATGGTTTATATATATCAACTGATATGCTGCACATTTCAGTCAAATCCTTAATCATGAATTTGGTTTTTTCAGTTATTTTAAATATTTTGCACATGATAAAGATCAAATAACTGAAATCATGAAAGCAAGAAACAAGCTTTCCCTGATGTGGTTATAAGTTAACTATCAAAAATAGAACATTAGAAGATTACATGAAACTTATATGCTAAGATTTAAGAATTCCATCATTTATTTGATTCATTGTTAGAATTCTCTGAGAGAAGATGCAGATGATAGAGATGTTTCATGGCACATATTTTTCCACCACCCCCAACAAAAAAAAAACACTACCATATATGTTTTTGAACAATCTCAGTCATGTTACCATATGAATGAACATGGTCATTTGTCACCAATATTCTCAACATAAAAGAACCCTAAGTATAGAGACTGAATAAATTAGAGTCCTGATCTGCTGTCAGTGAAAATTGAAC
The DNA here is from genome assembly GCA_008271625.1 of Lutraria rhynchaena. Taxonomy (NCBI): domain Eukaryota; kingdom Metazoa; phylum Mollusca; class Bivalvia; order Venerida; family Mactridae; genus Lutraria; species Lutraria rhynchaena. Next base: position 5,179,984 of record VIBL01000010.1, read on the forward strand.
CAACAACCTGTACAGTTACAACCACATCTAACACACAACCACTCCTTGTATGACTATTCTGAAAATATGTTCTTCATCACAATAGAATGTAATGTTGAAATTAATTTATTGCAGCATGTAGAGCCGTTTAAAATAATCAATCCTAGAAAATGAAAAAAATGGATAGAATTTGATACCTGATGCTCTTCATTATACACAGTCCATTATTCACATAATGTCAACTTAGGATTGACTGATGATAGTATACTACTGTCACCATGTAGGATTACGTAATGACTCAATAAAATACAACAAAAGTACAGTTGACCATGTGAAGAAGATAATCGAATCAAAACAAGAATCTTGGCAATAGCACACAGACATACTGCTTCAATAAGATAGGGTTAAGTTTGGAAACAGATTATGAACCAGTCCAGACAGTTTATAACTTATACCTGTACATATGATATTTCATACACTTCAAACAAATACCTAAAACTTGTGATATTTTCTGACACCAAATCTTTATTTCCATCAAAGAACTTGTGTATACCTAAGATAAATAAAAAAAATTGTATAAAGTAAAAACTTACATTGGATGGTAAAGTTGAGACAGGGGATACCAAACACAACACAATAAGTGTAGGTTCCACATTGATTGTTCAAAGAAATCATCAAACAGCAACTCAAACAGTATGAACAGTACACGATTGCTTTGACTGAACTAAGCCGTTTGCACTGTAGATTAATTAATGTTGAATAAATCAAGTACTCTTTGAAAGTATGTTCAGGAGCATTGAATGAAGATTCATATACTAGTGGTAGAATAAAAAAAACAAATAGTAAAAAGACAACAATAAAAATGTCTTCTTGTAAGTTAAACAATTTTCATCATTAATGATTTGACAATCTTTAAGTTTTACCATCATTATACAGAAAAAAAATCTTCCAGAAAATTTTTAGTTCTTATTATAATGGTTAGTTATTGACTTCACCTTATCGTTATGAGGTTAAAGTTCATTGGAAACAAACATGCTGCTTTATGTACCATTAATCAACATTTTACAGGTAAAACTTTCAAGTAAAATATAGAGAATATTTCATCAACCACAGACACATAACTCCAACAGTGGGGGAGTCTATTTTATAGTAATAACAGTCAACAGCAAAGCATTAAAGGTCAAGTCACTGTTGATTAAAGGTACATTTCGTAAAGTCTTTGAAACACTAAAACCACGGGATAAAAGTTTGTTTTTAGATGAACAGATATTAAACAGCATATTTATCAAAGTTAATTTTAAATTACAAAAATCAAATGATGATTGCAGTGATTCCATAATTATACTGCAATGATCTATGTGTTTTACACTGCAAACTTAGTCCACCAATGTTGTGTTCTTTTGAAATAATAAAATGTAAACACAAACATAAATATCAACTCATACAAACATTTACACATGATTCGTTCTTCAAGAATCAATAGTACTAAATATAGAGGGAAGAATGTCAAACCTAGCAAAGTGACAATATTTAAAAAGCTTGACAAAAATATCAAAGGATAACGTTTTGTTTCTGAGTGCAAATAGACAGTTGAACATCACTCATCAGACAGCCTGCAGTTCATGCAGAACATCATCAGACAGGATCAACTTTACTCAAATATTAATGGTGAAATATATTTCCCTCTTGGATAGTCTGTAAAGTGCTAATTGAATTGTACAGTTTTACAAGAAAGGCAACATCTCTCACAAAGCCAAAAACTTGCAAAATACATTTTGTTAATAGCAGAAAATGAAACCTGCAAATGTGTTACCTTGCCAATAGAGATACTGGGGAGTCTGCCAAAACAAGAAAGCGTGGAATGCAGGAATTGGCAACTTGCACAGAAGAACATACGGAACATATACATGTCAATTAACATTCAGTTCCAAAAAGTAATAAATAATATTTAACCTGAGCCACCATGATATTTCAAAAGCATATAAATGATAAGTTGGAATTTATTTTTTTAAATAATTGTTTACACTGTATTCAAAGAAGAATCAGAATTTCATAAAAACAGGAATGCCTTCAATTTTAAAATATATTACAGCCATCTGTAAAATGTTCATTTACAATGCATAATTATTTAAAATCTTTACTATGATTTAGAGTCTTAAATAAGAACAAAACTTGTGAGTATAAAAAATGACATAAAATTACTATGTTCTCAGATACCAATTAAGAAGTTGATGACAGTGTACATAACTATACCACATACTCTTCTATTAGTTGATTGTCAAGGGACCGCAGATGAGTGGTTATGGTCTCTGGCTAATAATCACAAGCCCTTCACCACCATAAGTTTGAATCCCACCTGGGTTTGGCAAATTTCATATTTGAGGAAGCTTTAAAGCTAGCTTACAAAAGGTTTAGTTCAATCCAGGTGTACAACTGGGATCTTCCTCAACTGTTAAAGCTGGAAAAGTCACCTGGCTGTGGATGTGACTTAAACCCCAGAAAAAAGTTGCTTGTCAGCATATTGATTATAGCTTCACAACTTAAATTTCTGAAAATTTATCAATTTACAATTCAGTCGCTTCAAACTTTGTATCCATAACATTCATCTCTGGCTCCAATCATTACTTTTTGTAAGAATTTTAATTTACATTACAACTTCATGCTGAAGAAAGGCAAGAAAAAATCAGCTAACTAATCAAACAGCCCTTCTAGCTCTACATACTGACACATGGACTGCTCAAGACTTAACATAACATCAAGGCTGTTAAATTTATCATATTCTTACAATCACTACATTTTGTACTGGTTGTATGTAGGTGTTTAATCTGCATTCAAAACGACCCAATTAGGGAATTACTGGCACTTAATGTACAAGAGCATGATTTAATATCCTATTTGGAGGAGTAGTGCTGCCATGTGGTAATAATTGTAAGATAGTGTTCAGATATATTATATGTAATATATACATAGTGAATTAGTCAATAAATTGCCAGTGCATGTAGAATATTTTAATTAACAATTCTAAATCTGTCATTCAGCAACGAAAGTGGACAGACTATCACAGTCTGTGCTAGAAATCGTTTTGCAATTAATTCTCACTCTAGGTCAATTCTCAATCACTTTGCTAAAGACTGAACCAACAGCAGGACTTTTATATCTGGAAGTTGCCAATATAATTACTATTGATACTATAAGTATAAAACAATTCAAGCCCAATCTAATTATTTGTAGACTGAAACATTTTCAAGTCATGAAAAACAAAAATGGCTGTAAAATTAAATAACATAAAATAATATGAGCACAAAAGTGCAAGCATTTCACGTTCCTGACATAGGGCAAAATACTTCAATGGATTAATGGAATATTATTTCGCCCCACCCACCATTGCACAGACATAAACAAATAAAATTATCAACACATTTATCGATCTGAGAATGAAACACATTAAATTATCAAAAAACTGTATTTACCTCGATGTGCTTTGATATCACAGAGGAACACAATTTAATTGTTTTACCGTATAATTTAGTAACTCGGTAAAAATTGTCGTGTATTCAGTGTGTAAATCAAGAGTGACGTCACAAGTACAGGGTATGCTAAATGCAAAAAATCACACATATTCTCTACAGTCATTAATTACCTCCCCTACATTTGCTCTTCAAATCTGTAAAGTCATCTCTCTTGTGTACTAATTAAGGCGACAAGAACCTCGTAAAGTTCTACGTGTGATGTATAATTACAATAAATACATACATCAAATTCATTTCCCTAGTTTGAATGTATCAATTTGTCGGAGATTGTGAGCTGACAGGATTTTCAGGGAACATTTTCAATAAAATTTAATGTACAGCTCAGGTCTATAATACATGTATATTGCATGTAACTTCCACGTTTTCTGTTGACCACATGGATTGAAGTTCCATAGTATCCAGATAATACCGTTTTTGTTAGACTTAGGAGAAAACATATCTTTGACCAGGCTTCTCTGGTGTATTAATTAATTATTCTAATTACAATCAGGTGTTTTACCTTTCAGCATATTACTAACAGTCCCGACGTGCATGTTTTCCTGCCGGTAACACTCGAAAGATGGGTTGGCAGTTATCCAGAGATAGATTACCATAAATGCCAATCCCCTGAAGTTAGAGTGTTAGGGTAAAAAAAGACTACTCTCATTTTAAATAAAGTTTCATCCCTTTGCGTAGAAAGTATTTTAGTTGTAAATATGCATGTACATTATAATTTTAGTAGTTATCACTTTTTGCCCCCTTTTACATAGTTAATTTTTGCCCCCTTTTACATAGTTAATTTTATGGCCCTAAAAATTAGCCTTTTTTGTTTGTTCAACGGAAAGACATTATCTTTTATCCTCTATTTTTTAACTATTGTTTAAATTACTACACATAGGGTGAACAAGTTTTTTAAGTATTTTTTTCAAGATACATTATATTAAATAATCATAATTTAGGTCCTGGTGGTTATTTTTGAAACCATCATACTTTCCGGTATGTATCAAAGACTTTGAACATCAAACTTATGGATATGCGGCTGGCCGAAAAATACAAGTGATTCAGCTCTCTAGATGAAGCACACGTAACATCAGAATCACTCAAGATTTTGCATCCTCTTATACAGGTTGTAAAAGCGAATGCAAACCACATATCGGAAAGTACTTATTTACTAAGGTATCCAGATTGGTAAAAACTTCTTTATCTTTGTAAGTATACCATACCCAAGTAATATGAATATCAGGATGGTAGTTTATGTCCAAAAGTATCAATAACAACTGAGACCATTATACACCTGTGTATGGTGGTCTCATATAACAACAGGTTATATCTTAATAAAGTCCTAAAAATAGCTATGTTAGAAAATCCCAGAATTTAAATTAGAAGAGTCAAAATAAATTAGCACAGATTCCCCCATCCTTTTTATCAATCAAGTAATAAAATAAAATAGTTAATTACAAGTTATATGAATAAAAAATGAAACAGAATAGTTTTACCAAAATAACTTAAGAATATTACGACAAATAAATATAATAACAAGTACAAATGTATGTTTCAGTAGAATGGAGAAAAAACCTTGTTTATGGGAATGCTAAGCAAAGGTTTCAATAACTTGAATTCCAGCACCCCTTTATTTTATAACACAATGATAATAAGATAAAACGGGGATTAATCGTAACAAACACGTTTTAATTCCCTGGATAGGGGGACGCAAAATTATTTAATAGATATACATGTACATGTAATTACTTTTTAGATTATTTTAAGTCCTAAAAAGGCATGTCATAATCTCAGGTCTTCACCTCTGTACTTTTGACTTTACATCATCATTCTTTGGCTTACCATCACATTTTCAGGATTGTATTTTTTTTACTGGTTTTAACGTCGCTTTCAACATTTTTTTCAGTTATATACGTTGGTCGTTTCATCTTACCAGTTTTCCTAGAATGGATACTAATCAGTACTTACTTACCCTTCCACAAGGATCGAGCCGGCAACTTCTCCACATATGGAGGAAAATCAAATTTCCATACAAGGATTTTAGGAGGGTAGAAGGGATTTGAACCCGGATCACTGGATTACATGTCCAGCGCACTAACCACTAGGACGACGATCCCAATCTGAATTTTGGTTTTTACTGAGATCAATATATTGATCTTATATATTGAGGAAAATAATTCTAACATGGTGGTCCAAGCAGAACAGTGCATTAATACGATTGAAAATATTTTTATCTTCTTTGTCTCTTTATTTAGGAACGAGATCGGATTAATAAGTTTTAATTACATGTATTTTGTAAATACAGTAGAGCACAAAACTCGCCAAATGACTATGGATAATGATGCGACGTAAAACCCACGTGAAAAATTAAATTGAAGTGATTTTCATGGTCATACATCTTTCACGTAAAAGTTTAAGTATTTTTATTCGTTAAGAAACCATTATATTTTGCATATTTATCGTTTATTTTACGCCCACGAGCCGCACCTTCTGTAATATGTATGAATAATTTGAAACGCACCTGTACTTGATATTTGATGCCGAAGTAATTCTCACGCTACGTGTCGCCGGCTGAAGCATTTGGAAACTCAAGGTATTAATACAAAGCAATCATAATTAAGTCATCCTCTCCTGCAGAAATATTATTGTTCACATATATTCTCTATTTTGATCGTTTGCTTATTTTTTCCTTTCGTTGTTGCATTGAAATTTTAAGCCAGTCAAGTGTAATGGTTTCAGGCTGAACATTAAATTCGGTCCAAAATTTAAAATCATTATAATGCGATATTAAGTGGTTATTTAATTAAACCAATTTTCATCATAGTATTACCTAATGTTGAACATTCATTACTGTGTATACTAAAAGTATGCATTGCCTCTTGCACTCAACCCTTCAAATCTTACATCGTTATTGCTTATATATCTGCAATTTTTCTTTTTAGTAACAATTATGAAGCTTGCTGTTGCATATTCAAGTCTTATAATGATGGCCATCATTTGGTCCATCCAATGTGATGATGATGCTGATGACAAAAGGCCAAAAAAGTTACAGATTGGAATTAAAAAAAGGGTTGATGATTGCACTATGAAATCAAGAAAAGGAGATACCCTTCACATGCAATATCGAGTTGGTGACTTGAAATTATTTTCAATATATTTTTTATGATAATGATTGCTGTGTTAAAATAAGCAAAATGTATCTGTAGGTATCTGATTTTTATTTGATTTTTTTTACTGGGTTTAACACTATTTTTTAACAATTTTTCAGTTATACATTTCCTATCAACTAATCAGTTTTCCTGGACAAACCAGTGCTAACTTACTCTTCCACTATAAGTCAGCAACTTTTTTGATAACAGAACACAAAATAGTCTTGTTACTGTGCATGTTGCACAGGTGAAATAAATACATTGTAATCAATTGATTATTAATGCTTAGCATTTTTAAGTTTATTAGCTGGTCTTTTTTGCAGAAAATGTTGAGCCACTATGATTGCAGGGTCATCATTGTTGTCATTGTTGTGCAAAAACTTTAATGTTGTCCATTACACAAATACTTTTAAAGATATCAAAATGACACTTGGAATACTTGATTATCATGGCAAGGTGCAGTTGCAAGACAAGGGCATCATTCTGAAGGTTATATTTTTGGAGTTATGCCCCTTTTTAACTTAGAATTTTGGTCAAATTATACTTAATCATATTCAAACTTGAAATCTCAAATGTGGCCTCCATTGCCGACATATAAAACAGATGAGCTCTGGTGCTCTTGGAGCTCTAGTGTCAGGAATTCTAATTGAAGGACTTCTTGTTAATTCAATGTTTTATTGTTTTTAATTTTAGGGCACCTTGCATGAAAATGGTGATGAATTTGATAGCAGTTACAGTAGAAATCAGCCATTTATATTTACTCTTGGAACTGGACAGGTTATCAAAGGATGGGATCAGGGTCTTTTAGGGTAAGCCATATTACATACATTACTAATAACACATATTACTTTGTGTTGTTGTTGTTGATTAAATGTAAACAATTTGTTAAGAACTCACAATACTCAGGGGCATTGACATACTTTAAATCATTGTACAGTGGACTCTCATTGGCTCGAACTCAACGGGACTGACGAAATCAGTTCCAGTTATCCGGAGTTCCAGCCATCCGGAGTTTACTCCATGAAATAGAGTTGTTTCCCTTGTATATATTGTATTGCGTAATGTGTTCGTGTTGTTTGTAATGATCATACACCTACATGTACATACATGTAATAGATTATTATTTAAGACCAAAAAACATACAAAACAAACATATATGTATTATATTTATATATTTTATTCATAATAATATTCATGTATCATATTTACAGTAAACTACATCAGGATAATAAACAACATGTATCAGAATAATAAACAACATTTTTATGAAATTACATTATGACAATAATGACATATATATTTACATTTTATCTATACATTAAAATCCACATCACAAACGTAATAAAGTTATTCATACTTCACAAGTTGGATGATATTATTCGAGAAAAGTCAACACTTTGTTCATAATAGTTATTTTTAGCACTGATGACGTAACACATTTCAATCAAAGCACTGAATTAACTGTTCACTTTTTAAAAAAATGTATATTGCTACACAAAAATTCTACTGCAGTAAATGTGCTACAATGTATCTGTATGTTTATATTTTTTCTGTAGAATGTGCCAGGGAGAAGAGAGGAAGCTGGTTGTACCACCTGAGATGGGTTATGGAGCAAGAGGTGCTCCACCAAAAATACCAGGTATATTTCATTATTCTCTTGTTATTCATTCTATTTGTGATTTGGGATCCTTACTTCCTGTCAGTTGAGATGGGGTAGAGGGACAATTGAACTTAGATGAAATGAGGAATTTATGATCCCTAGCTAAAATATACAACATTGGCATTTATAAAAGACACAGATTGTTGACAAGTTGACAAGAATGCTTACTTCAAGTCTTATTTGATCAATAACTAGATGCACTAGAGATTATATTAGCCTCCCCTGATTATTTACCTGATCTGGTTCTCAACAGATATATTGATTATAAATTAACATTTTTTGCTGTCAAAAATTCAACTAATAATCAGAATTGTGCAGCTGAATACAAAATCTGTATTTTTTCTCAGCTAATGCCGCCCTTGTGTTTGAAGTAAAACTGGACAAAATAGAAAGACATGGAGATTTGTAATGATTGTGGAATGCTAGGTGCTTTGGATTGAATGATGGCGGTATGCATGTTTGTATTTTTGCATTGACTGATCTTTGGAATAATTGATGCTTGTGTTGTCAAGTTGCTTTTAATATGTCATATTAATCAATTATTGCAATTCTCACATTTGTAAATACACATTTATGTGCTTTGTACTTTGTTTTTATGAAATCCTAACATGTATCAACTTACATCAAAGTGTTAAATTTTGTATCAGGTTTTAAATTAGTGTAAAAACATGTTTTAAACACCGTTTTCCATGTTAACATGATAACATGATTTAAAATCTATAATAAAACTGGCTAATTGTTTTTCATTATGTGTCTGGAAGTAAAATTATTACTATTTTTATCAATTTTCTTTACATGTATGAACTCTTTTGGTTTGATTAATTTAATAACAGAACATGAAAATGCTGTCAGCCATGGTTGATCAAGCTTGTTGAAAATATTGAACAAAACCTTAATAAAAATGTACTTACCCCCAATTCAATTTTCAGTTTTTGTCTAATAAAATCTTGATCATGTTATATACATATTGTTTGATATTTTTAGCTCACCAGAACCGAAGGTTCAGTGTGAGCTATTAGGATAGGGAGATGGATGCTCCAGTGTACGTTGTCTGGCGTCAACAATGGTCTTCTCCTCAGAAACTACTAGTCGGATTTACTTCAAATTTGCTGTGTAGAAGCCTTTTGACGTTCTGACTGCAATTTGCTCACATTGTACCAGTTGGCCCCTTTTAGGGGTCACTAGAGCTAAAAATAGAAAAACATTTAATCATCTTCTTATGAACCAATGGATGGATCATCACCAAACTTGGTCTGTAGCATCCTTAGATAGACTTTTATCAGATTTGCTCAAACAAAAATGGTTGGCCCCAATTAGGGGCCACTAGAGCTAAAAATAGAAATACCTTAAAATGACTTGTTTTCATGAACCAGTGAATGGATCATCACCAAATTTGGTCTGTGGCATCATTCAGTCATCACGAATATTCCTCTGTAGTATCCTTTGATGGTCCTTTATCGAGTTTATTATTGTTCCCCATTATTTGCCCACAAGTGTACCTTTATTACCTTGATAGTAACAAGTTAATTGACATTTATTCTGGAGAGCGATGCAGGGCCATCATGGCCCTCTTGGTTTTTTTTGCATGCTGGTAATGTTAATTTAGACTATCCATAGCACAAATCATTTTGTTGTCATCTTTTATATTTCTTGTATTTTGTTATAAAAACTGTGTACTTAATTTCACAATTAGAATGGTCCAAAACTGGACTGAGTCATTTTGTCAACAGTATTAAATGGTGCTGACTTATGTTTTCTTCATGTTATTAGGAACAAAATGTCAATTAAGAAGTGTTGTTCATCTCTTGTATTATAGCACAAGACAACATCTGTAGTATGTAGCTTGATCATTTGTTTATGAAGGGCTTATGCCCTTTGCCTAGTTTCCTTTACTGCCCTGATTAATGACTGGCAACAGATGGTAACTTCTGTTTTCAAGTTTTGTGCTTTAGAGGCACAACATATTAATGTTCTATTGTGTAATGTTAGGAGCATAATTTTACCTTTGTGGTTGATGAGTCTGCAAAAGCAGTTGTTCCATAACTACTAGTATAAGCAATACTTTATACTTTGCTTTATTTAACATAGTTTTCTCCTTAAATGTCACTTGGCAATAAACAAGAATAAACAAGACTTAAATTAAAAGCTTTATTGAATCTTTTTAGATATTATAAATCATAAATATGATATTAACATAGAATAATCTTAATGTAAACATGCACCTTAAACTAACTACACAAGTTGCTAGAAATTCAAGTTGTATACACAGTCATGTAATGGGATTATTACTATGTAAGTTAGTCACTCAAACAAACACACAGACACAGAAACATCTAAACAATGTTACTAAAAGCAACCACACCTAGGATACACAGTTTTCATTTAAATGCAACATGTCTTGTTTAATGAAAATTTGCAACTCAAGACAAAACATGGATATTAAAAAAAAACTTGGGAACACAAAAATAACGGATTCAACTCAGCAGAGACCACAAACATAAGTAACTACCAGAAGCTACATGTACATCAGTGTAACACCATGAAGGTGGTATTCTTATTCTAATGTTCAATTCTCAGTGGAATTCCTTAATATATAACTACATCATATAGTTCAAGCGATATATCACTGCACCATCACTGGATTTCTGAACTTTACAAAAATAAAAAACATCTAAGTTTTACATAGTGGTAGGTGTGCTTCTAATATTAATCAAGCATGCAACTGTTGGGACCAAATAATAGTTGCATAAATATAAACATACATGTTTAGTTTCAATTTGTCCAATATTTCTTCGGTTACCATATTATGACACTAATATTCTGTATGTCAGAATCATTTTACAGGTAAATACAGCTACATTAAAAGCAATGAAACAATCTTTACCAGTAACCATAGATACAAAATAATTACATAAAATAATCACATGATGGTTTTGAGTGCAATGAGAAATTCAGAAAATACATTATATGACTAAAATGTAATTAACTCAAATGTGAAGACTAGCAAAATACTAAGAACCATATTGTAAATATTGTGTCAGTATAAAAATTGACCTTGAAATTAGGTCACAAATCACACTCCTGTGAAATAAACTCAAACAGCAAGTGATATCTACAGTTCAACATGTTAGCTGATTATACATTACAAATTAAGTCTTTCAAATGCTTGTAAATTTATGAGACAAGGATGAGAGTAAACATCCCATTTAATAGCTATCTCACAGTAAGTAAGTAAGAGAGCATGTTTGACAAAAAAAACTGATTAGAAGTAGACAAATGTATAATACAAGCACTTTGAAAACAAATGAAGGAAATCACATACTTGAAAGTAACATACCTTGTTGCCACTAATTTAAAACACAGACATAGATCTAAATAAATTTAGTTGCTAAACCACATGAAAAATACATATGAACTTGTCACACATAAGCTTTTCCCTCATATTATCAATACATGTACATTTACTATAACTGGATAGTATTAAGGACATAAAAACTTATCTAAAATACACATCATAAACATAGTAATAATACAATGGTCTACAGGGAGAAATAAAAATAAGATTTAAGGTAAGCTTAGCAGAAAGCAGAAAGGTGAATCTATGCTGAGAAAATATGTTATAATGTTAATGAATATATTAACTATTAAAGTAATCATTGAGGTAGACATACACGAACATAAAAATTAATGATAGCCACAGACAATATACATGTATTAGGTCCATAATTAATTTGATAAAAAAATGTGTTTTGTCAAAATATCAGTATGTTTCTGATTACAAGTAGCCTCAGGAGAAGAAGTAGACAATCTTTTATACTTTTTACAATAGTCCAATGTAAATTCAAAGATACATTTAGAATTGTATACTAAGTATTATATTTAAGAATACATTACGTAGCCGTACAAACAACAAAGTAATTACAAAGATTCTGCGTTACAATATAAATAATTGCAACACTTTAAGGCTGTAAAACAAATAGTAAAATATAAGTTCCATGTACTATATAAACCACTACATGTATATAATTATAAACTCACTACTTGTACGAGTTTTTACAACATATTGAAACAGGTAACAAACCAATATCTTTCATTAACACTAGGCTTAAGTCTATTTATGGATAAAGTATAACTATGCCTTTCAGCATAGACACAATACGGTTACATAACAAACTTGTCAATCAAGTTATTCACTGTTGTATGCACCAAACACTCCACACTTAAAGGACGTGCGAAGCTATTCATAGAACAAATATTCGCCCAACAAAGGGTGACATGACAATTCCATTTATAGTTCTTATAAAGACTCAAGTTTGACAATATAGCTATATTCCATCTCTTCTTTAAGAATGTTACACACCTTCCAAATACAGTTGGAACATAAGGCTAATTTCAAATACATACTGTAATCAATAAATCAATGCAAGTTGCTATAAGTAGCCTTACAGATTGACCATCACAAAAGAGGAAATATCTAAATTCTGAAAAACAGTTGCATAGTTTTGACAATTGAGAACTAAAGAGGAAGCATAGAATTAGGCATACAACTCACCTAGGGTTTAGGTAAAAATCAATTGTAACTAATGACTGGACATAATGTTTTTTGGCAAATTTACCACTGAACAATATTCAAGCTGCACATTGGTATAAAGTTCATAATAATAAATGTCTCACAAACAATCACAGAAATATGATTGTTCTTGATCTTAGTAAATCATTTTTAACAGCAGAGATATATTTTTCTTACTTGAAATTGGTGTTATCCATTAACATATATTTATTCAAATTTCAGAACTATTACAAATCTAATGTTACAATTAATAGTTTAGCCAAAAAAAATGATGTTATTTATTTATTTACAAAGTGGCTATAATTATTTACCATGCCCTAAAGGGACAATAAAAACATACTTTGAATTAAAAGAAATTGCATAATTTTTTAATGATCAGTTTATATTCACTTGCAGAATTTGTCACTTCTTAATGATCACAATGATGTAAAACTAGTTTGTAAAATCAAACTAACCACAACCGATAGGATTCACTTTAACTGTAGAATAATCAATTAAAAATAATTCCCAAAACTGCCACCACTCTGATCATTCTGATCTGTCTATACAGTATGCAAACAAATACAAGCAAATAAATTGTTTAACTGGCCAATACTACCGCACAGCATTCATCAAGAGCTTGGTGAATATGAAGATGAATCATGGGAGTTAGCTCCCCTACACATGAGTATATAAAAATCTTGCAAAAATATTTAATAAAAAAATGACGTTTTTCTATGACAGAACAACATCAAGAGTCAGAATCCAAGCGCTTGAATGAAGTTCCAAGATGGCGGGTGGGTTTAACCATCTTCTCTCGAGCCTCACGGCGACCATCTTCTTTATGGTCAAAGTCACAATTATGTAACTCAGGTAAACGATGAAGAGAACAAAACACATTATCTGTAAACAAACAAGAAAAAATTCAATAATAAAGAAAACAATCAGGCCAAATATTTTTTCCAAAAAAAATATATAGCCATTTCAGTAAAACCGATGAAAATTAAGCTCAATGAAAATAATAGATGGCACAGAATTCAAAATCATCTAAAAAGAAGATAAGCTGACTTGAAAAATGCTATGTTCAGTATCATACATATCTCTCCATGAAGATAAATACAAGTATTCCAAAATACACAAGTAATATCAAAACATGGGATGATGACCCAAGTGTATTTGGCCGATGCAAAGCATAAGCAAATCAAAAGGACAGAATCTATATACTCTTGAAGAGACATCACAAAATAATTATCTTATTTGGTGAAGGTCAAATACGACAGGAAGAAGTCACAATAACAGAACATGGTTAAGTTACAAAGAACCTTCACAGCAGAAAAATGGAGAAGCAAAGACAAAAAGGTAGGCATAAAACTGAGGGTTTACAAAATACATGGCATAAAACAAGGGCTTGATTATTTGAAAACATACCACATTTACACCTTCCTATAGTTCTTTGGGCCAGTTCCAGTTTACATTTACAAACATTGCATCTTCTCTTACTTTTGTTCCCAGATTTCTCAGGGGTAGAATTAGGGGTTGTGTCATCTAGGGCACTGCTGTCTCTGTGAAAACAAATATACAAGTGCAGTCCACTAAGAATGTTCTAGAACCCAGCATATCTGCTTTTTACTAATGAAGATAAAATTTTAGCCAGACTGTCTTTATAGGCCTAAACAAGTTAAAGTAATTACTATAAGTTCTGACTATATCACACAAAAATAGAACTTTCTACTATGATAAACTGACCCGAAGAGATAGTTATTGTTGACAAGCGGAATGCTAAACACTTCATCAGTTTATTGAAATCTTATTGTAATATCTTATCAAAGAATTTGACATATCATCTTCAAATTAAAAAAAAGATAATGATTGTAAGTCTAATGCAAGATATTTATTAATCCATTATTTTCCAAAAACAAGACAAGAAATTGGACTACTAAGAATGAAATTACAGAACATTCAAGTTGATGAAATCCACACAAACTTCAAATTTTTTTTCCCAATATCAAATAATATAATAACTAGATGTAACCAAGACCTTACCTTTTTACACCTCTTTTTTCTGGACTTGCCAAATCTTGTAAAGAATCGGATGAATTAGAAGAGCCACATTTACTTTTATTTACATTATTCTCTACATTAGAAGCCACATCATTATCTGAGGTAGATTGGCTAGTGACAGTTTTAGTGTCTTTCGAACCATCGATTGTTTTACAACTATCACAATCTGGAGGATTTACAACAGTTTCAGACTTTACTGAATTCTGTGTTAGACATGATGAAACACTAGATATGTTTATATTATCTGAGGCAGGAGATATGTCTGTGTTTTCAACACTAGAATTTTTCACAGCTTGACGTATAAGTTCTTCTGCTTTCTCCATAGTAGAGCTAGATGGTTGGTTGCGATTTGTGGACAGAAATGAAGATGTAGTGGCACCTACATTATCATGGCTTGGATATGATGTCTGCCGATCTAAATATTAAAAACAATGTCTTATTTTATGCTTCAAAAACTGCTTTGTAAATATGAAATAAAACATCAACAACATTTAAACAGCTTTAAAACTTGTTTTTGAATCTCAAAATAATAATTTTAAAAAGTTTAGTTCTCAAATAATTTTGTCTCTATACAAGTACACTGGAAAATCTAAGTAATCCAGAATAAAAATCAACTTGTTCAAATCTTAACCATCAAATTGAATAAATCATTAACAACAGAACAATTTAATCTGATTTTAAAATAATGTAGTATACATGTAGTCAGCATGATTTAGTATCAAAACTATTTTGAATCTATTAGGCCAGAATTTTAATTATATTCTCTTTTACTCAGATTTAGTCTGAAGAAAAAATTCTACAGGGTTTGGAATAAAAGTCTAAATACAGCTCCCTGAAGTCATAAGTTACACGCTAGACATATATCAATATCAGGGCCTGCAAAATCAATCATGCAAGTTGCCTGATTACCGTACATTTGTAGGTCCAGGCAAGAAAATTTTGCATTTTTATTGTCCATGGACAAGGAAAAAGTTCAATTGTCCTTACCAATAAAACGGATGTTCACAAAAGTGAAACCAAAAGTAGTAACAGAATTTGTTTTATTTCAAAGTAATAGTCTGCCATAAAACTGATGTGCAGTCCTACCTTATTCTCTGCATGTCATTCATCTCGCAAATGATATAATAAAAATAGAGCAAACCATTGTTTATTTCCAGTACAATAGCATATGACGTTTTTTTGGGGGTATTTTGTGCAATGCACCTAAATTGTCATCTCACGTCTACTAATACTTTGTGGTAGATATTTAATAATACTAGACTTTCGTGAGAAGCAAACACAGTAGTTGCTCTTTTATTTATAAGCTAACAGTAAAAATGAAAAAATGGGTATGGACAAGTAAATCTTCTAAGTTAGTTGTCTGTGGACAAGTAAAATTTCTGAGATTTTGCTAGCTCTGAATATGGCATACAATTTTTACCATCCAACATAATCCAAATCACAGTTTACAGCTAAAAATGTGCCCTGGTATATGGAGATTTCATCTTGAATTTTAAGTATCAAAGACAAGACATAATTAGAACAGATGTTCATTAAATACAAATTAGATAATATATATTTACACCATATAGTTCTGTTATTCAAAATCGCAGTCCAAAATTAATACACCACATGGTAATATAAGTGTAATGACCATTCTAGAAAACTAAAAAGCGTTTTCTATTTTGTTGGTGACAATGCTTAATACAACAAGACTGAATAAAGATTCAAGAAATACTACAGAAACATTTGATAATCCAGTAAAATGTATCACAATTTACAGAAAATATGGCAGCAACTGTATTGTACAAACCTTATTTGATTCCACTAATGATGAAGAAATGATGAATTCACAAAGATGTTTACACGACTAACTGAATTAAAATTGCCATCTACATTATGACTCATGGTCAATTTATGACAAGTTGCTAATTCATACTTGTTTCATACAAGATTTAGGCATCAGATTTTGATTGTACTGCATTCATTTAGTATTGAGTTTACACTACTTATCATTTGGTTTCCAATTTACTACTTGTCCACAGACAACTTCCACGGAAAAATCTACTCATCCAACTGAGAGTTCCGTGTTGGACATAGAAATTCTGCATCCCTGCAGTTAAGTCATAATAACATTGTAAATAAACTTATATTCCAAGAACAAATTGCAAAATTATTATATTAGACCAACATGGTCAAATAAAATAGGAAGCAAGCTAATTTGGAGCATTTGGGCTATGAAACATATTCCTGCTCTTTTCCGTTTTAGTCCTCTAGACTGAAACCTATCTTAGACAAACCATGAATATACATCTAGAATGATTAACAACAAAATGAAGTCTGTCCTTACTCCTCAATAATTCACTTTTAGCATCAAGTCCTTCTTGAGTTTTCTCTTGAACAGTTGCTACAACAGAAATATTACAGTGAAATAACAGTATTATGATGCAGGTTTTTTAAAGTACAAAACATTCATAATTAAACTTCCTTGCAAAATTGATACTGACAAAGTGCCAAGAAAAACATGCTAGTTAGAAATTATTTATTTTAATTATTTTTAAAATTAATGCATGGATATTAATAGTTTGTATTAGTGGTGCAAAATCGGTTCAAAATCATAATCGATGATCAGTTGGAATATCCAATGCAATTTTCCGATTATATAATTGGTTCTAGTGTAATAGTGTAACATAAGTAGACCGCTAGGTTTGGATTCTTTCAAAACTTGGAAAACACAAATTAATTCTCAATGGTGTTTTATACTCCTTGCACAGTTGATAAATACCTGTGCTCATATGCAAGGTTCGCTTTTGACGTGGGAGATTTTCATTTATCTTGTAGAAGCCAAAGAACATCCAAACCCGGGACTTTGCTTTCACTCCGGGATGGTCAAATATTTGTTTTTCGTCTCTGTCAACGATTCCGCAATTTTTTTTTGGCACAAGTAGTTAGTTTACGGCCTCTAAATGAGATAGACCCATAATAGATTATGAAAAATTGCAATCGATTATCAGAATCGGCTGACATTTTCACACCGCCAATCGATAGTATCCGATTATTGTTTCATCACTAGTTTGCAATCATATCCTGATATCATTGATTAATTTCTTTGACTAATTCAATTCTAAACTACAAGTAATAGGATATCCTATTAATTAGAGTATATATATATCTTACCTTTGTAACATTTTGAACAAAGTCCAGATGTCTGAGGTGAACTGAAAATAAAATGGAACTACATAGAAACCTTTCATTTGACACAAATGTTCAAAACAACTTGTCATATATGTGCTGTTGTCTCAATCTCACTCTGGCTATCACCATTCATCTATTATTGACATAAAACATTAAACACCATGACGTAGCTAATTAATAAATGACAATAATTTTGAATAAAGCAATTAAACGATATGACAGGCTCTTGTGGACACTGTAAATGCTTACATGTTATTTTAATAGGAAATGGTCAATTCTACCGAAACAAAACTGTACAAAGGGACAATAATAGCTAATCAACGGCTCTAATTAGGCGACATGAGTAACTGGTTAATGGTCCCCAAAGGTGCCTCACACAGTTCAATGTGATAAGAAATCGATAAGGAAAGTACATGTTATTTAAATAGAATATTTCCCAATTTAAATAACTATAACTTTGAGAAATATTCGAGAGAAACAATCAATCACAACAGAGACAAAACGATCACCAAGCACTTTGCAATCAATCAACTGTGGTGCGCCCGTTCAATGAACCAAATAATAACTGAATGTGTCACTAAATGACTTCTTTTTACCCCCAAAATCCACACGGACATCGTTTAGGTTGTTGTCCACTATCTGATTCTTCCATTCTATATAAATTTGAAGCAAAACTGAAACTACAATCCCTTATTTTTTGAGAAATATCGGACACTCCGAGATAATTGACAGCTCGCAGCTGGTTATTTTTGTTGTCTAAACGAGGCTTGTTTCCGGGTCAAAGGTGGTTCGGGATAAAAACTAAAGGAGCCCGGACATAAATAGCGTGAGCAAACTCGTATCTTACACGCAAGTAATTAGGTATTACTATGGAAACAATAAATTATGTATAATATACAAGATAAAACGATACACAAACTTTATTGCAAATGGTGAACTAAGATTTTGATATTGTCAATAACCTTGCTTTATATTAACAACCTAAATCGGAATGCCCCCGCGTCGACAAAGAAATTGAGGGATAAGATACCATGAAAGCATCAGTTTCTGTATCGACAGCAGCCCGCTTGGTGGGCTGAGCATTCGGTTATAGAAAATTAAAAGCAATGCAAATAATTAAACGCACAGTTTTGCTAAGCTGAAAACAAACGGTTCCGAGGCGAGGTCGAGATACGATTCGCATTTTGTCCAGTCCAACTATTCGTTCTATTGATGCAAACCTACACTTTGATTGCTCAATATATTTGTCATTTCTCTGATTAAACTTTATAAACAATCCTTCGGCCATAGAAGGCCTTATATAGAAGTTAGTATACATTTCATAAAACAGTCGTTGCGAATAATTGATGGCGCACGGACGTCAGAGACAAAATGATAACAGTTTCTCACAGTCATCTGTGAACTAAAATTACCAAGATCATATCCCAATAATCACAAAACAAAACAAATGATTTTTTCAGGAGAACATTGGAACAAATCCTGCCCAAGCTTTTGAGCACTGAATGTTAGAGGGCTGTGATAATTATTGTTCTACGGCCATATCCCTACGAAAGATACAAAATTAATAGTGAAACAAACGGGGACAATGAAGATATTCGATCCACAGCCGTTATACATGTAATAACTTCAACAATGCACCCTAATATATGTACATCATGTACAAGCGACCACGTATAATAAGGGACCGGCTAAAATTCCTATCTACTGTATTTTTTCTTTGTATAACCGTTAGTTCATTTATACGCGTATAAAGGCTTGTATATTGGTTCCAAATGAAGACAAGTGTAGACCGGGAAATATCTCGATGTTTCAGTATTTTAATGGAAAAATGTTTCTTTTTTATCGCATAAATAAACTACGAATAAGGAGTTATCGAACATAAACTAGCTAAGTAATACAGATAATGCAGGATATCATACATGACTGACCACACAAGCTAAGCCAGATAAAAGTAATGTATTTGTTTACATATACTTCATCTGGACTTCACAACGCTACATAGTTACGAGTGCATTGGAAGGAACGCACGAAATATTTTTTCAATATTGCCCTCGAATCCTAGAATGCACATATTTGCTTTTACATATTTACTGTCGCACTCAAATGTCTCTTATTGTGTTTCTAAATGTATATACATGTACTGACTTTATTTATTCATGTCATGAGCACAAACACCTAAGTAAGTACACCACGCTCCAGACGTATAATACATGTATATAAAATGCTCTTTCGGTTCATATTTTTTACAGAATAGACAGTTGATGGACTTATTTATTGACGTAGTAAAACAATTTCCCAATACTATTTTTATATTCTGCATGAACTCAGTTGGTGTCATACTTTTATGGCTAAACTATATACAATTACATGTATTTACGACCGATTTTATAGGTTTGTCAAACTCGCCCAGCTAAAAGATTTCCCCATCTACTTGTATGTACATGTATCACAATACAATGCAGTGAAACACGTATAAACACTGATATTTCAAATCATTTTGAGATCACGTACTGGTGGTATAACCACGTACTGGTGACCATAACAGCCACCATATTAAATTAATTATGTAGGGCCTCCATGGTCGAGTGGTTATGATCTCTCACTTGTAACCATTAGCTACTCGCTACTGTGAGTTCGAATCCCACCAGGGACCAAATTTCACATGTGAAGAAGCTGTCCAACTAGCTTACGGAAGATCGGTGGTTTTACCCAACTGTTGGCCTAAGGGTCTTCCTTCAACCGTTAAAGCCGGAAAGTCGCTAAATGGACCCGGCTGTTGGTGTGGCGTTAAACTCCAGTGAAAAATGTGTATTCAAGCAAACAATTAATTTTAACAACAATAACTATTATTCAATTTAGACAAAAATATTCGTAAAATTGTTGTGAGAAAGCATCATAAGTATATTAATTACGAATGCGATTGTACTGAGCTATATATTTATAACAATTATTACAATAGGTAATAAACCACAATATTCTATGTATTCAAATGTAATCGAGCGAATCAAGTCAATTTGTAATAACCGTATTTATCCTGCAACCAATCTTAAACACGAGCATTTACAGACTACAAACTGTAAATAACAACTGGGACCAATATGTGTATATTGGTCCCAGATAACAATAAATGTTCAAAGAGAAAACATGTGCATAGTAAGCAAATTTAGGTCTATCACTAGTTACCTATCACCTAAATACGTGAATTGAAACGTACACGTTCTTCGCGTTGACTCGAGTACTCTTAAGCCATAAAATATTGCCCACGATTGAAATTTCTATATCAGGTTCAGGCCGTTGGGCTATTTAACGTGATTTAACCCGGATTATGAATATAAACAACTGATTTATTGACAATAAATCCAAGGAAGCAAACCATGTTTCAAATTCACGTACGTTCATGTTTTGAAATCATCTTAAGGTTATTTTCATAGATGGACGAAATTTTGTGAGAGAACTATTATGCACTGTTTGATTTTCTTCTAGCTGAGAAAAGAATAATTGGTGTTGAGATGAGTTTGTAGCTATTGTGTACCTGATTATTTCTCTACATTACATGTCTTTATTTACAACTTGAGTATATACAACATGATTATTACAAACACAATTCTCACGTATTTATTCTACGTAACACAGTGACACTAATACAATTCTTTAAGACCTCATACTCATCTTCTACATATCTAAATGACAATGTGAAGAACCAAAGACCCACACTACAGTCATTGTAAATTGTATTCGCTTCAGAGCAATTTTACAATAGAACATAATCTCCAACAGTGCTACTCTTGACATTTTGAAATCTCTTGTTACTGTGTCTGCATTGACTAGTGCGCAGGTAATTAAATTATAATTCAAAATGTTTAAAGTAACTTTTCTATTCTTGTATCTTTTACAAACTACATTAGATCCACAATTTAAAATTCTTTCTTTTTGATCGCCTTGGAATTTGAAAAGTGTCGTATGCGCATAATTTAGGATAGGAAGTTGAGCCAACAGGCCCCATTCATCATGCACATGTATGAATACAAATAGATTATCGCTTTGGAGTCAGTCATCAAATATCTAAATAAACTATTTATATACTCAATGACCTATTTTACACTAAGTACTACAACTACTGATTCCATGAAAGGGTAGTATCAGAGACGTATAATAAATAGTTTTATACGTCTCTGGTAGTATATAGGTCTTTGTTGTTGGTGGAATTTTCGTTCCTGCCCGATACAAGACGTGTGGACTTTTGTCCTCATTAAGACTTTGGTATTAATGATGAAATGGGAAGCAAATCAGCTGTATTCTATGCGACATTCACAATTTATTGCACTATCATTTGTTTTTAAAGCAGATGAGCCTGCTGAAGTTTTTACGTGAGATGTTTCGGTAAAGTTAACGGTACGGTGTATGATTCAGGTGCAGGTTTTAGTTGAAACTTAACGACATGTGCCGTAAATAAGACATTTCGGCGGGTCAAAACAAAAATACATAATTTAAAGTTCGTATTTTTTGTCAATTTTCAAACTCACAGTTGACAAATGCACTTGATTTTTTTCAAGACTAGATAGTTTTTGGATAAAGGCATCTAAACGTCACACACTCACTGGTTGGTATTTTTTTCTTTTAGGCTGTTTTTATTCATTTTATGTGAGTATGTAACTGTAGACTGTAGTGATTGTAGGAATATGGGCCACTTTCAACAGCCTTGCTGTTGAGTTAACTCTTTAGCCACGTGGTTGGGTGTCCGCCTACAGTGCTAGGGGTCCCGGGTTCTATCCCCGGTTAGGACCATGAATTTTTCTCGCTCCCAATTTACTATATTACTAAAATGTGTGAATCAAAATTATTAATTTAAGATACACCATATAAATTGATAGTAGGCATGAACAGTGTTGGACAGATTGCTTTTTTTATTTCGTTTGGATTTAGTTGGCATTACTGGGATCATTGATATAGTTTTATTGTATGCCATTGAATTTTTCGTCATCACCAAACCGGTTTGAATGGGAATCGGATTTAAAATGCTTTGCGAGTTATTTGATTGATTTCAGTGAAGTATAAAACATTTCTGCCAATTATTTCAATAATAAAACAAACATGGCTGTCATTAATGAAATAGTTAAACTATTATCAAACATGCCATTTTTGTATTCTAAAATCTTCTACTAAAGCACTTATACTGTTGCTATTGCTATTGCTACTGCTGCTGCTACTACTACTATTTTAGCCTAAGTCTAAGTCCCCAATAAGGGTTTGACTTAACAGAAGATAGATAGATATATTTTGTTTTGTTATCATAATCAGGACACTTCCTGGTGATTTATTTGCAGATGAATTATCAAAACCAGCATCATAGACTGTTGAATCAGAGGACAATAGATTCTAACATAGAACAACTAGTCCGTGAAAGCCCAATACCTCAAGTAAAGTATTATATAAATTGCTTCATTTATTTGTTCTGATATTTAGGAAATTAGATATTCATGTTGTTACATCAGCCTTTATGAAACAGCCTGATAATGTCAGTCATCTGATAGAAGATGTTTGTATTGGCAATCTTGAATTTTTCAATGAGTCCTTATTGTTATTATCAATAGGGACTGGACAATAATTAATTTTTGTGTAATGCAACAGGCAGTTATCACATTCTCACTTTGCCATCCGTCAATTTTTTTGCTGATAACTATATCTGTTGGTCAGTTTCATTTATTTGGATTTGCAGCATTTTGCTGCAAGAATTGGTGAACTAGTGAATTTGGACAGACTTGTCAGGTTTAATTTAATGTGATATGCGTTTTCCATCAAATGGATGTAATGAGATTTTAAATAGGAATGTATGTGTGCTGTCTCCCAAGTCAGTAAACTAGATATCTTTAAAAATATTGCTATTATTGTACTTTTTGGTCACTGTTGAAAATAAATTAATATGCCAAGAATGATAGCACTAATTCTTTTCTTGCTTGAGTACTTGCACTAAGTTGATTTACCAAGTTTATTTAGCGAAATTTTATGCTTTAGAGCTGTAATCTCTTGAATAAACATGTACTCTTATTTTAGGCATTATTTCACAACAGTTCAATTGAGCCAGATGGACACCATGGTAGATTTCAAATGTCATCGAGAGCTGGCAAACCTATGTTTTCTTCAGCTGTTGCTAAGTGCCATTCTTTTACCTCTCCACAAGCACAGTTTGCACCATTCAGATCCCCACAATCAATTAATCACTCAAATTCACTGGCTGCTAGCATTTTCAAGAGTTTGAAAGATCATGTGTCACTTGATACTGACCACTTATCTCTAGACTCTAGTTCAGATCAGGACCAGAGCAAGCATGAAAACTTGTCCTTGTCTTCTACTAGTAAATGTCATAATGGAAGCTTTCAACCTTCGCATCAACGTGCTCCACTCCAAAATATCGCACAGAATAGATCTGCACACTATACCACAAATTACCAACATATGCATCTGAGTGATAATTCTGTACACATAAATCCTGGCCTTAAATTGACAACTAGTAGTTCAGTTTTACAAGATGACCCGAAGACAAATCATGTGATATCTAGACAGTCTGTTGAATATGGAATACCAACAACAGTGGCTGCAGGTTTAAACAATGTATATGAAGAAACTTTTCACGATGCCTTTACTAGTACAAAGAATTTAAAAGGTAGGTTATGATTTGGTGGTTTGTAGTATTGTATGATAACTTAGCCACAAATTACATAATGTATTTTTGGGGTATGAGACAAAAAAATTCATAAAATTCATGTTTTTGAATTTTGATGGATGGGTAAGGTATTTTCTTCTCCTCAAGTCTTTCTGTGATCACACCCCTGTTTTTTACAAACTAATGTGGTACACAAATGGTCTTAATAAAACATTTTAAAGCTCTCAGATTTGACTGACGTGTCAAAAATCACTCGAAAAGTAAGAATCTATGATAGTTGTTTGTGATATGCATGTTTTTATGACTACTTGGTTTTTATTTATGACTGTTAAAATATCCATTTGGTTACAGATGACAGTGTTTTATGTAATCAAGAGCCATGTTCCCTGTACATGTGGATTATCAAACCTGTACCTGGAGCAAACAAGATTTGTGTTGAGGGAAAGAAATGGTACTGATCTAGCTCAACCTAGTCCTGTTAATCTGAATTATTAAACTAGCTCAAATGTACTTGTTAAATAGTTTTGACACTGACCTGTCTTCTAGAGATTAAGATATTTGTTTCAATGCTGTACTCTTAAGATACTATATATGCTTTAATTTCTCACGTGGTGTAATAATACAACAGTCTTGGCCTTAACTTTATCAATGCATTTGACAGGTTGGGCATGTTACTTACAAATTTCACTTGCCCGAAAATTGATGTACTTGCCCAGATATATTTTATACTGTTTAAATTCATTTTCTGATTAATGATTTAATGTTGATAGATAAATTAAAAAATCAATACATGCACATTATTTCTTCACGTTATTATTAATCATTAATCCAGATTCACCCTTTTTCACGGCTTTGTGAAAATGAACATTCTGACATGCATAATACAATACCACCTGACTGTAAAATAACAAACAAGTCACAGAATATATTTTATTTGGCACAGTTAGTATTGGTTTATTGTCAAAATCTACTTGCCCAATCAGGCAAGCTGCTAGGAATTTTAACTCGCCCAAAACCCAGATTACTTGTCCTGGGCTTTGGGGGGGTAAATAAACATTCATTCAGGTTGGATATATAGATTTTTACATTTATTTTGTTCCAGTTTAACAGATGAAAACTTTTGGCATAGTGGAGAAATTACGCGTCGCCTTGATGATAAATTGGTTGCCACACAAAATAGATCAGTTTACAAACTTGAAGGAAATATGGAAATTCTAGATGCCATGGCAGCAGGTGTGGAACTCTGATTCAGCAATTTCAATAAAATGTTTACATGAGTATCATTTATTATACAATTGTAAATTAAGACTTATCAATTGCTGAAGGCTTGAAGTGATTAAGAATTAGTAAGAAAACGTTCTATATGATCAATAATTTCCTGAACAACTCAAGCAATGTGATTGTTACATGATATGACTTCAAGATCATGTGGACCTATATCACCAAACCTAAGTTAGTGACTGAAATACTGTCAGAAGACATCACTAAATACAACCCTAGCAATGGGTACAATGTAGTGGAGTTGATTCAATAATAGTTCATTATTTCATTTTGTGGCATTCTAATTTAATAATTATTGCTATGATCTTTTTAGGATTTTCTCGTAAGACGGCCTATGCATTTTGGCTTGGATTTCCTGCAGATTGGGCCAAATTGATAGATGATCATTTTAAAGCAGTTGCATTAAACAGGTATTTATTACTACTTGATTCATAAAGATTTGTTGTTTTTATATAAAAACTTTGAAAAATAGACAAAAAGCCTCAGCTTGCTTATTGTCATGATTATTTTTTTATCTTAGAATAATTGGAATGGCTCTTATTAAACGGAAATCATATGCATATAAATAATCACAAGACTGTCATACAAAGTTACTCTTATCACATAACTTGTGAATAAAAATTCATTTATTTATAAGGATTTATGTAAAGCAAATAATAATGTAGAAAAATATTTATATCTGTTCTTTCATTATTTTCAGTTTACATTTTTTTCTATTTCAAAAGATTTATTTTGTCTTTGTTTGAAATCAAATTTATACAGATTTTGTTTGTAATCTTCTAAAAATTAGATAAATTTTGATTGTATGTATATTTATTCTGTATTACTTTATAGCATTGAAGAAAAAGTGTCTGATTCTGAAGAAGGTATGTAAATATTTGTTACTGTTACATACTGCATGAAAGTTGTTTGAAACATATAAATTATGCATACTCTTTTACATAATTTGTTTTGCTGAAAGACTCTAGTTGTTGTAATGTAATGATTTTCTCTTTTTAGACGATATTTAACCCGTCAGATCTGTTAAAAAAACGTTCTTTTTGATAGATGGTAAGGAATCTTTCTCAGCTCAGATGTGTGAACAATCATTCCTCTGATACATCTGTACCAATAAATAGAAGCTCGACTCTGACAAGTACATTACATAAATTTGAAACTTTCTGCTTTTACCACCCTTATTTCACTTCAGAAATAACTGTTATTGAAGGAGACAATGAGGTTCATGTAGAAGAGGTGGTAGAAGGGAAGCATGATTCATCCGAGCTTGCTGCACGTGAAGGTGACATTTAAGAAATTATTAAATCTTATTTTGAATTGTTTGTGCTTTACTGTAGGGCCCAACCATGACCAAGTGGTTATGGTCTCTCACTGCTGAGTTTTTAGTCTCACCCGGGACCAGAAAAAACATGTGAAATAGCTGTCTAGCTGGCTAATGGAAGGCCAGTGGTTCTATTTAGGTGTAGGCATGGGGTCACCCTCCACAGTTAAAGCTGGAAGTCACCAAAAGACTTTACCTGTTGATATGACATTAAACGCCAGAGATGAACTCGACTGTGTTGGCACAACTTTCATGAAGCCACTGTTGGTATCTATGTTTAGTGATTTTGTGTTTTATTAATGAATATTGTGAAATATTTTGTTCTAAGTTCTAATGTTTACCCCTTTGTTGTGGATTAAGCAGTCAGAGTCACAAAAGGGCTGTTGCAGTAATGTTTAAGTTGTGTTGTAAATTTTACAGATGATGTTGTATGTCAGGAGGAACATGATACTAATGATTCTGAAAAAGAAATTGTTGTAGAACCTAGAAAGAAAAAGAAATTTGACTCTTCCACAACTAAACATGTTGTTCTGGAGAATTGGATTATTAAACCACTTCCTAATAGGAAAGGTATCAATGTGATTGGAACAAAGCAGTAAGTTGTTTCATAAAAAAACAGGGTAGAAAAATTAGCAGTATTACATTTACTAGTGTATGTTATAAGAGTCATAAAATGAATTTGCCATTTGGTAGGTTTTGTTATAGTCATGTACAAAAAATGACTTATTCATGCTTGTAGTGGTTTAAATGAAACTATATATATATTAATACAAAAATGATATTATATTTGGGCATACAGAGTGGTTTGCCCTTTGAACTTCTTTGATATCTGAAGATGATATTACAGAAATTTTGATATTCATGTCAATCTTTTACTGTTTTACGTAGGAGTGGGTTGCTGTGGCATAGTTCAGCAATTGAACAGCGACTTGATAAAAGGCACCTTCTTTCAAGTAGTGGTGCTACATACAAACTGAAAGGTCGTCTAGATAGACTAATTGCTCTAAATGAAGGTATTTTTAGTATAAATCAGTTTTAAAATTACAATTTTATTGTTTTTAAATTAGTAACTTACAGAACAGGTTGTGTTGCATTTCTATGGTGAAGATGTGCCTCAATGGTAGTTCTTAGATAAACTTCCTGTAAGATGTATTGTGAATTTGTTTCTTTTGTGATTTGTAATTGTTGGTTATTGATGTGCCTTAAACTTTATATTATCAATATGGACACAATTTGCTGTGTTTTGGAGAGTTTTGTTGAATTTTGGTGATCATTTTTCTTGATTTACAGGTTTGCCATTGACTATTATTAATAAGTTTCTGAATGGATTCCCAAAGGAGTGGCAGGAACTGATTCAAGAATATCTGTATGATGAAAAAGCTAAGAAAAAGAAATTGTCAAAACAACAGAAATCTAAGAATGATAAGAAAATGATACGTAGGAGCAAGGAAACTAAAGATGATCTAAAGAATAAAAATTCAGCAAAGAAGCCAGACTCTGAAGATGTGAAAGTTAATAGGACTGAAAGATCTTCCAGTAAAAATGTAGAGAAAAAGTCTAATTCAAGCACAAAAAGTGAGAAAAAGACTGGCACTGATAAGAAGGCTAATCCTATCAAGACACCAGTTGCTGTTGATCTTCATGAAACTTCAAAAACAGGTAATTTTTTTAATTCAATTTTTTTCCATTTTTTTGCTGATGTGCATGAATTAATAATTCTGTTTCCAATGAATTTAGTGATTAATTCTAAAAAAACTAAGTATAGTTTAGTAAGTTATTGTTTTGCTTAATTGTTATAGTGATAACACCTCGAGGGGAAGTTGTGGATTTAGAAAGTTTGGGACGGTCAAGAAGTGGACGTTTGATCAAGCCTCCGCTCCAGTGGTGGACTGGACAGACTCTTGAATGTCAGGGTGACAGTGTGTCAGTCAAGGCTCCAACTATTGCCTCTAGTCAGTTTGTGCGAAACTTTGAGCAGGAATATGAGGTAAATATTGAACAAGATAATTTGTCTGTTGTTAATTACAGAAAAATTTGTTGAACTGGAGATATTAAAAAAAGATTGTTTAGAATCATTGTCTAATGAATGGATTAATTTATATTTACAGCATGATGCAGTTTTGTGAGTCAAAGATTTAAGTAAAATGAGGATGTATGTGTTAACCATCCATCTTTGAAAATACACTTCACTGTAACTTAGGACAATTTAAAAGATAGCTTTTTATCATTCAGTGCCATGTTTGCATACTAATCAGATTATTTACTTTCGTTATTTTTTATATGTTTGTTGTATTTTTATTTATTCCACAGAGAGCGACGCATAAGTTAAAACCATACTGGAATCCTAGAGAAAAAGATAAAGATTATTCACTGAATTCTAGCAGGAATTCATCGCTTACCAGAAATATTTCCTTGGGTGATGCTGAAGTCAACAAGAAGTCCAGTCATAAAAGTGGCAGGTCTGGTTTTGCATCTGACAATAATGTTGATGATAAACTTGAATTCGAAGTTAAGATTATTTTAGAAAAAGCTAAGACAAATAGAAAACCTCGAGGAAGGCGTGAAACTTGTTACAAACAGGTCAATACTGAAATGGTAGATGATACTGAGGATAGTCCATATGAATTAAATGGAAGCTCTGATTGTGATGGTGGTAGTGAAACTGTAAATAAAAAAACAAGTAATCATGTGGTAATTAAAACATCAAAAGTGAGAAGGCAGGAACAGATGAATAGGAATGTGGACCAAGAGAACGTTGTATCTTCAAGTACTGGTGATATTAATCAAGATGTTAATGAAACTGTAGCGGATGGTGATAGGAATGTAAGGAATCTTCGCAGTAAAAGATCCAAAACCACTGACACATCTGTTGTCTTGAATAAGAAACCAACTAGACAAAGTAGACGTAACACTTTATCTGTGATTTTAGAGGATGATAAAATTGAGGAACAAAATAGTGAGCCTAAGCCTGTAAATGAGCGGTTGACGAGGAAAAGACCATTAAAGAAAGTTGAAAACACCAATGAGTCAGTTTTAAATAATGATGTTGTAGATGACCATTGGACAAAGGAAGAAAAAGACAAACTTACAGAGTAAACTGTTTTTCTTAATGCCTGTTGGATTCCAAAATCATGTCTTAGATGCTGAAGTCTTACTGATTTCACAGCCAAAAATCAATATCCTTTTACTTAGATTATATTCTGTTTATGGTTATCTTTGTTAGATAATTTTATCGTACTAAGTTGTAAGACTTATTAAGCAGATATATCATTATAGTCTCTATTTATTTAAGACGATGAAATTGTCAGATGTGCCCACAGTGCTAGAATGTGATTTCTTTGAGTTTTGTAAATGTGCTTCTTTGAAGTCATTCTGAATGTGTTTAGTTATATTTGCATGTTGCATTTGAGGATAATGATTTCTTGTGAAATTATTAGAATATGTATTATTTACCACAGGGCCTGTAAGACTGTGTCAATCACTCATCCACATTACTGGGAGAATGTTGCTGATATGGTTAGAACTAAAACTGCTGACTCATGCAAGGATTTTTACTATCAGAATGAAAAACCAGCAAAATCTGTTGAGAGAAAGAAAAAAGTTTCGACAAAAGGTTTGTTGGCTAGCCTAATGAACTTTCAACTCTAATACCTCACAAATTTATTTTCTGTAAATCTACCTGTCTAAACTTCGTAATGACCAGAATTTGTTTTATCCTAATTACTCGTGTATAAAAAGCATGTTTCAAAAGTCAGGTGCATCCTATACATGGCTCAAACAGACAAAATTGAATTGTTTGGTGTACCAAAGACAATATCTGTCTAAAATTCTGATGGTTTATTAAAATTCTAAGGAAATAAATCTTTCCTACTGTTTTAAGTTGAGCAAATTACATGGTGTTTTTCTACTAAAGTCATTATCATGTTTTCCTAAAACTTAGCTCAAAAAGAAACACAGTGGTGATTTTTTTTTTCATTTTACTGTCTGTTTTGGTCATTTTCTTTATTAAAAAAGTTTTTTTGTTTTATACACAAAAATAAGATTTTTTTCTCACGATTTCCTCTGATTTTTTGCCTGCCTTTTGTATGTGGATGTGACCTATCCACGAGTGATTACAGTAATTGTCATCCCTGTTGAATTGAACCATTTTGCCTGATTTTCACTGATACATTTTCATATATGCATTGCATGTGAGAAACATTTATGTATAATTGCACTTCTCAAGTTCAACTTTTTTGCTTAATCAGCTTATTGACTATAAATACCACAACATTATTCGTTACAGAAAAACAGAAGGTCACTGCTATAACGGCCAATGTGGGAACATTGAAACGAAAGCAACAGCTGCGAGATATTTTAGACCAACAAAATGAGAATTATAGCGATGATTTATTTGATTCTACTCCATTCAGAGTGACAAGAAAGAGGAAAGTAAGTGTGGAACTAACTTCATTGTCTGTATATTACATCTTATCTTCGTGAATTAAATCTTTGATTTGTCATGGACATATATTTTGAAAAGATCACCATTTTTCCTTATTTTATTTTTTCCTGTAAATGCAGCATTCCTAATTAGTCAGAAACTACAAAAATTTCCAATTTAGATTTTTTTTCAATTCTGCTATTGTAGGTAGATAATTCATGGATCTTTTGCACTTGTTCACCAATGTCTTTTAAAGGGCACCATTCATTGTTATTCCATAAAGATTGACCAAGTTAAGAAAAAATATGAACATGAATTCTAGCCTTTTATTCTCTCAGTACCCCCCCCCCCATATTGGTTATATTCTGCACCGGTTGTTAAGATTGCTTTGATTGGTAGGAAACTTGAAAACAATTGAAACATTTTAATTCAGATACCAAAACTTGGGGACATTGATGATGATGCTATATTTGAAGAATTAGCTAAGAAACAAGGTAAAAGTAGATTTGAGACTCCTGTAGCATCTGGGATGATGACAAGTCGGATAAGTGTACCATTTGCTTCCAGTAAGAAAACACCAAAATCTAGCATCAACATTGAGGAAGAAGGCAAGAGGTTTGTACATTTTTTATATTTTTGCATTTGTATTGCATATATATTATAAAAAAGGAACATGTTACAGCACTAGGGTGGCAAGAATAAAGATCAGGTGATCTGTTAATTATGGTATTCTCCTTTGTATCAATGCACTTGCTCATTTGAATTTCTTTAAAAAAACACGCTTTCTTTGGTTAACCTTTTTGTAGTCAAAATTATAATTAATACCCTGATCTTGGAAGTTTATAGTGTACCTTATTATCTCAAAAAGAGTTATGCCTCTTTTGATGTTAAATTCTTAGTTTAATTTTTATTGTAAGGGTCCACTTTATTTTTATGCTTAGACAAATAGCCTTTTCTTTTGACTTGGTATGGTATCTTGTTATTTTACAAGTCCAAGCAAGTGATTTAACTGTAGATAGTTTTTCTTTTCTTTTTTTTGCTTGATTTTGCTTCCATTCTACTGCAACTTTAGTTATGATCTTAAGAAAAGACAATTGTCAATTTATTGTAACTCTAAAAACATACTAATTTCTATGAGTAAATGAGATTGATTCCTCTTTTGTATTTGATAGTAAATACTCCCAATAAATTATTTGTTTAAGGATACAATGAAGAATCTGTCGGTGAATGCAACTTTTAGTCGTTAATTCAGTTGGAAACTATTACTTTCTTTGGTCAATATAATCAGACTATTCTTCATATTTTATTACATATTTATCTATTTAACAAATAACATACTAGAGTACAAATGTTGCAAATTAGATACATTAAAGAAAGTAGAATTTTGATTTTGATTATATGACTAGGAGTAGGATAATGTATAATGGGGAATGATTATCTCCCTTGTTACCATGTTTTTGTAAGGTGGTCAAATGTTGAATTTTCCATGCAATAATGTACATGATAATGAACAACATGTTATTTCTCTCCTGTGTATTTTGTGTTCTTGTATTTTAGTCCAGTGATGGATGGATATGTACACAATATGATGAAGAGAAGATTGCTTTCAAAAGGAAGAAAAAAATCCAAAGAAACACCAAAATTAAAGAAAACAGTATGTATATTCTTTTAGTATTTTTTCATATGATTTTCTATATTGACTTGAATTGGAAATAAACTAATGTTTATTTGTAAAAGTTTTTTTATATTGCTTTTGTGTATTAAGTTATTAGTTTTATAACCTAATTTTTAAAAGTCATGGTATATTGCCACATCAAGAGTTTTGAAGTTTTTTTATTTATGTATACAGTTTTGTTCAATCACTGCATATGAATGTTTACTTATAGGTTCCTGATGTAGAAATATCCCCAAAGCAGAAACTTTTGTTTAACAAATATATAAGTGAGACGAAAGATAATGAGGAAAATTATGTGGATTCTGATCAGGAAGTAGATTATTACTGGGAAGACGAACAAACATAGACACGTTTAGAATTTAATTAGTTTTGCAGTCTAACCTGTGTTTGCAGCTACTTTTGAGTAAAAACCATCATGTGAATAAAGGCCATTCTTTGAAAAATTATTATTAGGTTATTTAGAACAAACTGACCCCAAAATAAAGGCCATCTGTCAATAAAGCCACATTTTGTCTTTCCCAAGGATGGCCTTTGTTCACAGGTTTGACAGTATATGACATTTTACATGTTTGAATAACAGCACATCAAGTTTGTCAAATTCAAATCAAAGCTTTGAACTTCTCTTTACAAAATGTTACGGTAATAAAGAAATATCATGGTGACAATTGTTGTCATACACTTATTTAACTGTCATACATACAAAATGCCATGTGCCAGTTTATTGTGGATATGGAAATTTACACATGCTGCTACACAGATAGACTCTTTCACATCATAACCCATTCATAATCATGTATATAAACCTGAATATTTATAAATCAAATTTTGAGATGTTGCTTACATAATGTCTTAAATTTCTGGTTGAAATTATTGTACACCTTTCTTGATTTTGGTCAGTACTTGGAAATGATTCATTGAGTTCAATTATTTTACCCAAAGTAAAGTTGCATTCGTTTTAGTGCTGGGTAGATGTATTTCTGCTATTTTGGTCAAATGATGTTGAATTCGTATTTTTTTTAAATTATTATAATATGCAATTAATGTGCATGTCCATATATACATGATTTTTTTCTACCGAACTTTTATTATCTCAAGCTTCATTTTATTTTAGTTAAGTTGCTTTGCTGAATTGTTTAAGGTCATGACTTGTTTTATATTGTGTGTATATAGATGTAAAGTTATTTATCGGTTGCCTTTTAGTTTTTATTCATCCTGTCGAGGTGTACAATTTAATGTTCATGGTTTGCTGGAGCATTTTTATGTTGTATTGTTGTATATTTTGTTTAGAGTTTGATACTATGATGAGTGTAATGTCCCTGTGTACCCCATCTGATTATATGTATTACCAGCAAAGTGTAAATAGCATGTGTCATTTTAAAACAATATCTGTTGTATATAGTTGCTGATACTGTAAATATGTCGTATTTGAACGTAGCAGTTTAAGCCTAGGTTTCATTCCTTCTCTTAATATTGATTCTGTGCATGTTAAAGAGACAGACATGAGCAGATTTATGATGTTTATTTGATTAACAAATCGCTTTTTTTTAATTTTCAAAAAATTATAATCAGATCCTTGGCGTTAAGTAATTGAAAACACTGTCCAGTCTGTAAAGGTTCAGCTACTTGGATTAATCATTTTCTAAAAGAAGATAATTCTGGATATATCAGGGCTGGTATTTATAAAAGAAGGTAATTCTGGGCTGGATAAATACCCTGTGGTTTTCTCTGAATTGTGGCCCTTAGACAGTAATCATTAATTTTATCATGAAGATGTCTTTTGAATATATTAGTGGTTAATGAATTTAGATCTGATGATACAGTTAACATAGGTAAAACTGTATTAGTAGAATTGTCTGTATGTGAATAAAATATGTGCTCTTTTTTACAAAAAAAATATTATGGTTCATTTAAAAATATACAGTAACTGAATATTTCAAATAAGCGTATCTTCCTTGAAATATTAAACTATTTAGTTTAACTCTAAACATGAAATCAATGATGATCAAAATATTTAGCCATGATTTTTATGCTTGTTGTTTTACATTATCAATTGTTATTTTATGTTTACCATTTCTTGTCAAATGTCAATAACTTTGTTAGTTTATAAAAACGTTTAAAACAAACACAAAACTACAGTCATAAAAACAAGACCAATGACTGAACAATTGCACTATTGTAACATACTAGTACAATTTGTTATGTGACTTGCATTCTTTCGATGTCTTCATGAATTGATTCATAATCTTCTACAGTAGTATAAGTTATTTTATGTTAATCATGCTATTACGAAATATTAAAGAAATAAAAACATACCAGCTTATATATATTTGTTTTGTTTTGATAATGTGGGTCCTCTTTAAGCATGTTAGAGACAGTGTGTGGATATTGATAGATTATTGATACAGTGGGAAACTGTTAGTCTTAGTTTTACAACAATTAGTTAACAAATTGCCACATCTTGTAAGATGCCAGTGCAATTTGTGCTCTGAATTTTATTTAACAATTCAATTAACAGAAAATCTCTCATTGCTTTTTGGATGAACTTATTTTGTGTAATGCATGAAAATGAATCTAATACCCGAAGAGGCACAAATTTCTCCTCAAGAATTTTAACTGAAAGATATATATTTATCTCACTTTTAACTTCGATGACTTGACTTGAATGTAGTTCTCCCATCTCTAATGCATGACAGGAATGATGAAAATCATCTAAGCACTAGATGGTTGGCTAGGAGCTCTGGTAAGGTAAAATGTTGGTCACTTCAGTCTGATACAATTAAAAACCAATAAAAAAATTATCGATGTCAGCTTCAGTAAATTGCACTCATAGGTGATTACCATTCAGATCACATGATTTGAATTGTGTGTTACACTGTGGTATTATACCAACGTCCGTTATCATAATAGAAACATGTTACTTTCCATGAACTCATTTGTAGTTATAATCGTCTCTCCAAAGAGATAATTATATATGAATTACTTCACTGAATTATATTGCAGAACCAGCCACTAACATGTGCTGACGGACTAATTTACATGGTTATATACGTACAATTGTTGCGAACATTTGTCGTTTTCCGTGTTTTCTGAAGATTTGAAATAGTACAGAAGTTGTCCTTCATATGAAGTCAGATCAAAAGATATTTTTTTCCATTCTAAAGGAGGCTATTATTAATCAGTACTTTATATTTCCATATTTCTCTTTCGCATTCAAGAACGACCCCCGGTCGACCTAACAGTTTCACGTTTGACCGTTTCACCTGTTGAGACCATACAAGACATACAAGTATTTGATAATTTACTTGACCAGAGATTACTATTAATATATTGTTCTTCAGGATTTTTTATTTAAAAAATAGGATGAGCAAGTGGAGAAAAATTAATATGTCATAAAAAGAAGTGAGCAAACAATGTTTGAAAATATGTATTTTTGTCAAATATCAAGTGGAGACATTTTGTAGAAAGTGTATTGCATAAAAACGGACGTGTTTCCCGGTATTACTTGTAGTCTGCTTCAATATCAGTATTCATGGCACTAGTTCTCAGACCTGCTTGACTTAGTGTTTTCATGAATGACAATTCACCAATCAACTGTTCATCATACACTAATACACTTTATTCAAATTCCAACTTCGTCTGTTGCTCGTCCATACAAGCAATATTTGTTTAGAAAGCATTGATTCTATATTACATTAATCAAGTAACAACCACGTGTTCCAGAGTATATAAAACTTGATTAATAAGGTGAACACAGCAGTTGCATCAAATGTCGTGTCAACATAATTTAGAACATTACATATTTGTTTATCGCGTGAATTGTCAAACTACTTTGCAATCAATCTGCTGACAAACTTTATTGGAATTTAAGTTTTCTCACAAACTTGAAATCTTGATTGATACATCCTATTATCCAACGCCAATTACTCTAATACATAACAATAAGTACAAACACCGATGTTGAAGTCCAAGATTTGGGTGATTCAGAATTAGAAGTAAGAAAATAGCTTAAAAATGTTGTTCAGAAAAATAGCAATTAACATCAGCAGTTGCCTATTAATGTAATAAATTAAACCTATTGACTTTCTGTCATTTTCAATCTGGATTTCATAAAATCGAAACTTCTCCGCCCGCTGTTACCCTTTCAAATAACTCGAACATTGAAAACATTCAGAAAAAGAAAGACCCACGATTCGCATATGCAACTTAAACTTATCAAAATATTCG
This sequence comes from Lutraria rhynchaena, assembly GCA_008271625.1. NCBI lineage: Eukaryota > Metazoa > Mollusca > Bivalvia > Venerida > Mactridae > Lutraria > Lutraria rhynchaena. Next base: position 5,217,647 of record VIBL01000010.1, read on the forward strand.
GTGAACCATAATTGATTTTTGCAATACCATTACGCAAGGCTATTGGGTATTTGTCTAAATATACTTGTGTTAATTTTAACTCACTACCATTTCGATTTTTTAAAAAATATCCAAATAGAACCCACGGCTCGTTTCATGATATGCCTTAGCTGAGATAGCAGATTTTAAACTGAAATATCTGGATAATGACATACATTTCAAACATTTACGCGTAACAGGTAACAAAAGATCACTAAAAACGATATTTTTATAAAACACTTCTACAAGGGGTAGCAAGATTTTAATTAAAAAATACGGTTTTAGCGAAGATATCCCTGAGGCGTTGGAAGCTTCGTTGAGTGTATATACATGTATTTATAATACACGTGAGTTTCATTATGTCGATAACGCACTTAACATTATGTCAATACAATGGAAAAGTCGACCACATAAATGTCGAGACCGTGGAACGAATCCCTTCTGGACAAAATTCCCTTCGCTGATATTTGTGTAGATTGAAGAAATCCCTTTAAGTTTTTTTTTTTAAAGATTTCTAATCGAGATTCAAATATATATAAAACATTTGGATTAAGATCGACCTTACCGACCACTAATTTTACAATAGCAATACAACTGATCATACTTTGTTCGCTGTTTAACAAATCCATGCATTATTTATATTGTAATGGATAAATATGGCAGAGTGCTGATTGTTAGGTACAACAATAGTAAGATAATTGATCTAACGGTTTGTGCGGACTTAACCAGTGGTCAAGTTTGGACAATACATGTTACAACTTGATAGTTTTCATTTTACGATCGCTTTCGTTCGTAGGTTAAAGTTATAACATAACTGTTTGCTGTATTTGGTTTTATTCATCTTTGTTTTTGGATACAATTGTTCGGTGAGTTTTTTTTTCGTTATGAAATGTTTACAAACATACATACTGTGTATCACTCTATTTGTAACATTTTTCAACACTCGTTTGAAGGTACAGTCGCAAATTAGCGAACAGTCATACCTAAATCCAGGTATTGCTATTGAAATTCTGTTTTGTTTGAGTGACTCTGTTTAATTGTAACAATGTTAATATGTCCCATGTTATGCCGTTTCACCCATTGTTCTATTCGACAGTTTATCTCGAAAACATTCTAACGGATGAGATATCTTAGTTTGTGGGTACTGTAATTCCGGGACAGACATAACAGTAAGCTATTATACTAAAAAGTAAATATAGTGGCACATACGTTTACTTATTGCTCATTTGTATTGTTTGAAAATATCTTCAGTTTACAAACAATCAAAGTCTGTCTGATATAACTGGTCCCGAATCATAGAGTCCCGAATCATAGAGTCCCGAATCAAAGAGTAATACGCGTATACTGTTTAAAGACTGAACAGATTTTCTCCCATGACTTGTAAGAAAAATCACCCAGTATACATCCTTAAGTTAGATTTTATCTGTCGCATTGTATTAGTTTTGTTTTTAAAAAACACATACCCATTGGGCCTAAAAAAAATAAAAAAAGTCTCAGAATACGTACGGCCCGTTCTTGTACTGCACACAGGCGACCTGATGTTTGATAATAAGTATAAGTATATTTTTTTAAAAAGATATATATCATGTTATTATATACATCGTAGAATTTCGTAGAACCAATTGATGACTCACTGAACGCATTCAGAATATAGCAAGTAGCGTGCACGCACATTTTGATACTGTCGTTATGTAGAATTAACAAATAACTTAAACGGATTGTAGGGATTATGAACAGGGTTTTGATAATTCTTCTTTCCACTTTTTGTATTCATCGAAAAGTTTGCTTAATATTTTGGCTTATCTCGACTTATTTTTATAACCGATTTAGGACGAATTTAGAATAATTTTATACACGACTTTTGATCATATTTCACTTAGAGTCAATGGAATTCAATATTTTAGTGATGGGATATTTAGTGTTTGTCTGGCCTGTACGTTTGAAACACGTGGAAATATAAGTCAAGAAAGTTGCTCTCAATTTTAGAACCACGTTTAATCAGTTGTATGGGGACCTCTGTGGTCAAGTGGTTATGATCTCTGACTAGCAATCACACGCCTGTAACCGCTGTGAGTTTGAATCCTACCTAAGATCAGACAAATTTCTCTATGGACGAAGCTGTCCAGCGAGCTTACGGAAGGTCAGTGGTTCCACACAAGTGTACACATGGGGTCTTCATCTACCGTTAAAGCCAGATGACCCTGGCCGTTGGTGCGATCATAGTGAATGTGACGGTAGTGTTGGTTCAAACATGTGATACATGTATAAAATAAACATAGTCATTTATTTCTAAATACATTGATGTAGTGAAGGTTTAAAATTGATCTGTATATGTAAACAGAGAGATTTATATCAACTAGGAGACACACTGTTTATATTTGGTGTGACTGGTTGTGGACATTTGTTTGTCTAACTTATTGTCGCTGTATTAAAACTTATTTATTTATTTTACTACCTCTTGGCATTGATCACTGTAGTAGCATGTATTAGAAGTAGCGGGTGCGCGTTTCTGATCTCCTGATGAAGAGCTGTCAAGGAAAGATAAATCGTGTTTCCGAAGAGGTAAACTGGTTCCTGTTGACTCCGTCTGTACACAGGTTCTCTGCAACGTGGAACGAGAACCGAGAAAAGGCCTGTACGACAACCTATGCATATATCGAATGACATGGTACCCGCAACCTTAACAACAGACGATCGTTTCTTCGATGAGCTAAACGCATTGTTTCGATTTAAAGTCCTTCATTCCATTGATGATATAAACGCGTGGATTTAGTGATGGGCATTTTTCAAATCTAATTGTAGGATCGTGTACCGATGACGTGTGTATTTGTTTTTTAATGTTAATAGTATTAACAGTGGTCGATGTATTATACAGGGCTTGCAATATATTCACAGAAACATTATGGCCGTCAAACGACCGGCACGATTGCCCTTAGTGGACAGCGACCGGAACTCGGAAGAAAACCTGTCATTTTTTGAAAGATTTAAACGTGATTCTGAAAGACAGAGAAAAAATGGTAGCAGTTCTCGAGCTTTGTGTGTAAGTTAATATATATATGTATATATATACAGCTATGTCATCCGAAAATGAGTGGTCGTTATATTTAGGTGGTCTTAATAATAGTATATTTGATAGTAAAATATTATTCTGTGTTTTCACATACATGCACTTACCTTTGGGTTTCACATATGTACATACCCTTTAGTTTTGTATGTATTTTTAGATATCCAATTTACATTTTTAAGATTTAAATGAACTATGAATAGCAGATACTCATTCAATGTTACAATTAAAGTATTTTTTTTGTTCTGTGACCTAAGGCTTATTATCTTGAAATAAACTACACTGTGTATAAAACCATGTTATATCAAGATTGTCAATCAGTAAGGTGGCAATGTATTTTATATACGTCACCAGTAATGTTTACAAAAGAGCATTAAACCATGAGATTAATTTTCTGCGATTATTTCCACCATAATAAATGCTCTTAACAGATCATCTACGAGTTCGTTCTCATGAAGTAGCTACAACTTATTAGTTAAATCGATATGATATGACAGCGTCTATTACCCAGCCCACACTACTCGTGAAATTTTAATTGCAGAAAAATGGCTGCAAAATCTTCTTCAAAGGAATGCATTAATATTAACATCAACCGCATGTGAATACATCCTAAACTGAACCAGCGATGTCTTTAGTATAAATAGACAATAAATATCAGCTTTTTCAATTACCGTGCTGTTCAACTGGTACAGCATAACATTTCTTTGCTCATTGTATTCAATAGCTGTATTGTTTATTTCAGGCTATCATGAGATTTTTAATGGTATTCACTGGAACCACTGAACCGTATGTTTTCATGAATTATGTAATTCCATACATATTTGAGGGATATTCTCCATGGACCATGTACTACATGAAGGTCATTGTGTGGTTCTTTGTTATCAATATGGTGGCTAACTGGACATGTTTAATTTTATACGACACCTCATTCGCGAAAACTAAAGACAATCCATTTATTCAATTTGATGAGCCGTCCCAGGCGTTACCTGACAAGTTCTTCGCACGTATACAGCAAATTAGTCACAATGCAGAGAGAAATGGACAGTGTATAAAAGAAACAGACGCTGAAGAAATTCTTTCATGGCATTATTGTGATAAATGTGACATGCGCGTACCACCGCGTGCGCATCATTGTAAAATTTGCCGGAAGTGCATTCTGAAACGAGACCACCATTGTTTTATGGTTGGGTCGTGCATTGGATTTAAAAACCAGCGGTATTTTATCATGATGTGCTTTTATATAAGCGTTTGTGGACTTCTTGGTGGTTCTTTGACACTAATATATGTAAAAAACAACGTTTGGCCAGTGATGAATTCTTGGGCGGATATGATCCTTCCAATTACATTAGTTCGCTTCATACTCGGGTATGTTCAAGGAATACATTGTGTGTTAGTAACTCAGATTTACTTAGAACTTGTATTCGGAGCAATGAGTTTTTTGTATTTTAATTCTCAGTTAACATTTTTAGCTCGCGGTAAAACACCACATGAAGTATCTAAGAACATTCCTGTTCGGAACACGAACTCCTTCGGTAAAAATTTACAATCAGTGTTTGGAGACTGCTGGTTTTTGAATTTTGTGTTTCCAATGACTCTTGTATTCAGACAGCGGAATGATGGAATTACTTGGGATGAATTGAAAATTGATAACAGTCATTATCACGTGAAAATGGAACAAGGGATATATTAATTGTAAAACTAGACTTCCGGTTAATGTATAAATCATTGTTTTACTTCAGCTAAGTTTACAATAGTATACAATAGTTTACAATAGTATCATCTTGGTTTTAGTATTCCGTAAAATAATTGATGAAATATTTTGTATGCAAGGTATACAACTTGTTTACTTTGATTTGTACATGAACATGTTTACACTATATGAAATTCCATAAAATTGTGACTTTGCTATTATGATATGCCTCTCTTTAAGTATGCATGATGTTTTCAGCTATTAAAGTATCAAATGAAAACAAACTCGAGTTTATTGTTGTTGCTATGTATTAAAAATACGAGCAGAGATGCTGAGACAATATCACCATAATTATACATATTGATTACCTGACTGTTTCACACCGATAGTTCATGTCTTGATTGGTATTGTATCGATCTCTGTCAAGTTTTTACTGCCTTCCGTCCACATGGTACGGGAGTATTGATTCGCCAAGCAATCAGGTGGAGCTTTATTAAGGACAGGATCTATTACAAATTTTACATCAAATATACGTTTAAGCAGTGGTTGACGCAGTGAAGCAACACCATAAATTGTAAACTGGTAATTGAAACTTAGATAAAATAATATTTCTCGGATTTATCAAAAGAAAAATAAACAGTAACATACATCTGAACATATCAAACAATCGTTCTATGGTAATCACGAGTGTTCGATGAGTTTAATATCTGTACTTTGTACGCTCATTTCAAACCAAACCGTTCACGCTTGCTATCAATCATTTCTGTTTTTACTCATAACGGCAGTGACCTTCCCTGTATAGCAACATCGTCGTCCTTTTTATTTCACCGGTGAAATTATCGAAAATATTGCACTAATTAAATACAATATTTATTTATACGTATATCGATGATAACTGGGAACATGAAACATTTGCATGTATGATAATAGCGAAGTTATTAAACACTAGATCTACAAATACGGTTATTATTGAGTTGACGCATGATATGGACACGCTGTAAACAACGGCCGCTCTTTAGCGCCTATTTCTTAAATATAATAAAACTCTGAGTAGAGAACAAGTATTCGTATAGACTATACATCTTCTCTCCCTTTAGCGGCCTTTGTTCACATGTTTGGCAGTACGCATTCTAATTAATTTCGTGATTTCACTTCAGGTTGAGAATGGTGGAAAGACGATTACCCATTGTGAATAAACCACAAACTACCTCCTTTGATGACCCTAATATTTCATTTATGGAGAGATGGCGACTGTATAAAACAGAAAAGAAAGACAAGGGGATATCTTCTCGATTGAACAAGGTATTACTATTTACTCACCTGCATGGTTAACTCGTACTCCGGGTCAACCTCATGTAATTTAGTTATATCATACCGTTGTTTTCAGTCCGACATGGCTATGTTTTAATGTTGTGAAATGACATTATACAGAGAATGTACGAATAACATTTTATAAACAATCAGCGCATGACCGTGTAAAATGTTCCTGAATACAACGGGTCCACGTTTTTGGACTATTTTTTTTATTATGGTGCTATTTTATTTATAATCGGACATTTTTTATAATGTTCAGAAGGCAAAACGGTCATCATAATAGAAGTTCGCTTGAATGATAATGATCCATCGTGAACATGTCGTCAACGTTAATGTTTTCAGTTTCAAATAATTGATTTCATCCGAAACTAATTTACATGTGTGTTCAGAATTGAATATGGCAAAATACAATCTTCATTTACCATCTAGTTAAAATTGAATGTCTGAACTTGATCGCTAACATCGTCGGATTGATACATTACAAACTCAAAAAACCTTTTGGTTTGCAATTTAAAAACGAATATCCCACTAACGCTAAAAGTCTAAATTGATGGGCGCTACAGTGCGATCATGTTCATTTTGCTTTAAATATAGACCTTAGTTTATATTTCATTCTTTCTATTTTCAGTGGTTCGTTCGCTCTATAGTGATTTTCCAGGTAGTAACACAGATATACGTATTCTTGTCACACATACTGCCGTACTATTTTCTCAATTATGACCCGTCCGTTTTATATTTTGCTAAAGTAGCCATTACCTACTTAGGGGTTATGATTTTAACGAACTGGTGTTTAGTTATATTTGTGGACACATCTTATGAAAAGACTAAAGACAGTCCATACCTCCGAGTGAGTTACCATGACGACCAGACAGCGGAACATTTCTCTGCAAGAATACAAGCAACGTCAAGAAACAACGGTGGAATTAATGGTCAACATGTGTGTGATATTTCTAATGACAGCGAGTCATTACCACGACATTATTGTGAGAAATGTGACATGGTAGTCCCATATCGTGTTCACCATTGCAGCGTATGCAAGAAATGTATTATTAAGAAAGATCATCATTGCTATATCATTGGAACATGCGTTGGATATAAAAACGAACGTTACTTTATTGTTGTAAATTTCCACACGATAATCATGGGACTTGTTGGCGGTTGTATGACGGCAGTTTATATATACTCCGTTATTTTGGCGGATTTAAACTACATTGTTGATTTAATAATACCTGTAACATTTATCCGTTGTCTGAGCGGGTATTTGAGCGGATGGAATTGTTTGATAATAACACAAGTGTACTTAGAATTCTTGTTTGGATTAATGTGTCTCGCGCATTTTATGACTGGAATTAATTTGAACAGGGTTGGCAGGACGTATTATGAAGATCATAAAAAATTGCCAGTTCGAAATTCAAACACTTTTAACCAGAATATGCGATCTGTGTTCGGAGATTTCTGGGGCTTAAATTTTTTTGTTCCCATGACACTTGTGTTCCGGCAAAATGGCGATGGATGCACATGGGATAGTGTCAAAATAACAAATGAAAAGTAAAAAAAGAAAACATTTTTCACAAATGCAATTATTTAATTCTGGAAGTATGTCTCGTGTATACTCCCGTCTTTATATTTATTGTTAGAAAAGGATCTTTAAGAGTCATACAATTATAAAACACAAGACGATTGTTTGTGTGTGTGGGTTATCAGTATGCCTGTAATCATTGACTTTATTCACGTGTATATGTAATCATTGACTTTATTCACGTGTATATGTAATCATTGACTTTATTCACGTGTATATGTAATCATTGACTTTATTCACACGCTAGAGAAAAAACCCTACAAGAAGCAATCTTCTAGATTATACAGATAAGATATAAGTATTTATTTTATCATTATTTCTTGAAAAAAAAGTACCGTATTTGGCAACTGTAATTTTATGTCAATAAAAAAGAATGGACCAAAACACACTTGAATTATTATTCTAAAGGTTGTCTCCCTCGTGCCGCACAGTTCTTTTCATTTAGATGATGATTTGCTAATTTGCCACGTTTTGTTAACAGGGGTTTTGTAATTAAAGCCACAATACACTATAGAAACGACATGTTACGTCCTATCGTTTCTGCGTTAAAAGGTCAGATATAATATTCAATTTTCGAATTCAGGAAACTCCCTTCTTTTGCTGATAATAAACAAACAATAAGAATTTATAAACAAATAATAATAATTGTTGGTGCGACGTTAATCCCCAGTAAAAAAGATAAGAAAGTGGCGCATTTGAACTTATGGAAATTGATGTATTTCCGTATCGTAGTCCAACTTTCCATCACAATTACAACCAGGAACTGTGTATTGACTTTGTTTCAGAGCATCGTTAGCTTAATTAGACGCTTAATGGTGTGGCAAATAGGCGTATTGCGACCACGCATGAGTTCTTATGGTTATCAAATTAACATATTTATTGTCAAAATACATTGTGTATTTATAGTGATTAATAGGTCATTAGTGTTGTGTTTATTTCGTATGGTAATTCACGATGAAAGATCGACTGTGTTGATATATAAAATGATAGTGACTAAGTAAATGTTATACCACAACAGGAACTTTGGTGATTATAAGACTTTCATAATGCCTACAATGTATTTGAATTAAAGACAATTATCTTTAAATTATTATAAAAGCCACTTATGGATTCCTTTAAAACATGTAAAATTAGACATTAAGGGGTCTCTGTGGTCGAGTGGTTATGGTTATGGTCTCTCTACTACATGTAGTAGTAATCACTCGCCCCTCACCGCTGTGTGTTCGAGGCTCATTCGGTGTCAATTTTTTCACATGTGAGGAAGCTGTCCAGCTAGTTTACAGAAGGTCGGTGGTTTTATCCAGGTGTTTACCTGGAGCCTTCCCCCACAATTAAAGCTGGAAAGTCACCCTGGCTGTCAGTGCGAAAAAAAGACTGAAAAAGTCATTGCGGACTTAAAATGGTTCTAAATCGATAAAGATTTTATGAAGAAAAAATAATATACGGTATTTGTTTGTTCCTCCTGAGGAATCAAGTATGTAAAAAATAAAAGTTTTATATTTTGGAAGCAGATCATTACGAATATTTAATTACGGATTTAATAAGTACATATTCTTGTCGTGGATGGTCTGAACGTGTTATTCTGACTGTCGCATAATGTCAGATATGAACTGCACAATTTCATTGATCTCCCAAATAGCCAAAAAGATAAAAAAAATGAAAAAGATAAGTATGTTAACAGCCTTTGTAAAGTAAACGACCGGTGTATATTCTTGGACGAGATTTTTGTGTACAAATAAACATGTTTTAGTTTGATTGACCATGTGATTATAAATGATGAATTTTTTACCTGTTTCTGTCAAGTGTACAGTTTTATATTGCAGGTTCTCGGATCATTGTCCGGTTGTTGACTTTTTCGTTAAAATATATGTCATAACAACCATTAATTGTTTGTACGGGAGAAAATTGTATGGGATTGTTAAAGATGATTTTTTTACCAGAGATCGACACTCGCCAGAGGTTAATGATATAGCTGTAGACCTGTAAAGTCCGTGTTTTAGATGTGCAAACCTTTTTTTTGCGTGATAGATCAGGAAAATACTTTTGGTCAACAAAAGTATTATACTGCTTTATCTTCGTATATCGCGGAGACATAAACCGTTTTATATATTTTTGTTTGTAGCAAGTCACAGAATATTGCTAAAGGCTACTTGTTATTTTCTGTGATATCTTGGGATTTACATTCAATTTATACTAAAATAGGATGAAACTCATCTTCCAAGGAATTACTTTACGAACATTTTATATTGTCAACGTGGATTGGATTAGGTTTAGCCCGTCCTACAACTTAAATTTGTACATATACATGTACGAATGTGATAAAACTACAATGTATTAATTTTGTTAATGCTTTTTCTATTGTTTTATTTATCATAAAGCATGTAATATCAAAATAAGGCTGAATTGGATTTTATTATGTTCATCTCGAGTATCAGATAAATATCATTGGTCATTAGGGATTAAAAGCTGGTTTATTTTAATGGCGTATTTACTGAATAAATGCTTCCATACTGTCGTCAAACGCATCCCACCAGGGTACGGTCGGTTTATCCGCTAATTTCCCAGTAAAAACAGACCTGAAACACTGGTCTCTGTACGTCAATATGTCTTCCTTCTTGTGTTGTTTCCATGTACTAAATAGTTGGTCGAATTTCAGTATCTCTGTTGTATACCCAGAATCTTTACATAAACGAGCGATCAATTCTGCTTGATAATCCAGGTAGTCGCTAGTGGTGCTCAGTTTGGATACTTTCTCCGCTTCGCCTTCAACATCTACTATCATGTCGGATAGTGATTTCGGCTCATCTGGAATTGTGCCCAATATATATCTACAAAGGAGAATATTTAGATATTAAACTATGTTTTTTTTAATTTTTTTTTTACAGTAATATAACATCAATCTGTTTTATATTATGAAGGTATCGATATTTTACCTTATCAATGCCACTGAGTTGGAATCCTGTACAAGTATAGCTGCTTTACCATTTGGTGTGCGAATCGGAAAAATGGGATACAAACTAATTTGGACATCTTCCCTCACATTGCTAAAGAGAAATACTTGCCCCCGCCCCCTTAGGTCTCTCAACCTACAATCCCTTTATCAATAGTCCTATTCTCTGAAACCATGACCCCTTGATTAATAGTCTTATAATCCCCGAACCCACAACACCTTTATCATGAGTCCTGTTCTCTGAACCAACAACCCCTTGATTAATAATAGCCCAGTCCTCTGAACAGATTAGGCTGACCAATTAAAGGACAATTAAAGATATAAAGACATTTAAAATCATTTTTAAAACCAAGATGAACTGTGCGTCAGATTAAGTTGAGAGAGATTGGAATTGAAAATGCTTATATATATTTAATTACTGATGTGGTCTCATATTTTCAGAAAATACCGATCGTACTTCCATATCCATAATGCTTGCATATCAAACAATGGAAACGAGTGCAGCATGTTATATATTCCCATATAGAACAGCTTGTTATTGCAACATCCAGTCCAGACAAGGCCTTTGTATAATCCTTTAGGAAAAAGGGGATGGGTTGATTTGAGCAATAGACGATCTTCCATGAATGGAAACGTCAGATGATAACCAGTGCACAAAATGATGCTGTCTATTTCAGTTGATGTACCATCAATAAATGTTACAGTCCGTCTGTCAATTTTCTGAACTAGCGGTCGCTCTGTTATTCCTTTAGGCCATGTATAACCCATCGGTGACGTCCGCCATGATGTTGTTACGGACTTCGCACCAAACTTGATACACAGCATGGAGATATCTTCCGCGGAAAAACTTGCTCCGACTACAAGTATTCTTTGACCTTTGTAATCTGCAGCATCTCGGAATTCGTGTGCATGAACAATAGACCCTTCGAATGTTTCTGTGCCAGGAAATGACGGGACATTAGGGGTCCTGTATTTTCCAGCCGCGACAATGACATGAGTGAAAGTTTGTTTAGTAGTAGAATTCGTACCAAGATGTTTTGTAGTTGCAGTAAACGTGTCGCTAGATTCGTTATAAGTAACTTTTCGAACCACAGTATTAAACTGAACTAATTCTTTTAAATCAGATTTACTTTGTTTCCATTTCCCTGCAAAGAAATTGAAATTTATTATAGCAATAAATGTGTCCATGAATTAATATACATGTATGTAGCTACAGATATAGCAATACTAAGACGAACTATAGAATTTCAGTTAGACGTTACTTTTTAGCAATTTATACCTTTGTTCTATATTTTTCGTTTATTTTTTATTCAACCGAACGCTAGTTGTAGCGAAATTGTTGAAGCTTACCGTTTCGAATTGTTTTAGAATTTGACAATTTTTGTTTTGAACGTTTGTGGCTGAGTTTAATGTTGTTTTTCGGTTTTCGTTTTGAGCAGCTTATCGCAGCAAAGACTATGCTCTTTATGTCATGTTCTTTGGTAAGTCCGAGATGTTTGGATTTATGACTTTGTGAGGTAATTTTTAACTTTGAGCTCGGTAAATTGTTAGTAGCAATAGATTTCGCCATGTTTAGCCTGCGCAAAGTTGTAAGTCTATAAAAATAGAATTACCTTCCAGATAATCTCGCAGCACGGCTCTAGGAGGAAAAGAGGGGAGTGTTTTTCCAAAATGTTGCTCGAATGTGTAGCTAGGAAACTCCAGGCACTCTTTCGGGCCGTTTGACCACAGATGTTTATACATAGCGGAATGGTGCAGTTCATCGTGTTTGTCCGTGCCTATAAAATAAGAGTCTTTCACAATAGTCTTAATCATAAAACGAATACCGAATACAGAAAACGTAATTCCAGATTTGTAACATTTCTTTGTATCAAAAGCGGCTATCGAATGTTCTGTTTAATTGCAAAACCAAATGCATGTACGATCTTTCACGTACATTCATGACAACTACAGATGGGGCGGTACAAAAATGTCGGTCGAAGTACGTCATCGAAGTGAATGCGGCAAAAATGTGCAAATTTTATCACCTAGGAAAGCCATGATGAACAGTTTTAGTCACTAATTGGACTGGCTCAATGCTAGGAAGAAAGATCCTGTTTACACGGCTATATTTAGGACAGTCAAAAAACTCTTTGTAGAAGAGAACTATGGAGCACAGGAAACATTAAGTGCCCTATTCATAAGCGGTGATTTCTGTTTGGCAATGTTCTAGACACATACTCCTCAGTCAGATGCGGAAGACGAAGCAATTAAACGAAAGAGTGAAGGTACAAATACAACACGACTTGTGATATCGTGGAGTGCTTCAAGCATTCAACTTTTTGATAACCTGCATGGATTCGTTATTACTTAATTCAAATTATAGCCCCCTAAAAGATGTGTCATTGTAATTACAGCGAATTTCAAATCACGATTATATCTGTGATGTTCGTTTCTTTCAAAACACATGATGAGGATGATATACATGTAATTAGTTTGCGCTGAAATGACCCAAATATGTACCAGTGCAAGGATCTAACCATGTTAATTTCCTGTTTCGAAATGGTCCCAATATCTCTTAGTTATCGCGCTCCAAAAATATTTACCACAATGTATTTCCTCCACAAATGATAGAGGACAATCGGTCTGTCTGTACGTTCTCAGACATTTCGCTCGGTGTTATAGCAGGTATTCTAAGCGTTCATTATAATATTACTAGTTTTATTGTTTGATACAATATAATCAATCATTATAACCGAATAAAATTAATGATGGTAAAAAAATGGAAATTTTCGCAATTGCAGGGAAGATTATTACTATGTCCGAAACCATTACTATATCTTACTTTTTTAATTTTGCCGTATATATTCTTATTTTTGCTATAATTTGTTTAATTTTGCCGCATATATTCTTATTTTTGTTACAATCTGTTTAATTTTCCCGTATATATTCTTATTTATGCTATAATTTGTTTAATTTTGCCGCATATATTCTTATTTTTGCTTAATTTTGCCACACACTTTTGCACTTATGCTATTTAGTTGTTCTCCCTTTATTTTTTATGTTTTGTGATTTCATCCATTAAATCTAATAATGGTTTGCTGAAATCGTTTATATGTTTTGATAGGACTGTTTCAAATTCTGTGATTTTCGATTCTGAAATTTTAGATCTTTAATTGATTTTGTATTTTATTGTCGATTTCTTATTAAGGAATAATTAGTCAGTTGACAACTGATTTAAATGAAATAGAAGCAAAATGAAAAATAAATTATTCATTCAATTGCTAATATGACTTTTACTTACAGAATGTTTTATTTCTAATTCATGTATTGAGAAAGTAGTACTTTTAAAAACAAGACAAGTAGTAACGATGTATTGTAGCCTAATTTTGACTTCTTTGAGCACTATATTAAATATATCGTCAAATAGAATTGATAATGTCTGTATTATTTCATTGGAAGGATACAATCCACATCTCTTTCAACATAAAACATAAAAGAAATAACCTGGTAACAGTAGAAAAGAAATAGTAAAAATACATTTTATTTTATCTAGCTCGGACAGAACGGGTAAATTTCTATTCAAGTTTTTTCGCGTTTTAAAACAAAACTGATCAGAAATCATCCTAAAGGGAACACTCTTACAGCATTTTCATATCGACCGGTCTATAAATATAATGGTGCAACACTGTATCTGAAGACACAAAATGCCGAACGGTGAACCGTCGACATGATAATAGAGCAATAGTTTTCTGAGTAAAGATCCTCTGGAAAAGAACGATAAAGTCTAATTTTGTTCCTATTATTATCAGTTAGTATCAGTTTTGCAACTTTTATCCGTTCCTCTTCGTTTTGAGGTATAACCTTAGCAAAATTAACAAATAACGGCCTAAACATCGCCTTCTTACAATTATTCGTTTCAAGATTAATATTCTGGTGTTTGCAAATAAGTGAATGAAAATGTTTGGCCAAAACTGTTGATTATTAGCTTAATTGGAATTTGCTAACTCGATATTAGATTTCATTATGATATAACTTCATAAGAAATGAAATTACCTGGGCCCATTTGCAAGTTCCAATGTCCTCCCCAGATGTTTTGCTTTTCGAAGCAGACGACATCTACATTACTTTCACTGAACGTATTGACCAAATGATAAAGCATTGACACCCCACTAGGGCCAGCTCCAATAACACACACTCTTCTTTTACTGGTTGCCATGAAAATAACTATATGGAGGTCCGCGTTGATTACAACGACCATCCACCATGAACCTATAGTGGTATTTGAAAATACGTATACGCTATAAGTGAATGTATAAGACTATAATAAATAAATAAATATATTCACACGGAGAATGAGAAAACCGCAACCGATAAAGTTATTACCATTGTATGATAATTTAATATATGTATCAAAGTTACTTGCGTCACGCACTGTTCTCAGCATAATTGTTACAATCTTAAAAGAAAAAAATGTCCGTTTAGGTCTAGCTCAATCAATCATTTGTATCATTTACCTTTGCAAACATTTTTCAGCATATGAAACGCCAGCTTACCAACAAATCGCGGGGCAAAGGTCACTGCATTATAATATTTGAAGTTTCAAGCATGCGACGATTTTTGTGAATTGAACGTGAACAGAACATTCCTGGATTATTCTTTTGTGCCGGATCAGTGTATTTTAAAGATATTTATGGTTAGCACGCGTTGTCATTCCTATACCTGTTGTTTGAAGGTGTATTTGGTATGGTAATTCCGATTAACTTGGTGTTGCGTGGTCGCGTTCGACTAAACGAAATTGACGATTTTTCGGAGGAAAAAGATTAAATATCTGCTTTAATGTTTTGGATTGGACAAAGTACTTATTGGTTATGTGTAGTATATTGTATTAGCTATCTGTAAACTCCAGTTATTAGAAATTTGAACGATTTCTTAAAAAGCTACGTAGCGTTAAACAAACTTGGTGGAGAAACTGTCATTTCGTAACCCTTGTATATGTATATATATGATATGTGTGTTTTTGGTCCGTGTGGCCATTTTAAGCCTAATACACCTTTATGCACCATCCCTTCAACGTGCTAGCCCCCTGTGGGGACAACAACATTACGTAATATCTGGTAAATGCAAAGCTTGTCATTTTGGATTATCTTGACACACGACGAGTTAAAACTTGAACCTGTTCTTGATGGCTTGCCCATCGTAACGGTAATGCTGCACAGCGCAATTGTTAGCATATTGTTCATGTCATCGTCTGTAGACAAGAATACGTTCGTCGGCATTCCACAAGTTGAAACTTGATTCGTCACCAGACAATTTGTTCTGCCAACGCTGACCAAATTATTGACGATGACGTGTCGTAAGAACGAGACCACGCTACAGCCCGCGGCATAAAATCCCTCATTCTCTAAGCTGATTTCTGATTGTATGTCGACTTAAAGTGCGTCCTCCGTTACCTGCCTCTTACGTGATGATGGGACTGAAAACTGTGATTTAAACGATTATTTTGTGATTGATGATGTGCTTAATAAACCATCTACATAAATTAGTATATATGCTCGTTCAGCGTGTCAACCATAATTTTTGTATTTGATGCATTATTAACTAAATATAGGACAATTCACACGAACATGCATTTATCTTGTGGTGGATGATCTACTTTGTTACACAACATCGTATTATTTCATTTGCAATCATGATTATTATATCTTATAGCAATTCATGGATTAAAATAGTACGCCCATAATACGATACCCTTTCCAACGTATCTACTCAATGCTGCTCAAAAAATATTAATATCATGAAAATTATTTCAATCATTACCTTGGACTTTTTTAATTTATTAAACGACACATTTGGGAAAGTTTTTAAGACTTGTTGCCCTCGTTGCAAAAATAGAAAGATTTAGTTTTTGAGATATTGCACGGTGACCTATATTTTTCTGTATTAAACCAGATTGATTCCGTCTTTCGTTTAAAAGATGTACGTCTTGTTTCCAGGAAACGAAGTTGATGTACTTAAAGTTGGTATACATGTGTTTTCTAGAATTGTCAATTCATAGTTAGCAACTTACCCAATAGCATATTTTAATGCACCGTGGTGTGAACACGGGATTAATAGCATCCAGTTATTACAGCTGTGGTTCAATAATAATCAGAACACCACCTTTAATCGGGTCTCATGATACAACATACGTTGTATTTAAGTCTGCTCTCAAGATATGTCCAAGAAATAAGAACCATGCAGTTTTCATGGATCCTCTACCAAAATGTGCCCCAAAGGAACTGCCAACGTCTGCCCACTTCTCCGCATAAATCACTCGGATTGAAAATACCTATAGTCCAAAACTATTGGGCTCAGATGAGTTCAAGATTCGATTTACAATTACGAAAAGGAAACATTTTTGTCATGAAAAGTTTATGATGATGGAGTATTACTACACTATTGTTTTAAAAACACGGTAGACCTTTTCTAATGTCTACTTTGCGATAGGCATAAAATTATGTGTATAAATCATTGAAAATATGTCAATTAAGCTGTGTTTTGTCCTTAGGTTAGATGTTTAACAGAGTTTATGAGAATCCACTCCTCAGGCAACACCAGTCAGACCTGTATACATGATTATTCAACAAAAACGATCAAATGTTAACCAAATAATGGTTCGATAACAGCAGGCATGTGATTGGATACAGTCCATTGAGATTTTGTATACTTGTGGTACAATGATAGTACAAAATGTAATTATTGTACTGTAATACATGTACAATGAATTGAAACAAAAGCGGGACATGACGGGACTAATATCTCTTATTGACTGATATATCTAATAAATACGTACGCCGTAATTTATCATTGTAATTGATATTTGTCGCTATCAGGTCATATATACGGCTACTTTTTTGCTTAAAGACGAATTACATAGCTACTAAGTTTTGACTTAACCAATGAAAAATACAGTATAATAAAGATAGCATTTTATGTTGGACAAATAAATATACAATGTATTACGTAAAGAGACAAAACTAAGTGCTGTCTATGATTTTACCCTAAATTGTCAATCAACCAAACTGATATATCAATTCGACATTCATACTGTGTCAAAACCACCTTCCATCTAACCTTGGATATACTAGGTAGCTTGATATGCGTCTACGCCTTACATTTGTGATGAAGCCGCATGCCAATTTACAATAAGGAAACAACAAAGTTCGTAAAATGGCGTTTGTTCAAGACTGTCTAACGTTTCACTGCAGAATTGTCCATCAAGCAGTGTACTCTTTTTCTGATGTTAACAGTACATAGTACACAACGAAGAACAATTTTGTTCTCTTTTGTGCAATCCTATACTTGTTTTCTTTACTAAAACATGTTTCAATAAAGGCATTTTTTCTTCTCTGTTCAGGCATTTGAATACGAGGGTGGTGTTTCGTTGACTGACATATCTTAGCTACGACCTAAAACATGTGACCACTTGTTTGTAAATGAACAATGGTAAATTCTGTCTATTGGTCTTGTTCCAATGAGTGAATATAATATAAACTATTAGCATGACTTTTAATCAAGTTATATACATCAGTATCTGTGAAACATCAACCACATTACCTCTGCTTTGTACACTGTTTTGTTCACTGTTATATGTATACCCAAAGAGAGACATTCCATATAATGATCACTCCAATTAAATAAATGGTGTAGGTAAGAAACCAGGCGGTAACATTCACAAAACCGCCAAACATACACGGATCCTGAAGGTTGATATAAAGCTGGATAAGGAGTGTCATACTCGTAATACAGGTAACATGCGATAAATCAGCGATGATAGGAATATAGATCCCGGAGAAAAGAAACAGGACAAGACACGTGGTGAGCAAGATTACTGGGCCGAGATTGGATTACATACGGAACAAATGAACATACTAAGTCATCTACACATACCTTCCAAATGGACATATTAAGTTATCTACACATAACTTCCAAATGGACATATTAAGTCATCTACACATACCTTCCAAATACTAGTAGTCCCTTACTACAGCTCTGGGTACATAAGAAGGCAGTGATTTCCTGAAGTGCTGCTCAAATGTGTAGTCAGGAAACTCGAGACATTCTTTAGGACTGTTTATCCACAGATGTTTATACATACCAGAATGACACGATTGTTCATGTCCATTGTATATTATAAATAATTACAGACATGTTCAACCATCACACATCAACCATCACATTTTTCTCAAAGAAACCAGAAAGTGGTTGTTCTATAATATCTGTTATTATTTTTTGGCTCTATATTTCTCAAGTAGTGTTTTGAAATAATAAAGTAGTAATACGATTCAAAGTAGATTAAATAATTTTTATTTTACATGTTACATTGCATATTCATATAAATACCGTGTTAGTTAATATTAAGACGTTTTGAAAAAAGTTCTTTATGCAATATATGTTTAACGTTTTCCAGTATTAATTTCAGAAAAAAATGAAACAGTCTTCTTTCACACGAAACATGATAGTACATACAACTACTCCATACATTTGTGTTTCATAGCATTTCCAAATAGTGATATATTATGAAACACCTTGTACCATGAATCATTCAATTTTAAAGGAGGACAGTGACTTCTGAACTCCCGAAATCGTGTACAGTAACGTGAACATGATCCATCATGGAGAAATTAACGAGTCAATAATGAATTAGTCGTAATAAGTCATATAAAATTATGTTCCTCCGTCTTTTTATCAAATGTTCAGATTAGATTAGATCTGAAACTTTAGACTGCATTGGTCCGGACTTAACCAT
Source organism: Lutraria rhynchaena (assembly GCA_008271625.1). NCBI lineage: Eukaryota > Metazoa > Mollusca > Bivalvia > Venerida > Mactridae > Lutraria > Lutraria rhynchaena. The sequence goes on from VIBL01000010.1 coordinate 5,237,032, forward strand.
CGTACCTAAAATTAACCAAGCAACACTGATTATGGAATCACAATCAAGAAAGTGGATTACCACTTAGTAACTACAAAAACTTGAAATTGCAACGAACTACGAGTGTAAAAATAACTTTAAAACGAACCTGAATTTGTTTATGACCTGGGCCACATCACGTTGTTAGTTTATGCAGGGACTCTACATTACGTTTTATAGAGTCCCTGGTTTATGTCACTGTCAGATCTTTTCAAAAAAACTAAATTCAGTAAATAACACTGTATTTATATTATAGTTGGGTGCTGAATGCGATGGCTTAGTCAGAAAGACCCACCCTCCACAAGATTACCTTTGTGCATTTGCATGCTCCATTGTCCTCCCCATGTGTTTTGTTTTTCGAAACAGATGATGTCTATGTCACTTCCTCTGTATTGCCCATATGATAAAGCACTTACATTCCACAAGGACATGCATTGATTATACAAACTCTCCTTATCGTCACAGATACTGAAATAACTGACTGAATCAAATATAAACAATTCATATAGTTTATCATATCTTCAAAGAAAATGCATTTAATGACTGGTAGCAATACTTAGGACACAAAACGTTTTAAACGTTCTTCTAGAACATATAATTAACAAATAGATATTTACACATTCTACTTGAATTATAAATTTATATTAAATCAGTATCAGTCATACAATGAGTTTTTAACAGTTTAACTTCACTATAATAAAAACACTTTAAATTATGAACATAAGCAACAAGTTTCAACAAAAAAATAATAGTTTTTCATTCTCTTTTCAATTTCATCAGAAATTCTTGTAATGAATAGCTATAATTCATAATTCCAAATCCGTAATTTCCTGCACAAAAAGTCACTATCTTATTTAAGACATGTCGCCTGAAGACTAGAATTCTACATGACAATGTGGTGTTAGCATGTTGGAACTGTTTCCACGACAACAGGTTTGGATTTCCTGTGTTGTCTCCTGTGTTGAGTCATCTGTATTCCAGTGTATGATGTATAACTGCAGTGTTCACATGAATGGACTTTGGTTCCAGAATGGATGTTCATGTGGTCGGTCAATATGTGCCGGAAGTAAAATCCTTTGTTGCAAATGGAGCAGAAAAAACGCTTCAATTTTGAATGACACATTCTCTTGTGTGCATACAGCTGGTGTACATATCTGAAATATGGAAGAATTAGTTATAAATGCAAATACTTTATACTTATTTCAATTACTGGTTTACAACATAAGTACCTCTCTTTCAGTGAATTTTAACTCATTTTCATAATAACGAGTCAATTATCTTCTTCCATAACAAGCTGAACTCCAATTAACATCAATGATCCAATGTGGTAGGTATAGACAAATGTTTTTGAGGGTAAAGAAAAATGATCAAGTCAATGAAATTTCTCAAATCCAGCAAAGGTAAAAAATATTGCACCCAGATACAATGCAAATATGTGAAACATCTACCAGAAATCATATGCACATTTGTGTAGTAAACGTAAGCAACCATAATCCCCTGGTCTAAACATTCAAGCCATAAAAGATTTCAGGCAAGCAAAAATACCAGAATGCTAGTCCTAAAGTACAGTGTCGTTGAAATGAAATTTTATGAAATGAATAAATGAAATGAAAAATATATTCATTAACAGTCCAAACTGGTTCAGTAAATCTCAAGATTTTAGTTTGTTTCTTTCTGCAAAAAATGAATATTAATAAAAATGTATGAAGTTCAGGCTATTAAAAGCTCACATCTTGAATTCTAATAAGAAAGTAGGGCTGCTCTCTACAATTGACTCACAAAAAAATAGTACAAAATTTACCACAAAAAAGACTAATTAATCACACATTCACACCTAATAATTACTTACTTGTAACTTTTGTCACAAATATCACACTGGTATGGTCTACAGTCAGAATGTGCTCTCATATGATTTTTCAAACAACGGTTGGTCTTAAACCTTTTACCACACACCTCACACACACAATTACGTACATCAGAATGTGTCACTTTGCAGTGATAGAGCAGAGAAGATGAAGAGTTAAACTGTCTCTGGCCAATGTCACACTGAGGCTTGTCTGAAACTTTTTCATGTGTTTTCTTATGCACATACAGTGCTAAAGGCCTGTAAAATGCTTTACCGCACTGATCACACACAAAGTTTTTAACATCGCTGTGTACCAACGTGTGATCCTTTAAATCATTTTTGTCAAAGAGTCTCTTGTTACAAACTTCACAACGAATTTTCTCTTCCTTTGTCTCATGCTTATAAAATATATGTTTCTTAAGATCCTGACGTACAACTTTTCCACAATATTTGCATTTACACGTACAGACACCATCCAAAAAATGACTTAAAAATTTTCGCTTGTACGTATACAATTTATTACATGTAGCACATCTATATTCACCATGTCCTGATTTTTTGCCCACTTTGCCCATTTTAATCTTCACAACACCACAATTTTTCTCTTTATGTTTTCTATATAATATCTCAAACTTGTACGTTTTATTACATTTTTCACATGTGTATGTTTGTTTTTTTGTCTTTTTCTTTATTTTTAGCTTTGTTCCATAATCGGGATCCTTTATCGTCTCATCATTGTCAACTGTGTCACTTAAATCTGAGTCATCAGTTTCGGTCTCATTGATCTTTGTAATATCACATACTAGTATTTCATCATTAGATTCAACATCACTCTTATTAATCTGAGTTTCTGAGTCACCACAATCTAGGTTTCTGATAACTGTTTCATCTTCATCATTTACAAACTTATGATGGGTATCTAAATGAACTGCTGTCTTTGAAGAGCTTGTCTCAATCACAGCATCAGCTTTGCAACTCCTATCTATGTCCTTACTGATAGGTTTATCATCTCTCATTTCCTTCATGAATGCTTCCTCGGCATTAAGAATTTTATCATCAATATCTTGCCTTTTTTTAACTGCTACCTTGAATTTAGCAACAGCAGCATTTAAATTTTCTGTTTCTGATTTCTTAACAAATGTCAGATTTGTTTTATTACTTATATTAGATTCTTTGGTTATTCCTCTTTTATTGTCCACTATATGACAAACTTCAGGCATTTTATATTGTGTATCTGGATAAGAAATTCTCTTAAGGCTAACAAAACACTCCTTTAGTTTAACATCTGGAACTTTCAGAGCAAGTTCTACGTCAGGAATACTAGAATCCCAATTTAGCTTAATTTTCTGAGCATTGGTGTCCGTAATAGCAATCCTGTTATTAATCATTTTGGGAAAATCTGGAAAAACAATAAGATACATTGTACATGTGTATTAGTTTATTTGATAATACTAAAAGACTTTAAATTTCCTAAAAATTCTGGGACATTTTTACAGATTTTTTGTAATTTTGTTAGTTTTAGTTTGACTAAATTTATGGTGAGTTGTGTTTTTATTATTGTCAAAAGGGTGGTGCTTTTATTAGAGAATGGACATTATCAGGGGTATCTGGTAAATCATTAGTAATGAAAAAAAAAACAAATAATTGATAAAAGGCAAAGTACTGCTGCAAGATGATCATAAGTCTACAAGTGTTAATTTATTAATTAAATCAGATCTGACAATCAATATGTAGAAACAATAAGGAAAAACAAATAATACATATTGAGGTAGCCTGAATAAAAATCTTAGCAGAATTCAAAACTTCATATATGAATATACAATATAATATCAATTAACTCAAAATGTTGAATTTCAAACATGGACAAATACCTAACATTATAATAACATTTAAACCATACTAATAAAGGTAATTAAAACTTAATTACCAGCATGTAAGTCACCATACAATGTTGTGTGTTTCTGAACCAAATTTGATTCTGTGTATATTGTAGGCACTGCATCATCCAAACTATTAAAGTGACAAATTGTTTTCCTGGAGGACATCAGTTTATCAGGATCTGCAATGAAGTGAATGAATAAAAATGTACAAATAGTACTCATTACAATAAAAGCACACATTGAAAAACATTCATAAAAATGGAGTAAAATTGAATGTAACTCTTTGACCGATCAAAAAAACATCAAGGGTTCAAAGAAAAGATTTTGAGTTATATTTATGATGATCATATCTCAGTGATATAGTACCATGCCATGAAGGTACAAATTATAAATGTGCCTGACTTCAGATCATAGAGGAACACTATATCTAGACTTGTCTATACCTGCTTTACAGAAGATCCAATGTTTGTCCGTGAACAATGACTGTATTGCAGATTCTTGATCATGGGTTACATACATTATCAACATGTAGGTATCCATGATGAAAACATAAAAACTGTAAATAAAAAAGAATTAATTTTATAATTAAATCATTTTACTATCTTTTTGTATAATTTTGATTTTGACTAAGTTCAAAGAATACCAAATGATATGAAAGAAACATAAATATTTTATTAACTTCAGATTTCAGTATATTCTAACATTTTAAGTCCTGTCAGGATGTCAATACCAATGATTTGTGTAGATCTTAAAACATTTGGTCTGATAGGTGCATGAAAGTTTCAAAGAACAAAACTTCTGTGGGCTGTAAAAAGTATTGGTCATTATCTTAGATTATATTGTACATAGATCTATTCTTCACTGTGATGTTCCAGTTCTAGTACTCATAAAAGCCTTGCTGAACACATTGTGTTAATTCTTTAGCAACATGGGTATCTGAGTACAGAGCAAAGGGTCCTGGGTACAATCCATTTTTTTGTCCAAGTGCTCTATCCTATATTTTAAAATATACATGGTATCAATGATTAATAGACTCATGTTGAAGAGGGGGCAGTACATTGAAATGAAAGTTTCAATGTTTTAGTGACTTTGATGCTTGACTGTCTTAATACTAAGCTAGGGGTCCATTGGTCCAATTAATTAGACTGTTTGTGACAGTAGGATATTTCTTTGATTAGGCCCTGTCCCTTTGAAGATGGCCTTTCTGAATTGAAATTGGTCAGGTGGAAAACTGAATAAATTATTAGGTAATGCTGGGGGGGGGGGAGGGCGGCAGTAATTTAATCCTAATTATAATTTCCTTCGCGGTAATTTTCTCCCAGAATTCCCACCTAAAATTACGATCGTTATGAAATATCAAAACAGAAGATTCAAAGGCTGCAAACAGAAAAGTTCTAAAATAACAAAAAGCAAATTAAAATCGAAACAATAACAGTTTGCAACAGCAGTAATGAGAAAATTGTACAATCACGATCTAAACCTAACACTTCGATTGAATATTTGAAGAATGCGAAGTGGTCCGTAAAAAACGAACAATTGTTGTTTATTTATAGGTGTATTTGTCTTCAGTCGTTCTGTTCGACCAACAAAAACATTCAATGAAAGAAGATATTGACCTGAATAAAACGAGAAGTAAATGGCGTATTCAAATTAAAGGGAGGCAATTTTGTACAAATTGTTATTGTAATAGGAGGCAGAAAGTAAAGTTCTCGATGCGGGGCTCGAACCCGCGACCTTTTGCTTGCAAGTCAGCTGCTCTACCAACTGCAGACGGGCATACAAACTACTATAAACACATATATTTTATATACAACACTGTTACATATGGATTAAACTGCTTCCTGTAACTCAATTGCATGTAACAAAATGGGAATTTGTATTATGCGGTCCTAGCTCTGTAAATAAGAAAAAAGTCAATGATTTCACGGTCCTAGGGTTTTATTTTTTATTACACCAGTATTTTTTATATAAATTTCATATCAAATTAAACATGAAGCTCTCAGCTTTCAGAAAATGTAAAAATGTACAATATCGGGGACCAATATGTGTATATATTGGTTCCAGCATTAACCATTCAATATTGATGTATTATGTTTTCAAAATAATACGTACAGCATATAGTTTGAATATGCAAGACAGAAATGATTTATTCACAGAACTACATTTGGTGTAGCATTTTTAAAATGCTTTGAATATTCATCGCATTGCGGTCTATTGTAAACATCAATAACGCATCTTTTTGGCATGTGTATGCATATCGTCAGGAATTAGGGATAATGATGTAAATCAACATTGATCGTACTTTTGATTTTAACAGTGTAAATAACATTTAAAGAACAAGATGCTTTTTTTTCATTTCTCTGAAAATATACAGATTCAACTGTCAGTTTGTCGATAAAGTTTCCATAAATTCTATTTATTTACATTAGAAAAAATGGTGTAACAAGTGTCCCCTGTGAAATGAAAAGAAGCCATTTTCATTCTCACCTTCAAGACGCCCTTCATTTACATTTTTTAATTCGAAAAACCTTCCTAACATTACGCTATGTCATTTAAGCAATGATAAGAAGTCATTATAATGGTTTAAGAAATTTCAATTTCAAATAAACGAGTTGATAAAGCAGCATTGTGTTACGATACAGTATCTGGTGATAGTTTAACTTAGTTGACAAAATCAGCTCAAGTTCGATATTTTTTTCAGACAAAAATAATAAAACAACGAGTATTATACGTACATAAAACTTTTCATGTGCAAATTTAATGAATATTTAAATGAATATTGAAAAAGCACCACCAAGTCAAACATTTCATAAAAAAACTTTTTTTTCGATTACGTATACATGTATCCCATATCAATATACTTATCAATGATAATAAAATAATAATGTTTTTTTTTTTCGTTCTAGAATGCTTTACTGTTTAGGAATTCGAATAAACAACTGTCCCAATGAAAGTATTTTTGAAGACATGTGTCATAAATTTATTGGTGATTAATAATAAGTTTATAAATAAGTCATCACAAAATGAACTTCAATGTCAAAATATGATTTAAAACTTCAAAGGCAAGTGCATTTGTAATATAACACATATGGAGCTATCACATTGAAGGGATAATGTATGAAGTTATATTATGCTTGAAATGACCACACGGACCAAAAACACACATATAAATGATGTACATGTGTTTTTGGTCCGTATGGCCACTTTTGGCCTAATACATCATCCCATCAAAGTGCTAGCCCCCTATGATATAACATATCCATCTTACACTTTTCCGGTAAGAAACACATTACGGTAGATATAAACAAGATATAAAAAATATTCTGTTATATATATACACATGCCTGTTAACTAGCGAACAGTGAAGATAGACTGTGTCGTACTAAAATGAGAATAATCGAAATTAATTGCCAATAAGGTCATTTGCTTGATATTAACGTATATTGAAAGATGCCAAGTACATGATTTATCTCTCCTTTGGTGCACTGCAACTTGGAACGCGGACCAGTTTTAAATCTCCCAAACCTGAAGCATGACCTTTAAGGTTTTACACTAAGGGGAAGTAACTTTGTTTAGTCACTGGATAGTAATAGCCAATACACGGTAAACTTGTTCCGTTATGTACTATCAATTTAGATCTCATCACTATCGACTAGCTCAACGCATGCAGATCTATCAATATAGTTGAAAATGGAAAAGTCCAGAATTTTTTATAGAACATAAACGATTCACATCAATTCATTGTGGTATTTTTTCCTGAACTGCTCTCAGTAATAACCATACAGTTGATGCACCATGTGTTTGAACCAAGACCTTTTAGCATAGGCCTTTGTTTAGAGGCATGGGGATTTTGAGATAACAGTCTTTGAATTGGTGATGTAAATATGGGTGTCACTAGAATAGGATAATCTTACTAGTTGCTTACTAGTCCCTTACATTCTATATTTGACATTTTACATATAATACAGCAGACAATCAAGGAATTTTTCTTAAACTATGTTATCTAAAGCGACCAGAATGGGGTCTATGACAGAAAAACAATACAGAATTCAAATTGCTTTTATTTTTATTGCACCAAAATGATTACTATTCATAATACAAGTAATACAGTATGAGTAAGGCAGACAAGTTTTCAGCCAATAAACACACCATTAAACTGGTACATAATTAGCCTAAACACATGGATGGATAACATGTTCACTACATCAAAAAAGAATATGTTTATATCAATACTTAACGCTTACTATATTAAAAAAGAATATTTTTATATCAAAAGTTAATATCAATGCCCTTATAAATTACAGAAACCGACAAGAGACTTCATACTGAGGTATTTAGGCAAAGGGTTATATGTAAAAATAAACAAAATAAACATCTCTTGAACACTTTGTAAACACATAATGAGATAGATATACAACATAATATCAAGATAGAGATTTTCAATAAGGAATAAATGAGACACAATAACAACAAACTATTTTGTAGGATGTATACCGAGAGGCTGTCCAAAAACCATCTGCATTTGACTATCTTAAGATGAACATAGATACAAATGTACAGATGAAAGGTAAATCAGCCTGTGAACATAGACATATTTGAATGGCTTGATTCTCAACATCTAAAATCTTAGTTCTTCTATCAATTTCATTTCAAAGCAACGAAACTTAATTTTAAGACAAGGTCATATTAGCAAATATTTCAAACCAATATGACTTCATTAGGGGTATTTAAAGTGCAATTATAAATAAGACAAATTAACTTCAAATTCTGAACAGCAGATCAATGAAATTGAGATCTATTTCGCAAGTGTCCCAGTTGTCAAGCAGTGACAGAATTGTTTTTGTCCAACACTCTCATTAACTCTTGAAGTAAAAGTCTATCCCACGTTTCTGTCCTGCAGATTTTGGACCTTGTCCTCGGCCACCTTGTGCTCCACCCCCGCGCTGTAAGTGTAAAAAAAAATAATGACTATGTTTTCCACATTTTTTGGCTACTCCTAAAGAGTCAAAAAGAACAAAACTGCTCATATTACCAGCAATACAGTGTATATAGTGTAAATCAATTGAAAATAAATCCCAGCTAACTTACAGTGAGTCAGAATGTTTAATACAGAATATACTGAATTAAAGTCTGAAAATCAACGCTTAAAATATTGAATAACCATCACATACTCAAAACCCAAGGAACAAAAGAATCTAAAATCACAATTTAATGAATGCCTATAATTTTCCCACAGTTATACGAATTTAGATAAAATATCACAGTTTGTAAAGCAGACTGAATCTAGTAGGGTGCTAACTTACTGTTTTTCCAAAGTGTCTGGCCCATTCTGGGGCTATCACTATAGGGTTGGGGTAATCTTCTCCTAAAGATATCTCAGCCTTAGAGAGAGCATTTTTAGACAAAGCCCAAACTGTGTGAACACTTCCACCAGATATATTCTTTAATTCAGGAACCCATAGTCGAACATAATCTCCCTGAAGGTTTAAGAACATTTGTATTTTATTCCATTAATTCCGATATCAAATGGTTAAATATTGAAAATATTTCAAATGTAGCCAGAGAGATCCTAAACATCCTTTTGCATTATCCCCCATTTAAGGGATCTTGCTCCTTTTGTAACTGAAGACACAATATGCAAATATGGTGAGGTATGCTATTGATAACCAATCCCAGACTGCAAGCATTTGGTTGGAGGATAAATTACCTCAAATGTTTTCTCACATAAAATAATCTCAAACATAAAAACTACCATAGTAAAATATTTTCACCAAAATTCAAAACTCACAACCACTGGAAAGGCAATCAGGCATTTTACTCTCTCAGCAAGCTAGCCAGGTCCAAATATATAATTAAATAATTGCATATACAGCAATGTCTATCATTTTAATGATTAATAAACGGACAAACAAACCTGTGGATCATAATCTAAGCCCTGTTTCACCATGTTAAACTTCCTGTCTTCTCTGGGATCATTCCCAAGTCCAGCACTATATAACCAGTTACCATAGTTACTACAAACATCATGATCAACCTGAAGAGAACATGAATTAATTATATGTTCTATGCATCACACACATTCAATTTATTTCAAGAGAAACTTTATAATGAAGTACTTACCTGTATATCTAAATGTATAGACTAAAGAGGATTTTTTTCACATTTTGGGAAAGGTACAGGTGTAGACCTAATTGAGAAAAACTGTCATTTAGTCTGAAATTGGCAATGGTTTACACTATAATGCAGGCAATGGTTTTGTATGCTCCTTAATGGCATTAATTCAAAAATATGTGATACTGCCACTGGGTTATTTCATTGCATGGTTATCTTATTGGTACAGGTATTATATCATGGTCATTTGTATTGTCTCACCATTATCATCTTTAGTCATTTCTAACATTCTTTCAGTCTGGTATGGTACAGGTAGTAGTTTTTTTAACAAAACTTAACCCATAATGCACAGCATTCATATACACTCGCCAAACCACTCCCACTACGTGAGGACACAAGTGGTTGCATTACGTGCCTTTTTCTTAGTGCATTGTTTTTATTTATCACAGTCAGTATCCCCGTAAAACATCCACATCCACCCCTTGGTGGTTTTTATCCTTTAGATGGTGACAATACAGTAATAAAACCTAACCATCTAACAACGTTAAAGAACATTTTCATACGGGGTTCGATTAACATTACAGATTGTTTGTTAATTTGAGATTGGTCCACTTAGCTTCTCATGTACAGAATTCAATGTGAATACAAGCCCTACATTAATCAAACTCAGTTTAGCAAAGTGAGAGCGTGGATTTTGAAATAATACATGAAGAGTAAGATACTGAGTTACAGTGTAAAATCAAAATAATTAATATTCATTTAACTTCATTCTTTTACTATATCACTGGTAATAATTAGTTAAATATTCTATCTGCATAAAAGTAAGAACAAAAAACAAATAGGCCATTAATTATCTTACCAACATAGATTCAAACCACTCTGCTCCTAGTCTCCAGTCTAATTTCAAGTCTTTAGTTAGAAAACTGGCCACATTCTGAAATACATAAACTATCTCAGTAATACCAAGCTACACAGAATATGTCTGAAACGAGCATTTTGGAATGTTTTGTTTAAATGATTTGTCATTTAATTCCTTAAAAACAAAATACAATTCAATAAATACTTAATTAAGTACTTAATCAGATCCTCAAATTTAAAAATGAATTTAAATAATATTTGCATAGATTCAAGATATCTGTTTGGTTCTGACAAATATACATATGAAGTTCACCTGTCTCCCCCTGTTGGACATAAATCCTGTAGAAGCCATTTCTCTCATATTTGCATCCACATATGGTACACCTGTTCTACCCTCTAAAATAACAATATGCTGGTCAATACAAAAAACTTAATTAAGCCCATCTCAGGATTTAATCATATACCCCACATAATGAAGGTTTCACAATATCAGTTCTTTGAACATGTTTTAACTTTATAGCAATAATTGCACCCTTTCAAAACATAAAAATTGAATTTCCATATAAAGACCCGAGATTCACAAAATTACCAAAAACAATATTGAAATGACAAGTCTGACACAAGATTGAACACAATTTACCTGTTTTGAATATACCACAGAAGAATTTTATCTAAAGGAATCTTGTCAAGCACATAAAGTTACTTAATAATTAAGTGAAAACCTTATGTAATTTTAACTACATTTACCTTTCCAAGCTTTGAACAATTCTTTATCTTGTTTCCATGGTAAATCTTTGCCTTGTATACCAGACAAGAAAAACAACTTGTTACCATATTTTAGGGCCACATATCTGAAGTAATCTCTCCACAGTAACTCAAATATAACCCAATATGTGGATTTATTTGCAGTGCGTTCTCGTTCATATTTCTGTATCTCAAAATAAATCATTCTAGGGGAAATACAACCATGGGCTAACCTGTAATGCACAAAATCAAATCAAATACATCAAGTCAAATATCGTATTGTATGACTGACATTGTAACACCTATTATACAGATTGTAGAATACTAATAACCTAAGAGCAAATTACATCAACCCTAATGTCAAAGGTCATGAAATGAACACCAAGTAGGAGACTATAATAAAAAATCTGTTTTAATCAATTTGTATTACTAATCCTACACTGTTCAGTCGCTAATTTGAAATAACAAAATGACACAGTGAATTCATGACAGCAGAATAGCCTGACCATTAGACACATCCAGTAAAAACTTGTGTAATATATATATGTAAATTAAAAAATTACTACATCACATTTTTTTTCAATCATGTACAGGCTAGTTCTACAGAAATCCAACTACCTGATAATGTTCAAAAATAGATAAAATCAGTCTGATTAAATCATTAACGAGCCTTTTTCAATCTCTGAATTCAAAAGTATTACAATTACAATAGAAAATCCAATAGCATAAAACCATATGAATATGCAGAGATGACTTTTTTTATCTAAAAACACAAGCCAACGTTCAAAATCCCCCTCCCCTAAAATTTTATTGCATTTTCATACTTTTCCACAGTATTTGTACTTGTAGCAATCTGGTTGATCATTCAAATCTTTTATGCAATAACCGAAAATATGTTAAACGACATAGAGGATGCTTGTTACACAGAATAAAGGAACCTACCATGGGGAGAATTTAGTAGAATAATCAGCACCAATCATTCCATTTCTTGTTTCTTTGTATGTAGCTACAGCATCTGTTTCCCATAAGAAATGATTTAATCGTTCCATCGCTGTTGTCTCACCACCACTGAATGGAAATGCTGATCTTGCATCTGCTGGAATCTCTGTTACATTTCAAAGAAGAAAGTAATTGTCCATACATAACTTTACTCCATAAGACTGTCAGATAAGCAAAAATGGATGGGTTTGTTTCAAAACAGACAAAAAGGTGTGTTTATAACCCACTTGCTTAAGGTCAATAAGCTATAATATAGAATCTACCTAAACAATTAATCATTTAGAATTGATAAACCAGTAATATCTTATAACTATGCCTCATGGTACTGATCTTGCAATTACATCTGTATATATACAGTCTAACAGTGGATTTGTTTGCTGCGCTATAAAATTGCAACAGTTCTGACATTTCTGCGGAATACATGTTTATTAATTTGCGACTACATGTACTTGTATTTAGATACTAGATCTGTAATGTAGATATTCAATTTCAACTCATAACCTCAGATTAAATGTTACTTTCAAGAGAAATTTGAAGATAAAAACTCATACAAGACACCAATAACCAACAAACATATGCTACCAAAATATAATCAAATTTATACCATGATCTAAAATTCAAACAAGCACATGTAAAGTCTGAGACTATCTCTTTTACAACATCTAAATTCACTCTGAATTCTACGTAAAATTCACTGAGGTTATATATTGGATGCTTGCCTTTCACACCAAGCTGTTCCATACTGGGAATGTCACCTTCTTCCAAGCCTTCAGGAAGAGGATTAAATCTGGCAGGCATTTCCATACATGGTCTAACTTTACTTGATCCTTCAACACTTTTCCTGAACTGGGTATAAACATCAGGCAATCTGAGAAAGGATAAAATAACATTGCTAGACATTATTTTGCAGCTTTTTTACAATCGATGAAATACAGTCTGTGAATATGTCATCCATTAGACTGAAAAGTACTAGAAGAATGTATTAATACGCAAAATTTTGAAAGAATGAATCTTTTTAGGTACGGAGGGCAAGTAGTATTCACTTAGAAAGAATTCTTATAAATCTAACGGCAGCAAATAGCTTTTGATTGTTATATAGTGTGTTTGTCCTCGTTTTTTAGTATGGTCCCATGTGTAGGGTGGGGTTGGGGAATTTGGGGGTGGGAGGTAGTATTTTGGGGAAGGTGGGATGTTTTGAATGCATTTTTTATCTAATAAATTTAAATTTACAACAAAAGTCAATTACCCTTAAACAGGAGGATTATTCAGAAAACTATGACTACATTTTAGACTCAAAAGAAGTGGTACAATATAGGATCGCACATACCAATATAACAACTGTGTATGCCGATTCGTACAATTGCTCACATAATGTAGACAATGGTAAAATTACAGCTAATTTCTTTAAGACAACATTAAGAGATAAATGGGTCATCCATACAAACACATAAATTACTCATTTATCAATTTTAATATTTAATCTTATAATAAAACAAAGTTAGAAAAAATAGGTGTACCTTGAAACAGAAAAAGGCAAATCATCTATGTGAAACAGAGTATGACCCCATATAGACTGTATAATCTTGACACCAGAACATTTCTTTACAGATTTCTCTACATCCAGTTCTTCTTGTGTGGCCTAAAATCATACACACACATGTTACTTAAGCACCTATACTTCTGGTAATAATACTCCACAGAAAAGTAGAAGACATCAGATTCTGTTTTGAAGGATACAAACTATATGTGGTAAATTAAATATAGGTACCACTTATCATTTACTAACGTGATGTTCAATTTTTTTCAAGGTATTTTGAAACAAAGGAAAAGAAATATAAACATTACGTTTAAAATAAACCATGATTTTAAATATATTAAGAAATAATTTGCTAATGTCGCAGTGATCCTGAGACCCACAACAACATGAGCTGACATTAATAAGATCTAAATTTAACATAACAACAAACCTCCCCATGAAAAGTCACAGCATGAATATTGTCAACTCCAAGTTTTTGTACCAGTTCAGGAATCACAATTTCTGGTTTGCCAATGCGAACGAGGAGTCCACTGAAAATACATGAAATATTCTACACAATATAATCAATAAGAGCAATAACATAGATTTATCACTTCATATCTGCTAGGTTTATTTACTTATTGTTTACTGCCTTTAGGCCTGTACTAATGTAAGCATGATTTACTTATATTCAATAATGTAAAAATATTACAACCAATAATAATAATAATAATAATAAAAGTCACTTTTGTCTCACAAAGGGAAATAATCAATTACAAGAAATAACAGTAACCTTATTTGAGTTACTTCCCTTGTTCACTAGCAACTTTGTAAACAAGAAGTAATTGATCTGGCCCAAGGTAATTTGAACAGATAAACTCGTCTCAATAATCAAACAATACCCAGAACATGTATAGATCTGCTTTAGACATAATACAATTTATTGAAGTCAGACATTTTGGCAAGGAATGAGCTTCAGGCATTTTATAGCAGGTATATATAAGAGCTTATTAAACTTTTATTGTTAGTGTTTGTCACAGTTTAATGTTAAATACAAACAAATGTATAAGTGAAAATAAAAATAGGAACCTATGGTTCATAATAGGTTATAAATAGATATAACATTATAATGTAATCATCACAAAGTAATAATTGGTAAATAGTAATTGTATGATTATCAAGTATATATCAGATGACAATTAAGTATCATTAACACTAAACTTTAATTTATATATTTTAATGTACTAATGGGTGATCATAACTCAAAAAATGCAAGAACTTTGAGTAATGCTCACTTTTTAAAGATATTTAGTATGTTATTAAATTTCAAATGTATGATAAGGTAAATTTTAAACTTTGACTCAAATGTCTTATAAAATTAGGTGTAACTCTGCTATAAATGATTTAGATATTTTTGACAAATGAAGTTTTCATCACTTTACTATAATCTACAAACTTTGACCTGAATTTCATTCATTATTCATTAAGCACCAGTGCCTACATGACAGATTTTTTATAAAGGATATACGTATTATACAATCATATTTCATTTACAGTACATGATTCAGAGAGTGTACATTTTGTATTACAACATTCACTATGTACAATATGAACAGTGACAGTTCTACAGCATTAATCTAAATCACAAGGCTGTACACTTTCACCAATTTAACCAGGGTATTCAGTCAGAGCAGTGCATTAGTACAGGGAGGTATTGATTGAACTGTATGCCAGTGTGTTGAACAGTCCATTAAAGTGTACTTAATTGTATAAACGCTGCTAGATTACATTCACACTACACAAATATTGTCGAAGGATAAACTTGGGTGAAATGAAAGGATAGAAACTTGAACTAATTTCATTGTTAGTTGTGTACTTTATATATGTGTGTAAAACTGTGAACCATGGAGAGCATACATGTTTAATGTATATTTTACCTGTGGTTGTGTGGGGTGTAATATTAAACATGGAATTAAGATTATTCCAACTGAGTTGAATGATTAATAAATTCAAAAACTGAAGAAATTTAGAGGATTATGGGAAATAAACTAACATTCATAGTACGGAAATTATGGTAAGTTCTGAATATTGTAATGTTGCAAGTATCCTTTTTCAAATAATAAAATAAATTATTAAAAGATCATGCATAGTTAAAAATTAAACTTATCAATTGCAAATTACATCAACTGACACAAGAAAATGGTTGAAAATTATTTTCCTAAAACCAGCACATGTCTACTTTATAGCATTGGGGCTACTATCTTGTGGGAATGGTATAAAATGGTGAATTTAGGCCTAAAAATTATAATACTACTCTAGGCCTATATTCACCATTACACACCATCCCAACAATGAACTGCCCCCCATGCCAGTTTTGCCACAAAAACAGTAAGCAATAAGAGCATGGTAGACAATGAATATAGCAGACTGTATCATTCATAATATACATGAACACACTTAATACAAAATAAACAATGCCATATTTCTGATACGCTAAGAACATAATAAATATACACTTATCTGAAGTACCATAACATGGTTTACTCAGACAAATGTCAGTTATCTGTCATAATGATTTGAATTTCCTGAAATTACAACCTTACTGCATTATTTTGTGCTGTGTGCAACATAAGCTTTTGAGATTGGTTGTCTAAAATTGTAATAATCTGTTATAATGATTGTACTGATTTTAAACATGGCACTTTGTCTTCAATTGCTGTTCTTGCCTCAAACAAGTGGCTTAAATCACAGACTAAGCATGCGTTTTTACACTGTACCTTAATTAAATTAATGTCATACGCAATGTACAAAAAAGGTATCCATTAGCTAATCAACTCAATACTTTTTGTAGAATAATAAAATCAATTGATTTTCTTTGTCAATATATCAAGGGACATCATGTCTGTATTGCTAGTCCATCCAGAATCAATTGGAAAAAAAATCAATTAGTGGATTGGGAAAAGCTGTAAATATTTAATGTCTAAAAAAATGTTTTTATGCAATCATTCAGAATTTGCCTGTATTGGATTCAACTGGGCAGTAGTTTGGTAGCAAAATTTCAATAGAGTAATTCAGTTAACCAAATCAAGCCACCTGTGTATCTACAAATTTGCTATAGCATATTCCATCATAAGCCATTTTAAAATTCTCTTTGATGTAAAGCTGAGACAGAGAGAAAAATTAAATGCATAAATCTGGTCCAAATGTCACAGAGAATTGCATTTCCTCAAAGTTTCAAACCCACAGCTTCTGTATAAAAAGTCTTTCAAGACAAGCTAACACAACTGCCCTATAAGGCATAAAATAGAGATACAGATCTCATAGCAACATGTCTGAATACACTGTGGTGATAACTTACATGGCCTGGTCTTTGGCTCTAAATTTCAGAATACAGCAGCATTATGACATCAGATACTGACCTGATAATCAGAGCAAGAAAGTGCCCAGGACAAACAACAAAATTGTTGGTCTTTAATAAAAAAGATCCTTAAAATTTCAGACAACCAATGTAATTAGCTTAAGTCATGCACTGTAGAATGGAATATACATGTATGTTTTTAAAACTTCTTTTTTCACAGTTTCACAAAATGCTTCATAGAAACATTCCAACAAGGTCTGTATTAACTACACAGAGTCCTAGTAACAGTAAACTAGTAACTGTTAATGAACTAGAGACTGTTGATACAACATCTGAACAATTTGACTTCTTAAAACATTGGGAGTCTGAAAATGAAAAATGGCAGAAAGTATGTTCTGGTTATAAAAAAGCTGGCCTTCCTGCAAGAGTCACACAGGTATATGTATGGTAAAAATGGGGCATTACAAAAGTTTCTGAAACCCAAAATATGTATCCATGGTTACTTGTGGCACATAAAAAACTAATACTTCTGTGAGTTATTTTTAGTGTTCTTCAATAAGTAAGAAATATATCACATGCTTTCATTTCAGGCTCTATGAAAATATTGGACAAACTGCATGACATTCAGGCAAAAAATAACTTTACTGCCATATTGAAGAATATGCTGTCTTGCAGAAACTCTGTCCAACATTTTTTGTGAAGCCTGCAATAATTGCAAATTTTGCTTATTTTCATGAATGCCCTGCCATTGATAAGCATTCTTAAATCTTATTGTAACATTGGTATAAGAGGAAAATGATACAAAACATAAACCGGTTACTCTTCAAAGACCACAAATTTGATAACAAATGGTAACTGTATGTATCTTGTATGGTGTAATTAGATGGCCTGTCAGCATATACCCATTACAGAAAATATTTTCCAGCAATTTTCAGTGTCAAATATATGAAATGTAAAACAGTGAACAATGATAAAAATTCAATCAAGTCATTTTTTCAGGTCAAAGGAATGATGTAAATAATGTTACATATAAGATGATGGATGCTCATCAATAAAAACATCTTTTAATGCTTGTTTTTTCCTGTTTCAACTAGGCTTCAAATATTGAACCACCAGAATACACAAACCCTGCATTCCTGTCCTATTTTCTCTTCTTTCATATAAATATCATAATCTGTTATGATGACATTTATTGAACCTTGGTACTAAATATCCTTCCCTCAACTTTCTTCCCCAAATTTAAGCCCCTAATAAATGCCCCAACCATTTACGAAAAAAAAATAGAAATTTTAACAACACTTCAAATTGTATAAAATTTGTCCAAAGATCATTTAAAAACAAGAACATAATGAGACAAACCAAAGAGACACTGGAGAGGAGGAACCAAGCATACATGTAGGATATTGCTATAAACACTAATACATTAATATTATCATTCACACAGATTTTTTTCTAACAAGGTGAATTTTGTTTTTTTTTTCTCTCTAACAAGGGTGACTGGTTATGCAATTGGTTTGAAAATGGCAAATCATCGACAAAAGAGTGGAGAGAACAAATCATGGTTTTCTCTCCCTCGTAAGGAAGAAGAGGAATCCCTGTCACTGATGGAAAAATGGAAAAAACATGTTGAGGAAAAGAAGCATGGCAGGGCATCGCAAATGATGAACGTAGTATGTACTAAAATCCTGCTTTAATTCAATCATACTTTCTGATGCACTTCTCTAAAAAGTAATTCTTACTAACAAAATTTAAAACTGGAAAGAATTGCATGACTGTGGAAAAGCGCATTCAGTCAGACAAGGTAAAATTCTTACTTATATATCATATATACATGTAGAGTAAGTTTATGCTTGACCACTGCAATAATTACTTACTCTGAATGTCTGGTAAGTGACAGAAGTCACACAAGACAGTAGAAAAGGAGATATATACGGTAAAATCTACATAAATGTACATAAGTATTTAAAAATAAGTGCAAAGTGGATATTTTTTTCATTTCTAGGATGACCAGTCACCCTTTTATCTCACATGTGTTATGTTGCATCTATCCTTGCTTTTATAGAGTTTTAACAGACTTTATTATTTGTTACTAACATTTTTACAAAAATAACATATTGTGTTATATATACTGCTATATTTATTGAACTTCTTTTTTGTTAAATAATGTTTATTCAGCAATTTATAGCTATATAATGATACTAGTAAATAAACACACAAACAGTATTAATTGTTTTGAATCATATTTTACTTCCTTACTTGATGTGTTTAGTAAACCTTTAAAGTAATTAGAACATTTCATTACATATTAGACAAAAGGCAAAACATTGTAAATTGTTACACAATTGTTGTATCATACTTAATATTAATCATTATGTAAAGAAATGTAAAACCATTATTTCATGAATGTATAAGCATTTAAGAGTCTTGCAAGGCATCAAAATCTTTTCTCTGTTTTTCAGATATTCATGAGAGCATTGATGGTTTTTCAAGCACCAACACAGATATATGTGTTCACATTCTATGTAGTGCCATACATATTTGAAGACTATGATCCCTGGGTGAACTATTACATGAAAGTGCTGTGTTGGTTCATTTTATTAAATGGACTGGCTAACTGGTTCTGTGTCATACTTTACAGTCCTGCATTTGCTAAAACTAAGGACAACCCTTTTTTACAAATCACAAATCAAAATGGATTCTTACCAGATCAATTTGAGGCACGTTGTGAACAAGCTGCATCCAATCAAAATCAATTAAATGGACACTGCATTTATGACATGACCTCAAAAGAAGGGTTGCCATGGAATTATTGTGAACAATGTTCAATGCATGTGCCCCCTCGTGCTCATCACTGCAATTTTTGTAAGCATTGTATATTAAAGCGGGATCATCATTGTTTTATGGTCGGTAATTGCATTGGTTTCAACAATCAGCGATATTTCATAGTGCTTGCTTTCTATGCAATGATAACTGGAACGGTGGGTGGATATTTCAACTATAAATACGTTCAAGGAGTTATTTGGCCGCTTCTGAACTCATGGGCAGATTTATTCTTCCCAATCACAATATGGAATTCTATATTTGGTGACATTAAAGGCATACACTGTCTTATGATAGTACATCAATACTTAGAGTTCTTCTTTGGTGTCATTGGTTTTATCTATTTCACCTCACAAATGACAATTACAGCTAATGGAAAGACCTTGTTTGAAGTAGCCAAAAATGTGCCTGTAGTTAATAAAAACACAATTAATAGAAACCTGAAGTCAGTGTTTGGAGACTTTTGGGCTTTAAATTTTGTTTTTCCCATGACAATAGTATTTAGACAACGAGATGATGGAATACACTGGGATGGAGTAAAAATTAATCATAATGCGAATAAAAACTGGAAGGACGATGGAGAAATCTTGTAAAATAAACTGACGATAGTGCTTGATGATAATCTGTTGCATGTGTGCAGTATACAGTAAAACCTCACATAGCCACCACCTCAATATTGTGACCACCTCATTATAATTACCACTTATTTTTGGACCGGCTTACAATAACTCCCCTATAATTCAACTTGACATTGAGAACACCTCATTATTACGACCAATTTTTTGGGGTCTTGAAGGTGGTATCATTATTCAGGTTTTACTGTACATTGTATGCATTAAATCATGTAAAAGTTGCCAGCTTCAAAACTATATATGAGCTGATGTTACAGAAGAATGCAATCACTAACTCCAAACTGATATGTTTTGTTTTGAAAAACCTGCATCATAATAACATGTAAATGGTAGAGAGTGAGTTATTAACACAGACAAACAGGGAAAAATAAGAATACTTATGTAGGGATAGAAAAATTTAGATTTTTGGTCAAATTTGGTTTATTCATTTTATTCATCAACCAAAGGAAAAACAGGAAATTTGTTATCTATTTCTGTCCTAACAGTGAAACTAGCATGTAATTCATTATGTACTGAAATAAATGAGACTCTGAATTCATTGCAATGTGTTCATCTCAGTACATTTGATAATACTTTCATACAACATCAAATCGTGTACATGAATCATCTCCTTGAAACATCAGGCAAGAAAAACGAAATCATTTGTACCTGGTTCCCATTAACATCACAAAAAATTAAAGGTCAGGACATACATGAATTAAATCAATGGATACATACTAAATCTTAACAATTTTTTTATTACACAATTCCATATGTTTAATATATCTTTAATAAAAATATTAAGCGACATCATTGCTGTAAGAAACGCAAAAACTGAATCCCCCTGATTGATGGAGAGACATTAGGAGATAAATCTGAAGAAATACAAGTGCAATAAAATTGTCATTGTCTTGGTAATTATTTAATAAATATATTGTATGTTTATGTACTTTTCAATGAAATGAAATTGCATTATTGTATATACATGTGACAGTAATCCTCACAATATCAAAATTCTGTCTGAAGATCTATGACAGCATATTGTGTTTTTATCAATCACCAACATTTGATAATCTAAGGTATACAAGTTTTACATATTTTAAACATGATCAGAAATTGATTCCTTCCTTTTGAAATATTTTGCATTATAGCATTTATAATTGTTTGATTAACATTCATCCTTTCTTAAAAGGAATTGCAATTTTTTCTATCAATCAATAAATATTTTTGCAAACTAGTTTGCTTTTTTTCCTGTTTTTTTCTATTTCTTCTATTCTTTATCCTGGTTCAACTTCTCCTAGATGGTCAGGTCTAAAGTAAAAATATGTTGGTTAGCCCTTTACCAACCCTGAATTTTAAAAGAGGACCAGTTGGTAAGAAAAATATTTTTTTCAGAATATGGCTTGTATTGTCTTTAATGTCTGAATTTAATGAAAACATCAAAACAAAACATTGTTGTTGAAGAATTTTCCATCAACGCCATGCTTGAGATCAGTCTCATTGGACATGCATTCATATGGATATCATCAATTAATGATTTTATTCAAGGTCCCACTTGGTTGTAATAACATGTTTTAACCCTAAGAAAAATAATGACCGGAAGGAAGAAAAGAGCAGAAAGTAGATTGAAAGCATGGATAGAAAAAAATTCTCCCAGGTGTTGTAATAAAATTTTTTGAGTAGGTGGGAATTTTTTAGTCTGTCAGTCAAGGGCAAAAAACTTAATTTTAGGGAGATGTGTTGACTAAAATGGGATGAATTGCTGTTGGGCGAATCATGAGTGGGGCAAAATTCCTGTAATAGCTTAACTGTACAACAGCGGTGACCACAGGATTTTTGGTTGGGGTGGGAATAAACTCTAAATGTTTAAGTAAAATATGGACACAATTAGCACATAACTTAAAGTTTTTTTACTAATGCTTGCCAGATTTTAGAGGGGGGGGCACCTTGAACTGTATGATTGAGTCATGCATGCTTTAATCATTTAATACAGCCTGAAATAAACATCACAAATAAACAGATATTCTGTCTCAAGAGCCTATAGATGTAGAACTTAATAACAGTCCCTAGATAAAATCTCACTTTCTATTCAAAACAGAATACTTACTACAGTATACATGGAAGCAAGTAACATAATAACAAAGCTAGGAGACTTAAAACATAAAACAATGCATAAAACAACATACCTTCCCCGAGCATTGAGATTCTTCCTGAGGTCTCTAACACTCTCCAAGAGGAATTTAAGTCTGTGAGATCCTGTCTTAGGAAAACCAAAGTGGTAAGTACCAGCATAATGACGTGGATCAAAGCAATATACAGGCAACAAATAACTCCCATTCTTGTTAGCCCAGGCTAACACCTGAAATTATAATAAAATCCTATGATGTCTCAGTTCAATTGAGTATTTGCTAAAACCTGTAGCTATGGTTAACAAATGTAAACCAGTATAAATATTATCAGTTTATTAACTTTTTATCAGTAGCAGTTGTGGACTATAGACATATTATTTAAGGCTTTAATTACTGCATTTGTCAGAATGTGCACATTTTGTATCTATCTTTAATGAGACTAACTGATGAACAACCAAACCTGAAGTAATGACAACCTCTATATAAGGTCATCTGTGAACAATAGTCATTATGTAGTATATGTTTTGCCAACTGAGCAAAAGCCATATTTCTCCTTTACATTCTGTTATAGTACAATGAAAAAACAGATTTAACATTTGCTACTATTATTATGTACTTGTGTATAATAATTATGCCACAAAGGTGACAACATAACACATTTTGTGGCTGTTGTTCATTGGTTAGACATAATGAGCAAATGATGTCCTACCATTTTCATACAATACATCTTCGTCTTCCATATCAAAATAATAGAACCAGTTATATAAGTTGCACTGAGGGAACTACTTTCATTCGTGAAGGAATGTGAAGAAAAAACTTTATGTTAAAATCAGGTTAATAACAGATGTCAACGATTAATATGTTGTTTAGCTGTGCAAATCCATGTCTTAAATGCAAAGATGAGTGATGCTACAGTGATTTTTTTTGAAATTTTGGGAAAGGGTCCAGGTCTGATTCAATAGGCAAAAATGCACATTATGATGCCAAAATTAGGAATTTTTACGTATGGAAGAGGGAAAAATGTCTTTATTTTCTATTGGGGAGGACCCGAACAAAGAAGGAAAAAATTGCTGCGCTAAAATGACTTAATGAAGAAAGGAGTTCCTGATCCATGAAGTAGATTGGAAGAACTTGGAAGAACGATGCTTTATAAGCAGTCTTTCAGTTATGATCTTTCAGTAACGCAATAAATGCCAGAATATGCCAACATACTTTTATAGTTCAATTTATAACAGTGATTAATAGGAATTTGAACAAAGTGACAGAGCTGCTATGTAAATATGATACTAAAATACATATATTTTTCTCTTGAATTGATAATTACATATAAATAACATTAAAGTCTAAGCCTGTGGGAAGTCTTGAACATTGTGTTATCTTATTTTACTATACGTTTCGCGTAATAATCCTTAGGTCAATTCAAACAGCAAAATAAATGCAAAATCGCATACCTCATTATCGTGAATTCGGAGATCATTCCTAAGCATGCAAATGACCACACGTCCTTTTGTTGCCATGTCTGCAGCTTATAAAGAACAGAATTTCTTTCCACGCCAGAATTTACGTAATAGGACACTTCGAAAGAATCGAAAAAGCAATGTGCACCGTGTGATTGTTTACGTCGACGCCGGCAACATTTAAATCAATTAGCGCATTGTTTCCACATTTTGTTACATATATACTGAATGACATCGGTGGAATTCTTATCTATGGTTATTTCTATTCAAAATGAATAATTCTGGAAAACTGCTATCATAAACATGTCTTTTGTTGCCATCTGCTCAGAATTTTGTTTCTTGCATAATTTCGGACAAACTATTTTAAATGTGAACTATAACAAAGCTAATTGTATATACTGCATTGATGTATCTCGTTTATCTCAAATTGCACGATTTAATGATTTAATGAATTCCATTCGAAATTTTGTCTGATGTGTGATATCTTACATGGGAATTATTTTGTCGTATCATTACTGTTAACACAGGTATCCGAATTTTATTGTTGGTGTATACATTTAACTTTGAAGTTTGTGTTTTTGTCTAAATGATAAAAGTCCACCAAAGGATAGATGTAGGTGTTTTACAGGGATACTGACTGTAATAAATAATCACAATGCGCTAAGAAAAAAAGGCATGTAATGCATCCACTTGCGTCCTCTACAGTGGTTTGTGGAGTGCACGTAAATGCTGTGCTTTATGGGTTAGATTATGTCAAAAAACGCTACTACCTGTACCATGCCAGACTGAAAAAATGTTATAAATGACTATGATAATGATGAGATGATATACAAGTGGCTATGATCAAAATGCCTGTGCCAATAAAATAATCATGTAATAAAATAACCCAGTGACATTTGTTCAGTACTAAAGATAAATGTACCACCTATCTATACATAAATTCATGGAGAAAATCAGGTACATGTGTTCTGAAGAAGGAAAATTGTAGAACAAATTATGGTCTTAATGTAAAGATGATAATTAATTTTACTTGCGCCCAGTGAGAGTGAATTAATTGTATGTTATCATGTGGTTACCTTCATTTCCTCAAGGTGTTTGTTTACTCCAGTTTGAATGTACTTTGCAAAAGTTAGGTTTAATCTGTACAATACTTACAATTCTGGACTTTAGGTTGTTAATGATACATTATGTCTAACAATTGTACCTTATACATTTTGAATCTTGCAGGTAAGATGTCTCTTCAAATTAAAACAGAAACACTGTCTCCGAAGAAGAAACAAAGAAAGCCTCAGACTGAAATGGATAGTCCTGTTAAAAAGCAACCTTTGAAAAGAAAATCCACTGCTGTAAAGAAAACTGATTTATTGGATGGGGAATCTTCAGATGAGCCTTTGAAAAAGAAAGTGAAATGCAAAAAGGAACCTCTAACTGATAATGGCATAGAAAAGAAGCCCAAAAGTATTAAGGTAAAATCTGAAATGGCTTCAGATTCTGACTTAGGTACTGTATGTTGGAAAGTGGAAGAGATAATTAGTGTAAATTTAGATGTACCCGTATGGGCTGCAAAAAATGTTGTCAAGTTACTTGATGAAGGTAGTACAATTCCTTTCATTGCTAGATATAGGAAGGAGCAAACTGGAGACATGAATGTACAGAAGATACGTGATACATGTACTGCTTTAGAAGAATTAAGGTAACGTGATACATTTTATATCAAATATGTGTGGGGATATTATGTGCTACCATGCTCTCTATATATTTACACAAATTGCTATTTGATTTGTACAGAATTTATCATGATTTAATTAAGTTGTTTGTAATTTATATCACAAAGGAATTCAGTGACATACAAGTTGTCTGTGTCTGTTGTTGTATTGTGAATTTCGTATTTTGTTGTTTACTTGTCATTTGTATTTGACTGCTAGATATCAATATATTAATGGTGTTAAATATCTGTTGTATTTATATTTAAGAGCTGTTGAAACCAAAGTTAAGTCCTCAAAGGTAGCCATACACAAACTTGGCAAGCTTACCAAAGAACTTGACTTAGCCCTAAGTAATGCTGTTACTATGACAGAAGTGGACTGCCTGGTATGTCAATTTTGTTAACTCTTATAAATACAATATACATGTATATACAAATGTAAATATATATCAAATTAATAAAAACGTATGTGTCAAATTAATGTGTATGATTAAGACAGCTATTGAATTGTCAATTTGCTGAATGCTACAACATTTTCCACGAAACAGTTTCAAATCATGTAGATGGTCACTTCTACAAAACAATATTTTGCTATTTTATTAGTTTGATCAGAACATTGAACACATTGAATTGTGTGAGCCATATATGAGAAGCATTTATTATAAACTGAAATGAAGTCAAGCAAAATTATCATACAATGAGTTACTTGATGTAATTTTGGGCCTCTAGACAGCACTATAGCATCATCAAATCCCATGCCATCATCACTATGTTTTGGAATTGATGAGCACTAATGTCATTTATATAAAACACAAGTAATGGGTAAAGCTTATACATGTATTTATCTTTGACAAGAATGTTTGTATTTATTGTATACACTCAAAATATCATTAGTATGAAGGCCAAAATTGCATTATACAGTTCATATCTCTAGTTTTCATGTTGAAATATTTACATGTTTGTTTCAGTTTGCCCCATTCAAACCAGGAAATAAGGGAACTCTAGCTGAGAGGGCTAAAGTTTTAGGGTTAGAACCGTTAGCTATGAAGTTTTTGAAAGGAAATGGATGTAAATCAGAAGCAGAAATGTTGGTGAAGAAAACTGAGAAAGGTTCGCATTATTGTACTTTGAAAGTGTTTGTGGTAAAGATTGTGAAACAACATAGTCATAGTAAGCCAGAATGACAAGGTCTCAACTCAAATATTTATCCAGGTTTGTGACTGGGGTCTTCCTCCACTATAAAGTTGGAAAAGTTGCAAAATGACCCTGGCTATAAGTATGATGTTAAACCCCAGTGAAAAAAATATTATGAAAAATGAACTTAATCATGCTCTTTCTAATAAAGTAGAAGTACTTGCTTTATAATTGTTTCAGGGTTAAAGACTATGGATGAGGTCATGAATGGTGTTATGCATATAATTGCTGATGTGATTCATAAACACACTGCTGTCATGGAAAAAGTGAGAAAAATGTAAGATTAAAAACCTAAGAATTTGCTATAAATTGGACAAAAGTCATCCTGTTATCTATTTTATTAAAAACATGTTCCATTGTTGATGTAATGATGGGATGTAATGTACATGGTAGGTGAACAGAAGCAACCTGTTGATAGTTTGGATTCTTTTTTTCACCACCTGGCTTGTGGATGTATCAATTTTCTCTGATCATGGCTGTAATACATCCTTCTTTGAAATCTATAAATTTACTAGTAATTACGGATATTCACACTATGTTATGAAACTTTTCTTTATTGTATCATGTAATGCATGTATTTGTAATAGTAGTTTTTGACTTTGAAAAGTTTTAAATCATCTGAACATTTTATTATCATTTCAGCATGATCCACTTTTTGCTTTGTCCAAGTTTTGTCTTTTGTGACTCAGCTGTGTGTGAGTTTAAAGTTATACAATACAGTAGTTCATGTAGAAAATTCAAACGAATATCATCAAGTTGTTCATCTTTGTCTGATTTAAGGGCTACCAACAGAAATATTAACATACAGAGTGGTGAAATAAAGCAATCCACTTATCAGCCTAAACCTGGGGAAAAAGTGGAACCAGCTCACAAATACCAGGACTATTTCAACTACACTATGTCTATTAACCGTGTTCAGCATCATCAGGTAAATGCATTATTTCTTGGATTTTTTTCTGCTTAAATACTTAATAACTCAGTTTTTGTTCTGGACTATACGTTGAATATTTGGTTCAGATCCAACTTTTGGGAAAAAAGAATTTAATTAGCCAAATTTAGACACATTTATAGATAAAATTTTGCTAGTTATGGTGAAGTGAAAGCTAGAAAATTATGCAGGATTGCTAATCTAAAAATGGTCTGGTCTCATGAACCTTATTGATAATGTACTAACCAAACTGATCTTAGAAAATTCAACTGTTTTTCTATTGAGCTATAGTTATTCTATACATGTTTTATTTATTTTCTATTGAGTTCAATTTATTTTTTGTTTTAAACTTATATTTATACTATCTGTACTTTTGAAGATGTAGGATAAGAATGAATGAAACTGGAAAGTATTTGCACATGGAGATTAACAGGTTATTAAAGTATGTATGAGGTGGATAAATACAGCAGTCTAGAATCTGTTGCAAATTGTCCAAAATTCATTTTTAAAATTAAATCTGTATGTTTACCTTCTTTTGCTCTAGGTCTTAGCCATGAACCGTGGAGAGCATTACAAAATATTAAAGATAAAGATAGATATTCCTTCATTTCTTGAAAGAGAAATGACTGAATTTTGTTGTCGTCAATGGTTACATCCTCACATGAATGGCGACTCTAGAAATGTAATAGAACAAAGTGTAAAGGATTCTTATACCAGACTTATTCAACCACAGATCACCAGACTAGTCAGGTTCATGCTTAAATTTATCCTTTATGTTGTATACAACTCCGCAGCTATAATTCTGGGCAGAGTTTTTGATGTTTTTGTTTTAGGGCCTTTTGGACATATGGTTTAATTTTTCATTTGTTCAATATTGCCTAGATCATTGGCCATCTGTTGTAAGTCACAGAATTGTACCACTTTTTTGTGATCTCCTTAAAAAGGCAGTGATAATGTCCTATGAGAAGAATAGTATCAGTGTCCTATGAGAATATATTATTGTGACTATTGTTGGGTATATACTCCGTGTTGCGAGGTCAACACATTATCCCATACTCCACTACATATACATGTATCCCCTTTCTTGACTATATTCCATGTGGAAAGTTTTCTTTTGATTGCCTAGAAAAACTCAATCATTTAGCCATACCTGAGGAATACTTGTTGTGAACATATATTCTTTCTGTTGCTTAGGTCACAGTTAACTAAATCAGCTGAGAAGGCTTCTATAGAAGTATTTGCTACAAACTTGGAAAATTTATTGTTGTCTGCCCCACTCAAAGGATGTACAATACTTGCTATAGATCCAGGGTTTTCTAATGGATGTAAATCTGCTGTGATTTCTAAAACAGGTGAATGGCTGTATTACTGAAGATTGATAAATTGTGGACATCTGTAGACAACTACATGTATAGTAAAACCTCAAATAGCGACCCTCTCAATATTATGACTACTTTATTATAACAATCACTTATTTTCGGGCTGGCTTTCAGTAACATTTTTCAGGTCCAAAGGTGTCTCATGATAGAGGCTTTACTGTACATTGATGTTTTGGTTGACTTTCATTTCGTTTTGGCATAAATTTATGTTTAATATATGCACTTCTTAAAATTTGCCCGTAAATAAGATATATAACATTACTGATGTTGAACAACAACCATTCATTACTTGTGTTTATTAAACTTATGAATTCACAAAATGATGTGAGTCTATACTAATAAGGTGATGTCTCCTCCTGTGGTTGTATGATTATAGAATGAAGTACATTCAAGGACTATATAAATGACTGGATGAAAAATTTCTTGTCCCTTTACAATTTCAGGTCAGATTCTTGACACAGAAATATTTTACCTCCACAGTATGAAGAACAAGAAAGAACATGAAGTTAACAAATTACACAATCTTATTACACAACGCAGGTAATGTATATGTCTTAGGTTGTATCCTATATAATTCTGAAATTGTAGTCTTGACTCCTGTTAATAGTGAGAATCCACAATATTGTAACAGTCTCTACTGTTTTTATTTGTTTGTTTGTTTTTATGTGACATTGTCACTGGGTTTAATGCCATTTTTAACCAGGCTTTCAGAAGGATTTTGATCACGCTTTCATGGAACTATTTCATCAAGTGATCCAGTGCGTGTTGTTGGGGTTTTGTGATTTTATCATTTTTGGTGGAATTATGGCCCTTTATTTATTTTGCCTGTGTGAGCTATTAAAATCAAACTTGTGCATGTCTAATGGTAGGAATGGGGTAAGCATCTGAAGAATGAAAGCCTGGTTTTGTGATAGTTCCTGTCATTTCTTGTTCAACAATTTTTCAGTAACATATGGTGGCTGATTCACCTTACCAGTTTACCTGGACTGTATTCTAACCAGTACTAACTTACCCTTCCAAATGGAGCTGGCAACTTCTCCATATTCAGAGGAAAATAATTACTTTCATGGAAGGGTATGACCTGCTGTGATTGATGTTTGAGCCTGAATCACTGGGTTACAAGTCCAGCATACTAACGTCTGGATCTTGGTCATGGCCTCAGACAACTGTGAAGTGGATTATATTTACATATGTCTGGATTTCTTGAAGCTTTCTAAGATGATGTACTTATTCTCATGGTTATCTGATTGATTGCATCATGTTTCATTACTATGTTTTCAGCTGTGAAGTGATTGCTATAGGTAATGGTGTTGCTTGCAGAGAGACAGAAATGGTTATTTCAGGGATTATAAAAAGATCAAAAACAAAATTACAGTACTGGTAAGTATAAACATTCAATATGTATGATTCTTTTCATTAAGTCTATTCAATGTGGTCTGTCTGATCGGCAAAGTAATTTGTTTACCAATCTATCTAAGGTTTGAATAGTTTTCATTTGTATTGTTACAGTATGGTTTGCTTTGTGTTAATATTAGGTGTGCTACAATGTAAATACATTGTTGCGGTGAACTACAAAAGTTTTTGTATACTAAGTAAAGTATGAGTTTGGCTTGTTGTTTATTACTGTAACAATTGTTGTTTAGTGTTTCTCTCTGTTTATTGTTTTTGTTTTCTTCCAGTATTGTTAATGAGAATGGAGCATCTATCTACAGTGTGTCTGAGGCTGCAAACAAAGAAATGCCAGATCTAGATCCAACATTACGTGGAGCAGGTATGAGATTACAACCACTTTTTTGTCTTTCCCAAGGATGACCTTTGTTTGCAGGTTTGACTGTACAACTAACTTTTTAAAGTTAAGAAAATTGTTATCTTGGCATGATTGTAGCTCTGAATGTACACAAACAGTTTATAAGCTTTAAAATCTTGATTTTTTGTATGTAATGGGCCTAGTTTTATATAGACACCTTAATGCTGATGTAATTCCTCAGCATATCTGTATAGTCAAGTTATTAATGAGTATAATTAAAGCTTTACAAGGTGATTTGTTTTACTGAGTTTAAGCACATAACTGCAGCCTGAAGGGTATTTTTTAAAACTTGAATGTAATGTTTATTTCATTGGTATGAAAATTATACAAAAATAAAATGTCAGTTATTTAATACATTATGTTATTCATGTTCAGTTTGTCTGCATTCCCAATCTTTTCTTTACAGGTATGTCAGAGTGAAAATCATCTCAATTATGGTTCATCTTCTGGGATATTTTATGCTTTAATTGTCAATTTGTTAATTACACTATGGTTTGAAGTGTTTGGGTTTAGTTTTGATTTTGTGATTCAGATGTTTGTATAAAATTTTGTGCTCAAATGCTGTTGTTTTTTTATTCAGTTTCTATTGGTAGACGACTACTGGATCCATTGTCTGAGTATGTGAAATTTGATCCTAAACATTTAGGTATTGGACAGTATCAAGTAAGTTGAAGTTTCATTGTATCATAATACATTTACAGTAAAATTAATAAACAAATAAGTCTGTGATACAAATTCGCCTCTTTATTTATTTCTGTGTATAGCTTTATTCATTCCGTCTTAGACATGCATTATCTGTATGGAGCAATAACATGCCACATTGTTGAAAGTTGATTTGTACTCTTATGAAACAAAGACAAGAACTATTTGTAAAACATGATGTACAATGTAAGTAGTTCCAGTGGACAGAAAGAGAATTTGACAAGAACATCTAAAGTAATGTTGACTCAGTACATCCACACTTGTATTTGTTTATTTGATGTTAAAATGGTCATTATTTTTATTCACATTTTTTTGTTAGGATTTATCTTGATAAATGTTTTTTTTAAGATGTCTACACTTTCTATTGTCTTTATGCTAATGTTTCCTTTCAATACTCAGTTACATTTTATTGAGTGACATCAAGTTTGACATGATCTTGAATGAAAAGGTGAATCCTATATTTACACACTTGGATGTAACACTATTTCATTGTTAATGCAAACATTTCATTGTATTATAAGCATGATATGCCACAAAATCAGCTGAAGTTGTCTCTGGACTCAGTGATTGAACAATGTGTGAGTTTTGTTGGAGTAGATATCAACACATGTAGTGAATGTCTTCTTAGGTAAATATTGCTCCTATTGATTGGTTCTGTTTTAAACACCTTGTGTATTAGCTGATTGCCAATTACTGCTTTTTTCTTTGACCATGAATTTATTTTTTACTGAAAGCATTGTATACTGAACATGATGTATTAAAACATACTGCCTTTTTTAGTCCTTGTACTCAAAGAGACTGCCATGTTCTTTGACAAGCTCACTGTTCTGAATCAGCTCTGTATAATTAGGATTATTTTGAGCTTATACTGGAGATAACCTCTTGGATTAATTTTATGTTTAACCAATATAATCAGATGGTGATGGCACATCATTGTTTGTTTATGTGTAAATTTATTTCTCTCAATTGTAATTTTGCTATGGTAATTAAAGATCTATTTTAAAGTGATTTTTTATAAATTGCATTATTTCATAGTTTCAGTAAATTGATATTTTTTATTTACAGCCATGTATCTGGATTATCAGCTGCCAAGGCGAAGAAAATTGTGGAATTCCGTGACAAGTTTGGACCATTTATATGTAGAGACCAATTGATGGCTGTGAAAGGTCTTGGAGCAAAAACATATGAACAGGCTGCTGGTTTTGTCAGAGTTCATTCTGAAGACAAAGATTTAAGGTTCTTTTTGTGATTTAATATTTTCACTTTGTTTTTCTAGTAAGTTGTATACTTTTTGTTGTGTAATAGGAGGCAGAAAATAAAGTTCCCGGTGCGGGCCTCGAACCTGCGACCTTCTGCTTTCAAGTCAGCTGCTCTACCAACTGAGCTAATCAAGCAGACAGGCATACAAACCACTATATACACATATATATACAACACTGTTTACAGTTGGTTCATCCAGTATTCCTTCACAAATTAAGACTACTGGGTAGTTTCTATTTTCAATTTGGCCGATGACTTATTAAAGGAAGTGGAAGAAGTTTGTGTTCAGGATGACCAGTGATATCATGTAGCTTTTATTGTTTTAGGTTAAAGAATGAAATGAAAGTTGAAGCTGAAAGTAGCAAAGGAAAGAAAGGAAAAACAAAGAAAGTTGCTGTATCAGAATATTTACCTGATCCTCTAGATATGACTTGGATCCATCCAGAATCATACGAGTCTGCGAATAAGTAAGCTGCTGTTTTTCTCCCTGGAATCATTTACAATAAATTGATTCATGTGACTGTTATTTTCTAAAGCTAAAGTTAGTGTAGGATTTTAGCCATCCTTTTCTGTTTTCATGTAAATCATGCAATAAGATGTTTTGATTGTGGCTTATCAGCTTGTATGATGTGTTGCTAGGAGCATATTATGTGTATACTTAATTACTTTTGTATATTAAGTCATGGAATGAAATATCTTTCCTACTGACCGCCCAGTTCATTTATTGAGAAAAAATTGAGTTTTTTTATATGAACAACATAATGAATACGTATAATAATTGAAGTCTGCACCATTAAAAACGTTATTTGTGAAAGTTTAGGTTAGTTTTGACCGTGATCACTCCCATCTCAAAATACTCACATTGAGCCCATACATTTTGTTGCTAGGATATAATCAGTTTCTGAAATGTTATTTTACTCTGGTCTAATGAAATAAATTTATGAATTAAGATGCTATTAGTATTTCAGTTTAAAACATAAAGCATGCATTTTACATTCTTGGTATCAGTAATTCAGCAGCATCAAATTCAATGGTCAGAATTCTGTGGACTTCAGTATTATCAAAGATATCAAGTACATTGTCAGTATGCTTTTTTGGACTATTGCCATTTCAATTGAACATTTTATATTTATACAAACTTAATGCTGTAAGAAGATGTTTTATTACATGTATTTTATGTTGAATATTCTGTTTTATGTCAGGTTTATGCAGATCATTGGTGTGTCTGTTACTGGCCTTGGAAGTCATGATTTTATCAATAAAGTGAAAAGATATTTGTCTTGTAACAGTGAGTTCTGTTCACATTCTGATTCTACTACCCTGATGTTTACCTTAATTAATTATTAGAAAAGATTTTAGGATTCTAAGTACATCATCAAATTCAAGTTTTAAATTTAATAAAGCCAAAATAAAAATGAGTTTATGGTCATTCGATCAACTCCACTTTTTGGCACTGTCCCTAAAATTACTCATGTCAAAATCCAAAGTATGAAAATATTTGTGGATGAATAGCTCCTCGCATTTTCACAAAGGTTTGTTTGCCAAAAAAATAGAAAAGTTTTTAGAGTAACTACCTTATTTATTTTTGGTCAGGAAGCCCTAAACATGGCCATTTTTTTTTCAAGCTATTAGGTAGACAATCAGTAAATCACATAAATTCGTTATTGAACCTTTCACATGTTTTTATTTATATTTTGATTTTGTTGCAGGTGTGAGTATAATCTCTAAACAACTTGATGTTGGAGAACCCACTGTTAAACTAATTGCTGATGCTTTAATCAAACCTTTATCTTACGATCTCAGAGATGGTGAGTCAGTTCCCATGATTGCCAGGCTTTAAGATCAGTTTCCATTCTCTATGTAGCATATTTTGTTTCCTGTTATAATTGTGGTATGTTCACGAAATCCTTCATTTTGCATTCCATATTCAACATAAAAGATAATATAAGCAAAAAGTGTCGGAATGGAAGTCAAATTGGAGCATACAGTAGGGTGCCATTTTTAAGAAAATTGATATTGATATGAGGATATTCAAGTATGGTTCCAAAATGTTGAGATTTTAATATAATGACAATGAATTCTAAATCATAATTTTTGTTAAAAAATTGAATTAAAAAAAGCTTCATCAAAATGTTTTGCTTTAAAAGTTGATAATCTACTTGTACATGTACTGTAGTGGACTCATAATTTGATGGCATACATTTTAAATAATTCTTTTTCTCCTCATTTACTCTTTCAACTTTGCTCTTTCAAACAAAGAATAATGAAATGTTTTTGACTTATTTCAGAATTTGACAAACCATTATTTAAAAGTGGAGTTAAATCATTGAGTGACCTCAAGGTAGGAGAGAGAGTAACTGGCAAAGTGAGAAATGTCACCAACTTTGGTGCCTTTATTGACATTGGTGTAGAAAAGGATGCATTACTTCACATTTCTAAAATGTTACTCAATGGGAAGAGATACTTGTTGAAGCTTGGGGAGAAAATTGAAGCCAGCATTCTTGATTTTGACTTAAAGAGACAAAAAATATCACTAAGCCTTATTAAAGTTTTGTAAAATGTTTCCATACCACCTGTTAATGTGTTCATTCATTAATTAGCATTCTGATAATGGATGGAATGTTGTTGCTGTTTTCAGTTTTGTTAATGTTATTTAATTGTTATATGTTACAAATCTTAATTTTCTTCTTAGTTACAATGCGTAAATGATATTGAAGCCCTCTCAGCTTGTTTCATGGAACATTGATTTCCTGTTTTAAATGATAATCTAGATTGTTAATTACTTATGAGAATTTTTGTCAAATAATAAGGTACCATACGTACTGAATTACAGTGTGTCTATTACTGAGTTACAGTGTGACTTTTACTATATCACGGTGCGTATTGATTTTATGTCTACTGGCAAGTTGATGTCTAATTTAATACTTTGTGTATATCAACTTGCAACAATTCATGTACACACGTTTGTGAATTAAGGTTCTTGTATTTGTTTATTGTTGGAGACTATTACAAAATAAATCATGTGACAAGTTTGATTGTACTTCATTGTTGTCATCATGGCTAAATTAAATACAATTGAACAAACCCTCAATTAATACATGGAGCCATGGATTCATTACTTACTGTTAATGTTCAGTAATCTTGTTGAAGGCAGGCTGTTATTGTACATATTTTATATATTATAAAGATCCTGTTAGTTATGAAAAATTCATTTACTGTGGTAATTATAAACTACAATAAAACCTCTCTCAGCAACCTCCTCATTTTAATGACAAAGTTGATGTCTGAAATGGTCCTAAGGTTTTGTATGATGATAAAATTTGGTTGAAAATATTGCTGAGGCTTTTGAACACATCCTATCTGGTGTTAGACCAATTTATCAGTGAACATCTATTAATCAGTTGAGCATTTATAGTCCATACAACGCATAGTTGTCTTAAGAAAACAGTTGAGCATTCAAAGACCTCGCAACATCAAGTAAGCAGTTAAGCATTTACTGTCCATGTGATACCTTGTAAACAGTTGAGCATTTATTGTCCATGTGACACACTGTAAACATTTGAGTATTCATTGCCCATGTAACACTCAGTAAACAGTTCAGCATTCATTGGCCATCACTTGAAAGCACTGAGACAGTCAGTTTTGTTTTATATAAGTGTATTTCATTGTAGCTAACAGCTGTATTATGTACAATGCTGAGAAAAACATTGTACTGTATCGTCCTCTT
Source organism: Lutraria rhynchaena (assembly GCA_008271625.1). NCBI lineage: Eukaryota > Metazoa > Mollusca > Bivalvia > Venerida > Mactridae > Lutraria > Lutraria rhynchaena. Next base: position 5,274,081 of record VIBL01000010.1, read on the forward strand.
CTATCCAGCTCAACATGAATGAAGATAGTACATTAACTTTCTTATTTTCTTATCTTTGCCATTTCATCTGCCTTTATGGTTCAAAATTTAGCTTTTTCATTTGCACCATGATGAACAGTTTTTGTAATGAGCAGATTAAACTATGCTGTGAAAACAGCTTTAACATTTTTCCTGAAGATTAAGTTTTAGAAACTCCCTTCATACATGTACAAGATTCCATACAGACAAGCATTCTATGCCTCATTTGTACAATCCTTCAATTATGAAAACACTCCGTGCAACTGTACACTAGAAGTTGGGGTAAGTTTCCTAAATATTGGTTTGTTGAGGATTGGGTTTTTATGAACATTAATAATGTATTTGTTTGTTTGGCAATGTTGATGTACATAATCTATGTTACAGAACTGTTGTCACGGAGACATGAAAATAAAATACACGAGTTGGACAGATGGGAAGGAGTCAATGTTTATATGAACTTCTTCATGTACTATGTCTCATTGAGAAAAACAGAAACAATTAATATGCACAAAGGTGGAAATAATTAAAAAAGCTATCAACTATCAAAACAAACACAATCTACAGTTTTTAATTTATTAAATCTATTGTAAAACATTCTATATTAATTAAATATTAAAATACAAGTTGTTAAAAAAGATATATAAGAGGCACAAATAGCAAATATTGTAAAAAGGTGTATATATCAATTAGGTCAAAATACATTATCACAGAAATGCAAATGAATTATATTAAATCAGACATAAATAGCATAAACATAGGAGGGATTCTAGAGTTGATGGAAGGGGACATGACAAGTTATTTCCAGGTTACGAAATTTACAGATGATGATGAGTTTTAAGTATATAAGACAGCAGTTTGATTGTTTTGGCATGTACCAAACATATTCAGGGTGTGTCTAGATTTATTTTTATGTGGCATGAATCAATATTGATATTTTTCATATATTTTACAATCAAATGTAATGGTGCAAGCTTATGATTGTGCTCACATCAAAAGATGGAAGCTCGACTCCAATGCGACCCCAACTCTGGTGTCTATGAAAAATATTTTAGAAATTAAGCATGTATGTAAGCAAATGTAACAAAATGAAAAAGAATTTATCAACATATAAACAAGCAATTATCCTGAATACTATTTTCATGACATTATCCATTATTTAAATAAATAAATCAACTTTTTCACACAAGAAATTGTGAATAAATGGCGAATTGAATATCTAGCAGAATTGTTGAAAATTCCTTGCTTGATTCCTTACACTACTGAAATGGTTCATGATGCTATAATTCACAGGTTAGAGTCAACATTTTGTCCATTCTCCATTTCCTGCCTTTTTTTTTCAAGAGCTTCCCTTATTGATGTTACCTGAAATAAATATATGCATATAGTACTTTGACGAACTTTTAAAGTACAACAACATGAAGAAGCAGACATAGAATATCATCAAAACATACACAAATGTTTTATGAAATTCTGAAGAACAGTATAAACCGGAAGTTTAATGAAACTGTTAAAAAAAACATAAACAAGCAGCCATGTCAGCTCAACCATGTCAAACTGAATATACAAAAATAATACTTGATTTGATAACTGTATATACATAACTAATACTAGATGTGATAACAGAGTATACATAATTTATACTAGATGTGATAACAGGATATACATAATTTATACTAGATGTGATAACTGTAGATACATAAGTTATATTGTGGTGATAACTGTGCATACATAATTTATATTAGGGGTAATAACATAATATACATAATTTATACTAGATGTGATAACTGTAGATACATAAGTTATATTGGGGTAATAACTGTGAATACATAATTTATATTAGGGGTGATAACATAATATACATAATTTATACTAGATGTGATAACAGAATATACATAATTTATACTAGATGTGATAACAGAATATACATAATTTATACTAGATGTGATAACAGAGTATACATAATTTATACTAGATGTGATTACAGAATAAACATAATTTATACTAGATGTGATAACAGAATAAACATAATTTATACTAGATGTGATAACAGAATATACATAATTTATACTAGATGTGATTACAGAATAAACATAATTTATACTAGATGTGATTACAGAATAAACATAATTTATACTAGATGTGATAACTGTATGTACATAATTTATACTAGATGTGATTACAGAATATACATAATTTATACTAGATGTGATTACAAAATACACATAATTTATACTAGATGTGATAATTGTATATACATAATTTATACTAGATGTGATAACTGTATATACATAATTTATATTAGGGGTGATAACAGAATATACATAATTTATACTAGATGTGATAACTGTACATACATAATTTATGTTAGGGGTGATAACAAATAAAAAAGTAAATTACGCCATTTCTGACGGCCTCATCTGTGAAATTCTCTTCTAACAATGAGCACCACTCTGAGCAGACGTCAAATTCCCCTGCCAAGAGGGCTGTCTCAGCAGTAAACATCATTAATGGTGGATTATCATTTTGGCCATCAACCACCTTCAGTACATGGAGAAGACTATTCTTGTGATCTCCAAGATGTCTGTAACATTTGGCCATGCTTAAATGGAGTTCCTGTAATGTGTTCATGTTGAAACATAAATAGAAATGCTAAAAGAGAAAAATAACAAGAGCATTACCTATTTGCTAGAATCAATTAGACAGATTACATCATGTGCACAGTAGCTCTTTGTTATTTTTTCAAATTTAACAATTTAATATCAAACTTAAAACAAGAGGCCCATGATGGCCCATAATATCAATAATCAGAAAAAACCTGATGAACTGACAACTTAGTAAACAAACAGCCCTACTTTCGACATAGCAGCATAATTTGACCAATCTTAGCAGAGAACAAGTAGACAATACTATACACTACATATCTCAGCTGTAGGCCATGCACATTTTACCAAAAAGAAATCTTAAAGGTTTCACCATGTAAGTCTATGCATAAGAAGAGACACTCGAGGCAGGACCAAGTTTAACACCAATGGCATAATTTTAACATTATCAGTAGAGAACCACAAGACAATGCACCACACAAAACATCTGATTTTTTGAAGGGTTTCCCTATGTAATCTATGTAACACCCTATATAATTTATGTCAAACAAGTGACCCATGGGGCAGAGTCAATTTTAACCCCAGGGGCAAAATTTGAACAGTATCAAAAGACCAAAAGACAATGGTATGTACTTAGTATCTAAGCTCTAAGCCATACACTTTAGGTTTTTGTAGGTTTTCCCAAATAAGTCTGTAAAACAAGTGACACCTGGGGCAGGGTCAATATTGATCCCCAGGTATAATTTTGAACAATCTCAGTGGGGTGGGGGAGCAAAAATATATATTTAAAGGTTTTCGCTGTGTACTCTAAAAACATGTGATCCCAAAGACAAATTTTTACTCCAAGGGCATCATTTGTACAATCAGTGACCTTGACCTTTGCACTGGTTCTTAAATTCTCATTATTGCAAATATTTTCTCGGTTCAGTTACTGATGCCAAAATTATGAGCAAGGCATGATTTTGCCAACATCCTCAAATATATGTAGACATGGGTAGCATTTCATGTGTCCCTCAGTATTTTTAACAGTGGAGCATAACAAAACTAACATCTCAAAGCAGGCAGAATAGGAATAACATTATTGTGATGTGCTATGATATTATACAATGTTATGTTATATGATAAACCATATTCTCCAATATGTGTACATTCAGATAACTAGCTGCTATCAGATCCATTATAAAATTACTGTGTCTAATTCAGAGAGGAGGAAGGATACTCCTAATCAGTACTTGCTGTCACCATCATTCTGACACCTATTTTTACTGTAAACGTAAGTTATTCGGATATTTGCCTCCCATACATGCAGCAAAACATGATGACCTTAGATCACAACAGGCTGTCAACATATGTTTGAATGGATTGCTAAAGAATACCTGCGGGTGTTTCATCAGTAGTTTTAATTACAAATGATAAGCCAAAAGATAACCAATATAAATTATTTAAAAATAGTATTACCAAGCAGTCTGGGTACTTGAGTAGACCATCCTGTAATATTCTATGCCGACATTGTAAGTTAATTTCACCATTTTTGTCTGTACACCAATGTTCACTCACTAGATTGTATATGTCAGATTGTGCACCAGTAATTTCTGCATGAACATTCAGAATTTTTGAAATCTCATCCAAGTTGTTGTCAGGTACAAAATGTTCTATAATCATCTGTTTAATCAGATTTGGGCTGTCTGGATGCCTAGATAATGGTAAAAAGACCCTTTTTTCATCATTTAGAAATAAGTCTTTAGAAGTATCAGAGCCTGCATATCATCAATGAGCAATATTCATACAGACCAACTATACCCATGTACACAGAATGAAGAAATAAAACTTGTAAAGTTTGATATTGAACATTTAGTCGACAACAGACAAAGTCTATGGTTGTAAGCAAAGGATAAAAAAATAAATGGGTTTTATCTTGTCTATGAAAAAGATATACTCAAATTAGCTAACAGTATTCAAAAGAATTAAATAAATGCATTAGAATCACATCAAACTACCTTTCCACCATGTACTGAATAGTAAACTTCTCAGGTAACTTGTCTCTGTATTCAGATGGGAGCTTCCCACAGGCAATATCTAACAAGATATAAGGAACAAAATCCTCACATTCTGAATGAACAGAATCAACCAAAGTTGATGCCAGGAAGTATGCCTTCTCAAACTGACCTTCTCTAAGGTAATATCTCGCCATGGAAATATACATGTGATAAGCACAATGGTCCACACTTTTGTCCTTCACTCTCCAATTTACTGGAAAAGTCCAGATTTGATATTACCATGAAGTTTGTAGACTCTAACAGCACAAATCTATTATGACTAAACACTTAAAATAATTGGTAAATATAACAATACTTGTATTTTCGTATGTTTTATTGCCTAAATCTCAGGCAAACATTATTTCAACAAAAACTGAATACCAGAAAAAATCCAAACATTAAGAAAGATTATAAACAAATGACTGACACTGTGCGAGTTTCTGGCCCTTGAAGATACTTTTTTAAATATTAAATTAATCCAGTCATTTATCAATGAAAAGATGATATTTTAGTGATTAAATGAAAACTCCTGGAAGTCCCAAAACCTCTTGTACAACTTAAGCAAACAGTCAATTCAATACAATTTCTTTATTTTGATATATAAAACCATTTACCCATATAAAAACAAAGTGCAGGACAAAATACAGTAAAACTTCGTTATCTTGAGGAGTCATCGGAACAGACGAAATGCTCGAGATAAGTACTTTAGTTAAAGTTATTTTCTAAGTACTTTATCCACGATTTTTTTGTGTTCTCAATTGTACAATGTCATGTCTGAATATCATGTCACTGACATGCGGTGAAATGTCATAGTGACACATCGTGAAAGATACATGTGTTATGTACGTCTCTTTGGACTGAATGTCTCATATCCTTTCTTAATAGTTTCAGCATTTTTCAACCATGTTGACAATGTACTGCTGTTTACGTTTAAATCTCTTGCGACCTCTGCCTTGGATTTTATTCCCTTTTCAACTTCAATACTGGCAGCATACACATTTTCTTGGATCATTTTTGGGTCCAGTTTCTGTTTAACAGAAGTTTTGGGACTTGTGAGAGACAAGGCAATTTGACAACGCAGAGAAGTTGATGTTTGACAATTTAGAGAAGTTGGAGTTTGACAATTTAGAGTTTAGATTTTTAGTTATCCTCTCATGTAAATGAGCCCTTCACTGGATTACTCGGATTATGTGATATTTTTCTGTGTACGCATAGCAGTAAGTGGTATGCATGAAGCATGCTAATAAAAGATTTGTCTCTGTTTTTATTAGTATCTGCTTCTCAAACTTGTCATTAAGTTCTCATAATTAAGGTCCCGTGATTAAATTCTCAATAATATATACTTTTATAACATTAGTCTTTGATCTTAAAAATTTTACTACAAACTCACAACAAACAAATACATGTTCATGTTTCATAGTCATTTTATGTCACAACATGTGAAATACAAAGTACCCGATTAAAATTCGTTCTTTTAATGTGTAGCTTTAATGACGTGTGAAGAACAAAGTACTTGATTAAGATTTGCTCTTTTGTTGCGTAACTTTAACGATGTGTAGAAAACACGGCGATCGCCGGCGCGCAGGTGCGAACGATATCCAAAATGACACCCCTCGAGGTAATCGAGGTAATTAACGCTTAAAAATAAGTCAAAGGACATGATTTGTGCTCGAGATAACGAGATAACGATGCTCGTAATAAACATGGAAAGTTATACACAACTAAGAACAAAAAATGACGGGACTTCAAGATCTACTCGAGATAAGCCTAGATCTCGTGATATCGATGCTCGTAATAACGAAGTTTTACTGTATACACAAAGTGTGTGGTAAGGGTCAGAGACAATTAGCCACCATTTACAAGAAATATAACAATTTAAATTTAAATAGAAAATTTTTAAATAAATAAACATAGCAACACAAACAAGCATAAATACTGTCCACCAAAAGTTTGATGAAAGTTCAATAGTATTTTAAAAGTGCGACAGTGAAACATTAAAAGAATAAATGAAATTATTGTTTGATGGTGTACAGATTTCATCAATCAAACATTTCTATTTTCAATGACCACTAACACTTTATTTTCAATTTGTCCTTGTTTTGGAAAGAAAAAGTGTAACTTAAGACTTATATATGGTACTCTACTATCTGAAATATCTAACATAAAAGATAAGTAAGTCATAATGCTCCTTACTTACACAGAGTAAGGCACTGTTCGTCAGACTCTTTATATTTTCCCAAATAAATATACTGGATTAATATATTCTCCAAGATAGCAATGTACTCTAAATTATCCCATGTCTGCTCTAAATCCTAGAAATATATCAAAATGTATAGTTACTTGTTTCATAAGAATACACACTTTTGTGGAGATCAATATCTCCTGTATTTGATGACATTGCTTCAGTAAAATTGTTAGAAGAAACGAGTGCTTTGTCTGGGTATTAAACTGTGACCGCTCAGTCATTAATCCTGTGTTTTTTCTGACTGAGCTAACCCCAATATAACCTACAGAATGCACAAACATGATACTGCATGTTTTTTAAGTCTACTGCTTGTTTAATGGTGCATCAACAACTAGCGGTCATGCAGTCCGCAATTAAATAAAAGGTAAAAGAAACAATCTTAAGCCTACAATCACAAAAAAGCAACTGCAATAAGCACAACAGTACAAACCTCATATATTTCTTTGGCCTCAATGTAATAATTTAATGCAGACTCATAATTACACCGACTAAGTTCAAGTGTGCCAAGGTTTAAATAAGATTTTGCCACTGTACCATGCAGCTTACCAACCCCTTTCATCTTCACATACAGGGCTCTGAAAATGACAAAGCAAGATTTGAAAATAGACATTAGTCTCAAGTTTTATCATTCAGGACCCTAAAAAGTCAGTCAGGGCCCTAGAAAGTCAACACAAGTTCTAAGATTATGACATTATCATTTGTACATCAAGCAGAATTAGGAAGTCTCCAGTATTGTTCTCACCTCTTGTATATTCGTTCAGCTTCGTCTAAGTTACCGAGCTTCCTTAGACACAAACCTTTGTTTGTTAGGATTTCCCCTATCACAGGTGGATCTTCACTAACATGTATTTTTTCATTTGCCTGGCAAAATAACAGAAACTGATATGAAAACAGAAATTTGTCTCAATCTTTGGTGTTCTGTTGAGCATTTGTTTATTTTTTACCTCCCTCTCACAAAAAGTTTACTAAAAGTTACAGATTTATAATGAATTTCTATATACAGTTGACCCTCTTTATGGCGTTAACACGAATTTTCCATTAGGGCGAAGTATTTTTTAAGTCCCGATTTTTTCCTGTTAAAAGTATATAAAATTCTGTCGCTTAAGATGGATTATGCTCTTGAAATTTTTCTTTATGTCGAACTAATTTTGATGTCCGAATGAACAATTTCGCACATAATTTCCAGTTTTATTATGAAGTCAGACAATATTATGCACTTGCCCCCAATGTTTTTTGCACCTCGCTGAGCGTACAACGAGTTTGATTTAATTTTTAGTCAATAACAATAGGAAGAAAATTATTGTTTACTCTTAAATGCAAATATATCATCATATGCAACTTAATAGCAAACTAAACATTGGATTTGTAAAACAAGTCAAGATGAAAGATATTTGTAGTTTAGTATATTTTTATAAAAATCATCATACATGAAGTAAATATCATTTATTTATTTATTTACTTGTAAAAAAAAATAAAATATCACAAAAAAGTAATTCTTACAACACATACACCAATTATCATGAACTAGTGATTTTAACAATGGTCAAAATATCTAATACAATACGGGTATTCGTCTGACGTTTATGTCAAATTTTTGTTAAGACGAAGTATTTTTTCGGGCCCGAAAAAACGACATAACGAGAGTTGACTGTATATTATATAGAAATATATATATAAAGTAGTTTTAAAAGGGGATAATTTAACAAAGGGTTTAAGTTTAAATAAAGAGTGGCTATTAATGTTAGGAACATAGTAACTGTACAAATTAAAGGGGAAAATTTTTTAACAAACACTGTCAATAATTCATCATGACAGCCAAGACACTAAGTAAAGAGTTACAATATATAATAAAATTACAGAAATGAACATGTAAAGCTGTTTTGAAGATGCAAAGCATAGCTTTATCAATGTCTGCAATCAACTTAATGTATTGTCATGGACAAATTAGATATGTTAATCAAATCTTACCTCAATAGACTTATCAAAGTACTTTAATGCTTTCTCAAGTTCATTTAAGTGCCAAAAGCTCAATCCAAGATTGTTCCAAGATAGAGCTAAATGGGACAAGGCATCTGCACATTGTGAATCTTCAATGCACTGAATAGCTTTTAATGTGATCTCTACTACCTGAAAGCAAGGCAAACATACAGCAAATGAAAGGAAGTGGCCAAAGTACCCTATGAATAAAGGCCATTCTTTGAAAAATCATCACTGATTATTTAGAACCAACTGCCCTCAAAATAAAAGCCAAACCTGTCAATAAAGACCACATTTAGTCTTTCCAAAGGGTGGCTTTTGTTCACAGGTCTGACTGTAGTCACAACACTAATAATGGTCCTTGCAATCTAAGTTTGATGCAAATACACCAAAAGCAATTTTAACCAATACTGCAAGCTGCATATAATATGAGATACAATCATATTTGAAATTGAAACAGATGAAGGGTATGAACAATATGAATAATGGTTTGAAATGTAATATCTCTAAACACTCAGACTGACAGGAAACGTCCAGCTCCTTTTGAATGAATGGGCAACATAAATAAAGTTACCTTCTCATATTCATGCAAAGTCATATAAGCAACTCCAATACCATGGTAACTGCTTGACATCTCGGAAAGACATATCATCGATGATCCTCCTGAATCAAGTTGTCTTCAGAAGACAAAAACAACAATATCACTGAACAAAAATGCATTTGTTATAGACAATATTCATTTTATTGACAATTAAAATGTTCACTGCCACAAGAGCTTGGTGGTAAAATGTCCACTCTGGACAGAGGAGATTGTCAGTTTGATCAATGTCTATAATAACAACAAATACGTGCAAAATGAAGCAAGTAATTTTATTACATGTATATGGTTTACAAAAAAGGGGTATCTTCAGTCAGAGAATACATTATTAAACTCATTGTTTGAAAAAATAAAACATATCATATTATAGCAATAATTTATTGTTTGTAGGTCTTTATGGAAAATGCTAAAAATAGACGACTGTAATATATATATAATTGGCATGATACCCAATTTAAAGAGTACTCAATCTTTGTTAAGATTTATCTATGACATGACCCAAAGAGTTTTCCATCTCATGCTCATTGCTGAAAATGAAAGTGTTGTCAACTTAAAGATAAAATAATACAGTCAAACCTGTGTCTGCAGCCACCTCCAAATACTGGCCACCGTGCAAATAAAGGCTATTCTTTGAAAAAGACATTTATTATTTAAAACAAACTGACCCCTGAAAAAAAAGCCATCTGCCAATAAAGGCCACATTTTGTCTTTCCCAAGGTTGGTCTTTGTTCACAGGTTTGACTGTATTCTAAACTGTATTCTAACCCAATAAATTATGTGTATCAAAGCGTAATGTTTCACGTTCCATAAAGAAAGAAAGCTCACTAACCTCTGATAGTAATCAATAATTTCCTCATGTAACTTTATACCCTGTTCAGCAGAATGATGTGACTCAGTGTAGATACATGCTAAGTTGTATTTGTATTTATATATCAGTTGTTCACAGTGCTGTTTGTTTTGGACAATTTCATTTTTAAATGCATCATCCTGAAATTAAAATGAAAAATCTTATCCAAGTTAACAATGTCAAAGCCTGACACACATTGTCAGTAAAAGCCACAGATTTATAACTAATTTATCTACAGTTATTATAATTAAGGAATATTCACAGTCAATATCACCAAAGTCTTGACATTGAAGTATGCATAATACATATACATTACATACATACATACATACATACATACATACATACATACATACACATACATATACATACATACATACATACATACATACATACATACATACATACATACATACATACATACATACATACATACATACATACATACATACATACATACATACATACATACATACATACATACATACATACATACATACATACATACATACATCGTGCATGCGCATGCACACACAACGATGACTGGATTATGACTGAACTATGTATATTATTTGAACTGTACTCACAGATATTGCCATTGCCCGTTGCACAACTTCAATCTCCTCGTCCCTGTAACCTGATGTATCCAAAAATCTATATATACAATCAATGAAGACCAACAGCTGCAACAGACAGTTTTTAAAATACATGTATATGTTGTGAGGATAATAACTTACCTTTTTATGAATAAATAAATAGTTATAGAATAATTGCAAACATTCTAATAGAAGTTATTAAAACAAATAGATAACTTTCACTTTGTTTAACAAAACTATGATAAAGTAAAAAAATAATTTTCAAATAAAATAAAGAAAGTAATCATGACAAAACAACAAGGAGTAAACAAAATTTGATTTACGTTTGTCTACAGGTAAACAAAATTTGCTATAAGTTTGTCAAAGGGTAATCAAATTTTTTATACATTTATGTATGAGAGAACAAAATTTGTATTTGGTTGGTATAAATAAAAGTATAATCTAATTTATATAAACTTGCAGCCATTGTAAGGTAAAATATGAATAAGAAATAATTACTTGAAAACCAGGAGGTTCCTCAGTTTTTAGCAAATTATTCTTCTCCAAGTGAATGTATAAGTCAGCTACACAGTTATCCATTGATGCCATCAATTTATCCCTGATTGCAGAACCAGAAAGGCGTGTATGATGCCATAATTCTACAAGCTGATAGGGATAATTTCTGTAACAGTAACAAAATATAGTTACTCTAACTCAGACCATTAATAAGGTACAATCACAAGTTCTAAATATGGTTTTACCAACTCAGATCAATAATCAGGCACAATCACACGTTCTAAAACACATTGAAAGACAGAGGAGAAAAGCATACGATAAAACATACTTAACACTTGCACAAATGGTAATCACTGTGCCACAGGGGTAAAAATTTAATGACTTTGCATTGCAATTAAGAAACAAATAAAAAAATACATTTCATTGTCATTGACTGGTAAGCAACCTATTAATGCACAAAATAGGACAGCTTTAAAGAAATTAACTTTTGATGTCTAATTCAGAAAACCAGAATGCATGTGCCTGTACTTGTTTATGATATAGGTGTAATGGATTTTATCATGTTTTATAGAAGATTTGTTAGCATTTTGTACAACATTTTAATCAAATCCAAGAACTTCATAAACAATTACTAAATCAGTCACTTCTTCACAGAATTTTTTTACATATTAAAAATTTGAACTGATATTATTTTATGCTAAATCTAAATTGACATAGTTTTTAACTGTAACTGACAATGTTGGTACTTGTACAATGAATTGTACAATTTAAGCAATGAAGTACTCACTTTTGCAAATGCGTAAATACAAAGAAATTTGAGAGACATGTTGCCAGTTTCTCTGTGTCGTCAAGTTTCAGATAAAGGGGAGGTAACTCATAGGCTGGCCGGCACATTGTTTGACTCTCTTCAGACAAGTAACTAACCTAAAAAAAAAATACCAAGAAAGAAAAACACTTCGTAGAAAACATAACATAATAGTAAAAAATACCAAAATGATTTAATCCAAATAAAATTTTTAGTTAAGTAATAAGATGAAAGCTCCAAAAATAAAATTTTAGCCAAAATCTTTCCATTTACAAACTGAAGTTCAAAGTAACTATTTTAAGGTTCCATTGACAAAAGTTTCAAAATTATCAACATTAGTAACAAATATATGAGTGAAATTTTCCATTACCAGATCAAAGTCTTTTAAGCTAGCTTCATAATACTCCACCAATGTGTTGATATAATGATTTCTAAAGAAAATTCAAAACATATTACAGCATGTACACACGCATATAGAGAATGAATATCTAATAAAAGAGGTCTCAGACCAACAATAATAAAACTTGAGTTTGGTCTCTTAGTTCATAGAAATTAATGGCCAAACTTATTTCAGACCAACAAAACCAACACTTGGATATTTGTGCTGTATGAGTGCCCACAAATAATAATTTGTTGTAGTAAATTATTAATCACTTTTGCAAGTGTCACACATGAGCTAATGTAGTTAATCAGTTAAACCTTTTGTCTTGATCCAGTAAATATCTCTGTTCCACAGCTTGCCTAAGCTCACTGAATCCATATCTATACAGAATTAGAAAAAAAATAGAATAGTTCATTTCAGTGTTTGTGTTGTGTTTCATGTCATCAGGCATTTAACAACTCATCTATGATAAATATGAACCATAGATAGAAGACAAATGTCCTAGGTTGTAATATCTTTCATGAATTACAGTGAATTATAAACTGGTGCTAGCCCTAATTTTCAATACCCAAGGCCTCTAGGTCAGCACATTGACTAGTCCAGCTTACTGGGCTGAATATATAGGCCAACACATTTCAACACTACATATCCTTCACTTCATCAACCATGGCATTTTAAAGAAAATGTTGGCTATTGGAAAAGTACAGTAAAACTGCAAATAGCTACAATCTCATTTTATGACCATTTTTTGGCCCTGAAGCAGGATAGAAATGAGTCAGAAGCTGGAAAAGTCAACCAGCTATTTGAGCATTCTTGTCGGTTACTTTTTCTCCACAAAGAACTTTGATGTTATAAGGAAAAGAACACAGTGAATACAACTGACTAATAAAAATACATGAATTTACTCTTACTGTATTCTTCCTGATTGATTTATCACTAGATTCTCAATGGCGAAGTATAGTGGTGACCAAATATGATCTGGTATGGAGAAAAATTCTTTCATTTCTACTTCAGAGATACCTTGACTAGAAAGATAGACACAAGACATCACCTGAAATAATGTCAACAGGTCAAAATATGTCACAATAAAAGTTTGTGATGTATGAGAGACAAAGATGAGTAAAACCTCATATAATGACCACTTCTATAAAAAGACCTAACCATTATAATGTCAATATTGATCAATTCCTTACATGTGTTCAATTTATTACTAATTAGATAACAGAAATAATGAGCATATTCAATAACTATACTTGTTCTACAAGATTTCCTGCGTAGTCTGCCACATTGTAATCTTCCTCTAACCTTATCAACACCTGGAGGAATAATGCCACGATACTGTAATTAGAAAAATGAATGAATTGATCATAAAAATGTCAGCAATATCAAAAAGAAAATTAAGTAAATGTTAAATTTTAGGATCAGCCAAAAATTTGCAACTATGTAACATATGTACATGAATTACCTTTCAGATGAAATTAATGATGAAATTTTCTTGTCAAGCAGTCTGAAATAACCAAATGCTACAAGTTCCTGAAATATGAAACATAATACAATGAATAGAAATGGATTGTGTACATTACATTTGGCCAACATTAGTTCAAGATAGCAGATTCAATGCTTCACACTTAAGAATGTTAACAATATATCCTGTGCAGCGCTGTCGGGGAACTCCCCATAAGTATACATGTGTATATGTTTAATAAAAATGCCAGTTTGGCATTTACAATAAGCTTGATTTAATATCAGTTTTCACCAGTATTTCAGACACATGAAAACTGATTATATGTGTTTAGTAATGTTAGCTTCAAAACACCATTCCATCAAAGATTCATAAAGGATAAAGTTATAAATTCAACATATAAAAAGTATTATGGGTAAATCAACTCACAGATAATGCGATTCTCAAAAACAATGGATTTCTGGTCATCGAAGCATTCACAATACAATCTAATTGCTCTTTAGATAACTCCTTACCACTTTTCTGTAGTACTTTCTAAGGGAAAAAAATAAATTATTTCAGGATTCAATATACATGTTTTTTTTATAAAACCAAGATGATACCAAGAAATGTCATATGGAACACAATACGAGTATTTAATATTAATATGAAGATAATATGTCTAGAACTTTTTAAAGTTATCATCATCATTTTTAGACTTAAATGTGATTCTATACAATTGTTATGACACAGAGTTCATAATTCATATGGAAGTGTTGAAATGTTTATTCATCTAATTGAAAGCATAATCACGTGATGCAATAGTGTAACATCACCTACCACACAGAGATCTCTTTTATATTCATGAGTGAGTGCCTCTAACACAATTGTTGAATAGTTTCTTGATTTCAATTCATCAATATTTTCCGAGTCAGTAAACTTTGTAGCAACCACAACAAAACAGGATGGTGGAAAGTTGGCAGGTAGCCAAAATAAAACCTGCAACAAAACAGGTGTACAAAAAATGTATTTTTACACAAGAATCAAAACTCTAGGATTTATTAGTTATAAACCAAAATGTGTTGGTAATAGGGGCTAGCATGTTGAAGGGATAATGAATAATGGTGTAATAAGGCCTAAAATGGCCAACACACATAAAAAAAACATTTATCTTTGATGAGATTTTGGTACTTAATACACCATTATACAGATGCTAGCCTCTTATGATATTGTTAAGTATTATAAGTTCAATGGAGAAATGAGAGGACGGAAATCACTACTAAATACTACATTTACACTGTTTATAATGTAAGTGCACAAAGGTCATATTCAAGTCATGTATCATACAGTTTTGTTAATATGGTACAAAAATATACCAATATTGCATAGGACCAGAGATCACAGATGAAAAAAAAAATAGTTTTATTAACCTTCTTGATTTTGCTGACTATCATCAGTTTTTCTAATCCATCAAACACTAAAACTGGAGTTTTACCATATGCAATAAGTCTGCCAATTACTGTAAGTAATTCATTGATCACATGCATTGTCTTTTCACTGTCGTCATCAGGTAATTTCTGCCAAGTCTTCTCCTTAGGTTCACCATCCACAAGTTTGGACACAGCAAAAGCAAACTCCTCCACACACCTCATCAACATCTCTGTTACATCTGGCAAGTGAAAAGAAAGTCTGTGAGTCAAGGATTGCATTTAGTACCAAATACATGCATTAATGCTTTATGAATATTTTCAAACACTTAAAACACAATGGTACCTCCAAGGAAAGCTTCATGTTTCTTCATCAATATTCTAAATTACTTATGTTTAAGGAATTTATAAAATAATTACCCAAGTAGGGTGGATGTTTTCCAATTCACTGACAAATATATAGGGAATACAGGCATCATACAAAATTTTGCATGTTCAAATCATCTTTTGCCAGACTGGACTGAATTATAGACATTTTATGTATAAACTGCAAGTGAAAGATACAAGTTTTATCAACATACCTGTGCTCCAGTCAGCAAAACCAATAAAATGATAGAAAACAACATAGTTATCATGTGTTTGTTTCAATAAGTTAATCCAGTTACTTATAAGTGCAGACTTCCCACATCCAGCTTCTCCTATCACCAAAACATGTCTGTCATTCTCTGAAATGTATATAAAAAATTGCTACCTTAGATAATGTCCAAATTAACAATTTCAAACATATTTTCCACAACTGAAAAAAACATTGAAATGATTTTAACTAGCTGAACATCTTTAATTTGATATATTATATATCAAATAACTCTGTCAGTAAACAATCCAGATATTGTACGACAAATTTGTACCTCTTTCTAACCCTATATTTTTATAATACAGTAATAATATGTACATTATTTCTAAACAGATAATTCCAAAAACAAGCCAATGTGGTAAATAAAACATTGTATGAAGAAATACCTGAAAGTAGTTTATTGTCTAATTGTTGTAAATATTTCTCCCCACCAACATATAAATCAGCTCTACTAGCAAGGAATGCATCGTGTTGTGAGGTCAGTTCAGCCCGTAGAGATAACTTCTCTGTACTGAGGGCAGCTAACAATGTGTCATTCAGGAATGTCATTATGGTATCATACATTTTCTTGGCAGCCTGAAAACAATATTTTTATTCGGCCATACAAAAACATGGATGCCTAAACTGTTGTGATAACAGAGTGACTTTAGGAAACTATTATAATTAAAACTATAAAATAAAAAAACAGTTAAATAGATTGGAGTCATTCAGAAATGTTAATTTTGTTGATATTCAGGAATATGAAGATGCAGTACTGCTGAATTAAACCTTAACTAAAGTATGTTTCCTCAGTCTGACTAATACCAGGATACACAATATAATTTACACATGATCATTAGTGATAAAGCAATGATAATACGGAACAGTAAAAACAAATAAAAAGCATGGTGACAGAATTTATTATTATCACAAGAAAATTCAATCACATTCTGTAAAAATTATATAAATCCTGCAAAAATATCATATAAATGTTGTAAAAATATCCCACATTTTAAACTTATTATAAACTGTAGCCAACATTACCTCAGCTGGTGTTTTATAAGCCATGTGAACTCCCAGACTCTGTAATATATCGACATGCAACACTTCTTTGATATTTTATAATGATATTACTGCATATATTTAGACAATTCTAAAGTAAAATTCAATGAAGGAAGACAATATAAGAAATGCATTAGATAATAATAATCTAGTAAAGTTTACAATGCTCAGGAACACCATAGCAATGAACACTTGAACTAATCTCAACAACTCAATTTTTCTTGAAATGTTTCAGTTTCATCACATCAAAAAAGTATCGTATAATCTGAAACAAATACAAAAAAAACAAATCACCTTATCTGCATGCTGTAAAACTCTCTCCTTCAAATTATCCATCAGTTGTGTTGAATGTTCACTCTCAGCAGAGTATTTGAAAACCTGCTTCTTGTCTCCTTTTTTCACTCCCTCTTCACGCATCATATCATCATAGGACTAAAAACATCACAAACACACCAATAAGTGACTGGTGCACATGTAATTGGTCGCTAAGATTTTTTCAATGAATAATGTGAAATCTGAAAATTTGTGTACTGAATAGTTACATTCTAGAAGAGTAGAGACAAGAAAATATATAGAAAGTTAATATTTGGTAATTGGGTTGATTACAGAAAATTATGATTAAAAAAACCATTGAGCTGTCTGCAGTATAACATTTATATCTACATCTCAAACGATAAAAGATTTACTTTGTCTCTGAAATATAATGTTGCAGGCAGCTGCCCGGGGTTATTTAGGAAGCCATGAAGAAATTCTAATTCGGTGACACTTTTATCCCTTACTTCATCCAACCAGGGATAGTTAGGCAATGCATTATCAAAGTTCTTCTGTAATGATGTATCATCAGCTCCGTGCCATCCATATCTCTGAAAGTACAGTTGACTACACTTAGTGACCATCTTAATATTATGACCACCTAAAAATATTGAATGCTAATTTTAAAACCCATCTTCAATACTTCCTACATTTTTTCAACTTAATGAGACTGTGTCAATATTAATATACTTTTTCAGGTCCAGAAGGTGATCTGTTAATCAATGTAGCAGTGTATGATATGAATTTTCATGCATTTATCAAACCCTTTGGATCTATAAACAATTTTGATACCCAAACCGGTATTGTCCATAATTCATGATATAGATTATAGACAAGATGTTCATGCAGTTCCTGCAAATGGATCATAGTTGGGATCTTTTCACTAGTAAACATTACAATAATGTCATTTTACTTCAAAGCGTTTATGAAATTCTGGTAACTGTACTCCAGCAGACATAAGTAAAGCTTAGAAATAGCCATGTACAACTGAAGGAGATTAAGAGCAGTGTTTTGAGAAAAGACTATTGTAGATGCTTGTTCCATGTGATCTAATCTTGGATAGTATGATGTGATGAGGAATGTGTGATTGTGGATTGGGCAGAGGTACCTGCAAGCTTGTAGAAAATGTTTGGGGAAAAGCTCTTGTAGTGGATGTTCATGTAATATGTACGTAAAAGTACAACAAATATATCTTATGAATTAAACAAACAACTATTGACCCATTCAGTGTTTTCTGTTTTAATTGTTTTACATAATCTCAATAACATTGAAAACCACATCATGTAAGTTATCAATTGGATGATGTACAAATTAATATGTAACTTTTAAGATGAAGTAGCCGATAACTAACATTGTAATTTGATGTGCTAAAAACATGTCAGTAGAAATTGGCAATAAGTATGTAAAATTGTTTGATGTGAAAAACGCATTGACTGACACACAAAACTAAAAACAAACATCACATTTTTGTGTGTCTTGCAATAAATTTATAAAATATATTTATAGAAACTTGATATTTTGTGCTGTATTATGAAACTTGAGTTCAGATGGAGTCAGGCCAAATTAAAACATGCATCACTGTCACAAACAGTGTTGTTGGACTAGGACTGAGCGAACTTTACTGCACAAATTTCAGCTAAGGATATATGTAAGATTCTATCTTCTGTATGAAAAAATGTCATCATTGGCACAGACATTGACACAAAATTTACATATACATGAAAACATGCCAATTTTGTTATAAACAAGTGAATCATTTGAATACATGTATTAAAATATTTCACCTGCCCAAAAAATCCAACAAACATGTCGGACCTGTCAATCTCACGTAAGCATATATTGATAACTTGAGACTTATCAGAGGATTCTGAGGTAATGCCCCAACGCATATCAACTGCTACAAATTGGAGACCAAATGAATTACACAGATGTTGGATTGATGGGAAATATCTTCTCGTTAATTCTTCTCTCTCTTCTTCCATACCTCCAAATGGGGAGGAGAAGAAGATCTTCACCACTTTCTTGTTTCGAAGCAGACTCATTTTGCATAAAATCAGTCTTTGCACACTAGTATTATGTTCGAAATATATACTGCATGGGACGTGACCAGTTTGCTGAGACAAGCTGGACTGGTTGTAACTTGAGTAAGGTTTCACAAGCCATTGTTTAATCTCATAGTGTCACTGTTCAATTGTAAAAAATGAGCTCGTACAACTCTCTTTTAAAATTCATTCACCGTGATGGTAATCATTTTCAAGTATTTGTTTACAAAAGGAGAGTAATGAAGGGAGACTACACGTAAAATATTATTCTGTTCGTACTCAAAATTATTCACATTAGCGAATATGGAGTTAGATCGTAATAAAACTGTTTCAGGAATGTGTGAAAGTTTTCAGTCGAAGGCAATGATTAAGAGCATTTTGTAGGGACGATTATTGATTATGAGACAGAGAGAATATCAACATTTGGAAATGTCTTACTCAGCAGCATGTGAACTTGCATAAAGTCTTAGTTGCATGTTAACTATTGTCTACACTAAATACTGAATTGCAGCATAGGCCTTTGTAAATGACTTCTCCAGCAGTACAGATAATACTTGAGACAAATTGAACAGCAAATCGATCGAGCAGCCCGAACATTGCTGCCTCAGCGTCTGGTGCAAGATGTAAACAAATTGTCACGTGACCACTGACATTGTGCAATGCGTCATGTTTACGTTTTCCATACGTCTGCAGCGGAACTACTTTTTTCTAAAAATAGAAATATCGTAATGCAAAGTACTAGGTCATAAGAGGCCCGACCACTGAGACATTACCATTGTGCCATAATGCTGAGAAATCCAAACATAATAATAACACGTATTATCAGCGGTTATTTTGTGGCTAAAATATCCCGCAGGTGTATAATAGTAACATTGCAAAATATGCTAGCATTTATGCTCATTATGGATCATTTTATTGATTATTGTTTATCTTAATCATTTACAATTTTGGCTCACTGATTAATTCAAAAGCAATTACCATATGGTTTTGCTGTTAAACTGAATTAATGTTAGATGTATCAAAGTTCTTGGCTATATATATTTTACTGGAATAATTTGAATTATCGAGCCAACTTAAAATAGCTTATGAATAACACTCAAATCAAATTTGTAGGTATGGTATTTATACACTCGGACCAACGCAACTAAAGGGCCGTCTTAGATAGAGTGAATAGTTTGAAACAAGGTACTTAAATTTATACTTCTGACATAACTTTGCTCATCGGCCCTACATTGTACATGTCCTGATTGACAATATATCAACATCAAATGTAAGATTTATTCATGATACATAATTTGGATAAAGCTAAAATTAAAGAAAAACAAAATGACAATTTTATGATTCTTTACATATACTTTTGAATTTGCTATCTTTACAGCTTATTTCAAAGTCTATGGCACTGATAAACTTTTTCCTGAGTGGCACTAGTCACAATTTTAGCTAGCTACACAAATTCTGATTTCTTATCGCGTCATCCTGGCAACTGTTAAATAGACCCACTCAATGGTTAAAATTTTAGATCCGTTGATGAAGTACACAGTCATATTTTCGAATGGCTGCTGTTAAAAACAAAAACACATTCAATGACCGAGATAGTTATTTAGTACAAACCATAATTAATTAGTTTTGATATCTAACACTATTGTTTCAGTATTCTTTTTCTAAATAATTTCTTGCACTAAACTGTCTGTGGGGTATTGCTATCTGCTCTTGACATTAGCCTCCGGGGGCAGTTACAGGATTTTTGGTTATAATCGTTAATAACATTCTATTATGAATGCTATGTATACATTTTTAATTCCTGTGTCGAAAGGCAATTTTTCTTGCTAATAGTCTGTACCAGCCAATAAATTCATACAGTAGTCGTAACTAATACTTACATTCTCCTCAAATAGTACTTAAAGACTTTACGTTCCATAAAAATCAAACAAAATATATATTGTTACCAGACTGAAGCATTTTGGTGAAAACATGTCATTTTGATTCTATATCGAAACTGACAAATACATATGTTACATGTACATGTTGTAGGCGATATGATTCTCAACATGAAAACAAGTGAAATTATAATACACTTAAAATACCATGTGTATTTTCTATTAAAATTATTGTTAGATAGACCTTTATAATTGTATGCACATATATTTAAGTATATCTTGAATAACTTGAATCGCCAAGCGAACTAATAATATTCATGAAATATAATAAATAAAGAACTTTAGTAGGCATTTATTTATAGCTCAAACGCGTAAAACGTATTAAAAGGGCAGTAAAAGTATAATATCTATAGGATGATTTTAATTAAATAGAAAACTTAACAGAGACCTAGTAGTCTAAACTCATTTTATCCCTTAAATTTGATATGAATTACACTATTATCAAGGTACCATATTCATTTGATAAATATGTCTAATTATACAATTAGTCAAAAATTCAAATTTGATCGTGCAAATGCACATGTGTTTAATTGTTTTATGGTAATAAACGGGCAATGAACGCATTGGTATCAGTTTCTATCACCAGAAACTCAACATAACGATTAATTGATCAAACTGTAATAATAAATCTGACATACATATAATTCGAAAATACGTTGATTTTTATCATATGTTACCATGGTATCAGTAGATTAATCCGGGCATTCCGTCTTATACATTTTATCCGTTTGTTTATCACAACTGCTTCAGGGTATGATAAACATCTCCACATTGTGTTAATGACCGCCAGTCAAATCTTGTGCACTTTCCAATTTATCAGATTGCAAATAATGAGAGTAAAGGGTGTTAATCGGATTTAAAACAGGATGTGTCACAAGTCAAAAGTTGACAAAATGTTTATGAGCATTCCAAGTCGTTACAATCAAATTATTTATGCACCTTGATAAATTCTCAAACGAGTTCTTATCAAAGGGTTTCACTTCCGCAAACAGATGTAATAGCTAATATATAAAGATTTCTTTCTGTCTAGTTATACAGTTACATCCGTGGATGTCGTGCATTGGGTATACATATCGATATATGCATAGAAATGAAGCTGCCACGTGTTGACAGCAAGAATATGTGTGAACTTCTACCAATGCAACATATTATTTGTTGGTAAGTCGAGCAGACTAAAATTAATTGTAATAATTTAGTTGAAGTTGTTGTTTAATGGCGAATCAGGGACAATATATAAAGTAATGTAAAATCCATGGGTGCATGAACACAGATAAATTATGAAACATAATATTATACAGTCCGTTATTATTAATTTGATGTGTGTGTGTGTGTTTTTTGTTTGTGGTATCCTATGTATACGCTTGCATATACAAACATTTCTCAAACACTGAAAGTATTGGGAATGGCACAATGCTTGTATGTTGACAAGCACATTTGTCTGAATTGGTGTCTAACACCCTATCTCGGGCCTCTGCATGAAAAACCAGCCAAGCCTGTTTACTTGTAACGATTACGTCATAATTACGCCTTTCTGTTGCAATATATTATATGCACACGTTTGTAATTTCTTGTGAACCATATTATCTATGTACAATATTTGTAAAGTAGAAAAACAACGTGACCATAATATCATATCATAAATATACCTCATTGTACATTTCTGTAAAACGATGTAGAACTACTTTTTGACAATGTTCTACCGCGTAGGGAAATACAGTGACGCGCGGATAAATATCACCCTAAGCGACATACTGCGTCATTTGCACTAGGAAGCGGGGAGCGGCCTGTACATTCCAGACGAACGAAGTGGACGCCATATTGGAATATTTGATAATTTTTAATTTTCTTTCTGAATTTTAGCATTTAATCGTTGATTATATGTTGTTTTCAGTTTGAATTAATAAGCTATGGGTTGTTACCGTTTTCGTGTTGATAAGGTTGACAAAAATTGCGAAGAGGCGACTGTTTTACGCCAGTTGATTTCTAAAGCCGAAAGACGTAAACGAGCGGCAGAAAATTTTCATGTTTATGCTATGTTACAATCTACTATTCTTAGGTTGAAATTGGACGATCATTTAGTGAAAATGAGGAGTATATCCAACATAAAACGCTGTACAAACACAAACATAAGGACATCAAATGATGTGTCGTTAAAACGTTCACCAGATGTTATTTCAGTTGTAACTGATGTTGGCTATAAGGACCAAGATCCATTAAATTTAGATTCATTTTTTAAAAATTTGAAGGAATCATGAAGGATCTAATTGTATGTTGTGATTGTGTATCTTATTTCTCAGGAATTTATTCAGGTCAGTTTGTGATAATGTATTGTAACTGATGATGTTGATTTCCCGTCGTGGGGCGTTGTAGAATACTGGTTTTGTAATTTCTGTATTGTATTTACAGTTGACTGCTGGCAGTGGCTGTCTTGATGTTGATTGATTGCTATGTGATTACGGCCAAATAAATAATGATGGTGCTACTTTGAAGTTTGTCGGTTTATTCTATAGCCTTTGTTGAGTTTATTTCTTATATTTTGAATGCAGGCGTAAGAAACTGAAGATTCTGTCTGTCGAAATTTACCTTGTTTTAGTAATTTTTATTACTGATGTATTTACAAATAATTGATTGGGTTAATTCTCAATGTTTTTGGAATGCAGAACTACTATTTTTAGCTCATTTAACAAACTTTTGATTTCTTTTAGTCGGAGTGACAGATTCTTAATATTTCATATGTTGTTGGAATGTATTTTTTCCCTCTCGTTAGCTATGTTGAGTTCAGACACAGACAAGGTGGGGGTCATTCCATTAGCATCTGAAATGTGAGGCATTCCCTGCAGATAAACTTGATGCTGATCTTGAAGTTCTTGCTGAAATTGAAAGAACCTTGATGGGGATTCGAATGAAAAGAAGTTTGTGTAAAAGTAAAAGCACACAGAAGTTGAAAAGGGTTTTATTGCAAGTATGTTTGTTACAGTGCACTATTGTGCCTTTTCACAGGGTTTGACAGTACATGATACTTTGTTTTACATTAACTAAGTTACCTTTCTACTTCACACACACACAGTGCTGATTCATCTGATTAACATAACAAGGTGAAACAAGTCTTATATGTAAATGAGTTTCTGTTTTGTAAAATGATATTTTTATGAAAAAAAAATGTATTCACATTAGCTTTCAGTCGACATAAACATAACATCATAATCATCACTTGTTGAAACACTTAATACACCTGAACCTGATTATCTCTGAGAGAAAAACAGAATAGGAATACATGAAAAGTATTGATGAACAGATGTCAGTGGGAGTTGATCCTTTATACAGATATTAGTGTTCTGTTAATTGTATAAACAAAGTAAGTACAGTCTGTATTCTCAAGTTAATATTATAGCTGTGAGATTTACATGTCTGAATATGGAATTTGTCCTGAATATTTTGAGAATGGTAATTCACATTCTCATGTTGTGGATATTTAAATACAATGAAATTAATTAAGCTAGTCTTTCAGTGATTTATTGGTAAAGAACACGTTTTTGCTGGTTAAATTCATAATATGGGCATGGGTAAGGAGAAAGTTGCTAGTATTTATCATTTTAGGGTAAAGGTGCGGAATCCTGATTTGGAAGAACCAAGAACATTGATTCTATTGGATATGATAACGACTAGAAATTCATAAAAGCAAGTTTGGTTTATTGCAAGGATTTAAATACTTGCGTGTTTAGTTTCTCTCTAACAATATATTTTCTCTTGTATTAGTACTGAAATATTTTCTAGGTATACTTGGAACACTAACTTGAATTTATTGCTATTGAGCATTTGCATAATTTTTAATACTTAACCATAGGTGACACTGAGTTTGTTTAATTGCATTTAAGAGTTTTTAGCATTTGTTGAATTGCATTTAAGATTTTCTAGCATTAATTTTTTTTTTTCGAAAGGTCATAACTATGTTTGCAGGTGTATTATGTTTCAGAATTGTATTTAGTAATTACTCTTTGTAAAAAAAGGTGATCAGCTTCTAATTTTTGCATTTGATGTTGATTGAAGAACCAGCTGTGTCATTTGGTGGCTATTATTTGCATGTTTCATACACTAAAGAATTAGTTTTGTTTTGTTACTTACTAATCAAAATGCTGTCAAAATTTCATTTATTATTATTATATCATTATGTATTTATTATTAGTTTATGAATGTGGTCTATAAGATAGGACCCTATCTTCCTTTTAGCATTGTTAAGTACTTATAAAATATGAAAGGAATTGTTTTATAAGAATATCATTGGTTTATTTACATGATAAAGTGTTTGCTACTTTTATAAGTACTAAGTTGAGTGTACATATCATTTTATATATTACGTTATTGGTGGGGAAGGGGGTTCAGTAAATATATTTTGTATCTGTTCCAGGTCTGACTTTAAAGGTTGTTTGTAGTTGCTGTTTCAGGTCTAATGAACTTGTTTGTATTGTGTGCTTTTTAAAATATTTTTATAGTTAGATACTATGACAATATGCCTTGGATTATAAAAATTAGTTCTCAATTCTCTTATATGCACCTTCTAGCTTTTAAGTCGTTCCAACACTAATAACTGTTCTCTCTGCATACTAATTGGTGTTTCATAAACTATTCTTATATTTGTGTACATCTGTTTTCTTTTTTACTGTGTGGATTGTTATTAGTGGTATTTTTTCAGGATAATTATGTTAGTAATCTGTGTTATGATAAAGATTGGCTTGAACCTCCTAACACTTCAGTGATCCAGTTTTTCAATGAGTGAACAACTTGGTAAACCATGTCTTATAATTATTATTGAATGCTGTGTCATTTGGAAGTTGGGTTGCTTAACATTTCTACTGTTTTCTGAGGTATTATATGCCTATTTCAAAAATATTTACTTTTTATGATGACGAAGACAACAGTCATCAATTTGTTGTGTCTATATATCAATTATGTTTAGTTGTTTGGGTGAACAAGGCGTAGTCTGTTTGCAACCATTGTCACTATATTATCATTCATCCTTAATTGTTGTGTGATTACCCTGAGTTGCAGGTTATGTGCCTTAGGAATTGAAGACTGTAAGAACTACTCAGAATATTTTGTTCAAGCAATATTGTAGCTTCTTTCCAGAATGTGTGATCATTACTAGTTTATTTATCTCACTCATTATTACAAATTAAATTGTTCTCAAGAAGAATATTTGAAGTATTTTTTACATCTGATATTATCCCAGTTTGTTTTTCTTGGATGTTTTGTGCGAAGAGTTTGGTTTTTAGCATTTTTCAGACAAATTGTTCAAGAAGACGATTTAGAGTGATATAAATATGAAGCACTGTCGCGGTACCCATTTTTAATGGCGGACTTAGAGAAATTGTGTTTTTTCATCCCATTGTGTTTTTATACTGGTAATGACCTTTGTGCATATCATATTCTTTCTTGTTTGTAATTTTGTTCTTTTATTTCTGCCAGATTTAAAATAAGTATCTTGTATATGATGCCAGTTACTTAATATTATATCTTCTTTAACCACATATGGAGGCATGCTTTTGTTTAAAGTATTTCAGATAAAGGAGGATAGTATTTGACTGATCTTTGTTACATCATGATGTCTTGCACCACACTATGTGCTTTTCCATATCTACAGACTTGCTATAACATTGGGTTAGCTCTCTTTTTTTCGTGATTTGCATTGAGTTGTTTTTTCTTTTATATTTCTTTTACTATGGAATTCACATTTTAAGAAGTATTTCTTTGTATTAAGTGTGGCGTGGGGGTGTCAATAATGTACTGGTTTTTCTTCCAGGTAAACTAATAGTAAATAATTCTTGTGCTCTGTGGTTTATTGGAAAGTCTATCTAGTGATTAGTGTCTTAAAACACTATTATGTAAGTTTTGGTTCTGTAATATGTATATCATACTTGTATTGACTTCTGTGTATGTTTGTAGAATAAATGATTCACTCTAGCCAATATTAAGTATCTGTTTTAATCATATGCATGTGTTTGTTTAACTGAGTATTTTCAGATGATTGTTTTTTGAATTTTTTTACCAAATGCCATAGATGTTGATGAAGTTGTTACTGTACTGTATGTAGCTTCTGATTTGTGGATTCAGTTAAGAAATAATAGAGACTATGTTGTTCTTGTTGAGTGAAACAGTTTTTAATTTAGTGTAATTTCACTATTCCTTTTTTTGCATTTTGGTAATGCTTATTAAACAGTTCATATTCATATTGTAAAAACCTTTGCCTAGTTTATATATATTTATTGTTTATTGGGGGTATTGGGGTTTGTTTTGTTTGAATGATTTCAGGTTTACATAATGCTAATGTTGTGGTATTGGGTGCCCTTCCTGGAAAATGTTTGGATGTAAAATGTGACAGTTCGATTTGTTATATCTGTGCAAAATGATACCTTTTTTGGCTTACAGTTGTGAAGACATGAGATTTTTGATACCATTGCAGTAAAAAAAACCATAAGTGTATTATTAATTAAAAATCAGTGTCTGAGAAACAATGTTACAATCATTCATTGTTGTTTAATGAAATATCACTTCAGTTTTGGAAAGATGACCGATGTGTCGCTAATGAAATGTGCTTCAACATGTATGGTGCTGGTCATGAAAAGAGTAAAATTCAATAAATGTGACGAGATCATGTAATGTAACATAAGTATAAAAGGTTAAAGGGTAGTGCAATATTTCTTATAACTGTATTTTGGTCCAAACAGACTTGCTTTAGTATTTTATAATTACTAATGACCTATGCTAGTAACAATATTTTTGTGATTCTGTGTTGTATATGTAGAAAGTCAAATTGGTGGAGAATGCGAGTTGTAGTAACAAAACTTTGTTAAATGGATGATTTTAGAAATGTGTGTATTTATTAGAGAACAATTAGCAAGACTTGGTATAATGTCATGAATAGTTGTTTAAGTCATTAATATTTGATGACAGCTTACTTTGGTATTAGTTTGATATTCGTTTAAGAACAGTTTGAAGATAAAGTGATATTTATTTTAAAGAAATAACAGAAATAACAAAATCATATCTTGTTGGGTGAGAATGGCAGTTCTTTTCAGAGGCATATGTGCAAAAAATGAGATTCAATGAGCTTCTACTGACCTATTAGAGATCTATATGGTGTTGGTGTACAAGATGAGTAAAAAGTAATTCTTCACTATGTCCACGTATACTCAAGACAGCAAATGCTCTTCTAATCCAGCTACAGTATATGCATATTGAGGAAGTATTTATTTTAGCACCTCTGCATGTTGCCACCATTTTAGATAGATCAGAAGTAACTTGGATATTGTTTATTTTTGTGTAATTTCTCTCCATTCTAACTTTTATATCATTCTAGATCCTCTGATTACATGATTAGATAAAAATAAAGTGGCATTAATTGCAATTTTTCTTGCATTTTGGAGAGGGATGTTTTAAGCTTATTTCAGGTAAAGCCATTTGTGTTAGCCTAGTTACATTTGCAAGCCTTGTGTGCTCTTTCCCATCTTTCATCTGTGCTGATATCAACACATTCAAATGGATTGTTGAATGTTGACTAAGATGACCACATAGAAATTGCAGCTTTTCAACTATTCTGCTATCATCTTTCAAGTAAAACTTGTAATTTTTGGAATGTTGCATTGTTTGATATCTTTGCTTTTAGCTTAAAAATGAAGCAGATTTTCTATCATTGGTGTATATACTTATGCTGAATATCATATTTGGATTTTCTCATTCCAACACTACCTTGCTAAGGTGAAAAGAAGGACTTTAATGTTAAAATTTGAAATATGTTGACCAACTAGTATGATTAGAATGGAATATTCCTATTAAGAGTATATTATACTATGATATACATTTGTCATTTATTTATGAAAACGTTTTTACTTAGGTAAACAAATTTATGATGAAATTCTTTTTATTGATGTGTCTTGTTTAATTAAGTTTTTTTTATAACCATTTTGGGATACATGCAGATTATTTCAGATTAACAGGTTTATGTCCTGAGAATTCAGTGGAAATTGTATGTTTCGTAGTCTTTCATAAAGTTGTGGTGTTTTACTTGGATTGAACTAAAGTGAGCTTATAAATGGTGTAACTTTGTGTATTGATTGTCAGATGAACACCCATATTTATTGGCTTCCACACAGGAAAGTGTTTCTTAAAGGGCCATCACAAATGATCATAATTTATAATTGTATAACACTAAATAACTCTGAATGAAAATTTTTGTTCGATTTGTTTTTAATTTGATTAAAATGTGTGTGGACAAGTTTTTTTTAGAATTTTTTTCAGAACAACTAACAAGGTTCTAACAGCTGATTCGTCGGAAGTAAAAATATTCAAAGTGCTGCGAAGCTTTATAGATCCTTCTAAGCATCTCAAACAAGTATGAAACATGTCTTAGTTATGATGTTGATTTGAATTGGTTTTTGCAGACAAAGTGTGAACTACCTCAAACTTGTTATTTAGATGTGGAGTTTCCTAGGATATACTACAATCTTGGAAATCCTGTCATTTGTATTCCATTCGCTATAAGTTTTTGTTGTTAAGAAGTAAGGTTGCCTAGTGAAGAAGAATTCTTACAAATATGCTTAGTTAAATCTACAACCAAGAATGCTGGTAGAATGAATGTTGGCTCTTTCAGTAGTTGCTCCCACTTTCGGCTTGAATGTCATCAATCAGATTTGTGACAGAATAATGAGGTTATGTAAGCATCTAAAAAACCCACCGATATGGTATTGGTACGCAGTCTTCAGGATATCGTGCATTACAGTAATATATATTCAAATTCAGGAGTACCTCTGCAAAGTGATCTTCCAAGTTGACTGATTGAATTGCAAGCAAAAAACGTCTCCTTTATGTCATGTCAGGAAATTATTCTAGAGTAATTGAATCCTTCAAGGTTAACTGCAATTCTTCAAAAATCAAGCTGCTGTTCAAGGCTCTTTCTACATTGAATTCCCTGGCTTCTATCCAGCAGCATATCAAATGAAAGGTTCATTCTGCAGTTGTTTAATCACCCTTGAGTAAGAATCATCCACCTTCGATTCAACTGCAAGTCTTCAGAATGTAGGCTCAAGAGAAACAAGGTTGTTACTCAAGATTCATCATTTATTTTATTCTGCTTTGAAGGTTGGACTGAAAAGTTCAGTTTATGGAGAAGGTATAGTGCTTGTTCATTTTCTGGTTTTGTTCTGTTGAAGTGTTCTCCTTGGTATGGAAAGGGGCTGATTATTGAATTTTTCAGATATTCCCTGGTTGGTGATATGTTATGATCTCTGTTGATATATCTCAAATGTTTCCAATGACTGATCCCTTCAGATACAATCATACCCAACGAGTCGTCAGGTTATATCTATGTTTCGAAATTTGGACCATGACAAAAAGGAGTTTGGAAGAATTGATTTTAAATGGCTTTTGTATCGAATAAAGGTATGAGTGTGAGACTGTTTTAATGAGTTAACTTTAATCACTTAAATGATAATGAATGGTTATGATGATTTAAATAAAAAAATAAATTTCAGGTGTGTAACTATTTTGATACAATCTTTCATTACTTTAAACTCTTAAGATCTTTATGTTATATATCACATATTCCACATAACCTTGGGGAGTATTACTTGTGTAGATTTTTTCAGTATGAACGTGTACATATTGCCAATTTGTATCATTTTTGAAATTATGAAGATCAAGCGATGTATGATATTTGTCTTGGAATCACAAAACTATGAATATGGCCATTTAAAATGCATAAAAAAAGAAAAGTAAATCAAGTGCAAGGTAATCAAAAACTGCAGAAATCAGATGATCAAATCCAGAGGAAATGGTTAAGATTAAAATGGTCTCCTGGGAATGAAGATTTCTACAAACTTGTGTACATAAGTGGAAAAATGTAGTATTGGTGATATTAGATAAAGGTATTGCTGTAGTTATACAGTATATTTCAGTTATAAATAATTAAATATTAGTATTTGAACTTAAAGATATTTAGAACTTAAAAATAAAATCTGAATTTGCTTTGCTTGAAACTGAACATGATTTGGGGATACTGTTGGGGGAAGACATTTGAAGATTTTTTCAGAGATCGAAGTTTAGAACACTGGAAATAGGCTGTGAGTGTGACTACAAAATTGAATCACCTAGATTGATAATTCCATGTGTCCAACCCTGTTTTCAAGTTGCTGTCTTCATGCTACAGTTGCACATGTGGGTAGACTGATGGTTTAATGACTAAAATGAGGGACCATTTGTTGATACTGCATTACTGTTTAACTAAGAACTTATAAGAAGATTAAGTGACGGAGCGAGGTAGTTCATCCCATGATCCTATGGTGTTTCTAACCCAGCGAATTGGTGATAAAAATGTGTTCATGGACTGTTATGAAAAATTGATGGGTAAATGAAAAATTTTCACCTAAGGTCATCTTTTCATTTATTATATTGTCTTACCTTCTATCCTGATAGCCTAACTACTATGCTATTAAATGAAAATTGTATAAGAGTGTTTATCACCAAACAAGTAATTGTGTTAAATTTTACTTTAACTGGAAGGGTGTGTATTGGGGAAAACTTCTGTAGAATGTTTCAGAAATTGAGAGCTCTTGATTCATCGAGCGAGCCATTTCAACTTTGGTGTGAAAAAAATTTAGGACTTCAATCTAGTCCATATGCACGAAACTAGTGTGTTGCTGTCAGAGATTTGTTTTGAATTCGAAGCAGATTCCTTTGAAACAAGTTGGGGACCAAAGCTTCAAGACATTTAGACGACAGATCTTTGGTGTATTAAAAAGTTTTTAGAAAGGACAGGAGGGACTGATAAGTCTATTCTGACTAATAGAAACTGGCTGATGGGGGACATTTTGGACTTCTAAAGGGTAATGAAGAACTTGTTCATCACAGTTTGTCTTGTATCTTTTTTCCTCGCCAATCAAGTTGTCGTATTTTTTTTAGTTGGAGTTGGAAATATTTTGTTACATGCTAGAGCTTACCCATTGGTTCATTTCTGCATATTTCACATGTATACAAAATATGTATCATTAGCCTTAGTTTTTGTTACTGTTACTAATTTAAAAATGATGGGGATATATTGGGAAGAACATTGGTAGATTATTTCAGAGACTAAGCATGATGTTCTTTGAGCCAAGGAGAGCTGCAAAATGATTCAAAGATGGCTTCCAACCCATCCTAGTAGCTGTTCAACTTGTATTGCCAGAAATCGGTTTCGAAATCAAAGCCTATTCTTTTGAAGTATGGTTCAAGTTATGCATTGGGAAAGCCCAAAGACAGCAGACAACAGGTCTTGATTATAGATGTATAGATAGTCATTGTTACATGCCAGAGTTAAGTCTATATTATATAAAGTTAAACCTTTTTTGTGCTAAGGTGAATAAAACTGGCAAATTATCAACTGACTGCCTAGGGATTTTTGGAGTATCAGTTTTAGTAAATAAGAAATAGCGTACGTCAGACATTACCATTCACTTGAATGACTTCTTGAACTAACCATCCTGGAAAAGAAAATACATTATGATGTTTATTGGATCTTATTATTGCTTGCAAATTGAAATTATGTTAAGAAATCAGAATTATTGCAGCTTCATTGTAGTTTAGTTTGATATTGGTTTTAAATATGATTTTAATATGATTGGGATATGTTGGGGAGAACTTGTCTATAGATTATTTCAGAGACAGCATTATGAGCCTTGGAAATAAGCTGTGAACGTGATTTCAACAGGTGACCCTTGTCTGACTGGTCCATGTATCCAACTTAATTGTCAAATTGCTGTCTGTCCTTGGACGAAATGGTGTTTCCTATGATGTGCTGACATTTTCTTTAATGAAGACCTGTAAACTGACGTTCTCTGTTGATGGTATTGAAGAAATAGTGTCCGTAGCACGTTAATTGTCAAGTTGCTGCCAGTGTTCAATATTGAATGCAAAACAAACTCCATTGAAGTATCATTGGAAGCCCATGTTAGTAGACATCAAACTTGGTTCTTCGATGCAATTGTTTGAATGCAAACAAAAGTTTTTAAAGAGATCTTAAGTGAAAATTGTGTAACTTCTTATTACGGCTGAAGTTACACATCAAGGACGCCCAAGACCATCCTTCAACATGACCCATGTGCCTTGCTTATTGATGAAAAGAAATTATCAATTGGTTGACAAGTGACAATTTGAGTGAAGGGTAAATTAGGAATTTG
The DNA here is from genome assembly GCA_008271625.1 of Lutraria rhynchaena. Taxonomy (NCBI): domain Eukaryota; kingdom Metazoa; phylum Mollusca; class Bivalvia; order Venerida; family Mactridae; genus Lutraria; species Lutraria rhynchaena. The sequence goes on from VIBL01000010.1 coordinate 5,307,717, forward strand.
TTTCATCAAAGTTTGTTCATTTTTTCCTTTCTGTGAATAACTTGCCTTGATTTGATAAAGTAGACAATATTTTTGGTATGCTTGCTCTTTTACATTAGTTTTTAGCAAAATGAAATGTATACGGAAATAGTAAAAAGTTGTTCTATTATGTTACTTAGTTTTGATTTTGGGGCATAGGGGGAGAAGTTTTTTGTAGAATGTTTCAGAGACGTAGCATCATGGTTTTTGTTGAGACTCAAAATCAGCTGTGGAAATGATTTTGAAGATCGTCTCTAACCCATATGGATAACTGGTCAATATGTACTACAATAATAGTCAAGTTGCTGCCAGGCGTTGGTCTTGAATGTAAAGCTGACCTATTGCTAAAGTTGCATAATTTGTGCAAGCTCAAGATTGTATAAAAAACGACTGGTTTGGAACATTGACATAACAGCTTGAATGCCGAACAAAGACATGTAATGAGATCAAAGGCGATTGTTCTTCCTAAGTTGAACCCGTGTCCCTCCTAATGATACATCCTGTGTGCCTGATGTGTTGATAATTGTTATCATTTTGTAGACTGGAAACAAATTGGACATCAAAAGGGTAAATGAAGTAATTTTTTGTTGCCAAAATTAGTGTTGTATCATTTCACATAATCAATGGTGTAAGCATTTGTTTTGACAAGTAGGGCTTGGCAATTTTTTTTCCTGTCCTTCAGGACAACCAGCTAAGAATTTTAACTAGTTCTACAGCATTTTCAACTTAGTCAATTTCTATTTGTAATTACAAGTGGATTTGTCAAGCCCGGACAAGGTTAATTTTTCTGCAAAATTCAAAATACTAATATACCAAGAGTAAAGGAAGAAATAATACCAATAATCAATTTTTTGTTGCTGTTGCTAATCTAAAATGAGGGGGTATATTGGGAAGAACTTGTTAGTAGATTATTTCAGAGACTAAGCATCATGGTTTTCTGAGCCCATACATACCTGAGCCCATGTCAAGTTCCTGCTAGAGATTGATTCTAAATTCAAAGCAAATTCCTATGGTTGAAGTTATGCGTTGGGGAAGCCCAAGATTATTCAAAGAGACAGACCTATGCCATCTAGGAAATTGCCTGATTACCAAATGAAGAAGTTTTTAGGAGGTCATAAGTGATTCATAAGGTCAAAACAGTGAAATCTACATCTCTCTAAATCTAACTTGAGCCTGGTGTATTGATGAACAGAAACTGGTTGACCATGGACATTTTTGACATCATAAGGGTAATAAATTTTCATTGCAGGAGTTTAACTCTAAAAATTCAGTTAAGTTAGCTTTTATACTTTTTTTTTGTTGAGTTGAAGTAGAAAATACTTTGTTTTATTGTGGTTTTCACCTATTTGTTCATTTTCTGCAAAATTCAAATGTATAAAAAAATGTTTAGCAAGTAATGTAAAGTCATCTTTCTTTGTTTCTGTTGTTTCTAAATTGATGATGATGGGGGTATTTTGGGAAGAATTTGTTCGTAGAATGTTTCAGTGACTCAACATCATGGTGTTTTGAACCCAGGAAATAAACTGTGAAAATAGTTTCAAAGATGGGCTCCAACCAGTTCCAGTTTATACAACCTTAAGGCAGATTTCTTCGAAGTATGGCTAAACTTATTCACTCGGGAAGTCCATGATTGTTCATTTACCCTAGACAGCAGACCTTGTCCATTGATGAAATTGCTTGATTACCAAAAGAAGAAGTAATAGAATCAAGTCCTTGCCATATTCAATAGTATATTCTACGTCAAACCTCTTGATTAAATTTGTGTGTCTGGAGGATTAGTAATCAAAGGCATCATTTTCAAGAGTTGTGACATAGTACATGTTGGAGATCGGATGGGTAAATGAGAAAATGTTACTTGTCTACAAAATTTCCTTAAATTTTTTCACCTTCTCATCGACTTAACCTGTTTGTTGATTAGGGAATATTTTGTGTGGTATACTTGCTCTCAAGCATGTTTATTACAAAATGAAATGTTAACAAAATAATTAGTAAAAAGGGGACTTATGTAATCGTTTAAATTACTAATGTTAAAATGTGTATGATTGCGGTTAAATTGGGGAGAATTGTCTGTAGATTATTTCAGAGATGTAGTATTGTAGCTTTGATGAGCCCAAGAAATGAGCAATGAAAATGATTTTGAACGTCCCCTCCAACCTTGATAGTTTGTCCACCTTTATGTCAAGTTGCTGTCAGTGATTTGATGCAAAGCTGTTTACTATGAAATTGTGCTATTGTCGAAAGATGGAAGGCCCAAGATTTCTTCAAAAACCTTCAACAACTGATTTCTTCCAATGATGGAATACTCCCAAATAGTGTCCAAAGAATTTCTTGAGAAAAAAAGTTGTGGAAGTTCATACTTCATCACTACGTTAAGTTAAACCTGCGTGACATGTGGAATGTACTCAAATACTTTTTTCAAGAATTGTTTGTAAGATGGCTGGTAATTGAGGTATTTTTTATTTCATAAGACCGAAGCAAATAAAATAGTGGAACTAATGACAATGTTTTGTTCATAACTGAAACGGAACTTGCTCATTCATCTAAAATTAATTTAAAAAATAAGATGCATATGAATATGCTAATTGAATATTGAGCATCAGATCTTAATCATTTATCTAAAATATTTTCAAAATAGAATATTCATTAACATGATTAAATTCAGAAGTTGATCGCAAACAGCGAGTTTATGTTTGAAATTAACATGATGGGGGGGTATATAGGGGAGAACTTGCCTTGAATTATTTCAGAGATCTTGCATCAATGTTCTGTTAAGCCTTGGAGAATTGTTGATGAGTAGCCTCCCACACATATTGATGTCTGGTCCTTAGGTGCAACTTTAACTGTCGAGTTAACTGAATGCAGTGTAGAATTCTATGTGTAAGGGGAAGTCCAAGATGATTCAAACACTGACCGTGTGCACAGATGCTTATGTTGAAATGCCTTACAAAGAAGTGAAAAAAGATCATTAATGATACCTGATATAATGCAGAGTGGATTGGTTTTTCAAGATATGTGAACTTGTCAAATTGGGATATTTAGAGCATCGGATGGGTAAAATGAGGATTTTTTTATTCTCCACTTCTAATGGGTTCTTAAATTAATAAAATGAATTGCTATTGTTGTACTCATTAGGGGGTATATTTGGGAGATCTCTAGATTTTTTTACAGAGACTGAACATCTTAGTTCAAGAGACCTGGAAGTGTGCTGTATAAATGATTTCAATGGTGACCTTCAACCTGAATTGATAGCTGGTCCATTTGTACATACCTTCGCTGCACGGGATGAAATGCGAAACAGATTCCTGCCACATACATTGCTAAAGTTAATCATCTTGGGAATCATAAGATTGTTAAGACTAGGGCCAGCAGACCGTGTTCATCGATATTGCTTGAAAGTTGAAGGAATTTAAAGATGTAAATGAAAGGTTCAGTCTGCATCACTGTGTAATCCTTTATGGCATGGATAGTGTATGGAAATTTCAAGAATATATTGACTGCTGACCAGGGGATACTTGGACTTGTAAAGACTGGTACTTTAGGTATTCTGTTTTGTCAATGTTTGTCCTTGCGCTTTTTCTGCAATAATTGAATAAACTACTAGATGTTGTTGAAATCACATGTTGCTAAAATTGTAGTTCTTGCTAAAATAGTAATTACTCCTACCTGCTGGTTCATGATTTTTATTTGTCCTTACTTAAATACCAATGATAATTAGTGATGGCAGTTTGGTTGAGATATTTGGCAAGGTTTTACTTGGTTACAAAAAATTTATGCCATGGATTGACAGGTGTGTGTCTAATAATGTTTGGCAGCTGAAGTATGGGGTACATTGGGTTTGGGAAAAATCTGTTAGATTATTTCAGAACTTAGTCTGGTTCATGCACCTATTGATGGATTGGAATTTCTACCTGTCCAGTATTTCTTTAGACTTGATCTGGCACTGGTCATTTCCTACCTTCATATGGAATCTAAGGCTTGGACTAATAGTTGGAAGCACCCAGTTTGTAATGCAACAATAGTATCAACACAAGCTGACAAGAACAAAGTTTCCACAAATGCCCTAGTTGATGTCCTCACGTTGTACAACTTCACAAAAAAGAAATTTCTGAAATATAAGCCTGGGTAAAGTTTTCTTATTCTGAAGTTTGTATGTGTCTTCATTCTGATATTTTCACCTATTCCTTTATTATTAACTATTGTTTCTTTCACCTGTCCGAGGTCTTACAAATTGCATTTTGTTTTGTGTGAAATAAGTGCTACAAATTTTGATGGTTTTATTTAGTGAATACTATGATTACATTAAGGGGGATGTGGGGTTTTATTTTAGTGTTTCAGAAATGGTGCTTGCTTTGAATATTGAATATCTTGCTGAAATTCTGATCCTGTTCAATGATTCCCATCTTGACCTCGCCTAGTTTGTCTGAGGAGCAACTCATCACTTTCCTTCCAGCCATTCCACGTATCAAGCTACTCTCCACTACTGTATGTGTATTAGAATGTATTATTCAAGCTGATTTAAAGAGCAACGTTATGGTCTGAAATCCTTACACCGCATTATACTATGACAGTAAGAATTCATGATCAAGAGTGTAGCAATAGTCGAAGAAGATTCGTTTTGACCCCCTATGGATTGTTATAAATGATTGTAGTATGAAGAAGGCATAACTGCTGCTAGCAATTAAAAAAAGTGGACATGAATTTGATAATCTGATGTTTTGATTTGGAAGTTTTGAAGATGTGAATGGTGTGATTTAAAGAATTTAAAAAAGATATATTACATTCTAAGGTCTGAGATTTATTACATTCTAACGTCACATTCTAAGGTCTGAGATTTATTACATTCTAACATCTGAAGCTTTGTAAATAACCCTATTGTAAACTGTTAAATATTAAAAATGGCTTTTGCGTTTGGGACAAGGGGATTTTTGTAGATGATAACAGAAACTGTCTTCATGATGTCATCCTCCGATGCCCATCTTGAATCTACTTAGCAAATTCCTTCTTCAACAAGTTCAAGTTGTCCGGAATATGTTCTGTTTCCTGAAGCTCCAACCATGTCCTGAAATTCACAGACCGAGTGAAAATATATAAGCAGAAAATTGGGAAAGGTCTGGTGCCAGCCTTGGTGACTGATACTTATAATGAAGTATAACGATAGTATAATGAAGAGAGGTTTGTTCCATATCTTTTGTACCTGAATGCAAATATTACTGAATTTAGTGGAAACGTTCTGTGGTGGACTGTAATTTTTCAATCTTGAGAGATTAACTTTTCAACTTTATTCATGCAACTTTTTTATGAATCATTGTACTATCATGCTCTTGTTGTAAGGCGTGTGACCTGTTTATTGTGTAAGTACATATCCGAGGGAATGGGTGGAAAAAAGGGTGTTAACAAGTATTTCAGAGAAATCCTTTTGAAGATCTGTGGATCCTAACAAATGGTCTTTAGAACAAATGTGGCTCTGTAGATACACTTGATCCGGTCATCTTAATTCCAAAGCTGAATTTGACAGATCTGTGACTACCAGCTCTTGAGTCTGCATGTTGGCATTTGCCTAGCATTTCTAATGACATTAAGATATTCCAAAGGTATGGCATTTAATGCTCTAAATAACTGTCATCAGCTGATGACCTTTTAAAGATTTGAAACTACATCTTGCGTGCTCATTTACCTTTAATGCTATCATTTCAACTAACGTTTTTCATCGATATAAAGTCTTAGTTTTCAAGTTTGATATTTCTATTGAATGTGGGGGCTGGGATGAGATTTTTTTCCAGACAATTGCATCAACATCACATCGAAAATGGTACGATATCATCTGGCCTTCATTGCTTAATAATCCTGAAGTCTTGCAACTGCTGAATGCTGTGTTGACACTGATGAATTGATTACTGGAGTTTCCCATGATAAGTAAATAATGTTGCATTGTGTATTGTATGTTCAACAGTATTTCTGAAGATTCATTTTGGGTGTTTTTGTGGAGAGGCATAAATTAATTAAAAAAAATTGAACAAAATTGGTTCTTTGTAATGATGAAACATTTGGTTTGTGTGTGGGAATGTGTGAAATTATTTCAGAAGCAAGTTTTTTTTTTGTGGTGTGATGAAGCAAATAGATGTGTTGTCTAATGAAGCCTCTTGGTACAGTAGCTGTGTGACCTTTCATGTTACAAAATCTGGTCTGAAATTGAATGTCTTCCATGGAACAGTAGGACACCCCAGACTGAATTACTTGTAAAACCATGGTAAAGTTATTTCATATCTGTAAAGCATATCAATATTTATAAGTCCAAATTTCATAAGTCAAACTTACCAAAATTTTAAAATGTTAAAGAACAAACAGAACATATTTCAAAATGTGATCATTATATATAAAGTAATTGTAATGAAGGGGTTTTGGGGGGCATAAATTCTTTACCCAGTATTTCAGATTCGATGCCTGAAAGCCAATGATATATATGACCATTAAGTACCAGATACAGAGGACTGACGATTCAAGTTAAGCCTTGATCTCCTATTTTTTCCTTAAATTGATAAATAAGTTTTTTTTGTTGGAAAATTTATCCCAGTTGTAAACTTAACTGATAATGAATACAAAAAGTTGCGAACAACTATTCTGCTAATGATTAGTTGCCTAATAGGGGTGTGGGGAATTGTTTCCAAGTATTTCAGATGTCTATTCCTTAGTGTATATGATGTTCTGAAAACACCATCCTGGATTGAGTGAGATTCAAGTAACTAAGAGGATTGACGGTCCTGATTACTGTGTAAATGATGATGAGCCTTGTTAGTAAAAGTCGAGGTACAGAAGCTGTGAGACTTAATGGCCCATTTGTTATGATGTGCTCAGTGTAATTAAAGTATCCTGTAAAGAAGGAATGAAAATAAGATGGCAAGTGTCGCATGGTTGATATTGACCAAAAACTTGTGTAAGATTATGTAATCATAAGTATCAAAACATTATGATTAAAATGATTAATTTTAACATAACCATTTGTGAATATTAAAAGGACTAATTTGGAAAATTTTTGTAGGAAAAAAATTAGTTGAACACTTGTTGTACACTTGGATTTTGCTTGAAATATAATGGGGCTGGGTGGGGTTTCATAACTTGTGTGACAGGTTTTTCAGATTTGATTCCCGAAAGTCTGTGTTTATCCAAGCATCAGTACAGTTTTCAAGTACAAGATGAAAGATTATGAAAGAGATTATCCTTGGTCACAATCACACTGAACAGACCTGGTGAATACGAAATCTTCCATTTTATGTTAAACTAAAATCACTATACTGTACCAAGTTAATTCTTTATCTTTGCTTTTATCCGCTTTTTTGGCATGAAACAAAATTAAAATCAGCAGTAATTTGATATCAATTTGTGATACAATTGGTCCGTGTTGTGTGCTGGGAAATGTGACAAGATTATTTCAGAGAAACAGAATCATGGGTATGGAATTCTTGAAATCACATCGGCTGGAACAACTGCTGACATGATTGTCTGGATGAAGTATATAGGATCTACTTGTTCTTCATCTATCTTGTGATTGCATTGATGTTCGCCTTGATGCATCTGGTTCTTATGAGGTTGTTGTCTAAGGATGTTGTGCAAGTAAACCATTGAAATACTGTAATGCCAGGTCAATATAGGTATACATATGTAAACATTAAAACTAAACTGCTCTTAAAGGAAAAATATTAAATCCCGTCTTTTCTTGATAATTTTTAAAAAGTTTTGATAAGTACCTTGATTTCTATAAAGGAAATAAATAAAAAAAATAACGGAAAATATATGGGAGGGAACATGTTATTTTACCAGTATTTCAGATTTTGATCCCTGAAAATCATAGATGGAGCTGTACAATACGAAACATTGAAGTACCAAATTAATATTATTGGTCACAGAATGGTTCTGGTGAATACAAAATGATTTTATGAACTTTATCCAAGTGTTGATTTATTGGTTAATTACATGATAAGCCCTTAATAATCATTGAATGAATAAGATTCTAGTAACATATAATGAGGCTGAACTTATATAATTTGAACAATTATAAATTGTTGACAGATGTTTTAAAAAAAAAAACAATTCTGTAAATCATAAGTGAGGTAAAATGGTTTAAATGTAGGAAATTGTTTGCATGGAAAATAAGGCATTTCATTCCAGGAAATGAAAGATAAAAGTGAAGAAAAATATGCTGTCATTTTAAGTTGCTGAAAGGTAACAGATGAAATATTAGATAAATCTTGTGAGTGGTAAGTTTGTTGAAAGCCGCTCAGATACAAATTGTAATGTTTTAAATTCACGTAATAGATACAAAGTAAATGATAAATGAAGATATATTGATCTTGGTTACAAATGTAAAAGTTAAAAAAATCTTGTTTACTAAAATGGAGCAGACTTAAGTGCGAAATAATATTGATATTTTATCATTTATTTTTTGTTTGGGGTTGGGTGGTTTATGTTGTTTCTTACAGGGTTAAAGAAATTACCTAGAGAAAGTAGTGGAAAGCATAAAATGTCAAATTAGTAAATATTTTTTTTTTTTTAGAAACTAGAAATGGTATTGCATTGGTCAAAATCTATTAATTATAAAAATGATGCTTGCTGAAGTTTGCTTAAAATGGCTTTAATGTATTAACTTAATGTAATTGATGGGTTCGGGAGAAGGGGTAAATATATTGAAAAATTGATTTGTATGAATTCTGATCATAGTGCTATTTTACATAAAAATTATTGTTTAAATGAGTAATAATTTTACAATCAATACTTGCAGTAACATTAAATATAATTTTCATGATTTGTATGATTAGACATGCTTTTTTGCAATAAAGAGTTTATTTTCAGTAGCGTAAGATATCAGAGATTAGCAGAATCTTAGATGTCGAGGCATGAAAAAGGAGCTATTTACCAGGAGTCAAAGAACAAGTCACCAACAAGGAAAAATAAGATAGATATGAAAGCAAGTGTAGTATATAGCCATTTAAGGTTCTTTCTATTTTTGGCACCGCAAATCACAAGTTTGGTCAGGGGGGTGAGTAAACACCTTTGCTGGACTTGAGCATGGGAAATCCTACCTCCCCCTCCCAAGTGGAGTAGGGTTGGGTAGCCCGCTCGCAGTGACCTGACCTTTAGAACTCAAAATCATTAATACAAAAATTGCAATATAGGTGACAAAATCTGAATTGTTCAGAAATTGTGTTAAAGGTGAAATATAAACCAAGAGTAGAAACTTGTTCAGAAATAATTATGTTTGGAAATAATTATGCTATCTCATTTTGTTACGTTAAGTTTTGAAATTTTATTTTTTGTTAAAAAATAGTGATAAAAAATTCTTTGAATATTCATGAAAAGTATGGATGCTTAGCCAAAAAAAATAACAAAACAAAAAAATGGAAAATTTGATAAGCAATGATAGTATTGTTATGAATAAGAATTAAATATGATCATAAAATTACAAAAATAAACATTGGGTCATTTAAAATCTATCTGCTTGTTTGTTGTTTATTATTACTATATCACCCTACTGGGGTTCTGATGTTGAGAGCAATTGTTGGAATAAGAATATTCAGTTTTTCTACCTTGAGGCTTCATAGGTATTGGAGTACTTGTCTTGTATATAACGGAATGTTCTTATACCAATTCAGCAAGCCTATGGCTGGCAACAATTGTACATGAAAATTATACCATGGCTGTTCAAAAGTGTTTATTTGGCATAGTCTGACTTCGTGCACATGGCTAGTAAATTAGCTACAATAATTTTTGTTTATGACTGTGCAAAATGAGCATTTTTTATGGATGGCCTTGGATGTGTATCATGTTGGCCATGCTATGGCAATATGCATTTCAGTAAATAAATGCAATACAAATAAAGAAAATGACATAACTATATATTCAAAACACTGCTTAATTCACATTGTGGATTAGGACTGCTCAATGTTGGAAGTTCATTTGGTTGCTGAAAGTCGAAGTTCATTTATCAAGCCATGTTGATTGAACAGTTGAAGAAGGCATTTTTGCCTATTAAAAAAAAAATGATTCATACAAAATGGATTGTTTTGGAAAGATTCTTCCTGTAAAAAAATTTCATTTTCATGAAAAAAACTAATGCACCACACACACACAAACAATGTAAAGGCCTGCTCATTCATTCATTACAAAGTACAGGTTATTAAAAGCCTTATCTGCCAATTTCAAAGGAAAACATTGAAACACGAAACATTTAATTGAGATGTACATATGACAATGTTAACATTAAATGAACATCATGACACTGTTCAAACTACCATAGTAACATTGAAGTTTTTGATGCAGCATGTTTATGGGACAACTAGATCAGGAGAATTAGCAGTTAGTCCATGACTTAATACTAGTATATACAAGGTTTTTCGACAGCAAATGTAGAGGTCTTTTCTGTGAATTTTATTACCCAGACAATAATCACATGAAACACACTTCACAGCTTGTATTATAAATTGTTACCCTATTCCTGCAATTAGGACACTGGATGGCCTACTTGCTTGTTTTGGAGCATGCAGTCTCTGGGCTAATTTCATTTACACAATCAGGCTTTAAAGATACACACAATGAATCAAATTACATGAACTGTTAAATAAACATCTATGCTTATGTCAGTTATGAGGCAAAGACACCCATTTGATGCTAGACACAATTTATGACCATGTAAACAATGTCCTTTTCATGCAAAAGGAATATATTTAACATTCTATTAGATAGTACAGTATTGACTGAAATGGTCATAAAATACAGTACCACTGTATGGAAAAATCTGCAGACACACCAACACTACAATTCACTTGGTTGGGGGCTCCATCATGTGCATGTGATGAAGAATGGTGCAATAATTCCTTTCTGAAATTGACTTTCTTACCATTGCCAATATAAGAAATTACTTTTTAACTGAATAGTCTTTACATGACCAAAGGTATCCTAAATTTTTATTTCCTACCCCAAAAAGACTAAGCTGATCATTTATAAGACTTAGTTTACTTTCTGTTTTTTTTTTTAAAAAATAAGGGTGTTAATAAATAATTAATTCATTGTTCACATACTTAAAGTTTATTTTGTAAAATTGCACCATACATATATAAACAATCCAAACTACATATGAAGCTTCATTATCAAATTCTCAGTTCAGTCACTAACATGATTGCATTCCAACCTTGTTCTCACTTAGAAGCTTGGTCCATAATTCTATTCTGTAATAACAAAAGATTATCAATATAAACAATGTTATGATGAGATAAAGTGTGATATACAAAATACTACAAAGGTTTGAATCAGCCATGGACAAAATTTTATGTCCAGTGACCCTACTTAAGCCATACCATAATATGCCACAATGTAATCACACTAACTTACTGTAAGGGATTCAAGGATTATGTCAGAAAACATGAAAGCCTCACAAGGTTATAATCCTGTGCACTATTAAAGTATAAGTGAATTGTATAATAACCTTATAAGTTATTATGCATTGAGGCAGCATGAGCAGAATAGTGTGAATAGTGAAAAGATAATTAACAATAAAGTCAATAACTACTTTAATAGGCCTGCAACCTATTGCAAATAGTCAACAGTCATCAGTCAATAAACATGGCCACAAGAGTAACAGGTAATGACGAGAAAAGCCCTACATCTTTATTGAAAGTTATACCTTCAAAGGTCCGAGTGCATTTGTTGCTTGTAAACCAAGAGATCGCAGAAGCACAACTGGTGTGAAATCAGTATGATACAGTCTCTGTAATCCATCTATTGTTGCCATGACAGGGATTACCTTCCTCTGTCTAGATGTCTCATATTCTTTGAGATAAGATAATGTACCTAAAAAAATTCACATAATTTCTGTTTATTTCAGAACAATTGTGTTGAAAATTTTCAAGGCAGGTGAAACAAATCCCAAACATAGAGAATAATAATTGAAGACACTGTCACACATCAAAACACAAAAACTTCAGGTTAAACATTAGTCCTTATATGCTATCAAAGAGCACTGGTTAGGACTAGTGTATATAAATTAAAGCACTTAAAAAGTAACTGTACTTAATACAAACTAGCAACTGTGTGAATGAACTCATTCTTAGAAAGGCAAACAGATGCATGCATCTGTGCAGTAATACAACATACTAGTGTAAACATGAGCAACATATTGTAGCAAAAAAACATTTGGTTACATGAACAAAACAGATATTATGGATACCATGGAGTGAATTTAAAAATGGTTGTTGTTCTGCATACATACCAAGATCACTTCCATCACGAGCAGCTTTTGTAATAATTTCAGACAGTTTGACTACATCTCCAAAACCAAGATTGACCCCTTGACCTGCAAGCGGATGTAATCTATGAGCTGCATCACTGTAATAGAAGAATTTGAATGAACTGAAAGAATTTACCAACCATATAATAAGTGTACAATCTACACCTAAGTACAACTGATTTCTTTGACAGGCTGAAAACATCAGTAAGATTAATACCAGTTATAACTACTTGACATGCAAATTGTTATCACCAGGGATTCTAGGTGGTGTTCCTGTTATCACTTATCAAACAATCAATCAACATAAAGTAGAATTTGACACATCACTTCATGTGACTGGTGAACTAATGCAATCTGCAAATATGATTTCAACAAATCAAGAACTAGTTTCATTGAAATAACAATGGTAGTAAGGATTACCCAATCAAGGCCACTCTATGTCTAACATAATTTGATGCATGTGTTAGACCCAATGGAAATGAACCGATGCTGCCCTCTTGTAAACCAGTCACTGTAGGTGGTAATTGTCTGACTGGTGATTCTCCTAAAATCAGACATCAATTAATTGTTAAAGCTATCATATGTGCAAAGTAAAATTATAAATATCAAGAAGTGAACAACACTGTTAATATTCATTATCACAAAAATGCAGAATCAGACTATTAAACAATAAAGAGTCCACATAAATGCAATCACCTTTAAGAACATTTTTTATGTTGCTCTAATCAGACAGACCAGCAATACGATTCATAATCAAAAGGTTACATCACCATCTAGTGATGAATATTACATTGGATAAATACAACAACGTATATCTCTGTGAAACACTGTAATAAACAAAACCTACCTTGTAAAACGTTATTAATAAGTTTTTGAAAAGTGTTAGTAACATTTTCAGCCATCTCATTGGTATCTCTATCATGCCACTGAAAGGGGAAACAAGGATGATGTCTGATTATGCAAATAGAAAGTGAAAAAATGTAAGAACCCTGTTTTGGAATACCTTCTACACAAACTGATCAAAAACATCTACCATGACCTTAGTGTTAAAATGATTAATGTGCTGAAGCATGTAATGCAAAAAAAAATTGTTAATATGTGTATTTTATTGGACTGAAAATGGTTTTAAATCAAACAATTATTCAGAAATGTAAAAGTCATAAAACATCTATAAGATAATTAAAATATTCTATACGAAGACACGTACACATACTGACAGATAACAAGATTTCGACAACTTTTTCCAGGAAAATAGCACAAAACACAAAATTGATAAGATATGATGAGAAGCCGGTAGAAGAAAAAGATGTTGAATATGTTTAATTATGGACAAACAAAAATGTTTGAAGATAAACTAACAAAGGCATCATTGACAGCATCAACAAAGCTTTCACTAGACAGAGTTCTCAGGTGTTCTGCCTGTTCAGGTGATGTGGTCCATATCAAACTCATGACTGAATCTGACAACTGAAACAGACATAATTTAAAGGTTGACTTAGTGATATTATCATTTAACCCTTTGCCGCATAAGCATACTTTGTACTCTTCCAAATTCAAATCTAATATACGAAACATCAATTTATTTAAGAAAATTGGGTTATTTCTCTCTGACAGAGTGGTAAACATAGTGGCAAAAGAAGCTATTACTCATTACAAACCATGGCCTCTTTTGCCACAATGTTTTAAAAAGTTGTCTGCTGTATTATGAGGCAAAGGGTTAAATATATGTTCAAAAACAGTATTTGAAAACAAACTAAAGCTTTACATCATACAAAATCATGAGAAGTGAACACAAGCATGATATTGTTCCTTAGAAAAAATAATACCAGTACCACCAAAATATTTTTTCATGAAATTAGACTATTGTAATATTTTGTTAAAAAGAGGAGGACAAATGAACATAATGGTGTGACCATTCATCAATTCACAGATGTATAACAATGAAAGCATATTTAATACTTGATGTATAGATGTATTGAATGAATCCATGCATTGATATGTCAATCATATTGAAAATACTCAGAACAAACATCAAATTTAAACATAAACTGACTGATTTTTTCTCAACATTGTAAATTGTTATAAGTTACATGTATTTGCTTATTTCTAAACAGACATTTTAAATAAGAAACAATATAAATGCCTCTCTTTATTGTTTGCCTAACTATTCTGTCCACATGTTTAGATCAAGATGGGAAATTTTCAAAAACATTTAACCAGTAAACTGCTAACACCTCATGTTTATGGGGGCCAAAATGTAACGTCTGATTACAATGAATATACCTAAAAATGGACTTACAGGAAGCATCGCTATAGGACCTGTAGGTAGAAATCGTTGCCAGGCAACATTATTGTTTGTCTGAAAATAAAAAAATAAAGGGAAGCAATTCAGCAGAAAGTTAAATTAGTAAGTACATTAATTTTGTAATTACTCACTTGACTTTCTAAAACAGTATGCTAAATGGAATATATGTATATATATACACACACATATATCATATCTTTCTAAAAAACTATCAAGTGACTGATACTGACATTCAACAGAAGTTAAAAGACTTAGATACAATCTATGAACATTCTTAGCTCAGTAATGTATGATATAATTTATGTACATTTTTACCTCAGTAATATATGTATATGATATAATTTATGTACATTTTTACCTCAGTAATACATGTATGTGATATAATCTATTTACATTCTTACCTCAGTAACATATGATATAATCTATGTACATTCTTACCTCAGTAATGTATGATATAATCTATGTACGTTTTTACCTCAGTAACACATGATATAATCTATGTACATTCTTATCTAAGTAATATATGATATAATCTTTGTACATTCTTATCTCAGTAATATATTATATAATCTATGCACATTCTTACCTCAGTTATATTTAGAATAGCTACAACAGCCTTTTGGTTGTAATTAAATGACACTGTATGTAAATTGGCAGCTTTTCTTACAGCTGAATTCATTCCATCAGATCCAATCTGAAAAAATATCATCAATATATCTAAAAATGATCAAATATCAAGCAAACGTCCTATAGAAAAGTCAATAAATATAAACTATGCTCTGTATCCAAAAAAATTTGAAATCTCTTTTCCCTGAAAAGTTTTAAGCCAATTTGGGTTTTAACTAAATTATTAATAATTTGAAAGAAGTGTTTGTAATGAGTATTTGAGGTAAATCTCCAATAACTGAGTGATAACCTATAATTCATTATGGAGAGCATGTTTAAATCTTAGTGAATACTTGTTGTAACCATCATTTAATAAAAAAAAATCGTACCTCAATACTTCATCCATACATTGAATATACAAACAATGTAAATAATATTATAGACATAATACATGAAATAGAAAGTCAAAACTGTAGACAATATAGCAGAACTATATACAATAAAAGAGTGAATTTCCACATATAATCTACATACCAATAATTTGGTTTTTATTGTCTGCCCATTATTCAGCGATATGTTCACCCAGGCATTAGAATCTGTTTCATTATTAACACCAGGTATTTGAATATCTTCAGCTTTAGTACTATACATAATATCTATTCTATCTTTGATTGCATTAAGACGTCGATTAATTGACTCCAAAATGACATCATTTTCCACAACATAAGCCAGTTCTTCTGTCATTCCATCCTGGTTAAATGATATCAAAGAACTTGAACATGACTCCCAAACCTGAAAATTATAAAAAATATTCAGTAAAATAATACTCATTGTGTATACACAGGAGTGCAATTCTATTATAAAATATGAAATCCAGCACAAAAAATAACAAACACTCAAAACAATCATGACATATGTAATGTTTGAACACAGTAGTACTCTGAGTACCATGATGGGAGTTACGTCATTACTTCTAATGTATTCTCTAAGAAATCAAATTCATGAGCATGGTATATAAAATCTAATCATTGTTTATGAAATACATGTAGTCAAATATGGTAACCAAAGCCAGTGAAATGCATTTTTGATGCCGTAATCCATGGCCATATACAATAAAGTTAGTGTCTAATGTGTCCAAATACATGCATCTTATTGGTTGAACAGATTTGATCAGCTATGTTACAACAAAATAGTTTATAAACATCCTTACGACAAAAATCATTGAAAAATTAAAATAACTAATTGTAAGACGGATGCTGTCGGAATGAAAATTAATTTTGAACACACAATTCATATTTACATGAAGCATTACATCATCCCCACCTACCTACCTGCATTCTTAATACTTGCTGACATCTAATACTTTCTATTTCTGACCATACCCCACATTCTGTGGAAAGAGAAAATCAGTGTGAAATTAGCAAAAGGCTAAACATCGACAAAGACAACTTATGGACCAACCATGAAGCAATCATACACAGAATGGCAAAAGAAACATTTGATTGCTGGGACACTTGATTTTTTTTGTATGTAGTGACTAACAAGTGCAATTTCAGTTAAATGTTTAATAAGTCTGGAGCAAATACACATTAACATATATTAGTCAGAAGCTCCCAAAGAAATATTGAAAGCTGTATCTAAGAAAAAACAAAAGCATATCACGATTATGTAATATCTGGACAGTTAATTAGTCAATTATATCAGTAGCATTCTTTTACAAGTACAAACATACATAAATAAAAAAAGAATAATAAAAAAAACCTTCTCCAATGAAATTATCACAAGAGAAGGCGAGAAAAAAAATAGCTGTGTTTACAATTACATGTACTGTGTTTTTTTGGTGCTAACCCCATCATACCAAAATGTTTGGTTATGAATCGTACCTGGTATTTCACAAAAAAAAATTGAAAAGAATTTTTTTTTACCTAACTACCATAACTTTTTGGTCATGTAACCCTAAACATAACTATTTTTTCCAGCCTTGCACTAATTGAGCCATTGAGTGAAATATCAGGAAAACCCAATGTAGCTTAAAAGTTAAGTGTCTGATAGGATAGCAAGGTTTCAGAATGAGGGCTAGAAGTCCAGGACATGAAAAAAAGTCACTTAAATGCTAGTAACTCAGAACATGGTATTGGAACAGTACTTGTACAATCAGCAGATAAATACTAACTGAATACCTTTACATGGTTTTTAAAGTCATCAAATTAAAGCCTTTCAATATTACACTAGGCTTCTTCATCTTCTAACAATCACACAGAAAAGGTAAACATTTTTACAATACAAACTTACTTTCAAACAGTTGTATAGAGCCTGGACTTAATGTACATGTACGGTTGCTGTATTTGTCCGTGAGATTGAATTGTTTCTGTGGTGCAGCTTCAAGTAAAACAATTCTCTTGTTTTGTAATACATTCTCATGTCCTGAAGAATAAAGTGTATTGGTTAACAAATACAGGCATTCAACCAGGTTCTCACAAAAGCATAGGAATATTATTTCACAAATACAAAATACAAGTTTTTGGCAATTTTGAAGATAAAATGAAAGAATTTCATGAGACAGTCTCCGAATAAAATCAAACAGACAAATATTTACTCTTTTGTTTACTTGAAATACAACCTTGTTTGCTTTGTATACTTATAACAAGCATCCAAGAGCATCCCCACCAAAGGCAAAAGTGCAGCAGCAAGCAACAACACACCTGAAAGGTGGTGATGCTTAGGAACATAAGGCAGCTCTAACAAGTAAACAATACATTTTAAATGGCAGTATCAAAGAAACAACAAATTCTATATTCGTAATCCCAACCTATTGTCCTTCAATATAGGAAAAAGTAGGACATACAGAAGGTTTTCAAAAACACAGCATTTTTTTATTAAAATATAAAAGTATACGAAAATACAGGCAAGATACTGATTTAACTTCCTGGTTTGGTGGTATATTTTTTATCTTCAGAAAGTAATGTGAATCAGATTATAAATCTCTGTCACATATAAAATAGCAATTTCAGCACAAATGAAGTTATTTCTATCATTGTTGCCTCGAAAACAAACTATTTTATAAATACAGTAAAAATCTCATCAGCCCAGGTCGTGGTCCAGTGGTTAGTGCGCTGGACTTGTAACCCGGAGATCTGGGTTCGAATCCCGGTTGCGGCAGGTCATACCCTTCTATGAAAATTTGACAAAAAATGTCAATTTTCCTCCATATGTGCAGAAGTTGCCGGCTCCTTGTGGAAGGGTAAGTTAGTACTGGTTAGTATACAGTCCAGGAAAACTGGTTAGGTGAACTGGTCGCCGTACATAACTGAAAAACTGTTGAAAAACAGCATTAAACCCCAGTGACAATAAGTGACATAAAAAAAATCTCATCATTTTATGTTTTTGTCCAGTGCTTACAGTATCATTCGTAGTAAGAACAAAAATCAATAACAAAAGTGAAAACCAAACACAGCCTTTGAAAAAAAAACAATCTCATGTTACTACAAATGATAATAAGCACTGGCCACATTATATATATACTCATGGTTTGGACCCTTCTAAAGCAGGAGTATATATGGACATAAGGAATGAGGTAAAACCATGCATACACAGTACAACAGGTGGAATTTAATCACTTACATTACAGAATGAATATTATTTGAAATGAGGTAAAAACTTTGGGGTAAAAAGCCACGAAAAGATGATTATATTAAGGGAAGAAATATACAATAAAGCAAGCCTTTAAGTGATTGAGACTAAATATTTCCAGTTACAGCTATTAAATAAGAGAGCACCTAGGGGTCTAGTGCAGATAATGCAAAAATATAGGATTAGGAATACAGGAATTGATTGACAGCCTGCAAATAATCAAATTGCATCAAATCAGGGTCTTTAAACCTGCAAAAAGTCTCCTTTTGGAGTTGAAAATTAATGAGGAGGGTAAGAGACTAAAGCTTAAAGCTGAATTTTCAGGGTTTCACATAAACAGTAAAACTTGATTCTAGTCAAGATATATTGAAGAACTGGATACAGTAAAGTTTTGACTAAGCCCCATCCATACCCTTAGGCCTAAATAAAAGGTTTGTTACCAGTCACCCGACCGACCTGATCTTTTACCTGCCGACTCATAAGTTTTCATGGCGTACAAATCTTAGTGTTATATTGTAATTTTCACAAGTGTTGCCAATATATGTAAAAAAAGCATAAAAGAAAAAATCCCTACCTACCGACTCATATGTTTTTGGGCATGTAACCAGAAACAAACCTTTTTTTGTTTAGGCCTTATTTATTGCATTGTTAAGGATATGGTGAAATATGGATATAATGAAGTATTTCTGAACTGAGCTCCACTGTATTTTCATACGCATAAGTCTGCTCAGATTAAATAAGACACTAACAGATGTCCAAGATGACATTAGTCTGAATATGAGCATTATGTAAAAAATTCCTAGAAAACTAGGCATTTAGTCAGGGCAAGGTAAGTTTCCAAGGTGTTCAATGTATGCATGTTTCATCCATAATCAATATTACGTGTCAATATTCAACCAAATGGATGAATACTCAACTCCAAACATTGTACATGGTTGAATGCAAATTACGGGGCTATCATTTCTAATGGGTTCCTACAATTGTCGTTTTGCAATTAGGATTTCCATGGTACATTGACACATTGCTGGTCCGTCAGTCCATAATTAGCTGAACAGCTGATCAAACGGTTACACAGGATTCCCACAGGATAGTATCCATGACATTAGCATATGAGCATAATGGTACGTAACCTAGGCAGGACTAGTAGCGATTAAAAGACTATACTCAACATAAATAAAATGTTTAGAAAGCTCGTAATATTTTTTTGAGAAAAAAATCATTTTTACCCAGGGCACAAGCCATTGCAGCCCCAACCATGCCTCCTCCAGAAATGACAACGTCTGCCGTTTGTTCCCCATTTTGACTTGTCTGGTAACATCTTGACAGGAAAGGTTGGAAACGTCGGAGCTGCTTCAAAGCAGAAGAACAAACAGCGCAATGTTTAATGACATTCATAGCCTTTTTCATTTATAAGAGTAACGTCCCTTGAATGGAGTTGCACTAAACTACTGACGAATTAACTGACCATATAGAAAAAGAGGAAAAATACTGACGATATACACAAAGGATTATCGGAAGACGCTGACGATATACACAAAGGAGGATTAACGGACCGTATAAATTAAAATGGGAGAATATGGACCACCCGACGTTATTCTGTATACCTCGAGGGAAAATCAATGAAACAAGAAAAACATTTGTTTTGAAAATAAATTTTGCAAATTTATTCACAAATTTCGGTAATTAGTTGGTTAATATAAAACACTTATTTTTATGCATTAATGATGTATCAGTTGAAATGCATTAAATAAAATTATTTCTTCAGAAGAAAATGAATGTTTGTTGTTCTTTATTGTTAGATTAATAGAGCAGCTAACCGAAAGCATCGACACTCACTCTTTATTTAACTGGTCAGTAAAATTGTGCTTGATATTAATTAATAATATATTTCTGTTGTAAACATTGGTCAATGGTAATGTTCGCAATATGCAGAATTGGTGAAATTCACCACCTATGCATAAATCACACATCAAAGATTCACCGTATTCAGTATTCAAGGATTATGATAAAAAGAAGATACAGACAGTACTGACATATATTAAATGATGTTAGTATTTGTTACTTTTTAATATGCGCATCACTAGCTTGGGAAAAACATCTCTGTCCTTTTCATTAAAATTGAACACAAAATGTTTTTTGTGCACTATTGTTTCATTTAGCCCGATTTTTAGTTCAGGCGCATGCAATTAATCACTCAGCCCTATCGGCCTTCATGAACTACGCGCTTGAACTCAAAAGCGTGCTACATGAAGCAATAATGCATGCAACGTCATTTTCTGTTTCCTAAGTATAACTTGTAACTATTAAATAAATAATTTGTTTAGTTGTGTTCCGGATAGCCTTGTTACTTTCTATCAATTAACATGTACAATGTACGGAGTACTATGAAATAAACGTTTATTATTAGCTTAATGGAAAAGAATAGATAGAAACTGGAAATGGAAAATATATGACTTTAATGATTTATTGAATAATTATGTTTTTATTGTCTTATTTTACAAGTTGCATTATCAAATTACGTTCTAATTAGAGTTTAATGCTAACAGGGTTTTATTCTTATCTATATAATTATAGTATTCGAATGATTGGGTTTTATAAAAGTGCTATATTAATAATAAAATCAACATGGTCCATTTACAATCAGTCAGGTTCTAGATTATGCTGTTAATCATAATTAATGCATTTTGCAAACAGTTGATTGGTTTTTATAGTCTCATTTTAATCATATATAATGATAAAAATTTGAACGAGTAACCAATCAAACAGCCTCCAAAAAAAAATTAACAAATCATTAAAATATTATACAAGATGCGCGCTTATTTTATTTTTTGTTTATCTCATTTTATAGGGATGGTTTTCTCTAATGGTGATGTTTTTACAACCGATGATTTTAATTCTCGAGTAAGTCGACGGTAAGACCAAAAAGACAATTTAAATTTAATCTATTTCTTGATTTGCCAAATTTCCAAAGAAGTGTTGAATTAAACAAGAATGAGATAAAAAGAATGTTTGAAAAAGTATTAAAGTAATTCATAATTAGTACATAATCCTCCATGTAACAGGTGAATTTGAATTCATTGACTACTGAATACTGTAAACCCCGGACGAATAAAAAATCATTTATCAAAATCATGAATGAATGCATTGATAATGGATCCGAGGTATAAAATTTAAGATCAGTCATCAGGCTCAAAAATTTCGTTTTCGATCTCACCCTATTTTGGACAAATGTATTTCAATTCGAATAGATGCTTATTTCAAATAAATATATAGAATTGAATTTAGAATAATGTTGTAAAATAGGTTATTTAGTATGAAATATTTCATAAAAATTCGGTATAAATTTACTGACAAACATCTTACCATATTCATTTTCCTGATCTCATCTTTGTCTTGTTATTGTACCGGGGCTGTATACATGTTTATAGTAGTTTGTATGAGCGTCAGTCCGATTTGCTCAGTTGTTAGAGCCGATTTACAAGCAGAAGGTCGCGGGTTCTAGTCCTGCATCGAGATCTTTATTTTCTGCCTCCTATTACATTGGTGCCGTGAGTGAACGTGCGTGCGTGTGTGGCTAGCCTTGGAATCCTAGAGCTAGGGCTAGCTAAAACACCTGTGGTTGTCGCTTGATTAGGCCTTACCAAATCGTATCTATGTTTAGCGTCCGCGGACGGAAAGATTTTGATCACCTGAGTCAAATAAAAAAAAAAACATATCATAGGCGGATCCAGGATTTCTAGTCAGAGGCATAAACTAAACAAGTAGGCTGTTGGTCCTGGCCCAGGGCGAATTGTACGTGGTGTCATTGTGTTACTGTACTTGTACCTTATTGCTCGAATTTTTTTTGACATTTATATATATTTTCATGTAAATATCATATTTCATGATATAAAAAAACATTTGCTTGGGCAATTTTAGGGGGGGGGGGGGGCCGGTCCCCCCCCCCTGGAGCCGCCTAAGGTAATACTGAATATTTGATCATTTGAAATATCTTTATTGGACCATAACATGCTGGAACGATTTGATTTGTATCAATATGCCTCCCAGTCGTCAAAATATATCAATATTATGCTTTTTGTTATGATTTAAGAAATGGAACATTTTTATTCCCACTGAGTAACTGTTTGAACTTTTGATAGAAGCCAATATTTTGCAGCAAATACGAAGGAAATTTGTGTTTTTTTGCCCGAGGCACTTGTTTGTTTTGTTCCGGATTGCTGGATAGATTTTGCGCTAAACGTAGACGCGATTTGGCATGACCTTAACTAAAGGAAGGATGAGTGTAACAGGGCTAAATATACACCGGCGTTACCAGTTGTCGATAACTTAGAGAAGTAAACAGGTATATATAAAGAACACCAGACATTCATGTACTTCTGAAGAAATAATTATATTTAATGCATTTCAACTCGAACATCATTAATGCATAAAAAATAAGTGTTTTATATTAACCAAGTAATTGCCGAAATTTATGAATAAATTTGCAAAATTTATTTTCAAAATAAATGTTTTTTTCTTGTTTCATTAATTTTCCCACTAGATATACAGAATATTGTTAAATGGTCCATATTCTCCCTTCTTATTTTATACGGTCCGTTAATCCTTCTTTGTGTATATCGTCAGTGTTTTTCCTCTTTATCTATATAGTCAGTTAATTCGTCAGTAGCTTAGTACGTGCCCCTTGAATGTAAGGGTTGGTCTAAAACATGACAATTTTACGTCTATCATCATCATCATCATCATGATGAAAAATGAGTTAGGCAAATAAATCGTAAATTAATTTACATTTAAACACACTGTCTCATCCCCAGTTATTTTTTCTTCTAATGTGAATTACTACGTAAATATTCATATTTTTTTCCCCAAATTCGTATTTCATTTTATTTAATGAACGGGCACCTGCTTCGTAACTGCGGCCCTGCACATAGTTTCGCGATAAACATGGCAACAATGGCAACAACCCATAGTTTGTCGGTTTTAACTAATTCTAGCGTGAAACCTCCACTAAACCCCAAAACAGGATTATCCACAACATTGCATGAGAGACCTGGACCGACGCTTGGAAGATTTTCAGGTGTGTATTATGATGACTATGACCATGATGGCCAAGCTGAAAGAGAAATTTTTGACCCGAAGTCAACTTCTCGTAAGTTTGCATCGACTGTCGATCATGCATCATTGCTAAAATTAGGTAATCTTTCTGATGAAGAATTTTATCAAAGGCTTTTAGAATTGAAAAACGAGCAGAGAAAAATATTGCAAAAATGTGAGAAAGTTTACATTGAGAAGCATCAAGGTGTTATTGCACCGACATTTCCTGATGAAGATCTTATGTCAACTAAACGTTCACTCGGGACTTATGCCTCACAGGCAGATGATCAAACATTTAGATCAGAGACGTTGGTTGATGAAGATGGAGTATTGACATGTACTAGGTCAAAATCCCCTCTTGCCCCTGAAAAATGTACTTCACCAGAATTTTTTGAGCAGGATGGAATTCTAAAACGGGACCAGTCACCACAGAGAGATTCTTTATCTGACTCTATGTCAAAACCACCAACTGGACGCCCACCAGTTCCATACACAGCAAAGTCATTCACATCACCTTCAAGATCTGCTCCAGTATCAAGGGAAATTGCTCGATCATTGGATGATCTTCGTGAAGCAGCATTAGGATTAAGGAAATCATTTGATGATAGTGATGGTGATTATGTGCCAGATGATACTGTGTCTGAACCATACAGAGATCAAGATAGATCATATTCTAGAATTGAACGAATGTGGAATGATTTTTCTATCAGGGACTATGCACCACGCAAACAATTGGAACGTCCCTCATCTGCAACAATCACCCGTAAAGAAAAGAAGGAAAAAAGTGATAGTTGGCGACATAGACTGACAGTTCCAGAACCTTTCACAATGACTATTCGGGAAGAGAGAAAAGAAAAAAAGAAGTCAAAGAATCTCCTGGAATTTGAAGAAATGACTTACCAAAAACAGATTAAAGAAGAGGAAGAACTGAAGAAAAAATTCAAAGCACAACCTGTTCCCGCTCATGTCTATTTACCACTTTATGATGAAATTCAGGAAAAGGGTGAAGAAAGACGTCGACATGTTCGTCAGTCTTGTGCTGAATTGTTAAAATCTCAAGAAAAGCCATTCTCTTTCATTAAACGTGAAGAGGACCGCAAACTACATCAAACAATGGAAAGAGAATGTAATCAAAAGACAGAAGGCAAAGTTAAAAGAACTCCTGAAAGTTTCAAAGCTAAGCCTGTGCCGAAGAAAATTTTTGATCCTTCTGTTGATGATAAACTGATGGAAGAAGAAGAATATAGAAAAATTAGGATAAAAATGAGATCAGAGGAATTGTTAAGGTCTGCCACATTGCCACCAAATATGCATGCCAGGGAACAAATGAAGGAGCAGAAAGAGAGGGAACAAAAATTGAGAAGTAAAAGGAAAGGTAGAGGAACAAAAAGTGCATCACGTCCAAGGATTAATCATGATGTACCCAATTACGATGCATTATATCGTCAATTTCAGCAAGAATTACAAAAAAGAAAAGGAATGAGAGAAGCAACAGTGTCTCATCCATTCAGGCTTGAAACAGAAAGAACAAGTAAGTCTGCTCAAGAAAGAATTCGAAAGGAGATTGAAAGGGAAGAACAGCAGCTGAAAGAAAATAGATGGCCTTACAAACTTCCTAGAAGTAAAGTGAAACTTGGTGAGTGAGTTGCTTTCTACAAAATGTATTATGAACATAAACATTTTCTTGCTTAATTCTGTTGTAGAATTTAATTATCCTACATGATGGTTTTTAAAATACAAAATAAACAATTAGTGGCTCTGTTTGAGGCCGGATATCAGTAAATGACTTCTAGCAAAATAAAAAATTATGTTTTTGAGTAGCATGATTGTTAGGATTTATGCTTGAAGTCATTCAATTTAATGATGATTTTATGCCAGAGATTAATTCTGTAAAATTTATGTTGCTAAGTCAGACCAGGAATTAACTTTTATTCTCTGCTATTACTTTTCAGGCCAAATGTCCTCTTCTTTAGACTCTTTACCAATTAAATCAACAAAATCTGCTGATGCAAGAACCACAAAAACAAGGTAGAACTGCTTTATTGACAACCAATATTTATTAAAAATGTTGGTATTTTATGCATTGGTTTTAAGCAAAGATGCCAATGTGTAGTTTTAAATCATCTGTGTATTGAGAATCTGTTCATATGAAGTTCCTTTACAAATCCTGATATTTTAGCTGTCAATTGATTTAAACCTAGTTTGAATTTTATCTGTTATAAATTGCTTATTGCTGCAGGTTGAATTTCTTCACAATAATCTTTTGGATGGGGCATTTACATTTTTTTATCATCAGTTTTTGTTACAGATGCTTTTTATTAAGGGACAGCATGAATGGACATAAAAGCTAAGGTGCAAATCAAAATAGTGTAGGATTTGTGTAAGGCAGCATGGTGAATAGTTAATTGATCCTTATACACGATTGTGATTTTACATGTTAAATATGATTTACAGGAGTCAACTTAAGGATCTGTCTGCGCGAGAAATAAGAGAAATTGAAGAAGAGAGACATCGTCGTGTTAAAGAGATGAGACTGCGAAGGGAAATCCAGGAAAGAACTAAGTCATTTGAAACTCCAAGAGAGAGCCCTGCTGATAGGAGGCAGAAACATAGGTATACTTCAAATAATTGTTTGTTCTTCTTATCATTTGAAATAAATTCTCAAGACAATGATTTTCCATTTGTTGTTCCCCTACTTCTTCCTGTTTTCCTTGTTGCATTATTTATTTATGAAATTTGTGCTTTATTTTGTTCCATTGCACTAAATGTTCTTAGTCTTACCCTACTGTCAACATTTGGAAGAAAGGAACTTTGATGAGACAATTTAAGAAAAAATTTCATAATGCCTAAATGATGCAGCTTTGTGAATATTTTCTGCACTGTATTATATGTTATATATTTGGCTAGTTTATTTCATTATCATGAGGTAAAATCATTATCCAAAATGACTGGATGTCTATAGTCATGTTTTTTGCCAGCAATATACTTGTTGTTTTTATTGTATGATGATGGCGCTTTTCTGTCCAATCACATATTGCAGATTTCTTGCTGTTTAAAATTTTGTTCATTTAATGTGTAAACTCAATTTCATATTCAACAATTTGATTTCAGGGAAGCAGACAGAGCTAGAATGGAGGAATATGAAAGAGAAATGCAAGAAATGAAAGAAAGAGTGAACAGAAGACCTCTACTGTTTGAACAAGAATCACAGGTAATGATTATCTTAGTGTGTGATTGTTTGACTAGTATCGAATATCAAAATGCATGCTGTAGTATTGGGAAAAAAAATTGCTATTTTGACTCGCTATTACTACTTTTCATTGGGGCTTTGTTGTTATTGGTGTTTGAGTTCTCATTCAGGAGATTGCCCGAATACATTTGTATCAATTTTGGTATTATTTTCAGGATTCTGAACGATAAAATGTCTTGTTCATGTTATTTCTGTCAAATGCTGTCAAACGCTGTATGATGTCTAACTCATGAAGACATTTTTGTACGAAAATTGTTGTGTGGTTTATTGATTTTTTTATGGAGTTATGACCCTATGGTGACTTTACTTGTTAAATACATTTTATGTCTATGTTACTTCAGTTTGATCACAACAGTTGGGCATGTTCCATTCCACATAATTAAGTTTTGTTATATATCTTACCTTGTGGAGCAATCTTCAGTTTTACCAATATTTTTTGTATTGTGAAAACTAGTAACTCACTTTCCTTTGCAGATTAATGCAAAGAACAAAGCAGAAAAAAAATTCAATGCAACATTGAGAAGTGTGGGTTTGGATGAAGATTTTGTACACAGTCGAGGTTCTCGTTCTGCTAGTGTTCACGACTACACTGATGATTATGATGATGATTTTGAAGACACAGCAATGAGAAAGCAGGAAGAAACCTACACAAAAAGATATGATTCAGAAGGATCAATGTCACCTGATGAAAGCTGAAACATGTTTTAATTTATTTTAGATTCTAGGATTGTTAGTTATTACCAGTAAATATGTGGTTTTATTTTACATACATGTATCTTACAAAAGTGTTAGTGAAATACATGTATACATAGAATTTTAAAACATATTGACATGTTTTTAGGAGTTAAGTTTTGAACTAATATTTTTATAGCTGAGATTGATAGTTTTATAATTTATCAGTCTAGTATGTTTGTAGTGACTTACTGCCTGTGGGACATTATAATGTACATATAGGTAATGAACAACATACCCCGGATGATCACTTAATAGACTGTTAAAACACATGCCATGCTGAGTTATAACGAATTCTTAGGCATATAATCAAACATATTGTTGGTCAGTGCAGTATGATGATGCAAATTGGTATAAGGATCTTAATCTCACCTGTTTTAATATGTAGCGGATTGTGTCCATACATAATCTGATTGCAGCAATACTTATTACTCAGTATACATAGTTCAGAATGGACATACATATATCCAGGTAGAACTTCACCATAGTTGTTTCAGACAAAAAGTGATGTGACGGCCTATCATTTGTGAAAGAAGACATACATTAATTACCTTAGATACTGTTTGTTTTATTTTGGTCGTAGTCCAGTAGTGCCAACATGTTTGTTATTTATTTATTAGAATTATATTCTTAAATATATGTTATTAATTTAATGTTTCTTAAAACTGAGACATACTTGTATGCTAATCCATGAAAAGTTTAAAGATGTATGATATATTGAATTGTTAATTATTTGTATTTTATGTGGAGAAAAGTTACTCATATTAGCATTTTATTCACTTTGTAATGTTCCTTATAAAATATTACAGATAAGAATTACAGATTTATGATATTATTAGACATTTTAAACCAGCACATTGATACTATTTTATGTATTCATTTTATGGATTACAATTTTTGAACTTTGTCTCTCAGATTAAGTAACTTGTGTTGTTGTGACTTTTTTTTTACTTTTGGAAGCATTTGTTCTGTATTCTATGTAGAGGTATATGTAAGTACAATGTAGTTGCATTTAATGATTATTATGTGACTTTGAATATTTTTTATATTGGTACATGTATTCATATTGACGGATATAATGCAAACATTTTTTTTTCAATTTAGTAAATATATATGCTCAAAAACTTTGACAGCAGTACATTATTTTTTCATTAGTTATCAACGAGTTCACTCATACATTGTTTTTATCATCTTTCCATTGATAAAAGGGCCCACTGTATCCGTTGTATGAAGTATGATATCCTTTCAATGTAATGTTGAAATAAGATGCCTTGTCATGTATCTTTACCTGACTTGATTGGAACATGCTACTCATAAACTGTAAGATTTTTTTTTATTTTTTCTCTTACTGTGATATTTTGTATTTGTGATACTAAAATAGTATTTGAACTACTGCATAGTTTTGCTCTGGTCTAAATGCGCACTAACAAAACATAGTATACAAGTTTAATATCATTTTTTCCAGCAATATTTCTTCCGATGGATTGAATCTGATGTCCAAATTCTCAGGTATTTTTTCCATTAAGTCGCATCATACTTGTTAAAAGAGATATTGTACTTGTTCATGATTGAGAGTATTTATATGGGAAAGTGCTTGTGTAAACTTGTATTGTCATAATGGTAATGTCAGCCTTTGTTCTGTCATTTGTTCAGAAATAAGCAAATTTTAACTATTGCAATTAAATGATATATATGTTGTAAGATATTAAAAGAGAGAGAATGCTTGCATGTATTCCATGTATGCGTAGTTTAAATAAATACATTATTCTGCTAGAAATTTATGTTTTATTTTTTCTGCTTCTGTTTACTGCTTGCTGAGTAAGCTCTATCAGTGAAATACAGACTTAAATGGCCATTGAGTCAAGCATACAAGATACTGGTTAAAGATTTAACTTACAATATCTTTTGGTCATCAACCCCAATTAAAAGACAACAATCTGTATATTTCACTTATGCTTGTCGTCTTGGTGTATTGATTTGAACTTCATTCGTGTATTAATTCAAATTTCTCCCAAACAGTGATATTTTAATCGAAATGATGTGTGCACGTCGACTTCAATTGACTCCTAAGTCTTTTTTTAGAATGAGTGTAATATTGGACAATCAAGCTGTTGTGGTTTATTTTCTTGTAAGATATTGTATTTCCAAGTAGATCTACATTTGCTTTTGTTTTGTAGTCGTATTATCAATATAATATATATACCTTACATTTTCTTCTGTGAAACAAAAGATAAAGAATCATAAATAGATAACAGACTACAAAGATAAAAGAACAAAGACGCTACAATCAACAGCAAACGAAAATTACAAGCTGATTGTTCTCGTCCTTCCTTATATGTAGCTAAACAGACAAAATTATACGAAGCGAAATAAGCGACGTCATGTGTCGTCTTAGGATGTCATAGTGGAACGATTTAAGAATTTTAAATTTGATAGTGTATACAAGCACTCAACAACTATTGAAGTTAGAACAAAAGGAAAGGAACAACCACAACCAAAGGCTGTTACTGTAACAATCTCACGTACATATCCCCATAAAATGTTACTTAATTAGTATCACACTCACAGTACATGTTATGAAGTACTTTCAACAAAATTCAGAGAGAAGTTGATTGACATTTAGATTACTATGTCTGATACCACAGGTTCAATTTTTTAAACCGTTTCAGTTTGTTATCATGACCAAAAACAAACGTATTGTGCATCACAACGACATGTGAACGACGTTGTTCGTTAAATTTGTTAAAATCTGACCCGTGAGGGAAAATAGTTTCATTTAACGGTTTAAACTTCACACTTGACGCTTTTAAAAGCCTATTAAATGTAGGCTGATTCAACCGAGGAGATTTTAGCAAAGCGTTTTTCCAATCTTTTACGAGTTGAATTGTTTTGTTGTTACTTTTAATAGCCATGAAACCAGTACAGTATGTGCGACCATTTTCTTGCTCGATCCACATATCATATGTTCCACTGAAGTAAGGAAATGGATCTTTTAACCAGACCGTGTCTACATCGGCATAAACCACACTGAGACCCACTTGTAAATGTTCCAGTATATACATTGGCCGGGCGGAAACTAGTTTCTTATACTCCGTTGTACCGTATGTCACCGCTTTGCTTATTGAAATAACACCACTTCGTAAAACAGTCAGAGAATACTCGAATCGTGATCGAAATTCTTCATGAAGTTTTGAATATGCAACTTCATCCTCAGCTACCACAATTACTGGTACGTTTATTCCAAGGCGTTGAAAATGCCACCACCAGTTAGAAAAGAAGTCTCGGAAACCCTCGTT
This sequence comes from Lutraria rhynchaena, assembly GCA_008271625.1. Lineage (NCBI taxonomy): Eukaryota > Metazoa > Mollusca > Bivalvia > Venerida > Mactridae > Lutraria > Lutraria rhynchaena. Next base: position 5,338,919 of record VIBL01000010.1, read on the forward strand.
GACAGTGAGAAGAATTGTCCAGTTGTAATCATAACGATAGATGACTGGTAGACCTGTTTTTGGTGTACGCAGCTTAGGGTAACTTAGAGATATTGAACTTCTGTTATATCTGTGTTGTTCGACAATTGTGAGGGCAACATATACCATCAGAGCGGTGAACAATAGAAACACAAACAGCTTTATTTTTGTTGACCACATTCTTCGTGCTGTTCTCTACAATGACATGATTTACTATTTCAGAAAATGTTGGGTAGAGTTGATTATTTCCGAGTTGTGTGCCGTCGTGTACATGGGCGTACATTTGTCTTTTATATAAAAATAACATCAATAAAACTAAGATAATCAAATTGGTCAATATCATTTTTTTATAATATATCAGTATCCAGCAAAAAGTAGGAAACACGGACGAAAAGGCGTGCTTCAATTTTTAAACGAAAAAAAACAGGACAATTATTGAAGCGTGCAAACATTTTTTTATGTTTCAGTGAGACGATGAATATCTAAATGCAAATGTTAGTTTACTTCAAAAGCGATGGTACTTGTATTTCATATACATGTGTAGATGTATAAGTGATAAGCAGAAATTTGAAATTATATGAGTACTATTTACCTGTGAACGAATAAGGTATGTGTTTTTACTTTGCAATACTCCAAAAATAAACGCGAATTCAGTTTAATATTCCTATATGTTTATGTCCTAACGTATCCTACTAGTATATGGTAAGAATGTAATTACGATGTAGATTATATCTAACGACTTGTTGATGGAATAAATTGAAATGCGAATTTACATATAACAACTTGGCAGATGGTTGAAAACACATGTTATCCTCCGACTTATTCGTTTGCAAGTAAATGAATATATTGTTCGTCCGTTTTCGAATTCGTGAATTATGTTCAGGATGATAATTGGGGTGGCCATTGTTTCTCTTGTACAAGAAACTTTGCGGAATTTGTCTGCTTCCATACATCGCAGCACTGCCTTTTACTCAATATGTACAATTAAGAATGTTAAGATGTACTCAGATAAGTACTCCAATAATGTTCACATGTTTTATTACAGTGCATTAAATGATTGATAGTAAAACTATTGTACACATCTGATCATCTATTTTTATCACAATCAATATCAGTACATATATACTGTACAGAACAATAATTATAGACTTTTTAAACATCAAATATTGCTTAGAGCCATTTCCAACCATGAACATTCGTTCATATTCATATCATACGAACATGTATACTGGTAGAAATTCGCCATTGTTGTTTCAGACAAAAGTCATGCGATGCCCTATCGTATGTGAAAGAAGACATGCATTAATCATCATAGATAGGATTTGTTGTATTTTGGTCGTAGTCCAGTAGTGCCAACATGTTTGTCATTTATTTTTTAGAATTATGTTCTAAAATGTGTGTCATTTTATTGAATTAATGTTTCTTAAAGCTGAGAATAACTTTGTACCTATGAAAAGTAATATAAATAGACATGAAACAAACTGAATTGCTAATTTATGTAGTTTATGTTGAGAAAAAATAACACATACTAGCATGCTATTCATTCACTCTTATTGTTTTTTGTTTCTGATTATGTTAACTTATTAATCACTAATGTCTTGTGTGTTTTAGTTTCGATCATTTTGTAACTAAACTGTAGGCTATTTTGTCTGGAACAAAATTGACCCAACCTGGACAAAACTGTAAAATAAAGTTTTACTGTCACACATGTATAATACTACCATGTGCAAAAAGTTGCATTTCCTGATGTGACGGAAAGTGGTAAAAGCGAGCTGGCCGCCAATTTCTGTAAATTGGCATTCCACTCAAGATGAACATTCCATGTGAATGTAAATTGGTTTCCTGGTATTTTCAGTATTAATAACAGCAGATGCTGCCTCAAAGTACATTTACTGAAATATTTTTCATCTTGTAAGACACGTCTAACACAATATATCATTTTTTGAGAAACAACAGGACAAAATACCAATTATTTCATTTCAGTTGTATTTCTCGCCTTACACTGTATTTATTTGCACAAATTATCCTATGCATACAAACATACCATTTCTGCTTGGAAAATAAAATCCAGATCATTCAATATAATCTATGGAAAATTAAAGATAAATTAATATAAAAATTGTACAAATACATTTAATGTTGTCATAATAACCACACAAGAGCATATACACTTAAATGAAAATAATATGAAGAAACAAGCATACTGTTAAAGTGGATGGAGTAAATTTGGTACAGCATTATGCAAATGACATCAATAGGCTACACTACATTTATGATTCCATGTACTAAATCTTTCTATGCGCAATATATTGAACAATTGTAATAATGATGCACGCAAAACATGAAACGAGTAACTTAAGTTACAGTTTTAACAACCTTCATTACAGAACTAAGGATAAATGAACAATTAATGACTACAATATCAGTTAAATATCGCACGTCCTTGTTTGCGTTAAACGGTTAAAATTTGTATATGCGTAGACTAAGGCTTAAGTACTCACATCAGAAAATCATGCATTGAAATGTAACGAGCTAATCACACTGTTATAATAGCAGATCATTTGTATATATGACATAGAAAAACATAGATTGTAAGACGCTTTCAAGGAAATCTTTGTCATTTCATCTATGTTATCGGGGATTGTCGTGATGGCTCAATTGATGAAGTGGTTCGATTTGAAGACCCGTTAAATTCGACCCTCTCTTCGTCAAACGAAATCGAATCAATAATATCTAAACCTAAATAAAGATATAATTAAATCGAATAATAGCAACAACATTATTAAGAGTGCATTATTTTACACTAATTAACGGCACATTGCTAAACATATAAAATGATCGATTGTTTGTACATATATTACTGCAGGTAGTTACTCAGTTAATTAACACGTATTCGTAACAGCTGTTTTATGCGAATACATTATGTACACGTGTATTGAATGCTTGTAAGTTGTCCTCATATTATCAGTGTAAAATGTTAATTTTAGAGAGATCTTTAGCAAAATCTACGAGGAATAGAATTTGCTTAGAAACAATGTACACTGAAACCTGAAATGGCGACTAACTAAATATTACGACCACCGTGTTATAACGATTACTTATTTTCGGACCAGTTTCCAATAATTCCCATATAATTCAACTTGATAATTGGACCTATTTATTATTACCACCGATTTTTTTGGTCCCAAAGGTGGTCTCATTATCGAGGTTTTACTAAGTATTGATTTTTACCTGCAAGTACTTCGAAAATGGTTGCAAGAAAGGGTGGGATTTGTTTTCTAAGAACCCAAAGACATCAAATCGCAGCAATACATCTTCGCCCAATAAGATAGTTGAAAGCATCTTATTCATTGGAAAAGTAAGTAAATCATAAAAAGAACAGGAGTGAAACTATGGGGTCATGTCATACAAATGCGTACTAAAATGTTTTTTTTGTGTCGGCATACATTACGCAAATATTGATTTTGACCCAATTTGATCAGTGTACATGAGTGCGCTTTGTAAATTACGAAGGTAATATGTTCAAAATTTATGTACGTACGCTTTATGTAGGATCGGTTGTTGTAAAAAATAACCAAAACGTTTTGTTATTATTAAACATTGTTGTTACTATTAAACAGACCATATAACGACACGCAAAACGTGCGTTTTATTGAATATGAGCGACAAATCTTATAAAACTGCAATAAGTATGATTCCATTTATGGAATTGCAGCCTCATTCCTCTGATAACGATCATGGCATACATAAGTATCGTACACAGTAGTTATGCATACATTCAAAACAGTTCAACAGCAATCAACATATTTGTGGTTAGTACATTGCTGTCAAGTTTCGAGCTTTCAACCCCCTTTAATCATTACAAAACAATCCTAAAGCGCGTGTTCTACCAATAAATTGGTGCCGAAATACACTATATGCACAAAAACTGCATTTTGTGGAGGTCGTTATTGGTAAAACCTGTTTAGGAACTCACCAAAAACTAAACATGTAAAAGTAAACAAAACCTACCTCCTTCATCGACATTACAATCATATCTGAACCCTGGAACTATTCGAGACAATTGCCATCTCGATAATTACGAGTATGTGAGAAAAAAAACCGCGCCAGAAGATGATGAAATATCCCTTTCCGTGCATGACAAAGAATCATGACCAGGATCATGGGTCAGAGCGTAGGAAGAGACCCGATTGTGTAATGGTGAATGGAGACGAACAAGATCACAACATGCAAAGCATGTTAGGAACCACACACAATGCAAACATGGCTGAGATTTTATGACAAAATCATTTTGAACTAATTACAACTGAATGTTGTAAGGACGGGTTCAGTTTGACCATTTTCAGTAATTTACCATTTAAATCATCAATTCAGGTTTACTATGTATACTATTAGGGGAATCAGAAAAATGATTGGAAAATCATTTATTGAAATACTAAAAATAATTGGAAAATGATTAAACAGAATGACTATTAACATGAGCTTGATTCTCTGAATCGTGGAGAACAGAACAATGAAATTTAATGACATGAATAAATTTGACCTTTCCATAATGGCAGTCAATAACTTATATTTAACGAACCCTATCGTACTAAATTCGGGTGTCTCATATACCGTTCATATACTATTTCGGAGTGTTCATGTTAAATTTACGTCTGACATTTTAATATTTGTATCCCTAAATTAGTATTTAAGTAATAAATTATGTCATTTACATCCTACGACCCATCAACCTTCCGTAAACCTAACAATCCAATGATTGCTAATCATTTAAGAGCACTTATGATCGTGTTTAAGCGAAACATTGTGGGAGATGGTTAAAACAAACACAATTCGCACTTAAAGAAACATGATTTATTAAAGCGATAAACACTGCAGTTTTGCAAACAAGTATTGATCCATTTTCTGAAATAAATCCGAACACCTTAAAAGAAGAAATTGTTATTTACATGATTTACAAAAAAACATACAAGTCTCCGTGAGCAACTGCAAAGAGTCCAGAAAATCCCACAGCTCTAATACTGAATCTAACAGTAACACCGCCATCCGGTATTTCATCGACATCAAGAACGTTTTCAATGAAAGTATTCGTTGTTTCCTGCCACTGTAGTAGATCACCTTCTCCATAATCAACCATTCGTATTGTTACCTCATAAAACATCGGATGTTGATAAGAAAATACTCCTTTCCAATGTGCAGAGGCAACTGATGTTTGCGTATCCCAAAATGTTGAAATTGGTTGACCTGTAAAAGAGGCCTTTAATTAATTTCGAGCAACCAATAATCACTACATACACCAACAAATAAACTACTAACTCAATGTTATTCTGCGTAAACCGAAATGAATCCTTTCAGTTATCTTTGTACATTAAAATCATAATAACAAATCAAGTAAGCATATTGAAAAGTGTATTGTAAAATATTTTCGTACGACATAATTATGACAGTAAGTTTCATAAATTTTTATTTACCAGTAATACTTGGAGCCTGGGTAAGCAGGATAAATGTTGACGATTTTTTCTGGCTTTGCATCTTGATTTCATTAATAGCAACCACAGACACTGCATAATCTCCATCAGTAAGGTCAAGTCCAGCAAAACCGGCATACTCGTATGTTGAATGTGATGCTTTAACAATTTCTGTTGTTGGGTGAGAATCTCCTTGGAGTGAAATCTATAAAAGAAGTGTAACACTTAAAATCATTTATCATTTCTCTGATGTTATATACCGTTTGAATAAATAATTGTTTTTTATTATTAACTGGCCATTGAATTTCATGCATCTTAATTTAAATTTGTTCATCTGATTAAACTGAAACTTATCACAGACAGTCGACTAGTGTACATAAAGGGAGTTAAAACAGCACAGTACATTACAATATAACAATATAATAAGCTAACACATATGATTGACTTATTACCAAATAACTCGCAATGCCATCATCATCATCAAAACCTGCCCATCGGAAACGTATTTCAGTTTTGTTTCCATGGTAATTACCCCTAGGCTTGAACTGTGTCTCTGATGTTGTCATAAGATCAAGAACAACATTATCGATGGAAGGTGGTTGGTCCATTATACGGACACCGTCAGATGCACATTTGCTCGTTAAGCCGGCAAAATTGGTACACAGTATTGTATAATAAATGATACCATCAAAGATTTGCTCGAGCGTTATTGTGGCGTTGTTTTGACCTTCAGTTATGTGCGAGTAGTCTTGAATAGAAGTTTCATCACCATGGACGCCTGTAATAGTTAGAAATTAAATGTTTCATTCTTACTCCTGCACATATTACTAATGCAACACGACAATGACTTAATGATTGTGCTAAGGCTTCGCTTACTTGTTGACCAACTACGTCGTAAAATTAAACCAAAAATGTGTTCTAAGAAAGGAATAATACGAAGTTAGCAGCAGCATACATGTATATATTATACACCGTCAACTCACCAACAGCAAACTGACATTCCTGGATTCCAGATTCCGGGTCCGTAATGTCCCAATACACGTGTACTTCAAGACCTTTTTGAAAGTCGATATCCTCGCCTGTAACAGAAAAAAAACATACAAACGAGACAGACAATGAACTAAATTATGGTAATAAAACAACAGTAGTTTTATTAATCAAACTATTCCAGTTTGTGTATACAATTCCTTAGATCATAATAATTTCAAATGTGGATTTAATATCAATTCATACTTAAGATAATGTATTACTAGCATATTAAAGTAATTAAAACGAACGTACCGTGGATATGGCCATCGTTTACATAGTTACATACTGGAGGAGTTAAGTCAATTATCACAGTGTCCGAATAACTAACAGAACGTAAACCAGCTGCATTGACTGCCACAACAGTAATGTATACTTCAGTGTTATGGAAGAGTCGTAACCTGTGATTGCTTGCAAAAGTCCTCTGTCCAACATTTTTAAAGTCTTGAAGTTGTGTTCCACCCTTTACAGTTCCTTTTCAGTATTAAAATATAGTTAAAGAATCGGATTATGTATTAGACGATTTCACTGTATCTTAGTTTATCATGTCACACTTCAATGCATAGGCTAGGTGCGGCCTCTGCAGGAATATATAAATAAGCGCACTCATATGAATATGCATGTTGAATTTCTTAAAAAAGTTCCAACGAAAAGGTATTAAAAGATCACTAGTAATAGTTACATCAAAATATCAAACACTTACCTATTGCCCAGAGATACTGAACGATCGGAGATTCTGCATCAACAAACTGCCAGTCGGCATAAATTGTTGACCAGTCATGTACAAATACAGTATGTGTTTTAACATGGCCGTCTGATTGCACTATTTTATCGTCAACCGCAGAGCAAAGATCAAAAGACACGGAATCAATTGCAATTTGTCTTTCGTCAACGGATCCAATCATTACTTTAGTTTGATTTTTTACAATATTAAAATGAAATGTATGCTTCTGCCAATAATACGCATTTGTCCTTGGTTTCCTGTACAAAAGGAAAATGTGTCTGTCACCATTCACAGAAATATAACCTTCTACCGTAGACTTTGTTAGTAAACTGTTCGATGGAATTACAGACGTATGAAAGGTCAGCCGGTACCTTCCTTCCGTTGTATCTACATCCTGAGATATTGATCCTCTAAGATGTAACGTAATTACACCATCATGGGCTTCTGTAGTATTGGCTGCAGTCAGACAGGAACCAGGGGATAATTGCCAATATGAGTCATTACCGAGACTGCAAACATCCTCATTGGTTTTGGTATAAAGATTTTCAAACGATGAATCATAGACGACATTATCATTACATATGTCTTGTTTCACTCTCACTGGTGCAGTTGTATCTATAATAATTCCATCAGAATACACAATGTCCGATACATGCCCAACAGCATCACGTGCCCTGACACCTCCCTTTAATGTTTGTCCTGCAAATAAATTTAACTAATTTTAGAATAAACATACTAAATGAATTGCATTTCATTTCAATGTTCTAGCCGGGTTTACAGATATCAGTACACCTAGCCAGTGTTTTTGTTTTAACAACCAGAGAGGGGCTTTCATCAGCAAGCAACTGACAATATATCCTCGATAATCCAAAATTTAAATTTAGACTAATTACAAATGGTTTTATGTACATCGTTAATCGAATGATCACCAATCGACAGTTCGATTCTACAAGGTAGTAGGATCTTCAATATCTTGATCAGCATTTATTGTGAGCAAAATAATATGTATAACCTTTAAAGCTTGTGTGTTTCAACAGATAATTATACAAACCCTGTTTAAATGGCACTTCTGGTGTGAAGCGTATATGTGTCCCAATGCCTACTTGTCCAATTGGTTTGACATTACATACTTGGGAATCAGGGATGTCGTTTGAGTGGATACAATACTCATAAGATACAATTCCAGAACCAGTGTCTGCAAAACTATGCCAGAATGATGACATGGAATGTACGTCGCTGGAAGCTATCTGATCCGAGACAGCTGAATACAAAAATTGTAAAAGAGAAAATAAGTTTAGAGTTAACTGAAGAATGGTAACCTAACATATTATTCGGTAAATAATGATATCACCTCATTACTTCAGTAAGAAGTTTAGGATACGTACAAAGCAATAATTGAATGGAATGGACTTAGCCTTACCATACACTCATACCATATGCTTAACCTATCTGTATTTTTACTTGGCAAAATATAATTAAAGGTAAATTTCAAGAACACTCGCTCTCGAGAAGTCAATACTATTCCATACCAAATCCATCCATTACAACTCCTGTCGCTGGTGGATCTAAATCTAGTGAGAATCCGTCTGATACTTCAGTTGTGTGAAGTCCTGCTTCATTAAACGCTTGTATAATGGTAAAATATTTAGTATGCTCTTGAAATGGAAGTCCAGATATATTAAAATTTGTATCGTCCGGCCTGATATCCTGATTATGCGAATAAAAGTCGTGTCCTACAAATAAGACACAATTAGTGTAGTTTATTGCAACAAACTAAAACAAAATTTAGCTACCATTGAGCGAAGACAACGGGCTTCAGTTCGCAGCCAATTTACGCAACTTCAACAGAATAATCATCATTTAATATCGTCAATATATATATGCACCATTGGATATACATTTCGAATCTCAGTAAAGCAATATATATGCACCATTGGATATACATTTCGAATCTCAGTAAAGCATCAATTTAATGTATTTACTGCAACAATTCAGCTCAACATACAATATATTCATGGGCGTAATACTTGCCTGTCGGAGATGTACTGAGGTAAAGTCGATATGCTGACACACCATTGAACTTTCCTGACCAATCAGCGATTACATTCGACTGTCTTGTTATGAAATCAATGTCTGCTGCTCCACCAAATAGAATTTCCTTTACACTTTTTCCGCGAATAGATATGGTTTGGGGCGGTGTCGAATGAATTGTAATGCCTTTACTTTTAAATACGGCAAATGTATTACTGTCATACCAGGCACGGACGAAATATGAATATGTTTCTTGTTCTCGAAGAGTTGGTTTGTCTGAAAAGTTATATCAGATCATTTATTATCAAAACTAGAGGAATTATTTATCGGAAAATACTGTCATCTGGAATGATTCCAGACAATAGGATTTTCTCCAAAATCACACAATTAATTGATTACGACTCAAAAGTAAGTAACATTTCAGAACAAACAATACCACTCTTTCAAGAACGGTATTTCAAGTGAACATTTACGAAGCCAACATCTAGAATACACAGGAGGAAGAAAAATATCGCTTATTCTGCAAGTTGTAAAGTTTATTGTTTCATTCAATAATAATTCCATCAGACTTCAAAATCTCGTTTACCTCGAGGTATAGTGAAAACGTTCAGTTTTAATTGGCCAGCATCATGCCATACTCTGTCATTTATAGTATCGAAAATACCTAATGGTGTATCTTCACTGGTTAATCCAATACTCCATTCAAACCTAAGATATGTAATACAAACGAGTTTGAAATGTGAATGTGTTTGGCTAAGAAATGTCGAGATTTAACACGATAATTTATGGACCATACTAAAAATACAAAATGCATTTGGAGAATATACATTAACAAGTTTCAGAACTGGCAAATACTTGCGTTCTCTAACACGTTGATAAATTCAAATGTATAAATATATAAAGCCCTTTTTTTAAACAGAATTTAACAAGATGTTCCGGAACAAATTTAAGAATTTTTGATGTATAAAGATAAACATAATATAAATGATTTACCACAATGGTTTGACACCCTGGTCTTTTACACTCCATGTGGCTGCTAACATAGTATTCGTAAGCGAATATGATACGTGTTCAGTGGTGTCAGGGAATGTCAAGTCCAAATAATCTTCCACCTCAACTAAAGAATTATTACGTTCTGAAAAGTGTTGTGAAATTGTGCAAATTTAGAATTAAGAAAGCAGGAAGAGGATCAAATGACAACGATGACATCGCCAAGCCATCACAAAATCGAACCACTTTACCAATTGTGCTATCGTTATAACTCTTCATGAAGTCACATAACTAACCCTGATACATTAATCATCATATAAAAAATCTTCAAACGTAAGTCCCCAAAACGTCTGTATAATAATAGGTTCGGTCTTTTCACATATTTAAATGAAGCATTATTCTTCATATTGTATAATATGCGCGTACTAGTGCTAGTATGTACATGCATATATAATATAAATATAATTATGTAACTGTACCATTTCTGCTCACATCGTTGCACATGCTGTCATGAGATTCGCATAATTTATCGTGTGGTGCACATACACAATGTCCCAAGCACGTGTGGGCCTCACAACGTCTAACAAGGGCCATAAATCCACCAAACACCAGTTTAAATTGTGCATGTACGATACTACTCCGAAGTCCTACCTGTAATTAAACATTACCAGTATTTAAAGATACCGATTTGTGTAATTTGTTTTCTAAGTATGTACCATTTCGATTTTCAAAGTAAATGAAACCAACTTATAAAATATATCAAAACTTCACAAAGAGATAACATAGTTACTTTTATCAGCATTAATATGTCTATAAGCATCGCCACAGCAATTGTAATAATTGTCAGCAATGTACAAAGTATACAAATATATAAACATTTACCTTGTTATATGCAAAAATACTAATGAAGACATCCATGTCACTTTTAAGTCTTTTTGTACGAAATTCGGATGTCTGTACGTCTCCATTATTCGACGAATCTTCGACAGATTCATTAAAATAATGGTTTATTTTGTACTGTTCGTTTGAAATCTGAAACGCAAAACGGCACCTAGGGATATTACACTTTCAATGAATTTATCTTTGTGCATACGATATTTTTGTTTACATGTAACTATTGAATGGACAAAATTAAAGAAGAGGGCCCAAGGGCTCTAGGTCGCTCACCTGAGGAACATTGCAAACACTGAGTGTTTATGAAACAAGAAATGTTTGTTAAACATGTATGCTCCATTAATTGCAACAAAGGACAGCTAAGTGATGAGACATACCAAATATCAAAGTTCTAGGCCTTGCGAGGACTACCGGGACGGGGCAATATTGACCCCAGGGCCATAATGTGAACAAACATAACAAAGGACCACTAGGTAATGCTGAATCACCAAATATCAAAGCTCTAGGCCTTGCGGTTTGTGAAGATGATATTTTAAGTTTCTCCTTCCGGTTGCCATGCAACCAGAGTTCTGCATGGATTGGAATTCTTTAGCAATATTAGAAGAGCTTCATGCAATGAACATCCCTGTCAAGTTTTATTGAATTTGGCTCGGCGGTTTAGGAGGAGATGTTTAAAGAAATTGTTGACGCACGCACGGATGGACGGACGCACGGACAATGGACGACGGACAACGGGCCATCACAAAAGCTCATGTGCTCAGGTGAGCTAAAAGACCCATGCATTATTGGAGAGCCACATTCAATGAAAGATACTTGTGGCCAAGTTTAAGCTTGGGAAGGGGAGGTGACAATCAAAGGATGCAACACATTAGGTATTCAGCATAACACTAACTTCACGTTATGATTCAGATGGAGAACATAATATATATATTTAATTACAAATAGTTCAAGACAAATCAAAATTATTTTTTATTTGCTTTGGAAAATGAATATTCTACAAAGACAAAAATTGGAACATGTAACTATACCTCATTTAAATCACTGCCCATATATCGACTACCAATGTTCACTGAGTATGATTCAATACCTGTGTGGACATCTTCAAAACCAAGCCATGCTAACTTGATCGATATTGGCGTCCACATCATCCATTCATCGGGTTGCCGGTTCAAATCCGCAGCATGGTCAGTGTTTATGGCAAACATTCCTGTAGTTTATCAATGATATTTTATAGTCCTAATGAGTTCCCTTTTTCGAACATTTCCTGAAGTCAAACTAATACGAGAAACGCGAGCTCCGTCCTCGCGAACCCTGGCGGTACGAGCATTATATATTAAATGTCAAGTTGCTTTACAATACATAATCTTAACTTACATAAATGCCCGTCTTCAATCTAACCGAATTCTAGCAACAATAAACGTGTTGTCCACATATGCTTATTACTCTTCGGTCAAAGGTTGTAACCATCTTTACAAAACGCGCATTAATCATTTTGTTGTAACAACAATACATAAATGATAACTTGAATGATCTTAGGAGCCAAATCATATTAACCTTGTTGTGGAACTGAAATCGTAAGCTGAAAATATTACTAGCTTACCTGGCGATGGCGGGGAACTGTCCATTAGTATCGTCAAAGAAGATGAGGCACACATCTTTGCCCCATTGCATGAAATCAATTGAACATCATAAAAACTTCCGTCATGAAGATCCAATCCAGTGAAAGTATAGTCACGTGCTACACCTTCAATCTAAAAGGAACTTATCGAGTTAACATTCATATTTGTTTATTATGAAACGAATAAAATTATAAAAACAAAATAAAAACAATGAATAAATAAAAACAAAATAAAAACAATGAATAAATAAAAACAAAATAAAAACAATGAATAAATAAAACAATGCAAAAAATTGCGATGCTTAAAACCTAAATCCATATCCAAACCGGCTCAAGTCAACAGTAAACAACTGACCAAACAATACATGTCAATGTCCAATGTGGTCCTCGTCATAACGGCCAGTCTCATCCATATAACTACAAGATTTTTTATCGACGGAACAAAGCCAGCCTCATCATGAAGAGGTTAGGTTTTGGTTTATCGAATCTTACCTTGGTTTGCATGAATCCAATTCAATAATATCTAGTTTCACACCCAAAATACATAAAACAAATCTAAACTGTGTCCTTTCAATACCAATGTATATCAATATAATGAAATATTTACCGTTATCGAGGACTGGTTGAAATCACCGCTAATGTGTGAAGACATAGATAAATGTTGAGTTTCTATAAATGACTCATTGTCATGTATATCCCAGTTGACTTTTAACACTGTCCTTAATACAGATGTTCCTGGTATAATACTTCCAATGGAAGATTGTGAAAGATTTTTGCTGAATAATGGTGCAGTGTTATCGATGGTAAAACCGTTGGATGAAGATTCAGAATACTCTCCTATTAATGAAAAAGGATTGACAATCAGGATTTGAATTTGCTTTAATCAAAGAGATACAAAAATGAAAAAAAAAACATAAATATATAACACACGTTATATCTTTCGAATTTCACTCAAACACTATATCCCCCCAAATCGTCCAACCAAACACCAACCAGCACATACGAATACGATCATATAAAAAAAACATACGAATACGATCATTTAAAAGACAGTCTCCCGTAGGGTACCACTTTTGAACGGTCTGTAGTAAAGCTACGGAGGAGTCAAATTAGTGTTGATGACTAAATCGCACACTTACAAAAAATAAAATCACATATTTACATAATAGACGGATAGAAAAAACAACAAAAAGCTCGAAGCTAAAGACACAATCGACAGTAAATATAACATGTTGATTGCTCTCGGCCTCCCTTACATGTTACTGAACCAAAATAATTATATGAATCGAAATAAGTTTTTGTATCGAGTTATGATGTCATACTGGAAAGCTTTAAGAATTATAACTTTGATGTTGTATGCAAGCGCACAACTTTATTTAACCTGGGACGAAATCACTTACCAGCTTTGTTATATGCGCGAACTGTACAATACATTTTCACACCAACTGGTAGTTTATGGCCATATTCCGTGAGGTAATCAAAAAGAAAAGCCTCTTCATGTCTGATGACGTTCCTTGTTTGCAAAATGTCATCTCCTCCTCTTGTTGTCCCTACCCGCCATGTGTAGTGTGAAATTCCTGATTGTGGGTCGATGAAACCATACCACTTACAAGCTAAACTGTTTCTGTAGAAGATTATAAAAAGAAGCATACAGTCTTACGAGCATTTCAGTACAGCATATACATACAACGTGAACCGTGAGTTTCATTGTTTTTGTTTTTGTTTCACATACATCTAATACTTCTAACTGGTTTAATTGTAATTTTCTCTTCATGAATGCAGCATATAAAATACACTGTATGCATTAATAGCGGGGATGTATAATCTTAGTTTTAATAACATACGTTGAAGCCTGATAGGTTATATCCGATGATGTTATACCATCAATGACCACACCACGTATCGGAGGAGTTGAATCAACAATAAAACCATCCGAAGACGCAGAGGAGCAAAGATCTGCAGTGTTACACGCTGTGATCGTCACATAGTAACGTTTCCCTTCAGACAACCGAACATGATGCAACTCTATTTCTGCAATTGTAACAGGATACAATGTGCGCTTTTGTTCTTTGGAAACGTAAATACATGTAAAATAAAATCTTTTTTGAATTAGTATTTTGCATATCATTGTCTAATTTCTAACTTAACATCTCGAAATAATATTACATGTATTCTAATGTTTAATTCTTGAGTTCGTCCATAAATTCACATTTCAATGATATTAACATAATCGCATAATACAAATGACTTCGAAGTCTACCGAACAATACACTTAATCTTGTAATTCTGTAAGTGATATGCACACAGCCATGCTAATGTAGTGATGTTTTTCTAAGAATCTTTTTATCATACAGAATGAACTGCAGCACACGGTTTCTTACCATTGTTTATTCCAATAGATTGTTTCGTTAATACATCGGAGCAGTTGTCGCAAGATCCCACTTGAATGAAGTACTCAGCCAAGGTGCTATGTTGTTCAACGAACCCCTTCCAATGCGCATTGACAACTGAAGCATCTTGTATGTAGTCTCTGTCTTTATACACATTATCAACCAATGGTCCGTCATAAACAGTACCAGGCAGTGGTGCAGATTCATCAACGACAAAAGCCCATGAAGATATTGAAGAGTATAGTCCAGCCTTATTATATGCCTACAAGCGAAATTAACATTAATTTTAATTGGAAAGTTCACAACATTCAAAACTTCAAATTTAGCAATTTTACATTTTTTGTAAACTTTTAATTTTATCAACACTCACCTTGACTGAAATATAATACGCATGACCTTCTGTCATTTGCAACGAATCGTCAAGGCTTGATCGATCACAATCATTGTTCGTATCTATGAAATGTGAAACGTCATCCAGTCCAGGATGAGTCCCAACGGCCCAACTGTAGTGTGATAATCCACTTTCAGTATCATAAAACACAGATTCCCAGCTAAATGAACAAATAAAAAATAATATTAAATATTTTCAAACATTAAATTAATTCAATAGCTTCGTCTAGGAAGATTCATACATATCTACTTGTTGACCGCGCAGCTGCTTATACAGTAGAGTTCGCGTTTCATGAAGCTTACACACTTGATCATATACTAAATTTAATTCATTTATTTATAGTTTTGTTATGTCAGGACTATGTTGTTTGGTGCATATTTATGCGCGCATCGTTGATTTGACTTGTAGAAAGGATAGTCTGCACAGGAAAGAGGAAATTATCGTATGAGGAATCCAGATTTATTAAGCATGATATCCAAATAATATGCAAGTACTTGTGCACTTAAAAGTAAAAAAATAACTATTCCTCCCAGACACGTACCATGCTTCAACATATTGCTTGTCTGTTATATGCCTACCCACCAATTTAATATTTGAGTTCGTTATTTCAGGAGGTGTTGTGTCAACTTTAACACCCGTAGACATAGACACCGCTGACTGTCCAGTAAAGTCATACCCTGTTAAAATATATGAAGCAATATATCATATCATCTTAACCCTGCTGCTTGTTGTATTTTTAGATTGTGAAAACACTATGAATTTTGCATTGTAAATATCAGTTCAAAAGTTTGAAATGATACAGTAATTATTGAATAAATCTCTCGAATCACTTTGTCATATTGTAAACGTAAATAATTAAATATTGTAATTTAATACAAACATAACAAATACAAAATGTACAAGAAAAAGAAGTTTCTATAACCTTTTACTGTAGCAAAGTATGTATGCCCCACTTGTAGCGGCACATCATGAAATATTTTGTGATTTGTTAGACCAACATTAGTAAATGTAACCATGTCACTTCCACCCGCACTGCTTCCTATAAGAAAATAAAACACTGAAATGAGGAATTTGGTAAGTGAAGCATTATTAAATGTTTTGTAATAAACTATTTGCCTCTTAACTATGATTTAAGTATATATACATGGAATAAATAAAGGTCTTACCTATGGCCACCTCATAGTTAGTCACACCACTTTTATGTATAACTGTCCCACCTTCTTCAACATCAATAAACGAATTCCAGTTCACATTAATTTCAGATGTAGACGTCTGCAATAGCAAATTAAGCAAAATAACCAATTAATAGATCATCATGCGTCTTGTTAAATACATTATAAAGTTTACTTACTCAATAGATTTCGAATGCTTTTGCGCTGTGATATTTTATTTTACATATTGCAGTGTGATTATTGGGGTGAACCGTTTAGGTAGGATTGTGTATTTGTTGGTCTGCATCAGATGGTTAAATTTATTGCATACTCGTTGTGCATCCCTTTTGTTTTCTGTTCTTAATGTATTCTACTATACAAACTTATTACTTTTTTTCTCGTTGTTTTTTTCTTGTTACTTTCAGGCAAAATCTATACATAATAGCAAATAAACTAATCATTATCAATATACTTGGTAGGGTTGTTCCTTATTGTTCCCGATCCAGACATCCCCGGGTGTTGGAGGTGTTAAATCTACAGTTACCCCGTCACTACAAGAACTAATTTCATCCAGTTCCTGATCCCAAAACTCGTGGTGAAGTACTGTAGCGTCCGCATGCACGCACGTGATATAGCGTTTACCATGTACCATTTCACCATCAGAGAATTCAACATTTACGAATTCCAAATCTGGATTCAAAAACAAAACATGACACAAATGAAATTCAGAGTACGAGAAATACACAAATTACGTACAAAATGTCGTATCTTGCGATTATGTTATTTGTCAGTAAAAGATATTCAAATGTCGCATTCACCTGTACGACCACATTTTATGGCATCAGGGTGTGAACATGGATCTTTCAAATTGGGTAAATCTTCTCGACCATAGAACATCGTTGACTCGCCCTGAGATACGCACAAAACAGCCCAAATATAGTCACCATGTCTGCAAAAGAATTAAAGGAGAAAAAACGGATACATTTAACCGCTGAATCCAACCCATGACATAGCAAAGACATTACGTGATATATGACTGCATACATACAAAACGCCATCTTTATTCTCAGTCTTTTGCATAATTTGCATTTTTGCCCTTTACTGAGAAATTTAAAATAGTCGATTCTTACGTTTTCTTAAGAACATCAAAACATTATTATAAAGAGATATCTCGACTATAAAACTGCAGCCATTATGCAATAATAAAATAAACGTGAACACGGATACATTAAATAATCGAATACATGAATATATAAAAGACAAAATATTGGTACTTGTTTTTTGTTCTCATGGGTCTTAGTGCCTATTGAATCAAATAATAAACAATAACCTTAATGATGGCCACACAGACGATAGGATATTATTGTACGGAGTATAATCAACATCTTGGTGTTTCCAAATATCGTTCTTCTGGAGGAATATGGAATTCCCTTTGTGTTTGTTGTCTGAAATACAAATTGTATCGAAACTATTTACACAATAGCTTTACCAATGTCCTCAAATATACTTTACCAAATTAAGTAGCATGACTAATTATATTAGAACTCAATGCTGTTGATTCAGAGGTCACTGGACGGGGCACATATGCCAATTTGATTGACATTCTAATGTCATATTCCACAGCTTTTCACGTCATATTCTAATGTAAAGTTAGGCAGCTTCCGCCCGAATGGCTGTTGAGTGTACACGCTGTACTGCAAGTAATGAGGAATCTGAAAGTAGTTTCGATGAACGATGTCATAGTAGTGTTCCAAAGATACAAAGTATCCAACATGGCTCATGCAATACCCAGTGCTAGTACGGCACGACAGGATTCTTAGTAAAGTTCGTGAAACTGAATATGAATATTTTCTTTCTTACTTGACGATATTAAACCTCCGATGGCGTCAATGACAATATTTGGTGCAACTTTATAAATATCACTACAGTTTCTGATTTCATCACATACAACTGACGATAAACCAGACTTTGTATATCCTCTTACACACAGACGAAAGCATTTGTCAGTAGGCAACGTGTCCTCCAAGACAAGACTAGCAGTAATCTGTAAATTATTAAAAAATCAGTTACCTCCCTTTACAAAATAAAATTTAATCGTTTAAAGTATTCATTCTGTGTAGTTGAAAACCCATTCTTAATGGGAACATTTGTGGTGTGAAAATGACAAGTTCAATAGATATTTACTTTAGGAGCACATTCTTTACAGGAGAATTTTAAATTCTCGTTCATACTGATTTCGTACTCTTATCAGTTTTTAAATGTATGAAAAATTAATACAATATACTGAGAAAACAAAAATGGGTAAATAATATTAATACCTCATTATGTGTGCTGTCTGATGGTTGTATTCGTGTCCACTTATAGACAAGACTTCCAGCATATGAATCATCGGAGATCGCCCATTCATAATGATCCATCACTTTTCTAGCTTGTTTTATTTCAATCATATCAGGATCGTAAAACTTGTCAAACGCTACATTTATCTGGATAATATTTAAAGCAGTATAAACTATCAAAATGTATTTTACATATATGCTGAGTCTAAAAATCGTAGGAACTTGACAATTTTTATCAGGCTATTTTTAAATGCATTGAAAATGCATTAATCTTGTCATCCATGAAGATTCTGTATTTCCGATTTACTCTACATACGAGTACATGTTATATGCACTTTTACAAAACAGAAACCTCCTACAAAATGATTCAATGCATTAAATGATAATAAAGGAAAACTAATTATCAATATCTACCGTTGATATATTTTCTAGATATGTAACACTGATATTGCCAGTAGTCGGAGGTGTTGAGATCACACAAACACCATCACTGTTGACAGGTTTGTAACAATACTCTGATGCACAGAGTTTGATCACATGCCTATAACACCTTCCCGGAGTAAGAAATAGATCTGTTAACTCTACATGAAATGATACGGCCTCTAAACGTTGGTAGTCAAGGTATGTAGTCCAATATTCTACAAACAAAGTTATAGATATTTTTGCATTCAGGAACAATAAGCAGAACTTATTAGAAACATAAATATTCACATAAAATGCCTCCGTTTCGGATAAAACATATGAGGTTCATAATGTAACAACATCACATAGCAATCAGGATTTCAGGATATTTGGATGTTATCCACAAGTTTATCAGTTTCAACTTTTATTTTAATCTGAATTCCAGGAGATACGATTGTGCGAATTTATTATGCAGTTTTATTTGCCTTCTTTCTTCAAACCTGTTTCTCTTTTTGTGTCAGTACATACATACCTGCTACAGGAGCCTTTTCTTGCACAGATTGATATACAACATTGTAAAGGTTTCTATTTTCTCCTACAACTCTCCAGTGAGACTCTAACACACTGGTGGAAGACTGATAGTCTCTTTCATCGCAATAAGGGGTGATTTTATTCTAAAAAAGACGAAATAATTTCCTAGCGACTCCCCAAATACCGATGCATGAAACAAATAAACAACTTAGTCCCCGAAATTTGAACAGACCAAATTGATGTTTTATTATTTTTAGGTGTCGTTTCATGAAATATGATTAAAAATGAAAAAAAATTATGTAGTTAGGTACATGTATAATAAACTATGACTTGCCTAACGTCTAAGGTTTGTTATATTTGAATTTTTAGCATTTGCACTAGAGAGTGTATTTCACTTACCTCGTCATGGTGTGAAGTTGAAAGGTTGATATCTGAAACTGGAAGTTATAAGTAATAATAACAAACAATCTCGACATTTACTCAGTTTATTTACTCGTTTGAAGCTGACAACACACACACATACATATATGTACGCAAACTATTTACTTATGTGCCGATTTGTAAATTTTCATTTCACTAGGTAATTTATGGAGATACTTTAATAGTTACTCATATAATAGTGCAACCTCTCCAGAGCGGCCCTCTCTTGACAACCTCCATTCAACAACAGCATGTTTCCTCCCCACCGTACGATTTAACTCTTTATTTAACCTCTCTTGAGCGGCAACCTCTCAACAACGACATAATTTTGCGTCTCCCAACGAGTGTTGTCTTGGAGAGGTTGCACTGTAGTACCAAATATTACACTTTCGTCGTTCTGCTACATAACATTAAACAAAGAACATATACCTTTTTGTGATGTTTTATTACAATCGGGTCCGTCATACAAAGAAATTCCATCAAATGTATCACCTTCAATTACAACAGTAACACCATCAGAGGTGGCTGAAACATTCCCTGCTTCGGTTTGTGCAATGACAACCTGATAGTATGTCTGAAATATGGTTAAAGCCATTATAACACACGATGTAATAGATACACGAAAAGTTTTCATTACATTTTATGTTAGATAGATTACATGAAATCAATTTGTATGTACACGCAATTATTTATGTCAAGTAGTGTTTATACTTTCGTAGTACTCACAACATATGCTTGCAGTATAATGTTTGTAAAAACGTGGGTATCTTCGCCATTGCTTTCTTCACACAACAGAAAATTATCCTGTTTACTGTTTGAAAGACAGACAGTATAACTGATGTCTTCATGTGGATGATTAAAACCAGTCCATCGTGACCTGAGAGTTGTGTTATCCGGTTGAAAATCTATGTCTACAATGTCGGCGAACTGCAAGAAGTATATAGAAGACATTTCTGTATTTGGATGCACATGTTGCTCGTAATACCAGTATCATAATGATTCTTGACTTACAAGATTTAGTGGCAAAACAATAGATACGAGCATTTATAATTCTGAACCACCGTAGAAAATGTTCATAAGGTAATTGAAAATGACAAAGAAACATCAGTTGCAATAAATACATTGTAGTTTACAAGCAATATACACTGTTTACTATTGTAGCTATTGTGTTACAAATCAACGTAATTGTTATTACATTTTACAGTGCTGATCCTGTGTTTTAAGGAAATTACCAATTTTGCTGAAGCGTTGTCTGCGTTAATATCATGGACCACTCCACGTGAAGGTAAAACTATGTTATGTTGATATTCCTCGGATGATTTCGTGACAAATAATCCAGCAACATTTGTTATCTTTAAGGTAACTACATAGCGTTGTTCACTGTGCAAATGCCATGGTAACGTAGATGTTGGGAATGCTGAACAGCTTGGTGGGTCACTTTTTAAACAGCTGCCGCCGATTCTAATCTCAGAGAATAGTAGGATGTCTTGTGCATTCTGTTTTGTTCCTGAATTAAACAATGAAACTATTATCCGATGTGACGACATGTGAAACCGCTCTAATGCAGCACATGTTTCGTTGTACGTGACATTTCTGCGTTTTCATGGAATAAACAAGGTGAAAATGCACAAACAATACATACCAATTGCGACTTGATAAGTTAATGATTCTTGACCACTTTCATCCGATATTTCATCATTGTCCCACCAAGCTATGAGAAATGTTTCAAGGGGCGAAACTTCCTTTGATAAACTTATCTGGCCGGAGAATATCGGTTTTGATGAATCGTATACTACTGGACCAATGCTCTAAAAACAAAACAACGCAATGTGTGAGCCTGACGAATTTCAACAACCTAAGATAGAATGGTCGTACTTGAATAGCATATATCGATATACGGCATACAATCTATTTAGAGCCGAATATTTTCTAGTCATTGTAAAAACGTCAATTAATGTGTACATATCTTATAGATAGGTACCTTTTTGTCGATAATCATCGATTTTGTGATTGATTTGATTAATATGAAGAAAATTTCCCCATTGAAGATGTCTGGATGGTAAATACGTGTATGCTGGTGTTGTCGAGTGGATGTGAATGGAAACACATCAGGGAAGTCGTTGTCTTCTGAAGCAATTCCCACTTCGAAATCATGAACTTGATCGATATTTGAGACATTCCAAGAAATATAAATCTGCAATTTACATACATATCTCATATTAGCATAAATCGGTGAATATGATTATAGTGCAACTAATATGTAAGTCGGCATTATATATAAGTACATGCATTATGATTTAGGAAAGGAACAACTACTTCGAAAAATTATTCACACCTCTATTTGTTTTGAGTATATTTAAATTCTTACGCTGTTATCGCTTCTTATCCAAGAGCGGAAGTTAGTAGACAGGCGTTGTGGTCTGTCACAATTGTTGTCAATGTTAATATAGCTCATACTTCCATTCTGTGTTCGTCGCCGAGGTAATGTATCAATAAGATCTGAGGGTACTGTAAGTGAGTTCTCTCTGACACAAAAATAAACATTGAAAAGCATAAGAAAAATTAAACTCGCGAGTAATCGCCGAGGTAATATATCAATAAGAGGGCACTGTGGCCTCCTCCTGACATACAAATGAACATTGAAACCATAAGAGAAATTAATACCGCAATTATTGCATGACTCTTGAGATGATGCAGACACAATGTCTAGTCAGAACATTATAGCACAATATAACATTCATTATAATAGACCTGCGATTGAGATATCTTGCCTCAACTAGGACATTACCTGTTACATTTTAGATATGTTTTTACAGAGTAGTATGGGTTGGTACTAAAATGTGCTGTTAATGATCACAAGTACAAATATGATAAAATACGAAACAATTCACTGTACTTACATACACGACGTAGACGGATTATAGACTGATTCGATTTCTCTGTTTTTAGATAATACGAATACATTTCCAGTTGAAGAGTCTTTAAGTAATCCTTGTTCTGTGACAGCACCTTGAATTACAACCTCAGTAACCACTGCCGGTAAGTC
Source organism: Lutraria rhynchaena (assembly GCA_008271625.1). Classification (NCBI taxonomy): domain Eukaryota; kingdom Metazoa; phylum Mollusca; class Bivalvia; order Venerida; family Mactridae; genus Lutraria; species Lutraria rhynchaena. The sequence goes on from VIBL01000010.1 coordinate 5,362,355, forward strand.
GTTTATTGTTACACCATCTGAACATACTGCCTTACTGTGGTCAAGTGCATGATTATATACCATTACTGTTACATAGTACTTCCCTAGCGTCGGTACAGTTGCATGTGCCGTTGTGGAATATGTTTTGAATATCTTTAATGAAATAGATGGAGCAAATGATACAAACGATGCAAGACCAAACATACAGTAATAATTGGAATACCCGCTATCATAAACTTCAATTTTAATACTAAAATGCAAGTAGTATGGAAAAGGCCATTGCTACAGATCAAGACCTCCAATGCAAATTATAGAGAACAAAATGGGGTTATCTAAGGCCCTTTGTGCGATCCGGTAACTAATGGGAAACGATACACCAGACAAGAGAATAGCGTCAGGGCGGAAGTGGAAAAATAGGAAACAAAACGGAAATTCAAAGTATTATCAGTCCGCCAAAATTGTATTCCATTCACATCAATCGTGCAGTTCAATAATGATCGGCTCCATTTATCATTACTATTTTTAAGTAGACAATAAAAACAAGCTCTTTCATGTACAATTAAATATCACAATAAGTACCTGTACTTTAGCACTCTCTAACATATGTACATCTAGCATACTCTCATTGAGACATGTGTCATGAAAACCATAAGTGTAGAACCAAACATCACTCTCCTTGTCAAAGAACCCATCCCAATAAGCAGATAATTGTAAAGATTGTTGAAAGTCTACTTCTGGTTCTCCTGGTATTCCATCATGAACCGTTCCCTCGGTGGGCGGTGAAACATCTATAGTTATCTGAAGTTATGGATATCATATTAACAAATACGAAATTACCGTTGTTATATATGAACCATCATTTAACTGTCAACCTGAACTGGCATTAGGACAGGGCATCAGCTATTAATTTGGATATTGAAATAACAATTTAAATCATCGATATATGAATAATTCTCAATTTCAAATGACAAAAATGATGTTTTCAAATTCTTCCGTACTCCCATGTTTCACAGACTCTTACAATGAAATGCCATGTAACATTATTATTTTTTTACCAAAAAGTCAATTATAAGCATTGCAAAAATACATGTTCTATAGATGCATGGTGCTATTGACAGAAATATAACTTCACCAAGGTCGTAGACTGTGCTGAAATGAAATACCACAATGTTATTTACGACTTATTTAGATCGAAACTAACCATGATTGTTAAAAACGTTGCCACTCAGTCAAATAATTCTAAATTAATTTAGGGCTTCATGAGTTATCACCTTCTTATATTTTGTCGTATTCAGTCCGGCGTTGTTTATTGCAGTCACTTGTATGAAATAGTCAAACTCGTGTTCTCCTATTTGTTTATCATAATGTAAACCATCATCTCCAGTGTCTGTTACTGGTGGAATAATCTGATGATGTTGGTGGTAACATCCATTGTAGGGAGTACAATAACAGTTTGGTCCTCGTGCATAACTTCCATATTCAGTTTTACATTCCTCAAGTGTCTATAAAAATAATAAAGATCATTATTTATTTTGTAAATTTATTTCAACCACAACAATTAGGCAATAAAGAATTATGATAACGCTTATACAACAATCAATATAAAATAGTTTGGAAATATCAATACAGACATAAATAAAGCAATGTTCCAGCTCTTATCTTTATTATCAATATACTTAAATATTATAACATTATTAAGATATTCCTTACAGTAGTTTCTCCTTGTGCCGATGTTCCAGAGTTTCCATGGACAACAACCTCGCTCGTAAAATTGTCAAAAATACTCCAGTATATCACGTCAATACCGCTGTGCACGTCAAACGTCACGAATTCAATTCTATAATGTTAAATTCATCTGTTATAAGTAGCATGCTTAGAAACTGCTTGTACATTTGGCGTAACATTATTGCATTATATCTTTGATACGATTTTAGCGAAAATCGACGTATATGAAAAATATATGTAATTAATAAGGTGTAATTGACGCTATGGTCAGTTATTAGAAATACTTTCCAAAATTTGGACCAAAATTTACTCTTAAACAACAATAAAGTATAGATTTAATACACTCAATAACATAAAAATGTAAAGTACTAAACGTTAAATCTGCCAATTCTTTAACATTGTGAACACTGATGTTCACAACATCTCCTTTAGAAAGCCAGAAGTTGTCAACCACTGGAGGTGACAGATCGATCATAACTGTAACATTATCTTCAGCATATTCATCCAAAACATCGAACGCTCGAATGGAATAAATCATTTTTTTTCCGTCAACAAGGTCGTCCTCATCAGTTGGATAAACCATGTGCTGTTCATCAAAATAATTCAATGGAATCGTTTCAAATTCACCTGATTCATGTTGCCCACCGAGAAGACTGTGGCGAGCTATTTCAATTCGAACAATTCCTAAAATATACAAATGTCTCCGCCGTATTTTGGTTGCGTGATGTTAGAACATAGATTGCGATTCGTTTCACGAACTGCATACTGAAACGAATTTCCTGATTGTGATTACATACGATCCGTCCTGAAATGCTATTTGTTTAAATATCAGAATGGCGTCCTTACACGTGTGGCTGCAAAACTGCAAAACGCGTTCCAACTTAATGCAACCCCGAATTTAGTAATAATGAACTGCTAAAAAGGTACTACTTATGAACAAATTCAACAGAGAAATTAATCTCCTCATCAAAAAATCCAATTAATGTTGGAGCTCTTGACAAATTGCCAGACGTACGTGAGTACATACCTTCAATGTTATGAATTCGATCTACCGTTCTCAAAGAATTTCCAGAGTTGTCGTCAAGTTCTCTGCTGATATCGTCATCGTAGGCAACAGCATTTAACCATCCATAATTCGAATGTCTGACATTCCTGTATCGTCCATTCCATTGCAATTCAATGTTTGAACTGCTCGTGTTAATCCAATCACCATTGCCTGCTTGCACAACATTAGGTAAACTTCCTATTTTATCAATAACTGAATCATTATCAAACATAATAATTCTTCTAGCTTTTTTGGTATTTCCAGCTTTGTCTGTAACAATCAGCTCTACTGTGTAAGGGCCTGGTTCCTCTAGGTAAAGTGACATGCTTGACTAAAGAAGAAAACATTTTATCGATTACATTCAATTGTAAATGATGATAAAACTACAAATAACTCAGAAAAATCATTATATTCAACAATTTAACTCAATAGTATCTGGATTTGTTATATTTGCTTATTGAATATATATTATGTTCATCAAATGTTTACTATGATATCGATATATTTTGTATAAATATCATTGACATTGATAAAGCTGAGCAATGTAGTGTCTATCCTTAATTTACTTATTAAATGCTAAATCACCTGTGTATCATCGACACTTGTTACAGGTGTGATCATTTCGCCCTTTGTTAGCTCACCTACACCGTTGCTACCATTTAAAAGTTGTAGATGGTATACATGACACGTGTATGAAGCAACACCAGAAAGAGTATCTTCCCATCCGTTCCAATACGCCGTGACATTAGCCTAAAATATACATATATCTTACAAATATATTCTGTCCAAAATGTCTTTGCTCCTTGTGAAAAATGAAAAATGTAATACAATGTTCGTTTTGGTTACAGAAACATTTGACATTCATCGTATTCTTCCTTTTCCTATTTCACTAGTATCTTCAGCATGTAATTTCATAAAAAATGGATTTGCTTTTTCCTCTGGAATAAGTGAGGTATGAGCCTTTAAAAGGTTTAACCCCCCCCCCGCGACTTTGCCGCTGGACGTCCCAAGGCGGTACACTTAGAAGATGTAATTCCCCCAATTTGTTGGTTTCTGTGTGTTGGATGGGTTTTGGGTCTGGTGGTGTTTTGGGGAGAATGAGACTTTTTGTATGTGGTTGTTTCGGGGAGTGCTTTTCTTATTTATATTTACAATTTAATGAAACTGACTGTTTAGAAACAAATTAATCAATAAAAAATAAGTATATAACGTGCTGAGCTTTACCTGCTTGATAAAATCTTCTACCGTAAGAGCATCATGCAAACAAGTAGCATGTTGTTCAAGACAGTGTGTCGGTGGGTATTCGTCAAAACCTAAATGCCTGGTTTCTGTCAACGTTCTTCCTCGCAACAAGTAACTCATGTTCTTGTATTTGGATATATCAAATCCCTCCCGATGTTCGTAATATATAATACCTCCGTTTTTTGCGTTCATTGTGATTGTTATTCTGAAAGAATATTACAGATCAGAGACCATTTAAATATGTGCACAAACACTAACTATTCTAACATTACAATACATAGTTATAAACTATGAGATTCCCAGTGTTATTGTAAATAGTTGATATAATACATACAATATTTCTGCTGGTTAAAGCTGCGGTTGGAATTCGGCAAGTTTTTAACTGAAGATCAACACTGCTCAGTGCAAGAGAAAAACGGTATAGCTGATAAGGATACCTTCTCCACATTTTAATACTCAGGAATAAGCTTTACAAACATTTGTCTGAATTAATACTTAAATTGCCATATTCATTTCATTGCTGTTGGTTTGATATACCTGTCCTCATGTTTGAATTTGCCATCAAAAATGGACTGCCATGCAGTCACCGAGGATAGTGACGTTCGTAGTGTCTTTGGGCAGAGCTCAGTATATTTTGCACAAGCTCCATTAACATCCCATTTGTATTGACTGTTTCCTGGCATGAAAATCAAGAATAAAATATAACGAATGCATTAAATCCACATATTGATTACTCTTTATCATTTCCATCATTACAACTATGTTTCGTGGTCTAAAGGTATTAACATCTTTTACTGATGCCATCATCATATTTAGTCTGTACTGCAATGAACTGTGAATCAGACTTGGCTTATCGCAGTAAAATGACAAAATTATGCAGATTATATTTGAATAGTGAGTGACCTTTGAGTGTTCCACCTCTGGAAATGCGTGTTTTATACACGTTTTATACACAAATAAACATATCATAGTAAGTAGTAGTTTGTTTTATTTAATGTAAAGAATTAAAATTAACTGCTCTTGTTTGTTAACCAACTTATAAATCATGAAAAACAAAACGTCTCATACAAGCTACAATTGTGCAAACAATGAAGCATTACTTTAGTAATTTTGATAATGCAATATACATAACAAGCTGAAAGGAAGTAGTGCAACAGGATGCACTGTTCACATATCATGTGCGCTGCCTAGATAGCAAGTTCTATTCAAAACTGACAAATACACATCAAAACAGTATCATGTAATTATCAGTCAGTTCTATTTATTGAATCGGGTTGATGGCAGACTTAGTCAATTCCAATCAGTGTTGCGTTTTATGTTAATAGCAGCATTAAGGGAATGCAATTTTAAAGCGGTGCCTTTTTCGTTTATAAAATAAAGTTGTCTATATTTACATGAGTGTTCCTCCCAATTAAATATAAATTTAAAATATTAGTCTATGCTGGTTTCCTTTTTGCTCAATATGTGTCTTTACATATATATGCTTTACATTTTTGCCTAGTTTTAAACCATGAGCTTTATATAATACTTTCAAAAGCATTCAATCAGTCGAGACGCAATTTATTTACAGAGAGAAGTTTTATTGACCACTTTCGTTACCGCCAACCCCCACCATCTATATAAACCTAAATAATGCTCCTTTCGTAATTCTGTTTTAGGATTTTGACAGTTAACTCGTATTTAATTAAACATCGCCATGTTTCAATTAGTTTGACTATAATAATCGACAAATCATTTAGTACATACAAATATAGTATTTACGTATACATTGATTTGTGATAGTCCAACTTTATGTCCTAGACATGACATATGCATGCCATTTTAAGTTTTTGATCTTGCGATTGACAGTATTTTACACTGCTTATATTAATTTGTGAAACACAACTTTACCTCTTTGTAGAGTTAGTTTGGTATCCATGTACTCTAATCCTATCATGTAATTTGTAATGTAGTTAGGCCTTGCTTCTCCATGAAAATTAGGTTTGTACGAAGCCTTTAATGTTAAGTTAATATCCTCCCAGTCTGTTTCCTTGGTCCAAAATATTTCACCAAAACTACTATTCAAGGTATCAACTTTAAAAGAGGGACGATCCTCGTGAATCAAAGCCATTTCCATTTCCAATATGTTTGGTGTATTATCTGCATTTGCTGAAAACGATGAACCGGAATAAATATTACCACTAACTATTCAAAACACACTGAATTATTCGTGCGATAAAAACGATGATGGTTTACGAGTTGATTTAACATAATTATGCCACGGTTTGCACTTTTTTGTGCTGTATATGTGGCAGAATTTCCTTTCGGTGCCATATTCTGCTTGTACGGAAAATCCTTTCTACTATTTCCTTTGATTACTATTGTTTCGAATTAAGTAGCGATTTTATTTGAATTAGATAAAAATAGGTTACACTTCATTATCATCAGACAGAATCATAATTTGAACCGTGATAAATCTATTTGTAGTCAATAAAATACATCACTATTCATCACAGATGTTCTGTTTATGAAATGTTTATAAGAATCTAAGAGCATGTATATATTTTTGTCTGATATCTGCGCAGTTTAGTCGCGACTCGAATCTCTTGATAATTGTATGTTTGTGCGCGGTGCGTACTCGGATTGTATGATAAGCAACCAATCAATTGCGGAAATATACCCCATTGTTTACTTAGCACAAACTTCATCATATCCTGAACTTGTGTAACTTTTATTCTGCCACATATTCACCCAGTTCCCGCACTGATTTTTAATTCGTAATGTTTTGTTGTTTTGTTAACAAAATATGCGACTCATATTTTAAAAATATGTCAGGTTCCAATACGATGTCACTGGTCATATTTTCTTTCATGCTTTATGCACTTTCATTACTCCGATTAGCTTTTGTACTTTTAAGAAAGTCAAGTAATTAAGAACGACTGGCTATATTTATATTTGAAATACATGTATATTGCGAATCTCATGAATTTGTCATACCTACCCACAGCACAATTTTTGCCCCCAAATCCATCAGCACAGGTGCATCTCTCGTCTTTACCATTGAGTATATAATTCTCACCGCACGATCCGGGAAAGCACCTTGCTCCATTACGCCATGAACACGCCTCTGTATTGACCAAAAGCACACGCAGTCTTCAATATAACCGCTATACTAACATACATAGGAGGTAAATGGAATATGAACGGAATACTATGCTTCAAACATGTTAGAAATACTCTACTGTATCTATAAAAATGGTTCATAATAATTTATTACTCAAAATACATTTTGACCATACTTACGTTGACAACTTTTTCTATCAGGTAATCCTGTGTATACGTTATAACCACGCCGTGATTCGATGTATTCTCCAACACAGTAATCGCAGATTACATCATGAGGACTGCTACAACTTGGTACATTACATTTATCGATGCTTGGGCATGCTATATGTATGAAATTGGAACGACATTAAGTCGAAAGTTATTTATACGAAAATCGGTTTCAGAAAACGACACACGCAATATATTCGACTATCTAAAAACACCAATAAAATGATAATCGGGAACTTATTGTTTAATCAATATCACTCTAAACATATGCATTTATGCATTGTGTGGGTATAAACTGGTTCAAAACCGAAAATGATGTCTTTAAATATAGTATAAAACCGGTTCACAAAGGATAATTATAATATCCGGGATACTTAACAGCAACACTCATTGGTGCATTTGATCTTTTACTATTTACACTGAAATTAGGGACAAGTTACCGGTTAAACAAAGGATGGAAAATTTTACACTACTCTTAGCATTCAATTCGTCGTTGAACTAGTGCGTACACTGTGGTTTGAAACCTTTTAGGCGAATGAGCACAAGTAATTTTCAATTTTAATGAAACAGTGTTGGCACCAGTTAGTATTGGATATAGACTTGAACAGGACACCTGTTAAACTGTGTAGGCTATTAATATGCTTCAACAAGCGTATTAAGAATATATACCTTTGCAATATCCATATTTCTCGGTTGTTGGATAGTATCCAATATTGCAATCGATACACGTTGATGGGTCCACACATTTCCCTCCACTGTTTGTGACGGTTTGTCCGTTTTTGTGTTTAACAATACCTTCGTTTTGGATATCACAAGGTGTGGTTTTATAGTTAACTCTATTCCACAAAAACCACCAACTGGTTGATGGAACGTTATAATCAAGACGACATTTTGCTAAACGAAAACGGAAACTGCATATCAGTCGTAGCAGATCTAGTATATATACACGCACTCGGTGTTATATGTCGTACGTGAACAGGTCTTTCCTGCGAAGAATTAGGCCGCTTACTCAGTTGATAGAACTAGTGTAAATATACGAGAGGTGTTCGAAAAGAATTGCTTATTTCTATCTGAGAATTGCTTATTTCTATCTGGAGACTTCAAATGTCAAGTTAGCCCAAAAGTGATCATTTCATGCCGTCGAAGTACTCCCCGTGGCTAGAAATGCAAAGTTTTAGCTGATGTATCCACTTCCTGAATGCGTATCTGTACGCTGATTTGGGCACAGTAATAAGGTACTGATGAATGGCAGATCCAAGTGCCTGTCGGGACTTGTATTTCCACCCAGCAAGAAATGATTTCAATTTCGGAAACAAAAAGAAATCACATTGGGCAAGGTCTGGGGAATACAGGGGGTGAGGCAAAACAGTTACCTTTTCTTTCTTCAAAAACGCCGTAACTATCGCGGAGGTATGAGCGGGGGCAATGTCATGTAGAAGACGGATATGTTTAAAACAAGTGGCAGGGCGTCGTTTCTGATAATACTTTTTCAGTTTCGTCAGTACTACGTCTTTGTTGTACTTTCCGGTGATGCTTTTGCCCTTTTTCACAGGAACTTTTACAGCGACTCCTACACCAGTGAAGAAAATTGCATACAAAACCTTTTTTACACTCAAAGACCGTTTGGCAATTATTGGGAGTTTGCTGCGTTTAGTGGCCCACATCTTATTGCTAACCTTTCTGACGGGCTCAAAATAATGGACCCAAGTTTCATCACCTGTTACGACATTTTGACATATTTTATGTCTTACACTTAGTCTTACATGCACATTTATACACCGTTGTGTAGATATTGAATAACCGTATACAGGTATGTATTTGTTTTTATCGTGCCTCACGTGGATATCGAGATGTAGGACAATAAGCAAGTCATTTCGAACATCCCTCTTATTAATTTATAAGACTTAGAGTGACTAAATCGTCGAGATAACCGTGTCTAAATATGTATTTCGTTTACACTTTAGATATGATATTTTATTAATCAATTATAGACACTATCTCTCATAAGACAATCACATTCATTTTTGAATACTTTTGGCATTGGGTATAAAAACGTTTATTCAGTCCGTTTGTCCTCACCAGAATTTAAATACATATGTATTTAAATAGATATGGAGAGTGATATCATAAGTCAGGTTAATTCATAAGACTTGTAATTGAACTCTAAAGCTGGATTACTCCGTACGGACCATGACAGAGGTTTCTTTCCAATCTTTTGCACTTGGTCCTGAACCTAAGACCATGTTTCCTCCTCAATTTTTATATTGCAATATACCAGTGCATCTCTTGGACTTTGGACATTATAAATAATGGCTAGATCATTTCGATTGTGGCATATGTACAATGACAGAGCTTTGTAGTTGCTAATTCCAGTATCATGAGCATTTCAATAAAACAAACATTTTGAACAATATATGATCAGTAACACATTGAATAACTCTAATATTATGAAATTGAAGTCATACACATCCCATTTTATAAATATTACATAAAGGGGTTAAGAATAATATTTACGATATTAACACAATAAATAATTATACAAACGTTTTCTTGGGATTTGACGTAGTACATTAGATATTAGTCATTCAGCAATATTTGCTCAGTAGGTATGAAAATGTTGTTGTTCACTCATTACTCTTAAAATATTAACAAAGAATGGCTAAATAAGCTAGCAATATGCAAAAATATCATAACAATCTAATGTGGCTACGTACGTAATTCATTGAACAGGTAAATTTACATACAATACATGCTTTGATGCAACTCAATGTTTAGAATTGCATGATATACGAATATAACATCCCTTAAATAGCAGGGTATAAAATCATTAATGAATACATTTGTATTTGTGAATTATAATTGCACTACTATATTTATACAACACGTTACAAAAAGGCTGTAAACAATTTAATTTTAGTAATGTTCACCATAATGACCAAGTCTTGTAAATTGCACCTAGGTACCACAAAATACCATGTTATTTAGATCTACGGTAATCGACTTCGGATATGAAAACAACCAACTGCTACTTACGTATATTACATGTACTACCACGGTAGGTTGAACAGCATTTTTTGTGGGTACTGGATCTACAATTGTAAATAAGTACATGTACTGAATGTACAATTTAATAAATGTTTGTAAGATTGCGCAAACATTTTGAAATACATGCATTAATAATGTGGGACGAGTTTGTATTTGACCATTTTAATTTCAAAGGATACAAAAAACCTATAATTATCATTTTCTTACTTTGTCCTGCATCTCCGCCACCAGCTTTTGCATACCCTCCGATATGTCTTGTAATAAACATAACAACTACCGTCGCTGAAGGAAAATAACATTTCGATAATGAGAATGTGTTACATCCTCTTACTACATAATTGCAAAAAACACATAACAGTTCTAGTGCATACTTTAATAGTTCTTGGATCAGGGTTTGTCATTGTATTTTCATTTATATCGGAAATGTTACTCTCTAGTAACAGATGCCTTTCCAGTACATTTAATGATTCTTCATATGGAAACAGTCCATCGTGGTTATCTTCGATGATGTACCTAGAGGACTTTTAATGTTTGTAGAGGGGTATTATCAAAACATGTCTAATGTTTTAGCTTACAAACATCTGTACTACATGTAAGACATACATTGTATTTTTGTATGCAATAGGCCATGACATATGAAATATTATGTCATTTTTTGTATTTACGTATGTTTCGAACAAAAATTTAAATGCTTATAAAGTTTTATTAGGTAGTGTTTGTGTAATTTTGACTTTGATTAAGTTGATTCAAGAACATCAATGTATTACCTATCAATGAAAAATGCTGACTTATCATACATAATTTACAGTTCACTTATAAAATCGACCCAAAGTCGGGTACTATTTAATAAATGGTTTTGTTCGTACAAACGAATGTAAGCACTTTAATAAATTAGTACAAGATGCTTTAGAGGAAAGTAAATACAACTAGATGAAGTTTAATTTATTACTTATTAGTAAAGCATACATTTTAAGTTCAAACACATCATCTGATAAATAAGATCTGTTGACACAACACTTTTTCAAAATAAATCAATAGAGTAATGGCATTAAGAGGCCAATAAATATCCGTTGATGAATTGAATTTACTACTTCCTTGTACCAATTGAGTCTAACTTAAATATTTTATATCGATTATGATCCCCAAGGCCTGTATGACCCCCTTGGACGAACTTAGTTAACCAATCACAAATAGCATATGGTGCAATGTTTGTTCGTAGCCTAAACAGCTAATTCTTAATAAAGTTGATGTAAAAATTGTATGATTATTAATTGAAATTCATAGAATTTTGCAGCTATTTGTCTTTCAAAAAGAAAATACACGGATAACTGGTAAAATAGATGCATAATCTGAGAATGGCAACTCATTTGGTTGATTCCTATATGATAGTTAAAGAATATCTCACAAAGAATAACTGCTTATTTAATTATATTTTAACCAACGAGTATTTGCAAAGACTTTAATTTAATTTAGTTTAGTAATTGATGGAAAATATCAAAATTGATTTGATAATAGATCTTTTCTTAATTCATATCAATAACTTACCACGGGTATGTTCACTGTTAAACTCACAGATAAATACAATGTTCTTGTGTGTCAGAAGATGCAGTTGATCGTAATATTTGTTATCGTAATATTTGTTGTTGTCGGTATAAATTATGGAATCAAACAGAAAAGACTTAATGACAAATTGGACGATATATTCCAGAGTTACACCCGACAAAAAAACCCTGTAAATATGACACACTGTTTTTATATTTGCGCTATGAATACATAATACGAATTGATTCAAAAGCAATATATATATGTATTAATCACATACTTTTCATAGAAAAATCATCGTAAGTACGTTCTTCGTTTGGACTAGTACCGTATAATGTTTAGTCCAGTTGAGATATTTATTAGCAAAGCTTGATTCATACAAAATTATAGCAAACTTAACTGAGTTAACATTTTGGATTTCTTATAATTTCTGTGATAAAAACTAGTATCTATTCCTGTCATTGCAAATGATCATAGTGTATTTTCAAAGTATTTTAAAATAAAAAAGAATTTAACTACTTCAATAGAACAAGAAAGAAAAGAAAACACTTACCATAGTTGTACAACTGATAGGAATATTAAGAAACGAATTAAATTCATCTTTTATTCCTTGCAAACCATGATCTTAGATCTGAGGATTTTAGACTTATCTGATAAGCATGATCAGAGTGTATTTTACTTCGATGGCATTAAACATTCGCGATTGGATGAAAAATTGTCCAATCAAAATTAAACTCAAGTCAAGCTTATATCAGATACAATCACATAAAACATTAGTTTAGTTATAAGGAACAAAGTGAAAAGTATCATTCTGATTTACACAAATTTACTTATAATTTCGGGATAATCTAAAGGGTACGTTATGACTTTATTCTGCATTCATAAATAATTATTGTATGTATTATTTCGGCAAAAATATTTTAGTGATAGAGATATAATTGAGTACATATTCTTCTTCATATGTTAATGAATTAATATTTATATCAATGTAATATGCAGTGATTTATTTCTTAATTTACATGAAGATATTGAATTTTCTCGACTGATTAAATACTACTGGGACATTGACATTGTGTTTCTTGTTTAACACCTACTTTGCTTGATTAAAATGAGATCGAGAGAGGTCAACGAAATATTATATGCGGTAAGGCCTTTTTTGATTTTTCGTTTAAAGGACCCTCCTCCGAAAAAAACCCGATTTCAGAAAAAAATGAAAATCCCAATGAACTACTTTTTTGTAAATAAAATGTCTGGAGCAATGCGATCGGCGTAAAAATGACACGTGCGATGAAATAAAAAGTTCCTATTGTTGACCAATTAAAATCGACGTTGTGAATTGTGGTTAAAATAATGGCGGCGCCCATGTGGGTTCAACTCATTAAAAACGTTGAAGAATATCAAAAAAAAATTGATAAGTACTGGACTGAAAACTCTATTATTCATATTTTCAGAAAAAAATGTTTTGAAATGTTATTTTTATTTTTTACCTCCTCCTACAACTATGTTGTGTCAGGGCGATTCGCAAAATAAGAATTAAACATGAGATACCAAATTTTAATTGTTGAACATAATCAATATAGTTTATGGTTATTATCATTGCAAAACACGCAATACCCTCTTTGTTACCTTCCCATACCAATTTGTTCTTTCTCCTGAATTAGTAAGCGAAAGGCAGCCCCTCCCCGCACGATGTGAGAATATAAAGTAAGTGACAAATAGCCATATATGTTACTTGAGAGGAAAGAAAACAGGAGCTTAAAGTTTAGGCGTTTTATGGAGGGAGCTAAGGGAAATACATTTAAAAGCGTTTTTTTCTTTTTTTCTGCCCAAGAAGATTCTTGATCTATAACCACACCGTGTCTTCAATATTTAGAATGGTGTGAATAGCTGAAACAATCATGGGATTCTATGGAACATCAAGGCTTGCCCTGTGGCAATGTCTGATTGTTTCATTACTATGGCACATTGCGAGTGCAAGATTTGTTAACTTCGAACCGGGATTTGAATATATGTATGACATCAACTCTTCTATGGCATTGAAAGATGTACAGAACTTTGCTGTCAATGGGAAGGTAAATACTGTGCAACTTCTCCAAAGCAACACCCTTTGAGAAAGGCGAAGCTATGTTGTTGTTGAGAGGTTGTTGCTCTAGAGAAGTTAAATTAATAGTTAAATCGTACAGCGAAATCATGCCGTTGTTCAAGGAAGATTGTTGCTCAAGAGGCTCGCTCTGGAGAGGTTGTACTGTAGTTCATTACTAGTATTTCCTAGTAAGTCATGTAACTTTTCCTGCATGCAATAAGTCACAGCACATCTTTTTTTATACATTTTTGTAAAGTCATATTCCAAATTGTCATGTTTACAATGTGTATTGGATAGATAAAACTGGTTGTCTGATCAAGCAGTGGTTTTTGTTTTATAACAGATTGGATTGATAAATATCAATGAGGATGATGATGACCAGGAACTGTTGCTATCCGTTCATAGAATACTATTCAGGCCTGTTGACCAAACATGTGAGTTATGATATTTTTATGCTGAAGCACTTTTAACATTACCGATATTCAGGTACCATAGCAACATATTTATAGTCATTACAAATGGATATAATTACTTATATAATTACAGCATAATAATAGTATTTGAATATTCCATGAAGCTAAACATATTAGTGCTATATTTTTTGGCAGGTCAATTAATTTTATTCTGACCTTGATGGACATTTTGAATTTCATGTCACAATTATTAGAAGATTTTCTCATTAATTCGAGCCTAATTCATGGGAAGTGAAATGTGACGAATTACAATAATAAACAGAAATCAAGAAAGGTTGAATAAATTTGAAATGTGATTTTGAGCGTCTTTTTTAATTGTTTTCAGATATGCCGAAGTACAAAATGGATTTCTCAAAATGGTAAGAATTGTAATTTACGTAAATATAAATGCATTAACATACACGTAGGTACAAACTGTTCATTTACTACTTTATTGTAGGTGATAACGTATAAATCTATCATGACGCAATTCTTATCATGTATCAGGTTCTCATTCGTCATTAGTCGAAGAGGTGAAATCAGCAAAGTGTTCCACGATCCAGACGAAGATAATGTTCTCATTGTGAAGAAAGGTCTAGCAGCAATGATGGCATCAAAGCTTCACCAACAACACGAGGTTAGTCATGTTACAGCACTTAGATCATGCACATTCCGTCCGTCATATCGTTCAGAAATTACGATCCGTACATACATAATGATTTATGCACAAGTCAAAGAGAAACGTTTGTGTTCCAAATTTATTGCTTGTTGTAAGCTTTTGAAGTACCCTCGTGTTTTACGTTTTATCTGAGCTATGTTTGAAATCGCATATTTCAGTCACTGATCGTATGCTATCTTTCAAATACTGCTCACTTCACCTTGAATTTCAGCCTTAATCTTTCTTCGGTATATTCCGCAAATCTTCATAATACTCGTATTGGGGAACAATATACACATGTAGATATACGAAATGGTATCAGGTAGTATTGGACACCCTGTACAATTAAATGTGGAAGGTATTGAGCGTATGATAACCAAAAATGACTGAAACGCAAGTAACATAATTATAAAAGTCAATATTCTCGATTATTGCACCCCACGTTTTAACATTGAGCCATTCAGTCAATATTAAAGAATGTGTTCAAGATACGCAGTGGTAAAACTAAAAGGCTAAGCGCACTAACCAAGAGATTATGTAAGTGTAGCTGTCAGTTTTCTTGAATAAATAGAGTAAAACATATTAAATATAGCAGATAATAAAATAAAAGAAAACAGAAATATTCTGCCATCAGCCTTAAAATGTCCTGTGATCAGTTTTTAAGGAAATATGATTCGTTAGTCATTTGTAATGCGAAATGATTATTTTTTTTCATTTTAGGTTGACCATGAGTTAGATGGACAAAATGCATGGAAATATGTTACCAATGAACACGGACGTGAAGGTGAACATTTTTAGTGCTTGATTGTGGCAATGATTTATACAATATTTATTTGCTCAATAGCGATTTGAATGATAAAAACACTCTAACTTACAAATGAATATTTGATACTTATTTATCAGGCACCCATAATTCAACTTACACAGTTGAGAAAATGGACCATGGTTACAGGTACACAAAAGAAAGACATAATGTAAATTCAACCAAATGGACTGGTAAATCAGCGTATAAAAAGGTATGAAAAGGTCATTGAAAAAGTTAATAACAATTTAGTGTTTATTTATTGAAAAGACTTATAAATGTATTACTTAGCGTGTATAGGGTTATTAAAACATTAAATGATGAATGATAAAACGGTGTATTTATTTTAATCTCTTATATAATCTTTCTAACATTAAGGAAGTCTTCCTTGTTCCATAAAAATTCTTGCAGTGTTAAATTGAAATGTTTTCAGGTTCTTGATTACCATACAGATATCAACACTATTCATAGTGTAATGATAGAAGAACGTGTTGATATTGACTTCGCTTCCCGCGATGGGTAATTATTACACCATTTTGTAACCTTATAACGAACAGAACGTCTTCGTTGGTTTGTTAAGGAGAAAAGGAGCAATCAAATAGTTATATATGTTTGCTTTTGATTGAAGTGTTTGACGCCCCCTTACACAGCGTTTCACTGCGGTACTCTCCAGAAGACTGTGTTCTGTCCTCTATTTATGTATGGTCCTATGTCTTGGGTGGGTTTTGAGTTGGGGAAGGTAGTATTTTGGGGAAGGTGGGATTTTTGCGCTTTTTCATTATTAAGCATTCTTTTATTATCTCTCTTCGTGTGTGTTAGATAGCAGTAGATCTCCCTGGAACGCAATTTCATACATTGCTTATTTACACTGGTATTAGATTTATTACACGAACATACTTTATCATTGCGTGTTCAATCAAGATATTGTGTCATGTGCAATTGGATAACATCTGTTTTATATTTGCAGAAGTATTTTGATTTATTGAACACTATTTAATTTTCAGATTTAATCCATTTTATGGAATGCGATCTGTCAAGTCTGTTTCGGAATTTCACGATATTGGTAAATTATCTTTATAAAAAATTCTTTACAAGTATTTCAAGTATTCTTTTTTTATTCATATCAAGTAATCAAGTTTGTAAATAAAATGATCATCAAATTGTAAGATCATAAGGCAATAACGATTTATACCATTTACATAGGATAATATATTTGATAGAATCAATAGATCACGCATTTTAGTGCGTCATAAGTTAGTCGTTTAAAATGTACTACAGTTTCTAAGTTTTTTTTCAATTCAAGGTTTAAGGCAAATAACTGCTAACTCGAAGGATATTATTACATTTGTCGGGAAGAAAAGATCAGATGTCATATCGCATAAACCAGACAATGCACTGAATGGAAGTATTCAGCATTACATACAAGTAAACACATTGATTTAATAATTTGTTTATCAAGTACGTAAATAAAATTGCGCAGGATATTTGCTTTTCGAACTTTACAAAAAAAATAAACCACTATTCATACTTCTTAATGAAAAATGCGAAAAGTAGTTTCAAAGATGTTTACTTTTACGAATAAAAGGTAGTTTTTATAACTACTGTATTGTTATTTAAGCGGACGGAAACGTTCAATACACAAAAAGAGCTGCAGGAGGCGAAGTTGCACATTGAAGGAAATTTGACGTGTATTCAACGACAACCAAAAAGGGGTAAGTTTTTATAAAACCTATTTTCAAACCCAACGTTCGCACATAATTTATATGCGTTTCCTTTAAAAGGCTTTCAAACGAATAATGATTTATTGAAAGGTTCTAAAAAGTGCTAAAGTATATACACTTCAGGTACCCCAAAGTTAAGCGACTGCTTTTCTGCATTAGTTTGGACCATGGAGAGAATCCCCCAAATTGACCTTCAAGCGATCGTAAATACTTACATCAGTAGACCATATGTGAGGTAAGAAGACGACAACAAATCCACTTCAACCAAATGAAATGAAATGTTTTATTAATTGCTCAATATACTAATACACTTTACATGTTCTTCAGAATTCCTATGATATGACAAGTATTAATCACTCATAAAATATACCGCTATAACAGTCCAAAATAACTTTTCTAATGAAAGTACAAATATTTGAGTATATGGCAGGTAAACATACGAATGTACTTAGAGTTCAGACATTTTTGTAAGTGCTTCCGCAATAATCGTGAGTGTCGAGACAAACTGATGTATAATTTTCAGTATTATTGAGGCAAGGTTATTCTTAAGTATTGCCTCATAATGAATAATCAAATCGTATATCTAAAACATCCATTCATATGTCAATCATACTTTATTTACAACAAGATTACTACTTTGAATTTATCATATATCGAAACAATACTATCTTAGATGATAAACACTTTTATTGTCACAGATAAGCATAAGCATTTTATAGTCCTCATTCATCACCAAAGTCCTGTAATGTTAGAATCAGGTACAAAAATACTCTGAGTATTCATAAATCTTCATGAAAAATATTACTGAGAATACTTTATCGTTTCTCACAATATTTTCCAGTTCAAAAAGCATAAACGAAGAAAGAAACACAATTGTTGATGCTATAGTGGCAATAAGGAACCAGAACATAATTGTTAATGACATTTTAAACAGTCCAAACACCGATGAAGTTCTGTTGAATAGAGTTTTGACAACTCTTGCAGCATTTGATGATTTACCAAATGAAGTATGTATGCATTAACAACATGTTTAAAACTTTTAACAAACTGACTTGTCAAATCATTATAAGCTAATGCAATTATCCTAAATAAACACGTGCATTTAAAGGATTTTTAATAAGATATCGTTACTTTAAGAACGGCGTACTTTAATCAAGAAAAAGAACAGCGTAGTGCGAGTGGTTTGACGATCGGCTACCGAACGATTGTCCATAATACAATACATAATCCAATACCTAATAAAACATGGGAACATAATTTTTACTGCGATTCTACTGCAAAAAAATAATTTGCATTTATGCACCGTGATTCTAAGATCACAATCTTCGGTCGAAAGGAATGGCAGATCGTTTTTGTCGTAGAATGATATATTTGTGAATTTCATTTATTCGGTTTGTATTAGCAATGATGCATATCGTATTAGAACATCCCTCAGTGATATTAATATTGGTGTTGTTTATTGAATACTTGTTTTATAGATCATTTGACTTTGCCAAAATCACTATGTATCACTACATGTATTACACATTGTCAATTGTAAAAGAATAAAAGAGGTCTTCCCAATCATATATATATAACTGACTGGGAACATCTTTTTTTATACATGTAGTGATACATAGTGATTTTAGCAAAGTCATATATAAATATACAATACGCATGCGACAAATTAATATACATTCAACGCTAAATAACCATAACAATTAATAATAATAACAAAAATTATTCATTAGTCATGGGTATGTAAAGGAACCGTAGCTGATGTCACAGATACCTGGTGCAACATTTTATGCAAAAGATTTTATGTGTTAGGCACTTGATAGACTATTTATTTTCCAGGATCTTCTAAACTCTGTCCGGGGGTTTTGCTTCCGAGGCAAAAGGTCCGGTGGAAAATCGTTATCGGAACAAACAAAACACACTTCATGTTTGTCATACGGCGGACTTATACATGCTGTCAAGAAGAATGGTAAAAGCGAGGATGCTGTGAAATTGGTTGCTCATTTCCATGACAAACTTGGTCTACATGGTAAAATATTGCCACATTATTAGTTTTTATGGCATATGAGTTCACAAACAATAATATGCGTTTCAATTCATAACAGTAAATATGGCGTTGTAATAACACCCGACAATTTTCTTTTCCAAAGTTGTACGCTTATACCACTGCAGAGCAATTCATAGAGTGTCTTCTTGTCTTTCGGTTGTAAAAGGACACTTTAAATAGCTGTTAATTTCCACTCCACCCGAATTAAGAACTTTTCGACTTAAACTATTGCACGAACAATTCGTGTAATTACAACTATAACGACACATTTATTGCATAAAACATATAATTATATTCATAGTTTACTCCTTTGAACATGCTGTATAATAGACTTATTTTATCTATTTTTTACTTTTTACTAGCGAACTATCCTCCCCCCTCTGTAAGACAAAACTTTTAAAGTAAAAAAAAACTATCGTCTATTGCGCACAGCAGATACAACGTAAAATATATCAACATTTATACACAAAATATCACATGAATGGAACATGTTCCTAAAAATGTGAATAAGGGGAAATTTATAATTCAGATCCGTGGGTATACAGATATAAGAGGTCATTGATGACGGAAGTAGAAATGCTTAGGTACGATTTGGATAAAGTTGTACTGCTTGACGCTCTTGGAAATGCCGGGTTAACTGAGTCATACGAGTACATTGTATCACACATCAACTCAACAAATTCTCAATGGATCAAAAGGGCTGGTTTACATTCTCTTCGTAGCTTTCATGATATAAATGTAAGTAGGCATTGTAACAGAATAATATGAATAATCATACCATGATATCTATATCAGTATCCCAGTACTAAGTAAGACAATTTGTTTTCTAGATAACATCACAACAATAACCCCAAGCAGCCTAAATATGTTTCTACCAACACATGCAATCCATTCCATCAAGTTTTAACCTCGCATAAACCTTTACATTTCCCCAGGTTAATTTCTAAGAGATACATGCACAGTCGAGCTTGTCTTATATGGCCTTCCAAGGGGGTCACCAAATTTGGTCATATAAGACAGGGAGTCATATAAGACAAGCTCTGGTGTTACCTCATCTTTATTTGGTGCGTATTCGGGTCCATTTCTTCTATGTTTCTTACATGTATGTTATGTGTATATTTTAAAGCAATAAAATCTAAAATATCTTTTGGTCTTCAATAAATATTCAATTGTTCATCAAAATATTGTGCTAAGACATAAAAAATACATCAGTTAAAAAACATAAAAAAATTGAAATAGAGACATATTGGCAAAACTGCATCATTATTTGCAATACATGTAACATACATTGTTAAATGGTAAAAAATGTCATCAATTTAATTAATAAGATAAAACTGTAAAAACAATTTAAAAACAATTTAAAATTAAAATGATAATGCCCTTCTGAAACGGAGTCTGGACACCATGAAAATGACTACATTTTACCAGTAAACTTCAGGTGTTCCTTTCAAATAAAATCAGTAATACTTGTTTGTTTTGTATTTGCTACTAAATTCAATGTAAAAATCACTGAAACATTTAATTTCCATCTATACACAGTCATGTACACTAGTAGCCACCTGTGCAGTACACTCCAAATGTGTACTAGCTGTTAATCACATGTCGCATTGCGACAAACTGGGGAGTGTCTCCCGATACCTGATACCGGCTAAACAAACACAGGGACCGTCTCAAGTCGAGCTTGTCTTAACGACCAGATGTATTCAACGACGACTAGCTGTGTTATCCGACCTAAAAATTTCCTCCCGAGAGATTTTGCTATATAATGGGTCTGTATATAACGACGGTCTGTCTTACCTGACAAACGACCATGATTAGCGTCTCCCAAACCTATAATTTGGCTGTGTTAAACGACCTTGTATGTGCAAAAGTCATTTAAGCATTTTATTAGGAATCTTCAAAACATTTCTTATTCCGTTGTTATTCCTAATAAAATGCTTAAATGAGTTTTGCAGGTACATTTTATATCAACATTCTGGTTCTTCAATCAACAAGAATGATTGATAATTACTTTAAGAAACTATTAGACTGAAGAGATTGCTGAAGAGATGAAGTGGTATGAAATTATTCTTTGTTAGAAAAGATTTGTTATATACATTCACAATCAATAATCAGCATGTACGTATCTCAATAACTCCACTAAACAGGTTTACCGAGAGGTAATAATGTCATTATTTTAATACAGACTCTTCAACAGATTAAAGATGTAGTATTGTATGATGAAGACGAGACCGTGCGATATGCTGCCTTACTACAGTACCAGGCACATCCATTAGCTGAAAGGTAACATGATTCTCTCACTAATATTTGTAAAAGTATGTATAATAATTTTCTTATGATACTTCGATGATGGGGTCGTTTCAAAACATGTAAAATATTTATATCAAACTGCTCATTTATCATTATTTACTTTCAGGGATGAGTCGAATATTAGTGATTCGCATGTATCTAAGCGTTCTATTCTGGAAAAGACATTGGCCTTTAGATTAGAAGCACCTGGAGTAGACTGGCAGAAGAAATTGGGCTCAAGCTCAATTGGAGCGTCATTTGGACTTATTATGGAAAACTTGCTAGATTTACAAATATGTGAGTTCCTTTTATAGTTAAACCATGAATTTTTCATTCGATTTGTTATGCTAAATACTCGCGACTAAGCAATAGTCACTATTTAATTCAATAACATCAATGTTAACTGATTATATTATCATTACGTTCATCACGATTAGTGATACTACATTTTGCTACCATTGTATAATAATAATCATCATACTCATCATCAGTTACAGGGCCTTTAGTCAACTTTCAAATACATGTAGATTCAAGTTGATAATTGTTTAAAAAGAGATACCTGTTAATGTTAATGCCTTTCTGTTGTACTTTCTCACAATTAAGATTAACGCTAAAGTCACGATTTAGTGCGCGGCACAATGAAATACAATCTTACATAAAAACGGGCATTCATGTTTATCAGACTTAGTAGAAAATTATTTACGTTCCAGCATTGTTGAAGGGCAGTTTGGATGTCAGAGTACATGACGAAGTGTATGTTCACATTCATCTCGGAGCCTTTGGAATAAATATGAACTTTTTCACTGCTAGAATATGTTTTAAAGGCGGTGCTAAATATGCACTGAACATCTTGAAAGTATGTATTGCTTAAAATATTCTCAATGTGAATGTATAACCTTTAAATACAAAATAGTATATATAAACACCTTTGTAATAGTCTAGATATAATTTTTCATTTATCGATGTCATGCATATTCATCTTTTTCATTGAACATAACGCATATAAGTCATAATATTGTTCCAGGAACTGGATCCAAAACTTGGCTTTGATTTGATAAAACAGTTCACATCAATAGTGGATAAAGTTGTTGGCGCTGTTAAGAAAGGTGTTGAGACATTCAAGGCAATTATAAGTGCTGATTTCTCCTTTAGAGATATTGTTGATGGATTTGTAGATTCATTGAAGCAAATACCTGACAAGGTAGTTTATATTCTTTTACCATCTTTTATCATCTCGATGAAACAGTGCATTTGCGAATTATGTGCATTTTGAAAATCCGCATTTCATATTTATTGTCGTCAGTTGTAAATTTAGAATCGATTTATGCATTAGCATCAAGCAACGATTGTTCCTAAGAGTGAGCATTGTCTTTAACAAAATTTTCATACAGAACACATCAAGGGATCAAACTAAGAAACCCCAGTTTCACACTAGGGCTAAGTATTGAAAGGATTCATAGAACAAAAAAAAACCAACCTTCCTTAAATTACTACCTAACTCCAAATTCCCGAAATCCACCCAAAACAGATGGAGGACATCATATTGGAATATTTTTTTTATTTAAATCCAGAAAATCTAATTTCATGTCCGCGTATTGGAAAACGCCAAATACCTCATTATTGCATTGAATAAAATGATCTTGAATGACTTTTGTTTTTTTTTAGATTGTGAATCTAGCGAGCAAAATATTCAAAACTATGCAGAAACTTGCCTCGTTCAAAGTGGACAAGTTGCCCCCATTCCTTACACCCGTTATGAAATTCATCGATGCTCTCACTAACCTGTACGAGAAAGTGCGAGAAGATATTATGACATTTTATAATGTAAGAAAAAAATTTGCTTATCTTTTACGTCTTTACATGATTAGATGACACGTGAAAACATTATTTCATAATAGCACATATTTCTTATACAATTATATTTTCATTTTTATAAAATTTGCCTATCGTGTTCAATTTTCATGGTAATAATTTCAGCAAAGTGTAAAGGATATCTTCTGTTCATAAATAAGAAAACAATACATTGGACAATGAGAAGTCACAAATCCAAATTCTCCTTACTGATGTTGTGTCTTTTAGTTGTGGTATTTTTATTTATTTTACAGTCAATTGTAGAAGTGGTTAGTGTTATAATACCTGGTGAGGCTCAACAAATATTTGAATCGATACAAGGCATAATCCGAGGCTTTATGAATATCTTCAAAAATTACAAAGAGGCACTGGTTGAAATTGGATCTGGAGTTTTCCAGTAATTGTTTTGTAATATTTCATCTACATAGCTACCATTTTCGTTTCATGTTCTATATTGTCGGTATGTATGTTGCGATGTTTACAGTATTCAATTGACTATGGCAGATTACAGGGCAATGCACGAATTTATCCGAAATTACAATTTTAGGTACTAAGTACAATATATCGTTACGTACAACTATCATTAAGTACAACTATCATTACGACCAGTTTCTTATCACGACCGCTCCGCTATTACAGACAATCTTAATAATTTCAGGATATACACATCTTTGCGGTCTTTGAATGATGCTAAAAATGACATCTTGAATCACACGTTTATTTCAGATGGTAAGTAAAGAATTCCAGTTATATAGCATTCTTCTTCCCGGGAATCACGACAATAAAGACTTAAATTGTCTCATGCGTCATATTTTGGTGTTACCTTTGAATAGACCCAAAGCGCTTTTTTACTTATAGTAAAAGTTTCATTCTGCTAACAATGCCTGGAGGATTATGTTATGCATCCCAATTTTGTACATTCCTATGCGCTAGGTATGTTTTGGGCTGGGCTGGGTATGGGCTGGTTGTACTTTTTGGAAAGTAAGATATTTGTACGTGTTTTTGTTGAAAAAATATTTTCCTTACGTTTTAAAGATCGGAATTTTTAAAACTACTGTTTTTACAAATTGTTTGGAGGTATTAAAGTTTGTTTCATGCAATTACAATGTTTTATATAAATTCATTTAAATACATTAAGAATAATCTTATATTGCAAGGAAGTGAATGGTAGAAAGTAGATTCAGTTATGATTGTATAATCTTTAGAAAAACGGTGCTGGCCATCAGTTATGCACATCTTAACAAAACGTTTACATTGTTCTAATGGTTTGAAGGGATGGGGCCTTACTGGAGTGACCTCTCTGGGGAAGTTTTAACGCTCGGTGAATTATTTGCTGATGCATTGGAATCGATTAAAGACAACGGAAAAGAATGGCTGGAATCAACTGTAGAAAACGATTTGACCGAGAAGGCAACGAAAGGGAAGAAGTCACTGGTATGTATTTTGCTTATTGGTATATTTTAATGCTTTATTCATATTTCATACCATTCCGTTTTCACACCTTTTCAAATATGTTTACGAAACACATCATCATCATCTTTATGAAAATAGCATTATCATATTTGTGTATTCCAGATCGACATTAAAAAGAAAATTCTGAAAGAGTTGGAGGAAGAGATATGTGATCTTATGTCACCGTTAGATGGATTGAAAAATATTGGTGGAGAATATATGAAGTATTTTGAGACTTTATTTAATTGTTTTGAGGATATTAAAGATGCATACACAGTTCTGAAGAAAGGGTAAAGTAGTACATGTATTAAGTTTCCAATTTAACTTCCGGCATAAATTCATTCGATCATAGCATACATATGACCACAAGCATTTCATTTATATATTATACCGTATGTACCGAAGGCAGATAAATAAATTCAATTCTATTAAATCCCTATCAATAGCTCATATAAATCTTTATGGGATATCAATATTGCTTGTACCTATTGTTTTCTTTCCTGCGCTTAAAATGAAAATAGTGTCCTTTTACTTATTTGTGGTATTGATGATGTTAGACAACTACTTGCATCATTGACATTAATGTTTAATACATGGTCTTCGAATTATAAACAGTGGCAATAACTTTCTATCTCCGTAAAGGTTTGAGTTTGCGAGGTCATTGGTCGATCGAATCTTTGGTCCTAAGTTTCACGACGACTTCCCAAGAACAAAAAGGATATCAGGTGGAGGATGCGCTGGAGAAGGGTTTTATCCTTCAAGTCTCGAAGATGGCGGAGAGGAATATGATAATGACGGTGTTGACTTAGTGGTGTCTTCGGGGGATACGGTAAAATTTAATCAACTTGATCCATATGTCTTCTTAAAGTTACCGCGAAAAGTGAATTTTGAAAGATAGGATTATAATGTTCAGAGATAAAGCATTTAACTCTTTTTCCAATTACAGATAGTTGCGCCGTTTTCTGGAAAGATTGTAAGGTCATCAAACCTGTATGAAATCATTATCTATGAAAGTGGCGAGATGCCAGTTGGTACAGAAATGTTCATCACCAATATTGATCCCGCCACTCATATAATGCATCCAGACGATGATTTATTTGATGAACAACAGGTAAGACGCAACGTTCCAAATATAATGCACTATAAATAAAATAACTTGGAAGAAATACCTTCTTCAAATCATCATCGAAGGAACTCATCAGTTGAGACGACCAGGGGAGTATCATTATGTAAGTAGTCCAATAAAACTTCTTTGATGTGGTGACATATGAACGCATGCACTTATTTATTGTAGTTTCATGTCCAATATTTCCATTGCATATTATTTTAGATTAAAGGTGGCGATGTGATTGGAACTGCGGTTAAATCTCGGTGCAAGGGAAACAATCACATACATCTGTCCATCAAGAGGAACGGCGGATTTGTAGACCCAAGTAATTACCTGACCGAACGAGCAGTTGTTTTACCGAAATGGACTCAAATGTGTGATGATTATAAAATCGTGTTCAAGGTAATCAAATCTTTAATAATTGTGTATAAGAAACCGACATTATGTTTATAGTATATGTAAAATGAAATAACTTATCTTGTAATCAAAAGACTAATTGCCAGAATTTAAGATAAACAGGAGTAATTGAAATAAACTTAATATAAATGAAATTGAATATTAACATACATTTGAGATTTACTATCCATCAAATAATAAACATGTTTTTTACAGGGCAAGACAATTGCAAGTGGAACGATTGTTGGGCCAAGTGGTAGAAACGAGGAAGATACAAGCAATGAAGTTCCAGTCGATGAGACCTTAGCAACCGATGACATGGATGAAAACGATCTTCCAGGGCAAGATATAGAAGATATTAAAAGTAATTAGCATACATATTTGTTTCTGGAGGCTTGTTTCATAATAAAATGCATAATTTAAGCATATTTATTTCTATTTATTTGTATTTGTTTCAAATAATTTCATGTAGCTTTTTAATTAATTTTAAATTTCAGATGATCAGGATGGCTTTTATTCCAACCTTTCTAAGCGTCGGAAGAAGAGAGATCTGAATGCTATTGGTAAACTTTGTAGCGCGTTATTAAAAATGTGATCAAAATAAGTAAATCGCGCCTGCTTTAATATTGAAAAAGCTGTTTTAATGATTATTTCTTCTGACTCTCATGGTATTATAAGCGTTCAGTATTGCAATTGATTGGTTGTGGTCTTCTATATGTATTGATTTGTAGTACCGAGACTTGAACTGACATAGACATCATTTTACTTCAGGTGCATCTATCGAAACTCTCATTAGTAACATTAAAGCGTTTATGAAACGCTTCTCTATCAGACGTATCAAAATGGGAGATATCATTAAGTTCCTGGACGAATTGGAACTTCATGAATCCAGAGATAAGATGGCGGAATTAATGAAAACAGTCAAGGTATACTACATACTATAATAACTCATAACTTCGTATCTTAAGACGATTAAATTTGCGACACTATCTTAGCTGTCTGACTACTGCCGACTGAAAAGTGGTCAAAATTGATCAGTGTTTGAATAACTATACGTGTATAGTATTTTAACGGTTCAAGTTATATATTATTTCTACAAACAGATCATTTCATACACTGCCAAATATATTGTCATCAACATTCAGTACGTTTTATCATGCATGTTGTTCTTCAGTAAAAAAACGAAATATACGATACAAATGTTTATAAATGCATGTTCATATGTGTAACTCATTAATACACTAAATGACGGTTCATTTTTATTTGTATAACATAGAATATGCTTGACAATGATAATTGTGGAAGTCCATACCTAATGACAGAAGAAGAATTACAAACAGCATTACTTAACCGCGGTATTGAACCCACAGGCAGTAAAGAAGACATGATAACTAAAATGACACAGATTGATCATAGTAAGTGGTCCAATAGCCCGGAAAAAATGTTAAACAACTGTGCTAATGTAAATCAATTGGATTTATTCTTATTATTGGTATTGATTAATATTGACAAACTCATATTCACATTGACGGTGCTAGTATTGACTTTTAATAGAAATGAAATGTAACATGTAATGAGCACACGACATTTTTATAGCATTGCCAACGCACATATCAATTTGGAATAAAAATTTAGAATAAAAAACGAAATGTAATCGTAATAGACATTAGGATAGTCGATTTATAACAAAATTACAATTTATGTACGAAAGTTTGTAGACTTAACCATTGCTTCTTGGAGTATATCAGTGGATAAGTTAAAACAAAAATACAAATATATTGGGCCCATCAGAGATTCTGTATTTAAGAATACTGTAAAGAACTCAAAGAGACAATGTTATAATAACTAAAGTATCATGACGTTCTCGTCTTCTTATATTTTAGGCTGCCCATTGCTTTCATTCACTCTACCCGAGACAAAATTGTTGTATTGCACATTAGATGAAAAGTGTCTGGGAATAGAATGTTGTTTGACACTAGAAGCCTTCGATATACTTCAAAAGACATTCAAGGTGTATGCAAGAGTCGACCCTGACCCGTTGACTCTTACTGTTGGACTGGATTCCTGGAAATTAGTCTTAAATTCAAGCACACTAGTTGGTGGTATGTTTATCTTCTCCTTGTGTATTTCTTAAAGTATGTTAAACTGCAGTAACCTTTTTGGTCCTCATACATGCAGCTTTTGATGGTACCAGACTACTTCAATGAATTTTATTTGTTAAGATTTACGGGGTGTACATAATGTAGATATATTTTCAAAAGTATTGCAGCATGTTTGTATTTACACATTTTAAAGAAAGAATGGAATTATTCAAAGGACTTAGTAATTCTCTTCTTTTGTATTACTTCATGCCGAATTGGGTAGACTGGTGGAAGACAGATAAACGAAACTCTGCCTAAGAGATGTATCGGTGATAGTATTAGTCCAACCTTTAACGTTATGTATTATACAGAAAAATATGTGTTCCTGGTTTACTTTTACTCATTGATTTTGCTTCAGCCTTTGATTCTGTTGCTTAATCTTTTACGCACAAACCTGAATAAAGAAACTATAAGAATGATTCAATATATATATTTTTAAAGTTTCTCTTGAAACGTGGGTTAATGTAGCGTAAGTGCCTCCAAACGTAAAAAAGGCGAAAATTACATTTTAAGTTACTAACAATAATTAAATATCATACTATCATACCATGCAACAAAAAAATCAATCCGAATATGCAAAAATAGTGTTTTATCGCCATAAAAACTGCACCCCCATAACGATTCCACTTTATCAACGATCTAGGATGCGGCGTTGTAAGGGGCTCCTTAAGGGCAAATTTGTATCAATCGATATTTGGTATCGCTTGCCGTAGGTTAACATAAGTATTTAAAATTCGACATGTTATCAACATCAAGCGGATTAAAATGGGAAATAAGAAAAATAAGGCTAAGCAAGGTGTTAGAGTGTTCTCAAAAAGTGAAAAATGTAGTAAGAAATCTCTTTCTTGCGGAAGTTGGTTTACGAATACTAAAGATACCGAACTGCATAAATCTATATGCAGTAAAAAACTTGACCATAGTGACGTGACATATTGTGAAAATGGAAACTTTATGGTGGAAAATTACGTAATAAATATATAACTGCAACAATCATTTGATGTGCACGAAACGTGTGAATTCATTGACACCTTGGTCGATTGGGCTACTAGCATCTAATGTACTTTTAATATAAAATATGTGATGAAATAACTGATCCGGAACGGTGGTCTTATTGAAGTGATATCGATATCACACTCTAATGCCTTGCTAATTATGCTATCAATATGGGTCAATTTAGACCTTATATATGTCGCATCACAGATAACTTTATGTTTTGGCGGGAGATATAACAAACAGCAATATGGTGTGCAGACACTTCACGCACCATGCAATAAAACGCACACGATAAGAAAACGAGCAGTCAAAGATTGTTGCCCCGTTAATGTTATGACGTACCGTTTTTACAAGTTTAATTAAATTTGTATGTTCCAGAGTCAGTTAGGTTTCAAACACAATTAAACACGAGCTATAAAACTACAATATATTTAAATTGCCAGTAAATTAATACAGGGAGACTGGGTCAACGAAAATTATTATTTTCGCTATCTCATCCATGTAATCAATAAAATAAAGTTATTTCAACGTGAACTTTTATTAAGCAACTCTGTACGTTTTAGTAAAATATTGAAAGCTATCAAACAAACAATAGGATGAAAAACAGTAACGTCTTATGGACATCGGACGTACATGTTTTTCGAGAATCTTATTTTATTCTGTTATATATCCAATTACCTTTATATATTAGTATGTTTTTAAATGATTACATTAACAGACATAAAACATAGACACTTTTCTACAAATCAATCACATCTTAAGTTCTTATTTTTACACTAAATGCATTGCTACCTTTCATTTAACTTATATAGCGGTTTTCCCAGCTATCTTCAACTCAGCTTTCCCAATCAGCCGTTTTCCCCGCTGAGAGCCTCTCGGTTGACGAGAAATCAGATGTACTGTGTATCGGTACGATATGATACTATTTTGACAAATAATTCGTAATTAAGTTCTTTAGAGTCATCTAAAATGGTGGGCGGTTTCACTAATTGATCTGCTAACGATGAACGAATTCGATTGGTTATCAAATTTTAATAGGCTGTATTAATTTATAGAATAATTGTTGATTACACGAGGTGATAATGATCTGACACTTTTATTGTTAATTTCTCGCTTAGAAAAAAACGCAGTGGGTGCTATTTTTGAACAAAGATTGCCGCCTTATTTGAAGATTGATTTCAAAGCGGTTTTCGGTATTTTGTAGCGGAAATGCTTATCTAGGGAACCGTGTCACAGAATTTTGATATTTATTTTCATTTTTTATCTATGACGTATTACGTAATTGTCAGCGGGGTTCAGGCTACGGAATTTCTTTAAAGTCAAATATCTATCGAATGGAGGACGTTATCAAAAATCCCTGCATGATACCATGATTGTTATTTTAAGTCTAATTGTTGTAATATATCCTTATATACAGAGTAGTGATCTTTATTCAAAAATATGAAAATTACGTGCAATATTGGTTTATAGTGAAATATTTGTTTCAAATAACTTGCAATAGACTCTGTATAGGGGGTTTATTAATGTATACAATTGTGATTGACTTTTTAAAACTATAAATTAGTAAAACTTGATATCACCATATAGCCAATCACGCTACCTAAAGTGAATGTAGCCTTAAATATAATTGCTAATTTTGCTAAATCTTCAAATAATTAAATCTTACATGAGTTGTATTTTACGACAATATTCAACCTTTATGTCAAAAAGTTATTACCAATTAGAACAAGCGATGCAGATTCATTCACGATTTCTTAAACATAAACCGTAATATCGCTCCCTCTATAAGAAAATGGACATATGATTTTAAGCTAAATGTTAAATTTAGTTGGTAAAAAACCTACGGGCCACCATTTAGCATTACAAAATACTCAAAATTAAAATGTTTAAAATTTAAAATCAACCATAAAATCCTTAGTACAAATATTCTTAATAAAATGGGTATAGAATCATAGATTTGCGCATTTTGTAACAATGATAATGGAACAATTAAATGTTTTCTGTTTTCGACAATCAAATTTCAACTTCATACTGGTCAGATCTGAAACGTTAATCAAACAAAAAGGCCCTGGAATTCGCAGTAATTGGACGTACTCAGACATAATATAAATTTACAATCTAACAGACGGTAATTAACTGTTGAGTATAATTATACACACAAAGTAAAATCCCAACTAATGAACAATTTAACAGATAACTCCTACTCTAAGCTCATCAAGGAAACTGTATTACTCTATTTTACTGCTAAAACATGGTTAAGAAAAATAACAATTACGTTTCATTTGACAAGCATAATGTAAGTCTTACTGTTCAGATAGTTTTATACTTTATATATCTATCCTGTTCAACCTACCGCTCAGAGTTCTGACTCATCTCCGATCTTTTCACGCAGTGAAAATATGTTCTGAAGCTCGAAAGAAAAAAACGTGGATATTATTAGATAAACATGCTTAAAAGACAACTGTTCGCGTTTCTTTTGAAACTGTTATTATAAAAATGTAAGGGATGATGAAACGAATCTTTAGAAATGGCATCATCCAAAATGTGAATCTGTCACAAACAGACGATCAGATACACACTGTATACACAAACATCGACATAACTAAAACGCATTTAGTGTTATCGTTCCTTTATAAATATAATTGTTTATTGTTTATCTGCTTAGAAATATAAAGATTCTTCTTCAAGAAGCAAGCACCAAAGAATAATAGTTTATGCCTATACATGTATAACATCTTTTAAATCCATATATATGATTTTCAGAAATGGAAAATGTGTGGAATACAAAAATTAAATTTGAATTCTTAGATGACCAAGAGATAATCGTCAAGTAAGTACCGTATCTTTGTTTAGTATATTTTCTTCCGATAAAATATTTCCTATATAAATGGACTATTTATTGTATGAGTGTTTTAATGATAATTTGCATTGTTTAAGTTAATTTTTAATTAACAATTATGTTATTTTACCTATTGTAATTTACCTTAAATCATTCCATGTTTAATATAGGTACAAGATATATGTTTCTGTGAAGCATCTCAAGTTGTCTTTCGGTGTTGGTCTTTGTTCCTCGGACGACCTTGATGATTGTTTTGTATACACTGATTTACTGACAGATGCTGTTTTCCCATTTCCAAAAATCAATGCAGATGGCACTATTTCCGTTGAAATACGTACGTCTTTTATTCTTATTCAGCATTTTTATTCGATTCGGATAGATAAAATAAAGGTCATGCAAGCTGAACATATAGAGAATATCTTGTTATAAGTACATGTAAACATAATGGTAATTCGCATGATTATATTACCTTAAAACACAATGTTCCTTAAATACTTCAATAAAGTCTGTTTACTGCTTTAATCACAATTTAGGAGGACTGTGACGTCGCCACCACAATTTCAGTAAATTATGTCATATTTGTTGACCAACCATGTTCATACGTTTTGTTTGACAGTTGACAACATCTTGGTAATTGACGGGGGAAATTTAAGTTCTGGTAGGCAACCCTTTGGAGCGGATTTGGCCAAAAGTCTGCTCAACTTATTTTAAAATCAAATTGAGAAAAATGACCAATTACGTAATTAATTTGCAATTCTTTTTAAGCGGATTTCGAAGACATGTTTGACGAAATAACGGACAATGTGAAAGACACAGGCACTGAAATTGTCGAGAATGTTTTAGAATATGCAATTGATGAATTTCTAGAAGCCCTTGGCATACCTGAGGTAAACTGAATTCCAAATGTCTAATCAACGCTTCTTATTGGCATAATTTTTTCCCTTTTAAAAACGAGCATGTATTTGCAGATCGGGAAAACTAGCAAGAAATTGTTAAATGATAACATCGCACCACTGGAATAGCACATTGTTAAGAAATTTCATGTGATTGTATATTGATAATATACAATTGAAAAAAAACGACATGAAACATTACTCGTTGTACTTCTTTTATCTCTGTATGTACGTCATTGGATGATGTATCTTGATACACACCATATATGTGTCATTATATTTAAATGTATTGTAGTGGGCTATTAGTGTTTATTTGAGTTAATGAATATAGTTAAATGTCCATGGTTGAATATTATGCGGCATGTTTGTACTTTGCTTGTATGTATTACTCAGTATTTACTGTACTTAAGTGTAATGCTTTTAGTATGAACGAATGAAATCAGCCAAAGTCTGGCTATTTGTATTTTAGGATCTACTTATCAACGGACCACCTTGTCAGAGACCTGATGCATTAGAAGATAATGAATTACTGTTATACCTAGAAGAAAGGGGCCTCCCAACTGATGGTGAACGAAGAGATTGGATTGAAAGATACATGGACGATAAACTGAGTAAGGCGCTTACTATAGCGTAACAAATATGAGACAGATACATTGAAACTAACTTATAAATTCCGATAAATACTTAATTGGTACAATATATATATTCTAGATAAGCATACTATTCTAACATTCAATATCTCGTTTAGGTTGCCAAGTACTCGGCATGGACATAAAGCTCCCAAACCTCAACAATGATTTGTTGTTCTACTATCTGTCGGACGATTGTATGCGTTTGGACGCTTGTCTTGATATTTCTCTCCCGGGGATTGAATTCACGAAGTCACTTTCAGCATTTATTGAATTGGACCCCTGCAATTACGTTGTACGAGCGGCGTTTGAAAACTGGAAACACACTATCATATTGTTTGAATATGACTGGGGTACGTTATCATATTTATATAAATTTTAAATGGAAATAAATACAATAGTCCCATCAAAATATACAGTTAGGTCATATTTGTCAACGTTTGTTAAATATATAGAGAATATATATACAATATATTATTAAGCTTCAACTTAATTTTTATTTATATGTGACAGGAATAGACGAATATCTCAAACTTGCGGACGGATTGCAGATAAAGTACGACTATTTTTTCAACTATCATACTTACGTGTGCTAATATTACTACTGCTAAGAAGAATGAGAAAATGTCGCTCAAAAATTCGTAGAGTGAAGCGCCAAATTGGCATACGATTCACACATTTAACTTTTTACGTTATAATTAATAGTAGTTTATTTTTAGTAATCGTTAACATTCGTAGGGGCTTAAGTTGATATAAACTATATCGTACAAACTTTGGTACTTTACGAACACTCCAAAATATAATTTATACTTAAATGTAATTATTTAGCACAGTATATACATCTGACATTGACGTCAATTTCAATCTTAAATTCTAAATGGACCTTATTTTGCTCTGTTTGAATTTTGATTTTTTGTATTGCGCATAGGAATCGCATTTCGCGATCCACCTCTACATTTCGTGTCCAATTCATAGTTCGTACTTGTCTCATGTTCTATAATATATTTAGGTTTCGTATTGATAAAGACGATGATCGGAAAGTTTTTAAAGTAGACCTCAGTGTAGAATGTAAAGCAATTAAGCTTGATTTAGATCTCCTAAATGGATTTGAATTACCGATTCCTGTTTGTAACGGCAATTTCTCTCTACAAGGTATGTACGATACGCTGTTTTTCTCGCTTCTCACTCACATGTATGACTACCATAATTGTATAAAATGATCAATATGTTTTTTCACATGTATAATAAGAATATGTACATTCAGTTAAACAAAACATATTTGGATGCATCTGTGGTAGATCACTGAGGTATGTGCGTGTCAATTATTTAATCGGTGAAAATTATGACCTTTAAACTAAGCTCGTACTTCAATATAGTGCGCTTGGGGTGAACAAAGATATCCACGTGCTGAAACAGTTACACACTGATATCCAGTATAACACCTTGTATGTTTGTTGTGAGATAAACATTGTAAATACTTTTCATAAACGATAATATAGTACTAATTTAAGGATCTTTCCCTCTGTTGGTGCTTTGTGCGCATCCTAAGGGTGTATCAAAGTTGTCGATGCATACAAAATAATCCCCAAAACCTTATTAAAATTTATACTGTACCGTATAGTACCTATATGTGTTAAGAGGTAACGATACTCTGATGTTACTGATGCATTTTCACAGGTAACTTGAAGGATATTGCTAACGCTCTTGGTGGGGAAATAAACAGAGCCGTGTTTGATCTCATACTGAAACAGCTACAAATTGAAGATATCATTAAGGAAGGAGAATGTGTACTGCCGCCAACTCCGACAGGTTATTAATATCTAACTACTTAAAAGTCAAGATTATGCGTAGTGGATAATAATGCAAAATTTGCACGAGAAACTTATCTGTGATTTTACATGTCCGTCTGTGTTTACATCAAATATAATCAAATACTACACAATTACCCAAATTGCGTAAAAGTCTCTTAATTTGTCTTTACGAAACATACACTTTTGTCGCTAAACGCCATCGTAAGCTTTCGCCTGTCTTTGTCCTTTTCCATATTTTCAGCACTTACTATTAGTGTTTTTACCGAAGTATGTATATGTATTAATGCTTAATTTCAATTCAATAAATCATTGTACACCAATATATATAAGAACAAAATTATTATGTCAAAAAGTGCCAAACAGAAGTAAAATAAATGGTAAGTATTATATTCGATAGTTAGTTTATGTTATCATCGCTACGTTTCATAAACTCTTTGAAAACATCGCAGATTGCCCACCAGAGATGAATGTGACCAAGATGATACCGGGACCTATGCGAAAATTTCTGCGCTGCGAACTATCAGAAAATTGTTTACGTGTTTCTTGCTGTGTTCAGATAGGATTCACAATTCCAATGTCCACGTTGAGTATAGAAGTTAACTTTCCTTTGTGGTTTCAACTAGACCCATGTGCGTTTGAAATTGACGCTGGGATAGGCAAATATCAACTAAAGCAACAACTTCTATATTACGATTGGGGTAATGTATTATATACGGACCATTTCGTTGTCTGCCCGAAAATAATGAGTCAGTTGTAAATGTCTGTATCTAACATTTACTTTTTTATGATTTGAAATTTTGATGTATCGTTTTAAATTCCCTGATAATTAAACGCTTTCATGAATTACGGTAATATGTACTTCTTTTTTTTCAAATTAATTATACATGTACAATAATTATATTTTATGATGTAATCGTGTTTAATTGTCATTTTATAGGCAAACAGTTGTCGTTTGATATTGGTGCCGGCGAGAAACCTCCCATACAAATACTGTTAGTACTTTTTTAAATGTTTGATTCTAAAATCCAAATTTAAATTCGACATCAATAATTAACATATAATGTTTGATTTAGAATAATATACAACAGGACGGAATTATGACACTTACGTCGGAACAACTTGAAAGGGGTTGAAATACTTGTTTGAAGACTTCTCGGGTCAAGTACCATCGCGTATAAAACTGTTAACGCACTGGTTCAGAATATTTCTTAGTCTGCAGCTTAAGTTAGGCTGTCAGAAAAATATGCATTACTGACATATTATGCTTAACACTACTAAAACAATACTATAAGCCTAAAGTACTATTTCGACTGATTGAATATTATTTGACTGACAATATGAACCTGTATACCCTCGCCTTAATTTGTCTTTTATCTTTGTTTTCTAACTTGATGATCCGTAATGGAAGTTATGTTTTGAGGATGTGCTGTACCAATGCTGTTTTTTATTTCGTTTGTTAGAGAGCTCCAATCTTCTAATAATGAATGTTACTTATGCTGTACAAATTGTCACGGAGAATATTCGACTCTCTCTGGGTCTCGAACCTGTGACCAATCGATCAGTAGACTAGTTCTCTACCGACTGGTTACACAAACATACTTTTACGGCAATTGTTAAAGTTTAAGCAATATTATGTAGTATATCTCCATAGGGTCATTTGTTTCTCACCTTTTTCATGTACATTTAGATTTTCGATCGATCATTACGAAGACGGATTCATAATTGATTTAAAACTTGAAATTTGTATTCCGGTCGATACTGATGTGCTTTGCATTCCAAACAATGGTTTAACGCTAATGGATCAGGAGCGTATCCCAGCATGTAGTCTCTCTGCTTGGACTAATGTTACTGGTAACTTCACCTCATTAATTTTGGTTAATTCCAGTAGGCTTTATATTCTTATGAATAAAATCATTTCCATGACTATTAAGTTTGCTGTATTCAGGCATATTGCATGCAATAAAGTTTGATTTGAAACAATAGGAAATGATTTTGTAATAAAATATTAAACATTTGGTAGTAAGTTAAATAGATATTTCGTTTTTTAAAATAAATCTGAATAAGGAAATAATATTGCAGTACATTTGAGTATCTGTATTCCATCTTTTTTCCAATTCAGATTTTTCTTATTCTGAGTGGCTTCAATCCAAAGGCGAAGATGTAACCAAGCAATTATCAAATGCTGGTAAAGATGCTCTTATTGATATGTTGGGTATCAGAGATGTTCTTCTCTCTCCGCCATGTGACAGAAAACGTTCACCATATAGTCCTTCTTTAAGTGGATGGGCAAATAGTGAGTAGCAAATAAATATATCTGATTGTCGATTTCCATATATCGATTAATAATTGGGAACTGAAAGAAATGTTTCAGATTCATAATGTTTTATTTATATGCATATAAGTGGTAAATGTTGTCAGATAAAACAATTGACAAACTCTGAGGTACGACCTTGGAAAGGTCTGAATCCAAACACTGCAGTGATACGCACATTAATATTTTCAGAATGTCCGTTAAGTTTTGTAAACCTTCCAAAGTTACCCGATGTTGTTTCGTGTGGCGTACCTGACTATTGCACCGGTATAGATTGTTGTTTAGAAGTTGAAAGAATTGGAATATCGCTGAACGCCTACTTTACCATAGACATGTGCAATTATGTCATATCAGGAGGTTTAGAAAAACATACATTCAGTTTTTCACTGTTTAATTACGATTGGGGTAAGACTTCTACTCTTTATTTTATCGACAATTTTTGTGTACTGATTGTACTGATGTTCATCAACAGAAGACGATGTAAAGTTCAAATTCAAAGTCATTCAGCATGTATGGAATTTTCGTGTCTCAGCCAAAACTTTCCAATTTCTGAATGGCTTTTATATTAGCTGGTACTGATGTTCACCATCAGTAGATGATGTCCCGCGCGAAAGACCATGGTCTGTAGCGCTAATGTAAAGGTCTAATTTAAGTTTATGTATGGGTTCTGATTCTGTAGTTTGTGTCTTGGCTATAACATATTAAATCCGTGATTGATTTTTAAATTATTTGTCCAAAACTCTGGAATCCGACTCTTACTTTAAAAGCAAAGATCAAGGTCATATTTGAGGTCATCCATTATGTATTGAATTTTCGTTGTATTTAATGTATACTGTCTGTTCTAATATATTGTTCGCAGTCAATATTGACCATATGAATACCTACTTAGTGGATTATGAGAAAAGTGTCAAGGAAAATGATGCTAAAATGTGTTTCAACTTCGGGGCATATATCACTTACAGTTCTTGTTAAAATTGCTATTAGTAAATGTATGTTACAAATAAATTGTTTAGATTTAACCAGTATCAAAATTATTCTCAATTGAGACAACGTTAGACAATATTACATAAATTAATAAAAGTTTAATCAAATAGCCCAGAAACATTTTACCCTGAAGTTCATGAAATCTAGATAAATCGGGACTATGTGGCATCCTAGTTATTATTAGGGGTTCTGACATTAACATGTGAGAAGAAGATTACTGAATATATTAGATTGTAGGAAAATTCTAAAAAATTTTGTGAATCATCATTTGAAGTTTAGTTAGTTTAGTGAGCTAATTAAATAGAGATCCTACAGGACATGATGATGTTTGTTTACAGGAAAGACGGAAACAATCACTATCAAGGGATTCTTCAAAATAAGGTATTATGTGAATTTTAATTTGAGCGTGTAGTATATAGGGTTTTCTTCATGCATATATGATATAAATTTCACTTGCATTTATTCCGAAGTTAATAGCACGTATTCGGTTTTGTTACGGATATGTTGCCGTCTGAATACAAGTAATTTTGTCTAAACGCTCTTGTCAATTGAAAAAGTATCTACTAATAATATTGTTATAATTCCATTTACTTATCAATAGGTTTACAATAAAAAAGCCCACAAATGAAAAGGTGTTTATAATATACCTCAACATCGCAGTGTGTTTGGAAAAGGATGGCACGTGTATGTTTGATCGAAATCTACTTGACGGGACGAAAGTTCCACAACTAGGATGTGATATGTCGTTTAACTTTGAGAGTAAGTCTTTGATGAATAGAATGTTAATAAGAAGACTCTAAATGTTGATATAATTTTATTATGATGATGTCTCGACTGACATAGAATTGATGCATACTTTGTATGATAGTGATTATGCAAACAATATTATATACTTCTTTAACCCAAGACATTTGTATCTTTTGCATCGTTTCTACAGATTTTTCAGTGAGTGCTTGGCTGGAAAACAATGGTTTAGGTAACTTACTACCAACAGACGATTTATGGACTGATGGTATAAAGTTTCTATCCGAAGTTATTGGTTTAGATAAATATTACCTGGATGATGAATGCGAAATATTCACTTGGCCATATAACAATTCTGTTGAAAGCTGGCATAACGGTAATTTCTTACTTCTACATTTTTATTTTAGTTGATGCAGTTGATAATTGTTATATTCATTTGCGACTGTTCACAGCCAGTTCACAGGAGTAGGCAATAATATAAATTAGAATGTATTATTACATAGTAATTACATAATACATATAATAATGTTACTTGCTTCATTCAGCTCCTAACTATAATAGATACCCCTCAGATTCTTAAAATGTTTAAATGCTAAATTAAGTATATTTAAATTTACTAATTCTTAGCTCATTATTTGATATTTTCAGAGTGCAAAGATTTTGAAATGGTATTGCCAAAACTGCCAGCATCCTCTGTTTGCCATATTGGAGCATCCTGTACAGCAATTAATTGTTGTTTTCCCATTGAATACTTGAGACGGTCGATACAAATGTCTTTCGGAATAGATTTTTGCAACTTCAAAATATCTGGAAATATAGAGAAATTAAGATTTGACATCAGCACCATTGATTATCAATGGGGTATTGTATAACTTTCGTATATTCCATGACTACTCTTTTTGGAGAATTGAAGAGCACATTATTGAAGATTTGTATTATTAACAACTTTTTATAATCATGCACTTATGTATATTATTATCTGCTAGTCACTACAACGGTCAGGTTCAATGTCAATGAATTCATATTCAGATATTCAATTTTACATCGTTTCCTTGTAATCAATGGATTATCCTACACAGTCGGGAGATGAATTAACCAGTTAATAAAATTAAGACGAAAGAATAACTTTCATTTCAGGCCAAGAAGCAGAAGAAACTATTCTTCATTTGATCAAAATAAGGTACTGACATTAAATCGTTAATGTTTCATACTGATAAACACATTCTTATGTCCTGTGTTTTCCTGAAATGTTGAATCTTAACATTGTCGTTAAATGAAATTGCATTACCTATGGCGTTCATGTACTAGTACATTTTGTCAATTGCATTTGCAGATATGTTATTGACAAAACGGAGAAGAATTTTGTTGTTGATTTATCTGTTGCTCTATGTATGGATTCGAAGAAACCATGTCAATTCTCAACCAGTGTGTACAACAAGACGAGAATTCCAATACCTATTTGCAATCTTGGAATGAATTTCAGTATAATTGGTACGTACACTATATATATAAAACCACTTTTTTCTGTTGCAAATAACTATGATGTTCAAACCATATTCATTTTATATGATGATGCCTTTAAAGAAATGTACTTTGTGAGGATATTCAGATGAGAGTGAATGCTGTCTTATAATGCATTAGAGTAATAAACTTTGACGCATCATATAACTAACAAATAGTTGTTTACTTTTATATATATCCTAAAGTTCTAAAGTATCAGCATGATTCGACCTTAAGTTCACAAATACGCTTTTCAGACTTTTCCCTTGACAAATGGTTGAATGATGTTGGACAATCTCTACAAGACAATCTTCCAACAGCATTGATATCATCGCTTTTAAGTCAATTAAACATTGACAAGTTTCAACTTGACCCACCATGTAGTCATTCTGACGCTGCATATGCCCAAAGCACCAACGGCTGGAACTTAGGTATTTATTTCATATGTGTTATTACCATAGAGAGCAAATGTAAGTGTTGACTAGATTATCACACACCTTTTAAATACCATTTATCCATAGACAGTTATGTATCTTATGTTTATTTGGCAGCAATAATATGAAATAAAATAATTGATTGCCAAGGGAAAATAAACATTTGAAGAAATTATGAAAATAAATTCATACGTTTCTAAAAACTAAACGCTCTATGCCCTTTTGCACGTGGATGGAATACTAGACTTGGATTTTGGAATGTGATCATCCGATTGAAACTATAATTCCCGTGGCTTATATCATTTTGTATCATATCGAATTGTTTTCCTTGCAGGCTCTCCTCCGAGCTCTTTCATATTTACCTTGATTCATTGACTTTGGAGACTTGTCTCTATTACATTGATGCGTTCATTTACAGATTGTGATACACCAACTTCATTACCGAAACTTCCAGATGAGCTTAAATGTCACGTGCCAGATTATTGCACAGGCTTTGATTGTTGCCTTTCGCTTGATATCTTGCGGACAACTATGAATATCGAATTCTTACTCGATTCCTGTGCGTACACTCTGACAATGAGTATTGAAAAATTCAAGAAAACTATCTTGTTACTTGATTACGAATGGGGTAAGTTTCCTGACCTTTTCTACACGGCAATGCACAATGAAAATATATTTTATGCATTCATTTCATTGTATAATTTGTGTGTTGCATGTAATTGATCTTAATGTCTTATTTTAGGTCAGGAAGAACATTTCTATCTCGGCGGGGTGGTACGAATTGAGTGAGTACTGTTTTTATATGTCAACAAAATTTCCGGATGTATGAGTTTTTCGACATCGTAGAATTTACAGAATAAATGTAATATC
Source organism: Lutraria rhynchaena (assembly GCA_008271625.1). Taxonomy (NCBI): domain Eukaryota; kingdom Metazoa; phylum Mollusca; class Bivalvia; order Venerida; family Mactridae; genus Lutraria; species Lutraria rhynchaena. Next base: position 5,405,250 of record VIBL01000010.1, read on the forward strand.
ATAATTTCGATTTAGCCATCTATCGTTGTACTCAATGTTCTAATTAAAAAAAAACATTATTAAATACTTATGTTTATTTGTTTCATGCTTTCATAAGATCGCAAATGCTATGCATTTCTTGTTGAGATTCATTGTGTTCTGAAACAATTCGATATAATTGTTTACATCCAAGGTTAGTCCTGATCATAATTCCCAAGGTACATGTGACCATCGTGCTTTCTTTTATTTATATCTAAATTTAAAAAATCTTCACATGCAAATGTGATTTTTCCATTATCTTTTGAACATAGGAAGTCAATACACTAGCCTACCTAAGAATATTTGACCGATTTTCAGCTATCGAATTGATGATATGCAAAGTGCAAAGAAATTCGTCTTAAATGTAAAACTCAGTGCGTGTTTCGAGAAATCAGAATGTATATTCGAAGAGAAAATTATGAACAACGTGTACGTTCCCAAACCATTGTGCAACTGGGACGCTGACTACGTTATTCCAGGTAAAGAATATACTCGTTTTAGGAGTTACATCTGTTTAAGCATATCTTTACCAGGAAGACACAATATACTTATTTGTGTAATAAAATGTAATAAAAATATCAGTGTAAAGTTACAATTAACCAGCATCTTTGTTTATACAAATAAAGTGTCTTTACTTTTTCTCAGTAATGGGAGCATTAACATTTTCAGATTTTTCATTCACAAACTGGGTCAACCAGATGGGATATGTCTTAAATAATGGCTATCTAGATGCATATATGGTAGATAAATTGTTGGATACGCTGGGTGTATCGCCATACCTAAACGACGTGTCGTGTTCGAGTTCAACTCTTTCGTTTGTGGAGTCAACGAACGGATGGTCGTCAGGTTGTTGTCATATTTATTTGTCTTTCATTTCAACTTTAACATCTTTATTTAAATTCAATACTAACGTAAAGAATAACATTATCCACACATATGTATGTCCGTTATAAGAATCTCTATTCACAAAAGTAAAGAAATGACTTTTCCCGGTCTCCATTCTAGATTGTCCTCATGCTGTTCAAGCTATCCCTTTACCTGAGAATATTGCTTGTCATATACCGTCATTCTGCAGTGGAATTGAGTGTTGTCTTGATGTGAATGTAATCCAGCGTTCAATTCGTATTCATTTGTGGATTGATACTTGTAACTACATGTTTTCCATTGGGATTGAGAAGTTTGGTATGAATATATCACTTCTTGAATATGAATGGGGTAAAGAGGAGGAGTTTTCTATGTTTGGAGTCATACGTGTCAGGTAAGTTTTACAAATAATAACTGTCGTGTATTTCTCTGTAAACGTACGTGCATGTAACAAATGATGCTAAACAGCAGTTTTGATTTTAAAGGATGCCATCATGTCGTTGGAATGTCATTATATTTATTCAAATAAACTTTTCCAGTGTAATCATGCATGTGAATGCATTGTTGTAGTGGTTGAACATTCGCTTCTACCATTTACAAGAATGAATTATTTTGATCAGTTTCCCGCGCACGGCTGCATTTAATTTTTACTTCACAGATACTCCATACACAGCTTGAATACTGAGAAACAATATGTGATCAACATTCAACTTTCAATCTGTCTGCAGTCCGCTACATGTGAAGAATCAATTAATCTTGTAAAAGATGCCCGAGTTCCTAAAATCGGATGCAACTGGAATTTATCAGGTATAGTTGTTGATTTGGCTCTTGGTATGCTGATGATTATACCATGAAATGAAGATGCCTTTTCAAAAATGTGTTTAGATATTTGTAGAATTGTGGCTTTCCATGTTTTATTTTCAGATTTCAACATTTTTGAGTATGTGAACAGTGTAGGAGGTCATTTAGCAGATCTCACCTCGACGATGCCAAGTTTTCTGTCGGACAAATTGCTTGAGAAGTTGGGTGTTTCCATGTATCTTGGGGATTCAGAATGTGACATAGTTTCGACTACATCAAGCATGCGAAACGGTATTATCGCTTTTGTTCCATCATTTTCAGTATAATCCATTTATTCATTTAAGCTTCATTTTAGAGGCTTGTTAGCAAAATGTTATGGATTTCGAAATTGTTGGAGTTTAGTATTTTTAATGCATTAATATTATTTTCAGACTGTGAACAATTAGATATACAACTACCTGTACCAGACAAGATGAAATGTTATGTACCTCCGCATTGTACCGCAATTTATTGCTGCGTTGATATACCGTTAATTGGTAGATCAATAAGTGCTGCAGTTGATGTCGATGCATGTGATTACAGCGTTGCCATAAGTTTTGAAAAACACAAGGAGACTATTACCTTACTGGATTACAAGTGGGGGACCTGGAGAAAACTTGACCTGAAAGGAGTATTTGTTATTGAGTAAGTAAGCTGTGATTGATGTTTCCACCCTTATACTGTGGATCTATTTTTATTGTATTGCATTCATACAATAAATTGTGGTGCTAGTTGCCCATGAAATCCGGTATTAATTAAAATTTTCACTTTCCCTGATGTTGTTGGCAATTCAATTTTTTAAAATCTTTGCTTTGTCACATAATGAGTACAGTTCACTCAATAGAGGATTTGAGAGTTGATATAATAAACATTTTACGATTTGATAAGCCCAGGACTGATTTAAGTATAATGTATTTCATTTGCAACCTAATTTTATATGAACAGAATGTTTACCAAGGAGGAGGGTTTATACATGTAATTATTATATTATTTATTTTTGTGTAAGTGTGCTTATAACTGTGATCCTTTTGTTTATCTTGTACATGTGATTGTTTATAGATACAAACTCGAAGATTTGAAATTAAGCAAAGAATTCGTTGCCTCTGTGAGGATTGCCATTTGCTTTGGTCGGAACGCATGCACAATAAATGAAACAATAATACAAGATTTGGTGGTTCCAAAACCACTTTGTAACTTTAACGGCTCATTCATAATTCCGGGTAAATGGAGTTCATGTTTTATAGTACTAACAATTTAACAATTTCATAATATATTTGAAAAACTTATTTTATCATAACATTTTATTTTTTTAGTATTTTTAAATGCTTATCATTAGCAAGGTATCTCAATAATTGCAACAGTCTGTGACGACTTTACGGAGTTTCAGTTTGCTAAGATTAAAATCTTTTTAAATATATTGTTGTCATCGTTGTAGAAATTCTAAAAACGCTTCATTCTTTGACCTTTTTAGACTTTTCCTTCGATGAATGGATACAGGACAAAGTGGAGAATATCGAGGATGGTTCGTTATCCGACATCGTCCAGTCACAACTGTTTGATGTGCTCGGTATTACACCGTATTTATTTGATGACGAATGTTCAGTTGTCATACCAACTCCCACCGAAGGTAAAATAAGTTTTCATAAAAGCTTTATAGAGTGTATACATATATTTACTGATACAAGAAAGCGCTCGTAACCAGTGTTTCGTTAGTGTTTTTATGTTTCTAAAATGTGTTGCATTTGATTTATTTAAACGGATGCTGTTCAAATTAGAATTATGACTTTTCTACGGTCCACGCTTTCTTATTAGACTTTCGTCATAATAAGTCACTATACTTACGATTGAAGTTGGCCATTTATATCACTAAATATTTATACTTGCAGTGACAAAATGTGGTCTTACCGACCAGATACCAGTCAATGACATCATTTCTTGTTACCCTACGAACGATTGCCTAGGATTTACTTGTTGTTTAAGCATTCCTTTATTTGACCGCGCATTTACGTTCAGTCTCGTTGTCGACCCTTGTGATCTGTCAATAACAACAAACATTGAAAAGCTGATCAACAGAGTCTCGTTGATAGATTTTGACTTTGGTAATGGTTATTATTATTTTATATTATTATTATTGTTTCGTTTATTACTATTCAATAAACTTATTGTAAGTATTTGTATCCTTCATTTAGACATTATAAGTAAATAATGAAAGACTAAGTATTAAGACATTTAAATCTGTATTACACGACTCCATTTTGCTTCATGTGAAAATATTACATATCATTATGTTTTCAGATGCACAACACAAGTTTGATCTTTTTGGAGTTTTTCAACTCAGGTATGTTAACAGCGAACTATATTGACGATAGTAGTTCATTCATAAATGCGGTATTATTAACGGTTAACAGTAACCATTCTTACCAACGAGTATAGTTCTTGTAATACTGTTTTAATAACCCTTCAAACACAATCCAACAACCTCTACCCCTACTCTGCCTAAGCCCAAACCGCCCAACACACATGGCCATACGAAAGATAGAGGGCACAGTCTCCAGAAGAGCACCGCCTTAGAACGGTATATTGCAAAGCTACAGAAGGTTTAATCAACTGAAGTGTTAAAGGCCTGCGTGCTCACTTACCTCCGGAAAAAAAGAGAAGAATAGTTACAGAAGTAAATAATGAAATGACGCTGAAATCAAATCGCAAACATAAATTACAAATTGATTGCTTTCGTCCTTCATAACATATAACTACATAAAATCATACGATGTGTCGAGTTAGGACTTTATATTGGAAAGTCCCAATAATGATAAGTTTGATATAATATGCAAGTATATGACAACTTCACGAGTAAACCAGAACAATCACGAAAAAGGCAATCGTCCAGCTGGAGTTAGATTTCGTTCATTAAATTCTTCAACTACATAATCTAGCAAAGCAAATAAGGTGAGATATTGTAAACGCCAAAAGATATGCTACGAGGGGCATCACATTCCAGAAATAGAAAATTACCAATTCATTCATACTTACTTTTCTGCGCCGCTATAGCAATTCTGTTGATTATTTATTTGTAGGGTGAGTATTGATATCATGTACGTAAATTTCATTTACCTGTAGTTTCACCCTGACGGAAAACAAAGATTCGTCATATCAATTATCTGCTACCCTAAACGTGTGTTTAAATGCACAAGGAGATTGTTCACAGAAATATGTCATCCTACAGAATAGAAGACTAACACATCCGTTCTGTAATTGGAATTTGGATTTCAAAGTACCAGGTGAGTAAAACAAATATTTCCATAATACTGCGTACCCTTATGAAATTTTATTAAATTTCCCTTATAAAAGTATCATCAAAGATAATAACTGGCGCGTGTGATTGTTGGAGATGTATCTGCTTGTATCAAAAGAATATTTACTTCTGGCATGCTTAGTAGACACTAACAAAACCTTATTTTCCAGACTTTTCATTGACCAACTGGCTTCATAATCATGGGATTCAATCGGCAAATGATCTATCAAATTTAGCTCTTGCAAGACTTGTAGATTCGTTGGGTATATCGCAATATTTGCTGAAAGATCAGTGTAGTCTATATAGACTTCCATACAGGGATGCACATGATGGGTGGTCATCAGGTTCGTAAGAAGTATTACATAAGCAATATTGTATATGTATATAAACTATATGAAACACATCTCATAGTAATTGGGTTAATTTGGCATAAAATCACTAAAGGTGCTAAATGCGAACGATGACATATGTAAATATTTGCAAATAATTAGATGTTTTACTTTAGAAATCGGCCTGGGCAATTTGCTCAGACGGTATAATTTAAAAGTAATTATCTTTATATTAATGCTTAAATAATAATTGAAATAATACCAAACACATTCAAAAAGAATATTATCTAACCAAAGCGAATAAAGAGTTATAAATCAATGAACAGTGGGTTTTATGTATCTTCGCATTGTTTGGTATTATTGTTCAGTCGTCTGACACTACTAGCATTTCCCCTGTTCCCCTGAAATACGTTAATACATTACATGTGTTTGCTCTTAGCCTCTATGACTCTTTTAATGTTCAGTTGCAGTCCATTATTTCAATATATGTTCTTTCATCCAATTGGAAATCGTTGCGTTTGATAAGGCACTAGCCTGTGGTTAATGAATAATATCACCTAAGTACACGCCACACATTCTCACTTTTGGTTAATCGAAGAAAAAAATCCATTCCCGAGTTTACTCTCTATTAAGGAATACACGACAGCATTTGTTGTCTGCTGTCTGATATGCACTCATTGAAATACTGTTGACAATAAACGAACTACACAATCAAATATAAGACGTTTTGGAAAAGATGCACATTTAAATGGAAGTGAAACAAACATAATACGTCTTGTAATAATTGACATATTTCAGAATGTCCCTTGGACATAGCAATGCTGGCACTTACGGACAATATGAAATGTCACATACCAAGCTATTGTACAGCTGTAGAGTGTTGCGTACATGTTGACATTCTCAGACGTAGCTTTAGTGTTGTTATATCGCTGGATGCTTGTTCAAATAGGCTTGTTGTTGGAATAGAAAATCTAAAATTGAACATATCGCTGTTAGACTACGAATGGGGTAAGTGATAACCACAATCATACCGTCTTATATATCACCATACTATCATAATAACTGCAATTTGTTATGGATTATTATGAATTAACATTCCAATGTGTTTGTGTTTTATTTACAAATAATAGACCCGTTTAATGCAAGGAGGTTAATATTTGAAATCATTTCTATTTCAAAGGAACGCAGGAGACGTTGGCGTTACTAGGCGTTGTCCGAATGAAGTGAGTACATTGATCCCGTATCCTTTATAACTACCAAATAAATATTATTACTGTTGGTTGGTGCAATAAAATTGATACTTTTCAATTATTATATTAGTATTAAAGTATAATATGTTAATTGCGTATCCTAAATGAAAAAATGACCACAGATTTCGAAACATGTATTACTTTCCACCATAAGCGGTCGACAATAAAATCATAAGTCCAGTAAAATTGAAAATAAGATTAATAGAGATTAAGTTAAAGAATTTGCTACATTAGCATATCTTCTACAAAATAATGAATAATAATAATGAATATGCAATATGGATTACTGAACAAATGATAATTTGTATTTCAGATATAGTATAAGAAATGATGATAAAGCAAGAAATTATTTCCTAGACGTTGACCTTAGTGTGTGTCTTAGTCATGATGAATGTCAATATGAAGTGATTTTGTTCGACAATACGACGTTATCGAAGCCGTTTTGCAAATGGGATGCTGGATATTTAATTCCAGGTACATTTAAAGTCTAATAGTATTTGGTGTGTTTCATATGCTACTTAGTAAATTGTCGCAACGAAGTTTAATTAGATTTGTGACGTGGAAAGTGTTGGTCAAATCAATACTTTCTCTTTCAGATTTTTCGTTTGAAAAGTGGCTGGAACAAAATGATGTTGTTGTGAGTGACATCCCATCTGTTATTGTACAAAAACTGATGAGGGAACTTGGAATAAAGGCATACTTGAACGAAGACATGTGTAATACTGCACAATCTCCTTACATAAACACGACAAACGGATGGCATTCTGGTGAATTGATTGATTGTTATAAATACGTTATAAATACGGTTTAATTATTCGAAATGCTTTGGACCTGAAAAATCATTCGGATATTACACGGTATCGAATAATTCATTTCAGTATGATGTACTGGTTAGAGAATGAGTATGCACATTATGTTTGTTCTTTACAAGGGAGTTAAATACCACTTTGAATGTATGTAAATATGATACATTGCCTAACACATGACGTGACCTCCATTGATTTCAGATTCACAACGCTTGATGACGTTGCGAACAGTCTAAAACGAAAAAAATACATTGGACAAATGCTATTTTGTATATATGTATTGTATTTTTTTACATTTCTATCACATTCATTTTCTTGTGATTTTCCCTATTACGTTGTCCGTCAATGGTAAACGTCTTTCCAAACGTTAAATACGAAGGATAGACGTTGTGTGCGTGTTGCCTACTAATAATCCCCGAATACTACATACACTTTAATTTGACATTTGTAACACACAGTAACAATTATGTGGGAGAATATGTTAGTGATTATACATTTTAACATCAAATGTACCTAGAATAATATTCGCATGTATATCATTGCAGAATGTGCTGTCGATATTGCTCTACCTACCCTTCCAAATCCAATATCGTGTAACCTCCTTGACATTTGCACAGGAATTCAGTGTTGTGTCAACGTTGATATTCTCAAACTGTCTTTTGAAATAACACTGATTTTAGATTTGTGCAAATACAAACTGGATATTATGATCGAGCGGCAACATTTAAGTGTTTCTCTTTTGGATTTCAATTATGGTGAGTCGAAATGAAGGATTTTTTTTCAAATAATCAAGTCAGCATTAAATTTTATTATTAATTCTGTCCTAATTGCTTATTTTGAGTAAACGCATGGTTGCTTATTTTCTTGCATCACAGTGCAACGCAATCAAAATAAAAAATATTTACAAATCTGTTTTCATTTCTCACGGAGTGTTAACTAATAATTATCTCATTTCAGGCGAAGAAAGCAATGTGTTCCTCCTTGGGGTTGTTCGTCTAAGGTAATTGTGGCATTTAATTACGTATAAGACACTTGAGAATGAACAATTTATAACGTATAATGTTGGTTCTATCAAATTCTTTAAGGAATTAATGACGTAACACACTGACACAATTTTCTCTCCTTTCATTCATTTAATCGGACTATATTGTATTTTTCGTTAATGATATAGCTTTGTGAAAAAATGCAAAGTGATTTTATCGTTCTCTCTTACAGAAAAAAGTTTTATGAGCTTGATATTTTCCAAGAAATATAGATGCACAGATGATATATTAAGGGTTCCGTTAAATGTGTCAGATTATTAAGTAGAATTTTGTATATTTGACTATCAATAAATTGCAATTAATTATTTGACTGTCATCACTATTGTTATAGATTCAAAATTGAAGAAATAGACGATAGCCTATTCAGATTTAATGCAGCAATCGAGATTTGCCTGGAAAACTCACAGCCGTGTATATTTAATACACACGTTTTGAGGAATACAATGATTCCAAAATTATTTTGTGATCACGGAACAGGCTTTCTTGTACAAGGTATGTTTTGTAAATGTATTGAAGTATATTGCATTCATTGACAATTAATTTGATATTGACATGTAAGTATAATATACTTGCACATCACGTTAGTGATGTTGGTACTGCTATATTGACATTAAAAGAAAGGTCATTCAGAAAATTACTCGATTATTCCTAAGCCCATTTGAACATTTGATACTTTTTTATTGCAATAATGTCCGTGTATGTTTTTAATTTCGGAGATGTATGTTTTAGTTGAATTTTTTTGCTGACGTTTTGAAAACTACTTATTAATTTGTATTTTCATTTATTTTGTTACATCATTGGCTGTTTAGTAGATTTGTTGTGGTAGCTGATCTACTGCCGCCGTATTCTTTTTCCGCGTGCAAACTTAGTTTAGCACCGGCATACATGGTGTTATTAATATTAAACGTTGCCATGGAAACGTGTCAATCATTTCATATATGTCTTTTGTCCTACACGTATCATTCTAGTTCCCCTGGTAGGAATAGTTTCTTTGTTGTGTATTCTCATGTCTGAGTTAGCTTCATAATATCAGAAACTTTACTTGACGATTGTGAATGATCACACATTATAACATAATAATTAATTGCATACTTATTTTTACTTACTTCAGGATTCTCATTAGAGAAATGGTTTCACGAAAACGGTCTCCGTTATGGGACGGATCTTAGTGAAGATCTACTGAACTCTCTACTTAATACATACGGATTACAACAGTACATATTGACAGAACAATGCGATCGAATGGAATATGCGGAATTTGAACAAAAAAGTAGGTATTGAAAAATGTTAAGAGCAATTTCATTTCAAATCGAAGTAACGAGCTATTTTATGTGTGTACTTGCAAAAAATAATGCAAACACATACTAAATCATACTGTTCATTAAATGCAGCCTATTGGATATTTTCAGGCAAATGTGAATTGAGTTCAATTACTACTCGTACTTTTCCGGATGGAATATCTTGTTATCAGCCTGATGATTGCCTTGGTATGAGTTGCTGTTTAGATAGTGGAACACTTAAGCGAACCTTCAAAATGTCTTTTGAGATAGATTCGTGTGAGTTCGCAATGAAGTTCCAAATTGAAAAATATAAATCAGTGTTACGTCTTGATAACTCGCTGTTCGGTGAATGGAAATCATTTGAGCTACAGGGAATATTGAAATTGAAGTAAGTATTTATTGTTATCTATATTAAACTCTGAGTTACTTTTCGAAATGGATTTGTGGTTTTCTATGATATTTAGAAATAAGCCTACATGGTACGAGAACAAAAAAGACTTAAAACCGTGTTCTTACCAAATGTTAATGCTCTTGAGCGCTAGAAGTGGAGAGCAGATGCTTTGTGTCTAGTCTATAAGTATGTACATCCGAAACTTGATCTTTTGATATTTTATTTCAGTTACCGAATATTGAATCTATACGAACGTGATCAATACCTTATTGATGCCGTGGTGAAGATATGCTTGTCGGATCAAGAGCATTGTCAACTAGAAATACCGATTTTTGAAAAACAACCAATAACGAAGCCCAACTGTCAGGGAATTTTAGGCTTTTATATCCCAGGTAGTCACATGTTTATGTATTATTTATTGATTATAATGTAACACAACACTCTATAATAAAAAAGTTAAGATGCAGTAAAAGATAATTGAATTAAATTTTTATAGTTGATGTTTATTTGTTTAAATTCACCAATTATCGTGCAGTTAATGCCCGTTATTCTTTAGATTTTACACTGGATTCCTGGTTACAAGCAAATGGGATCAGTGACGTTGGTGCAGCACTTACGTCTGTTGTGTCTGAACAGTTGATGCAAGAATTAGGAGTTGATAAGTTCTTGAAGAAGACACCTTGTATTGTGTCCTTAATGCAATGGAAATCATGTGAGTATCATCACTACATACTACTAAAAATGGCATTTACTAATTTATGAGTTACACTCTGCCAAGACTGACGTCAAGCAACATGGATAAATCTTATAAACCAAAAATAAAATGTTCCGATTTTTTTGGTTTGTCTCCATTTTTTCAATGTCCACAATTACGTTTTGGATGAACAGTATAATCTCTGTCATCATTTATGATTGATATTATATCTTAAACCTAAATTGCGACAGTTTAGCGTAAAAGTCAAAATGTAGTAAATATATGTAAATTGATGTTCACATAGAAATTTCGCATAAACAATTCATTTGAAACCCACCTAATTGCAGCAGCTGCTTTTACAATAAGTGCGATATTATTTCAGCATGCGCAAGTTTGGACACTATCCCTCCAATTCCACAAAACGTTTCTTGCGAACTGGACCTAGACTGCCAACGACTATCGTGTTGTATTTCATTTTCAAAATTGAGTAAAAACGTAGAAATTTCACTATTTACAAATATGGACGCAATGGAGCTTCAGGTTAAAATAGAAGAAATGTCATTCAAACAATCGCTCTTTAATTACAACTTTGGCGACATGCAATCGTTGGATTTGTTTGGTTTGGTCCGGATAAAGTAAGTTCACATATCTAGTATCTAGTTTTCTAGAATCGCGTTTAGAATTATTGATTTTTGCTGTCTTTTATTCTATCTGATGTCTCATTCTCGTTTATAATAATTGGTGTAGTAGATAGATAGGAAATATTTTAATTAGTCAAATGAATTATAGTTAGATTTGATAAGTGTTGACACCCATTCATTGTCGATAATTACACATCTAGTATTATCAGTGTTGTATTCAAATCACTTTATCATATCCACAATGTCTGACATCTTCATTGAACATTGATTTACAGCTACTCCTTGATTGATTTCCCTGGGTATGGAGCATATGTTCTGAACCTTCATTACGCACTTTGTCTTGACCATACAAAATGTTTCGTCGATACTGATTTGATCAGCAATTTAACTATTCCTAAAACTGAAAGTGTATTTCAACTTCAAAACCCATGTAAGTTCTTTATTTAAAATTGTAAATTTGTTTCTTTTTAATAGTATATTGGTGAAGCACTTTAACTTTTAAATAATAACGATATCAATATCGATGAATCTGCTGCTCCAATGTATTCAATTATATATATACAGTGTATGTTACAAAATATTTGAAGCATATTTTGTCTAAACATGTTCACATATTTTCATATGCCCACTGACTTTGCGTAAACAAATATATTTAAATGAATCGTTTCCTCAAACATCACTTATACTACTGGTTAAACTATCTTTTGCATGTTTTAGTTGCTGACTTAAACGAGTTCTTCAAGTATGTCGACATTTTGCCAACATCTACATTGAATAGCGATATTCTCCCTATCTATCTACACAAGACTGGCTTGTTGAACTTTATCAATGACCAGCAATGTATTTTTACGGCATTTGATTCAAAACATTCAGGTATGTATTAATAGCTTACAAAAGCAATTGTCTTAATGAATCAAAGTGAAATATTCATTTTATGTTATATTCTTGATATGTTGCTGGAACGTTGATCGAGATATTGCACGCCCGACACCCGAGCGGGAGGTATACCTATGTGAGGCTAATTTACTGATAAATTTGTATACAATGTTATTCGTCTCTTACACAAAAGTCTAACGAGTTGGAAAGTCAATAATTACCTACAAAATGGTAGGACGTGCTATCAACGGATGATACCTAGAAATCGGTTAGCTGTCTGCAAACATGAAACTAATTAAAACGAAACAAAGTGTACATTATTTGTGCATGCTGTTTTTAATAACAATTTTAATGAAACCGATAATTATTTATACAAAAGGTTGTGGAATGTCCTTGTTACACTCACAATTACCTGAGACTATTCGCTGTGTGTTGAAAGAAAACTGCACCTCTGTCCAATGTTGTATTGATGCAACATTTCTCCAACGAACGATACAAACTGAAGTGAAATTGGATATTTGTTCAAGGAAGATTTATATACGAATTGAGAAAATGAGTTTTAACCTAACGTTAAATGCAGACATCAAAGGGCGTTATCAAGAATTTCATCTCGCCAATATTATTCGTCTTGGGTAAAACATTTCCCAATTTTCTAAATTTGTTTTGCAGTTTATAGTATATTACTATCTCAAGTTCAATTTCATTAAAAAGTTGTAAGTACATATTGTTTGTTTTTACAAATCTTCATTTTTATTCTAATTTCATAAATGTACTTTTTGTTTTGATCGAGGCCATTTGAGACTGCAATTCACTCTAGCTAGAATCGTTCTTTAAAGTAAATTAAGTAATACCTGTAGGCTGATTATTAACAGTAGATAGCACAGAGCACAAAGCCACTAATTGAATCAAAGACCGGTCATTACTTATTTTGTTACTGGAAACAAAAAAAAAATGGAATTATAAAAGTGAACACATACAAAAAAGACCCATATTCGCCAAAATTCTGTCTTTCCTACACCCGTTCGACACCCAGAACCACACAAAATAAAAGACAAAATAAGTCTCCCAGAGGCTCCTGTCTAAAATCGATCAATAGCAAACCAACATGGGGTTAAACTAGTGTCGTGGGTTCAACCTCATACATATGGCGTTCAACTCGATCAAACGACCAAACACCGATTAGATAAAACCGTCGTTGTATGTTATTATGCTAATTTCCAGAATTTCTTTTTTCAATGTGTTCAATAAAAAATCAAATGTTAAACCATAACAACTATTGTTCAATTAATCTTTTGAAGATTGAAAATAGAAGAATTACCAGCGAGAAAAATGATGGTTCTTGACTTAGATGTCGCCGTTTGTTGGGAAAGTGCATCATGTATAATAAATGCATCCATAGCCAAGCAAATGCAGATTTTGAATCCATTATGTAGTTGGAATAACGGTTTTGCTGATACGGGTATGACGTAAATCGTAGTATACGTACATATTAATTGTATTCGTATAGTGATTTTATGTTGGTACAAGTAGTACCAAAAGTTTGTATCGATTATTGATGTTTACACTTCAATTGTTGACAGTAATAACGTTCTTTAGAACAATGCTTCAAATAAATTCATCTATTATATACAAACATAGTATGTAAAACATAAATTATTACTATTTATGCATTACTTACATATGTAATTTTAATGTTAAGCATTTTTCACTCCAATTAGATTTCTCATTAACCACGTGGAAAGAAGAAAATGACTTAGATCCAGCGAATTCACTTTCTGGATACTTAGCTTTGAAGTTGTTTGAATACCTGCAAATATCTCAATATTTGTCGAAAGAATGCAGCATTGATAAACTTTCAAAAGAAGAAAGTCTATCAGGTATGTTAATATTACGATGCATGCACATTATGCTGAATGAAAGTAATCTAAACGAATGAATGTGAATATGATAGCTACGAGCAATTAAAATATATAATTGATAAAAATTGCGTAGATTATTTCATATCATAAAACAATAGCATATTAAAATGTTTCAAAATATACTATTATTTACTTCAGATTGTTCATTCAACTGGTTACATAACGACAACATAATGACTTGCAGAAGTTTTGGATACTGCTCAAACATTACCTGTTGTTTGAATGCTGAGCCCATTGAGAGAGCATTTTCTGTTACTCTCAATATTGATCCTTGTGAGATGTCGCTGGACACTGCAATTGAAAATTTCAGGCACCCTGAGTCTCTTATTGGATATAAATGGGGAACCGAAAATAGAATAAGTTTGGGAGGAGTTATCACATTGATGTAAGGGCTTTATTCTTCTTTGTTAGAATTTTATAATTATACGTATTGATGTAAATTTCGATGATTCATTCTAGGTAAGAATCATATGTATTGTTGTATCAACGAGATATAAATAACGTAAAAAAGGAATTAACATGAAATAGCGCACGCAAACATTTCGCTTCACCTTATTTATTGACCAACCATCGCATCACATCACACCAGTACACAACAACGGTATTTAATGCTTTTATATATGTTAATATTGCAATTTTAATTCGTGTTCTGTCTTATCCATTCACAGATATAGCGTTTACGATGTTAGTGCGGAAAGCGTTTACATAATTGATCTCTCTGCTTCGCTATGTCTCGAGTCGAATTCAGAATGTATATGGGAGGACAAACTACTGCAACATCAAAGAATACCAAAGAAAGTATGCGATTACAATCCGTCCTTCATCAATACAGGTGTGTTCAAGTTTTTGTTTTCTACTAAACTCCTCTCTTTACACTATACATTAAGGTCGCAGCCGTGGTCCAGTGGTTTGTACGCTGGACTTGTACCCCGAAGATCCGGGTTCGAATCCTGATGGCGACAGGCCATACCCTTCTATAAAAATTTTGCTATATTCCTCCATATGTGGACAAATTGCCTGCTCCTTGTGGAAGGATAGAACTGGTTAGTATACACTCCAGGAAAACTGGTTAGGTAAACCGGTCGCCGTATATAACTGAAAAATTGTTGAAAACGGCGTTAAATCCCACTGACAATAAGTCACATAAAACAAACAAACAAAATATACACTATGCATTACACTTTTCGTATAAAGATATTACAATAGTATAATCATGTTAATGTTTTCTTATATTCTTGCGTACCTTGCTTTATTTTTTAAAATAAATTATAGAGTTTAACCTAACTGCATGGATGCAAGAACGAAATGTACATCTTTATTCATTCTCCAAACTTGAAACTGCATTGCTTATGGAGAGTTTTGGAATAGACAAATACCTCTATGTTCACGACTGCATTACTGAAGATAACCTAGATGATATTGTAAAATCAAATGAAGGTAAGTACATATATATTCCGTTTCTTTAATGGTTTTCAATAGTTATCATACATATTTAAATGACAAATTCTCGAGAAAATACTGCATGCAAAAATTTCAGCTCATACTATCACAGCCAACCATCACGGCTGTCACCCAAAACATACAAACAGTTACAAAATGTACATCACAAAAAAACAACAACACAAACCTTTAAAAAAATCGCTAATACTTTCATTTATCAACAATACCCATAACAACCTTCGCACGGAAACTTATAATAATAATAATAATAATAATATATCATTTGTAATATTGTTCTCAAATACAGTCAACAATATGATTTCGTGCTATTTTCAGAATGCATTACCGATGTTGAGTCATTCTCCATTCCTGATTTCATGAGTTGCCGATTTAGTGATTATTGTATGGAATTGCAATGTTGTTTGGATGTTCCAATGATCAACAAACGCGTCTTTGTTAGATATGATTTTGATCCATGTAACTATGAACTTGAATTACAAATTGAAAGTAAAACGTTTGAAATATTCTTATCGGAGACAGATTTTGGAGAAGAGAAGAACTTATCATTGAATGGTGTTATCAATGTAAGGTATGTCTTCCTCATTGTTACCGAAGTTCAGGTTAACGTGAATATATTATATTCATTCTGTTTTATATAAGATACGTAAGTATTGCAAAATTGCAAAAAAGTAGCATTGCTGTAAGAATATTTTCTTACGTTGAATGTCGTTGCAAAAATATCACAATCAATTTATATAAATTTTAGGTATAAAGTCGTTGATATAGAAGTTGAAAAAATGTATGAAATTAATCTTGCGATCAGTGTTTGTCTAAATGCATCTACTTGTATCATCCACGAAGATATTTTGAGAAATTTCAAAGTACCTAAACCATTCTGCCACGTTAAAATGAAGCAAAACTACAAAATAAAAGGTGAGCCTCAAACACAAAGCAGTAAGTAAAGATTTTGCCTTAATTTGCATATAATTGATAAAAATAAATGACTGATGAAACGATGTTGTGATAATATTTACTCTAAAAAACTGAAACCGTAAATTCTACAAACAATTGGGATAAATATGTTTAGCGTACCAGCTCTTGTAGATACGGCATGCAATATCATTGGTATACTTGAAGTATTTCAAAGATATTGTTAGCACCCGATGGTGATATACCAGTAGCAGGTAATACAAATTTATCCGTGATTAAAGTCACATACCTTATTGTATTATATGACTATTACAAATTTCAGAATTCTCACTTGCAAAATGGCTTGAAGACTTAAATTATGTTGTATCTGATACTGGAGGTTTACCACCACACATGCAAACAGTGCTTTCTAACGACATAGGCCTTACTAAATATCTGAATAATAATCCTTGTGTTCCAAGATCTGAAACGAACGAAATCGCAATAGGTAGGTAGTTGACGAACAAATATAGTAGTTTAAATACATGAATTTTAGGATATATCCGATTTAGAAATTTTCAATTTTTATATTATAGTTTACTTCCTCCAAATCCCCATCGCAAAACTCAATCAGCACATAGGACCGTACAAAATATGGAGGACAAAACACTGTCTCTCAGACCGCTTTGAAACTGTCTGTAGCAAAGCTGCAGGAGAACAAATAGTTTGTGGGCCCAACTCACATTTACCTATAGGAAAAAAACATAAATCACAAGTTTATTGCTCTCGTCGTAAATTATGATATCTATTGTTAAGTATTAGCTTTCATTCGTTACATTCTTCAATTTAACTTCATATTCTACCAAAAGCAAAGACCTGATAAAGGTAAATGCAATTAGATGTGCTACTAAGGACATCATATGCAGACAATGAAAAATTAACACTATCAAAATTAAAGTAATCTCTTTTAACATATATTTTAGTAAATATTTTATTTTTATAATGCTCATACCTAGATCTAAACAAGATGCATGTTGGTCTGAACCATAAGTATTATTCCGTTGGACTTTTTTTGAGTAAATATCTTTGTGTAATTTATCGTGATGAGTACGTTTTATCTATTTTATGTAAATCATCCAAATATCGTGAAGTTTTATTAAATGCATTAATTAACCGATACGTTTTTCGTATTTCTGTATGTACCTTCATAACAATGGAAGAATAGATCAGCAATAAGTTGCGTGCAGTCAGTTTCTGTAGGAATACCAATATTTTGTTTATATTCTGTGCTACCAAATCTCACAAAAATGTTAATAATATGGAAACAAGAGATTCAATAAGTTCCCTAAAGTAAACATATATGTTTCTTGATATAAGCGTTATTAAAAGTGTTTTAGATTTGTAACAAGTAATATAGTTATATTTTTTCAAATCTTTTTGAAATTAAACCGCCAAGTTTCTGTTAAATAAGATCATGAGACAATGTAGTATAAAGTATAGGAAGGTCGTATATAGAAATATCAAATGCTTTGAAATTGAATACCTTAATTTTCCTTATTTAAGAATTTATGTAAGAATTTTTATCACCAAGAAACTATTTTATCCATGAACGATCTCGTTATTACTCATAACACGATATTTAATACTTGTCAAAATAGATGTCGACACTTTAAATAGAATATTAGTAGAACAAATACTGAAATTAGCTATAGGTCGGTGTGCATAATTTTTGTATAGGAATTTTATGCTGATCGGAATCAAGTAATATATTTCACAGTAAAAGTAACATGTTCATCCACAATATGATTTTTCTGAACTATAAGCGTAAGTTGTGTATTACAGTATTACAGTGGAACTTCATTAATCCAAACCTGTTTATTCCAGAATCCTGCTTTGTCGGCGGGCATGAACAAACATTTCTCATGTATTGGTTGTATAGATTATTTTAAGTACGAAAGAGTATATTTATATCTATGAGGAAACAAGAACTGGTTTACAACAAAAGAAGTTAATAAGTCTGTCAACAATTAAGAAAACACTTTTCTTCATCATTCCTGAGCTTTTTCGCGACGATACCTCTTGTCAATAAAAGTCAGTAATTGACTTTTCTACCTGCATATTAGCATGGCATATAATCAAACAATTTCATTTGGCAGGCATATATTTTTGTAATTTTAAATATCATTGCAAGTAGATCGATTATAGTTATAACAGACATTTTACAAAATTTCTTTACTTTATAACATCCTATTAACCCTTAACAAATTATTCCTTTTAGACCAATGTCCTCTCAATGTTACTTTGCACAAGAAGAATGTTCATGGAATTGAATGTAGCCTCTCCTCATCGTGCACGTTTGTATCTTGTTGTCTCATCCTTCCGACTGTTGGAAGATCTGTTGCAATATCGGCCAGCGTTGATCCGTGTAAACACCAACTGGATTTATCAATTGAAAAACTTCATTACTCGTTGAACTTGCTGGATTATGAATTTGGACGTGAAGAAGAAATTTGGCTTGCTGGAATTGTACGACTGAAGTAAGTATACATTTTTTTTTATTTTTTGCATTTAATTTATTTCTTTATTCATTTACCAAACAAAATGTTAAATGAATCTATTCAATTGTTACAGAATATTATCTCCTGTTATTTTAGATATTCCGTTTATGAGGTCCCAAGTAAATTAGAATACGTCGTTTCCATGGAAATCGAGGAATGCTGGGAATCTAACAAGGAATGTTCAACATTTTCTGTATTTGACAACCAGATCTTACCACAACGGATTTGTAATCTTACAATGAACTTCAACATTCCAGGTCTGCACGATTTCTTGATATAACTTTATTTCTGTTATTTACACTGAGTGTCTTATGGATTTTAACTGTATTATATTAAGGTGTTCTGTTATCCAAATAATAGTGTAATGGTATTTCACCATTTTCTCTTATATCTTTGTCCTTTTAAAAATAATCTGAGTTACAGCAAAAGCGTGTCCCGTGTGAATCAGTACGTAGCAGTTATAAATGATAATTATTTTGCGAAACAATGCTACATTTTTAGCGCACTTCAGCACAAAGTGCTCAGAGAGCTATAGTGATCAGTCACTCTCCGGTGTTCGGACACATCCACACCTGGAGGTTGTTAACACTCTAGAGGTCACAGTTTTGATTGAATCTTCATTAAACCTGGTCAGAATGTTTGTCTTCATGATATCTTGGACAAGTTTGAACAAGCGATAGTTCGGGTCAATAATAATAATTAGGGCAATAGGTCAAATCACTGGAAAACACCCAGTTAATAGGTCACAGTTTCTTCCTCATACTTTGCCAGAATGTTTATATTAATGATATCTTGAGCAGGTTTGAACATGGGTCACTTAGTTTCACAAACCAGGTCACCAGGTCAAATCACAGGGAAACCTTTTGTTGCGGTCTTGCAAGTGAGGGAAAATTGCCATTATGGTCCTCTTGTTTATCGCGTTGCGCTTCCGCGCAATGCATACTTGGGATGGGGTAATTTTCTTGGCATGGTGAGGTAGGAATGAATAGTTCACATGGCATGGTGAGGTAGCAATGAATAGTTCAACAAGACGGTTAGTTTGATTAACGGGGATCATCTGAAAATTTGCGAAACCATGCAAAGTCTTCAAAATCTTTCATTGAAAGCTCTATTTTAACTACTTTGCTGTCCTAACATATTTGGGTTTTCAAGCTAATATCATGTTTGTTTCTTCTAAACACACATCTTTTGTGCTTGAGGAGAGCAGTTTACTTAAACAATACTGCGAGTAAAAGTGCTTTCTGTTCAAATTGAAACGTTAGTATATTAGACTAAATACGCGTTCGTTATTTAATGACCCTCGCGTCGCGCTACTCCTTGACCGTGAGTCATATTTCAGCTGCAGAAGTCACCTGAAATTAAGGTTACTGGCGGGGTTTAGTCACAGCGGTGAACTACATGTAAGACGAATTAATTTGTTATTGCGAGATATTTATTTGAAATTCATTTATCAGAAAAATCTAAAACAACAGTATGTTCATTACGACTCGATGGATGATTACACGCGATTAATAAGGCTATTTTTCGATGTTCTTGTGCAAGTGTAAAGAGTGTTTAATTATTTTTACCCGTCGGAAACTCTTACTGTCGAAACGTAATTGTGCTAAAAGGCAGGAAAACATCCATCAGTTCAATAGAGTTTACCAATGATGTTAAGCAGTACGTCGAATGTTCGCTAGAATAATAGATTAGAATATGTTTATTACAATAATTTTTTCAACGACAAAGTGCATACGGTAAAGACCACGGGACACGACAAATTATGTTCTTTTTCAGTTATTTAAACTACTTGTTTACTTGATGTACGTGGGTAAATATTGACCATGAGAACTTTTGTAAAACAAACGTTATAAATCCGAAAGTACCTTTATATATAATGATATTATTATATAATATAATGTTTATATATATATATATAAAAAGATTTCTTCATAGGCTTCTCATTGTCTACCTGGCTTGTGGATCATGGACTCGATGCATCGGCAGAAATGAATGCGGAAGATCGGAATGTTCTGCTAGCTGATCTTGGTCTCAGCAATTACTTGAATGTTCATTTATGCAACATTCAAACACCTTATACAAAGGTTACATCAAACTGGGAAAATGGTACAATACATTTAGTTACTACTTAAAATTATCAGATGCGTTTTCAACAAACATAAATCACTCAATATACGAGACGAAAATTTAGTATATAATGTAATACATGCATTTAAATTAGGGCACCACTAGATTCATGCAAATGAACGCTATACTCCTTGATTAACTCCATTCGCTGTGACTACAGTTTAAACATTTAATGATAATGCGTAGTGTTAATGCAAAATGTATCTCTCTTTTTTTAGAATGTCCGTCATCCGTTTCCTTGCTACCATCTTTGTCAGATCATGTACGTTGTCGACTGTCTGATTACTGTACGTCCGTTGATTGTTGCATTAATACGCCGATAGTTGGTTATGCATTCTCCTTTTCTGTGGATATAAATCCTTGTCAGATGATAATCTATGTGAAAATAGAAAGGCTAAGCTATGAAGTGTCATTTCTGGATTTCAACTTCGGAGAAGTAAATGAAGTTTGGTTGCTCGGTGTCGTAAGGTTGAGGTAAGGTCATTCGGGTGTATAACCGTTCAGAAAAAAAAACACTTGCTGCGGCAACTATATAATTATATCTCATCAACATATTTACCCTGTTAAAGAAAAAATGTCAATATGGTGAATTATTGAGTGGAGATATAAAGTATTTCATCTAAGTCATTAGTTGGTTTAACCTGATTCATCATCTCTTTAATACATTAATTTCGTTATCGGAACATTTGTTCAATATAATATCACGTAATTATACATTTAGATATCAGATTTATGATCTTAAAGAAGAAAGACATTATCAAGTCAATATGAACATCAGCTTGTGTTTCGAGTCAGACGGACCATGTAATGTACATGACACGATATTTAGGGATACCAAACTACCAAAGACTGCTTGTAATTGGGGACCAGACACAGTGCCTACAAATGGTAGCGTAATAAATTTCAGATAATTTTCACATTCAATTAAATTGTTTGGTTAAATATGCTATCATACATCTTAAACGCAAAAGTAACTTAACATTGTTAAATGCTGCATATGTTTCTAGCTTTATCGAAACTAAATGTGCCCTGTCAAATTTGTATATAATTCATTGCTATGATCGGAAATACTATAAATGTAAAATTACCGATCTGTTACATGATACCAGTCCCAATGTCTGAACATATTTAACACACTTTAGATATTTCAGCACGAGTTTATTGTCATTGAAAATATGCAAATTATATGGTTAAAATCCTCGTACAAAATCTTGTATTATCACGAATTAACAACGGATAATTTGGATTCCTTTCTTTTCCGTAGATTTCTCGCTTTCCTCTTGGCTAACACAAATTGGGGAAACTGATGTGGCAAATCTGCCGTCGTTTGCGCTAGATGTACTGTTTAATGACATGCGCATTGCAAAGTTCATTTCCCCAACTCAATGCATACCTGACGCCTACCCTTACACAAAAGGAGAAATTGTAAACAGAGGTAAGTGTAGTTTCCGTTACTTCGTTCATAAAGGTTATGAAAGCAACATTGACAATGTTATCGTTGCTTTGACAGTGATCATTTAATAAAATTCGATCCATTTTTTATCTATTCCTAGTTATTGACTGTACATTTCGTATTTATTTTGTAATGTAGGATGCCCATCGTACTCTGGACACAATGAGCCGCTTCATTTTTCGGCATGTTATCTTAGATCGGCTTGTGATTTACTTTCTTGTTGCACTGAAGTGGATAAAATCGGAAGATCAATTCATACGTTCATCGAATTGCAAGCTTGTGAGCAAACCATGACAGTTGGTATTGAAAGATTTACAAAAAACGTTAGTTTGGTAAACTACGAGTTTGGAGTCGAAGAACACTTTTGGTTACAAAATATATTTCGTGTGGAGTAAGTTATTAACATTCAAACACTATATTTCTGTGGCATATGCAATATGATACTTTTTCCAATTTGATATGCGTTATATTTAATAAACTCTTATGGAAACTCAGTTCATATATCTACAACCGAATGGCGAATTACAACTTGTTAGAACGTTCATATGTCCGGCGGATACCATTCTTTATTTATTACTTTGTAATGTAATTTTGTGTGTAGCATCTATTTCTACCAAAGTAATCGTAGCATCGAGCATGCATATAAAGGTTATTATATATAAATTTATTACCGATTTCTTCCATAGTTTCCGTCTATTTGATGTGAAAGACAGTGATAAGTACGTTCTCGATTTCACCGTAAGTGTATGTTTGGAAGGTAACGATGATTGTTATCTGCGACAGTCAATACTGACCAATGGTGTTTTGAGGAAGCCGATATGTTCTTTGACAGAGGGATATAAAATTCAGAGTGAGTCAAGTAGTTAAATTAAAAATATTACTTTCTACGATTGACCTTGTATGGTAATCACAAAGTCGAAATTATTCAATCTTATTCCAAATACAAATTTCTAATTATGTTTTTGTTAAAACTACATGTATATTATTTGGAACAATTTCTGTGTGATTGATCCTATAATTGATCCGTCATTGCGTTTACATTGACTAAACTTATCATTAGTTTTATTTTTTTTATCCGTTCCATAGATTTTTCACTCAGTGGATGGATGCAAGATCACAACTACGGTATGGATGATCTTAAAGGTCTCGCCTTGTCTGCATTGTTGTCAGATGTTGGAGTGTCGAAATATTTGACGCACGCATGTTCACTGACTCACTTCGGAGAAGCTTCCATTATCAATGATACTAACGGTAAGACGTTGTATTAATGCAATATAAATTAGACTTAAGCATGCTAATACTTCTGTAAAAATGTATGAAATTTAATGTTTCGATTATAGCTCTTGTTCGCTTATCTTAAATTTTTACACAATTTGGTTTTTGTTGATCAGCTGTGTTA
This sequence comes from Lutraria rhynchaena, assembly GCA_008271625.1. Lineage (NCBI taxonomy): Eukaryota > Metazoa > Mollusca > Bivalvia > Venerida > Mactridae > Lutraria > Lutraria rhynchaena. The sequence goes on from VIBL01000010.1 coordinate 5,429,379, forward strand.
TATTTTTGTTCGGAGTATTTCTGGCGATTTTCATGTGTAACAATTTGATTTTTATAGTTTGTGCCCTTCAAGCAGCACTGACTGGTCTTCCAGACAATATAACCTGCTACCTACAATCATGCAGTGAGGTTAAATGTTGTATTGCCGTCGAACTATTAAAGAGAAACTTCATGATAGAGTTTGTTGTTGATAACTGCAAACAAGCCGTATATGTAACAATTGAACAATTCAAAGTAAACTTCAATTTAATGGATTTCAACTTTGGAAAAGAATATGATGTTTTTCTAAAGGGCATAATTAGAATACGGTATGTATGATTGTGTTGAAAATTATTCATGTATGTGCTAGCTACCAACTTAAATTGGTAGGCGATTCTAATTGTTAGACCTTCTAAGCAATGATCATAATGTCTCCTCATATCGTGATTTACCACAAACTGTTAATCTTCATTTTCAAGGTGAGCCAGGACAGCACATACACTTGTACCCCTTTGTTGCATTAATTTCGGTAAGAATTTGCAAAATAATATCGCAGTGAAAATATTCATGTGACACTGCCGTTTTGATTTGATCCATCAATCTTATTCTAGATTTGTACTAGAGGATCTCAGAGGGAGGAATGCTTTTGTCGTATCTATGTCCTTGAAGATATGTTTGGAATCTAGTCAGGATTGTTATTTGAATCTGAACTTATTCAACAAAGTGAAGATCAGCAAAAACGTGTGTGACAGCCCAGTAGAGAACATTTTCCCTATAGAAGGTTGTGTTTTGGGATTACTCCTCATTGAAACAATATGTTTTATTGAATAGCATTCATGTTAGACGATACTTTTAGATGAAGACAAAAAGTTATTGAGATACAGAGTAGAAACAAATGAACGATTTAGATTTTTCAAAGCCTAGAAAAATTGTAGACGAATATCATTACTTTAATTTATTAAGTATGCCACAATTTAAGACATCAATGTTTAATACATAAATATGTGCGAAGTATCATTGTCAATTATTTCTGATGTAAATTAAATTCTTGATAATTTTGATACCCTATTTTAAAATAAAGACATTGAAATAAGTTCCTTACAATTCTGACCATGTATAGAACTATTTATCTACATTGCAGATTTTTCACTTCTGGAATGGAAAAGAAATAATAGATTGAAATTTGACGAACAGTTAATAAGCCCAATGTCTGATGTTCTTCTTGATGAATTAGGATTGACTACATTCCTATCTTCTCCCCAATGTGTGATTGAGTTAATGCACGGGACAAATGGGTGGACAAATTGTAAGTAAATCGTTAACATAAACAAAACAGCGGCAAAACGGATACCATATCATGATAATAAAATATGTAAAATTATTGATGCCAAAGATCTTTTACCACCATCTTTCATATTTTCAGTGTGTTCAAGCTTAGATATAAAGGTACCTCTTCCTTCTGGAATGTCTTGTTCTCTTGACAAGCACTGTGCTCATTTGGAATGTTGTATTGCGGTGGAGGCAATAGACAGAAGCATCAAGGTAGCTGTCGACATCGATGTGTGCAACAGATACGTTACCCTGATGATAGATAATATGTCAATAACACACTCATCCTTCGATTTTACATGGGGTAAGTGTAAATTGCCATAAATGTCGTTTTTTATTACATAGTATTGTAATGACATGATTGCATTAAGAATATCATGATTTGTACTTATTAACTGTATGGAACGGTATATCGCTTTTAAGTTTTGTCTACTTTGCACTTGATAATAAATTAATTACAGTTTAAAAATATAGTTGTAAACCTTTGCCATTTTTGTCTTTCAGGGTCGCCCAAACAGCTCAACTTCGGTGGAATTGTACGTTTAGAGTAAGCATATTTCTAGTTTACATACGTGAATTAAAGCATGACGTTCCTGTATTTGACACCTAGGTAGTTAAACTTCATACACATGCACATACAGTGAATACATTTGTTATTTCAGTTATCTTTTCCACGACCTGGACAAGGAGAATAAATACATGTTGACTGCATATGCTAGCATTTGCCTTGAATCATCAGCCCACTGCATACAGAATACAACTATATTAAATAATGCTCTGTTTCCCAAACAACACTGTAATGACAGTCTCGGGTTTATGGATAACAAATTCTCGTTACAACACTGGTTGGTTGATGAAGGCCTCACATCTGGACTTGGGCTTAGTCAATATCATTCGACAAAACTAATGGAACATTTGAATTTGTCTCCGTTTTTATTACCAAATCCATGCAAAATGCTTGATGAAAGAAACACAAGTTGGACGTTAGGTATGTTTGTTCATTTTACGGTATAACATAGAAAGTCGTCAAGATTTATCTGTACTTGTTATGTTTGTATTGAAACTATTAATAAATGTAATTGTATTACTTTATGTCAACTGTTTCAAACCCTATGCCTTTATAGGATGTACATGGGTTCTCTTATCATTTCAGATTGCCCGCACACCTCAGTACATGATTTTATGAAGCTTCCAAATCATATCCAATGTCATATTGGTGAAACATGTTCTTCAATCGAGTGTTGTACCAATGTCCACGTACTGAACCGTACATTCCTCACTGTTTTGGATATTGAAACGTGTTCCCTTCAAATCAGACTTGCAATTGAAAAATATGAGCATCAGAAACAATTGTTAACTTATGAATGGGGACAAATATATCACTTTTGGCTATACGGTGTTATAAGGACAAGGTAAATTATAGTTTTTGCATTATTTCGAGGTAAAGGTCATATTATTAACACTTCGATGGCAGTTGTGTCATCGACATTTGTACATTTACTATAGTTTCTAACTTTCTTTTTTTGTAGTATATCACTATATGATCTAGGAGGTGAAGGAAAATATATCATCAATATGAACCTCAGTATTTGTTTCGAGTCCGATGCCAAATGTGAGACCGATGTACAAGTTCTAAGCAATGCAATAGTTCCAAAGGAAAACTGTGCATGGAACTCCAATTTTGAAGATCCTAGTATGTATCATTAGATTGGTCAAGTTATGCTATGTACACATTAATATTGCATTGGTGAAAGCAATCAGTTTATTAATGCGTGTTGTTTTCACGTGTTTTGCAGAAGGTTTCTAATCCTCATCGGTGTTTTATTCTCAGTGCTGTTTCTTGACTTAATTCGTAAAGCAATCAAGATGTGTCGTCGGTGGTTGTTCACCTTCATGTCTTAAATATGGGTGTGGTACTCTAATACATGTTTCTGGCATAATGACAAACAAACATAAGCCGGAAAACGTTCCTGTGCCCGTTTGTTTTGACTTCTTTATATTAAAGTTTTCAATCTTTATTTGGCTGTGTCTTAGCACTCAATCGGCGAAAACATATGTTAGGCAATGTTTGCGTTTCGGATACATTTGAAAATTTTTGTATCTTTATTATCAGAGTTCGATCTTGAAGAGTGGTATGCAAAGCAGGGTGTGCCGTACAGAAGTACATTAACACCGAAGTATTTGTCAGTTTTGAAGAATGACCTAAACATATCGCCTTACCTGAGCGCTTCCTGCACACTTGAAAAAACAATCCAGCAAGGTGAAATACATTAATTTACTTGTTTCCAATGCGCTGTCTTTCATTTATTGCCTATTTATGATCCTACTAGTATTATCTTAGACACATATCAATAATGTTTTCAGAAACACTAAAAACCCAGCCTTTCCTTTATATCTGAAATGTAGAAATTGATTTCGTAACAAACGTTAGATATATGATGTTTCCCTCTGGTTTTGTACAAATAGATATATATTTCATTTTCTCTTGTAGATTGTCCGGTGACTACTAATATTGAACCATTACCTGACTACTCAGTATGTTCCGTCCCATCATTTTGCACTGGGGTTGATTGTTGTATAAAAGTGGATACTTTGCAGAGGAATATACATATGTACATACATTTTTACTTGTGTAAGAATCGCCTTGAAATCGGTATCGAAAATATGACGTACAATCTTGACCTTCAACTATTTGAATGGAGCAAAGAACATACCGTTAGTCTGCAGGGCGTTTTCCGACTTAGGTACTGTGTTTGTTTAATGTTTGTTCATAATTCCGTTGTTTATTAACAATTCCTTCATAAATAATAGATACTATATCCATTATTATTAGTAATATATTGTTAACACTTTGTCAAAGCTTACATCATCTAATACAAAAGGTTAAATCTACTAAATTTAGTCATCTTTGTCGTAATGACTATGTGTACACAATCTTTTAGTTTCAAAGCAGAAAATTTGCGGTACGAGGGAGTATTGCTCATGAGTCTAGATATCAGCATATGCTTTTCTACGAAATATTGCCAAGAGACAATATCTGTATTTAAAAATGCAAAACTCTTCAATGCTGAATGTGATATGACGAATGGATACAAACTAGCAAGTATGTTCACTTTATGTATGATATGATTTTTGGACGTTTTGCAATATTTGTATTTTGTTGTGTACGTGACGCGTATCAATATAATTATATAGCAAGGTGAAATTTGTTTGCTTGTACATTTCCTGATAATCCTTTTTTTATTATTGGAATGAATTGAAATGTTCAATCGTAATGCACTATATTTCACATTAGTAGGCTAGCTCTAGTACAAATCTATAAATAACAGAAATATTCTTCCGGTACATTTGATTTACACGATATTTCTGCAACAGTACTATTTATCCCAAACTATTGTGTTTATTTACGTTTTATTTACAATATTTGTTTCACATATGATTTTTGTTTAAAGACTTCTCATTGACAAGGTGGTCAGAAGAAAGAGGACTGGTCGCTGGCAATTTAGATCCGCTGTCCCTGTCGGTGTTATTTGAGGACATTAGTATATCTACATACGTACTTGAAAATCAATGTACCGTTGAATCCAACACTAACCATTGGACGTCCGGTAAATGTTGCTTTAAGGACGTGATATGTTACTATCGTTGTCTTATGAACTGGTGAAATACCACATTGAACGGAGATTGTTTCCAAGAATTTATTCATATGCAGCTTACCTTCTTTAATATTTGTAAAGCGTGTTTATTGATTTTTCCAGTTGTGAATTATCAAATGCTTCATGCACATTCCAATTTTATGAAGTTGTTACTCTTTCTGTCATCAGTTCTATAATAATCATCATTCTGCTTTACAGAGTGTCCAATGGATATTGAGATACCTGATGTATTACGCAAATCTTTCTGTATTCTGCAATCGTCATGTAATTCAGTGACATGTTGTATTAAGTCATACCTGCTTCAACGTAACGTTGCAATGGCAATGTCTATAGATGATTGTTCAAAGACATTGACAATTTCAATCGAAAAGATGATTTTTGAAATTCCACTAAACGATTATGAATGGGGTAGAGTATTTATTTTTTATATCGTCATATATTTGTATTAGTGGATCAATGGTTACGTCGTCATTATGATTCAAATTAGTAAAAAATATAATGAATTACAACATAACATACGGTGCAAACTTTTTTGTGTGCACATTTTCGATTGAATGTTATTGTATTCATACGCTTTGGCAAAACAAACATGGTGACGATATTTCATCTTATGCAAGCATGATAGCATTAAGATTGACATAAAAAATTTAGGTGATGTAACAGACTTAATATACAGATGATTTTGTGTTTTTTTTCTACTCGTCCAATCTGACTGGTGGTGAACATATTCTCCCCACTGAAAACGTATCAGGTTGGTTAAAAGCGATTCGAAGTAATTCTAGTTCATTTCTTAACTTTGAAATTCCATGTTTGCAAACACATATGCATCTTGGTCTCAACTGCATGTGTAGTGAGACAGACACATTTGAGAGTTCGGTTGTGTCGATAGCTCTTTTTATTTTAGTTTTATTTTATAGAGGGTCTTATATTAGTCGCAAAGCTCCATTCTAAGATGGCTCCTTTAATACCTCCAAATAATGACCACTCATGTCCTCTATATATACCATAATGTAGAAGGAATTACGTCCGTTGTTCGGTTATGAACACACTTTTAATCGCATTAGTATATTTCATATACACAAGTGAGCACAAATGAAAAACTTAAGCACAACGTATAATAGTATAAAGAACCAACAAAATTTCACACGACCATTACCCACTTTTCATGTGGTTTCAGTCAGTGGCTATGGTGTCTGAAACAATGTGGAAGTTACCTAAACATTTCAATTTTATTTTGCAGGCAAAAGAACAGATTTTGATTTGTTTGGTGTTGCTCGACTAAGGTAAGCTAATGGTTACATTATGTTTGTATTTAAATTTCTCTCAATTAAGAAATACCATTGGTTATTACACTTGGTTTGCTTTAGTGCAAAGACCATTTTTTACTCAGTTACCAGTTAGAAAAAAATCATCAAAAATACAATACTATTTACAACCCGAAATTATTATTGAAATATAAATTTCCAGTCATTCAATCAGTATTAATCCTGTAATGATTATTAACCTAAGAGTTGAGCGATACCAAAATATGTTTATTATTGAAACATTCCCTTGTACTACAGATTTTCGATTGATGACCTTGAGGTTTCGAGAATGTATCTTGTTAGTTTGGATATTGGCATCTGTATGGAAGCAGAAGGTGATTGCGAAGTTCATGATGCCGTATTCAACAATACATTACTTCCTAAACTGCCTTGCACGTTGGATACGTCTTTCATTATTCCAAGTAAGTTACGAATACTTGTATAGCATATCGGTATGTTTTCTGCAACCAAAATAGGTACGTTAAAAAGGGATAAGAATTACTATTCACGTCATGAGTAGGCTTGTTATTGTGAATATCAGGTTATTATTCTATACTAAATCATTTAATCTAGAAAATAACTATCAGTCAAAACAAAATTTATCGACACAAAAATATAAGAATGTTTTAAAATTAATGATGAACGTGTATATGTGATTGGCATTGTGAATATATTTATGTGGTGACATCAATCTGATGAAAAGTGTTTGTGACATATCAAGGTAATGCTAATACTGCATTAGCTGGTTATATTGGTCAAATAGCGCATGCACGTAACGTTTTACATTGATATATTTTTGTAGAATATGCATATACATCGTGTTTTCATTGTTGCAGACTTCTCTTTGTCATCATGGCTTGATACAAAAGGATATAGGGCTGGGTCATATCTTGGTATAGGTGTTACAGAAGAACTACTTGAAATACTCGGAATTATTGGTTTTCTACGTAAAGAAGGCTGTGATCGAAAGTCAAGTATCTATTCACCTTCAGCGTATGGCTGGAAAAGAAGTTGGTACCACTTATACACATAATAATGAAACTTTATAGTAAAGCTACTGCACTCAATCAGCCATGGAATGAAAATGTTAAACTTAGGAGGAAACAATTTCTTATTACACGCGACTCATTTAGTGAAAATTTAATAAGTAAAACTTCGCAATTACGAGCATCTATACCATGAGCACTCGACTTATCTCGAGGAGTTTTCATAGTACCGTTAATTTTTGTTCTTAATTGTATATAATTTTCATTCAACAAACAAATACCTCGATATTACGAGAACCACATTTACCTCGAGTGGTTAGTCTTTTCCGATGACTCCTCGAGATAATGAGGGTTTACTGTATTTGTGAGAATGTTGCATATAATATGTTTGTTCAATTACGTAATTCTTCATGCCGATACCATACTATAGTTATGGATCTATTTGATTGCATTCTAAAACTTCATAGCGCATTGCTAGTATTGTATTTTGTTCATTATCTGAATACTGTGAAAGTGTACATGTATTAAAACATTTCATTTGGTGTCTGCATAATTTGCATGGACTTTTCTTTTTCCAAGGTTGTACTCTAGGAGTCAACACTAACAGATTGCCTAATACATTGACATGTGAACTCAGCAGCTCATGCACTGCCATTGATTGTTGTATGGATGTTTATCTTCTGGAATGGTCGTTCAATTTCAAATTTGACATTGACCCTTGTTCAAAACAAATTGGAATACAATTAGAACGTCTGCAGTTTAACATTTCATTAGCTGAGTATGAGTTCGGTTAGTAAATATTGTCTTTTTTTGTTGGCTATATTTCTTTATATTGCACAAGAACGAATAGTTGTTTGATCCAGTTGATATCTTTAATGTAGGTTTATATTGTGATCTCACCTAGCTTATTTGCTTAAATGATTTCATAAATTCAGCAAAAGATATATATTTTTACACATGTTGCAGGTACACCAAGCAGAGCATGTCTTTCTGGAGTCCTGTGTTTAGAGTGAGTTGAACGTATTTGGTATTAATTAACATTATATATTACTTTAGTCATTAGGCATTACTTAACGAAGCAATAACTCGCTGTAATCTAAGTTTTTGGTATAAAGCTGGCAAACCTGACTTCATTTGTAGTGTGCGTACAGATGATACAGATATATGATAAAAAGGAGCATATTTCAATAACATATGAATGTTTGATAAATTAAAAAATATATATTTTAGGTACTCTATTCTCGAATTACAATGGTATCGAATTTACATCGTAAACTTGACACTTGAAGTTTGTTTGGAAACTAATGAACCATGTTTTATAAGATATGAAGTTTTCAAATCCACGGAATTACCGATGAGAATCTGCAATTGGCAGGAAGCAAATTTTGTGCAAGGTTTGTATTGAGATTATATTGGGCTGGACTTCTACCTGAACCCTCAAAACTTCATATGATATTTACTATCAAACAAGGAGGCGTATTTAGACTATTTCTTTTAATTGTTATTTGATTTGTAAACTTTAAAAGCCAGGAAGGGCACAATAATCCTGGAATTATCATGTTTGATGTTTTAATAGAAATATTCATTCTAATAATGAAATTACCAACTTTATTTTATGATTTTCCTACATTATTCTCATTATCATTGGACATTCCAATTTTGAACTTACTAAGTAAGGAATCGCAAATAAAATAATAATAATGACCCTTATACACTACTGCTGTTTTGTTGTAGATTTCAGTTTGAATAAGTGGTTCGCTGAGTCCGGAATACCAGTTACCAACAGTTTACCAGTGTATCTTGCCGCCAAGTTGATAGATGAAATAGGGCTTGCTATGTATTTAAACAAAGACGAGTGCGACACAAATGCATATCCATACAGGGATACAAACGGGACATGCAATACAGGTATTATTATTTATAATAAAAAATATCGTAGAAAACGATAGGGAAACAATTAACTTGAATCAAATTAGTTTTTACTTCTAATCTGAACCAATTTCTCATTAATGAATTCCCCTTCCCTGAGCTACCAAGTCTAACCCAGTCAATAATGCAAGTATCGCTTAAATGCCGATATGACATTTTTCTCTTATATTCTGCGTTTTATCTAAGAAATGTTTCACGTGGACTCGCATTAATTCGTGTACTAGTCCATTGTTAAAATTGTAAATATTTCAGTGTGTGTGTGTGTGTGTGTGTGTGTGTGTGTGTGTGTGTGTAGCTTAGCGTACGAAATTTGAAATTAAGGCATTTTTTTCAAACTTCAGACTGCAGCGCCAACATGAAGCCCGTAAGCGTGAATCAGGAAACGTCTTGTTATATTCCGGAGTACTGCACTGCTATGGATCTTTGTGTTCGTGTACCATTCATTGGTAGGAATATCCATGCTTTCCTACATCTACATCCATGTGATGCCCTCTTAAATGTCGGAATCGAAGAATTTAGGTTTTCAGTAAACTTGTTGGAGTACGAATTTGGTACGTTTGATACATTTCTCATGCGTATACACAGAAACAGAAAACTCGACATTGTGTGAAAAAATCGTGTTTATATATATTTCTGTGCTTATGTATTCCAAAATCAAATTTGCAGGAATATTTAAAAATGGCACATACGCGATAACTTAAGAAAGGAGAAAGTGATAATGAAAAGGTACTTCCCTTGACTCGATTCCAAGATAACTTGAACAAGTTAACATCTCGTTCTAAATAGATAATAATTTTAATAATGTTCAAGCAACAAGTACATAAATACATAAGCATGTTGTTATTGTTCACGAAATCATGACTCAAGTGAGTGAAGCAAAAAATATATTAACCAAAGTACAACGTGTCATTTCATTAGTGTATCCTTTTTCAGGAGTGAAAAAAGAAATAAATTTGATGGGTATTTTCAAGTTGCTGTGAGTATGATAAATGCTTCATTAATTAACTGCATTTGGATGCACTTTCTGATAAACAACGATTTACATACACAACTTAGATAAAAGAAACATACATTTAAAAACGCAATGATACTTTTAGACAAGGATTACCAGTTTTGAATTATTGAATATTTTCTAACGTTTAACTATATTATATACAGTAAAAGCTCGTTATTTCGACGAGTCATTGGAACAGACTAAATGCTCGAGGTAAACGTGGTATAATTTATTATGCTTGTTTGTTGAAAAATGTACACAACTGAGAACAAAAATTGATGGGACATCAAGAACAGTTATGTGTAATTTATTATGTAAGAGTCATATGCCATTTACTTATTCAAAGGTCATTTATTTCAGTATTCGAATCAATGATATACCTACCAACGGTATCTACATCATCGACTTAAGCTTCATGACCTGTTTTCAATCTCCGCATTGTGAGACTTCACTTCCAATACTTTCCCAACAAATCATGCCTAAGTTACCGTGCCTTTGGGATTCAGGGTTCTTAAACCCTTGTAAGTATATTTCATATTTGTAATCACACTATTTTGAGGCGGTATGTCCTTTTGTTGTCTAGGTAGTCTTCCTTAAATTGTTTGCTATTATTCTCAGCTATTACTGCACTTAATGTATAGAAACTACTCATGGATTCGTGATATCATTTCATTAAATCGTTTGTTTCAGCGTTTTCGTTGTCTGATTGGAAGGCGTCAAAAGGCATTACAGATCAGCCACTGGCAAGTATACAACGAAAGGAGCTGTTTGAAGAAATTGGCACAGCAGCTTTCATGAACGAAATCATGTGTCTGTCTACAGACGAGAATTATTCCCCATCGTCAAAGGGATGGAAATCGGGTAATAAACGAATATGGATACCACATTACTTTATTCATAAGTATTGAACTCAGTTGGAACAAATGTTATTATATCTAAGCAATATACATTGCAAGTTGGAATTTTAGCATATGACAACATTATCCTCACGTATACGGGACAAGACATGCCTTCGATGTTTATAATGCTTAGCAGTGTATGAACCATATATGTAAACAAATATTTCTATTGTCGATACAAATTGCAAATTATTACAAGTTATTACTATATTATTATTCGTTGCCTGAATATCTTCAACATTTCTCAAAGTGTATTTTTGTGACCTATGTTTAGATTGTCCAGCCGAAATCGTCTTGGAAGAGCTACCGGGCAATATTGTGTGTCAAATATCGGATATTTGTACAGAAGTTCATTGTTGTTTACAAATAGAAAACATTCATTCGACAGTCCATTTTTATCTAATGCTTGATTCATGTGATGAGCAACTTACTGTTGGTATTGAAAAGTATCGTAAACACATAAATCTTCTTGAATATCAGTTTGGTAAGTATTCTGTACTTCAGCACCATTATTAATAATCTTCCTAATCTTTCGGAAGGGTACCGCCTCGGAACGGCTTGCATATAACTAACACATAACCTTGGGGTAACAAAAAGAATTAATATGACAGATAAATAGTAGTAATAGATTAATAGTACAAACAGCAAAAACATATATAACAAGTTTTCTCTGACGGTATCCGTAACATTGTTGATATAAAAAAGTTTTATCTACGAACAAGTTAATTTCTTTCTTATTTTTTTATGTTTTTTATTTCTATAGGCAAGGTCGAACGGTTTTCATTGTATGGAGTGTTTACCATCGAGTAAGTACATATATAATAATGAGATGAAACATTGCCTTTCTGGGGTTATCAATATGATGTTAATAATTGTTTTCATAATGGTCTTGTTATTTGGCTGAAGACTAAGCCTGAGGCCGGAGGACCAATAATGAGGCCATCATAAAAACATTTATATTTATTTACAATTTATTAATTAAATGTATTATAAGCAGCAACGGTTTCTTAATGTCCGAGCTGGACAGCAAATCAGAATGACCGAATCTCATAATAGCCGATTATTTTCATAAATGACGTGTTTTTCATAATGGCCGAGCTTTGTGTTCATAATGTCGTGGGGAGCTTCATATCGGCTTGCATTTGAAGTGAAACGCGCCTAATATTGAATAATTAATTAATAATTAAATAGAATTTGCATTCTTCGTTAATGAAGAGTAACTTTCATTTGTTGTTACCTTGATTTGAAGGCGTCGTGAAATTCAGTATATTTTTATTTGTTATTGATGATGACGAAATGTGACATCATTTGATACTAATAATTATGTTAGCCTTTCATAAATTGAGTATAAACATATCATATTAAATGGCATATAAAATTTCATTGCCTTATTCCAGTTACTATATCGAGATATATCAAAAGGGAAGAAAGTATGCTATAAATTTCGATATCAATGAATGTACGGATGGGAGCAATTATAACTGTACTTCCTATCCTCTTCTTGAGAAAGTTGTTCTTCCAATGGTCGCTTGTAGTTGGGAAAAAGGATTTAACATTCCTGGTAAATATTAGTTTCGTGTTACTTGCGTATCTCTCATAATGCTTGTTTGCCTGAAAATATGTTCAAACAACGGCAAAAGTTTATTTGTACAAGTTGGTACAATACTTGTATGACATATTAATTGCATTTGTGTATAAATATATGCATTGTACCCATTACAGATTTCTCTTTCTTGGCGTGGAAAGACCAATATGATATAAATGCTTCATCAACACTTTCAACAATGGAGAGAGATGTCCTGTTCAATGATTTAGGTCTAATTCAGTATCTTGATGATGAACAATGCGTTTTGAATCATGATGAAACTAGCACGGGTTGGAATAATGGTAATTGCAATATATCTTTCACGAAACTGTATTAATGCACGCTCTGTTTACGTATTTCGTGGAAATTATTTTACAAAATCTTGTTAGAAAACTATTCTGAAAACAGTTCAAATTTTGCAGACTTCGATGTAATCTTTAAAAGTTATAGATGTTGATCCAAAAAAAATAAAAAAAACGAGTTTCAAATTTAAACTGAACTCAATTGAAACAATATTAACCTTGCCGCATTTTGACATTTATTTTTAGAATGCCAGCTCGCCACACGCTACCAATCGTTACCCGGTATTATTGACTGCAGAATGGATATCACGTGTTTGCGAATAGACTGCTGTCTAAATGTCAGGGAACTGAATAGAAGTTTCAGCTTAACTCTACATATTAACGACTGTGCTTACAAGCTTGAAGCAAGCATTGAGGATATTGTAATGAACAGAAAATTGTCTGCATTTCAGTTTGGTAAGTAGGTTTACTTATTACTTGTACACAGTATGCCGCAAATAGAACGTTGATGCCCAGTGATACTGTATTTTTTTTAAATTACAACATATACACGTATTTACTAAAACATCCAATACAATTACAGTAAATGTACTTTACCCTTTATGTACGTATTATTCTATGATGTATTTCATTAATTTTATCCTTAAGTAAATGACACGCTTGGGTAAATTTAAAGCAAACATCTTCCATACTACATTCCTGAAAATGTTATTGTTGTTTATTATGTCATCATTATTGACGTCATTCTTAATAAAATGAATTCATTTCATGTACAACAATAGTGCAATGAATTACTAATGGCATTATATATATACAGTAAAACCCCTGAAAACCGGATTCCCTGAAAACCGGAATTCTTGGAAATTCGAACGATTTTTCTCTTCTATAATCAAGAGTTCTCTGAAAACCTGAATTCTCAGAAAACCGGACTTTTGGTCCAGTCCGGAATGGGTCTGGTTTTCAGGGTTATACTGTATATACTAACGATTTTCTTACAGGCAAAACTATATCTTTTGACTTGGATGGACTTATTGTGATGAGGTAAGTACAGTTGGAAATTCTGTTAAAATCGATTTCTGTGATCGATTTGTTGATATAATATAATGGTCCTTTTCACGCTAGCACAGTCAGAGTAAATTAAATTTGAAAGTACTGATTAGTTTGTAATCGGATGTGAATAAATGCAGAGATTTTCTTATTGTTATTGTTTATGTTGTTTAAAAAATATTCAATAACGAGTACCATTCGTCTTATTTCTTTCCAATAAATGAATTGTTTCGTTTATTTTTAGGTTCATGGTGGCTAACATCGTGCCACAAAAGCAATATATGATGAATTTGGACGTTAAAGTTTTCTTAGATGCTAACAAACCAGCAGTTCATGATATATCCATCCTCAATGATTTTAAAGCTCCCATGGTTATTTGCCAATGGGATTCTGGTTTCGTTGATCCCAGTAAGCACTTATCTTTCAAAGATCTTGAATTTTGATAATCAGTGAATAAGTGAATAATGACATAATTTATCCCATGTACGATAATAATAGTAAGGTTCATGAAACGACACATACAATGAATTCCACAGTGGCAGCCTACTAAATTTACAACCCGACAGACAATAGGAATTGACTCAGATAACAAAAACAATATTAGCAACAGAATACATTACACGCGTTTCTGACACAACCTCAATATTGATAAGAGAATATATTTTTGGTATGTGCGTTAAATATTTGTGTATATTACAGACTTCTCCTTACGAACATGGATGACCGAAAACGTAGTCGCCAGCTCATTCAATGAATACACCCGAACTAGACTTCTGGAAGATTTAGGGATTGCTTCTTTCAAACTGGCTTGTAATATTCCTTCAGGACAACTTGACGGTAAGACTGGGGCACCAATACATTTGTTATCATTTTGATGCGACTGACATGTTAGCTAATAAATGTATGACAGTTTCAGAGTGTATTTCACTGAAATGATGTACTAAGGGTTGACACACATTAACGAAATTTTAATTATAGTAAGCGAAGCAGACAACACAATTAAACTGTAAAATAAATTTGAAGAAATGTGAATAGTAGCCAGTCACTCGAAATGTATTTACATGAGATGATATAACAGTGATATTTTTAACATTACAGATGGAAATACATGCATAGTCAATGATGTTTTGGAATTTAATAGCAGTTCTTCTCTGTGTACGTTTAATTCAAAATGCAGTGGTGTTTATTGCTGCCTAGATGCACCGTCGATATCCACCCAATTTGCTGTTGACTTTGACATTGACGTTTGCAAGGAGGTGGTCACCATATCAATAGGGAAGCTGCTGGTGTCAATACCTTTCATAAACATCACTTGGGGTAAGAAATATTTCAAACTCTTTTTATTTCTTTTGCACTCGCCAAACCTGTTTTGTTATCTGATTCAGTTGTAATAAATCTTTAGCCTATTCAATCGTACATCGCGTCCGGATATGAATTCTTGAGAGTTCTTCATGTCGATGTTTATACGTATTATTACGCTTTTATCGAAGTCCAATATTCTCTCATTGAATGACATACTTTTGGATGCTATGAAAATGTATATATTTCCTGTTGAGAGGTAATTGTTCAAGGCAGAGAAATACAGACCTGATGATATTTTGTTGTTCAAAGGAAAGCTACATCGATCATTGTATGGAGGATGTTAATGTACAAAAGAATGATTAAGGGAACAAGTAAGAAATCACGAATCTTGTTATGTTATTGATGCTATCACGTTTGTTCTAATTACAGGTCAAAGCCAACAGTTCGTTCTGCATGGAGTCATCAGAGCCCAGTAAGCTTATTTCTACATTGTTCGTATTTTGTTCGCTCGCAGTTCAAATACATCCAGCAGAGGTACTCCACCAGGATGCAAATATGTCGTCTTTCATTTTGTATATTTTCGTTTCCTTTCAGATTTCAACTAGTGCAAGTTCTTAAAGATCAGGTGTATGAGATTACACTGTCAGTGGAAATTTGCTTAGAAGCCAATGGTCCGTGCGATGCTGTTTACAACATTTTTAACCATGGTCATGTTATTGTACTTCCGTGCACGTGGTCTGCAGACTTTCTAGATATTGGTAACAGCCTTTTGCCACGCGAAGAATATTTGATACATACATTATTTAAACTTAATGCTGTGCCCATGAACTCTGCCATAAACATTCAACATAAGCAGTCATATAGAGGCCTTTGATTAGTCCCTAACCCGCACTTTTGACTTCTGCGTCTGTGTAGGCATATTTAAAATGGACTCACAAATACTGGTAAATTGTGGAGAATTCATTTAACTGTTTCAGATGTTTTGGTCATCATGAACGAACGATTTGTTTCTATAAAGTACTCAGAATTGTACATTGAAATTACTTGCAGGATTTGATTTTGATCGTTGGAGATTTGAGTTTGGATACAATGACACGGGCGTATTACCCAGTACTGGATTAGAATTCTATTTTACTACTATCCGTGTATCTCCATATATGCAGGAAAGGGCTTGCAATACGGAAAAAAGTCCATACCTAGGTTCTAACAATACTGGATGGTACAATGGTATGTACAACGATTATGGTTCAATTCAGATTCGATTGATTCATCAACTTATTAGTGACAAAGAAAGGGAAACTACGCTCATATCTCACCCTAAACCACTAGTTCTTCAGTAATGCACAAAGTAATATATTAATTTAACTTGATACACAATGTACTACAAGTTTGGAATAGCAATATCGTGCAATTCATACGGCCATTTAACTCGTATTTTTTCAGAGTGCCCGCTTAATATTTCTGTGCACGAAGTGACGGATACAAGATGTCACATGGATGATTCTTGTTCAGGATTTGATTGCTGCACATATGTACCGAATTTAAATAGAACAATTCAAATACAATTTTCAATTGATTCATGTTCAAAGACATTGACATTTGGAATGGAACGTATCCATCGAAATATTTCTCTAACAACGATCGAATTCGGTACATGGCACAACTTTAACATAAATGGATTCCTACGAATGCAGTAAGTGTTGATGTTTAGGTCAGAAGTAGTATTTAGTTATCCATATTTTCATATTGAAAAAAAGTATTAGCAGGAGGTCAGTGGCGCATGCTTTTACGAGTGCGTAAACAAAATTCTAACTGCTAAACCCATATGGCCATAAGTATCAAAAAACGTATTTTTCTGCCTATATCTCTATATACTATCAAGAAGACTGTGACATTATTGACTGTTATTAGTATGTCGTAATGGAATGGTGTAAACGAAACAGCCAATTGCATTTAATTATGAAATAAGTATAGGTTAATCTGTATGTTCATATTGCAATGTTGCAATAAGAATAATGCATAAACCGTTATTTTGATCTAATATTCATCTTCATGTTAATACTAAGTAAGTTCATTGCACTGTAAAAAAATCGACATTTGTTATATATATATTGTTTCAGATATATAATCTATGACCTTCCTGTACGGAAAGTCTTTATAACGAGCGCAATGATTACTATCTGCCTAGATCCTAATAACTGTGTAATCGAAGAACATATACTGGACAACGCCATTCTGCCATATTCGATTTGTGAATGGAATCCTGAGTATTCAATCCCAGGTTTAATATCATTCATTGTTTTATCTGCCCATTGAATCATATTCTTATCTATATTGAAAATAGAAGCGAGTACCAGTCATGACTTCGTATGTGCTGAAATAAACATATACTAAAACTAAATTAATTCACATCCCTGAAATATATTAGAGACAGCTAATATTTTCACACTTCTGTGTTTTTCTAGTGTTTTCTGATGAAAAACGGGCAATCAACTATTTCTTCTTTAAGGGTTTTCATTGTCCCAGTGGAAGGAACGCAATGGAATATCAAATACACAAACGCTAAATGAAGCCGAGCTGATGACTTTAATGACGGAACTAGCAGTATATCCCTACATGTTGAACCCTCAGTGTTCAACAAACATTGTTGATAGCAGTTCGTATAGATGATTCTTAATTGTTTGTATATTATTCATTACCTTACCTAAATCAATTCGAGCACAACGATCTCTCTCTATTTCTTCGTTATGAGCCCCTGCTCTAAATTCAGAATAAGAGTGACCATATATCATGATAATCGTACATATATGTATATAAGTATGTGAGTTTTCTTTATCATGAAAAGATCTAGTAGAATACTTTCAACTTCACGGACAGATAATGATATACTAAAATATTGTTTGAAATTATTATATCTTTATCTTCAATCAAACGATCCATTTAAGAATGCAAAACACCGGTGAGTTTTCCATCTGAGTTCTGCACATTCTCGGATAATTGTGGACGTGTTGAATGTTGCATACCATCAGAAACATTACAAAGAAGTATCCAATATTTGGTGGACTTTGATAGATGTAACCACCTTGTTCACTTCCAAATCGAATCATTTCAGCGGTCTATCTCATTGTTTGAATTCGAGTATGGTAAGTATCTTGTCAGAGTTTATTATCTTCTTTATTGTTAATATAAATAAGAAAAGGGTTCCTAGAAAAAATCATGCCACCCTCCGCAAAATGCCACACTACCCTCAAAACCTTCAACCAAACTCCCCAACACACAGGACCATAAAAAATAGAGGACAGAACACCGTCTCCCAAAGGGTAACGCCTTTTTGTTTTCCTTAATTACTATCCAATGTCTTTAAGATAATAAATGTAGCGTAAGTTCCTTAATAAGTAAAAAACCTGAAAAAAATATTCTATTTTTTACGAGTATTAAATATAATACTTTTTATTATGCACCAAAAAATCTAACCGAACGTGCATAATTAGCGTTTTATTGCTATGAACTCTGTACTTCTTTGTCGATTTCACTTTATCAGCGAGAATCATCTAGGGGATGTAGGGGGCTCCATAAGGTACAAAGTAGTATCAATCGATACATTACTTTGCATCACTAGCAAAATATTTACCTAAGAGGTTAGATTGATAAATGTTTAATGAAATTTATCAATTCCAGCGTCATTTATGTTTTAAATGCATTTTAAATCTTTTAATGGCTAATGGCTACACCAAACAAACAATAGTGTAGATAATGCGGTAACTTCCTACGGACAACGGGCGAGCATAATTTTTGAGATGACGTAAATCCATTAAACTTATTGTGCATGTATAATTAAGAATGTTGTTAAATTACTACATTAACGAAGCAAACATGTATACATCTCACTAGCGAATCACAATTTAAAGTCGTATTTTCATAACAATATATCGCTAATACTGATTTAACTAATAGTAGAGTTTTTTTTAAATGATTTCCCAATCGGCAATTTTCTCCATAGCGAGCCTCCCTATTAGCGTGAAATCTGACGTATGGCATTGTTACGATATACACTATTTTGACAATACTTCGTTATTAAAACCTTATCAGAAGTTATAAAGGGGGTGGTTTCAGTAATTGAACCGTAATCGATTAACGACGTCGACGTCGACGTCGACTGGCTATCAAATTGAAATGATCGGTTGTATTAATTAATCGAATTATCGTTGATTACATGTGAAGATAATGATCTGACACTTTTATTGTTAATTGCTCTCTTAGAAAAAACGCAGCAGGAGTTATTTTTGATAAAGATTGCCGCCTTATTTGACGATGAATTTCAAAGCGATTTTATGTATTTTGTAGCGGAATGCTTATCTAGGGAACCGTGCCTCAGAATTGTGTTATTGTATGTAATCTATGGCGTAATACGTAATTGTCAGCGAGGTCCAGGCTACGGAATTTCTTTTAAATCAAATATCTAATGAACGGAAGACGTTATCAAAGAACTGAGGCACGATTCCCTGTATGATACTATGACAGTTATTTCAAGGCTAATTGTTGTGATATATCCATATATACAGAGTAGTTATCGTCATTCAAATATGTGTACATTACGCACGATACTGTTTTAAAGAAGACCGACTGTTTTTAATATATATATATATTATATATAATGGGCTTCTTTATGTAAACTATTATGGTTAACATTATTAATAAATTGGTGAACCTTGATTTCACAAATTAGCCAGTTACGCCGACTTAAAACGCAAAATTAAATTCATGCGTTCATGTTGGACATTTTAAAGCACGACCACCAGAATTTGAAGATGATAATTTGATACATTAAATAAGAAAGTTGCTCTTTTACGAAGTTTAAGTATACAATAATATTCCTGTTCAACAACTGTAATGTGTTCGTTTAAATATTTGACAAATCATTATTTCAGGCACACCGATAAAGATGTCGTTGTATTCTGCAATAAGTGTAGAGTAAGTATAAGTGGAATTAAGATATCAATAATAATACATCAATTGGAATGCGAACGTTACTGTCCTATAAATATAATAAGCAATAGTCTTAATTGTTAGCCATTCATTAAATTTACAGCAACTTTAGATATTGATTGGAACTTTATAATTGTTTGAAGCGGATTTTAAAGCAAATGGAACACTGTTTGTGTATCAGTATTTCATGCATGTACGTTTTGTTCATTCTAGGTTCATGATATTCGTCCTTGAATTTAACAAACAACATATTATTCATTTGAATATAAGTGAATGTTACGAAGCGAATTCAGAATGCTCTGTAATAGAAGTATTGACTGGAGATTCATTTCCAATGGAAGAGTGTGATAAAAACAAGGGTTATCTAAACGATGGTAATTTATTTCCAAATTTTCTTCCAGTCATAACGGTAGTGATAGAGCCATTCATAATTGAAAATATATTAATACATGTAAATTGCTTTAAACACAATACCTATCATTAAAATTAGTGACGGAAAGTGGTTTGGAATAACGTAATGGTTATTTTGAGGTATTTAATAAGCATAGAATATATATCGAAAGTAACATTCGTAATTACTTGATGGCCATAGTAAAGGTACGTGTATAAACGTGTCATTCAGAGGGAAAACATCGGCACGTACTAGTAAGTATCTAAATGTGTGTTCAGCATTACTGTTTCACAGTTGGGCCTAAATAAAAAAGGTTTGATTCCGATTACATGCCCCAAAATATATGGGTCGGCAGGTAGGAATTTTTTCTTTTATGTTTTTTACATATATTGGCAACACTGTTGTGAAAAATACAATATAGCACAAAGCATAGGGGGCTAGCACGTAAAAGGGATGGTGTATAACAGTGTATTAGTCCTAAAATGGCCAACCGGACCAAAAACACACATATACAAGGGTTACAATAAACATTTTGTCCAATTCAAAACGGTGCTGTAAAAACTTATGAGTCGGCAGGTAAAAGATGGGTCGGGTAACCGGAAACAAACGTTTTTTAGGCCTTATGTTAAAAGACTTGGTGAGATTTAATGATGAATTCTGTTTTCGATTTCAGACTTTTCCTTATCTCAGTGGAAGGACGAAAATAATAATTATACAGATGATTTACCTACTTTCGCACAAGACCGAATTATACATGAATTAGGAGCAAGTCAGTATCTATTGCAGAATCAGTGCATCGTCAATTATGACGCTACATACGGTTGGACGTCAGGTAAATGTTTCTTTAGAATTATATGAAAGTAATGAAGAAAAGTATTTCTAGAATAAAATATACAAAACATCCCATTTCTTTATTAAATGATAAATTATTTTTATTTGTATTTATATTTGTACCTAAATTTATTATTTAATATAATGTTTGACTTAGAAAAGGATTATTGCGTGAATGTTGATCAATTATGATGTATTGATGCATAATGTTGTTACTTTGTGATTTTATACGGTTGAGAGATTTAAAGCACATAAATATTCGTAGAGTTATAGTACTTATAGAATGTACTTATGATTCGAGGTTGAAATATTAGTTTGCTAATCCTAAATGTCAAATTGTCATGTTCAGTTAGCCAGTGTTCCTCAGATACCTACCAGTTCTACTACACCGCTCATTCTGTAAGCAAATCGGAAGTGGGCGACACATACCAGTGGTTGCAATATTGTAGTCAATTATATATACATGATAAGTGATAACGTATTAAACTGTACATTAACATGATAGTACCGTTCTCTGTCAGAATGCGAAGCCGATTTTAACTTGCCTAACATCACCGACGTTGCTGATAAAGTGTCCTGTCACTTGGGAGCTTCGTGCATGGAGGTGGAATGTTGTGTGTATTCAGATGACATTCAGCGTTCATTCAGTTTTCAGTTCATTCTAAACCGCTGTGAACTGATATTAACAGTTTTTATCGAAAGACTGTCTTACAACATTTCGCTTTCCGAAGTTGTGAATGGTAAGATATAGAACTGCTATTTACTACTTCTATACATACCTACTACGTATGCTTAAAATATTGATATTTTGTAGTTATATGGCTTGTTTTTATATAATCGATAGTCCAAGAAACACTCTCACAAAAGAATTTCGTTATAAAAATAAAGATATAATATAAACACAAACAAAACGTCCATTTAGTGTATAGTAATTTGGATTTACTTTCTTCTATTTTCTGTAGGGGAACGTCAGAGTGTGAGCTTGAACGGTTTCTTAAGGATGGAGTAAGTGGTGATGAAATGAAATGATATTATAAGTTTATAACGATATCAATTTCTTTTCATTTGTTTTTCATTCAGTTTTTATACGGATTGATACTTTCCAGACGTACTTAGCAATACAGATATAGACGTAATATGTATAATGTTTCATACTTACATTGTACTTTATATACACGACCATATACATACGAACCATATAACATCCATATATTGATAAAGTTGTACTCGGATATGAAATTAGATGGCAAAATGAAGACTGTTCGATAACTAAACATTTGGACCACACAGTAAAATGGGTTCGATGAAAGTCATATACAATGACACATGTGCGCTGTCACAATATAATACATACAAATAATAACTTCAATGCACAGCTTCAAATTATTAGTTCACCACTCTGATTAAGATGTCACGCAATAGATGTCATAAAAAGAGAACTTGGATATTAAGAGATTAAAATTTACAATTAAATGTATAACTTTTTTTATTGTAACAAGTCAAATAATGTTTATTTTTCGTTTACCAATAAGTTTTATATGGCATACTGACCTGACTTGAGCATTATGTAGTCAAATAAACAATTCATGAAAAGAAGTGTAAATAAATTTACTGTCGATATAAAACATAACTCAAATCAGTCAATTCATATCGGATAAACGAACACGTGATAACTTATTATACTAATATACATCGATCGTATTGCGCATCCACAGAAGTATAACTACATTTAGTTACAGTTTTTTTACAATAGTAATATTAAGCGTGTTCTGTTGTATAGGTTTGAAATATCAGATTTCCACGATCAAAACTACTATATAGATTTACAACTGAAGATATGTCTTGAAAGTGCAGAAGGCTGCGAACTGGAGGCGGACATTTTCCACCAAACACCCGTTCCTGTGAAGAAATGCGATTTCTCTCTGCTGTTTGAACAGCCAGGTATTTTCAAATATATTTCTGTATGCCACTGAGATTAGAAAGTTATGCGCTAGAATTTGTAATTTACTTGCTATTTAATTAGATCCATAAACTTAAATGATAAAGACCATGACGTTCATAATTAGCCTTATTTTGACAACTTTCGAAAATTTCAATATTACGAGATTTGTTTGCGTGTGTTTTGTTTTTAGGTTCTATGCGTATATATGCGTATACAATCTGGAAAAGTGTAGAAAGAACAAAAGTGTATTAGACCTGTAATGAAGGAGTTAACAGTATCGAATCACTTACATTTTTTAATCCGCCTTTACATTCTTTACTTACTTTTGTATGCTCATTTACAATTCTTAAGTTTAAGTCTAAAATACTCAAAACCCTGCGTCTGATTTCATTGCATCCCAACATTTTTTCAGATTTCTCACTTTCATCCTGGAAAGATAATAATACACTTTCCGATGACAACATATCAGAATTACACAGAAATGATTTGATTGAACTCCTTGGAATAAGATATTTCCTGAAACGAAATCCTTGCAATGCTAGTGACCTTGACCTTGATGGTAAAAACCTTTGATAATTTAAAGCGGATGTATTGTACCTTATTCCTAAGATTACATAATACATATTTACGTGCTAAACTACATGCGGTATTATTTGTTTCACCAAAAATACCTTGATGGAAACTAATTAATTGCATTCATGTGCCAGAACAAGTAAGCTATTCATATTTTTAAATAGTTAACACGTAACTGTTAAACTGTATTTACAACTTTATCAAATATTTCAGATTAACACTTTGAACAATCTTTTAATACAAATATATGACATCTACTATTTTAGGTTATGAAGCTGCAAATGTTACTTCATGTGTAAAAAACATGCAAGGCGACAACATAGTTTGCTGCGTTGAATCGCATATTTTACAGAGAGGATTGTTCATGAACTTCACCTTTGATGCCTGCAATTACATGATGGAGATTATTTTAGAAAATATTAAAGAACAACATAATCTATTGAACTATGAATGGCGTAAGTCTTTTTACTGAAACGGTGCGTTTTGAAATGTGACGATAGTATTAACGTTCTCTATGTATTGCGTCATTTCTAAATATATAAATCAATATGATTTTTTGCCAATCTACATAATGATTGGAAAATACAACATTTTTGTTTATTTATTTTGCCTAATGTGTAATTGATAGTTTGAAGTATACACTTCAGCATAACATTACGCTGCACATGTGGCTTTTGAGTTTCGAGTTAATTACCTGATATGTTTATTCTTTCTCTTCTTGAACTGCTTTTTTTAGTTAACTTCATAACCGTATCGCTTGGTAATTCCCTGTCTCGATATTGGACAATGACATCACATTAAACTGTTAATAGTTCTGTAAGTAAAAAGGGCTCGTACCTTAGAAATTATTAATCATTTCATTTACATCTGTTTTTCAGAAACGTCCCATTTATTGACTTTGAAAGGAGTATTCAGAACAAGGTGCCGTTTCTTTCTTTTGTACACAATAAAACGTTTGCTTGGTACATTTCGTTAGGAATATATAAGTATTAGAGATATAGCTCAAATGTGAAATATTGTGGAATTTACAGTGGAACCTCCGAAAACCGGACTCCCTGACACCTGGAATTGTATGAAAATAGATTTTTCAAGTCCCGTTTTCTCTTCTATAATCAATAAGTTTCTAAAAACCGAAATCGGGGTCCGGTTTTCAGGGGTTATACTGAGTATATACATTATATACTTCTGTGTCTGTTCGGAAGGAATATATATATGTGTTATAAGGGAAGTTATTTGTTAATATTTGTACAAAAGTTTATGCTCTACCATGCAACAAGGAATTAAAATGTTGATTTACTTTCCGTTTTGCTCATATCATGCCAGAAGATTTCATGACTTAAACTTCGTTTTTTCCTCCGGAGAAGTTGTGAGGTTGGGTCCGTTAAACAAGTTTATACCCATTAAACTATGCTTCGGGACATTCCAAGGGGAGGATGTGTTTCGTCTCCTACTGTTTTTAAGTTTCTCTGTGTTAGGTTGTATTTAAGGGAAGGTGGGATTTTTTGCGTAGAGTTTTTTCTTGGATTCCTTTATATTTATATCGCTGGCATATATTTGTTTTCATTTACAGATTCATGATCGCAAATGTGCAGTCGGAAAAGCGATTCGCCCTTGATCTGTCTGTACAACTGTGCTACGAATCAAATACATGCGTAGAAAATATCATAGTGGCTGATGATTTGTCTTTACCATATGTCTTATGCCCAAATGTTACAATTAATGACACACGCTTGCCATATAATGGTATCGTATTATACATTTATGAAGCCCTTTCGTAAATAGTTACTATATATTGCTTTTATTGTTTTTTTTTTTTTTGTTACTTAAAATAATTACAATTCTGTTGTGTGTGTTGTTAAAATCGCCATTAAAATTAAAGATAATTGACAGAACTGTTCAGTTGATTGATATTTGCGTCTAGTCAATTGATTCTCCTTAAACTTTCCACATTTCTATTTAATCATTTATTCGTAATGCACAAGGACACTTTTTTACAGGCATATCATTTGACTTCTGGAAACAGCCCGTATGCTCTCCTAACGATACCGTTGAATATCCTACAAATGGTAATATAATATTTATTACGTAATTTAATACGTTTTATATCAATAAGTTAAACTTTAATGGAGGAAGTATCTATGAATCATATTTTTAACACGCGATCTAATTTTCACATGACAGTCTAGAAGTATATTTTTATTTGTTGTATGAAATTACAGCATGACCGCATTAAATAAACGTATTTTAAATGTTTTTCGTGTACAGACGAACGTAATTAATAAAATTTAAGGAAAGTGAAATAATTTCAAATTACATGTGTATATACGATTTTATCTTTGTAGGATGTCCTGAACTTGACGATTTACTTACGGACTATTGTCAATGGACAAATAACTGTGGTGGAATTCGCTGTTGTGTCCAAGTCGATTTTTTCACGGATATTAGAAACATTCTATTTAATTTTTCAATTAGCAATAATAATGTCCAATATCAGCTTGAAAACAAAAAATGGGAAAGAACGCTATCGTCTGATTCAAGTGCATGTAAGTTGGAATATCAGCTTGTCTTTTCACTGGGTTTAACGTGGTACCAACAGTTTGAGTCATTTTGCGACTTTTTCATCTATAAAGGTGGTGGAAGACCCCGGGGGTAAACCTGGGTAGAACCATCGACCTGTTGTAAGCTAGACTGGACAGCTTCCTGTCTGGTAATGGGTGGGACTCGAACTCACAGCGGTAAGAGACTAATAATTACTAGCCAGAGGCCTTAACCACTACATCACGGAAGCTCCCAGGTATATCAGAGTGTCCTATTTGTGATATTAATTTTAACAGAGGAAATTAAATTGTGTTTACAACAAACACCTGTTGCAAGAAATTACTTTATTTCTAGAACAGACCATTAGTGCATCACCCGAACAACAATGATATTATAGAAAGATAACTTCAGACACTGCTAAGAGAAAACAAAAAATACGTTTAATAATATATTTGATATTATTACAGTAACCATCATCCAACAAAATATTGCTAATGTGGTTCACTTACAAATGAATATCACAACTGTTGGATCAGCCATGCATAATGTTTCCGTCAACATGATTGTATGTACAGGGACTCTAGATTATTACGAATGCATACCAAATTTTTACATGACAATTGCCATTAACGGAAATGTTACATCAAAGAAGAGGAGAAGACGAAGATTCATTGCAGATATTCCGTAAGTCAACAATTTCATATTCAGTTTATTTGATTTACAGATTATGACACCTGCAAAGTATTTTGCACACGATTTATTTTATAAAATAGTTTTATGTCAAATTTGACATGATCGTTTTGCTTATTGCTTTAATTATTCTTTTTTTAAAGATTGGACACAGACATAAAAGCGGCCGTGAAGGAACTGTTACGAAACGGAGCATCAAACATGGAAATAAAATCATTTATTGATCAAGCTGTCGAGTACCACGTTAGTAATCCCAATCACGATTCATCAGACTAGAACCAAATGATAAAGTGATAGTAGCATGACCTTGTGTTAATAATTAGTTTCCAACAAACATTATGCATATCAAACTTTACTTGCGTTGACAATTACATTCCAGTAATAATTACGGTTCTACATGCATACATGAAAAAAATTAATGTACAGTAAAATGAATATGCTAATACGTGTACTGCCTTTAAAGTACCACTTTTGTATTAATTCAGAAAACACTTAAAGATAAAATCTGGCAGACCAACGTAGTAAGCGACTCAGATACAAGTACGGGATACACAGTAGCATTGAAATCATTAGGGAAAAACAATCCCCAAACGTTGAAGTACCAGAGATCAGAATTACGAACAGAAGCAACTGTGTCTGGTGGTATGTTATTTACTTACATAGTCACACATGCAAATTAATGCATACAATGTGTTCATCTGCACGGCAAAATTTAAATATGCAAATGATATACACCCGGAAGATTTCAAAATCAAATAATCAAAAACAAGCGTTTGTTACTCAGTAACTTACATGTAGGTCGTGAACGATCATTGGATTTTTTTTGCGCTTCACTTCAGCTGATGATATTTTGGACATGCTTGGTGACGCTAATGATATTGTAAACAGAGCTGACCAAATCTTCGTAGTAGGCAGCGGACTGTCCAAGAAAGGTGTGGAACTACTTGGTGCACAATTAGCGAATATGACCATTGGTGACTTGGAAGCAATGCTTCAAGTTAACAAGGTTGATCCTCTTCTTATTGGCAAGCTGGTCCAAGATTTCATAAACCTTGCAAAAGCATTGGTAAGAATATTTCTATTGTCATATGAATATTTGTTATTTGCAACATAGTCCATAAGCAAACCCAGCATGCTACTGGTATTTCTGCCGTTTCACACAGATGTCAACAATTGGCATGTTTGTTAATCTTACTAATGACCGTTTGGACATCATCAAATGGTAAACTATTCACAAAGAAAAGCTACTAGAAAAGTAAATCTGACAACATATGATTCTTCATAAGAGTAGTGATAAAAATAATAAAAAAATATTGTAAATGGAACGCCGTTAATATGTTATCAACAATTTTAATGTAATGAGATGAACATTTGTTTCAGTTTTCTGAGGTGATGGAAAAGCTTACGTCTGGTAATGTCGGAAACCTTTTCGAGTCGTTCGAATTTTCATTGAAAGGCGAATTCAAAATACCAAGACAGCATATCAGATTCTTTGAATTATCTTTTGACATGCCATTGGGAGGATTTATATGGTTAACATTCAGTAAGTTTTTTAAAAAAAACTATACATGTTCTTTATAAACGTAAACATTGTTGACGTTGTTAAAGATGTTTACCGCGATAAATTATTAGCATATTCGTTAGAAGTCATCAGATGGCATATATTGTATTGATGTACATGATATTTTAGTTCGTTGAAGACTGATATATTCTTTTACATGACACGCACGCACGCACAAGATCTACTGGGGGAGATCGGTTGATAACAGTACCCATTAGCACAAATTTATCTCTCGGCAGTACACTAGCGTTTCTGTGGCTATTAATTGCCCGTGAAACTGTTACGACGCCTCTGCCCAGCATCACTAAAGCTGACGTTTAGAAAATCGTGGCATATTTGCTGTTTGAATATTTCGAAATCTTATGTGATAAAAATGCAAAGCAAACCCCATTTGTCTATGTATACATGCTGCAGGTGGAAATCCTGAGAAATGTATTATTACGTAAGACCTAGCCATAGTTTGACCGGTATTTTGTTGTACACTTCACAGAATAAAAGCTGTCAAAAAAGGAAAGTGTACAGCTTTATATACGCTATTATTGTAAGTCAGAAGGCATAGTTTGTATTCCTGATAAAGTTGTATCTTAGATTTCACGATTCATTTATACGCTACTTTATTTATACGTTGGAGAGCATACTTTACATGCAATGTCTTATTTCAAGGTTTTGGATCATCTGGTTACTATGGATTGAAATTAGGCTGGGAAGGAAAGCTTATAGCTCAATCAGCTGGTGCCACAGTTACACCATATGGTGGCTTGAAATGTTATGGTGAAGTATCACTCACAATTGCCATTATTTCTGGAAGTTTAAGACTTGAAGGGGATATTCTGGATCTTAGTTTCCCTACAAGGGCGGAAATTGGCTTCTCAAAGTTCCCTCTTGATGTAGGGTGCGTGGTGTTTGGAGTATTACTTTCATGATGATGCTTGTTTTGAGATCAAGTTACTGTGTAATCATTATATGTCTCCACGATGTGTTCGATTTAAAATTATATAATCACTTCCTTATAAATAGTCATAAAGTCAAATTATAACTTCCGTTAATTCCACAAAAATAAAACAAATCTTGTGTGTACACGGTATTTCATTTTATTAGTAAAATCCTTTATTTTAACTTACCGGTTTGTTCACATTTCTCGTCTAGAAACTTACTGTAGATGAATCGGTCGCCGTACATAACTGAAAAATTATTGAAAAACGGCGTTAAACCCAAGTGACAATAAGTCACGTAAAAACAAAATCGTCTAGAAAAGAAACAAAAATGTCATAATAAATGTGAATATCTTTGATCTATAACAAATCACTTCTCATTCAGGCTGACAATGGATTTACAGATGGTTCCAATTACTCTTCGATTGAGAGCAATTGTAACTCTGAAAATCAAAATACCATTCAAAACCTTCACGATAACGCTTTATAATAAAGAAATTTGGAAAACCAGGTCAGCTAAGTACAGTAAAAGAATGATAGATGTAAGCACAAAAGAAGAGGACAAGACACCTCCATCATTTTCTCCGGTTATCAGTGATTATGTGAGTGTATTACGTCGAATATTTGTACATCTAGCATTTTAATTCTGGAATGCTATAATGTTTGTCTATTCTGTCATTTCTTTATGGTTCATGCAGCTATCTGTTTGGTTTTCAATGCTTTTTAGATATAAATAAGAACAGGATTCCTATAGAAAGACTCGTAAAAAATCCCACCTTCCCCTAAATATTAACTTTCTCCAAATCTACCAGCACAAAAACCGCCTAACACATAGAATCATTTATTAAGATTTATTAAGCATTTGGTTTTTGTTTAATAAAATGAAAGTGGCTATTAATGATAGGAACGTAGCAACCGGAAGCAGAACACAAATTAATGGACGCGTATTAATCGCAGGTACTATGGAATAAATCAGTTTTCTTAGGTATCTGAATAGAGCATGCATAATTTAAAACAAGAGGAAGTTTCAATATTGGTTATTTGTGACATCATGGTTACATATTGAGGAATTATTAATATATTGCATCCGATAAATGGAGGGCAAAACAATCTCCCCGACGGCCACCGCCTTGTTACGGTCGCCAGCAAAGATACAGTGCAGATATCGATTAAGGATAGCATATTACAATTAAAGTCCATAGGCTAGATAACGACTTTTACATTAATTTATCATTTTTAATTTCAGCTCCATACTATGCATACCATGTTAAAAACAATTAAAAATAATGAGCCTGAATTATTAATACCATTGGCTTTATATTGACTTTATATTGACTTTATATCATTTTAAAAACATTGGTATTGTGGAAACATAACCAAAACGAATTGTAATGACGCACATGGCTTTCAATTAATTTTTCCATCTATCTTATAAATGGATTTTTTTTCACATTTCACTTCTCTAGTAGTTGATATATGTTTTTGAAGATTGCTACATTTTAATGCAGAAATCGAGGAAGCGTAGAGCCTTGCCATCGTGTGACATTCAACAACTTAAAAACAGAGATTATACTGAACCAGCCTTCGAGATTTCCTCGGCTGCAGCCGATGACAGGAGTAATGTTAAGTTTTTCTTGGATGTCGGAACATTTCCTGGTGGTAAAAACGTTGTAGACAACAACCAGTTGGGTGGATCATCGACTGTTTCAACCACAGTAAATTATGCCTCTTGTTTTCCATCTCACTAAGATACGAATTTCTAATCATTCATAACAATATTTATGAATTGGTATATTTTGATCACAAAATGCTAGCTACTATATGGCACTGATACGCTGAAATATATGATCAACATTGAACAAGTTTGGCACCAGTTGGATGCTATTCAATTAATTCATAATTTAAACTGAATGCTTTTCATAATTCACGTTCACTTGCTACAAATACGTGTACGAAGATAATATTCATGAAGGTTCTTTTTGTCATAATCATTCTTTTAATTTACATATTGACCTGTTTTTACAGTCAATTGGCGAGTATCCATCGGGTGAGCCGCTTTACTTTACGTTACATGCGGAGAATAGCGCACAAACAAGATCTCAAGTGGTATGTATGCTATCTACGTACGACACAACGCCACCAACTGGCAGAGTGTCAGCTGAATTCAAAACCACAAGCAATCCTACGGTGATAAAAGCTACAATAACACTTCATGATGATTCAGAAGTAACGGATGTGCTTGTTGCAGTTGGATATGGAATAGGCCCTTACGGCGACCAACTTGTTCCTTGGACTCCTCGAAATAAAACGTCGAGACAGGAATCAAGTTTAGGTAAATTAAATTCATTTGATATATTTTTTAAAAAAATTGTCATAAATATCTGAGTATGAATGAATTTTGTGTTATTGCATCCTATACTAAATGAACTAAGATGTTTAAATTATACAAAGGTACGTCTGAAATGATCACGAAGGAAGACATGATATTGATACTAGTTAAAACAAAATAACGTTAAACCTGTGTGTTCATTTTAAAATGACTATTTGGGTTTTTACATTCTGCTTTGGTTTAATGTGAGAACATAATTAACAACCATAACTTGTTCATGGTATAGAATTTAATTCCACTTACCATGTCTCTAGCTTTCTTACAAATATTGTTTCATTTTTAGGTAATTCTCCATTGGATTTATTCACTGAACTCCAACATGGGAAGCTATTATCACCACCTATCAGTACACATAGAAACACCCTTACGGCAAGGAGATGTGCTGCTTTATGCATCAAGCTTGAGCATTGCGTCAGTTTTAATTATGATTATGGCCCGGATGGAGTATGTGAATTACTTCGATCAATACGACATTTTGACGAAGAACTTTCCATTGTAAGTATTTACCATTTTGCATCTTGTTGGTGCATGTTTCTTAGCAATTCTTAGCTCCTAGGAAAACATATAATTACAAAATTCTAATTTGTTTCAATGTAATAATGTGATCATGTTTCGTTTTTCTCTGCAGTCTGGATTATTTTACCATTTTGAGAGACTTTCGTCAGGTCATGCGATCGAGGTACATCATAATTCTTTCTCATTGGTACACAACTATCTACATTTTGTAAACATGGAACTAGAAAATGTACTGGGTTATCATTCTGAATTACACAGTGAGGGGATACTGACCGACTTTACTTGTCCAGATCCTGGTAAGCAGAATCATAATTATGTAAATACCTTCTGATTCTTAAGCGTAACACTTTATTTAAAACAAATATGACATAGTTTTGACTTATTGATGTACACTTTAAAGATACTAGTTACGGATAAAATACCTGTTTGAATTTATATATGTGAATGACGATTATCGTTCGTCATTTTCTGTTTTTATTAAATGCAATAATTGAGAATTATTGTTGTTATACATCATTGATATGTTCATTATGGAGTTACTCGCTTCATAAATTTAAGAACTAATTAGCATAATTGTATTACATTTATATCATTACAGGATACATCAACAAATTGCAGAGTGATGAAATAGAAACTTTGAACTGTGAAGATATAATTCCAGATGATCGTCCTGATCTACTCAGATATTGCGTTGGTATTCACCCTGATATTGGAAATCACAGGTTAGATGGTGTTATTTTAATAATTGTTTCATAATATTCATTATAAATTCCATGGCTAAGTTTTAGAACTGAAATATATAATTCAAATATGTTTTATACTTTTAGGATTATACTTGACGGAGAAGGTTCAAAAACCGTATTCAATGGTGATGAACCAATGACTGATATTCGTTTTACCAGAAACAATAACTACATTTCAGGTATTGTTTATTAACAAAACGTTCAAAAAATAGAAGTATGGCAATGATAATAGTCTAGGGTCGTAAAGTTATTTAAATGGCATAATTTTCTTCGAATTAAAAATCCTTAGGAAGAAGTGATGTCATATAATTCAACAAAACGTAATAATGTAAAAACCAATCCCCTTCACACTCTGCTCACACATTTAACATTTCTGTGATAAATTAATGTTTCTGCAAAATAAGTGATATAAAACAAATTCCTTACCAATAAAACACATATATGCGATGATCGTAAACGTTTAGTAATCAAAATATTTCAGGAAATTGGGATGGCATCCATGACAATGAAACTGGCATTAGAGCATATACATTATCAGTCGGTAGAAGCATATGTGAAGACTTGATACATCCTCATCATGACCCGCATAAACATTTGATGCACGAATCACAATGGACCCACATGGCTATAATAACACCAACTAAATACTACAATCCATTTCCTCTACCATGTGAGATAATATAGCGTATTATAATTGCATAAAGATGTATTTTTATTATGCCCCCCCGAAGGGTGGCATATAGCAATCGCACTGTCCCATTTTTGTGTTTCGGTCATAACTTCATAATTTCTGCATGGAATTCGAAATAACCTGGCACAAATGTTCACCAACACAAGATGATGTGTCGTGTGCAAGATTATGATCCAAATATTCAAGGTCAAGGTCGTAATCAATGTTATTCATTATGTATGTAAATTTAGTGTCTCGGCAATAACTTTCTTATTTCTAAATGTGTTTTGAAATTACTTTGAAATGATGTTCAACATCACTAGATAATGTGTTGCGCGCAAGACACTGGTCCCAAGTTCCATAGGCAAGGACGCATTCAAAGTCCTTCAATATGTATGGAATTTTCGTGTCTCAGCCATAACTTCACATTTTCTTAATGGACTTTAAAATAATTTGGTACTGATGTTCACCTTCAGAAGACAATATGTCGCGCGCAAGACCCTGGCCCATAGCACGAAGATCATGATCATATTTAAAATCATTTAATGTGTATAGAATTTGGAATTTTTGAAATAATTTGGTACGGATGTTTACCATCAGAAGACGATGGCGCGCAGGACCATGGTCTGAAGCGTTAAGCGCGAAGGTCAAGGTCATATTTAAAGTCATCCATTATGTATGGAAGTTTGTTTGTATTTGGTGTATACATTATGTTCCAATATATTGTTCGCCGCCGATGTTGGCCATATGAATACCTACTTAGTGGGTTATGAGAAGTGTCATGGAAAATGTGTTGCAACTATTGGGTTATGTATCATTCAGTGACAGTTCTTGTTTGAGTTACAAGTTCTTGAAATATATACTTAAAATGTAGAAATTTGCAAGTTTCATTTAACATTACAATGCACAATCACAATTATTTCAAAACTAAACGTAACATGACCTTTTTTACAGACGGAACGTATTATGTAAGTGTCCGGGCTATCAACAAAGTCGAATACGGTGGACCACTGTCAACAACTATATGCCATACCACTCCTTATATTATCGATAACACGAGGCCGTATATTTATGAAGTTTATGATATAAGATATGATGAAGACACGCTGGAGTTGTACGTCGCACACAATTCAACGTACGTACTTTAACCCACTTAGTGCGAATTTATTCCTATTGACAGAATATTCAAACTAATAAATGCCCTTCCCCAGTGAACTTGTGTTTTGATAAACGAAAAGGTTGATCTTGTATGCGTGAATTCTTTATTTATGCAACTTTACTTTTTTGTTTCTTAGAAGGAAGTGTGGGGTTGAGCACTCAAAGCTTATTCAACCACCCAGTATCTTTGCTGCAAACCGTTTCAAGGCGGTACGATCCAGGGGACTGTGTTTTGTCATCCATTCTTTGTATGTTCCTATGTGTTGTTGGGCTTTAGCTTGGTGGATTTTGGGGAGGATAGTATTTTGGGGAATGTGGTTTTTTTGTATGACTGTTTTTCTGTATTTCTTATTCATATTCATCATAAATGCTTGTATTTTATTTCAATATTGATCATTACTATACTGAAAAAGTTTCGACGCTGTTGTAATCGGAACTCATATTGGTAAATATCACACATTTATTTTCAACAAACTGTTAGTCATTTACATTTGTGCCCTTAGTAATTTTCCATTGAAATATCACCGTGTACGTATTTATACATTAAGCACATTCTAATGATGAAATTCCTCAATGTTTATTGCCATAGAGTTACACACCTTATTCAAATTTGCACTCATCCGTTATTTTAAGTGATCCGGAGTCAGCGCTGGAAAAGGTCGAAGTTTGCCTGGGTGATAACCTACAGAACTGTGACTTGTTAGGATGGACATTGTGCCCTAACTTGGAATTCGTTGAGCGAACATATAAAATTCCCGATGGTGTACCGACTTGGATTCGACTACGAGTTACGAATCATGGTAAGATATTGTTGTTGTATTTTCTAATGAAAAATGCATACCGTGGATAAAATAATAGCAATATCATCTTCGGAAATTGTGTCGCATACAGAATGTCGTTTTTTAGTATATTACTGTGTGGAATATAGTGTTGTTGAGACAAAATAATTCACATATTTTCATGAATATGTTTTAGTGGAACTGTATGCTATAGGCCGTGCAGATCAAGCAATCATCATTGATAGAAGTCCACCTTTAGAAGGAACTGTCTTTGATGGACCTCTGTTCAAAGAGGACTTACAGTACACGAAATATGACAACAGGGTTTGCATTTTATTATGTTTCCGATTATATACGTTATTATATGTATATTATGTACATGCGCCTTTTCATTACTTCTAAATCGATACCACTAATGATAGCAACTAATAATGCTTATCAAGGAACATAATGTACACTAATTTATTTAAAGGCAGTTGTGTTGTGTAATATGTTTGTATTCCGACAACAATTCGTCTTTAGGCTGTATTAGAACAATTCGCGTGAAAGCGTTGCGTTGTTTTTAATATTTTACGGACGTTCGTTGCAGATTTGTGCCAACTGGATTGCCTTTTATGACCCCGAATCTGGAATCTCATCATATGCAATAGGTGTTGGTTCAGAACCTGGTGCCACAGACATTGCAGATTTGATATCCTTGTATCGCCATGAACATACGTACTGTATCCAATTAGATACAAACACAACACTTATTCATGACAACATGTACTACGTGATTATTTTGGCGACTAATGCTGCTCTCAATCAACGGAATGTGTCCGCGGTATCTGATGGAGGTACATGTAGTATAGTTATATAGGTCATTGCAACTACCTTGTTTGAGGATTGATAACAAATTTAAATAACCGACCAATGTATGATCACTTACTATTAGAGTCAGAATCGTTTTCAATATTATCTTGTTTGAAAAAAAAATTATTGCAATCACTTTAGATAAAATTATATTTTGAAAGTGAACTAAGGGTTATAATATAATTTATCATTACATGTATTATGAATATCACAGTTCGAGTTGATCTTACAAAGCCAGAAGTTGGGGTTGTCAATGATGGCAGAAATGATGATTTTTCCGATCAAGTCTATAGCTCATCTAAAACAACTGTTCAAACTCAGTGGAAGGGATTTTACGACCCACAATCCGGGATACGTAATTATGAAGTACAAGTTCTACGTAAAAGGTAAATCTAACTCAATCGATTACATCAGTTTCGAATTATCAATTCAGTTTGTAAGCAAACATAACTATCTATTTGTTAGGCCTATGATATAAATTGCATATCATAATTTAGCTTGATATCAAAACATTTTCAGAATTGTATCTTTCTCTGAGTTACATGATATTAAAAATGTTTTTAGGATAGAAACTGAATGGACCGTAGTGAAAGACTGGACAACGTTTGATTTTAATGCGACGTTTTCGGAATGGCGAAACTTCCAGCTGGAGCACAAAGACGAAGTTAAATCAATCCTGAGAACTGTTAATGGCGCATTAAATGAAATTATAAGTGCTACGGATGGATTCATTGTTGATTTGACAGCACCAATATTAGACTTTCTGAATGACGGTTATGTAAAAGGGGATGACATTGAATATCAGGTATCAGCTTTCAGTCATATTGTTATAATATTACTTAATAGATTTCCACATTCATAGAAATATATTAGATGGGATCATCGAAGGACCGTAAGCATAAACTGAATCTTCTATTTTGTTTTGCAGATTGACACAGAACAGATTGCGGCAAATTTCCACTTGTACGATCCTGAATCTGACATTAAGGTTGTGCGATATCAGTTATTTGAAAAACAACATGGAATG
This sequence comes from Lutraria rhynchaena, assembly GCA_008271625.1. Lineage (NCBI taxonomy): Eukaryota > Metazoa > Mollusca > Bivalvia > Venerida > Mactridae > Lutraria > Lutraria rhynchaena. The sequence goes on from VIBL01000010.1 coordinate 5,467,268, forward strand.
TCAAAGCAAATATATCCAGGTATGCATACATCTAGTAGCAATAATAAACGTAAAATGTAATACAAACCTTACAAATATACTTTAATACAATCGGTTAATTGATCAACGAGATTTGTTTTGTTAATTGATATTAGCTTAGTTATCGCTATTTAGGCATTCAATTTTAAGCGCATTTTTCGATGTTTGATGTAGTGCACAACTTGTTTCAAGGAGATGTAAGATCATAGTGCAAAATATAGTGACAATGAGAAAAAATATTAATATTTGAAACCAAAAGTCCAGATCCATTAATCGCGAGAGTCAAACTTGCGTCTCAAATGTTAACATAATGTATTTGTAAAAATTATTTGAAGTATATCATCTACATACTCGTATCAATAAACCGTTGACTTAAAATGAATCATCATAGTAATTATTCAATATTGCAGTAAAAAGTGGAGAATGGCATGAATTAGAAAGACCAAATATAACTAAAATAATTACATCTGGATTAAATTTGGAAAATGGACGACATTATTTCACAAAAGTTGCTACAACCAATGGGGCTGGTTTAGTTGCTACGTACGCAACAGACGGCTTTATCATTGATTCTACTCAACCAATGGTTAATTTTTCTATTTTGCCTTTAAACATTTATTGCAATAGTGTTCAGTTCAAAGTTAAATCTTTCTTCATGCAATGTATATATCACAGAAAGTTGTAGAATCGACTCATAGAACATAATTATTCTAATTATTGGTTTGAACCATTATTACCATTTTTCTAGTCAGTTTACATTACATACATTTGTTGCACTTGTTGCAATATAGATATAAATATCATGCTATGACCTCTTGCAGATTAAATTGCACCTTTTGTATCAAACTATACATTTACCTACAGTTAAATTGGATACGTGTCGGCGTTTTATCTGGTCAAGAAGAGAATGTTGATGGTTATGTATGGCAAGCTGACCATAATGGAATCAAATTATCGTGGTCTGCTTCTGATCACGAGTCATTTGTAACAGCAATAGAATATGCAGTCGGAACTACTAAAGGTAATTGCACCTTATTAGTCAAATAATTCAGTCCATATGTTGTGATCTAATTCAAAATATATAATTAAATCATAGGAACAACAGATGCTAACGAATGTCATAATAGCCAATAACAGTATTGAAGTTACGATTTCATGGCTCTTATTCTAAAAAAAAACATTGTAGTAACTCGCGTTTATTTTACTTGTACTATTTTTATATTCATATAGGGGCGGGCGACATTGTAGATTGGACAATCATAAAAGGAAATACTGAAGGGGCCTATATACAATGTTTATTAATGGATACCGACATTTCTGGAACATTTTCACCAGTCTATTATGTGTCTATGAAAGTAATTAATGGCGTAGGACTTACAAGTGAAACAAAAACGTCAACACCAATTGTAGTTGTGCCTGAGGATGTTACAGGTAAGTGCCATAGCGTTTCTTATATATGTTTTTGCTATGCAACTGTGTTTAACATTGGCTGATAAACTAAGTGTCATTGGCTTGCACATTTGCTAAACATGTACAGTGTAACCTCTCCAGATCGGCCCTCTCTTGAGCGACAACCTCCCTTCAACAACATCATGCTTTTCCCAACGTTTTGACTATTAATTTAACCTCTCTAGAGCAGCAACCTCTCAACAACGGCATCATATTGCGTCTCCCAAAGGATGTTGCTTTGGAGATGTTGCACTGTAGTATTTCATGTTAAATCAGTTTATTTATATTCAATACCAGGCACTGTTCATGATGGTCACATGGAAAATCTCGCGAATGATATTGATTACCAAGCTGACAGTCACACTGTAACAATGCAATTTGCTGGTTTTGAGAGCTCTCATCATGGTATAATGGGTTTCGATTGGGCAATCGGAACATCTCCTGGTGGGGAAGACATACTACCTTATCTTCAGGCTGGCCTGATTCATTCGGAAAGTGAAACAAGTAACGGGAAAGGTATGACTTTAATGTCTTTCCTCTCATTTTTATCGATTAAATTGTTATTATAACTTTATGTCTATACTTGGATACAAAACTGTACCTCAAGGTTCGATTTCGTAACGTTCTCAGTTTTATTTATGGCATTGTAGGATTAAAAGTTAATGGGCATCGAAGTGTTCTTCTGGTTAGATGTGAAATTATAAAACCTATTGTAACAATGAACGTGCATTTTTGTTTATAAGGATCTTCATCCTCTGGCTTTGCTCAAACAACTTCTGACTTGAAACATGGTGAAAGGTACTACACAACACTGAGGGCCAAAACGAACGGAGGGAACATTTTGCAAGCTACTTCTGATGGATTTGTAGTTGACTTGACTCCACCAGATGTTGTTTTTACTAGGTAAGCAGAGGTACATATATTGAAAAAAACCAAAAGGACACGTTTATTAATTGTAACAAAAAAATTGAATATTCTGAAAACAATGTCTTCTTGCACACATTAATTTGTGTAAATAATTTTGACCCAGTTGCACAAAATAAGATGCGGAACAGGATTTATGCCATTATTAGAGGCATAAGCATGATTAAGCATTAATCAAAACAGGCACAATGATGGTATGGTGAACAATTGACCATTATTAGGGTCAGAGTTCACTAAACAATTTATATTCTTGTTTTGTTTAATCAAATGGTTTTCAATTTTGCAATGGTGTTGTGTGCAATGTACTTTAAAGAGAATGTAGGGGAAGTATTATGCAGCGTACTACATATCTAGGTTTGATTAATTGTTTGAACAATTTGTTTCATTGCAATGTTTTGGTTGTGATTGCTCTAATTCTCTCTTTTTGTTCTGGGTTCAGTAAAGTCGTTGAACGCTTATTTAAACTACCAAAGTCATAATTCTTAGAGCTCTCCAATATGATGTGATATCTAGATAATGACTTATTTCGCTTCGTGTATTTGTATTGGTTTTGTTTTAAGTTTGTGAAGACGAAAACAACCAACTTGCTATTTGTATTTCGTTTTTAATTTTGTATCCGACTGAACTTATATATGTAGGTTTATTGTTCTTGCTTCCTCTTTGTTGGGCCCACAAAACTAATTCAAGCTCCCTGTAACTTCAGACTGTTCCAGAGTGATACCTTCATTTTTGCATTGTCCTTTGTAATGGGTGGCCTTTAGGTTGATGGATTTGGAATATGGTTGTATTTTGGGGAAGTGGGATATTTTGTTGGTGAATCTTTTTCTTATCTATTCAAATGATATCGCCGATACCACCTGATTTCTTTTTGATATTCTGATTTCTTTTTTGATTGTCTTCTTCTCAGAGTATCTGATGACACCGATGCAAATATTTCTGAATCAACCTCATATCAATACGAACAATCAATACTGTTGGCGGAATGGAATTATTCAGATTCCCAGATATTGCGTAACGATACACGTGACAATATAAACTCAACTTGGTACTCATTGGGATCGTTTCCATTAGCTGATGATATATGTGTGAGAACCAATCAAAATGTGTCAATTGAAAATTATGGCAATCTGCCGTCAGATGTGAAGCCAGCATCTCATGGTAATGTACATTGGTGTAATATAATCGAGATTTTAATGTTATTTAAACAATCTACGTTCAATTATTGTGTATTTCCTATGTTGTCTTTTAGTTTAAAACATTTGTGACTTCCTCAAAACAATTGGTACCTCGTAATGTAATTAATGAAGTTTCCGTAATTCTTATGTAGAATTTAAATGTTTATATCACGGCACTAATCAACCAATGTACAGTTCACACCCGTTATTTCAGGAACACCAAACATAATTACCATCGGGGTGACAAATGCTGCTGGTTTAGAAGAACTCATTGTATCGTCCCCAGTAGTTTTAGACAATACAGCACCATCGCCTGGATATGTTCATTGTCCAGCTTTTGTCCAGGTATTTGCTTCAATTCTGAATAAAATTTCATTTTCATGTGTGTACTGATTACAAAACGTACATGCATTGTAAAGAACTTTGAATGAGACATACAATGTAATTCAAATAATTTTCAAATTATAATGGAAGTATAAATGTGATAACTCGTCGATAATTATTCAAAATGACTTACTGATTGAAGACTTACATGTATTTTCACGTATGTACAATAAACACTTCCATTTTATGTAGAGTCACTCAGTTGTTAAATGTCGCTGGGATGGATTCCGTGATGCCGAAAGCAAAATCTCCAAGTATGTGGTTTCATTCGGAACAAAGCCTGGTTACAATGATTTGTACATTTCCGAGGTTCTTCCAGGATTTCAAACTGAATATTCTGCTAAAGGTGGTTTTATTGTCTTTATTATTGTTTTATGTGCTGCAGAGCTTGATTAATTTGAAATATTTGTTTTATTTTAAATTGCAGTTAAATTTCAAAAGCTATGATTTCAAAATGTGTCAAGCTACATTTAAAATCAGTATATAGTGTAAACTCGCGAATGCGATATTGTTATTGTCTATAAAATTGTATCGTAATCAGGGTTATATAACTTCGTCTGTTTCATTTCCACTTAAACACGTTTGATTACAGATGTCGAAAAGAACCACAAAGATACAATATACGTAACAGTCACTGCAGAAAATGCTGTTGGGGTCATAAGCAGTGCCTATTCAGACGCTATATTTGTTGACAACACACCTCCAGATGCAGGCATTGTTGTCGAGTTATCTAGCTCATCATTAGTGGACCCAACCGACAACAATAGAACAGTCAAAATGAATAGAAAAGCATGCACAACAGAATACGGTTTGTATACGAATTTACTTTCTATTTAGGTATATTAGGATATTTAGTGATGTGTATTGGACAGTTGACCAGACAAGTATTCTTTTGTCAGCTATATTACCACTAACCTTCTGTCATCCCTTATTAATAATGTTGTAATGAAAGTTTCGGCAAACATTTTGTTTTTTATCAACAGTATAATTGTGTCGAGCAAATATAATTCCTCATAGAGTGTCATACCGCGACATGGCTAAAACCGCAGGCTCAAATTTAAATGAAGCAGAAATGTATTTTTCATACTTGGTTTTGTAGAATGTTTGCAAATTGATACTACCTGCATCGAAGCACTTACACACCTTGGGGTTGCCTGGAGTATGTTCAAGGATGAAGAATCAAGTATTTCAGAGTAAATATCTAAATACATCATCAGTGTCAGTAACTATGAGAATAATTATTTATTTCATATGTTATCATCATAACCACAAATATTAAAATTGTTGCAAGCGGGCTTGTCCTTACTATTTATGGATACACAAGTTAACAATTGTTATATGTTCAATTAATGTTTAAAGTTTGTATGTGAATATGTTCTTTCTGTAAACTTTGTCATATTTAAAATCATGTATTTGTTTTATGTTCGAGCTTTATCTTGGGTTTGGCAATAGGTTCGTGTTAGGGAATTTGTTGTATGTGATTCCTTGTCTATATTACAGATATCAGCTTGCGCTGGGAACAACTCCAGGTGGTGGACAAATTTTACAATTTATTTCCCTATCCGCAGATACGAATCATTACATTGTGACTGGGTTAAATCTTAATGGACAACGTCAGGTATATTAGGTGGACTTTGACTTTAGATCGATGCATTTAATACCAATATTAGCTTGTTTGTCAGGTGTACAGAGCGTAAGTTACATAAAACACAACATTTCTTCATGTATACAAAGTATGTGTGTAAGTGTAGATACAATATTCAAAGTTTGCACATCACTGAATTAATGGTTTATAAAGGTAGTGAATATAAGTCACTAATTTTTAAGGGATTGAATAAAAAACAATAAAATGTACCCCAGATATAGCATCTTTTTAAGTTATATTATATACCGTACATTTTTATTGTAATCATACATGTATTCATGTATTTAACTACATTCTCATAATGTTTTACAGATTTTTGCTACTGTTAAGGCAACTAACTTTGCTGGAATGTCAACAATTGCAACTTCTAACGGAGTTTACATCTCTTACATCAGTCAAGGCCTTCCTCCTTTATCTCACATTGGTGTATATGATTCCCACCCACATTCATTTGGAGATATGTAAGTAAAAATGTAGTATTTTTGTTATTATGTTATATTTATACAATATCTTGGTAATTGGATGCCAGTTTAACATTCAGACAAAAATATATTATGAGCTAATGTCATTGATGCTATATTGAAGGTATAATCATTGATGGTGTATAAGTTTCATAATTTATTTTCTCGTACAGAGATTTTCAATCTGATATAACAGTACTTGAAGCAAAGTGGGATGTATCAGGAGATCCATGTCCGGTTCAGAATTACCTGTGGTCAGTGGAACAAACAGATGGAACTGTGGTTCAGACATACAAGGATATGTTCAGTATGTCATATTGCAATTACATTTATTTTGTTGATACTGTAAATTCTGACGAGTTTGTATAAGTGTTATGCATGAACAGTATTTATTCACTTTGACTCTATATATGGAAATACGTATTGTCAAATAGTGACCTCTGTAAAGTTGTGCTAAAAGAATACTTGGATTCAATGTAGAAGCTAATAAACATCACTTTTATTTCAAGCATCGACTCACGGAATAAACGACCAACTTGTTCTGAATGAGGGAATGCGTTACTACAGTCTAGTTCGCGTCCGTAATATGCTTGGATATGAATACACCATCCGGTCAAATGGGGTAACAGTGCTCGCAAATCCATTGCTACCTGGTACAGTGTATGATGGAGATGTTACTGGACATGATTTAATTGTTATTTCATCACGAACAACGGTCACTGCAAACTGGAATGGATTTGGTAAACAAAGAGAATTTGTAAGCATTGACTCTATTCTGACTGGTACGTTTATTTCTTATTTCAGTTATATACATAATTGCAAACTGTGCCCGTTCTTAATGTGGCGTATCGTTGGTAGCATATTCAAATTTAGAATAAGTCTACAAACGCGATTATAAGACAAAGATACAATATCATTTAAATATC